>CM046943.1:45988136-47238136 GCA_025698515.1 Gossypium sturtianum
GTCCCGCCAAGCTAATCTCGTGGATCATCGTCACACCGAGCTTGGAGCACACTATCAATCGCTATTTTGGTATAGCCAAGTTGTTTATATTAAGTATGGCATGTATAGGAAACATTTTATTTTGAGTTATGTTTTAAAACTAGCCAAATTGTTGGCTACCAAGCTTAGTATTCTTTTTGTATATGGCCAAAGAGATGAGTCATGAATGATTAAGTATGTATATTTTAATCTATCAATGAAGTATGCATCCTTGTTCATGTTAGATGTAATACTTGAGTTCTTTGAATTGAGCATGAGTTTGGTCTTGATTTCAGGTGGCAATTGGCTTGGTAAATAGCCTCTAAGTGCTCACACAGTTGGACACACGCAGGCGTGTGTCTAGGCCGTATGCACCTTGCACCTTTGTATCTTAAGTCGAGAATAGACCACGGACCATCCACACAGGCGTGTGTTTAGACTCTAGGCCGTGTTAAGGTAGTCGCACGCACCACGGGTGGTAAGCATGGGCGTGTGCCTTGGCCGTGGGGCATTGGCGAGTGCAGGGTTTTAGGCACGGTTTGGGGCCACAGCGTGTCCAGCCGTGTGTAAATTGCCGATATCCACCACGGGTAAAAGACACGGGCATGTTTTAGGGGTGCACGGGTGTGTCCCAAGTCACACGGACGTGTGACCCCTGTTTGGAGAGAAAGTTTCTAGATGAGTTTCGAAAGTTTCGGGACGCAAGTCTGAGGCCTCGTAGGCCCATGAAATGTCTGATTTGACTAAGAAAGAGAAGTTTTTAATCCGGAATGAAATTTTATAGTCCGTAAGCACAAGATTAAGTGAGTTCAAGCATGGTAGTGTCTCGTATCCAGTCTTAGTCTCGGACTCGGGTATGGGGTGTTACATTGTATTAGGGAAAACACCGTATTTATGGGTAGTCTTGAAAAGTTTGAAAGCAAGCATGATGAAGTTACGATAAGATACAAGCAGCTTGAAGATACGATTTAAGTGTCTGGGTAAAGGCTTAACGTTGAATTCAAGCATTTTGTAAAACACATTGAGAGCTTTCTTGGGTAAATCAGCTTCGGTGTAGATTTTGATGAGGTAAGAAAAGAGAGTCGGGGTTACCCGATATTGATCAGATTTTAGATGAACGAGAAGGTCGTCGACAAGATAGAAGTGCTTGGAACGATCGAGTTTGAGAATGAGGACGAAGAAGGAAGAGTAAGAGTGATGAAGACCGGGTTGGGTGGTGGTGACATCGAAGATTTCTTTAGCGATGAGAGGGTTGGACTGGGCGGATATCAGTTTCAGGACTCGCGTAGGGGAAGTTATTGGCGACGGTGACGGTTGCCGTTGATTTCAAAATTAGAGGCATCTCTATTTTTTCTCTTCTCCTCTTCTTCTTCTTTTTCCTCTTTTTCTCTTTTTAAACCCTAAATTGGTGCTATTATGGTTGTTAAATTGGTGGTAACTGACCAGCTGGAGGGTTTTTTGACACCAAGCACGCTGTCATCTGCCATGTCACTTTGTCGTGACGTTTGTGATGGAAAACGAAAAAAGGGACTATTTTGTCACTTTTCCAAAGTTGAGTAACTGAAATGAAACTAATGTGACTGTTTTGTTAGTTACCTCAAAGTTGAGTGATTGTTGGTGTAATTTACCCTTAAAAAATACATTTCTCTAATAAAAATGAATGACTTATTGTTACAAAAGAATGCACCAAATGAAATATATATATATCTTGCTTATAATATGAAATGGAAGAATTAGGAAGAATGAAGATGAAGATGAAGATGAAGTGGGGAGGGAGGAGAGGTGAAAAATATAATATTAAATAATAATTTATTTTATTTTTATTTAATATAAAATTTAAAATTTAGAATTTTTATATAATTAAAAATGCACACAAGTTGAAAGTTTTTTTTTTTTTTTTTTTTTTAAACGGAGGGGAAATTTTAGGTAACTAATTCAAAAAAGTACAGCTTGTGAGGGCTTATTCATCAATTAAGTAAAAAAAAGGAAAGCTTAAGTATCCGGTGGCAAAAATCTAGTACATTCCATTATCCGGGCAGTGAGGAAAGGCCAAGGGAAGTGCCACTTCTACAGGGAGAAGAACAATTTAAAACCTAACACACCCGCAAAACCCTGCTTCCAATCTCACTGTTTTAGGCCAAAAATGATTGCCTCTGCTACTCTCTCACCTTACTTTAACATTAAGCTGCTCAATCCCCGGCATGTGTTTACAACCACCAAACCCAGGAGAAAATACTCTACCTTTTCTACAAAGTTCCATCTCAATAATCTTTGGAACGGTTTCCTCCAACCCAAGTCGTGCTCCCTCCGCACAGTCCTTAGGAAAGTTAGTGATGATGGTGGTTCCATTGATGCCAACCCACAGGAATCTGCTGCTGTTTCTGTAAGTTTCCAAGTCTAAGCTTCGTGCTTTCCCATCTGGGTCCTCATAATTTGACTTCGAGATCTTGTTCTGTTTGTTGTTCTTTTCTTTTTATATTGTTTTTTATTTGGTTAATGGGATGAAAGATGTTTCTAATTTAGAAACTAGAAACTGTATGGTTTCAGAATGTAACTTATTGGTCAAATGAAGTGCCTTTAAAACTTGTTAATACTATCATTTTCACTGGAAAACTGTTTGGGGGTTTACTCTATATTTGAAGGAATAAAGTTTTGATTTTGGATAAAAAATTGGGAACTTTACTTTTTCAGATAGAATGTAGTAATTCTTTTGTTTTTTGGCCATGGTGGTCGGCTATACAGATCATATTTGGGCCTCTGTGCCTGTTAAGACCATATCATTAGTGTAGCATAGAGTTTTCACTGAAGATGGGTTTTATGTAGCTTTGGCGAAATTAATCTTAAGAATGGGAGTCAAATAATGGTTGTCTAAGTGTTCTAGATTTTGAGCGATGTTAAAGAACGATAATTGAGCTTGATGAAATGTTACACATAGAAGGTTTGTAGGTTATTTATTTGAATTGGAATGAGATAATTAGACATTTGAAAGGTGACTTAAGGAGCTGGCTTATGCTTCCCTGCAGAAGAGATTGAGTGTTATCATCTCATTGTTGGATTCATACAATTTAAAGGGTAGCTGTTAGGAGAGACTTTGATTGCTGACCTCTTGAGCTTTGCCTTTAGACTCTTGCCTCATGTCTTCTTTTTCTCAGTCTTATGTTTTAATTGAAACTTTTAAGGACACTGAAAAACTTTAGATGGTTACTTTTAGTCTATGAATTTGCAACTCTTTCCTTTTTTATTTTTCCTATAAGTTTTTGGAATGTACTTGCAATTAAAATTAAACTTTTATTCTAACTTCTCTCTCTCCTTTTTCCCAACTCCTCTTTCTTTTTTATTTCTTATTTAGATTTCTTAAGATAAGAAATGTTTATTAATTTTAGGTACATAATAATGCAGCTTGTTATGCTAATTCCAGGTTGGTGAAGGGACAAGCAGTAGCTCCTCCACTTTAGGTGACAACTACGTGGCTTTATTTGTACGGATGCTTGGGCTAGACCATGATGCTCTTGACCGAGAACAGGCAATAGTGGCACTATGGAAATATTCACTAGGTGGAAAGAATTGCATTGATGCCATTATGCAGTTCCAAGGCTGCATAAACTTAACTGTGAACCTTCTTAACTCTGAGTCTAGTGCTACATGTGAAGCAGCTGCCGGTCTTTTACGATCAATATCTTCAATCAATTGGTACAAAGATATAATAGCAGAAAGTGGAGCAACAGAAGGGATAACTGGTTTGCTGAGTCGACCTTCCTTGACTTCTGAGGTACAAAGGAGGTATTTCACCTTTGAAAATGTTCATCACATTTATCTTGTTTGCTGAAATTTGAGACATATTATGAACTCACTTTTCCAGGTTAAAGAGCAAAGTATGTGTACTTTGTGGAACTTGTCTGTCGATGAAGAACTTAGAGTGAAAATTGCTAACTCAGATATCCTACCATTTCTTATCAATTCCCTCGATGATGATGACATAAAAGTGAAGGAAGCAGCTGGTGGAGTTTTGTCAAATTTGGCCTTGAGCCATTGCAATCACAGCATGATGGTTGAAGCTGGTATCATTCCGAAACTGGTGAGGATCTTTGCTGAATGGGGGTAGTTGTTTTCTAATTAATTGACTGAATGGTTATCTGGTTACATGCTGAATTGTTACATGCAATATAGTGACTTAATGTAAATATGCTATAGCTTTTGTTTTCCTTGAACAAGATGATGCTTGTTTATTGTTATAATCTTTTGTGTGTCTAAAAAATTGTGCATTCTGGTCTATCCTCTTCAGTTATATTGTTTGCAAAGCTTTCTTATTTTTACCCAAATCAAAATGACATTACGTGCCAAAATTGTCAAATGCAAATGTGAAGTATGACATTGTTTGTATACCTTTACCAGGAAACTTGTTGTTTGCTGTCATGCAGTTACATTCTTGTTTTGTTTATAATATTCTTTCTTTGCATGTACTGCTTCCTTTCCAAAGTTTTAACCTTTAAATTCAATTTTTAACTAGTCTCCACAAAGTTCATAAATTCAATTGTATTAGTAGATGATGGTTGTGTATCTCACAGAAGCAAACTGTATCCATTGTTGTTGACTCATTTTTAGAACGCATTACTGCATCATTGGATTGTAGTGAATTGAAAATGCAACATAGTGAAACTTAGACTAAATTTCAGTGGCGCCTGATGAAACATTCTTACTCTTAATGCAGGCAAAGCTATTAAAAACTGACATGGAAGGATCCAAAGTGATTCGGAAGGAAGCTAGAAATGCTTTATTGGAACTCATTAAGGATCAGTATTATAGAATTCTTGTCATAGAGGAAGGTCTGGTTCCTGTTCCCATGGTTGGTGCAGCTGCTTACAAGTCTTTCAAGCCAGGATTATATTCATGGCCTAATATGCCAGATGGTACAGAGATTGAGCAGACTTCCAAAGGTCCTTCAAAGTTTGGTGCCTCTGAATTACTTCTTGGGTTGAATGTTGGTGAGAATGCTGAGTTAGAGGAAGCTAAGAAGAATGCAATAGTTGGACGCACACAGCAACAGTTTCTTGCTCGCATAGGGGCTATAGAGTTGGATGGAAAAAGAGAATCTCAGTCTGATATCCCCACTGATAACCGACTTACTCTTCTCCCATGGATAGATGGTGTGGCTCGATTAGTTTTGATACTTGAGCTTAATGATGAGGTTGCCATATCGAGAGCTGCTGAGTCAATTGCTGACTCATCTATCAACGAACATATGCGGACTTCATTCAAGGAAGCTGGTGCTATCAAGCATTTGGTTCGGCTTTTAGACCATAACAGTTTTGCTGTCAGATCAGCTGTGATCCACGCTTTGGAGAGGTTGTCTGTCAGGTATATTTTCTCTTTGTGTAGTCTTGCTAGATAATGCCTTTAGTTCTAAATGGGGAAAATTTTACCAAGTGCAGACATTTCTTGAAGTACTCATTGACCCAGATTTTGGCCTTTCCTTTAGTTCACAATATTATTTTATGAATTATTGAGTCATTGTTTTGTCTTTCTTTGTTCATATTTAAAAGACAGTGAGTTTTTAGTGAGCCTTCTTGTGCTTTTTTATATGCTTCTTGAACCCTCTGGAAAAATATAACTCCCAGGGTTACTGTTTGGGCATTGGAGGAAGCTCACATTTTGTCTCTCTACTTTATTAACAGCGAGTTGTCTATAAGCATCCATCATCTCTTGATGGTCTCACCAGAATAGGGCCTAGTCTTATACTTGTAACATTTTGTTGTAAAGTTGTGGCTCTTAATATCTGTTACAAAGTTTTTTTATGTGATTTCTCAATTTGCTTCATTGTCATTGATGCTGGTAGCATTTAATGTGTCGAATTGGTGTTATGGAATTTTCTTTATTGAACATTTGAGTCATGCCAGTAATTTTGACAATATCTTCTCATATTCATATTCATATTCACATCCACATCTTTATCCATATCCATATCCATGTATCATTTCCTTTTACTTTAGTGGTAGTTTCTGGAACTAAGTAACACAACATGTGCTTCATATCTTAGTTTTTAGATACAATAAAATGTTTCTGAAGTTTCTTGCTGGCTGCAGCCCTTCTCTTTATCATGTACTTGAAGCTGAAGGTATTTTACACCCTTTAGTTTGTACACTGAAACGCTCAGAAACCTCTGGAAGCTTGATGGAAAAGGTGAAGGCAATCTTTGTTTTCTCAAGTGGTAATTTGTAATAATTCTAGTTTGATATTTCTGACACGGATTGTTGCTGGATTTGCAGACCTTGGATATACTTGCTAGGATTTTAGACCCTAGTAAAGAAATGAAGTCAAAGGTTAGTCAGCCAATCAATTTTTACAGCATAATGTAAATGATAAAAGACATTTTCATCTGTTCCAATTTTTAAACTTAGACCCCTTAAGTTTTCCTCCTTTAGTTGCATGGCATTTGAGGTTGTCTTTTTCGGAAAGATCTTTTTGGCCATTTTCATTTTTATTAATATATTGTTTTCTTATTAAAATGGTCATAACAGCATAAAACAAAGCAAACAACCTCAATGATTCAAAGTTTTCGAAACACAGTCACCCATACGCTCACAAAGAATAATTTGGGCCCTATATTTTTCTGTTGACTTACCTAGTATACTGTTGTATCTAGTTCTACAATGGACCAGTTAATGGTTCAAAGATGGGTATAGATACTGCAAGGAGCCTTGATGCTTCTGCTGGATTGACTGGAGATAAGCCTGTGTCAATAATGGATTCCAGGTTTTTCCCTCTTCTTTCTGGCATCTTTGTTTATTTGAAAAATGATGCTTCATCATTATGGTGTTCACCATTGGATCTTGTTCTGTTTCCAAAATGATTGCTTACTCTGGATGAGATACATGGAGATAATCAATTGGGAAACATATTAATTGTTTTCTTCTTTCTGTTGTCTTCTATGTAGATCAACTTATCTTGGTAATGCAGGGTTTCAAAGTTTTATTACTTCTTCTCCTCTTGGCTCTAAATTATTTTCTTCCACAATTTATCTATTTTCTCCCCAAGTTGATTCAATGAAACTGAAACTGACAGTAGCTCTTAAGGGGGTCGGTGGAGTTTATATATGTTCCCTTAGTTACTTTAGGCTCCATTGTCAAAGCATGTACTACAAAAGGTTTTTTTATTTGCCTAGTGATTTAATGTTTTGGGATATTCATGTTGAATCCTTGGGTTCTTGACTGTAACACTAACCCGATGCATATTTTGGAAATGTATTGTAGGAAAGAATTGCTAGACTCTACTGTCATTACTCGCCTTATTGAGATTCTGAAGACATCACCATCAAACCTGCAAAGAAAAGCAGCTTCTATCTTGGAATTCATAACAATAATTGAACCAAGCATGGAAACAATAATCAAAGTAGATGTATCGTCTGGTTTGGAAGCTGTTTTTCAACAAAAAGCTGTAAAAGGTAAGGGCAAATAATTCTTAGTTGAAAACACTTGAGCTGTACTACTGTAGACTTGTGAGAACATAATTCCTTTTCTATTTTGCAGACAAGGAAGCTGATGTAGAAGGTCAGGAACTAGACGAATATGCTCTTGAACTTGAGGAAGCTGGCCTTGCAGTCTCTGCAGCTTCAAGGCTACTAACAAAACTTCTTGACTCGGAACAGTTTTGCCAAAAAATAGACTCTACCCATTTCACCAAACTACTCCGCAAAATCCTTAAGTCCGATATCCCTCTTCGAAACAAAGATTGGGTTGCCGCTTGCCTTGTTAAACTGTGCTCCATATCCAGTCCTAATGTAGATTTCGAGAATCCAATCAACATGGAGGTAACTCTTTATGAGACAATCCCAAGACTTATAGAGCAGATAAAATTGTCTCTTTCTCCAGAAACACAGGAATCCGCCGCTGTTGAACTTAACAGAATAATTTCTGAAGGGGTTGTGGATTCCACCCGAGCTGTCGCATCTGAGGTTGGTATATTTCCACTTGTGAATCTTATTGAACAAGGGAGTGACAGGGCAGTCGAAGCAGCCTTATCAATACTGTATAATCTGAGTATGGACAGTGAGAATCATTCTGCAATCATAGCTGCTGGGGCAGTGCCAGCGTTGAGGAAAATTGTTTTATCGCAAAGATCACACTGGACACGAGCACTTCGTCTGCTAAGGAATCTGCCTGTGTGATGCCAACATGAATACTAGGTTTTGAGGGCCTTTGTACAGATCCTACAATCATTTTTGTTCTATTCAGCAGGAGCCATTTCTATCGAGTTTTTAACAATCGCATTGGTATAATTTCAGTGGAAGGTCCATGTTTTTGTGACAAGTTTTATGCTCAGCTCCTTGCCTTTTATCATAATAATGAAACTCATGTCAGATATTGTGGAAACCTTTGATGATAAAAAAGTGTCCTTGAAGAATTCAACTTATTGCTGCAATGTATGAATATCAAATAACATCTTTATAGTGTGATAAAGATCAAAAGTACAAAAAATGGTGATGACAGACAATGTGCTTTTTAGCTGATGATGGGTTGTACCTCCTGCTTCTAATGTTGTACGTTAAAGATCTCGGCAAGATATTTCTGACCAGCCAATGGCTCTATAGATAGTTTTATAAGTTATCCTTTGGCAGTTAGCGGAGCAGAACACCATAAATAATAAATAATAAAAATCCAAATACGAAACAGAGAACATAAAAAAAGAGAGAAGAAAAAAGAAAAAGCATGGCTTGCTTATCCTGCAGTTGTATATCCATAGCCATGGCCAAAGCTGTTATCCATCTCCCCATTGCCTCTCTTACCGACAAACCCTCCCCACAAGAAACCCAAACAAATTCGAAACCCAAAACAGCAACTCGACCAAGAAAAAGGAGACAACGTTTGCGGCAACAAAAGCCACACCCTCCTCCCTCTATCGTCCAGATTGAACGTGCCATTGGTGCTGGTTCCTTCCGTGACGCTGACTCCAGGCATATCTTTCTTCACCTCCCCTTTGTTTTTTTATGGGTAATTGAGAATAAGCTTGATGTTTGTTTTGTTTAAACATGGGCAGTGATTTGGAGGAGCAAAGGAGGAAGACGATATTCGATGGGCTTTTGCCTGTCACTGGTGGTAAATTTGAAGGAGACATTGAAAAGAAGCTCCGCGAGACTGGGGAGTGGATTGGTACCACTACTGAAGCAACCTTCCGTTCCTCCGGTACTTCATTTTTCTCTCTATTTTCTTTCAATCGAGTTCAGGTAAGTTATAGTACTGAAAGGTGAAAGCTACTTGTAAGATGGAAAGTTTAAGATGTATATGAAGCATATTTAGGTATAAGAGGTAGGCAATATGAATTTTTTTTATACTGCTTTTGATAATAGCTTGCAGAATAGCGCAAAACAAGCAACCAATTGAATGATCTAGAAACTTCAACTCTTATACCAAGTTAGAATGCAGATACTTTTCTGCCATTGTCAGTAGCTCAGGTCTCCACCCCACTTTGCTGGCTTATGATATCGAATTAAGATCAATTGTTACATGCCAAGACTTAAGCTGAGCAAATATGCAGCCTTAACCTTGAATTTTACACCTTTAGTCAGCCTTCAAACACTCTATTAGCAGTTGCATTTAGAAGCAACCCACACTTAGCATATGTTGGAAAAGAGATGGGCAGTGCTGGACTTTCAACTTCTACGAATGAGGGTGGGGGTGACCTAGACTACTGTTGAGGTTGCATCCCATAAATCGTAATGTGATCCAGTTAGTGGTAAATTTCATTTGTTTTGATAGATGACTCGTATGATTGATTTTGTTAATGGGAAAATTGGTTGTGCAGGAAAAACAATCCTGTTGGTTGTGCTACAATGGATCCTACCAATTTGGACCTTTTCTCTACTAGTTGCTTCTGGGGTCATAAAGCTACCATTCAGCACCCCCCTAATCGATGACCTCATCATGTGAAACCACTTTTCTTCATTCTTCTGGATATCATGTTTTGTGTATAAGACTGTTCACATCTTGTTTAAACCAATCAACCGCAGCTTCAATCATAATATCACCATGCCACAAAATAGCACTGGATCTTAAAACCAAATTTACCTAAAGACTCTCATGTGTCTTCTAGTCTATGCTGAAAGTCTAAAGCCTTTCCTCATAAACCCTAAAATGAAGTATTAACAACTGCAATATAATTTCATCTTCCTCTACTTTTTAGGTTCGTAACTTGCTAAGTTTACTCCTAAAAACTATTAGGGTAGCTTTTCATGCAAATCATTTTTCAACTGCAGTTTAATGTGCTGCTTGGATCTCATTAGTGAGGTGAGATTGTGGGGTTTCTTCTTTTATTAATAATATAAAAAAATTAAATACAAAAATGATACAACATATAGACTAATTATAAAATGGGTTGATTTTTATAGTAAAACAAGGTGCCGACAAGTTGTTAGGTGGCACCTCTCTAAATTTCCCCATAACCATTAGCTAATTGTGCCGTTGGAAAAGAATATTTTAAGTGGTACTACCTAACACATTGGTGGCATCGATATAAAGTTTTAAATAATACCTGTATTTTCGGGGATATACAGAACCAAAAATACACAGTGAAAAAAATAATTTTTTTTTGATGTCGACTAACAAATTGATAGCACCAGTGTGTTGTTTTTTTTTTTTAAAGTGGTAGAAAAAGAAAAAAAGTTGAAAAAGCAGTAAAAAATGCTAGTGTTGTGGTGCCACCTGCCAGGTTGACGACTTTGAAATTTTAAAATGTTTAGCCGTTGTTAAAGAAAAAAGTTGAAAATGTTTTTTTTTTTATGGGTGTTGCTTGATAGTGTGACAACATCAAACCCCTATATAAACCCCTTCCCTGACTAAAAAACAAAATTTTGGTTGTTTATGGGTTCCAAACAAAACGAGAGAGAAAAAAAGAGTTGTTAGAAATTAAGATTGAAGATCAACAATATTTGTTTTCCATTTTAGAATTCAAGTTTTTTTTTTTTTAACTTCAAAAAACAAGTTTGAATTGATAATGTTAGCTTGTAATTATTTTTATGTATTTTTTATTTTATTTTACTATTATGTATGATTATGTGACTATATATTGATAATTAATAGTATGAGATGCAAGTTATATTGTTTGATAAAAAAGTTTCTTTGTTGCTTTAAAATGGTATGAATTGTTTTAATAGGAACTAATATATATAATTTTTATTTTTATTTATTTTATAGATATACTATCGAAGATAAATATCCAATTCTTCGTATATGTCCACTTCGATTTGATAATTTTCCAAATAGAATTTGGTTGTATACTTGAATCGCGGCATCAAATAGGAATGAGATTTAACAAGAGTGTAAAACTTGATGAAATCAAACAAAAGATTAGTGCGAAATAGGTTGACGTTGTGAGAGAAGGATGCCCAGACTATTTTACAAATTTCTAGTTTCATCAAATCCGTGCAAATATAGGGAGATGAAACTTGTAAAAGATGATGACGTGAAGACTATGATCGTCCTGTATTGCTCGCCTGGTAACATTGACCCAGTTGAGTTGTTCTTTGAGTTAGCGGATGTTGAGCCCCATACAAAATGCCACTTTATTAAATTAACAATATAGAGTTCATAACTCGTATACAAAGGCTTTGAGAACATTGGTCGATAGGCGATCTTCTATACACGGGTTTGACTTTTTGATCTGAATGTTGGGTGGGTAGAATCGTGTAATTATGAAGCAATATCGACATAGGGCGACAATCCACACAATGCTCCTATTATGTATAATAACCCTAATTCGGGTCCATATTTACAGATACATACATTGGTGATTGGTAAAGATGCAGATGGTGAAGAAGGACTTGATAATGATGGTGGTTCTGATCATCAAAGTGAAGATTTTAATGAACCCAATCTCGATTAGGCCTTGAATGATATCAACAACGAAGGTGCAAACGATGATGATAATGTATACGCCCCTTCACTTAGGAACCAAACTCATGGCATTGTTATACGAAATGATCGTTCAGCCCACATGTTGAGCGTAGATCCCGATGCTGCACATGCATCTAAGTTCTTTGAATACTTAGACATAGTACTTTCTTACAGGTTAGTGCTAAATTTCGAATAAGAAAAGTTGGTTGTAGGTTAACAATTCCCAAATAAGAAGGAAGAAGTATAGCATAAAAGCGTTGATGGACTACAAAGTCGCTATATTTAAACCGACATTATATATTAGGGAGTGTTGAAGGTTTGTAGAAGGTTTCAATTGACAAGTACGAGCTGCGTTGATGCAGAGGTCACAGCTGTGGGAGATTCAAAAATATGTAGGGCCTCATACATGCACTGCTACATAGATGATGCAAGATTATGGGAAACTTAATGCAAAAAACAACATGTAATTGCATCATGCCATTTTTGAAAAACATATCCACCATTCTTGTATCGGTATTGATTTTCGACATGCAATCTCAATTTTAATACAATGTTTTACAAGAAAGCATGGTGGGCTAAACAGATGACGATGGAATAATTGTATGGAGATTGAGATGCATTGTACAATGAACTTTAGGGGTAGTTAGCCGCAATACAAGATTACGTGTTACAGACTGTGGTTGACTCGCAGGCACTGCCTGCTTATGAACCAGAACATCGACCAGATTCAAGGAAAAAAGATTTCGCTTGTTCTGGACATTCAATCTATGCATTAGGGTCTTTTCCCACTATAAGCCGCTTGTGCAAGTTGATGGAACCTAGCTGTAATGAGAAATATACGTAAATTCTTTTTATTGCGGTTGCACAAGACAATAACCGGAACGTACTATCGATAGCCTTTGCCATTGTGGGGGTTGATAACATGGAATCATGACAATTTTTCTTGACAAACTTGCGGAGGATGTTGCTAGACAAGACAACATTTGCATTATTTATGAACGATCAAGGAGGCTAATTGCGACAATTAGGCATTTCGGTGTTCCATGGAGATCCGTGTACTGCATCTGCCATATTATAATTAACTTTCACAGGGAATTGAAGAATGCAGGTTGACATAAACAAGTCGTGAACATGGGTAATTCAACAGTCATATTTTTTTTTTATCTTTTGAATTCATTTAGAAGCTCAAATGAATGATAACATGTATCATGAAAATACATACGCAAGGTATGAGTTGAAACAACATCGTTTCAGACAAAGGATGACGAGGCTTCAAGCTGAAACAAACCGTGATGTACATGAGTGATTTAGTAGCATGGAGCCGTATCAATGGGCTCAATATTTCAGTGACGAGTCTTGCTATGGACATATGACCACCAATCTCATAAAGTCTATTAATTCCATCTTGAAGCGTACACGACATCTATTCATTTTAGCTGTTTTCTCAACTACATTCTATAAGCTAGCAATCTTGATGCCAAGAATGAGGAGAAACAGGCAAAGTAGATGGAGGCAGGACATGTTCATTGCGAGGAGATTAAGGAGGCGGTGGCGGTCAACACACAAAGAGTGAGGTCAATGTTCGTATAACTATATTCCCAACATTTGGAAGCTTTCCAAGTGACAGAGTTTGTCGGCCATCAAGCAGGTATCCCAGCGAGGTCCTATAGAGTTTATCTGCGAAATAGGTAGTGCGACTGCGAGAGGTTCCAAACTCTTTAGTACCCATGATCACACCTTGTTGCAACGTGTGCATGGACCAAGGTCAATTGTGATCAGTATATCGATGAGGTGTACATGTTGGAATGCATGTTATGCATTTGGGAAAATAAGTTTCCCACCTTTAGGGATGTCTCGACATGGGAAGTGCCTCCGCTTACATTCGAGTTGCTCTTAGACCTAAGGCTACGTAAGGTACCCAAAGGTCGATCATAGGCCAAAATGATTCTAAATGACATGGACTTGAGGGAGAAAGACAAACCCAAATGTTGCGGTTTATGTAGAACAATTGGCCACAATCAAAGCAAGTGCTTGTATCGAAATTTCCATCCTGGACAATTATCACAGTTGAGACGAATATAAATTTATGTACCCGATGTTCAAATGTACTTTTATTGTTTTCACATATTGAATTAAATTTGTTTCTACGTTTTTGCCATGATTCCCCATAATTAAGGGTAAGCTTACCCTTATTACAAAATTGAAACAATATGCATTAAATTCATATACGGTAAAAATTTAAAATCATGATAAGAAAAATATTTGTTCTCATAAGTTAAGTTAAAATATATGGTAAGTAAGATAGATTTAACATTAGTTCAAACATTTATTAAATTTTTTTCCAAGTTTAACATTAATTAAAAAAATATTTGGTTTCTTATTTAACATTAATTCAAATAATTACCTTGACAAAATTTCATAAGTTAAATGAAAACATATGGAAAAAAATAATTTTGAACTACAATTTTTAATTCAAACAATTTATTAATTATATTTGTTTTTGAAAAATATTTGTTCCTATAAGTAATTACAAAAATAATTTTAAAGAAATGAAAGAAAAAAAAAATTGAAACTTTGTTAAAAAGTCAAATAAAGTTTATTAGAGAAAAAAATGGTATAATTACTTCACAATTTACATGTATCAAAATTGATGGTTGAATGGACTTGTCCGTAGGGTGAAACGCTATGGTGCTCTTCATTGACGTCTGGATTGTTCGCGATGGTCAATTGGGAGCTCAATGTTTTCCTCACCCAAACCTGCATTCTCATCATCCATTGATGAACCTTGGGGTGTATCGAAGTAACTCGAAAAATCGTATGTCCCAAAGGTTTTATCGGGAGGTGTGGAGTACTGGGTGCAGAGCTCAACATATCAACCATCAATAATGACCCCAGTTGCTAATAATAAAAACTTGAACCGGGCATCTTCGAGTGATAGGAGTAGCCTTGGAACTCCAGTGCAAACTGTCATTGCGCAACTCTGGATGATAAGAACTACCCTTCGATTATGTTTGTGTCCTCGCAGGTTCGGTCTCGGGAGCAGGATGCGAATGTCTTCGAAAGGATGGGATTGACTGGGTCCACTTTACTATGCCCTTGTCGGTGCATGTGTTTAGGTACTACTATCAACTGGTCACCAAACAAATACTAAAACCCGCTTTACATGTACCAACATTGGTAGTGGACTGAGGGTGTGAAATCCCCCATACAAGAGTCCAACCAAGGCCTCTTGCCCAGCCAAGCGTTCCACATTACAATCCATTGTTGATTCTCAAATGTCCAATTCTTTGCATCTTTTCCTCTTTTATTAATGTCGAGGACATTGTCAAAGTTAACTGGAACATCTGAAACATTTTGCTTACACCCGAATTGCTGCAGAACCCGATCCTCGTTATACCACTTAATGATTGAAAAATTCAGAACGAGTGCATTAATGCACCACATGTGTAACACCCCTTACCCGTATTTGACACCGGAATAGGGTATGAGGCATTACCGGACTTAAACACAAGCAAACATACAAAACCGAGACATACTTTCCATCCAAATTTAAAACTTTTCACATACATTCATATTGTCCCTAAAACGAGCCTACGAGGCTCAATACATACTTTGGAAGTGGTTCGGGACTAAACCAAGAACTTTGGAAAGTTTTTCAAAACTTAGAAAATTTTTCATGTTACAAGGCTCACACGCCCGTGTGGTCCAAGGGACACGCCCGTGTGACCCTTGGACACGCCCGTGTTATAGGCCGTGTTCAAAATAGGGAGCTCTCTAACTTGTGCCACACGGCCGTGCCACACGCCCGTGTGCTAAGCCGTGTGGTCGATTTAATTTTTCATAATTTTTCACAAAATAGGTGCAAGCTTCACATGGCCAAGGCACACGCCCGTGTTCGAGGCCGTGCCGTCCACACGGCTGAGACACATGCCCGTGTCTCTGCCCGTGTGCTTGATACTGAGCATTCTGTTTTGCATCAATTGAGGTGCAGGGGACACACGGCTGGAACACATGCCCATAGGGCAAGCCGTGTGCCACACACGACCTAGACACACGCCCGTGTGTCTACTCATGTGGACAAAAATAAGGCTATTTACCAAGCCATTTTGTCACCCTTCCATACACCAACATACACAACAACAAGCAACACCAATCCAAGCATATACATACAACCAAATCAGCCACAAACAAGATATCAATACATCATTTACACATACTAACATCTATCATGCATAAACATCATATATCTTCTTTTCCATTCATGCCAATTTCATCTTCATCCATGAAAAACATCATCATATGCATATATATATATACTTAAACCAATATTAGCAAATTTCAATGGCCATTTACAAATTGGATTATCAACCAACATAAGCTAACACATTTGGCTAAATCAATTATGACACATAACAAAATGACCAAGTCCCTGTACATGCCATAACTCAAAATATTAGAATTAATGGTACCCAAAATATTAAGTTGATAGTGTGAATGGATCTTCGACAGTTTCTGATCCCCGAGCTGGCTTGGTGACACTATAAGATAAGGGAAAAGAAAGGGGAATAAGCTATATAGCTTAGTAAGTTCCTATGCAAATAATAAGCATTATAATCACACATGTATCATACAAATAAACATGATAAACTTGACATAAATAGTATCAAGATCTTCTAATCATAACTTACTCATTCATAACCTTACCGAGGGATTCATCATATATCGAGCTCATTAGTAAATGAGTTTTACGTACGTACCTGTACCAACTCACAACATAATCATAACCTTTCACAACTTTGACATACTCGTTGAATTTGCTGTTGAACCACTTGGAATACTAAAGGATACTCGGGAATCTCACACACACAATACTATACCAATGCCATATCCCAGATATGGTCTTACATGGGATCTCTTATCGATGCCAATAGCCCAGCTATGGCCTTACACGAAGTCTCATATTGATGCCATATCCCAGATATGGTCTTACACGTAATCTCAAATAACCCTAATGTCATGACATTCGTATCCTACATATTCCTAAGGTTCAACCGGGATTTCTCACTTGTCAAACTTTATCGATTACATCTAAGGACTCAATCATAATTCATACAATATTAAAGCATTTAAAAAATAAATAAAACAATGCATTATTTACAAACGAACTTACTTCGGAACAAAAATAGTAGAAATGGACCTAATCGTCAAACACCTTAGTTTTCCCCCGATCTAGGTCCGAACCTCGTTTCTCTTGATCTATAATAGCAAATTTAACTCATTTATTATCCACATTTCTAAATTCAGTCAAAAAATCACATTATGGAAAAATTACATTTTTGCCCCTAAACTTTGACATTTTTACATTTTGGCCCCTAGGCTCGTAAAATGAAATATATTCGATTTCTTCAAGACCCAAGCCTAGCCAAAAAATTTTCATACTTATAACAGCCCACATTTTTCATTTAATCACACTTTTACACACATTTTGAAATCTTTTTACAAATAGGTCCTTTTGACATTTTGATCAAAAATCACCTAGCAAAAGTTGTTTATCTAACATTAAACTTGCATAATATACCATTAAACATCAAAATACACACATGTATAACATGGTTCAAACCCTAGACATCAACCATAACTCAAATTAATGGTAAAAATAGATAGATCGAGTGATAACGACTTTAAAAATGTAAAGAGCATTAAAAACGGGACAAGAACGGACTTACAATCGAACTTGAAAGTGGCCAAACCCTAGCTATGGCTTACCTTCTAATTTTCAGCACAAGCATGAAGAAGATGGACTAAATTTTGGCTTGATTTTTGGTTTTTAATTCACTTAATTACCAAATGACCAAAATGCCCTTTACTTAAAACTTTAAAATTTTATCTCACCATGTCCATTTTTATCCACTAACTTAACAAATGGTCTAATTACCATCTAAGGACCTTCAATTTAAAATTGCATAGCAATTAGACACCTCTAGCATGTAGAACTCAACTTTTGCACTTTTTACAATTTAGTCCGTTTTGCTAAATTGAGTGCTCAAACGTTAAAATTTTCGAATGAAATTTTCACGAATTCATTTCGTAAAACTGTAGACCATAGAAATGTAATAAAAATAGACTTTACTACGTCAGATTTGTGATCCTGAAACCACTATTCCGACTAGACCCAAAATCGGGCTGTTACAACTTTCCCCCCTTAGGGATTTTCGTCCTTGAAAATCTTACCTGAAAATAGGTTTGGGTACTGTTTTCGCATAGCTTCCTTAGGTTCCCACGTAGCCTCTTCGACCCCATGTCGTTGCCATAAAACTTTCACTAGGGCTATACTTTTATTTCTCAATTGTTTAACTTCCCGAGCTAAAATCTTGATCGGTTCTTCTCCATACGTCACATCCGGTCGAATTTCAATCTCTAATTGAGAAATCAAATGTGAAGGATCGGAACGATATCGTCGCAACATCGACACATGAAACACATTATGAATTCTTTCTAACTATGTCGGTAAAGCTAACCGATATGCCACTGGCCCTATTCTTTCAATAACTTCATACAGCCCGATGAAACGTGGACTTAACTTGCCTTTACGGGCAAATCTCAAATTCTTCTTCCACGGAGATACTTTCAGGAATATGTTATCACCAATCTAAAATTCGATCTATTTTCTTTTCAAATCTGCGTACGACTTTTGTCTATCTGAAGCGGCTTTCAAGCAATCAAGGATTACCTTTACTTTTTCTTCAGTTTCCCTAACCAAGTCAACCCCGTGAATCTGTTTCTCACTAAGCTCGGTCCAATACAAAGGTGTTCGACACTTGCGGTCATACAATGCCTCATAAGGCGCCATCTTTATACTCGATTGAAAACTGTTGTTATAGGCAAATTCGACCAATGGTAGATATTTTTCCCAACTACCCTCGAATTCTAGGACACAACGTCGGAGCATATCTTCAAGAATCTGAATTACTCTCTAAGACTGACCATCAGTTTGTAGATGAAAAGCGGTACTAAAGTTCAGCTTCGTACCCAAAGCTTCTTGCAATTTCTTCCAAAATCGCGAAGTAAATCTCGGATCTCTATCCGAAATAATAGAAATAGGCACCCCATGCAATCTCACGGTCTCAGCAATGTACAATTCAACTAGCTTATCAAGTGAATAATCAGTACGTACCGGTATAAAATGAGCCGATTTCGTTAATATATCGACAACAATCCAGACGACATCTTTCTTTTTTGGAGTTAAAGGCAAACCCGTTACGAAGTCCATCGTAATCCTGTCCCATTTCCACTCGGGTACCATTACTGGTGTAACAATCCAGTTTAGACCCTAGTCAGAATAGTGGTTTCGGGACCACAAATCCGAGTCAAAAAAATATTTTAATATTATTTTTCTGTGCTTACAGTATATGATTAAGCATGTGTGAAAGTTTCGTGAGATAGTTTATCTGTTTGTGTGTTTTATTTGAGAAAAGGATTAAATTGCATAAAATGCAAAATTAGCATGCCAAGTGTTAAAAGTACCTATGTGCTATGTCTTTATTAATATGAAGTCCTTATGATGTTATTATGCCATTTTTAAGTTAGTGGACAATTATGTCCATAGATTAAATGTTTTTTCATTAATATATCATTAAGGGTAAAATGGTAAAGTGTTAATTAAGTTTAATTTAATAAAACAAAAGCATGAAAATGGCCATTCTTATCATCTTTTGTGCCGAAAATACAAGAAAAAGAAAAGAAGAAAGCTAAGCTAGGTTTCGGCTTTGTTCATCTTGATTTAAGATCAAGAATCGAAGAAAACGAATTTAGACCGCAGAAAGTCGAAAGTAATCGAATAGTCGAATCTATCTCTTTATCCGAATCCAAGGTAAGTTCATATATGAATAAACATATTTAAGTTGAGTTATTTATGTTCATTTGATATTGAATTGTGATGAATGGCTTTGGACGAAATACGTGAGAAATTCGAGAAAGTATCGACAATGTATCAATATCAGAAAAGTCCCGTACGAACCTTAGGAATAGGTAGGATTCATATGTCATGACATAGGTTTTTGATATGTGATATCGTGTAAGACCACGTCTGGGACGTTGGCATCGATTTGAGATTTACGTGTAAGACCATGACTGGGACATTGGCATCGTATTTGATTCATGTAAGACCCTGTCTGGGACAGTGGCATCGATATTTGGTTACATGTAAGACCACGTCTGGGACGTTGGCGTTGTACGATTATTCTGAGTATTCCGAGTATCCTATTTGATTCCGAATGGTTCAACGAGCAATTTCGAGAAATGAAATACTATGTGAAATGCATAATCGTCTCAGGTACGTTTGAGATGTACTCTATGTTTGAGTATGAAAGGTAAGTATATGTGAATCTGCTAATGAGAAATATGTGCATAGAAATGTTGAGATATAATGTGAAATATGTATAAATGAGATATGATCCAAAGAAATGTATAGAGATGAGAATTGTTGATAAGCAAATGGTTAGATACCATTGAGCTAGAAAGGAGAAATATGAATACGCTATTGAGATATGTTAAGTTCTTGTATTTGAAATGGTTATAAATGCTTATTATGTTAAGTTTATTTGTATATAGCTTACTAAGCTTTTGAAAGCTTACTCTGTGTGTGTTTGCATTGTTTTATAGATCGTTAAAGCTACGGAAGGCTCGGGGATCGTCGAGGATCATCACCACTCTATCAAACCCTATTTTGGTACCTTTTGAAAGTGTAAATGTTTAAGTATGGCATGTATAGTCTAGCTGAAATGGTTGATGTTTTGAGTTGTATAAATAGCCATGTGATATGGCTAGGTAAGGAATATGATATGAATGAGTAATTCATGCTAAATGATGCATAGTTTGTATGGTTTGTTGGCTAATGTTTGAGTGAATGAGATGGTCAAATTTTATGATAAGTTTTGTGAAAAAAAGTTGGTATATTATTGATGAGAAGATGTCCTATTGTAATGGTAAGTTGATGGATGAATCATGCTTAGAAATGCTTGTGAATTAGTTGAACTAAATAGCACATAAGATGTTGTGTTTGAAATGTTCTTGAATGGGTAGAAAAGATGGTCAATTTGGTATGTTTTGGTTGCCATAAGTGTTTGGATTGATGCTTGTATGTGCTTGTATGGTTAGCCCAAAGTGTGGGTGGCATTTTGGCCTTGTAAATGGCCTATAATTGCCCACACTATTGAGCACACGGGCGTGTGGCTCGACCGTGTCCTTCGTGCTTGTAATTCAAAACAAGTCAGGCTCGACCACGGGCTAGACACACGGGTGTGTGACTAGCCCTGTGATGCAAGTCAGGCTCAACCACGGGTGAGGCGCACGGGCGTGTCTCAGGCCGTGTGGTCAAGTCAGTATGTATGCCCTGTTTTGCCACGGCTTAGACACATGGGCGTGTTTGAGGCCGTGTAAGGCACACGGCCTGCCCACACGGGCGTGTGACCTCTGTAACCTTGAAAAATGTTTGATTTTTGAAAATTTTTGTATGATCTCGGCTTAGTCCCGACCCCTTTCTAATGCATGTTTAAGGTCTCGTAGACCTATTTAAGGGACTATATGTTTGTATTCTGTTATGATTTGACGATGATATACTTTTATGTTACGAAATGTTTGTAAAAGTTTTCGGTTGTCCGGTAATGCCTCTTAACCCTAGTCCGGCTATGGATACGGGTTAGGGGTGTTACATTTGATTGGTATTAGAGCTACGGTTTAGTCGATTCTAGGACTAACGTAGCGTCTGAGAGTCTACCTATACATGCCATATATATGAACTGTGATAGTGTGATGAATCCTGACGTATAAAATGTGTTTTCGTATAGTAAATGGATCCCGAAAGAGCTGTAGCTGACGATGTTGAAAGTAATGCGCCTGCTCTCGCTCAAGGGACTGCGCCATCTGAATCGAGACCGGCTACTAGCGGTCAAGAAGGAGAGGCTAAACAAGCCTTCTTCCAAATGATGAATGAGTGGTTCACTCAATACGTAAGAACAAATCCGGCTGTTTCACAACCTCTGCCCCCGCCTAATCCCCCTCAGACTTCTGTTGTACCTCCGACTGTGAACCTGAATCTGTTGAATAAGCCTCCGGTCGACAAAATCCGTAAATATGGGGCCGAAGAGTTCAGGGCCACTAGTGATGATGATGCTGAGAGAGCTGAGTTTTGGCTCAAGAATACAATCCGAGTGTTTGATGAAATGTCATTGACTCCTGATGAATGCATAAAATGTGTTGTTTCCCTATTACGAGATGCCACTTATCAGTGGTGAAAGACTTTGATTTCTGTTGTTCCAAAAGAACATATTACATGGGATTTCTTTCAGTCTGAGTTCTGGAAGAAATATATCAAACAGAGATTTATAGATCAAAAGCAAAAAGAGTTTCTAGAATTGAAACAGGGTCGTATGACTGCCACTGAGTATGAACGAGAATTTTTGAGGTTAAGTCAATATGCTCGGGAATGTGTTTTGACTGAAGCTATAATGTGTAAAAGATTTGAAGACGGCCTAAATGAAGATATCCGATTGCTAGTTGGAATTCTAGAAATAAAAGAGTTTGTTGTGCTTGTTGATCGAGCATGTAAAGCTGAAGCACTTGGGAAAGATAAAAGAAAAGCTGAGTCTGAAGCCAGAGATGTGAGAAAGAGATTTTCGAGCAAATCATTTCAGTCTACTTCAAAGAAATTCAGAGATGAGCATAGCCGTTCAAAGGCTAATGTGGGACATTCGAACAGAGATCGAGCTAGATCGCAGTCGAACTTCAAAGCTCCAGCTACTTCGGTGGCTAGTCTGGGAAATGTCCGATCCGAGCGACCTGAATGTAAGCACTATGGTAAAAGACGTCCGAGTAGTTTTAGATTGAATGACCGAGCTTGTTTTAGATGTGGATCATTAGATCATTTCATCCGGGACTGCCCTGAATCAGTTGAACAAGAGATTGCACAGAATCCGAAGTCAGATAATGCTTCAGCTAGAGGTAGACCTTCAAGAAACACAAGAAATGTCAGTGGTAGTCAGAGAGCTACGAGAGATATAGTAGCAAGATTTGAAGCTAGGGCACCTGCCAGAGCGTTTGCCATTCGAGCTCGTGAGGAAGCTTCGTCTCTAGATGTTATTACGGGTACATTTACTCTTTATGATACTTCTGTGGTTGCATTGATAGACCCAGGATCTACTCATTCGTATGTATGCATGAACTTAGTATCCAGTAAGACTTTTCCTGTAGAGTCTACTGAATTTGTTATTAGAGTATCGAACCCCTCAGGTAAAAGTGTCCTGGTTGACAAAGTATGTAAGAACTGTCCGTTGATGTTTCGGGATATCTGTTTTCCGGCTGATCTGATGCTATTACCTTTTGATGAGTTTGATATAATTTTGGGTAAGGATTGGCTAACATTGCATGATGCTGTTGTGAACTGCAAAAGAAAAACTATTGATTTGAGATGTTAGAAAGATGAAATAGTTCGGATTGAATCTAATGATTTGAATGGACTACCGGCTGTGATATCAGTGATGAAAGCTCAGAGTTATGTGAAAAAGGGTTGTGAAGCTTATTTTGCTTATGTGATTGATTCGAAAGTGACTGAAAAGAAAGTGGAATCAGTGCCAGTTGTCTGTGAATTTCCTGATGTATTTCCCGAAGAATTACCGGGATTACCTCTGGTACGCGAAGTTGAATTTGGTATTGATCTATTGCCGGGAACGACTCCTATTTCGATAGCTCCGTACAGAATGACACAAACAGAGTTGAAAGAGTTGAAGTCACAGTTACAAGAGTTGACCGATAGAGGATTTGCACGATCGAGTTTCTCCCCTTGGGGTGCTCTTGTTTTATTTGTGAAAAAGAAAGATGGCATGGTGAGAATGTGTATTGATTATCGTCATTTGAACAAAGTGACTATAAAGAACAAATATCCTCTGCCTGCAATGATGATTTGTTTGATCGCTTAAAAGGAGCCACTCAGTTTTTTCAAAGATAGATCTGAGATCGGGTTATCATCAACCGCGAGTAAAGATTCGGACATTCCGAAAACTGCTTTCAGAATGAGGTACGGGCATTATGAATTTTTAGTTATGCCTTTCAGACTAACGAATGCTCCTACTGTCTTTATGGATTTGATGAACAGAATTTTCAAACCGTATTTAGATCAATTTGTTGTTGTATTCATTGATGACATTTTGATTTATTCGCGTGATGAAATTGAGCATGCTGAACATCTGAGAATTGTGTTACAAACTCTACGAGATAAGTAGTTGTATGAAAAATTCAGTAAATGTGAGTTTTGGTTGCGAGAAGTTAGTTTTCTGGGACATATAGTATCAGCATCTGATATACGGGTTGATCCGAGCAAGATTTCAGCTATTTTGGAGTGGAATCCTCCGAGAAACGTGTCTAAAGTTTGTAGTTTTCTGGGACTTGCTGGTTATTATCGACGATTCGTAAAAGGATTTTTGATGATTGTAACTCCTATGACGAGGTTGCTTCAGAAAGATGTGAAATTTGAATGGTCTGATAAATGTCAGAATATCTTTGATCAGTTGAAAGCCCTTTTGACTGAAGCTCCAGTTTTGGTACAGCCAGAATCGGGTAAAGAGTTTGTAATATATAGTTGTACGACCCATTTTCTGTCCGGCCCACTCTACATTATTAACCTGACCCGATAAAGCCCAACAACCCACAGCCCACCAACACATCAGCCCAAACTTAACCCTAACAAGCCCAAATAAAAAAAAAACCCTAGCTGTTTCCCCTAACCCCAAGTGGTGCCGCTTTAGGTCTAACCCCTGGTCTTCTGACCATCTGACACCCACTTGCCCTGCACCGTGGTCTTGTCCACCGCCCCAGCACCGCGCCTGACCTGCAAACATTAAACGAGAAGGGACAGAAAGTAGCAAAAATTGTAAAGAATAAGGCTATAAAAGCCAATTGTATTCACGGGACAAGGGACCCTTTTTCTTTTTTTCAGATATAGATAGAAAACAAACTCTCGAAATATCAATATTCAGATCCCTTTTTTTGATCGGCAATAGAAGCAATAGATAAGGATTTAAAACATTCAAAAACACAAAAATAGCAATAAACGGAGGACAAAAACCCGAAAACAGAGAGGGAAAGGTGATTTTTTTTATTTTCGAAACCTGTTTCTTTTTCTTTTTTTCTCAAAGATATATTATCATATTTTAAAAATAAATAAAAAGTATAAAAATCTTATCTTTTCGGGCTCGATCGCGGCACTGCGGCAAATGAATGACGAGCCCGCGACGACTACCACGCACGAGCTTCTCCGAAAGCCCTCCGCAACCTGCGAGAGAAGAGAGAAAGATGAGTTTTTTTTTTAAAAGAAGACAGAAAATGATTTTTTCCGAGTTTTAGGCCTTAAATAGCCCATCAAAACGACGCCGCTTTGGGGTCAGCCTTTAAGCCCAAAACGACGCTGCTTCACCTAAACCGACCCGAATCGACCGCACTCCTAAGAAGATCCGCGTGTTTTTTTTGCTAAAGGGGAAATTGTGCAATCAGCCCTTCCGCATTTTTAGTTCTTAAAATCAAGTTTTTCATTATTGCAATCGGCCCTGAAATTTCGTGCAGTTTTGCGATTTGGTCCTTCCCCAAAGTGCTGCATTTAATTTGCTGGGAAAATTGTCCCTTTGGTCCCCCATCTTTCACGCGCGTTCTTTTTTGACCCCCGAACCCCTGTTTTATTTATCAATTGACCCGAAACTTTCATTTTTAATGCAATTTAACCCATTTTCGATTATTTTGCACTTTTACCCTCTTTTGCTATTATTATTATTTATTTTATTTCTTATTATTACCTTATTATTTATTATTATTATCATTTTATTAGTGTCATATTATATCATTGTATTAGTATTACCATTATTATATTATTATATTCTACATATTTATACATTTTGTTTGCTTATATTATGTTATTTATTTATTTTTATTAGTGTCATTATTATTATTACTATTATGTTTTATATATGTATGCATTTTATTTGCTTGTATTATTACTTTATCTATTTATTTTATTTGTATTATCATTATTATATTATTATTTCACTACTATTATTTTTATTAGTGTTATTATCATTACTACTTATATTTTTCTTGGTTTAAAAATTATAGTTATCACGGTTATTACTATTATTTTCAATATTATCATATTTGTCGCTATTTACCCTTTTATTTTAACATTATTATTACGACATTATTTTTCTTATTATTATATTGCCTATTATTATTCATTCTATTTCTAAATATCATTATTACATGGCATTCGTTTTATATACGTTATTATCATCATTTGTTGTTCTCACTATTATTATTATCCTTTTTATCGTTATATTACCATTATTATTACTATTATCATATTATTATTTTATATTTATATGTATATAGTTTTGTTTGTTTATTATACATACTATTTCCTTCATCAGTTGCCCTCATTATTTTCATACTTCATCATCATTATCGTTATTAATATATGTACTATTATCGTAATACTTTCATTTTACCCCTACCTATATCATCATTTTCTTTTATTATTCTTATCAATACTCCTATTGTTCGTCGCACCAATCTTTCTCGAGACCTCAACTTTTATAACGACCAATATTCCGTGTTAGCGATTCGAGAAAATCGAGCCCTAACTTACTGGGTTTCGATTTTTCTCGTTTAAGTTAAACAACGGAATATCCCTTTTAAAAATCGCAAATTCAAGTTTTAAATCGACATCCCATATTAACAATTCGAGTGAATCGAGCCCTAACTTACTGGGTTCCGTTTTTTTTCTTGTTTAAAGTTAAACAACGGGATATCCCTTTTAAAAAATCGCAATTCAAATTTTAAACAAAACACTTAATCTCGGAGATTCGAAATTGTCGCGCCCTAACTTACTGGACTCGATGCCTAGATACTTCGAGATAAGTTTCCTTTTTTTCTAAAATAGAGGCAATATTCCTAATTTGGATTTTCGGGAAAACGAGCCCTAACTTACTGGGTTTTGGTTTCTCGCTCGACAAATGACGGGAGATCCTCTTCAAAAATAAAACCAAGTTTTAAAAGGCGAGCTTAGTTTCGGGAGTCTAAAGTATTGCACCCTAACTTACTGGACATGATGCCTCATCTCTTCGAAACCAAGAGAGTCTTAACGTCCCTTCCAATTCCTTCAAGTTTTGGAAATAAAAGTATCTATTTTCAAATCATTTCTAAGTTTCCAACAATAGGACATCGATCAATCAGTTTGGTACCAATTTCGGGCGTGTCGAGGGTGCTAATCCTTCCTCGCACGTAATTGACTTCCGAACCCATTTTTCTCAAATTTTCATATACCAAAAGCATCGTTTTAATAAACCGATGCGTTTTATTAAAACAAGGTGATCCGATCACACCCAAATAAAGATTGGTGACGAATCCCTTCCTTTTCATTTTCAAACCTCAAGTCGACCGCGTCGTTCACTGTTTTTATCAAAAATGGTTACGACAGCTTGGCGACTCCACTGGGGACATGTTCATTGAGAGTCAGGCCATAGATTGATTGATCCTTGTCCTTTTGATTAAAATTAGAAAATGGTTTCAGAATTCATGTTTCTTTAAATGCACTTTCAATGTTATATTAGATCTCTTGAATACTTTGGCATTGCATTGCATGACCGTTGTGGTCACACCTTTAAGTGGGAGCGAGAAGCTATGCCTTCGTGAGGTTTTCACCTCCGCATGGGCTAGTGGACTGCTTTCGGGATACATCCGTACCTATGTCTTCGTGAAGTTTTCACTTCCGCATGGCCATAGGGAAATGTATTCCCCTGAACCGAACTTGGTCCATATGAGCCTATAATGGGTGAGGATCGAGGAATCTGCTGGTTCGGGTACCTCAAACTTTAGAACTCAACCACATGTAAAGAGCCTAGGAGCCCACCCCGAGCTGAACCATGCCAAACCTTAGTAGTTACCCAGATAGGCGTTTGTGTATTTTAATGCTTTATATCTCATTCTGTGGTACTAACTTGTGATGTTTTATTTCCTCTGCATGTCATTTCCATTTTTTTAAGAGGCATCGATTCACGGTCAGTTTCTGAGTTAGAGAGCTGGTTATGGAAAGTGAATTCCTTGATAAAGTGGAAGACAATGCAGCCGCCCGCATATGGTCAGAGCAATGCCAATTAGAAAAAGGGGATAGCTTAGCTGAGTGGTATGTGTCAGAACTACGGAATTTCACCAATATCAGTGTCACACAGAACGAACTCCAAGAGTTGAAAGAAATATGGACCCGATGGGATGATGAGGCAGAGCAGTTGTTCTATAATACTTACGGTGACCTACCTTACCTGCTTGATGTCAAAATAGATAAGCACCTATTCCGAGCAATGACTCAGTTCTGGAATACTGCTTATAGCTGTTTCTCTTTCGGGAAAGTGGATTTGGTTCCCACAATAGAGGAGTATACAATCTTGCTACGTTGTCCCAGAATTCAAGTTGATAAAGCTTATTCCAAAGCAATTAATGGCCCGAATTTTGCAAAGAAATTGATGAATATCACGGGAATGAGCGAACAATGGGTCTCAGCTAGAATGCAGAAGAAAGGCGAGGGCAAATGCGTACCTTGGATATGTTTGAGGGACCTGATCCTAACGCATCCCGATGCAAAGAAAAAGATTGACATCTTGGCCTTGTGTATTTACGGTTTGATAATCTTCCCAAAAGCTCTAAGACACATAGATGAAGCAGTTATTGATCTATTCGAATGGTTCGACAAAGGGGTCACGCCTGTTCCCGCCATCTTAGCAGAAACGTTCAGATCCTTGAATGCATGTCAGAGAATGGGTGAAGGCAGGTTTATTGGGTGCGTGCAGTTGTTATTGGCCTGGTTCTATAGTCACCTCTGGAAAGTAGAGAAAGTGTCTTATCGATTTTTGTCGGAAAATTACTCCCCGTTGGAAGAGATAGTAGCTACGCCTAGGGGAGAAGATGTGTCTGAAGAAAACTGGATAGTCCTCCTTCAAAACCTTCAAGAAGATGACATCGAGTGGAAAGCTCCTTGGATGATTCTCGATAAAATCCTTTATCGTTGTGGAAGCTTCGACTGGGTTCCTCTACTGGAATTTGGGGCGCCACTGCATATGCCCCTTTGCTGGTCCTGAGGCAGTATAGTTCAAGACAGTTCGTACCAACGACATACGGGCTGGCTCAATGCGAGTTCTCATACGAAGGGGGGAGCTATAAGAAAAAGGTTAAAGAGATCTCTAATGCCTGGAATCGGATTCACAGAATGAAAAGATTATCCGCAGGCCCGATGACGACCCCGGAGTACAGTGAATGGAGGACTAGGAGGATCAATGATAACATCCCCGAGCCAAATCCAGAAGGCACCCGGTCAAGAGAGGAATATTTGCGAGTAGTCC
Source organism: Gossypium sturtianum (assembly GCA_025698515.1). NCBI lineage: Eukaryota > Viridiplantae > Streptophyta > Magnoliopsida > Malvales > Malvaceae > Gossypium > Gossypium sturtianum. The sequence continues at coordinate 46,017,466 of CM046943.1, forward strand.
CATTAGAACTGGAAATCGTGAAACGAGATTTTGAAAGGATGAGTTCGTAACTCGAAAGAAAGATAGAGAGACTGGAAGAAGAGAAGATGCTCCTCAAGTTAGACGTAGATGGACAAAAGTCGGAAGCTGAAAAACTAAGAAAGGAGAAAGGGAAAATAGAGGAAGACCGAGATGATCTGAAGACGGAATATAAGAAGATGCCTCTGACAATGAAAAATGCCGGATTAGGAAAAACTCCGGAGCAATGGCGACGCGAGATCCGAGAGGAAAGAGCCAAAGCTAGCAGTTGGGAGAAAAAGTTCCAGGAAATGCAAACACAAAACGAGGTTCCGAGGAAAGACATGGCAGAAAGTAAAAAGAAAAGAAAGGGCTAAAAGCTAGGGTGGTCGAGCTTGACGGTCCCCTCGCATCACTACCAAGTCGCAACTCTGGAAAGCGAACCGAGATCAAGTCTAAACATGATCGAGGAAATGAAGGGTAAGATTGAAGAATTAGAATCAGCATTGCACAGTTGTGAACTTCGGATTGAGCTTCTGGAAACAAGAGAAGGGCGTTGGGAAGAAGAACTTCACCATTCTCATGATCAAGTTAGAAACCGGGATTACCTTATGGGCGAAGCGATAGTTCAGATTCGAGAGGTAGCCGATCATCTACAAACTTTGGCAGCACAGGCCGATATGTTGAACATGAAATATGAGCTGCAGTCGGGTCGTAGTCAAGAGCTAATCTCTTTGCTCGGGAAAATCAAAACTTTAGGCCTTAGGGCGAAAGCATATTTGTAGTTCGTTTTATGTAAAAGATTTTGTTTTCTAATAAAGTTCTCTAAAATGAAGTTGAATCTGAATCGATTCCTTCTTTTTGCATTCATGCATTTGCATTACATCATATCATATGCATTTAAGTCCATAGAGAGAGCCTCATTAGTTGAAATTAATACAGAGAGAAGGAAAGGAAAATCTGGAAACTGAGCATCGTTACGGTACACGACGCAAAACAAAAGCGATGGATCAAAGAATAGAAAAGTTAGAGCAGATGCAAAAAGACATGCAGGATCAAATGCAAGAACGATTAGCCAAGATACAACAGGACATGATAGAGCGGATGCAAGAATCTCAGAATAATATGATAAGCCAGCTGACGCAGTTGCTGGCTAAAGAACATGAAAAAGGAAAAGGCCCCGCTATTAGTGAAAGACCTCCTCACCCTCCGGGTTTTACCCCAACAAACACCTGCCGTAACCAGATGTGTACCCCCAAAGGACGCCACACCATCAGCCTCGATGATCGATGACTAACACCACTGCAGTACTGCGCGCACTTTCCGACAGGCTCAGGTTCTAACCCAGGGGATAGTCCAGCTAACCCTGTGGTCCCTAATTTCGACGAAGTGGCAGAAATGGACCAGGCAAAAGTGGACTTGCCGAGACAATTTGAGGACCGTTGCAATTGGTTAGAGGAGAAGTTCAAAGCAATGGAGACTGCTGACTACTGTTATGGGGTAGACGCTAAGGATTTAAGTTTGGTCCCTGAATTGGTACTTCCGCCAAAGTTTAAAACCCCAAATTTTGAAAAGTACAATGGGACTAGTTGTCCCAAAGCATACATCACGATGTTCTGTCGGTGGATGGCGGGACACGTTAATAATGACCACCATCGATTCACATTTTTGGATGATACCGGGCAGGTCTCACCAAATGGTACAATCAGCTCAGTCGTACCCAAATTAAGACATGGAAGGACCTGGCACAAGCCTTCATGAAACACTATGGCCATGTAGCTGATATAGCTCTCGACAGAATCACGCTCCAAAATATGGAGAAAAAGCCAAAGTGAGCTTTAGACAATACGCCCAGCGATGGAGAGAAATAGCAACACAAGTTCAGCCACCGCTCCTAGAGAAGGAGACAACCATGCTCTTTATCAATACTTTGAGGGCTCCTTTCATTAATCACATACTGGGAGGCGCCACTAAAAGTTTCTCAGATATTGTGATGTCAGGAGAAATGATAGAAAATGCAATCAGATGTGGCAGGATAGAGGCAAGAGAAGGTGCTAGAAAGACGATTCCGAAGAAAAGAGAGAATGATGCAAACAACATAAGCACCCATAACAAAAGTTATTCAAAGCCTATTACTGTGAACCAGCCCAGGACCGTGATCGCCGATCATCAGAGACCATCTAGACAGGAATCTAATGCAAAACAAAATACGGAGAAAATGCAATTCACGCCGATCCCAACCACGTACAAAGAAGTGTACCAGAACTTGTTCGATGCACATGTGGTTGCCCCACATTACTTAAAGCCCTTGCAGCCCTCATACCCTAAATGGTAAGACGCGAATGCACAGTGCGAATACCATGCAGGAATTGTGGGGCATTCAATAGAGCATTGTCTCGCCTTCAAGAAATTGGTGGAAAAACTCATACATATCGGCACTGTAAAAGTAGACGATACCCCTAGCGCGGAACACCCATTACCTAATCATGGGGTTAATATGATAGGTGAGAGTATGGGGAAAAGAGTTAAAACGGATGTTGCTGAAGTGAAAGCCCCGATGAGACGGGTTTGGAAGGAAATGACGAGGAGGGGATTAGTTGTATCAGATCTGGTGGAAGAGTATGAAGAAACAAGAAATGGCTGTGAGTTCCATAACATGGAAGGGCACGTGATCCAGAACTGTATCGAGTTCAGAATGCTGGTGCAAAGACTGATGGACGATAAAGAAATAGAATTCTATGAAAGCCAAGGAGGAGAAAACATCTGCGCGTTGGAAGATGAATCAGCAGCAAAGGCCTCGAAAATTAGCTAACCTTTAGTCATCATCTCGCGGCCAAGGAACAATAAAGTGGGGGCAAAGATAACACCGAAGGTCATAATTCAGAAACCTGCGATCTTTTCATATGAAGACAACAAAAAAGTTCACTGGAAGTATGACTGCAATGTGACGATTCCTGAGAAGGGGGACTCATCCAGCACTGCAAAGGGAAACCAGGAGGTAGGCTTCTATACGCGCAGCAGAAAGCGCTACGACATGACAAACACACGAGTTGAACTTACAAAAGAGAAAGCTTTGATAGGCGAACAAAAGAAGGAAAAGGCGACCAAACAGGAATCGCCTATAAACGAGCCAGTGAAGGAAGAAGAGGCTAAGGAGTTCTTAAAATTCTTAAAACATAGTGAGTACAGTGTTGTAGAGCAGCTGCATAAGCAACCAGCTCGCATATCTGTGCTAGACTTACTGTTGAGCTCGGTGGCACACCGCAACACACTGATGAAAGTACTGAATGAAACGTATGTTGCTAATGATATCTCCGTTAATAAGTTGGATCGCCTGATTAGCAATATAAGTGCCGACAACTTTATTTTCTTTAATGACGATGAGGTCCCGTCGGGAGGTACGGGTTCCATCAAAGCTCTCCACATTACCACGCGGTGTAAAGGATACACACTACCAGGGGTACTAGTCGATAATGGATCGGCACTCAATGTCTTGCCACTATCAACGTTGAATCGATTACCCATTGATAGCTCTCACATGAAGATCTGCCACAATGTAGTGAGGGCATTCGATGGAACTGAAAGAAAAGTCATGGGGAGGATCGAAGTGCCTCTATTAATTGGCCCGAGTACGTATGAAGTGGATTTTATAGTAATGGATATCAAGTCGTCCTATAATTGCTTGCTGGGGAGACCTTGGATACACTCAGCGGGAGCAGTGCCCTCGTCGTTGCACCAAAAGTTGAAATTAGTTATAAAAGGACGTCTGGTGACGATAAATGCTGAAGAGGACATCATCGCGATTGTGACTAATAGTGGGCCATATTTAGAGGCAAGTGACGAAGCGATTGAGTGCTCCTTCCGCTCTTTGGAATTTGTCAACGCAACATTTATCATCAAGGGGAACGAGATCCCAGTGCCTCAAATATCTACGAAAATGGGTTTACAACTGACGGTCGGGAAAGGAGCTGTACCTGGGAAAGGACTTGGAAGGTATCTCCAAGGAGAGATCGAGGCCCCGAGATTGAAAGAAAAATGAGACCTCTTCGGCTTAGGATTCAAGCCGGACACAAAGCAAAGGAAGAAAGAGCTAGAGAAGAAACAAGAAAGAAGAAAAGCACGTTTGAGGGGGGACGAGATTAAATGGGAACCGATGATAATTCCCCACATTTACAAAACCTTTATATCAGGAGGGGTTATCCATCCAGCACGAGGAATGCGAAATAAAGAATCTACGGAAGAAATATGGGGAAACATGCACGTCAATGCTATATCTGAAGAAAAAACTAAAGAAGAAAATCGGAATGGTATCCGCCCTTATGAGCTTGGCAGCGTTCTAAACAACTGGACCGCGGAGGAAATCCCTGTATCTTTTAGAACTTCTTCAGAGTAATATTCGGAACACACTTGTTGCTCTAAGTATGGAAGCAATAAGATTCCCTTTTGTGAAGCATGACTTATGTCTAAAATCGTTATTTTCAATGAAATGCATCTTCACTGCCTTTCGAGCAAATCTTCTTTTATTCTTTCTATGGCATTCATCATCATGATTATTCCTTTTATTCTTTAAATATTCTTTTAAAATATCCATTCTTTCACTCATAATCATACCATGCCAATCAGTATACTTAGATTCTTTTGTTCTACGGACCTTTATAACAGGTCCCCAAATATCAATGATCTGAGCAACGCTACCAATGACTCGTAACGCCCTTTTGAGCAAGACATGGACATAGAAGATTTTCAGGATTTGGAAGATGACCAAGGTTGTGACTGTCTCTCCGAATCAATGATGGTGGAGCAAGAAGAGAAACAGATCCTACCTCACGCAGAGTCAGTGGAAATAGTGAACCTGGGAAATGAGCGAGAGAAGAAGGAAGTGAAAATCGGAGTTTGTATTACGGTAAAGACAAGGCGAGACCTCATTGAGTTACTCCAAGAATTTAAAGATGTATTCGCGTGGTCGTATCAAGACATGCCCGGGCTCAACACAGATATCATGGTACACCGGTTGCCCATAAAAGAGGAGTACAAGCCAGTCCAACAGAAACTTCGAAGAATGAGGCCAGATGTTCTGCTGAAAATAAAAGAAGAGGTCAAGAAGCAATTTGACGCAGGTTTCTTGCAAGTGGTTAAATACTCAGAATGGGTAGCCAATATCGTCCCCGTCCCTAAGAAAGATGGGAAAGTGCGAATGTGTGTAGACTACAGGGATCTAAACAAGGTTAGCCCGAAAGATAATTTTCTGTTACCTCATATCGACACCTTAGTGGACAATACGGTGGGTTATTCGCTGTTCTCTTTCATGGATGGCTTCTCAGGATACAACCAGATAAAGATGCATCCTGAAGACATGGATAAGACAACATTTGTAACCATGTGGGGAATGTTTTGCTATAAGGTGATGCCGTTTGGACTAAAAAATGCGGGAGTGACATATCAGAGAGCCATGGTAACCCTATTCCATGACATGATGCACAAAGAAATTGAAGTTTAAGTCGGCGATATGATCACGAAATCCCGAACCGAAAAGGAGCATGTGCAAGCCTTGAGGAAATTATTCTTGAGGTTGAGGAAATTTTGGCTAAAGCTTAATCCAGCAAAATGTACCTTCGGAGCCCTGACAGGGAAACTGCTAGGATTCATAGTCAGGAAAAGGGGGATTGAGGTTGACCCAAAAAAGTCAAAGCTATACAAGACTTGCCTCCACCGCGCACCCCAAAAAGAAGTTCGAGGTTTCTTAGGAAGATTAAATTACATCGCCCGGTTCATTTCACAACTAACTAGAGAGATGTGACCCCATTTTCTGTATTCTTAAGAAACACAATCCAGCGCATGGGACGAGGAATGCCGAAGACCTTTGACAAAGTGAAGCAATACCGTCCCAATGCCCCAAGATTGACGCCGCCTAATCCCGACAAGCCATTAATCCTCTATTTGACAAGATTTGATAATTCAATGGGATGTGTGCTTGGCCAACACGATGAGTCGGGAAAGAAAGAGAAGGCAATATACTACCTTAGTAAAAGTTCATCGAATGTGAAACAAGGTACTCACCAATCGAGAAACGTGTTGTGCCTTGATCCGACAACTCTGAGACCGAGGCGAGATATGTTGTATCATACGACTTGGCTCATCTCGAAGCTAGACCTCTCTGAAATATATGATGGAGTCGATCGCGTTGAATGGAAGGATGGCCCGATGGCAAATTCTACTTTCTCGAGTTTGACATAGTTTATGTAAACCAAAAGGCAAAGTGAAGGGAGTGCACAGCGCATTTTCTAGCCAATGGAGCTCGGAGGATTACGAACCTTTGGATTTTGATTTCCCTAACGAAGATTTAATGTACGTGGCAACCACCGAAGAAGGTACCCAGAGGATCGTCCCTGGAAATTGAATTTCAACGGGGCATCAAATGTCAGGGGCAATGGAATTAGGCGCAGCTCTCGTATCCCTAAATGGAGATCATTATCCATTCATCGTAAATTGGATTTTGATTGCACAAATAATATGGCGAATCTGGCTTGTATCATGGGTATCCGCGCCACTATGGAACGCAACATTAGGGTACTAGAGGTATATGGAGATTCTGCACTGGTAATTTATCAACTCAGAGGGGAATGGGAGATAAGAGATCCCAAGCTAGTCGACTACAAAAGATTGGCCCAAGAATTGATCAAGGAGTTCGATGGTGTCACCTTCAGTTATCTGCCAAGAGACGAAAATCAGATGGCTGATGCTCTGGCCACCTTGGCTTCCATGGTCCGAGTAAACAAAAATGAGGATATGAAACCTATCCAAATGAGTATTTTTGAGGCCCCGACACATTGCTACAACGTCGAAGAAGAAGAGAAAAATGATCACCCGTGGTACCACGATATACTGCGATACGTGAAAAATCATGAATACCCTGATCAAGCAACTGAGAATGACAAAAGGACGTTGAGAAGACTAGCCTGTGACTATGTCTTGGATGGAGAGATCCTATACAAAAGAAGAAAGGATCAAGTACTACTGAGGTGTGTGGACGCCGCCAAGGCCAAGAAAATCCTAGAAGAAGTCCATGAGGTTGTCTGTGGAACACATGCCAATGGCTTCACAATGGCTAGGCAAATCATGAGATTCGGGTATTATTGGTCTACCATGGAAGGAGACTGCATTGATTATGCCAAGAAATGTCATAAGTGCCAAATTTATGGGGATAATATTCATGTACCACCTTCACTCTACATGTTATGACCTCCCATAGCCTTTCTATATGTGGGGCATGGACGCTCATTGGACCAATCTCGCCAAAAAGCTTCTAATGGACATCGGTTCATCTTCGTGGTAATCGATTACTTCACTAAATGGGTAGAGGCCGCTTCATATGCTAATGTGACGAAATCAGGCAGTCGCAAGTTCTTGAAAAAGGAAATCATATGTCGATATGGAATGCCTGAGAGGATCATATCCGATAATGCGTTAAACTTGAACAACAGCATGATCACAGAGGTCTGCAGTCAATTCAAGATTAGACACCACAATTCATCACCGTATCGTCCAAAAATGAATGGTGCAGTGGAGGCAGCTAATAAGAACATCAAAAGGATAGTGGGAAAAATGACTGAGACTTACAAAGATTGGCACAAGAAGCTACCATTTGCCCTTTTCGCCTATCGAACGTCGATTAGAACCTCCACCGGGGCAACTCCTTTCTCATTGGCCTACGGAATGGAAGCAGTTTTACCCATCGAAGTTGAAATTCTGTCCCTTTGAGTCTTGTCCGAATTGAAGTTGGACGAAACAGAATGGATCCAGGCTCGATATGATCAGTTAAATTTGATTGAAGAAAAGAGGCTGAAAGCTATCCGTCATGGTCAGATGTACCAAAAGAGGATGATGCGAGCATACGACAAAAGGGTGCGCCCAAGAGAATTCCACGAAGGAGATTTAGTCTTGAAGAAAATCCTTCCCATACAAAAAGATTTCAGAGGAAAATGGATGCCGAACTGGGAAGGACCTTATGTGGTGAAGAAAGCATTCTCTGGAGGAGCATTGATTTTGGCTGAAATGGATGGTAAAAGCTTACCTAATCCCATCAACTCAGACTCGGTCAAGAAATATTTTGCCTAAAAAGAGGAGGCCAAGGTGAAAACCCACAAAGGGTGCTTTAAGACCTTTAAAAAAAAAAGAAAAAGGGGGGGGGGGGGGAGAGGTCAAAGTGAAAACCCGCAAAGGGCGCTTTGAGACCAAAGGGGTTTGAGTCGAAAACCCGAAAAGGGCGGCTCAAATTTTGACAAAAGGGGGGTATGTGACAATTTTGTTCTCTCGGAAAGGGAGGAATGTTACACCTCAGGACATCTACAAATCACTGAAGATCTCCCAACTTCTAGTCAGCTCGAAATGATCTTCAGAAAGATTGGGTAGTGAAGCTCAGACTGTGGTATCTAGGGCACCCACTCTTTCTTTTTGCTAACTTCTGTATTCCAATAATGATTTCTTTTATTGATTAATTCAACTCCATTCTTCATAAATTCCATTGTTATCCATCATTTAAATCTTTTAAGCCATTTGCAATTGAAATAATGGTTGATGGGCCCATAATGCTTCCATAAAATGAGTTCTGCCTATTACTCTGGAAGTCTCTAAACAGCGCAGGAACCTGAAACAGGACTTTTTTTTAGGACCACCACACCTAGGGGTTAGAAACATTCGAGAAAAGAGGAGTTTAAAATCATGACCATCTTCCCAAAATTCTCTGTCAAAGATATCAGTTACATGAGAAGACGAGAAATAGTATCAGTGATAAAACTCTGATAGACAACAAGCAGTGACAACCCTAAGCATTAAAAAAAGGGATCATTTCATTTTACATTCATACATCATCATTAGGAGCATTATCATGACATTCTGCATTCATGCAAATGTCGTCCATAATACATTTAGTTAGGAGCATTAGATTCATTCCTATCATAGCATCCTAATCATTTGACATAAACACAAGCATATAAAATCGAGTCTCTACGTGATATGTCCCTAGAGGACGGTGTAGCAACATTGGTGAAGCCACCATCCTATTGCCACCGACCAAAGAGTGGAATAGGTTGAAGATTGTCCTATTGCCACCGACCAAGAGTGGAATAGGTTGAAGATCGTCCTATTGCCACCGACCAATAGTGGAATAGGTTGAAGATTGTCCTATTGCCACCGACCGATGAGTGGAATAGGTTGAAGATCGTCCTATTACCACTGACCAGTAGTGGAATAGGTTGAAGATCATCCTATTGCCACTGACCAGTAGTGGAATAGGTTGAAGACCATCCTATTGTCACTGACCAGTAGTGGAATAGGTTGAAGATCATCCTATTGTCACTGACCAGTAGTGGAATAGGTTGAAGATCATCCTATTGCCACTGACCAGTAGTGGAATAGGTTGAAGACCGTCCTATTGTCACTGACCAGTAGTGGAATAGGTTGAAGACCGTCCTATTGTCACTGACCAGTAGTGGAATAGGTTGAAGATTGTCCTATTGCCACCGACCGGTGAGTGGAATGGGTTGAAGACCATCCTATTGCCACCGACCAAAGAGTGGAATAGGTTGAAGATTGTCCTATTGCCACCGACCAAAGAGTGGAATAGGTTGAAGATTGTCCTATTGCCACCGACCAAAGAGTGGAATAGGTTGAAGATTGTCCTATTGCCCCCGACTCAGCAATGGAAATAGGTCAAGATTACAAATCTTATCTCCCGAGATACAAAGTGAAGCAATTTAAAATAAACAAATCTCATCCCTCCAAAGTTGCAGCAGGAGCGAATTGAAGCTACAGGTCCTATCTCGCTAAAGTAGCGGTAGAGTGGATCAAAACGACAAGATGCGGCGGACTAAAAACCTAAAAAATAGGAGCACTGAAGAATCAAGACTCAGCAAGACCGGGAAAATTTGGCTTTTCTTTATATCTTTGCTCTATTCCTGTTGCACGACAATGAGCAAAGAGGGGCAGCTGTACGACCCATTTTCTTCCCGGCCCACTCTACATTATTAACCTGACCCGATAAAGCCCAACAACCCACAGCCCACCAACACATCAGCCCAAACTTAACCCTAACAAGCCCAAATAAAAAAAAACCCTAGCTGTTTCCCCTAACCCCAAGTGGCGCCGCTTTAGGTCTGACCCCTGGTCTTCTGACCCTCTGACACCCACTTGCCCTGCACCGTGGTCTTGTCCACCGCCCCAGCACCGCGCCTGACCTGCAAACATTAAACGAGAAGGGACAGAAAGTAGCAAAAATTGTAAAGAATAAGGCTATAAAAGCCGATTGTATTCACGGGACAAGGGACCCTTTTTCTTTTTTTCGGATATAGATAGAAAACAAACTCTCGAAATATCAATATTCAGATCTCTTTTTTCGATCGACAATAGAAGCAATAGATAAGGATTTAAAACATTCAAAAACGCAAAAAGCAAAGAATAAACGGAGGACAAAACCCAAAAGAGAGAGGAAAGGTGATTTTTTTATTTTCAAACCTGTTTCTTTTTCTTTTTTCTCAAAGATATATTATCATATTTTAAAAAGAAATAAAAAGTATAAAAAAATCTTATCTTTTCGGCTCCGACCGCCGTGTGCATTGGAGGCGCCGGCGACGAGCTGCATGACGGACCACGACCGAGCTTCTCCGGGAAGCCCTCTCGCAACTGCGCAGAGAAGAGAGAAAGATGAGTTTTTTTAAAAGCGCATAGGAAAATGATTTTTTCTCGAGTTTTAGGCCTTAAATAGCCCGAGAAAACGCGATGTCGCTTTGGGGCTGGCCTTTAAGCCCAAAACGACGCTCGTTTCACCTAAACCGACCGAATCAATTCGCACTTAAGAAGATCCGCGTGTTTTTACTAAAGGGGAAATTGCGCAATCAGCCCTTCCGCATTTTTAGTTCTTAAAATCAAGTTTTTCATTATTGCACATCGGCCCTGAAATTTCGCGCAGTTTTACGATTTGGTCCTTCCCCAAAGTGCTGCATTTTATTTGCTGGGAAAATTGTCCCTTTGGTCCCCCATCTTTCACTCACATTCTTTTTTGACCCCCGAACCCCTGTTTTATTTATCAATTGACCCGAAACTTTCATTTTTAATGCAATTTAACCCATTTTCGATTATTTTGCACTTTTACCCTCTTTTGCTATTATTATTTTTTATTTTATTTCTTATTATTACCTTATTATTTATTATTATTATCATTTTATTAGTGTCATATTATATCATTGTATTAGTATTACCATTATTATATTATTATATTCTACATATTTATACATTTTGTTTGCTTATATTATGTTATTTATTTATTTTTATTAGTGTCATTATTATTATTACTATTATGTTTTATATATGTATGCATTTTATTTGCTTGTATTATTACTTTATCTATTTATTTTATTTGTATTACTGTTATTATATTATTATTTCACTACTATTATTTTTATTAGTGTTATTATCATTACTACTTATATTTTTCTTGGTTTAAAAATTATAGTTATCACGGTTATTACTATTATTTTCAATATTATCATATTTGTCGCTATTTACCCTTTTATTTTAACATTATTATTACGACATTATTTTTCTTATTATTATATTGCCTATTATTATTCATTCTATTTCTAAATATCATTATTACATCGCATTCGTTTTATATACGTTATTATCATCATTTGTTGTTCTCACTATTATTATTATCCTTTTTATCATTATATTACCATTATTACTACTATTATCATATTATTATTTTATATTTATATGTATATAGTTTTGTTTGTTTATTATACATACTATTTCCTTCATCAGTTGCCCTCATTATTTTCATACTTCATCATCATTATCGTTATTAATATATGTACTATTATCGTAATACTTTCATTTTACCCCTATCTATATCATCATTTTCTTTTATTATTCTTATCAATACTCCTATTGTTCGTCGCACCAATCTTTCTCGAGACCTCAACTTTTATAACGACCAATATTCCGTGTTAGCGATTCGAGAAAATCGAGCCCTAACTTACTGGTTTTCGGTTTTTCTCGTTTAAGTTAAACAACAGAATATCCCTTTTAAAAATCGCAAATTCAAGTTTTAAATCGACATCCCGTATTAGCAATTCGAGTGAATCGAGCCCTAACTTACTGGGTTCCGTTTTTTTTTCTCGTCTAAAGTTAAACAACGAGATATCCCTTTTAAAAAATCGCAATTCAAATTTTAAACAAAACACTTAATCTCGAAGATTCGAAATTGTCGCGCCCTAACTTACTGGACTCGACGCCTAGATACTTCGAGATAAGTTTCCTTTTTTTCTAAAATAGAGGCAATATTCCTAATTTGGATTTTCGGGAAAACGAGCCCTGACTTACTGGGTTCTTGTTTCTCGCTCGACAAATGAAGGGAGATCCTCTTCAAAAATAAAACCAAGTTTTAAAAGGCGAGCTTAGTTTCGGGAGTCTAAAGTATTGCGCCCTAACTTACTGGACATGATGCCTTATCTCTTTGAAACCAAGAGAGTCTTAACGTCCCTTCCAATTCCTTCAAGTTTTGGAAATAAAAGTATCTATTTTCAAATCATTTCTAAGTTTTCAACAATAGGACATCGATCAATCAGTTTGGTACCAATTTCGGGCGTGTCGAGGGTGCTAATCCTTCCTCACACGTAATTGACTTCCGAACCAATTTTTCTTAAATTTTCGTGGACCAAAAGCATCATTTTAATAAACCGATGCGTTTTATTAAAACAAGGTGATCCGATCACACCCAAATAAAGATTGGTGGCGACTCCCTTCCTTTTCGTTTTCAAACCTCGAGTCGACCGCATCGTTCACTATTTTTATCAAAAATGGTGACGATAATAGTGATGCTTCGTTGAATGGACTGGGATGTGTTTTGATGTAGGAAGGCAAAGTTATAGCTTATGCCTCGAGACAACTGAAGCCGCATGAAAAGAATTATCCGACGCACGATCTTGAGCTAGCTGCGATTGTATTTGCTTAAAACATCTGGCGTCATTATCTTTTTGGTGAAAAATGCCATGTGTTTTCAGATCATAAAAGTTTGAAATATTTGATGACTCAGAAAGATTTGAATCTGCGACAAAGACGATGGTTAGAGCTGTTGAAAGACTACGAGCTTGTGATAGATTATCATCAGGGTAAGGCAAATGTTGTTACTGATGCATTGAGTCAGAAATCATTGTTTGCATTGTGTGCGATGAATGCCCATTTGGACTTGTCTGATGATGGTTTAGTTTTGGCTGAGTTGAAAGCGAAACCGTTGTTCTTACAGCAAATATGTGATGCTCAGAAAGTTGATAACGAAATGTTAGCGAAACGAGCTCAGTGTGATTCGAACTCTGATTCTAAATTTCGAGTTGATGTTGATGATTACTTGAGATTTCGAGATCGAATTTGTGTTCCGAGAAACCCAGAGTTGATTCAGTTGATCTTGAATAAAGCACATAATAGTCGCTTATCTGTTCATTCGGGAAGTACAAAGATGTACCATGATTTAAAGCAACATTATTGGTGGTCTGGTATAAAACGAGACATTTCTAACTTTGTTTCGAAATGTTTAGTCTGTCAGCAAGTTAAAGCTGAACATCAGGTGCGTCTGGTTTGTTACAACTGATAATGATTCCTGAGTGGAAATGGGATAGAGTGACATTGGATTTTGTTTCAGGGTTGCCTTTAACTCCGAGAAAGAAAGATGTAATTTAGGTTGTAGTTGACAGATTGACGAAATCAACCCATTTCATTCCGGTACGATCTGATTACTCACTTGATAAATTAGCTGAGCTATACATTGCTGATATTGTGAGATTGCACGGGGTACCACTATCTATTGTGTCTGACAGAGATCCGAGGTTTACTTCACGATTCTGGAAGAAACTGCAAGAGGCTTTAGGTACTAAATTACATTTTAGTACAGCTTTTCACCCACAGACGGATGGTCAATCCAAGCAGATTATTCAGATACTCAAGGATATGTTGAGATGTTGCATTCTTGAGTTTGATGGTACGTGGGAACAATATTTGCCATTGATTGAGTTTGCGTACAATAATAGTTTTCAGTCGAGCATCAAAATGGCACCTTATGAAGCTTTGTATGGACGCAAATGTCGAACACCTCTGTATTGGTTTGAGCTCAGTGAAAATAAGATACACGGGGTTGATTTGATTAAAGAAACTGAACATAAAGTGAAAGTGAAAGTGAATCGTGATAGTCTGAAAGCTGCCTCTGATCGTCAGAATTCTTATGCAGATTTGAAACGAAAAGATATCGAATTTGAGATCGATGATAAAGTGTTCTTGAAAGTATCTCTGTGGAAGAAAATACTCAAATTTGGACGTAAAGGCAAAATGAGTCTGAGGTTTATCGGGCCGTATGAAATCATCGAACGAATTGGGCCTGTTGCATACAGATTGTTGTTGCCACCGAAACTAGAAAAGATACGTAATGTGTTTCACGTGTCAATGCTTAGATGATACAGATCCGATCCATCACATGTGATTTCTCCATCTGAGATTGAAATCTGATCTGATATGACTTACGAAGAAAAACCGATACGTATCTTGGCTCGTGAGATTAAAGAGTTGAGAAATAAGAAGATTCCGTTAGTAAAAGTGCTATGGCATCGACACGGAGTGGAAGAGGCTACGTGGGAGCCCGAAGATTCTATGAGACAACAATATTCGGATCTGTTTAACGGTAAGATTTTCGGGGACGAAAATCCCTAAGGGGGAGAATTGTAACAGTTTGGTTTAGACCCTAGTCGGAATAGTGGTTTCAGGACCACAAATCCGAGTCAAAAAATGTTTTAATATTATTTTTTTGTGCTTGCAGTATATGATTAAGCATGTGTGAAAGTTTCGTGAGAAAATTTATCTGTTTGTGTGTTTTATTTGAGAAAAGGATTAAATTGCGTAAAATGCAAAATTAGCATGCCAAGTGTTAAAAGTACCTATGTGCTATGTCTTTATTAATATGAAGTCCTTATGATGTTATTATGCCATTTTTAAGTTAGTGGACAATTATGTCCATAGATTAAATGTTTTTTCATTAATATATCTTTAAGGGTAAAATGGTAAAGTGTTAATTAAGTTTAATTTAATAAAACAAAAGCATGAAAATGGCTATTCTTATCATCTTTTGTGCCGAAAATACAAGAAAAAGAAAAGAAGAAAGCTAAGCTACGTTTCGGCTTTGTTCATCTTGATTCAAGATCAAGAACCGAAGAAAACAGATTTAAACCACGGAAAGTCAAAAGTGATCGAGTAGTCGAATCCGTCTATTTATCAGAATCCGAGGTATGTTCATATACGAATAAACGTATTTAAGTTGAATTATTTATGTTTATTTGATATTGAATTGTGATGAATGGCTTTGGACGAAATATGTGAGAAATCCGAGAAAGTATCGACAATGTATCAATATCCGAAAAGTCCCGTACGAACCTTAGGAATAGGTAGGATTCATATGTCATCACATAGGTTTCTGATATGTGATATCGTATAAGACCACGTCTGGGATGTTGGCGTCGATTTGAGATTTACGTGTAAGACCATGTCTGGGACATTGGCATCGTATTTGATTCGTGTAAGACCCTGTCTGGGACAGTGGCATCGATATTTGGTTACATGTAAGGCAACGTATGGGATGTTGGTATTGTACGATTATTTTGGGTATTCCGGGTATCTGATTTGATTCCGAATGGTTGAACGGGCAATTTCGAGAAATGAAATACTATGTGAAATGCGTAATCGTCTCAGGTACGTTTGAGATGTACTCTATGTTTGAGTATGAAAGGTAAGTATATGTGAATCTGCTAATGAGAAATATGTGCATAGAAATGTTGAGATATAATGTGAAATATGTATAAATGAGATATGATCCAAAGAAATGTATAGAGATAAGAATTGTTGATAAGCATATGGTTAGATACCATTGAGCTAGAAAGGAGAAATATGAATAAGCTATTGAGATATGTTAAGTTCTTGTATTTGAAATGGTTATAAATGCTTATTATGTTAAGTTAATTTGTATATAGCTTACTAAGCTTTTGAAAGCTTACTCTATGTGTGTTTGCATTTTTTTATAGATCGTTGAAGCTACGGAAGGCTCGGGGATCGTCGAGGATCATCACCACTCTATCAAACCCTATTTTGGTACCTTTTGAAAGTGTAAATGTTTAAGTATGGCATGTATAATCTAGTTGAAATGGTTGATGTTTTGAGTTGTATAAATAGCCATGTGATATGGCTAGGTAAGGAATATGATAAGAATGAGTAATTCATGCTAAATGATGCATAGTTTGGTATGGTTTGTTGGCTAATGTTTGAGCTAATGAGATGGTCAAATTTTATGATAAGTTTTGTGAAAAAAAGTTGTTATATTATTGATGAAAAGATTTCCTATTGTAATGGTAAGTTGATGGATGAATCATGCTTAGAAATGCTTGTGAATTAGTTGAACTAAATAGCACATAAGATGTTGTGTTTGAAATGTTCTTGAATGGGTAGAAAAGATGGTCAATTTGGTATGTTTTGGTTGCCATAAGTGTTTGGGTTGATGCTTGTATGTGCTTGTATGGTTAGCCCAAAGTGTGGGTGGCATTTTGGCCTTGTAAATGGCCTATAATTGCCCACACGGTTGAGCACACAGTCGTGTGGCTTGACCGTGTCCTTCGTGGTTGTAATTCAAAACAAGCCAGGCTTGACCACGGGCTAGACACACGGGCGTGTGACTAGCCATGTGATGCAATTCAGGCTCGACCACGAGTGAGGCACACAGGCGTGTCTCAGGCCGTGTTGTCAAGTCAGTATGTATGCCCTATTTTGCCACGGCTTAGACACACGGGCGTGTCTGAGGCCGTGTGAGGCACATGGCCTGCACACACGGGCGTGTGACCTCTGTAACCTTGAAAAATGTTTGATTTTTAGAAAAATTTTGTATGATCTCGGCTTAGTCCCGACCCCTTTCTGTTGCATGTTTAAGGTCTCGTAGACCTCTTTAAGGGACTATATGTTTGTATTTTGTTATGATTTGACGATGATATACTTTTATGATACGAAATGTTTGTAAAAGTTTTCGGTTGTCCGGTAATGCCTCTTAACCCTAGTCCGACGACGGATACGGGTTAGGGGTGTTACAACTAGCTGAAGTAAACCCGAAGGTACTTGGTGTTCGGCCTTTTCTTGTTGACAAATCAAACATCTCGAAACAAACTCTGAAATATCTAATTTCATACCTGACCACCGATACAATTTCTTTAAATCATTTTACATTTTTGTACTACCCAGATGCACAGATAAACAACCATTATGCGCCTCATGAAGAATTTTTTGAATAAGTTCATTATTTTTCGGTACACATTCAACGTCGAAACATCAAACAATCATCGGATCCGATATGAAAATCTGAATCACTACTCGATTCACAATGAACTCTTTTGGTTTGCATATCACTGTCACATTTCTGAGCTTCGCAAATTTGTTGAAGGAATAACGGTCTAGCTCTCAACTTGGCTAGGATTGAACCATTTTCGGACAAAGTCAATCGTGTATTCATCGCTCTCAAAGCAAACAAAGTCTTTCTACTCAACGCATCTGCGACTACATTTGCCTTACCCGGGTGATAGTCAATCACTAGCTCATAATCCTTCAGTAACTCGAGCCATCTCCGTTGCCACAAGTTTAAATCTTTCTGAGTCATCAAGTATTTTAAACTCTTATGATTAGAAAAGACATGACACTTCTCATCGTATAAATGGTGTCTCCAAATTTTTAGAGTAAACACAATGATGGCTAATTTCAAATCATGCGTCGGATAATTCTTCTCGTGCGATTTCAACTGTCTCGAGGCATAAGCTATCACTTTGCCCTCTTGCATCAACACACACCCTAATCCATTCAGTGACGCGTCACTATAAATTACAAACTCTTTTCCCGGTTCAGTTTGCACTAAAACCGGCGCCTTAGTCAATAATGTTTTCAACTTTTCAAAGCTTTGCTGACATTTTTTGGTCCATTCAAATTTGACATCTTTTTGCAACAACTTTGTCATAGGAGTAGAAATCATCGAAAATCCTTTAAAAAATTGTCGGTAATATCCGGCTAAGCCCAAAAAATATTCGAACCTCCGATACATTCTTCGGCGGTTTCCAATCAACAATTGCCGATATCTTACTCGGATCAACTCGAATACCATCTCCAGAGACAATATGTCCCAAAAATCTGACATCTCGGAGCCAAAACTCACTTTTACTGAATTTAGCAAACAACTTCTTATCTCTCAAAATCTGCAATACAATTCTCAAGTGCTCGGCATGTTCGGCCTCATCTCGGGAATAAATCAAAATGTCATCAATAAACACAACCACAAATTTGTCCAAATACGGTCGAAAAATTCTATTAATCAAGTCCATAAAAATAGCAGGGGCATTAGTTAACCCAAAAGGCATAACAAGAAATTCATAATGCCCATACCTTGTCCTAAAAGCAGTTTTCGGCACATCCTACTCTTTAACTCTCAACTGATAATAGCCAGATCTCAAATCAATCTTCGAGAATACCGTTTCCCCTTTCAACTGATCAAACAAGTCACCTATTCTCCGCAGAGGATACTTTTTCTTTATAGTCACCTTGTTGAGCTGTCGATAATCGATACAAAGTCTCATAGATCCATTTTTCTTCTTGACAAATAACACCGGTGCACCCCATGGTGAAAAACTCGGTCTCGAAAAACCCTTATCTGTCAACTCTTGCAACTGAGCTTTCAATTCTTTCAATTCAGTTGGAGCCATCCTATACAGGGCAATAGATATTGGCGAGGTTCCTGGTACTAAGTCAATACCAAACTCAACTTCTCTGACCGGTGGCAACCCTGGCAACTCTTCCGGGAACACATCCGAATATTCACAAACTATCGGTACTGATTCAATTTTCAACTCAGACACTTTTGTATTCAGCACATAAGTAAGATAAGCTTCACAACCTTTCCTTACACACCTCTGGGCAGACATCAAAGAAATTACAACAGGTAACTCACCCGACTCATCTGAATCAATCCGAAGAATTTCACCATTTTCACATTTCAGTTCAATAATCTTTCTTTTACAGTTTACTACGACATCATGCAGTGTCAACTAATCCATACCCAAAGTAACATCGAATTCATCAAATGGCAACAACATTAAATCAACCGAAAAATAGTGACCTCGAATCATCAAGGGACAATTCTTGCAAACTCTATCAACTAATACATGTTTGCCTAAAGGGTTTGACACTTTAACCAAAAACTCAGTAAACTCAACTGGGAAGCTCTTACTAGCTACTAATTTCACACAAACATAAGAATGAGTTGATCCAGGATCGATCAATGCAATAACATTAGTATCATAGAGAGAAAAAGTACCAGTGATAACAACGGGAGATGTCGCTTCTTCGCGAGCACGGATGGCATAGGCTCTAGCAGGTGCTCGAGCTTCAGATCTCATAGCTGTATCTTTCATCACACCTTTACTTCTAGCTCCATTTCCGGTATTTCTCAATGGTCTACCCCTATTAGTAGTATTACTCGGCCTCGCACTCTGAAAATTTTCTTTCTCAGCCATTTCAGGACAATCTCGAATAAAATGCTCTTGAGAACCACACTTAAAGCAAGTTCGGTCATTAATTCTACACTCGCCGGGATGTCTTCTTCCACAATGTTGAAATTTGAGTCTATTAGACTTTAAATTACCCACCCTTGCCATTGAAGTAGCTTGAGATTTTAAAACTCGAGTGTTGCTTCCCACGATCTCTGTGTGAATACCCCGCTGAAACATTCGAACGGAAATACATTTCTTTAGATTTCTTTGACTGAGATGGAAATGACTTACTCATCGGTCTTTTGTTTGAAAATCTAGCTTCAAAATCAGCTTTCTTCCTCTCTTTATTCAACTCTTTGGCCTTACAAGCCCGTTCAACCAATACCACAAATTCTTTCAGCTCTAAGATCCTAACTAACACACGAATATCCTCATTCAATCCAACCTCAAATTTTTTGCACGTAATAGCCTTGGTGGAAACACACTCTCGAGCATATTTACTAAGTCTGAAAAATTCTCGCTCGTACGTTGTCACTGTCATACGACCCTATTTCAGCTCAAGAAATTTCTTATGTTTCTGATCGATGAACTGCTGACTAATATATTTCTTTCGGAACTCCTCTTGAAAGAATTCCCATGTAACCCTCTCTCTTGGTACCACCGATACCAGTGTATTCCACCAGTGATATGCAGAATCTCTCATAAGTGAGATAGCACACTTTAAGCACTCATCCGGTGTGCAGGACAACTCATCAAATACCTTAATGGAGTTTTCAAGCCAAAACTCGGCTCTCTAGGGATCATCATCCATATTAGCTCTGAAATCTTCAGCCTCGTGCTTTTGGATCTTATTAACCGGGGGCTTGTTCATTCTTACAAATTCCATACCTTGCGGAGCTATGGGAACCGGTCGAGGAATAGGTGGGGGTGGAGGAGGTTGGGCATTCGGATTTGTTCGAACAAATTTCGTATGCCACTCATTCATCATGTGGAGAAAGGCTTCCCTCCTCCCTTCTCCCTGACTAATCGTAAGAGGTCTACTATCAGACGGTGCTGCCCCTTGAGTGAGAGCTGACCATTACTTTCGACTTCATCAGCTTCAGCTCGATTGGGATCCATTTACTATATGAAAACACATTTTAAAATTGTCAGGAGTCATTACACTATCACAATTCATTTATGGCATGTATAGCTAGACTCTTACACACGCTACGTTAGTCTGAGAATCGAATAAATCGTAGCTCTGATACCACTAAATGTAACACCCCTTACCTGTATTCGACGTCGAAATAGGATACAAGGCATTACCGGACTTAAACACAAGCAAACATACAAACCGAGACATAATTTCCATCCAAATTTAAAAATTTTCACATACATTCATATTGTCCCTAAAACGAGCCTACGAGGCTCAATACATGCTTTGGAAGTGGTTCGGGACTAAACCGAGAACTTTGGAAAGTTTTGCAAAACTTAGAAAATTTTTCATGTTACAGGGCTCATACGCCCGTGTGGTCCAAGGGACACGCTAGTGTTATAGGCCGTGTTCAAAATAGGGAGCTCTCTGACTTGTGCCACACGGCCGTGCCACACACCCGTGTGCTAGGCCGTGTGGTCGATTTAATTTTTCATAATTTTTCACAAAATAGGTGCTGACTTCACACGGCCAGGGCACACGCCCGTGTGTTCGAGGTCGTGTGCCACACACCAGTGAGACACCTGCGCTGTGTCTCTGCCCGTGTGCTCGATACTGAGCATTCTGTTTTGCATCAATTGAGGTGCAGGGGACACACAGCCGGAACACACGCCCATGGGGCAAGCCGTGTGTCACACTCGGCCTAGACGCACGCCCATGTGTCTACCCGTGTGGACAAAAATAAGGCTATTTACCAAGCCATTTTGTCACCCTTCCATTCACCAACATACACAACAACAAGAAACACCAATCCAAGCATATACATACAACCAAATCAGCCACAAACAAGATATCAATGCATCATTTACACATACTAACATCTATCATGCCTAAACATCATATATCTTCTTTTCCATTCATGCCAATTTCATCTTCATCCATGAAAAGCATCATCATATGCATATATATATACTTAAACCAATATTAGCCAATTTCAATGGCCATTTACAAATTGGATTATCAGCCAACATAAGCTAACAAATTTGGCTAAATCAATTATGACACATAACAAAATGACCAAGTCCCTATACATGCCATAACTCAAAATATTAGAATCAATGGTACCCAAAATATTAATTTGATAGTGTGAATGGATCTCCGATAGTTTTTGATCCCCGAGCTGGCTTGGTGACACTATAAGACAAGGGAAAAGAAAGGGGAATAAACCATATAGCTTAGTAAGTTCCTATGCAAATAATAAGCATTATAATCACACATGTATCATACAAATAAACATGATAAACTTGACATAAATAGTATCAAGATCTTCTAATCATAACTTACTCATTCATAACCTTACCGAGGGATTCATCATATATCAAGCTCATTAGTAAATGAGTTTTACATACGTACCTGTACCAACTCACAACATAATCATAACCTTTCACAACTTTTACATACTCGTTGAATTTGCAGTTGAAACACTTGGACTACTAAAGGATACTCGAGAATCTCGTACACACAATACTATACCAATGCCATATCCCAGATATGGTCTTACATGGGATCTCTTATCGGTGCCAATAGCCCAGTTATGGTCTTACACGAAATCTCATATCGATGCCATATCCCAGATATGGTCTTCCATGTAATCTCAAATAACCCTAATGTCATGACATTCGTATCCTACCTATTCCTAAGGTTCAACCAGGATTTCTCACCTGTCAAACTTTTTGGCTCGGGAAGTCAAATAGTTGAGAAATAAAAGTATAGCTCTAGTAAAAGTTTTATGGCAACGACATGGGGTCGAAGAGGCTACGTGGGAACCCGAGGAAGCTATGAGAAAATAGTACCCAAACCTCTTTTCTGGTAAGATTTTCGGGGACAAAAATCCCTAAGGGGGGAGAGTTGTAACAGCCCGATTTTGGGTCTAGTCGGAACAGTGGTTTTGGGACCACAAAAATGACGCAGTAAAAATTATTTTTATTATATTTTTATGGTCTACAATTTTATGGAATGATTTTGTGAAAATTTCGTTCGAAAATTTTGACGTTTGGGCACTCAATTTAATTAAAGGGACTAAATTGCAAAAAGTGCAAAAACTTGAATTCTATATGTTAAGGTGACCAATTGCTATGAGATCTTAAATTAGAGGTCCTTAGATGGTAATTAGACCATTGGTTAAGTTGGTGGACAAAAATGGACATGATTTAGGTGAAATTTGAGTGTTTTAATTTGGTCAATTGGTAATTAAATGAATTAATAAGCAAAATAAAGCCAAAATCTTGTCCATCTTCTTCTCCCATGGTAGAAATTCACTAAGGAAGACATAGCTAGGGTGTTTTTCATCTTCCAAGGTCGATTATCAAGAAAAACAAATTTCAGACCTAGATCGGGGGAAAAACAAAATGTTTGACGATTAGGTCCATTTTTACTATTTTTGTACCGAGGTAAGTTCGTATGTTAATAATGCAATGTTATATTTGTATTTTAATGTTTAGATATTGCATGAACTATATGATTGATTCTACGAGCATATTCAACAAAGTTCCGGCAAGAGAGAAATCCAGGTTGAACCTTAGGAATAGATTAGGATACAAGTGACATGTCACTAGGAACCCATGTGATTATGTGATTATGTGGCCCGGGTGCTGGTCCTATACGTCCTACCGGTGGCTGGGTATACCAACATATGTTGCGGATACCTGACAGCTTGTGTGAGCAGCACCACGTAGCTACGTCTCGACTGACAGCTTGTGTAAGCAGGCCCGTGGATAGCTCGAGATCGAGCCTATATGTGTTATGAGATTTGTGATAGCATTGGCTACATATGTGGCACTTATGTGAAAATCTTTCCGTGTATCCGATAGTATTCCAAGTGGTTCAAAGGGTATGTCAAAGATGAGAAAGTATGTAATTATGTTATGAATTGGTACATGTATGTACGAAAAACTCAAAGGAAGTAGATTCGGTATATGATGAACTATTGGTAAGAATATGATTGAGTATGTTATGTTCATGAAGTTTTAATGACATTTATGTTGATTCATGTTATGTTATGCACATAATAAATGTATAATTAATTTTGTTTATTATTTGCATATGAACTTACTAAGCTGTATAGCTTACTCCCCTTTCTTTCCCTTATCTTATAGTGTCACCAAGCTAGCTCGGGATTGGAGATCGTTGGAGATCCATTCACACTATCAACCATTATTTTGGGTATCATTGAAATGTCAATATTTTGAGTTATGGCATGTATAGGGACTTGGTCATTTTGTTACATGTGTCATTATGATGTGGCCAAATGTATTGGCTTATAATGGTTAACGATTTCATTTTGTATATGGCCATGTAAGTTGGCTAATGTTGGTTATGGGTATATTTATATGATGATACCATTCATGAATGTGGAAATTGCATGGTTTGTGTTAATAAATGTATGAAGTTATGTGCATGTTAGATGTTGGCATGTGAATGTCAGGTTATTGCCTTGGTGGTGGTTTTGGATTGCATCTATATGCTTGAATTTGTGCCATGTAATGTTGTGTAGGTATGTGCAAGTGAGGGTGGCAAAATGGCTTGGTAAATTGTAACACCCCTTACCCGGGTTCTACACCGGAACTGGGCCCGAGGCGTTACCGAACTCAATCCACTTGACCGCCACTTAGGCTCATCATAACTACTCTCTGAAGTCATCTCAACAACCTCATTCTAGACTTACGAGGCCTCACTCATACACCTGAGGGATCTCGAGACTAAACCGAAACTTTTCCAATATTAAATTTTTTCTCTTTTATACAGATCTCACACGCCCGTGCAAGATTAGACACGCCCGTGCATGGACACACATGCCCATGTCCCCAAGCCATGCCTAAAACCCCAGCATTCTGCCAATGCCCCACGGCCAAGGCACACGCCCGTGCTTACCACCCGTGGTGCACACTGACTACCTTAACACGGCCTAGAGTCTAGACACACGCCCGTGTGGCTAGCCCGTGGCCAACATTGATTAATCCCACACGCCCTAGACACACGCCCGTGTGACTAGTCCGTCGTCTATTCTGACTTCAAATACTAACATGCAGAGGACGCACGGCCAAAGCACACGCCCGTGGGCTGACTGTGGGTCACACATGGCCTAGACACACGCCCGTGTGTCTATCCACATGGCCAAGAACAAAGCTATTTGCTAAGCTCTTCTCACCCTTATAGCTTACACCACATGCACTCATACAACACATCCATAATCAACTCAAATTGAACTGCAATCTCACATAGAAAACTACATCTTTCTTTCATATAATGTAATAGCCAACAACCATGGCATTATACAAAATACACTATCCATCTAAAGGCCAACACATCTTAGCCATTTACACTAAAAATTCACTAATTTGTCTAGTCCCTATACATGCCATATACAAAACATTGAGTCTAATGTACCAGAGCGTGCTGATAGTGTGGGCGATCTTCCAATTGATCCTCGTATCTCGGTTCAACACTTTTACTCTATAAGACAAGGGAAAAGAAAAGGAATAAGCTTTGAGCTTAGTAAGTTTACACATAAACAATTAAGCATCATAGTATAAGCTAAACAACAATTAGCATTATACTACCAAAAGTAATGAACAACTATGCTTACTCTTTCTAACCCTTACCACATTTCCAACACATCATGAGTCACATACTCATAACCATCGAAATGCACCCCTACATTCAATGTCACATTTACACAATATACAACACATCATTATTTCTCAATAATTCATCCACACTGCTAATTAACTTAATAATGCATCCACATAGCTTCTTTACTCAATAATACATCCACATGGCTAATCCACACAGTTAACCATGACAGCAAATGTCTCGGTGGTTTCGCACTTAGCACACCACAGTCGATTAATAAGGTAGTATCGCACTTAGCCTACCACAAAGGTAATCATAGGGGTTTCTCACTTAGCCCACTAAATAATATACCTAACGATAGCATTGCACATAGCCAGCTCATCATTAATATGCATTAGGATGGTATCGCACTTAGCCTGCCATCTAGCATTATCACTACACATTCACATGTCTACTTACTCAATTAAACATCCATTCACAATTCTACTACATTCATTCTACTTGAACCACATAGGTTCTCAATCAATCTCGAACAAGCTACACACTAGCTATCATCAACAAATTGTAAGTATGAATGCATTGTTTATGCATAGACTTACCTCGGTACTCAAAAGTATTGAGACTTGCAATATAGTCCACCACCTTGCTTTTGCCTCAGTTTCGCTCCGGGCTTCATCTTTCTTGATCTATAATGAATAAATCAGCTTATTCAATACATACATTGACTAAATTGACCCACATCTCATACTTTAGCAAAATTACTATTTTGCCCCTAAACTTTCTCATATTTACACTTTAGCCCCAAAGGCTCGTAAAGTGATTTTTATTCAACTTTTTAGTCTTTCATGCTTAGTCGAACCACTTATTCAACTAAAGCTATCATCAATTCTCACTAAAACACACATGTATGACCAAACTTAAGATTTTCACAATCAAGTCCCTACATGCATTTTCATGGAAAATCACTTAACAAAAGATGTTTCTACTACATCAAGCTTTCATAATCTTCCATAAAATATCAACATACATGCATGTCATACATGACCACATTTTTGAACATCCATTTTAGCTCATCAAATAGCTAAAAATAGCTTACTCATGCTACTAGGACTTCAAAAATACAAAGAATATCAAAAACGAGGCTAGATGCACTTACTAGCAAGCTTGAAAAATTTGAAGAACCCTAACAATGGCTCTTGGAATTTTCGGTAGCCTTGGGGAAGAAGATGAATGAATTTTGTCATCTTTTCTCCTATTTTAATCACTTTTTTGATAAATGACCAAAATGCCCTTTTTGATAAACTTTCTATTTTAACTCATCCATGCCCAATTTTGTCCAAATATTAGAATTTGGATAAATTGCTATTTAAGGACCTCTAATTAATAATCTAAAGCTATTTCACACATATAGCTTTTAGAAACACACATTTTGCAACTTTTGCAATTTAGTCCTTTTGGACAATTCAACCACAATTTCACAAAATTGCTTCATGAAACTTTCACACTAGCATGCATACATAGCATAAACCTCAAAAAATCATTCATATACCTTGGATTTGTGGTCTCGTACCACTATTTCGACTAGGCCCTAAACCGGGATGTTACATAAATAGCCTTATTTTTGTCCACACGGGTAGACACACGGGCGTGTGTGACACACGGCCTGCCCCACGGGCATGTGTTCCGGCCGTGTGTCCTCTGCACCTTAATTTTGAAAAACAGAATGTCCAGAATATAGCACACGGGCAAAGACATGGGCGTGTGTCTCAGCCGTGTGTGCTATACGGCTTAGAACACGCGAGTGTGTCTCGGCCGTGTGAAACCTACCCCTAATTCGAATTTAATTAATTAACCACACGGTCTAGCACACGGGCGTGTGGCACGGCCGTGTGGCACAAGTCAGAGAGTAGCCTAAATCGAACACGGTCTGAAGCACGGGCGTGTCCCAGGGTCACACGGGCGTGTCCCTTGGACCACACGGGCGTGTGAGCCTTGCTTTTAGCAAAAAAATTCTAAGTTTCATAAAAAAATTCCTTGAGTTCTCGATTTAGTCCCGAACCATTTCCAATGCATGTTTTGGGCCTCTTAGGCTCGTATTAGGGACTTTATGATTGAATATGGATGGTTTTAATTTGGACGCAAATTTTATGATTTGATTTGTAATATGGATGGTTTTAATTTGGACGCAAATTTTATGATTCGATTTGTATGAATGTTTGTGTTGTATGTCCGGTAATGCATCGTACCCTGTTCCGGCGTTGCATATGGGTAAGGGGTGTTACAAAAATCTTCTAAGGTGATGGTGCACTCCCCACATGACAAATTAAATGTGCGAGTCTTCAGGCGCTACCTTTTAACCAAAACGAATATCAAGTCAGCCCTAAGCTCAAACATTCTAATCAACGCCACCGTTCAAAATCCCGTGGCATCCAAATAGGGGATAATACATTCTTCCATCTGGTAGCTCAAACCATGGACATGCGCTTTCAAGATGCGATACTCACCCTGTTCATAACAAATTACCATATTAGTGAAATATGCTAATTAAAAAAATAATGATGTATAAATTTATAAAATACATGTGAATAAAAAGTAGCAATTTTTTTATTGGGACATTAATCATCTTGACAATGTGATCGATTGCTCTAATCAATGAACCTATTTCGATATCTACACAAACAAATTTTAATAAACATACCAATTTAAAACAATAACGCTTCCACATAATACTATTTACCACAACCTATTTTCGTAAATAATTTTATTTTGTCTTATTTAATTAAAAATATCCATTTAATAATATTAATCATCAACTAAACAAAAAAAATAAACATAAGTATTTTTATTAATATATATACATATAAAATATTAACAATAATCAAACAATAATATAATCTTAAACATTAAATCTATATAAATATTAAAAATAGAATATAAACATACAATATACAAATTATTATTACAAACAAGACAAAAATAATACCTTAATACTCTTACAATTTTTCCCTAAAACTCCAACACAAATAACTTTTTTATCCCCAAAACTCTATCACAATCAATATTACAAAAAAAAAAAATAATTCTCTCCTTCACTTTGTTGCTTTCAGTTGGCAGCACCGGCCTGACACCCTGCTGTCTGACGTGACCAATCAGTCACGGCTCACCCCCAACCCTATTTTTCCCTTGCTTTCTCAATTTCTTTTTATTTTTTGGCCAGTTTTTTTTTAAAAATACACCAATGTCACCAATGTGTTAGGCGGCACTACAATTTTTTTTTCACTGTGTATTTTTGGTTTTGTGTAATCCACAAAAATACATGTATTCTTTAAAAAATCATATTGGTGTCACCAATGTGTCAAACAACACCACTTAAAATATTATTTTCTTCTCAACGACATGATTAAGTGATGTGTAACACCTTATACCTGACCTAGTCACTAAGCCTGACTATCAGGATGCCACACCACCGTCTCATGTCATACTCACAGTAAATTGTTACATTATTAAGAAATCATCCTCTTTATCAGTGCTATTACAGATTTTTAGTCAAACATATATGAACCATCAGTAAAACATGCCAAACATACTTTAAATAAACTTATAATAATAATAATTAAACATGTATTAGGACAACTTAGTAAAATTTCCAGGACAATCACGTAGGTATCGATACTAGGATAAGGGTATCGATATTTTCCTGGTACAGTATCGATACCGTTTGCAAAATCGGTACCAAATCAGTATTCTATTTCTTGTCTAAAATCAAAGTCTCGAAAAATATCGGTACCATTACAAAAGTATCGATAAAATTACCCCGAGTATCGATACTCGTGATAGGGTATCGATACCAATTTATGATTCTGACTTCCTGCACATTTTAAATTCAGATAGGTATCTTTTTACAACATGAATATCGATACCTCTACTTCAGACCAGGAAAATATAACATTTTAAGCATATAAGTTATTCCCACTTGTACCAATTCATCATGCTATCATATCATTCTCAAATAAACATCAAAACGACTATAATCATAGTTTCAAACATCGAGAATAAGTCTGAGCAATAATCAACATATCATGATTCAAACCTTTAAATCCTGAGAACAAATAAACTATAGAAACATCCAAAATATCATGGCAAAATTCATGCAAAAATTCTACCACATTGTCTTTATTTCCCCAAAACATAAACAAATTAATAACACCTTCGAAATAAAGCTAACGTCTTTCTTGGATCACCCCTTGGAAGCCGCACCGCTCACACCAACACTTAACTACTCTGTAAGGGTTTTAAGAAATGAGTGGGTAAGCTTAACAAGCTCAGTGAATGCTTAGAATAACCACAATGCAAACAATTCATCAAGCATCAACGAAACAACCATATAGCATAACCTCAATAGTTCCAACTCTAGTGTTATATTATACTTACTCGGGCATTATTACTAGTTCTTTTACATGGTAAACATATTCACTTTTAAGTATATATCACATTACACATATAATTACATAACATTTAAGCATATATCACGATACTCATATAATTACATAACGTTTAAGCACAGATCGCAATACTTATATAATATCATAACATTCAAGAATATATTGCAATACTCAAAAACATGTTTATAGATAAATTGCATAATGCTCATGTTACAGCCCGATTTTGGGCCTAGTCGGAACAGTGGTTTTGGGGCCACAAATTCGATGAGGAAAAATCTTATTTTTATTATATTTTTATGGTCTACGATTTCATGAAAAGATTTCATGAAAATTTCGTTCGAAAATTTCGACGTTTGGGCACTCAATTTAGTCAAAAGGACTAAATTGTAAAAAGTGCAAAAGTTGAGTTCCACATGTTAGAAGTGTCCAATTTCTATGAAATTTTAAATTGGAGGTCCTTAAATTGCAATTAGACCATTGGTTAAATTGTTGGACAAAAATGGACATTAGATAAGTGAAATAGGATATTTTTAAGTTAGGGGCATTTTGGTAATTTGGTTATTAAATGGACTAAAAGACAAAATAAAAGCCAAAAACCTTTGTCCATCTTCTTCCTTGGCCGAATTTAGCATGGGGGAAGCCATGGCTAGGGTTTTCAAGCTTTCAAGCTCAATAGTAAGTGCATCCAAGCCCCGTTTTTAATGTTCTTTACATTTTTGAGATCCCCGTAACTCGATTTAGCTATTTCTACCATTATTTTGAGCTAGGGTTTGTTTTTAAAAATTTACCCATGGATGAAATGCATGTGATTTGATGTCTAATGGTAGAGTATGAATGCTCGGTGTGTAGTAAACAACTTTTACTAAGTGATTTTCGATGAAATCGCATAAAAGGACTAATTTGTAAAAAGTTGAAAAATGTATGAAAAATGTGTGAATGAATGAAAATTGTGGACTGCTATAGTTATAAAAATGGTTTGGCTAGGCCTAAAATACAAGAAAAATGAATAAAAATCATTTTACGAGCCTAGGGGCAAAAGTGTAAATATGATAAAGTTTAGGGGCAAAAATGTAATTTTGCCATAGTATGATTTTTGGGTCACAATGAATAATGTGACTAATAAGTAAGCTAAATGTGATGTTATAGATCAAAGAAAACGAGGTTCGAACTTAAAATCGGGGGGAACGAGTAACTGACGGTTAGGTCCCTTCTTGCCATTTTGGTATCAAGGTAAGTTTGTGTGAAATTAAAGTTATATAATGTTTTTATATTTTTAATTGTTTGATATTATGTGAAATGAATATTATTTCTATGAAATCGACTAATGATGCCTCGATGAGAGTATGATGAAAATATGTTAAGTTGAAGTCCCGGTTGAACATTCGGAATAACAAGGATACTAATGTCACAACATGAGATAAGGAAGGTCCCGTATAAGACCATGTCTGGGACATGGCATCGGCACCGAATGTAGGTCCCGTATAAGACCATGTTTGGTACATGGCATCGGCACCAAATAAGGAAGGTCCCGTATAAGACCATGTCTGGGACATGGCATCGGCACCGAATGTAGGTTCCGTATAAGACCATGTTTGGGACATGGCATCGGCATCGAATAAGGAAGGTCCCGTATAAGACCATGTCTGGGACATGGCATCGGCACCGAATAAGGAAGGTCCCGTATAAGACCATGTCTAGGACATGGCCTCGGCACCAAAAGAAGATCTCGTGTAAGACCATGTCTGGGACATGGCATCGACATCTATATACGATCTCGTATAAGACCATGTCTGGGACATGGCATCTACATCGAGATATGAGATCCCGTGCTAGACCATATTTGGGATATGGCGTTGGCATCGAGATGTGATCCCATGTAAGACCATATCTGGGATATGGCATTGGCATCGTGATACATGTATGATGAGATTGAGTATCCTTTGATATTCCGAGTAGTTCGACGGACAAAGAGCTAAGTTTATGCATCAATGATAAGAGCTAAGTTTATGCATCAATGACAAAGAGCTAAGTTTATGCATCAATGACAAATAGCTAAGTCCATGCTTATGATGTAAGAATATGTGGGAAATGTGGATTGTGATCATGTGTGAGGCTCTTAAGCCAAATTACATTGAGAAGTGGAATGTTCAAGTTTTTGTTGTTGATGTATAAGTTAAATTGGCCAATGAATGGCTTGTAAATATTTGATGATGACTAGCTATTGGCATGGCTAACTATGGATATGCTTTAGTATTATAAGTGTGTAAATGAGAATTAATACAAAGAAAACATGATAGAGTAAAATTAGCAATAAAACAGTTTGGACAACAGCAGTTGAATCACTTTGAAAATTCACCAAAAATGGTGAAAATTGAATTAGAAGTTGAATAAGACATGAAATTAAATCTTGTTGAGTCTATTTTCGTATAAAAGAGACGATGTAAGCAAAAGAATTTCAGATTGTGAGGTATTTGAATTTTTATAAGACAGGGACGGAATGATTTCGGAATCCCCTGTTCTGACTTTGGAAATGCATTAAAAATTGTAAAAAAAATAAATGGATAAAATTTATATGATTGAATTTATTAATGAGTATATTTTCAATAGAAACAAACGGGAACGTCTTTCGAGTTCTTTGCAATGAGAAAATAGATTTTTAGTGAAGAGGGGTCAGAACTGTCGGATAGCAAAACAGGGGAAATTTAAAGAATAAACTGTACTGATTGGCTGGACCAAAAATTCTGGAAATCTTATGGTAAGAATATATGTGAGTCTAGTTTCAAGGAAAATTAGCGGATCTTAATTTGGAGTTCCGTAACTCCGGATAAAAATAATTTAGTGACTGTAACTTGAGTAGACAGCTCAAGATGAACATAAATGAATTGAGAAATTTTATGCAATAATGATGGCATTATCTTGAGAACTCAAAATAAGGATTTTTAAAAGCATGGTAATAAATTGTTTATTATTTGCATACATACTTACTAAGCTTTATAGCTTACTCCCCTTCATTTCTCATATCATGTAGGGTTTTATACTAGCTCGGGTTGGAGATCGCCGGAGATGCTATCACACTATCAAGCTATCATGTTGGGTATAAGTGAATGCAAAACCTTTTGAGTCTATGGCATGTATAGGGACTTAGTCAATTGTGTATGTGTCATTTGATTTGGCCAAATGTGTTGGTTCATATTGATTAATGAGTTGTAATGCCTATTTATACGTGTGTGCTTATACTAAAGGTTTTACGTGATGTGGTTATGTGTGTTTGGGATGGATGGATTGAAGTTGTGTTTAAGTATGTGCAAATGAGGGTGCCAAATGGTCTGGAAAATAGCCATTTTCTTGGCCACACGGGCAGAGACACGGTCATGTGTCTCAGCCGTGTAGAGAGCACGACCTCGGGACATGGGCGTGTGCCCAGGGCGTGTGAAGTCTGCATTTACTTTTCAGAATTTAATTCGCCACATGGCCTAAGCACACGAGCGTGTGACTTGCCCGTGTGACCCAATTTTGTTGATGACGTCATAAACAGAGAGTCACACAGGGCTAAGGACATGGGCGTGTGTGACCGCACGGCCTACCCACATGGGCGTGTCCCAAGCCACATGGACGTGTGACCCCTGTTTTGATGAAAAATTTTCTAAGTCTTCTTAAAGTTTCCTAAGTCCTCGGTTTAGTCCCGAACAGTTCCCAATGTATGTTTTGGGCCTTGTGGGCCCAGATAAGGGGCGATTTTCATGTGAATGAGGAATGTTAAATTGAATGAAATTTTATAGCCAGTTTTGTATAAAGTTTTTTGGTTTAAGTTCGGTAATGCCTCGTATCCTGTCTCGGCGTCGGACACGGGTAAGGGGTGTTACAGGTCACATGTCATATAAACACATATCACAATACATACATATTCATAATTTAAGATAATTTGAAACTTGAGCTATGAAACATAAAAGTGAGCTCTATCATCACTCATTGGATACACGGGTCTCCAACACACCAAGCATAGGCTCATAGAGTCAAACATGTCCCAAAAGTGAAGTATAAAGCTAACACTCTCCTTATTTCCCCTCACATGTCCCATTTCATGGGGCTTAACTCACATTCCCTTGTCCCTCCAACATGTCCAAAGGCCTCAATGCCCAAAATCAGTGTACGTATAAGTGAGTACTTACTATCCTATGACATGCCAACTATATCCAATAGTTTCAAGATCACATGGCCAAAATATTCGAAATCAAACACATGTCACTTACCGATTATTCATGCACTATCACTGCATATTTGCATCTTTAGCAAAACACTATCACTGACATTTAACATATACATAACTTGTACACGTTTACACTTTCACAACAATTATCATAACCATATATCACATGTTATAGCACCTTATCTCAATTCACATATTTACAAACACATAAGCACATTGTTCACGAGATAACGTAGGTATGAGAAAGGTTACACTTGAAATTTAGAGTAGGGGTATAGGCTACTACTGAATTCCCAAATAACACATTGAATAATGTCCACAAGCAATTATCCCAAACACTCACTAATACGCTTTCGCCGAAAAACCAAAAGCTCAAATTAGCCTTTCCTAGCTCGTAAATAGTCCTAGCGAATCCAAAACTTCAACACAATAAATTCACACAACAATACATCCAAAAAGCAACCAAGGGCTCACCACAAGCAATAAAAAACATAAGCCCAAACTAAGTTCTTATGTAACCAAAACCTTAAGCATAACAAACTGTAAATTCATATATCTCGGTCTATCCTTAATCTTTTCACCTAAAACGAGTTTCATTCATCTAATTATTCATCCATGACTAATTCCCAACCTTTAAACTACACTAAAATACCCAATTCATGGTATCGACTTTTTCGACATGTTTTATGGCTATTTTTTGAAAATTCATTAAAACCCAAGAAATGTTTAACAAAACTTCAAATTAAGTTTAGAAATCTCTTAATCATGTCAAAATTAATTGAAAAACACTTTGAAACCACGTTTTTACTCAAAATCCCAAAGTTCACCATTAACGACTCAATTTTTGGCTTTTATTCAAAACATACGATTTAATGGCTAAAAGCTTAGTTTTAAAGACTAAATAACATTAGAAACTCGTAAGGAATCAAATCGTTACCTTAGATGACGAAAAACTGAGCATTTGATAGAAAACCCAAAAAACTCGAAAGCTTGACAATGGAGAAATCAATGGTGATTTTGGGTGTTTTTCTTGGTATAATGGAGGTTTATGGCTTGATGATAGAGATCGAAAGGAATTAGGACTTGGAAATCAAAACCGAATGGGAGAGTTGGGAGAACAAAGGTACGGCACAAACAATTAATGGAGGAGAATAACGTGAAAATAAACTAGGTGGGGGAAGATACAGGGTGAATTTTAAAATTTGGTTTAATTGCCTCTTAAAAACTCACAATTTTGACTCTTTTACAAATCAGTCCAATTTTCAAAATTGAAGGTCTTTAAAACTTTTTTTCAAAAATTGATTTAATTTCTAAAAACCATAGTAAAAAACATAACCGATAAACCATGTCGTAAAATTACGAACACTCTAATGCTAAAATTCCTAAATTACCTTTAAAACTCCTAGACCCTATTTTGGGGTGTTACATGATGATTGGGGAAATTTTAGAGTGATGCCGCCTGATAGCTTGGCGACACCTTGTTTTACTATAGAATTGACCCACTTTTGTAATTAAACGGTATGTTATACCATTTTTGTATTTATTTTTTATATTATTTTTGTAAAAGACCCATGAAATGCGCTAAAATTTTCTAACTAGAAATATGACCTTCGGTGGGTGGTAAATGGATATATTAGTTTTTCTAGGGACAAAAATTATCCTTACTTTTAATTGTGGTTTCCCTCTTTTATCCTTAATGCTATGTTTCGTTAATAATGTAATAACATAAATAAAAAACTTATTTAGCACATTGTTTTAAAGTAGTGACATAAAGTAAAGAATAACTAGTACAGATTTAAACAAGTAATTAGAAAGATGAGTAAAAATCTTGTAAAAATAAGACCTCTCTTCAAAATAAGCTCAAAGTTTTCTTTCTCTTTGCCATAAATAAGTCATGTGAGTGGTTAAAATTTATCAATTGTGATTAGTTTAAGTCCACTATTGCTCTAGATAATATTTCCTCCAAAACAACAACCAATCCTATTAGGACTAGCACTAATTCTCACTCAATTCAAATTAAGACTATTCGCTTGAATGTTGATAATTTCTTGGTTGGTCACAAGCTATTTGGATGTACATCAGAGGACGTGGAATGATGTGATACTTATTCAATGAAAGGAAGGGTCCATTAGAGACGGATCCAACTTAAGTTACATGGGATGTTAAAAATTCCATAGTTATGACGTGGCTTGTGAATTCTAAGGAAGAAGATATTGATTATGACTATTCAATGACAAGAGATTTATGGGAAAATGTAAACATGAAGTACTCTGATTTAGGGAATCAATCACAAATATTTGAATTGACTCTTAAAATTGGTGAGATGCACCAAGGAGAAGATAATGCTACTAAGCATTTCAATTTATTGAAGCGTATTTGGCAAGATCTAGATCTCTTCAACACTTATGAATGTAAATCATCAGAAGATGCACGTCACCACAAGAAAGTCGTGGAAGATAATCGTATCTTCAATGTTTTTGGCAGGACTTAATGTTGAGTTTGATGAAGTTAAGGGGAGAATAATTAGGAGATGGCCTCTCCAATCGATTGGTAAGGTATTTTTAGAAGTTAGAAGAGAAGAAAGCTGAAGAAATGTTATGTTGGGTAAGAAGGGATTTGAGATCTTTGTGGAAGGTTCGACTTTGTTCATTGCTAGAGCGACATTGTCCAAAAATCATGTGAATCAATGTAAACCTGGTAAAAAACTAGGTATATGGTGTGACTATTATGACAAAACACACCACACTCATGAAACTTTCTATGGCTACACGGGAAACCTGCAAACTAGAAAAGCAAAGTAGGAGAAAAAGTTGGACGAAACTTTCCCACTGCTAAGTGCTAACGAGGCTAAAACCAATCCTTTCACCAAAGAGAAAATGGAGCAACTATGTACGCTGCTGAAATCTAGTTCATTTTTATCTGGTTCTGTTAGTATTTATATAACACACAAGTAATGAATCAAACGGTCTATCCTGCTGCATTAATTCTTTTGCTACATGGATAATAGATTCAGGAGCATCTGATAATATGACCCATTCCTTTAAAATGTTTCAGTCCTATATACCATGTCCTGGAAATAAAAAGGTTAAGATTGCAGAAGGTAGTTTTTCACCCATGTCAAGAAAAGGTTTCATAAAAAATGCAAAAACAATAGATCTTAATTTTGTCCTTCATGTCCGTAAACTTGCTCACAACCTTTTGTCTGTTAGCAAAATTTCCAAAGACTTTAATTATTCTATTACTTTTTTTTAATCTCATTGTGTTTTTTAGGACAAAAACTCAGGGATGACGATTGATAGTGCTAGAATGATTAATGGTCTTTATTACTTTGAGGCTAATTTAGCTAGTTTTAAAGTTACTCTATGGTTTAGTAGTATCAATTCTATGTCTATTTATGAATAAACAATGTTTTGGCATTACAAATTGGGCCATCCTAGTTTTAATTATCTCAAACATTTATTTTCATCATTATTTAAGAGTATTGATCCCTTAATATTTAGTGTGAGAGCTGTCTACTTGCAAAAATCCAACGAAAATGTTTTATTCCAAAACCACATCAACCTTCAAAATCGTCTTATCTTTTTTCACAACGATGTTTGGGGACTGTCAAGGGTAACCACAATTTTAGGGAAAAAATGGTTTGTGAATTTTATAGACGACCACACTCGTTTATGTTGGGTCTATTTAATGCAGGAATAATCCTAAGTTGGAAATTTTTTTAAAGATTTTTACAATATGATAGAAAATCAATTTCAAGAAATAATAAGTATTTTAAGATATGATAATGGAACGGAATATTACAATAATGTTTTGAAAGATTTTTTTCAAGAAAAAGGAGTTTTACATCAATCCTCATGTTCAGATACTCCAGAACAAAATGGATTAGTTGAGCGGAAAAAAAAACCACATTTGTTTGAAGTAGCTCAAGCAATGATGTTTTACATGAATTTGCCAGAATATTTGTGAAGAGATGCTGTTTTAACAACAACATATTTGATTAATAGGATTCCCACTAGAGTTTTGCAATATACAACTCCTTTGGATTGTTTAAAAATTATTTTCCAGATTCTCGAATAAAGTCTGGTTTATTGTTAATCATCTTTGGTTGGACAACCTATGTGCACGTTAAATAAAGATTACAGTCTAAATTAAATCTAGAGTAGAAAAGTGTGTTTTCTTGTGATGCATGTCTAATAGAAAGGGTACAAATTTTATAATTCATTTAGCAAGAAATTTTATATTACCATGAATGTAACTTTTTTTTTTTTTTGGAAAATTTACCATTTTTATTAAAAATTTCATTCAAGGTAGAAATTAGAGGAATAAAATTTTTGTGAAATAGAACCTTTACCATAAATAGTTTTTTGACTCTTTAAAAAAAAAACCTATTTAATTGGATGAGGAAATTAGGATCAACCAATCTAGAAATATTGAATATGATATTGGTCTATCAGATATGAGAATACTATGAATGGAAAATAATTGATCCAATCTTGAGCTTGTGGTTTATTCTAGGAGAAATATCCTTGAGAAGTAAAGACAATTTATTCTTCCAAGCAAACGACCATAAAAAATCCTCGAGTGAAGTCAATCCAAATATACCAGGTAATTCGAATTCCATTGATCCTCCGTCCTCTTTGCCCTTTTGTCCAAGTCCTGATAAAATTGTTTTCCCTGAATCTAGTTTAAACCTGATACCCATTATTCCTATCGAAGAATCAAATCTTTCTATTGCCTTAAGAAAAGGAACCCAAACTTGTACTAAATATCTTATTTCTAAGAAGATCTCCTATGACAACCTTTTTACCAAGTATAAAGCTTTCACTTCGAAGATTTCAAACATTGTGGCGCCTAAAAATATTAAGAAAGCACTAGATGATCCGAATTGAAGATTGATAGTATATGAAGAGAAAAAGGCATTAAGGAAGAATGGTACATGAGAAGTAGTTGAGTTTCCCATTGAGAATAAGGTTGTACGGAGCAAATGGGTATTCACAATCAAAAGTAAAGTTGATGGTAGTATAGATAGGTATAAAGCCAAATTAGTAGTGTAGAGCTTTACTCAGACCTATGTGATAGATTACTAAGAAATTTTTTCCCCTATTGTGAAGATAAATACAATATGAGTTTTGTTATCTCTTGCGATGAATTCTAGCTGGCCTTTGTTTCAACTTGATGTAAAAAATACTTTTCTCAATGGGGATCTAAAAGAAGAGGTATTTATGAGCCTACCACAAAACTTTGAAGAATAACTAAGGGTTGGAAAAGTTTGCAAACTAAAAAAAGTCCATGTATGGGATCAAGTAGTCACCTAAAGCATGGTTTGAATGTTTTACCATGGTAGTAAAGAAGTGCGGGTTTAAATAGAGTCAAGTGGATCACACCACATTTTACAAGCATTCAAGAGAAGGTAAGGTTGCCACATTAATTGTGTATGTTGATGATATTATCTTAATAGGAGATGTTGTGATAAGATGGATAGACTAAAAAGGAGATTAGCCAAAGAATTTGAAATCAAAGACTTAGGAGTTTTAAAATACATCCTCAAAATGAAGTTTTTGAGGTCTAAAGAGGGAATTATTGTAAATCAATGTATATAACAGTCCGATTTAGACCCTAGTCGGAACAGTGGTTTCGAGACCACAAATCCGAGTTTGAAAAATATTTTAATATTATTTTCTGTGCCTATTGTATGTGATTAAGCATGTGTGAAAGTTTCGTATGAAAATTTGTCTATTTGAGTGCTTAATTTGATAAAAGGATTATATCGCATAAAGTGTAAAAGTGGCCTTCTAATTGATTAAGTGCCTATTTGATGTGGCTTTTAAATGAGGAGGCCTTATGAGGAAATTAAGCCAATAATAAGGTTAGTGGATGGTTAAATGACATAATGGCCTTATTGTTTAATTGTCTTATATGATAAATAGAAGGGTAAATTGGTAATAGAAATATTATGTTAATTAAATCATAAAATTAAACATTTGTTTCATAATTTTTAACTCATCCATCCACCAAAAACAAGAAAAAGAAAGCAAAGGTTGAGCTTTGCATATTCGGCTACTTTAAGGCTTACATCAAGGTATGATTTTGATTCGGTTTTTGATAATTTCTACGTTTTTGTAATCGTTGCTTCGTGTTCTTCAAAACCCATGTCTCAATTTTGAGAATTGATAATGTTTTTGAAATGAGCCCTTGATGAATTCATGAGATTTATGATGTTTGAGGATGAATTATGAATGATATGTGATAGATTAACAAGTTTTATCTTCGAAGTTTTGATGAATTTAAGTATTTTGGACTTAATTGAGAAAATAATATTTTGAGGGACTAAATTGTGAAATAAATGAAATGTATGGACTTGTATGAGATATATGAACATTCGGCTAAGCATGTGTATAAGCAAATTTGGTGTATTTTGTGATTTTGTGAATAAGGACTAAATTGTCAAAATGTGAAAATGTGAGGGCTAATTTGTAAATTGCCCTAAATATGTTTCTTTGGATTGAATTGAATGAATTGATGAATAAATGGATTAAATTTGATTATGTTTAGATCAAGAACCAAAGAAAACGGACTTAGACCGTGGAAAGTCAAAAGTGGTCGAATAACCGAATCCGATCAAATATCCGAATCCGAGGTAAGTCGATATACAAATAAATGTACTTGAATTGAATTATTTGTACCTATATGAAATTTTAATTGCTATGAAAATCCATTGAGATGGAATGTGTATGAAATCTGAATCCGAGGTATATATATCAATAAGGTATCAGTGTCCGAGAAGTCCCGTCTGAACCTAGGAATAGATAGGAATGCATACGTCATGACATAGGTGTCCGAAATGTGATATCATGTAAGACCACGTCTGGGACGTTGGCATTGATTCAATATTTCGTGTAAGACCACGTCTGGGACGTTGGCATCGATTTGAGATTTACGTGTAAGACCATGTCTGGGACATTGGCATCGTATTTTATTCGTGTAAGACCCTGTCTGGGACAGTGGCATCGATATCTGAGTACATGTAAGACCTCATCTGGGACGTTGGCATTGTACGATTATTCCGAGCACTCTGAGTATCCTATTAGATTCCGAACAGTTCAGCGGGCAAGTCCGAGAAATGAATGACTATGTGAGTTGTATATCCGTTTCAGGTATATTAATATATATATATATATATGCTTTGTATAAGCATGAAAGGTGAGTAAGCATGTGCATTGATGCAAAGGTACATTTGAGATATATGTATGTTTGAGATATGAGCAAATGAGATATATGAGCTATGATGAATTGGTAAGCAATGGTAAACCAAGTGAATCAAAGAGACTATTATGTTCTTGAAATGAGAATGTGATAATGATTTTAAATCACTATGTTTATGAATGATATATGTTAAGTTTATTTGTATATGGCTTACTAAGCTTTTGGAAAGCTTACTTTGTGTTTGTGTTTACTCTATTTACAGATCGTTAAAGCTACGTAAGGCTCGGGGACCGTCAAGGATCATCACCACACTATCAAACTCAACTTTGGTACTTTTGAATGTGTATGTAGCTAAATATGGCATGTATAGGCTAGTTGTTTTGGAGTATGTTGGAGATATGTATATATGTAGCCATGTGATGTGGCTCGATAAGTGATTT
Source organism: Gossypium sturtianum (assembly GCA_025698515.1). NCBI lineage: Eukaryota > Viridiplantae > Streptophyta > Magnoliopsida > Malvales > Malvaceae > Gossypium > Gossypium sturtianum. The sequence continues at coordinate 46,059,123 of CM046943.1, forward strand.
TGTTTTGTATGTGATGCTATGCTATATCAGTTTGGTTTTGGTATAATCTTATGCCTATGAAATGGTCAAGGCTATGGTAAGCATATGGATGCAATATGAGTATATATGTTTGAACAATGAGATGGTTCTATGAATGTGGCAAATTGAGGAAGAAACATGACTAGTTTTATATGTGAATTGGTTGTGAAAATTAGTATACAAGTTGGTATGAAAAGAAATGATATTGAATGAGATGATATGTTGTTCACTTGACATGATTTTGGTTGCTAATTGTGTATGGAATAATGCTTGTTTGAGATTGTAGGAAGGACCCAAGTGTGGGTGGCATTTTGGCCTTACAAATGGCCTACTTTGCATACACGGCCAAGGGACACGGGCGTGTGTCTCTGCCGTGTGGCTCAAGGGCCACTTCAAAGTGTGCCTGGGTAGGTTACACGGCCGTGGCACACGGGCGTGCCTGGTGGCCGTGTGACCAAGTCAGTAGCTAGCTTAATTTCACACGGCCATGGCACACGGGCGTGTTTGGTGGCCGTGTGAACAAGTCAGTATGTATGCCCTGTTTTGGCACGGCCTGGACACATGGGTGTGTCTGGTAGCCGTGTGAGGCACACGGCCTGACTGCACGGGCGTGTGACCTCTGCAGTTTTGAAAAATCTTCAAATTTTTGAGAATTTTTGTATGTGTTTGGTTTAGTCCCGGCCCTATTGTAAAGCATGTTTAAGCTCTCGATGACCTATTTAAGGGACGCTTTGATGTGATATGATGAATTATGTTATGAATTGTCCGTAAAAGTTTTTGTTCATCCAGTAATGCCTCTCAACCCTAATCCGGTGATGGATACGGGTTAGGGGTGTTACAATGTAAGTATGTAGTTGATTTACTTGATGAAACAAGCATGATGGGTTACAAACTAGTAGAACTCTTATGGAATCAAATGTAAAGTTGCAACCAATTAGAGTTGAAAATGTAAATGATAAGGAACAATATCAAAGGCTTGTTGGTAGGATTATTAATTTGTCACACACACGATCGAAAATAGACTTTTTTTTTTGTAAATGTAGTTAGCCAATTTATACACTCACCTGGTCCTGAACATTTTTAGGGTGTTTATAGGATTCAAAGGTCTTTGAAGGGGGTAATAGGCAATAGGTTGCTCTTTAAATCATGAGGACAACTTCAAATTGAAGTTATTAGGACCTTAGTTGTCTTTTTTATGAAGTTTATCCTATTGTTGGAAAATTTGTTTAAACTGCATGTTTCATCTCCATGTTTTATCCCTTGTTCGAACAACTATCTGGATAGACATTTGGGTAGCAGTCTGACCATGCCTTCATGATAGCTAAGTGTAGTATAAAGTAGAAATTTTTTAACTTTGATCTTCATGGTTTAATACACTATCAAAAAATGATCCTCAAGACATGTTTTATTATATCTTGAATGCTGTTGATTGAAATTGGGAAGAGTATGAGGAAAGATCGACAACCCTATATCAAGCATTGTCCTTATCTTTTTAATTGGAGATTAAGTTAGTTGTTTTACTTGGAGATGAAGGCTTTTATGGGATAATTATTGATGATTATTTAAAAGATAAAATCAGGTTTAAATTGATGATAAATCTTATCTAAAGGTTGGCTAGATGAGGACTTGAAGAAGCCAATAAATAGGCTACTGGTTGCCGCACATGAGTGCAATTTTTAAGTGTCTTTTGTAAATAGTTTTTTTTTGTGCTTTCACTTGTTATTTTTTGGAACTCTTATTAATTTTTCTTTGAGAGATATTATTGATTGTAAGTGCGGTTATTTGGGGTGAGCGATTTGTAACAATTGGGTTCATTGTTGGGGCTATAATTACTTCTTTGTTTAATGGTAGATTTAACTTAAACCAATAAATGATCTAGATGATTGTTGAATAAAATAATTCACAGAGAAAGACTTTGCAGAGTAGGATTGTAACACCCCATACATGACCCGATCGCCAGGATATACATTCATTTACCGATCCTTTATGAGCTTACAAAAGCTCTTAAGGTGACTTGGGATCGAATAAGGACCAATCTGTAAAATTTTCAAACTATCGGGTTGACGTCGCGACTTCAGGGGTTCTTCGTCGCGACGCAACTCACTGACTTGGTCTTGTCGTAACGTGACCACTTGATTCCATAAGGTCCAATTGGTGCCTACTAAAAGTACCAAATCATATAAACCAATTCTTTTATACATTCAAGTAAGAAATAAAACCATATTCCTGATTTCTCATAAATTGATACATCAAATTAGGCTCTCAATTACACTTAATGAGCTTATTCTCGAGAAATTTGAATGTATTTTTCGTGTTCTTACTTAGTTTTTTCTTTTTGATTTAATAATTGATTTGGTGTGTTTTTGTAACACCCCTCACCCGTATTCAACGCCGGAATAGGGTTAAGGAGCATTACCGGACTTACAACACAACTATACATACTTTTAGCATACATATTATCAATTCAAACATTCATCAAACAATCTCAATCAATATGTCCCTAATACGAGCCTACGAGGCCCTAATCAAGCATTGGGAGTGGTTTGTGTAACACCCCTTACCCGAGTTCTACGCCGGAATCGGGCCCGAGGCGTTACCGAACTCAAACCACTTGATCGCCACTTAGGCTCGTCGTAACTACTCTCTGAAGTCATCTCAACAACCTCATTCTCGACTTACGAGGTCTCACTCATACACACGAGGGCTCTCGAGACTAAACCGGAACTTTTTTCATTCTTTAAAATTTTCTCTTTTATACAGGTCTCACACGCCCGTGCAAGATTAGACACGCCCGTGCATGGACACACACGCCCATGTCCCCAGACCGTGTCTAAAACCCCAGCATTCTGCCAATGCCCCACGGCCAAGGCACACGCCCGTGCTTACCACCCGTGGTGCACACTGACTACCTTAACACGACCTAGAGTCTAGACACACGCCCGTGTGGCTGGCCCGTGGCCAACATCGTTAATCCCACACACCCTAGACACACACCCGCAAGGCTAGTCCGTGGTCTATTCGATTTAAAATACTAACATGCGAGGGGCGCATGGCCAAAGCACACGCCCGTGGGGCGACCAGTGTGTCACACATGGCCTGAACACACGCCCAGTGTGTCTATCCACATGGCCAAGAACAAAGTTATTTGCTAAGCTCTCCTCACCCTTATAGCTTACACAACATGCACTCATACAACACATCCATAATCAACTCAAATTGAAGTGCAATCTCACATAGAAAACTACATCTTTCTTTCATATAATGTAATAGCCAACAACCATGGCATTATACAAAATACACTATCCATCTAAAGGCCAACACATCTTAGCCATTTACAACAAAATTCACTAACTTGTCTAGCCCCTATACATGCCATATACAAAACATTAAGTCTAATGTACCAGAGTGTGCTGATAGTGTGGGCGATCTTCCAAATGATCCTCGTATCTCGATTCAACACCTTTACTCTATAAGACAAGGGAAAAGAAAGAGAGTAAGCTTTGAGCTTAGTAAGTTTACACATAAACAATTAAGCAACATAGTATAAGCTAAGCAACAATTAGCATTATACCAACATAAGTAATTCACAACTATGCTTACTCTTTCTATTCCTTACCACATTTCCAACACATCATGAGTCACATAGTCATAACCATCGAAATGCACCCCTGCATTCAATGTCACATTTACACAATATACAACACACCATTATTTCTCAATAATTCATCCACACAGCTAATTAACTTAATAATACATCCACACAGCTATTTTAGTCAATAATGCAATCACATAGCTAATCCACACAGTTAACCCACACAACAAATGTCTCGATGGTTTCGCACTTAGCACACTACAATCGATTAATAAGGTGGCATCGCACTTAGCCTACCACAATGGTAATCATAGGGGTTTCTCACTTAGTCCACTAAACGATATACCTCACGATAGCATCGTACATAGCCAGCTCATTGTCAATATGCATTAGGATGGTATCGCACTTAGCCCACCATCTAGCATTATCACAACATATGCACAAGTCTACTTACTTAATCATTCTACTTAAACCACATAGGTCCTCAATCATTCCCGATCATACATTCATTCCACATAGGTTCTCAAACATGCCACACACTAGCCAGCATTAACAAATTGTAAGTATGAATGCATTATTTGTGCATAGACTTACCTCGATACTCAAAAGTATAGAAATATGCAATTTAGTCCACCACCTTGCTTTTGCCTCGGTTATGATCCGGGCTTCGTCTTTCTTGATCTATAATGAATAAATCAGCTTATTCAATACACACATTGACTAAATTGACCCACATTTCATACTTTAGCAAATTTACTATTTTGCCCTAAACTTTCTCATATTTACACTTTAGCCCCAAGGCTCGTAAAGTGATTTTTATTCAACTTTCTAGTCTTTCATGCTTAGCCGAACCACTTACTCAACTAAAGCATTCATCAATTCTCACTAAATCACTCATGTATGACCAAACTAAAGTTTTTCACAAACTAGTCCCTACATGCATTTTCATGGAAAATCACTTAGCAAAAGATATTTCTACTACATCAAGCTTTCATATTCTTCCATAAAACATCAAAATACATGTATGTCATAGATATGTACATTTTTGAACATCCATAATAGCTCACCAAATAGCTAAAAATAGCTTACTCATGCTACTAGGACTTCAAAAATACGAAGAATATCAAAAACCGAGCTTAGGAGCACTTACTAGCAAGCTTGAAAAATTGAAAGAGCCCTAACAATGGCTATGGGAATTTTTGGCCGCTTAGGGGAGAAGATGAGTGAATTTTTGTCATCTTTTCACCTATTTAATCATTTAATAACTAAATGACCAAAATGCCCTTTTTGATAAACTTCAAATTTTAACTCATCCATGCCCAATTTTGTCCAAAAGTTAGAATTTGGATAAATTACTATTTAAGGACCTCTAATTAATAATCTAAAGCTATTTCACACATATAGCTTCTAGAAACATACATTTTGCAACTTTTGCAATTTAGTCCTTTTGGACAATTCAACCACAATTTCACAAAATTGCTTCATGAAACTTTCACACTAGCATGCATATAAGGCATAAACCTCAATAACTCATTTATAACCCTCGGAATTGTGGTCTCGTACCACTATTCCGACTAGGCCCTAAATCGAGAGGTTACAACTCTCCCCCCTTTAGAGATTTTTGCCCCCGAAAATCTTACCAGTAAAGAAGTTTGGATGTTGCTCTGTCATAGCTTCTTCCGTTTCCCATGTAGCCTCTTCGACACCATGTTTCTGCCATAACACTTTCACTAGTGCTATGCTCTTATTTCTCAACTGTTTCACTTTTCGAGCTAAGATCTTAATCGGCTCTTCTTCATAAGACATATCCGGTCTTATCTAAATTTCTGTCGAAGGAATCACATGTGAAGGATCGGAGTGATACCGTCACAACATCGACACATGGAACACATTATGAATCTTTTCCAACTCTACCGGCAAAGCCAACCGTGCGCTACGAGCCCAATGCATGCAGTGATCTCATACGGCCCTATAAACCTTGGACTCAATTTCCCTTTTCGTCCAAATCTCATAATCTTCTTCCACGGGGACACTTTCAAAAACACTTTGTCGCCCACTTCAAACTCAATTTCTTTTCTTTTCAAATCCACGTACGACTTCTGTCGGTCCAAAGCAGCTCTCAGACTATTACGGATTACTTTCACCTTCTCTTCGGTTTCTTTCACTAGATCGACCCCATGGATCCTCTTCTCACTAAGCTCGGTCCAATACAAAGGAGTCCAACACTTACGACCATATAAAGCCTCATACGGTGCCATCTGTATACTCGACTGATAACTGTTGTTATAGGCGAATTCGACCAAAGGTAGATATCTCTCCCAACTACCTTCGAATTCTAGCACACAGCATCGAAGCATATCTTCCAGAACTTGAATCACTCTTTCAGATTGACCATCAGTTTGCGGATGGAACGCAGTGCTAAAATTCAATCTCGTACCCATGGCCTCTTGCAACTTCTTCCAAAATCTCAAAGTAAACCTCGGATCTCTATCCGATATAATAGACGTAGGGACACCATGCAATCTCACTATCTCTGCCACATACAACTCAGCTAACTTATATAGTGAATAATCAACACGTACTGGAATAAAGTGAGCCGACTTTGTCAATCTATCCACAACAACCCACACAACATCTCTATTTCTCGGAGTCATCGGCAACCCCGTTACAAAATCCATGGTAATCCGATCCCACTTCCATTCGGGTACCATTACTGGCTGAAGCAATCCCGAAGGCACTTGATGCTCAGCTTTCACTTGTTGACAAATTAAACACTTGGTCACAAACTCTGAAATATCTCTTTTCATGCCCGTCCACCAATACAACTTCCTCAAGTCGTTGTACATTTTCGTACTGCCCGGATGTACTAACAAACATCCACTGTGATCCTCATGCAAAACTTTTTGAATCAACTCCTCATCTTTAGGAACACAAATTCTATCACGATACATCAGACAACCATTCAAATCCACTCGAAAATTAGAACCACTTTCTGATCTGCACTTAGCTATCTTAGCTTGCATCTCACTGTAATTTCTCTGAGCCTCACATATTTGTTGAACAAATAGTGGCTTAGCTCTCAACTCTGCTAAAATAGCACGATCGTCAGACAATGCTAAACTCGTGCTCATAACTCTTAGAGCATACAAGGATTTCCTACTCAGGGCATCCGCAACCACATTCGCTTTTCCCGGGTGGTAGTCAATGACTAACTCATAGTCTTTCAACAACTCAAGCCACCGTCTCTGTCTTAGATTCAGATCCTTCTGATCCATCAAATACTTTAAACTCTTGTGATCCGTAAAGATTCGACACTTCTCACCATACAAGTAATGTCGCCAAATCTTTAACGCAAAAACAATCACAGCCATCTCTAAATCATGAGTCGGATAATTTTTCTCGTGCGGCTTTAGCTGCCTCGAGGCGTAAGCGACTACCTTACCCTCTTGCATCAACATGCAACCGAGACCATTAAACGACGCATCACTGTAAACCACGAACTCTTTCCCCGATTCTGGTTGAACCAAAACCGGTGCCTCAGTCAACATTGTCTTCAGTCTCTCGAAGCTCTGTTGACATGTCTCAGTCCATTCAAACTTGACATCTTTATGCAATAGTTTCATCATCGGGGTGGCAATCACAGAGAACCCCTTTACGAAACGTCTGTAATATCCCGCTAATCCCAAGAAACTTCTGATTTCTGACAAGTTCCTCGGCGGTTTCCAATCCACAACAGCCAATATCTTACTCGGGTCAACTCTGACACCATCACCTGACACCATGTGTCCTAGGAATCCGACCTCTCGGAGCCAAAACTCACTTTTGCTAAACTTAGCATACAACTGCTTATCTCTCAAAGTTTGCAAGACAATTCTCAAATGCTCTTCATGATCGTTCTCATCCCGAGAATAGATCAATATGTCGTCAATGAAGACAACTACAAACTTGTCCACATACGGTGCGAAAACACGGTTCATCGAGATCCATAAAAATCGCAGTGCATTCGTCAAACCAAACGGCATAACCAAAAACTCATAATGGCCATACCTTGTCCGAAATGCGCTTTTCAACACATCTTGCTCTTTCACTGAAATGATAATAACTGCACCTCAAGTCTATCTTGGAGAACACTCAGTAGCTCCTTTTAGTTGATCAAAGAGATCATCAATCCTTGGTAAATGATACTTATTCTTCACCGTCACCTTGTTCAGGTTGTCTATAGTCTATACACAACCTCATAGACCCATCTTTCTTCTTCACGAATAATACCTGGAGCACTCCACGTGAGTAGCTCGGTCTTGCAAAACCTTTATCTATCAACTCTTGCAACTGAACCTTCAGTTCTTTCAACTCTACAGGTGCCATTCTATATGAAGCAATTGAAATAGGTGTCGTTCCTGGAACCAACTCAATTCCAAACTCGAACTCTCTCACTGGAGGTAATTCGGGTAACTCTTCCGGAAATACACCGGATACTCACATACCACTGCAATCGCTTTCAAACTCTACTCCAACCTCTCGAGTATTCAACACAAAAGCAAGATAGGACTCACATCCTTTTCTCAAACATTTCTCAGCCACTAGGGAAGAAATCATCACTGGTAGGCTATCCGATCCACCTGATTCAACCCGAACCACATCTCCACTCTCACATTTCAATTCAATAAACTTACTACCACAGTTCACTAAGACATTATGGGTAGTCAACCAATCCATGCCTAGGATTAAATCAAACTCATCAAATGGCAACAACATAAGGTTTGCCAGAAAATAATGATTCTCAATCAATAAAGGACAATTCTTACACACTCTGTCCACTAACACATGCTTTCTTAACGGGTTTGACACCTTAACCACTATGTCCGTAGACTCAACGGTCATACTCAAACTAAATGCTAATCTCATGCAAATATAAGAATGAGTAGACCCTGGATCTATTAAAGCAATAACGAAGGTGTCATAGAGAGAAAAGTACCCGTTATCACATCAGGGGAGGATGCCTCTTCGCGAGCGCGAATGGCATACGTCCTCGCAGGTGCCCGACCCTCTGGTCTCACAGCAAAATCTCTGGGCGCACCTCTACCACTAGCCCCACTTCTTGGGTTCCTTGGTGGTCTACCCCTCGTAGACACATCACTAGGTCTCAGCTCTTGCCTCTCTTCCTTATCATCCCTCTCGGGACAGATTCGGGTAAAGTGGTCAGGGGAACCACACTTATAACATTTTCAAATATTTCCCCAACACTCTCCGGTGTGATACCTACCACAACTTGGACACTCCGGTTTACTCTTTGTATTGCCCACACTTTCCATCGAGGGAGCTTGGACTCTCGAACCCGAGCGAGTATTGCCCAAGTCTCGATGTGAATAACCCACTTGGTGCTGTGTCGTCCGAGGATTCACTTCCTTGGATCTTTTCGACTGGGCTTGGTATGACTTGCCCATCGGCCTTTTTCTAGCATCTCGGGCTTCACTCACGCCCCCTCCTCTTTTACAACTCACTCTTGGCCTTACTTGCCCTCTCAACTAATACCATAAATTCTTTCAACTCCAAAATGCCCACTAGGAGTTTGATGTCCTCATTCAGCCCATCTTCGAACCTCTTACACAAGATGGTCTCAGTTGATACACATTCTTGAGCGTATTTGCTAAGCCTAACAAACTCACGCTCATATTCCGCCACTGTCATTCTTCCTTGTTTCAACTCAAGGAATTCTTTCCTTTTTCGATCAGTAAACCTCTGGCTTATATACTTTTTCCGGAACTCTTCCAGAAAGAAGTCCCACGTCACCCGCTCTCTCGGGACCACTAGCGTCAACGTTTTCCGCCAATGGTATGCCGAATCTCTCAACAAGGATACGGCATACTTCAAACTCTCTTCAGGCGTACATGAGAGTTCATCGAACACCCTCATAGAGTTCTCCAACCAGAACTCTACCCTCTCAGGGTCATCATCTACCTTAGCTCTAAACTCCTCAGCCCCGTGTTTCCTAATCTTATCCACCGGGGGTTTCGATATCCTCACTACATCCATACCTTGAGGAGCCACTAGATTTGGCTGAGGTATAGGAGGAGGAGGTGGAGGAGGTTGAGCATTAGGGTTCGCTCGAACATAATCTGAGTACCAATTACTCATCATCTAAAGAAAGGCTTCTCGTGCCTCTTCCCCTTGACCCCTGACCTCGGGTCCACTTTGAACAGGCACGGTTCCTTGCGCAGGAGTCGGCGTATTACTAGCTGCTTCATCAGCAGTTAATGGATCGGAATCCATATTCTATATAAAATAAGATTTAAAAGTATCAGAAACCACCACACTATCATTGTACACTTATGGCATGTATAGCTAGACTCTTACACCCGCTATGGTAGTCCTAGAACCGACTAAACCATAGCTCTGATACCACTAAATGTAACACCCCTTACCCTGGTTCTACGCTGGAACAGGGCCCGAGGCGTTACCAAACTCAAACCACTTGATCGCCACTTAGGCTCGTCGTAACTACGCTCTGAAGTCATCTCAACAACCTCATTCTCGACTTACGAGGCCTCACTCATACACACGAGGGCTCTCGAGACTAAACTGAAACTTTTTCAAGTCTTAAAATTTTTCTCTTTTATACAAGTCTCACACGCCCGTGCAAGATTAGACACGCCCGTGCATGGACACACACGCCCATGTCCCCAGACCGTGTCTAAAACCCCAGCATTCTGCCAATGCCCCACGGCCAAGGCACACGCCCGTGCTTACCACCCGTGGTGTACACTGACTACCTTAACACGGCCTAGAGTCTAGACACACGCCCGTGTGGCTAGCCCGTGGCAAACACTGGTTAATCCCACACGCCCTAGACACACGCCCGTACGGCTAGTCCGTGGTCTATTCTGATTTAAAATACTAACATGCAGGGGACGGACGGCCAAAGGACACGCCCGTGGGCTGACCGTGTGTTACACATGGCCTAGACACACGCCCGTGTGTCTATCCACATGGCCAAGAACAAAGCTATTTGCTAAGCTCTCCTCACCCTTATAGCTTACACAACATGCACTCATACAACACATCCATAATAAACTCAAATTGAAGTGCAATCTCACATAGAAAACTACATCTTTCTTTCATATAATGTAATAGCCAACAACCATTGTAACACCCCAAACCCGGCCCATGCGGTATGACCAGATCTGGCATGTCACATGAAGAAAATGAGTAAAGAACTTGTGATTCTTACTAAAGATGTTATTATTAGGTTATAATTTAAGAAAAACAAATTTGATTAGAAATATTTGATAAAAATACTACTAATCTTGAAAGGATGATTGAAGAATCGATAATCGAACCAGTGATCTTTTAAAACCGTGACTTTTGAAAATATTATTGATAACTTGCAGAAAAATCCAAGTTAAATTATTTGTACATATTTATTATGAAATCCGTTTGTTGATAAAATTTTAAGAAACACCGTTGTTTATGATTTTAGAAAATCCCTGTTTAAATCAATTCATGGAAGATATTAAGTACGTCTAAACATAAAGCAAAATAAAATATATTTCAGATGCCTTATTACAACTTTAAAACCCAAAATAGTAAAAGTAACGAAATAAAACAGAAAAGAAGTTTACTAATGTTTGAAAACATTATTTCTAAAGTATGGCCTCCACCGAGTCATCCATGGGCCCAAGTCCTTATTACTGAGCATTACCTGTAAAGATTAAGAAAGAAAAGAGGGGGTGAGTTACAAGAACTCAGTGTATAATCCCCTTACTGTCATCCACTGGACCCGCATAGCATAATCTTGGGCCTAAGCCCATTTTACATAGCAGTATATAAAAGAAAAAAAAAATATGCAACCCAACCCATCCATCCATCACACCCCCGACCATCCAATCACACCTGTGGGGATCAAGTCAACCCACCCCGCCGCTCACACCAATTTGCAGTCAAGCTGCTATAATATATTATTATTGTGGCCATGCCATCGAAATCATAAGTAAGCATAATAATGAACAAGTTGTGGCTATGCCACCAGGCTACACTGCTCTCCATACAATTTTTCCCATCCCATGCAAAATGTAAAAAGAATGCAATATACATAATAAAATAAAATATCCACATATATATATAACCACCATTAATCTAGTGAATTATTACAGTGAATCGACCCATTGAAGCACTTTGATAGTTCAGCCCAATAAGGCATTCTAGCAATTCGGCCCATAGCGGCATTTTGGTAAATCGGCCCATAGGGGCATTTTCATAATTTAGTAAATTAATACCGATTTTGACAGATCTTTAGAAATAGTGTTGAATAAGCAAGTCACTCGATTCATGCCATATCACGATTATTAGATTTGTAGTCGACAACGATCTATTTTCCAACATAATAGTGAATCACGAATTTACGGGATTTCGGTGTGAGATTACACACCTGATTACGGTAAGAACTAAACCTTCTTGATCGTTGGCACCTATGACACCATAACATTCGATTGACCAACCAAAGAGATTTTCTTAATCCAAATCTAAATCAACGATATAAAAATGCTTACCCTTAGAATCGTGAACGAGCACAATTTGCCTATTCTCACCGGATGATGGTCCACAACCCGGTGGGAAATCCCGAACTGCCGATACCGCCCTACGTTTGAACTTGGGAGTAGAGATTGCAAGTCCACTCCCTATTTGCCCTCCTATCGATTTTCTTTTAATAACGCTACCACTTGCCTCCATTGAAAGAGTCTCGGTTATAATAATACTATGATGAGAGAATGTAATTGTTTAGGGAGAGGATTTCAACTTACCACCACTTTCGAAGGAACAATGAGTGGATAAGAACGAGCGATCTAGTCCCTATAATAACCGATTAGTCAAATCTATAGATCTGTTTAGCAACTAACCGAGCAATGAAATAGATCAAAATGAACCATGACAAAACTCCTTACCTTAACGATGATGAATCCGATTCCCATCTATTGGACTTATGGCTATGGATGAGTCAAAGGTATAAGATTCGACTTTACCACTATAGCACGATTCGATCAAAGAAGAGAGTGCCAACACGAAAGAGAAAGAAATAATGAAGAAGAGATTAAGGGTTAAAAGGTTTGGCTATTGGAGAGAAATGAACAAACAAGATTCGACCACAAGGTAATGTCAATTTAAGAAAAGAGAGAAGGGTTGAAGAAATGGTCAAAAAGAAAAAAAGAGATGGAAGAGAAGTGTTAGAGGGTTTCGGCTAACACCAAGGAAGAATGAACAAAATAGATTGAGTAATACGGCAAAACAAGGAAAAAAAAGTGAACAAATTGCTTGAGTGTTTCGGCAAAACAAAGAGAAAGGATCGGAAAAGAGAGCACCAGAATGTTACAAAGAAAACAAGCCTTTCATGCACAAACTTGCAAAATGACCAAAAGAATTTCGGCTCCCCTTTTCTCCCTACTAAAACCGTGTACCACCGTTACCAAAAACATGGGTGTTGACCAAAATTCTTTCCCCAAGCTCCTTCCAAAAATTCGGCCAACATGTTCCCCCTTTTTCCACAATTCCTTTACTTCTTTCCTTCTTTTTCCCTTGATTTCCTCCTTACCATTTTCCTTAGTCTTCTTTCCATCATTAGAAAGTCTCCCTTACCTTCTTTAGAACCATGGCCGACACTTTGGAAAAGAAGTACAAAAATTAATCCAAAAAAAATTTGCAATAGGTGGGATTCGAACTCCACCCCTTAAGCCCCTTCATGTGATGCCACACCACTCCGCTACTAGCTCCACTTGTGCTAGAAAAATACACACTTATTTCCTTAAGTCTTGATGCCACTTGCCTTCTCCCCCTTAAGTGCTTAAACACAAAAATTTTGCTAAGGCCCAACTCAACCCCAAGCCTTCTCAGGACCCCCTAAACATACACAATTAACACTCTTAACCAGCCTATCGCATGGTATAATGTAGAACATAAGATCCCCAAATTTCAGGATTTTACAACCATGGCATTTATCCATCTAAAGGCCAACACATCTTAGCCATTTACAACAAAATTCACTAACTTGTCTAGCCCCTATACATGCCATATACAAAACATTAAGTCTAATATACCAGAGTGTGCTGATAGTGTGGGCGATCTTCCAAATGATCCTCGTATCTCGATTCAACACCTTTACTCTATAAGACAAGGGAAAAGAAAGAGAGTAAGCTTTGAGCTTAGTAAGTTTACACATAAACAATTAAGCAACATAGTATAAGCTAAGCAACAATTAGGATTATACCAACATAAGTAATTCACAACTATGCTTACTCTTTCTATCCCTTACCACATTTCCAACACATCATGAGTCACATACTCATAACCATCGAAATGCACCCCTGCATTCAATGTCACATTTACACAATATACAACACACCATTATTTCTCAATAATTCATCCACACAATTTAATTAACTTAATAATACATCCACACATTTATTTTACTCAATAATGCAATCACATGGCTAATCCACACAGTTAACCCACACAACAAATGTCTCGGTGGTTTCGCACTTAGAACACCACAATCGATTAATAAGGTGGCATCGCACTTAGCCTACCACAAAGGTAATCATAGGGGTTTCTCACTTAGCCCACTAAACGATATACCTCACGATAGCATCGCACATAGCCAGCTCATCGTCAATATGCATTAGGATGGTATCGCACTTAGCCCACCATCTAGCATTATCACAACACATGCACAAGTCTACTTACTTAATCATTCTACTTAAACCACATAGGTCCTCAATCATTCACAATCATACATTCATTCCACATAGGTTCTCAAACATGCCACACACTAGCCAGCATTAACAAATTGTAAGTATGAATGCATTATTTGTGCATAGACTTACCTCGATACTCAAAAGTATAGAAATATGCAATTTAGTCCACCACCTTGCTTTTGCCTCGGTTACGATCCGGGCTTCGTCTTTCTTGATCTATAATGAATAAATCAGCTTATTCAATACACAAATTGACTAAATTGACCCACATTTCATACTTTAACAAAATCACTATTTTGCCCCTAAACTTTCTCATATTTACACTTTAGCCCCAAGGCTCGTAAAGTGATTTTTATTCAACTTTCTAGTCTTTCATGCTTAGCCGAACCACTTACTCAACTAAAGAATTCATCAATTCTCACTAAATCACACATGTATGACCAAACTAAAGTTTTTCACAAACTAGTCCCTACATGCATTTTCATGGAAAATCACTTAGCAAAAGATGTTTCTACTACATCAAGCTTTCATATTCTTCCATAAAACATCAAAATACATGCATGTCATACATATGTACATTTTGAACATCCATAATAGCTCACCAAATAGCTAAAAATAGCTTACTCATGCTACTAGGACTTCAAAAATACGAAGAATATAAAAACCTAGGCTTAGGAGCACTTACTAGCAAGCTTGAAAATTGAAAGAGCCCTAACAATGGCTATTGGAATTTTTGGCAGCTTTGGGGAGAAGATGAGTGAATTTTGTCATCTTTTCACCTATTTAATCATTTAATAACTAAATGACCAAAATGCCCTTTTGATAAACTTCAAATTTTAACTCATCCATGCCCAATTTTGTCCAAAAGTTAGAATTTGGATAAATTGCTATTTAAGGACCTCTAATTAATAATCTAAAGCTATTTCACACATTTAGCTTCTAGAAACATACATTTTGCAACTTTTTCAATTTAGTCCTTTTGGATAATTCAACCACAATTTCACAAAATTGCTTCATGAAACTTTCACACTAGCATGCATATAAGGCATAAACCTCAATAACTCATTTATAACCCTCGGATTTGTGGTCTCGCACCACTATTCCGACTAGGCCCTAAACTGGGATGTTACAGTTTGGGACTAAACCGATAACTATTAAAACATTTAGAACACTTTGAAAATTTTTCTCAAAACAGGGGACACACGCCCGTGTGTCTTACACGGCCACCAGACACGCCCGTGTCTCAGGCCGTGTGAACATTCAAAATGGAAGCACATGGCCATGTCCCAACCGTGTCCTACCCCTTGTCCAAACAAGTGAGCTTACTGACTTGGGTCACACGGCCAACCACACGCCCGTGTGTCTAGCCCGTGTGCCCTTCGAAGAGGCCACACACACCCGTGTGCCAGGCCGTGTGCTATGTTGTGCCAAAATTGTAGGGTATACTAACTTATGCAACACGGCCAATTCACACGCCCGTGTGCTAGGCCATGTGCAAATTATGGGGTATACTGACTTATGCCACACGGCCGATCACACGCCTGTGTGTGAGACTGTGTGAAGCATACTAACTTCATTTCAATTTCAACACCAGGGGACACACGACCGTGTGTCACACACGACTGAGACACACACCCGTGTGGTCAAAAATAGGCTATTTACCAAGTCAATTTTCCACCCACAATACATGTACCTACACCACAATTCAAATGCACAAACACAAAGCATAATAGGCATTAAATCAACCTCATATCAAGCATATTCCATGCCATTTCATCACCCAATCAATACAAATCATTAACTATCACAATATGCTATATAATTTCATATCAACCTTGTCTTCTCAAATCATCAAAATGACCATTAAAAAAATGCATTATTTGGCCTACTTTCATAAACATAACAACAAATTATCAATTTAACACTCATAATACCTATTATCATTAATCATCACACAACCATCAACCAACTCAATTCACAAGACATAATCATACTTATATGCACATGATTCAAACATACCAAATAACCAAAATAAGCCATCACTCATGGCTATATATACATACCAAAACATAAACATTTACAATGCCAATTCATATGGCCAAAATCATTATCAAGTCATAACCAAAATGACCAAAGTCCCTATACATGCCATATACTTAAAATACCAAGTTCATAGGTACTGAATGATAGTTGGATAGTGTGAAGTGATCTCCAACGATCCTCAAATCTGGCCTAGCTTTGTAAGACTATAAAACATGGAAAAGTAAACAAATTAAGCTATGAAGCTTAGTAAGTTCGTAAGTAAAAATGAAATAATCTCATCATTCATTAACATTTCAAAATAGATAACATAAATTGCATTTAAAGCATCAAACAATGAGTTAACATAAGGTTTAATCACATATTAACTCATAAGTTCTCGACTTCTTTAACTTGCTACTTGAACAGTTTTCCGTACATACCTGTACCGATATGTATCTATTTCTCACCAATTCTCTTACCAAACCACTCCGGCTTATAAATGCTTACGATATGAGCACATCAATTTTCTGATGCCATAGTCCAACTTTGGTCTTACACATATATTGCCATGGCCCTGCCGTGGTCTTACATTCACATGCCATAACCCGGTTATGGTTTTATTTTCTGATTGCCATAGCCCAGCTATGGTCTTATTTAACAACTCGTCTTATTTAAATCGTACATTAAATTTAAGATCTCCAAATTTAACTAATGGGATACATACAATCTCAATTCCATCCATCAATTAAATAAATGCACATTTAAGTTCAATTATACGAACTTACCTTGGATGTAAAAATGACGAAATAGGTCGATTAGTCGATAACTCTAGTTTTCCCCCGACCTAGATCTGAATTTTGCTTTTCTTGATCTGAATATATTCAAAATTAACTTATTTAATCATCTATTTAATCAATTCAGTCCAAAATACACTTTAAAGCACTTTTACACATTTTCCCCTAATGTTGCTCATTTTTACAATTTAGTCCTTAGCTCGTAAAATGCACATGTAATTTTAATCATATCCAAGCTAGCCAAATTATCCCTATATCCATATCAATCCATCATTCTCATTATTTCACATTTCTACCACACAATTTACACATTTCTCAATTTAATCCTTATTTTGCATTTTCACTAAAAATCACTTAACAAAACTTGTTTAACTATCATAAAATATTCATAATCTATCATTAAATATCAAAATACACATGTATTCATCAATGGCATTATTCAAAATCTTTAACAGTTTTGCGAAATAGTCCCGGAGCTAGCTAGACCTAGTTGTAACGATCTCAAAAACGTAGAAATCATTAAAAACGGGACAAAACGGACTTACATGCATAGACTTCAAGTGCTGAATCCTCAAAGCACCAAAAATGGTGTTTTTCCTTAGCTAATTTCAGTGGAAGAAGATGACACCAAATGCCACCATTTTGTTTAATTAATTTATCAATTTTATTACCCATTTACTTAACTAACCTTTAAACACTTTAAAAATTTCCATTATGCCAAGCCACTACATTCCACTAACTCAAAAATGGAGTAATAACTACATAAGGACTTCCATATTGATATTTCATAGTTATTAGGCACTTTTAGCTGTTAAAACACAATTTTTGCACTTTATGCTATTTAGTCCTTTTTATCGAATCAAGCACTCAAACAATAAAATTTATTAACGAAAATTTCACACAATCATATTTTAATGTTGTAGACATTAAAATAATAATAAAATAATTATTTCAATTTCAGATTTGTGGTCCCGAAACCACTATTTTGATTTGACTAAAAATGGGCTGTTACAGTTTTACACTATTTTTGAGACCCGAGTTGGCCAAATGCGCCATAGGGGACTTAACGGTTGATTGAGTGTTGTAGGGAGTCAACGATGGCTCGAATATGAATGAAAAGATCACCTAGAAGAGGGTATCGTGATATCAAAGCATGAAATTCGTGATACCCCTGATGGTGCTGAAACAAATAGGATTGGGGCCATATATAGTTGTATCGCAATACCAGCCATGGGTATCGCAATACCTAACCTTCCAAAGCTCCCCTATTTCAAGACTGACATGGGTATCGCGATACCAGACCATGGGAATCGCGATACCCCTGACGAGAGGAGATAAAAAAATTATTATAGGAGTAGTCCATGTCCAACTCCAACACAAATAAAAAATACACGCTGAGGGGCCTTTTAGACACAATTGTTTGGTTTGTAATTAGAACAAAAGCCTTTTTTTTGGCTGAGAGAAAGAGACTTTTGATATTATTCATCTTTTACATCTTTTTTGGTTTAAGGTTTTAGTTACTTTTCTTTATCTTTTACGGTTCAAGCTTTTTGTTTTTTGGTTTTATGTTAAGTTAGTTAGTTAGTTAAGGTTACTGTAGCTTGGTGTTAATTTCCTTTTAATACTCCAACTTTCTTTGTATTCACACTTTAATCCTTAGTTTAATATCATTTAAATTCTTTTCATTTTATTTGTTAAAAATAATTTCTTTGGTGTTTTCATTTATCTATCTTGCTTCCATTGTTGTGTTCTTGAAATTTTGCAAGAAAGCTTGAGTTTTTATTACTTTGCTTTGAGTTTAAGTTAATTTCATTTTTGTTTGAGTATTTGCTATTAGTTTGTTTAGATATGAGCATAAGTAGTAAATCCTAAGTGGTTGGTTGATGGAAATGTTAGTTAGTTGATTTTGGGTGTAGGGACTAAATTGCAAAATCTGAACTAAATCAAATAGAATTCAGAACTTAGGATTAACACCCCGAAGGGAAAATTTAGATATGAGAGGTCGAGAGGAGATCTTATCGGATAACCAGTTTGATCGTCTTAGGTTAGTTTGGTGAGGTCGAGAGATAAACCAGACTAATTTGTCTAATTTGGTAAAATTGAGGCTGGGAGGCAAAATTGAGTCAATTTAGGAGTATTAGTGATTTAGATCCCTAATTCGAAGGTTAATTGACAACATGAAAATCAACCAATCACTACCTATTATTGAATTTGTTAATTTCATAGTTTTACGTGTTTTACAATTTAGTCCTCGTTAGTGGTTAGTTAGCGAATTAGCGTAATTTAGCTCATTTATGGCCAACCGTAATATAATGCTTATTGAGTAGTTACCTAGACTCCTGTAATTACATGTTAAATATTTAAGGATCACTTAATCGGTGACTCCTTTGGGTTCGATCTTTGGAATACTCTAGTGTTCCATTGAACATTACAAATATTACAACTAACCTTTCACACTTGCAAATACTGCATTTTATTTGATTGTTTAGTGTTGATTCTCTTCCTCGGTGTTTGTACGCCGGTGGCAGAAGCGATCAATTCCTAAGCTCATTTCTAGGCATATAACACTACTTATGCATATAAATTACATCAAAACACCATGCAATAAATAGATTAATCTCGAATCATAGAAAAACAAATCGGGATCGCGCATCACTCATTGACGACTTATGCTTTTCCTTTCCCTCTCGACATCTTGGCGCCATATTTAGTTGAGATAATGGCCGAAAGTTGAATGTTTTCTTTCTTTTCTACTTCAATAGAGGTACAACCTTAGGGAAGAAGATGATAACAATCTATTCATCCCCACTAACTTTTATATATACTTTAGTTAAGGAATAATTAAACTAATTAATCATGTTTTGTTTTAATTAATTAAGTTAATTAAGTTAATTATTAATTATAAAATTGGTTTATTTACCATTTTAATCCTTTGGATAATTGATATCTAGGTTCCCAAGTCTTTTCCTAATTAAAACTATATAGCGATCAGACTTTTACAATATAGTCTCTGAGCCTTAATTAACTACTTTTTTGGCTAAATTTCTTAACCGAATCTCAATATATTTTTATATCAACTTCATAAAAATTCTTATTTAATATTTACGAATTCAATTTATGAAAATGAGGCTCCGAAATCACATTTTTCAATACCACAGAAATTTGGGTTGTTACAAGGATTGGTGAATTCAAACTGCATTAAAAAATCTCAAGTGTTTATTTCTTTCATTACTTTACTTCTTGCCTTGACTTGTTTAAATTGTTATGTATACACTTTTTTTTACACCTATTTGAACATTTTTCTGAACATCAAATTGTACAAACAACAAACTGAGACTCTTATAGAAGCCTATGCTAATGCAAATTGGACTGGGAGTATAACTAGTAGGAGACTCACCTTGGGATATTGTACATATGTTGGTGGTAACTTAGTAATTTGGTGTAGTAAAAAGTAGAGTATAATTGTGAGGAGTAGTGCAAAAGCTGAGTTTAGGGCTGTTGCTCATAGTATTTGTGAAGTAATGTAGATCAAGAGAATACTATAAGAGTTGAGAGCTTTAGAGTTCCACCTATGAAGTTGTATTGTGATAATAAGGTTGCAATTTTTATATAACTAACACCCAATTCTTCATAATCATACGAAGCATGTTGAAGTGGACAAGCATTTTATTAAAGAGAAAATAGAAGGTGGTTTGGTGTGCATGACTTATGTTCCGATTGAAGACCAAGTAGTTGATTTGCTCACAAATGGATTATTGAAAAACACATTTTGACTTTCTAGTAACCAAGCTAGCTATGAAAGATATTTTTAAACCATCTTGAGCGGGAGTGTAAAAGGAATTGAAATTATTTGGGAAAGAATCCATGAATAGTTTTATATTGTGTGGTTATCTAGGTACAAAATTTGTCAATATTTTTTCTCCTAAGAATTAGTGATATTGTTTCCTAATTTATGTAGGTTTTAAATTTATAAAAGTTTACTCAATAAATTGAATCAATATTCCTTAATATTCATTTTTTTCAAGTCATATAAAATGACATTAATAAAATTTTATATGTTGGGGATCGACTCGATTAAGAAACGAACATGTAAAAATAGTGGAAGAAATTGAGAAATTGAACACACAAATTTAACGTGGAAAAACCCCTCCAAATAGGATAAAAGACCATGGGTAAAGATAATTTTACTATAATGGCAAAGAACGAAGAGTACAAAAGATGGAGATAAAAACTAAATCCCGAAAACCCAAAAACAAAGAACCCTCAAAATGTAAACACAAAATTTTCTAAATGTGTTATGAGTTCTAATATCTAATAGGTGTAATTTCTAAAGTTGTAAAAGAGTCTATTTATAGGCTAAATTCACAGGTCAAATAATAATAAAATAATCTAGACTAATCAGAGTTTGATTAAAATAAATGAACAGAGTTTAACTGGAAGATTGTTTCTCAAATTTGACTGAAATAAGAGTCATACTTAACAAATCTCCACCTTGACTCATATTTCCACAACGCCATCTTTGCTAAAGCCTGCCACGGGCCTATCTTGAACTATGCAAGGAATTATCTGAGTCGAATCTGTGCTTAGAAACTGGAAGACTTTTAGCCTTCAACTTGTACACTGCCAAATCAAAATTAACCCGGGTTTAATTTTCACGAACACAGTGCCCTAACTTTCCAAAACCTGCATCCAAAAGAGAACCTCTCTTCAACGAAACGGTTATACGTTTTTCCCTTCTATGACCAAGTTGCCTCCGCTCCAAATGAGTTGACTTTGACTCCATAATGGAAGAGGGACGTCTGATTTCACCGATCACTGTAGAACCTTCTAGAATATATAGACTGCCGCTTGACTCGATGTTGATTCTGTATCTTTCAAGTCTAAAATACTCAAAGAGATGAGATTCTTTCGTAAATCAGGTACATACCTAACATCTGAGAGTGTCCTAATCGTCCCATCATGCATCCTAATTTTAATAGTACCAATACCAATTACCTTACTGGATGAATCGTTTCACTTGCGCACAACTCCACCTTCAACCGAACTGTATGTGGAGAACCATTCTCTATTGGGACACATGTGGAAAGAACATCCCGAATCTAGGATCCACTTGGACAGAAGCTCGGAGTTATCGCTCGTTGACACTAACAAGAAATCATCGTCGCCTTTCATCAGCCAAGTTAGCACCAGCTACATCTTCCCCATTACTCTCAGCAACTTTTTTATTTCGCTGTTTATAACAATCTGCTTTAACTTGACCTAACTTTTTACAATAGCGACACCTTTTGTCTCGCTTCTTTGATGCTACCAAAATGGAAGCTTGCCCATCTTCCTTGCTATCCAAACTAAACTCATTGTCGAGTTTGTCTCTACTCAAAAAATGACCTTTCACATCTTCGAACAAGAGTTTGTCTCTGCCATAAATCAAGGTTTCCCTGAAAGACTTGCATGAAGGGGGTAAGGAGCACAATAAAACTATAGCCTGATCTTCATCGTCAATCTGAACCTCAACATTCTTTAAATCATTTAAAAGAGTAATGAATTGACTGATGTGATCTCTAAGAAGCTCACCTTCATTCATGCGAAATGTAAATAGACGTTGTTTCAACACTAAATGGTTAGCCAGAGACTTAGTTGCATAAAGAGTTTCTAACCTTTTCCACAAGGCGGATGAGGTCTTCTCCATCAATACCTCCTGCAATACCATATTTGCGAGGTATAACTAGATTGCAGAAAATGCCTTTTCATCAAGATCTTCCCATTCTGTTTGATTTAGATTCTCAGATTTTTTTCCCTGTAACAACCTTTTTCAAGCCGATTTGAACTAGAATTGTCATCATCCGAACTTGCCACAAATTGAAATTTGTCTCACCATCGAACTTCTCAATTTCAAACCTTGTTTTTGCCATCTCTAAATGGGTTGATCTATGAAAATTTAACTAGCTTTGATACCACTTGTTGGGGATCGGTCCAATTAAGCAACGAACATGTAAAAATAGCGGAAGAAATTGAGAAATTGAACACACAGATTTAAACTGGAAAAACCCCTCCAAAGAGGATAAAAAAACCACATGTAAAGATAATTTTACTATAATTGAAAAAGAACGAAGAGTACAAAAGATGGAGATAAAAACTAAATCCCAAAAACCCGAAAACAAAGAACCCTCAAAACGTAAACACAAAATTCTCTAAATGTGGTATGAGTTCTAATCTCTAATGGGTGTATTTTCTAAGGTTGTAAAAGAGCCTATTTATAGGCTAAATTCATATGTCAAATAATAATAAAATAATCTAGACTAATCAGAGTTTGATTGAAACAAATAAACAGAGTTTAACTAGAAGATTATATCTCAAATTTGACTGAAATAGGAATTATACTTAACATTATGTATCAAATATCCTTAATAGTAATTATAAAATATTCATCGATACATTTGAAGTAACGTAAATAATTATTTAAATAAACAAATAACAATTACATCAATAATTAAAAACAAAAAAGATTATGATATATTATTTTTTATTAATAAAATTATAATTTGACATATTTTTAATAATTCCATAAAATGAAATAGTTTACAACTTTTATTATATATAGCTTTTATGCTCCCGTTTAACTTAGGAGTGCTTCACAACTTTCTATGCAAAAAGAAAAAAGAAAAAGCTTTTTAACTAGTGTTTGTGTGTGTTTGGACTTAACCATTGAGGTGAGATAGGTAGAGCTGGCAAACCGGCATGTTTGGGCGGGCTCGGATTAGACTTACTTTGGACTCAAATTTTCTATGGCTCAAGCTTTCTCGGGCTCGGATATGTTACGAGCTCGATCTCATTCGAACTTGGATTTTTCCAGATTCGAGCTCGGATCGAGTCGAGTGGGCTCTAATGGATTCAAATAATTTTAATTTTAAAAGGTATAAATATTTTAGTTACGAATGTAATAATTTATTTTAATTTTATACTATGAAAAAATAATTCAAATTTTCCTTATAAAAAACATAAATTATATATATTTAATAAAATTATTTTATATAAAATAATTAAAGTGCTTATTGTATGTAAAATTTATTATTGTATGATATTATATGAATTAATGAAAATATCTTTTATTGTTCATTATTATATTATATTGACAATTGAATAACTTTTATCATTCTTATTATATTTATAAACCTAATACTCATATTCTAAAATATTTATTCCAAAATTCAAATATATTATACTAAACCGAAACCCAAATAATATACTCATTATTACACAAACTCAAAATAAACTAAGCCCAAATCTCAAGTCAAAAATAAAAAGAAATTAAACCCAATACTTAAATACAATTTATAAAAGATAAAGCCCAACTCAAAATCTAATTTAATAAAAAAATATTTTGTTAATATTGAAATGACCTGATTTAAGATGGTGTTGGAAAATACAGATTCGGAACCCCATTTTTGTAAACCGAGTCTGTAAATATTAAATGAAGATATTTACAGAGTTAGTATGTTGATGAATTGAAATTTGGTTGAGCAATTTAGTCGAAATGTGGTTAATTAATGCTTAAAGACTAAATTGTAAAAGTTTAATCGCTATAAATTTTTAATTAGGAAAAGACTTGGGGGCTTAAATAGCAACTACCCCAAGGACTAAAATGGCTAATAGACCAATTCGAAATGGATGAAGTGGGATGTGATGTTAAATGTCATTAACTTAAGTTAATTAAATATTAAGGTTTAATTAATTATGATTAAGTAAACTCAATCAAAGTATATAAGTATAATAAGTGGGAATATGAAAAAGTTATCCTTTTGTTCCCAAGGCCATCATCCACCTTAGAAACCATTGAAGAAAAACTTAAAAACCTAATTTGAGCATTTGGTCAACTTTACAAGGAAGTCCCTAGCCATTTTTCTTTGATTTTTTATAGATTTTTTTTTATCATGGAAGCTTGATTAAGCTAACCCATGTATCAATTTGTTCAACTTTTTATATATTGATCATTCATGATTGAAACCGAAATTAAAAAAAACCTTGCATATTTTTAAAATATTGAGTAGGAGAAGATCCCTAACCAAGACCTACGACCTCCATTAATGGTCTCCTGTGATTGCATGAAACGGACTTGCCCCAAGGTAGACGTTGTCATGTGGATTTCACTGAGGAGACTTCCTGAAAGTAAGCAAAACTTTCTTATAATCATATGATAATTGGATCGACCTCTGTGGTAGGTCTTATCATGTGATATATCAATACATTTTGTTTTCAAAGAGTACAACTAGTCACAACATGCTACTCAGTGAGATTATCCTAAGATAACTCATCTATGGTGCATGATGCAACAATTGTTGATTTGATGGTTATACACTCCAGATATTCTATTTAAGTAACTTCCCACGAAACTCTACTTAAGTTAGAATGATGGCCAAACATTACAAAATTATTAGTACGTGTGAATGCCTAGGGAATTGGGTTCATGTACTAATTGGATGAAAATCCATGTTCTCACTAGTTGATCATGATCACCCGCTTGATTTAATAAGTGTAGGAATTATCGTTGCAACAACTTACATATGTTTTTCAAGGTTTAATGTAAGACACATGCATAATCTTAATGCATATCGTAATATTACAAAATGTTTTTAAATATTCGATTAATACAAAGATATTAATGAATGAATGTTTTATTTTCAATTCAAAAATAACACCTACTCCCTTATTAAAAAAACTTACTAAAAAAACTGAACAAAAATAACTATAATGAATGCAAAAAGAACCTGATGATTGTCTTGAGCTATGAGAAACTCAAAACAGTTCTTGATAATAAGTGCCCTCTGGCCATTCAAGCTGAGGCTAGAAAATGCTGGGAGGAGTCTGATGAGAGAGCTAGTTGCTATATGTTGGCAAACGCGACTAACACTCTTTATAAGTAACTAGAGAGTTGTAAAAATGTCAAAGTGATTCTAGACAAACTAGAAGACATTGTTAGAGGCCAAGTTCCCTTGGCTTGACAGTTAACTATTATTAGTTTGATGAAGGCCCAACAAAAGCGCGACACTCCGGTCAAAGACCATATGATCACTCTTATGGGATACTTTGCTGAGGCTACGAACAATGAGGCCAATTCGGACTAGAACACCTAGATTGGGATGGTGTTCAAGAGCTTGTCTAAGGATTTTGCAGGCTTTTGGGTCGCATATAACTTTGGGAACAAGACCCTAACGCTTACACAACTCATAAAGGAGTTTCAATCTTATGAGTTGATGTTGAATGATGGTCAGCCGGTCTGGAGAGTAGAAGCAAATATAGCTGTCACTTCTTGTTCAAAAGGAAAGGGAAATTGTGCTAAGAAACGCAAGGCTAAGGTCTCTCGGCCACTACAATTGAAAAGGAAGAGAACTAGAAAGCGTAAAGACTTATCTAAGTGTAAATGCTTCTTCTACAATAAGAAAGGGCATTTCAAGGTGAATTATAAAGAGTGGAAGGAATACATGGCCACTAAAGGCAAAGGTACAAAAATCTTTATGATAGAATATTGTTTAGTGGAAGATTCAATATACCACTAGGTCATTGATTCGGGAGCCACTAATCACATATGTGTTTCTATACAATGGTTCGAGGAGAGGAAAGATCTTAGAGATAAAAGTCTATTGTTGCAGATTGAAAACATGACAACTATGACAGGTTAAGCAGTGAGAGATGTAAATTTTTATTTTGATAATTTTATGAAGATTATTTTGAAAGACGTTTCCTATGTACCAAGTTTCAAAAGAAACTTAATTTCTGTTGCATTTTTATATCAAGGCGACTTGGGCGTGTGTTTTAATAATAGTATTGCAATATTTAGAAATCACAAACTTATCTATAATGGATGGATGTCAAATAAGCTCTATTTTATCAAACCAAAGATGTGTACATTGCTTAAGACTAAAATTTTGAATAAAAGCCTTAAAACTTCTCATTATAATGAGGCATACCTTTGGCATTTGGGACTTGGTCATATTAACTAAGAAAGGATAATTGGACTTGCAAAAGATGACGCTTTAAGTTCGCTTAAAGAAGTTGACCTTCCACAATGTGAATCTTACTTAGAAGCTAAGATGATCAAGTGATCTTTTAATGCAAAAGAAACAAGGACCGTAAAACCCCTAGAACTTGTGTACACTAACGTATGTGGCCCAAAAAACGTCAGTGAAAGAGGTGGTTGATGCAGTCATAAACCAACTAAAAACTCGACAAAGGCAAGTGCACCTATCAATTAATAGTATAGCTACGGTGAGCACAAATATTGTTCCCACGAAGACTAAAAGTACTAGTAATTACTGTATTTCTATTATTTAACTGACAAGTCGGAGTGATTGATTAAAACTAAAATTAACTAAATTAATTAACTAAAGAACATGACAAAGAACAAATTAAGAAAATAAATGATTGTCAACCAAAAAGCGAGACAATACCTAGGCAAGTATCCACCTAGATTTCATCTGTCATTATCAATCTAAATTACACAATTTCTTCACTTAGTATCTTGATCCGTAGAAATCCCTAAATTATGCTAATATCTCTCTTCAAGACTAAGAGCAACTGACTCTAGGTTGATTAGTTGAATTTTTTTTCTAATTAAAATCCCTATTATCGTATTAACTCGATCTATGGATCCCCCTATTATATTTGACTCTAATCCGATAGATTTATGTCGTCATATTTCTAGGATTGCATGCAACTCCACTCAATTACACTAGATCTACTCTTAAACAGGGTCTATTCCTGCTCTAATTTAAGCTCATCAAACATGGATTAATAGTCTAGAAATATTGAACGAAGAATTAAGCACACATAATTGGGAAAAAGATCCAAGTATTTATTACATAAAAAATATAAATCAAATAACATAATCCATCCTAGGGTTCATCTCCGTAGGTATTTAGAAAATTAGTCCATAATAGCAAATAAAAACATCTTAAAGACAGTATAACCACAAGAAATAAAGAAACTCATAGTAAACTTCAAAGAAATCAAAAGAAGATCTTCAATCTTTATGGAAATCTACTTCAAAGTTGGCTTCAATGGTGTTTTTTGAGTTGTTTTTCTTGAGTATTCTCTAACGGCCCTTCCCCCTTTTCTTACATTTGGTATATATAGGTCTTAGAATGCCCGAAAAACCTAAAAATTGTATTTTTTTTGCGTTTTGGGAGTGCTATTCTTGATTTCCACACGGTCTAGCACACCCTATGTGGCAGCCCGTGCTCCAACCCGTTTGGCCCTTGTACATTGCTTTGATATTTTGATTTTCGCTTATTTTTCTCCCAAATGCTCTCCTCAGTATAAAAACATGAATTTAAAGGATTAGCAGCACAAAATTCACCATTTAACATCAAATAATCATCCAAAAACACATTAAGAACATATTAAAACATGTTACTTTTACTGTAACACCCTTAACCCGTATCCGTCGCCGAATTAGGGTTACGGGCATTACCAGATAATCATTACTTTTATTCAATCAATTAGATTATATTTAAACAAACTTATATAATCATACACATATAAGCAAGCAATTACATATGCATAAAACATATTAGCAAATGTCCAAACTTACAAACTCAATAAACATCATATAAATACATACATACTTGACCAAATATACAAAAACACATATATGCAATTATATGTACCTAGCTCATACTAAAGTTCAGATAGATCCAAATAATCAATCAGATCAATGTTCACATGAATTCATTTGCATGCACATAATTGAACCGAAAATAACTATACGGTATATACATTATTTTTTGTAATAGTTAGATTCATATACAGACATTTATTATAATAGATGGTGAGAAAGGGCTGTGAAGCGTATGTGGTTCATGTGTATGCCTTGGAGGCTAAAGAGTCTGCTGTAGAAAAAGTCCGAATAGTTAAGGAATTTGCTGATGTGTTTCCAGAAGAACTTCCGGGTTTGCCGCCGGATCGTGAGGTAGAGTTTGGGATAGATCTGTTACCCGGAACTGCGCCAGTGTCTATTGCTCCGTATAGGATGGCGCCAAAGGAATTGGTGGAGCTTAAGGCTCAGATCCAAGATTTGTTGGACCGAGGTTTTATCAGGCCAAGTGTTTCACCGTGGGGTGCGCCGGTACTCTTTGTTAAGAAGAAAGATGGTACAATGCGGATGTGCATAGATTACCGCCAGCTGAATAAGTTGACGATCAAAAACAAGTATCCGTTGCCACGGATAGATGACTTGTTTGATCACCGAAGGGTGCAAATGGTATTTTCTAAGATTGACCTCGAGGTCTAGGTATCACCGATTAAAAGGTAAAAGAAGCGGATATTCACAAGACGCGTTTGACTCGGGTATGGGCACTCACGAATTTACGTAATGCCGCTCGGGTTGACTAACGCTACGGCAGCATTCATGGATATGATGAATAGGGTGTTTCAGCAGATCTGGACCAGTTCGTGGTAGTTTTTATTGACGACATCCCGGTGTATTCAAGAAACGTAAGAAGAGCGTGATGCGCATTTGCGTGTGGTAATCGCAGATTTTGAGGAGAAGCGACTTTACGCTAAGTTCGGTAAGTGCGAGTTCGGCTTAGAGAAGTGACTTTCTTTGGACATGTAGTGTCACCGAGGGGATTAGAGTGGATCCTCGAAAAATTGAGGCGCTTTTGGATTGGAAACCGCCTAAGTCGGTGGCTGAGATTCGAGTTTTCTGGGTTTGGCGTGATACTACCGAAGGTTTGTAGAGGGTTTCTCGTTGATTGCGGCACCAATGACCAAGTTGTTAAGGAAAGAGGTTTCGTTTGTCCGACCGAGAAACAAAGCAGGAGAGTTTCAACAAGCTTAAGAAGATTCTAATGAAGCTCGATTTTGATTCAACTCGAGGTGGTAAGGAATTCACGGTCTCTGCGATGCATCACATACGGGTTGGGGTGTGTGCTTTGATGCAGAAGGTAAGGTTGTGGCTTACGATCTCGGCGGTGAGGCCACATGAGGTCAACTATCCGACGCATGATCCGGAGTTAGCGGTCCGTAGTCTTTGCGCTGAAGATTTGGAGGCACTACTTGTATGCGGAGAGAGATCAATAGTCTACACCGATCATAAGAGTCCAAGTACCTCTTGACTCGTAAGGATTTGAATTTGAGGCAGCGTAGATGGGTTGAGTTGCTTAAGGATTACGATCGCTCGATTGAGTATCATCCGGCAAGGCTAACGTGGTGGCGCACGCGTTGAGCCGCAAGGTTGTTTCGGACTTAAGAGCGATGTTTGCCCATTTGAGTTTGTATGACGACGGAGTATTCTCGCAGAGTTGCGATTAAGCCTACTTGGGTTGAGCGGATCAGAGAGAAACAGTTAGAGGATGAGGTTCTGAGTGCGCGGAGGTTGCAGGTACAGAGTGGTGGTTCGGAAGGTTACAACTTGTCTAGTGATGGGGTGTTGTGTTTTCAAGGTAAAGCTTGTATGCCCAAGGATGTTGAGCCGAGGCGGAGGATTCTTCGGGACGCACATATGTACCTTATGCTATGCATCCCGGAGGTAGTAAGATGTATAGGGATCTCAGAGAGCAGTTTTGGTGGCCTGGTCTGAAGAAAGAAGTGACAGAGTTTGTTGGGAAGTGTCTGACATGTCAGCAGGTCAAGGCTGAACATCGCTTGCCGCCGTGGTTGCTTCACCTGTGAAGATTCCTCGGAAGTGGGAAAGGATAACCATGGATTTCGTCGGTGGGTTACCGCTTCGCCAAGCAAGAAGGATTCATTTGGGTAATTGTGGATCGACCGACTAAATCCGCTCATTTCATTCCGGTGAGGTTGACTACTCACTTCGAGGTTGGCGGTCGTATGTTTCGTGAGATAGTGAGGTTGCACGGTGTGCCGATGTCGATCATCACGGATAGGGATCCCGATTTACGTCAAGGTTCCGAAAGCGCTGCATCGTGCCCGTGCACGCTGGATTTCAAAGACGGCTTTTCACCCGCAAATCGACGGACAATCGGAAAGGGTTATTCGGATCTTGGAGGATATGCCGAGGGGTTGTGTTCTGATTTCAGAGGTAGTTGGGAGGAGTTTCTACCATTAGTGAGTTTGCCTACAACAACGATTACCACTGCGAGCATCAAGATGGCACCATATGAGGCGTTGTATGGTAGGAAGTGTCGATCACCTACGTGTTGGACGGAATTAGGTGAACGCCGCTTGTTGGGACCCGAGTTGGTTCTTTGAGACCGAAGACAAGGTTAAGTTGATTCAGCTCGGTTGAAGGAAGCTTCGACCGGCGAGAAGTCTTATGCCGATCTTAAGCGGAGAGACATAGAGTTTTCTCGTGGGGGATCAAGTTTTTCCAAGGTCTCGCCATGGAAGAAGGTTTTGAGGTTCAAAAGAAAGGCAAGCTAAGTCCGAGGTTTCTTGGGCCGTATAAGGTTTTGAGACGAGTGGGACCGGTGGCGTATCAACCGGAGTTGCCGCAGAGCTTAGTCCGATTCACGACGTATTTCACGCTTCGATGCTTCGGCGTTATCGCTCGGATCCGTCGCATGTGGTAGCGATGGAAGAGATCGAGGTAAATCCGTTTGACTTTGGAAGAAGAACCTGTGCAGATTCTTGATCGGGATGTGAAGGTTCTGCGTAGAAAGTTTGTGCCTTTGGTTAAGGTTCTTTGGCGGAATCATGGCGTGGAAGAAGCCACGTGGGAACCCGAGGATATGATGAGACAAAGCAGCATTCGCAACTCTTTTGATCAGGTAATTTCGAGGCCAAAATTATTTTAAGGGGGGTAGAACTATAATATCCCGGGTTGGGGGGCTATTTTGTTGTTGCATGATATTGCATGTGTTGGTGTGCTATGTTGCTATTTCTATGTTTTAGGGGCTTAGTTGTAGGCTAGGAGTATGCCTGAGGGAATGGGAAAAATTTAGTTTTTGAGCTTTAGGTGTAGGGAGCTGATGGAGCTGAGGGATATGTATTTTATTTGGTGCTTGTTGCCCAAGTGAGGAGCTGGCAAAGTGGCAAGGCATGCGCTACTTGGGAGCTAGGTGTGGCGTCAACTGCATGAGGTGGAGGTCTTGTGTTCAAGCCGCAAAGACCTCACATTTTGGCTTCCATTTTGACGGCATGGAAGGAAGAGTGTGTAGGCAGTTCAAACTCTGCCTTGGACTTGGTCTACCCATTTGAATGGTGGGTGGAGAGGGATTTTAGGAGTAAGACTTGGTAAACACATTTGAAATGTGTGGTTGGGAGCTATTGGGGGGATTATGGCCGAATTTGAGGGAGTTTGGAGTGGGGGAGTGGACGGCTTGGTAGTGTGGGTGTGGGGTAGTGCCGAAATCCATTTTGAGTTTTGGTGTTTTTCGGTCAAAATCTTTAGAAGCAAATTTTCTCTTTTGCCATACCAAAACCGAAAAGTGTAAGCTCTCAATTGCCGAACTGTGTTGCCTTTTGAGAAGGTGTTAGCCAAATTCATCTTGGTATTTTTGGGCATTTTTATTCGGTCACTTTGTTTCAAAACAAAGTTCTTTCTTTTGTCAAGAGCCTAAGCCGAATTTCCTCCAAGTAAGTCTCTCTTTTCCTTTTCAAAACCGAAAGCTTTAAGCAACTTCATCCTTGCCGAATTTGGCTTTGTGTTTTCTCTCAAAATCCCTTGTTAAGCTTCTAACCTAGCACCCCACTTCCATTTCTTTTCTCTTTGAAACCTTGTGTTTCCAAACTCCACCTCTCCAAAACACCTTTTCCATCTTTATTCCCCTTCTTTTCCCTAAACCCAATTGCCGATTCCTCCATTTCTTTCCACCTCTATTTCTTCTTTCCTTTTACATTCAAAGCCGAAAGTAGGAGTGTTAAACACCTAGGGCCGAATATTGGTGTAGTGTTGGTGTTCATCCTGTGTTGGGCAATCGGTTAGTGAAGGTGAGTATTTGGCCGAAAGGCTATCTCTTCTCCCCCTACTTCTCTAACGATTTTGGTAAGGCAAAAGGATGATTTTCGGCTTCATTAGAAGAGAACTAATCTCTTGTGTAACCAATTTCTTTTTAGGGCCTTCGATTCGGCGATCAACAAGGCCGTTATCCGAACTCGAATGATTGGTAAGTGATGGTGAGAGGTTGTTCATGGTTTATTCGTTTAGTTCTATTAAGCCAAGTTATTAAAGGTGTGACCGTTGTTGTTATAGGAGTTGGCCACTGCTTGGTTCGAGATTTGGTAGGAAACCAAATCAAATATTAGGAGCAAGTAATCAAGGGGCCTTAGATCGATTCTTTTGGTACTAAAGATCGCGTTTTAACAGTGTGTAAACTAACACACTTCGCTTTGGTAATATGATTGATAACCTAATTACTTATTAAAGTGAAACAATATGATTGATGGATTTGGTACCGATGGGGTATAAGCACGGATACGGTAAGTCCGTTTCATTACGAGATCCTGTAGTGATATATGTGATAACATGTTTTATGATGTAAATACCATGAGATGTCATTTGAGCATGATAGCATGATTGCATGTTTTATATCATTGGCATTAGTATGACATGTGTGGGTGATATGAGAGGAGGGGGAATATGATATCCGTGTCTTTGGGACACTGTGTGTCTTTGGGACACCGCAGGTTTGGCACCTCCAAAGGTGGTTTGGTACCACAGCTTGATTTTGTGACTTCGGTCACCAAAGGATTTGGTATCACATTTGTGTCTTTGGGACACCGTGAGGTTTGGCACCTCATAGCGCCTCGTCCCCGTGGCTTAGCACCACAAAGGGGTTGGCCCCACGATTGATTATACGGGATTGACGCCATGATTTGGTATCACACGATGGGTTGGCCCCATCATCGGATTTGTGGATCATGGTCACCAAAGTGATTTGGTATCACACCGTGTCTTTGGGACACCGTGAGGTTTGGCACCTCATTGCGACTCGTCCTCGTGGTTAACACCACCGTGGGTTGGCCCCACTTTGAGATATGGGATCGCTCGCTAGTGATTTGGTATCACACGATGGGTTGGCCCCATCATTGGATTATTCGTGACTTTGGGTCACCAAAGGTGGTTTGGCACCACAATTATGGATATCGTGACTTTGGGTCACCAGTGGGTTTGGCACCACCGGTGGTTTGGTACCACACGGGGTAGAAAGGTGATATGGATGGTTAGGATCGGGGTGCATTGATAATGTTGCTATGATATGATGTGTTAGCATGTTGTTTTATCGGGAGTGGGATTTATGCACTGAGTCTTGCGACTCACCCTCTCCTTTGACATTTCAGGTGACACTTAGACGCGGACATGGAGCCGGGATGGACTCGAGGTGCTCATGCCATGCTCTAATAAAGATTTGCTCACACTTTACAAAATTTGGTACTTTAGCTTATTTATTACTATTTGGTTTTATTTTGGGTTGTAAATGGCCTTTAAATTAGGTTTTACTACGTTTATGCTTAAAGTAGCTTTCAAATATGCTTTAACAAATTAATTGAGTTAAAATTGCTAAAAACTTGGAAGGTCAACGGTTTCAAAACTATAACGCAATGTGTTTTAAACTTTACCATCGGGTATCACTCTAAAACATTAAAATATGACAAAGCAATCATGCCAAGATTTCGAAAAGTATAAAATATGACAAGGAGTTTCTCATCGAATCTTTAACCAGAAACCTAACCCTTCAAATGCGATTTTCCCCGTAACATGCCAGATTCGGTCGTGGTGTATTGACCGGGTTTGGGGTGTTACAGTAATTTAGCCCAAAATACTCAAATTCACCAAAATTTCCAATACAAAACATTTTAATCTATAACATAACTTTAACATATATTCATCAAACATCACAAAGCATAAGCTTCTATCATGGTCGAACATCACATACACACTAATCTCAAAAATTCTAGCATGGGTCGGATAGTACTCAAGCAACGATTACAAAAACGTAAAATTATCAAAAACCGAAATCAAACTAAACTTGGATTTAAGCTTACAAGTGCCGAAATTTAAGCTTGTATTTCTCTTTTCTTTCTTAGCACATTCGGCCTTAAGAAACAAAAAGATGATAATGGCTTTTCATGTGTTTTATTTAACATATAATATGTTATTTATTTACTAATATAACCTTATATCATAAGATTTTATAACATATAAATTAAGGTTACTATTGTCATATACCACACACTAACCTTAAAAATGGGCTATTTGCCCTTTTAATACCTCATATTAAAAAGCCATTATCATTTTAGCACTTTTCACTATAGTTTGCAACTTTTGCACTTTACGTGATTAAGTCCTTTTTGTCAAATTAAGCACACAAACGATCAAATTTTCATACGGAACTTTCACACACATTAATTCACATATAATAAGCATAAAAAATAATATTTAAAAAAATTTTGGACTCGGATTCGTGGTCCCGAAACCACCGTTCCGATTAGGGTCAAATTCGGACTGTTACGACTCTTCCCCCTTAGGGATTTTCGTCCCCGAAAATCTTACCGATAAACAACGTCGGATATTGTTGCCTCATTGAATCCTCAGGCTCCCACGTAGCCTCTTCTACTCCATGTCGATTCCATAGTACTTTTACTAACGAAATTTTCTTGTTTCTTAACTCTTTCATTTCACGGGCTAAAATACGAATCGGTTCCTCCTCGTACGTCATATCGGACCGGATTTCAATTTCAGGCAGATAAATCACATGTGACAGATCTGATCTATATCTACGGAGCATCGAAACATGAAATACGTTGTGTATCTTTTCTAATTCAGAAGGCAACTTCAATCCATAAGCCACAGGCCCGATACGTTCGATGATCTCATACGGTCCGATGAATCTCGGACTTGGTTTGCCTTTTTGACCAAATCAGAGTACTTTCTTCCACGGTGAAACTTTCAAAAATACCTGATCTCCAATTTGAAACTCAATGTCTTTACGTTTCAAATCAGCGTAGGACTTTTGGCGATCCGATGCAGCTTTCAAACTATCTCTGATTATAGCCACCTTCTGTTCAGTTTCTTTAATCAAATCAACCCCGTGTATCTTATTTTCACTGAGCTCGGTCCAATACAACGGTGTACGACACTTGCAGCCGTATAGAGCTTCGTAAGGTGCCATTTTGATACTAGATTGAAAATTGTTATTATAAGCAAATTCAATCAAAGGTAAGTATCTTTCCCACGTACCTTCAAACTCAAGGACGCAACATCTCAACATGTCCTCAAGTGTCTGAATGGTTCGCTCGATCGACCGGCCTGTCTCATGGATGGAAGGTCATGCTAAAGTGGAGTTTAGTACCTAAAGCATCTTGTAACTTCTTCCAAAACCGCGACGTAAATCTCAGATCTCTATCCGAAACGATGGAACTCGGTACACCATGTAATCTCACAATTTGAGATACATACAACTCAGCAAATTTATCGAGCGAATAGTCCGTACGAACTGGAACAAAGTGAGCTGATTTGGTCAGTCTATCCACTATAACCCATACTACATCTTTCTTGCTCGGTGTCATAGGCAAACCGGAGACAAAATCCATAGAAATTTTATCCCATTTCCATTCAGGTATCATGATCGGCTGAAGTAACCCAGAACGCACCTGATGTTCGGCTTTTACTTGTGGACAAATTAAGCACTTCGAGACAAATTCAGATATATCCCATTTCATACTAGGCCACAAATTGAACTGTTTCAAATCATTATATATTTTTGTGCTACCTAGATGTACCGACAATCGAATATTATGAACCTCGTTCAATATCATTTGAATCAAATCCACATTCCTCGTAACACATATTCGGCCTTTGAAGTTCAAACAATCATTTTCATCGATTTGAAACTCTGACTCTGCATCATTTCCACACCGAACTCGCGTCTAGCAATCGTATCTTTGTCAATTTTCTCAGGCATCACAAATTTGTTGAATAAACAACAGTCTTGCCTTCAACTCAGCTATGATCGAACCATCACCAGACATAACCATATGTGCGTTCAAAGCACAAAGAGCAAATAATGATTTTCGACTTAAGGCATCTGCAACAACGTTGGCTTTCCCCGGATGGTAGTCAATCACTAATTCATACTCTTTCAATAGCTCTAACCATCTGCGTTGTCTCAAGTTCAAATATTTCCAAGTCATCAAATACTTTAGACTTTTGTGATCCGAATAAACATGACATTTCTCACCGAATAAGTAATGACGCCAAATCTTCAACGCGAAAACAATGGCTGCTAACTCTAGATCATGAGTCGGGTAATTTCTTTCATGAGGCTTCAACTGTCTCGAAGCATAGGCTACTACTTTTCCTTCTTGCATTAAAACGCAACCCAAACCATTCAAAGAAGCATCACTATACACAACAAATTCTTTACCCGGTTCAGGCTAAATCAACACTGAAGCTTCGGTCAAAAGAGCTTTCAGCTGATCGAAACTTTGCTGACATTTTTTCGTCCATTCGAACTTGACATCTTTCTGTAATAGCTTTGTCAATGGGGTAGCTATTATAGAAAAACCTTTCACGAATCGTCTGTAATATCCAGCAAGTCCCAAAAAGCTTCGAATTTCAGAAACATTCTTTGGTGGCTTCAAATCAAGTATGGCCGATATTTTATTCGGATCAACCCGAATGCCTGACGCTGAAACAACATGACCAAAAAAGCTGACTTCCTTCATCCAGAACTCACACTTACTAAACTTTGCATACAACTGTTGATCTCGCAAAGTTTGTAACACAAATCTCAAATGCTCGGCATGTTCGGTTTCATTTCTGGAGTAGATCAGGATATCATATATAAACACTACCACAAATCGATCCAAATACTATCTAAAAACCCTATTCAAGTCATTAGATTCAATCCGGATGATTTCACCGTTCTGACATCTCAAATCAATGGACTTTCTTTTGCAATTCACCACAGCATCGTGCAAAGTTAACCAGTCCATTCCCAAAATTATATGAAATTCGTCGAAAGGCAACAACATTAAATCAGCTGGAAAGCATGAATCCCGAATCATCAACGGGCAAACTTTACACACTTTGTCAACGAGTACACATCGACCCAAGGGGTTGGACACACGAATCACAAACTCAGTAGATTCAACAGGCAGAGTCTTACTGGATACTAAAGTTTCACACACATATGAATTAGTCGAACCAGGATCAATCAATGCAATCACAGTAGTATCATAAAGAATGAAAGTACCAGTGATAACATCTGGGAAATAAGCATCCTCTCTGGTACGTATAGCATATGCTCTAGCTGGTGCACGAGCCTCTAATCTTACTGCAGTGTCTTTGGTTCCTCTCTGATTGCCACTTATATTTCCCGAATGTCTAGGTGGTCTGCCTCGCACTGAAACATTACTCGGTCTGACATTCTGAGCTGTATTTTGCTCGGTTAACATCGGACACTCTCTAATAAAATGATCTGACGATCCACATTTAAAGTAGGACCGATCACGGAATCTACAACTCCCAGAATGCCATTTACCACAATGTTGCATTTAACTCGATTCTGCTAAACATTACCAACACTGGCCATCGAAGTAGCCCGGGAACCCACAAGAGGTCGATCTCGTCTAGATATATCTGAAGTAGCTTTATGTCGGCCAAAGTCATCTTTGAACTTCTTAGATACAGAATGGAAAGTCTTACTCGATAATCTTTTACGAGTGTCTCTAGCTTCCATTTCAGCCTTTCTTTTCTCTTTTCCAAGCTCTTCAGCTTTGCAAGCTCGTTCGACAAGTACCACAAACTTTTTGATTTCAAGTATGCCAACTAGCAACTTTATATCTTCATTCGCACTGCGTCTTGAATCTTTTGCACATAATGGCTTCAGCTTGATACACACTCTCGGGCATATCGGCTTAATCGACAAACTTCCGCTCATACTCGATCACACGATCATGCGACCTGCTTTTGATTCTAAATTCT
Source organism: Gossypium sturtianum (assembly GCA_025698515.1). Classification (NCBI taxonomy): domain Eukaryota; kingdom Viridiplantae; phylum Streptophyta; class Magnoliopsida; order Malvales; family Malvaceae; genus Gossypium; species Gossypium sturtianum. The sequence continues at coordinate 46,098,174 of CM046943.1, forward strand.
TTCGCTTCGATCGATTAATCTCGACTAATATATTTCTTACGGAACTCGATCTGGAAGAAATCCCAAGTCACTTTTTCTTTTGGAACCACCGATACTAGTGTATTCCACCAGTGATATGCAGTGTCCCACAGTAAAGATATAGCACACTTCAGGCATTCGTCTGGAGTACATGACAGCTCATCAAGCACCCAAATAGTGTTATCAAGCCACATCTCAGCTCGTTCCGCATCATCATCATCATTAGCATTGAATTCTTTGGCCCCATATTTCCTGATTTTATCAATAGGAGGCCTACTAGATCTCATCGGATCTATCATCGGGGGTGTTGAAGGTATTGGAGTTGGATTATTCAGGGGTGGAGGTTGTTGTACAGCCGGGTTAGTCTGAATAAATTGGGTAAACCATTCATTCATCATCTGGTAGAAGGCTTGTTTAGCCTCCCCCTCATGGCTACCCGAGACAGGTCGAGAGTCTACCGGGGCTGTCCCATGTGTGAGATCAGGCCCTACACTCTCTACATCATCAGCTACGGCTCTGTCCGGATCCATTTACTATATAAAACAAAATTTTACACGTCAGAAGTCACCACACTATCGCATATATAATAAAGGCATGTATAGCTAGACTCTCACGCGCTACGGTAGTCCTAGAATCGACTAAATCATAAGCTCTGATACCAATAAAATGTAACACCCCTAACCCGTATCCGTCGTCGAATTAGGGTTACGAGCATTACCAGATAATCATTACTTTTATTCAATCAATTAGATTATATTTAAACAAACTTATATAATCATACACATATAAGCAAACAATTACATATGCATAAAACATATTAGCAAATGTCCAAACTTACAAACTCAATAAACATCATATAAATACATACCTACTTGACCAAATATACAAAGACACATATATGCAATTATATGTACATAGCTCATACCAAAGTTCAGATAGATCCAAATAATCAATCAGATCAATGTTCACATGAATTCGTTTGCATGTACATAATTGAACCGAAAATATCTATACGGTATATACATTATTTTTTGTAATAGTTAGATTCATATACAGACATTTATCATAATTTAATAAGATTATATCGACTCATGCATTTTTATCATTTCAAACAAATCACATTATCAAGCTATCTAAATACCTATTCGGCCTATACTCATCATTTCAAACCAATTAATCATGCCAAAACTCTTATATATATATATACCAAACGTTTCACATTTACCAATTACATGTGTCATTTAACATTTTATTAAAAAATGAGTTTAAGTCTTCATCAAATATAATCGAATACAGAACATAAACATAACAAGCACATCACACTTGTATTCTATGGCTGATTACACATTATTAAGACATTATCTTAATCCATAATGCAATTTCCCACAAGACCGAATTACACCTACTATATGCACATATACCATAGCCGAATATAAGCTAAATAAAATCCATACAACCCTTGCATCATAATGACATAAACATATACACCATTTGATCATTAAAAATCATACGTTTCAACACCAAACTAACACAGGATATAAGCCATATTCGTATGGCTATAATACATATAAAGACAAAGTTTTCTACTTAAACATAGACATTATCCATTCTATACATGCCTTTATCCAAAATAAACCAAACTAAAAGAGTACCAAAAAGATGATAGGGTGGTTGGCTTTGCTGATGATTTTCCGAGCCCGTAGCTTGACCAAAATCTATAAAAAAGAACATTGAACATAAACAGAGTAAGCTTACTAGCTTAGTAAGCTTTAAGCAAATTATCTATAACAATTAAACATTTTAATCATTAGGTTTATGGCATTGAGTATAAATATTTCAATATGTACATTAATCATAGCCGAATGCTATCATTACCCTTAACCTAAGTATTAGCACTTTATTTCCAAGGACATATACATCATCAAAACACATTACTCGGTCTGACATTCTGAGCTGTATTTTGCTCGGTTAACATCAGGCACTCTCTAACAAAATGATCTGACGATCCACATTTAAAGTAGGACCGATGACCGAATCTACAACTCCCAGAATGCCATTTACCATAATGCTTGCATTCAACCCGATTTTGCTGAACATTACCAACACTGGCCATCGAAGTAGCCCGGGAACCCACAGGAGGTCGATCTCATCTAGATATGTCTGAAGTAGCTTTATGTCGGCCAAAGTCATCTTTGAACTTCTTAGATACAGAATGGAAAGTCTTACTCGATGATCTTTTACGAGTGTCTCTAGCTTCCATTTCAGCCTTTCTTTTCTCTTTTCCAAGCTCTTCAGCTTTGCAAGCTCGTTCAACAAGTACCACAAACTCTTTGATTTCGAGTATGCCAACTAGCAACTTTATATCTTCATTCAGACCGTCTTCGAATCTTTTGCACATAATGGCTTCATTGATACACACTCTCGGGCATATCGGCTCAATCGACAAACTTCTACTCATACTCGATCCACAGTCATGCGACCTATTTCAGATTCTAGAAATTCTTTTCGCTTTACGATCGATGAATCTCGACTAATATATTTCTTACGAAACTCGATCCGGAAGAAATCCCAAGTCACTTTTTCTTCGTAACCACCGATACTAGTGTATTCCACCCGTGATATGCGCAAAGTGTCACGCAAAGAAAGATATAGCACACTACGTGCATTCGTCCGAGTACATGACAAAATCATCAAGCACCGAATAGTGTTATCAAGCCACATCTCACTTCTTTAGCGTCATCATCATCATTAGCATTGAATTCTTCGGCCCCATATTTCCTAATTTTATCAACGAGAGGCCTACTAGATCTCATCAGATCTATCATCGGGGGTGTTGAAGGTATCGGAGTTGGATTATTCAGGGGTGGAGGTTGTTGTACAGCCGGATTAGTCTGAATAAATTGGGTAAACCATTCATTCATCATCTGGTAGAAGGCTTGTTTAGCCTCCCCTCATGGCTACCCAAGACAGGTCGAGAGTCTACCGGCGCTGACCCATATGCGAGATCAGGCGCTACACTCTCTACACCATCAGCTACGGCTCTGTCAGGATCCATTTACTATATAAAACAAAATTTTACACGTCAGAAGTCACCACACTATCGCATATATAATAAAGGCATGTATAGCTAGACTCTCACGCGCTACGGTAGTCCTAGAATCGACTAAATCGTAAGCTCTGATACCAATAAAATGTAACACCCCTAACCCGTATCCGTCGTCGAATTAGGGTTACGGGCATTACCAGATAATCATTACTTTTATTCAATCAATTAGATTATATTTAAACAAACTTATATAATCATACACATATAAGCAAACAATTACATATGCATAAAACATATTAGCAAATGTCCAAACTTACAAACTCAATAAACATCATATAAATACATACCTACTTGACCAAATATACAAAGACACATATATGCAATTATACGTACCTAGCTCATACCAAAGTTTAGATAGATCCAAATAATCAATCAGATCAGTGTTCACATGAATTCGTTTACATGCACATAATTGAACCGAAAATAACTATACGGTATATACATTATTTTTTGTAATAGTTAGATTCATATACAGACATTTATCATAATTTAATAAGATTATATCGACTCATGCATTTTTATCATTTCCAACAAATCATATTATCAAGCTATCTAAATACCTATTCGGCCTATACTCATCATTTCAAACCAATTAATCATGCCAAAACTCTTATATATATATATATATACCAAATGTTTCACATTTACCAATTACATGTGTCATTTAACATTTTATTAAAAAATGAGTTTAAGTCTTCATCAAACATAATCGAATACAGAACATAAACATAACAAGCACATCACACTTGTATTCCATGGCTGATTACACATTATTAAGACATTATCTTAATCCATAATGCAATTTCCCACAAGACCGAATTACACCTACTATATGCACATATACCATAGCCGAATATAAGCTAAATAAAATCCATACAACCCTTGCATCATAATGACATAAACATATACACCATTTGATCATTAAAAATCATACGTTTCAACACCAAACTAACACAGGATATAAGCCATATTCGTATGGCTATAATACATATAAAGACAAAGTTTTCAACTCAAACATAGACATTATCCATTCTATACATGCCTTTATCCAAAATAAACCAAACTAAAAGAGTACCAAAAAGATGATAGTGTGGTTGGCTTTGCTTGAAACACCCCAAACCCGGCCCACAAGCTTTGACCAGATTTGGTATGTCCCTAAAGTAAACCGGTTCAAAATTCTTTTGTTACTTTGTGGAAAACTAGTGCGAATTTTAAAAAAATTGTTTGGGTTGGGCTTGTGTTGAAGACGGATTCGATTTTTATTTTGAAAACCCCCTTTTTTTTAATTTTAAAAGATAAAACAAATAGAATATATTTAAGAATAAAGTACTTAAACTTTAACTTAGTAAAAATTTGTAACATGATTAAACAATAAACATAAATAAAATAGTTCACCATGGCCTTGTGGCCTTATTACATCAAATAAATCCAAATAGTTCAAAGTGCTTAAAAATTTATAGTCCATAAAACAAAATATAAACTTCAAGCTGTGCATGGCCACCACAAGTTCTGCCGTCTCGGTCCATCACTGTTCATCACCTGAAACATGTTCCCACAATGGGGTGAGTCAACAGACTCAATATGTACATGACACTAAGTTAAAATAGAATCAGGCATACAATGCTACACATTCAAATCTTAGCATACAATTAATGATGCATTCCAAAACCCAAACCTAATTAGCCATCCGCTACACTCCCCCGTACCAACCTGCACACCGTGGGGACTACTAAGTCGACCCTCCTTCTGCTAAACTCCATATCGCGGTCTTAGGTCACCGCATTCGTGGTCTTAGGTCACCACATTCAGATATCGCGGTCTTAGGTCACCGCGTTCGTGGTCTTAGGTCACCACATTCAGATATCGCGGTCTTAGGTCACTGCGTTCGTGGTCTTAGGTCACCACATTCACTTCCCCTTTTCAATAACCCATATGCCCCATATAATAATATGCATAAATATGCCAGAGTTCACATTCTTATTCTTATTCTCATGTTACAATTAACATGTTTCATAATCCTAGTAGGAGTAGGAAACGTACCTGAGTACTTAGTACCATAACATGGTACCCTAGCCACTTCCATATTCTTAATATCACAAATTTTAATAAAACAGGCCATGAAACATATTAAGAAGTAGTGTGGGGTACACACCTGATTTGCTTAACAATTTCCTTGAAATCCCGAAATCTGATCTACCGCTTAGATCCTTAATCCCTACATTTGATTAATCACTTACTAATTTAATAAAAAGCCATTCGGCCATAAATCCAAATCCTAGTAGGATTAGTATACTTAAACTTACCTTGTTGCCGATTGGAACACCAACAAATCCCGAAGTTGATCCTTGTTTTCCTAGGAATGCCAAAATTCCTATAACCTTCGTTAGATTTAATCTAATCATCAGGACATAAAACATGGCCTTTGGCCGAATATACATGTGTCTTACCTTAATCTTAGAAATCTCGAAACCTTCCTCCTTGTAGTCGACAGTCACAAAATCCCGAAACTTTCCTTCAAAGTTTCGGCCAACATGAATATGTCATTAGAATCTTGACTTTCGGTTAAAGAAAAGAAGATAATAGCCATAGATCCTTACCCTTTTATAAGGAAATCGGCAACACCTATGCTTGATGCCCCTCCAAGATTCGGCTTTTGAATGGATTGGAAAGAAAGAAATAGGAAGAAAAGAAAGGTGAAGAAATTGGCTTGCTTTGCTAGAGTTTTCGATTTTGGCAAAATAGCAGAGAAGAGAGAATTTGCTAGGGAAAATTCGGCAGAGAGAGGAGAATTGCTTAGGGAATTTCGGCAAAGGAAAAGTGAAGGGATGGATGGCCTCTTTTCCTCTAGTAGCCGAAATTACTAGCTAGAGTCCCTTACTTGGCCACCACTCTCCTTTATCTTAATAACTTTATCTCCTTAATTTAAAATAATTAAAGAATAATCCTTATTTATCTCTTGGAAATAATCTAAAATAAAATCCATTATTTATCCTTATTAGCCGAATTTTAAAATTTCTTTTATTTGCTTCCCATGTGACTCGAACTCAGGCCCAATTCCTTTGTATGTGGCGCCATTTTCAGAGGCCCTAAGTGGCATCTTCAGGCCACTTTTCCAAGCCTATTTGTGTGTCAAATTTCACAAACTTTTTCTTTTAAGGCCACCTTGCCTTAATTTCTTCTTTTAAACTTTAAAACTCGACATTTCTAAGTCATTTCTAAGTTTCCAAAAATTTTCGTTCGGCTCTGTAAACTTGACATTTTCTTACATTTCCAAGTTTCCAAAAATTTACACTTTCCTATTTTGAATCATTTCCAAATCATTTCCATCCATTTCCAAGTTTCCAAAAATGTTCACTTTCCATTTTTTTTTAACTTAACATTTCCATACATTTTCAAGTTTCCAAAATTGGTCAAAATTTATTCTTAGTACATAAAACATGTTACTTCGTACAATTAAACCGAAAATGCATAGGCCCTTTCCAGGATGTTACAATTCTACCCCCATAAAATAATTTCGTCCTCGAAATTTTCTAACTAAAATAATTGTGGGTATTGTTGTCGCATTGCCTCTTCTGGTTCCCACGAAGCTTCTTCCGATCCATGATTGCGCCATAACACCTTGACTAGAGGAACTGACTTCCTCCGTAGCACTTTCACTTCACGTTCCAATATCCGAATCGGCTCTTCCTCGTAGGATAAGTCTGGCCTTAGCTCTACTTCTTTGACAGGTACCACATGAGACGGATCCAATCGGTAACGACGTAGCATGGATACATGGAATACGTCGTGCATCTGTCGCAACTCTGGTGGCAACTCCAATTGGTATACCACTGCTCCAACTCGCTTTAGTACTCGATAGGGCCCTATAAACCTTGGGCTTAACTTCCTCATGATCAACCTCATTACCTTTTTCCAAGGCGAGACTTTCAGAAACACTTGGTCTCCCACTTCAAACTCTATTTCCTTCCGCTTAAGGTCTGCGTACGACTTCTGCCTATCAGAGGCTTCCTTTAACCGTGCTCGAATCATCTCAACCTTCTCTTCAGTTTCGGCCACTAACTCTGGTCCCAAAACTCGATGTTCTCTTAACTCAGTCCAACAAGTAGGAGTTCTACACTTCCGACCATACAATGCTTCATATGTTGCCATCCGAATGCTAGCCTGATAGCTGTTGTTGTAGGCGAACTCAGCTAAAGGCATATAGTCTTCCCAACTTCCTCGGTAATCCATCACACAGCCTCTCAACATATCCTCCAACACTTGTATAACCCGTTCAGACTGCCCGTCTAATTGTGGATGAAAAGCCGTGGTGAAGTCCAACTTAGTGCCTAAAGCTTGATGAAGTGCCCTCCAAAACTGAGACGTAAACCTTGGGTCTCTATCGGAGATGATCGATACCGGTATTCCATGTAACCTCACAATTTCTACCACATATAACTTGGCCAACTTCTGAAGAGAATAGTCTACTCTTACCAGGATGAAATGCGCGGACTTGGTCAAACGGTCCACTATTACCCATATCGAGTCCTTCTTAGTAGGCGTAAGGGGAAGCCCACTAACGAAGTCCATGGTAATTCTCTCCCACTTCCACTGCGGAATCTCGATTGGTTGAAGCAATCCCGATGGGACTTGGTGTTCAGCCTTAACTTTCTGACACGTCAGACATTTTCCCATGAATTCAGTAACTTCTCGTTTAAGATCAGGCCGCCAAAATTGTTCCCTTAGATCTCTGTACAGCTTAATGCCTCCGGGATGCATAGCATAAGGGCTACTATGCGCCTCCCGAAGAATCCTTTGTCTTAACTCCTTGTCTCTTGGCATACAAACCTTTCCTTTGTAGCACAATACTCCTTCATTACTAATGCCATAATCCTTTAATTCTCCATTCTGTACTTGCTGTAACTTAGCACTTAGGTCCTTATCAGCCAACTGTCCCTCTTTCACCTCCTTCAGCCATGTGGGCTTGACTTGCAATTCGCCAACAAAGCCCATCATAATATAAGCTCAAGTGAGCGAACATAGCCCTTAGATCCGACACAACCTTCCGACTTAAGGCATCGGCTACCACATTTGCCTTGCTCGGTGGTACTCTATCGAGCAATCATAATCCTTCAATAACTCCACCCACCTTCGCTGCCTCAAGTTCAACTCCTTCTGAGTCAACAGATACTTAAGGCTCTTGTGGTCTGTGTAGATCACTGACCTTTCTCCATAGAGATAGTGCCTCCACACCTTAAGGGCGAAAACCACTGCTGCCAATTCCAAGTCATGAGTTGGGTAGTTAACCTCATGAGGCCTTAGCTGCCGAGACGCATAAGCGACCACTTTTCCTTCTTGCATTAGCACACAGCCTAATCCCGTATGCGAAGCGTCACAGTACACCATAAAATCCTTCCCTGCCTCCGGTTGAATTAACACTGGAGCCTCCGTCAACACCTTCTTAAGCTTTTCAAAGCTCTCCTGTTGCTTATCAGTCTATTCAAAGGGTACTTCCTTCCTTAGCAACTTTGTCAAAGGCGCGACTATTGACGAGAATCCTTCTACGAACCTTTTGTAATAGCCTGCCAAACCTAAGAAACTTCGAACCTCAGCCACGGACCTAGGTGGTTTCCAATGCAACACTGCTTCGATCTTCCTTGGATCCACTCTTATTCCTTCTGCGGATACCACATGCCCTAAGAATGCCACCTCCTTAAGCCAAAATCCACACTTGCTGAATTTGGCATAGAGCTTCTTCTCCCTTAACACTTGTAGCACCACTCGGAGATGTTCATCATGCTCCTCTTCAGAACACCCCAAACCCGGCCCATAAGCTTTGACCAGATTTGGTATGTCCCTAAAGTAAACCGGTTCAAAATTCTTTTGTTACTTTGTGGAAAACTAGTGCGAATTTTAAAAAAATTGTTTCGGTTGGGCTTGTGTTGAAGACGGATTCGATTTTTATTTTGAAAAACCCCTTTTTTTTTTAATTTTAAAAGATAAAACAAATAGAATATATTTAAGAATAAATTACTTAAACTTTAACTTAGTAAAAATTTGTAACATGATTAAATAATAAACAGAAATAAAATAGTTCACTATGGCCTTGTGGCCTTATTACATCAAATAAATCCAAATAGTTCAAAGTGCTTAAAAATTTATAGTCCATAAAACAAAATATAAACTTCAAGCTGTGCATGGCCACCACAAGTTCTGCCGTCCCGGTCCATCACTGTTCATCACCTGAAACATGTTCCCACAATGGGGTGAGTCAACAGACTCAATGTGTACACGACACTAAGTTAAAATAGAATCAGGCATACAATGCTACACATTCAAATCTTAGCATACAATTAATGATGCATTCCCAAACCCAAACCTAATTAGCCATTCGCTACACTCCCCCGTACCAACCTGCACACCGTGGGGACTACTAAGTCGACCCTCCTTCCGCTACACTCCATATCGCGGTCTTAGGTCACCGCATTCGTGGTCTTAGGTCACCACATTCAGATATCGCGGTCTTAGGTCACCGCGTTCGTGGTCTTAGGTCACCACATTCAGATATCGCGGTCTTAGGTCACCGCGTTCGTGGTCTTAGGTCACCACATTCACTTCCCCTTTTCAATAACCCATATGCCCCATATAATAATATGCATAAATATGCCAGAGTTCACATTCTTATTCTTATTCTCATGTTACAATTAACATGTTTCATGATCCTAGTAGGAGTAGGAAACGTACCTAAGTACTTAGTACCATAACATGGTACCCTAGCCACTTCCATATTCTTAATATCACATATTTTAATAAAAAAGCCATGAAACATATTAAGAAGTAGTGTGGGTACACACCGATTTGCTTAACAATTTCCTTGAAATCCCGAAATCGATCTACCGCTTAGATCCTTAATCCCTACATTTGATTAATCACTTACTAATTTAATAAAAGCCATTCGGCCATAAATCCAAATCCTAGTAGGATTAGTATACTTAAACTTACCTTGTTGCCGATTGGAACACCAACAAATCCCGGTTGATCCTTGTTTTCCTAGGAATGTCGAAATTCCTATAACCTTACGTTAGATTTAATCTAATCATCGTGACATAAAACATGGCCTTTGGCCGAATATACATGTGTCTTACCTTAATCTTAGAAATCCTCAAACCTTCCTCCTTGTAGTCGATAAATACAAAAATCCAAAACTTTCCTTCAAAGTTTCGGCCAACATGAATATGTCATTAGAATCTTGACTTTCGGTTAAAGAAAAGAAGATAATAGCCATAGATCCTTACCCTTTTATAAGGAAATCGGCAACACCTATGCTTGATGCCCTCCAAGATTCAAATTTTGAATGGATTGGAAAGAAAGAAATTGGAAGAAAAGAAATGTGAAGAAATTGGCTTGCTTTGCTAGAGTTTTTGGTTTTGGCAAAATAGCAGAGAAGAGAGAATTTGCTAGGGAAAATTCGGCAGAGAGAGAGAGAATTGCTTAGGAATTTCTAAGAAGGAAAAGTGAAGGGATGGATGGCCTCTTTTCCTCTAGTAGCCGAAATTACTAGCTAGAGTCCCTTACTTGGCCACCACTCTCCTTTATCTTGATAACTTTATCTCCTTAATTTAAAATAATTAAAGAATAATCCTTATTTATCTCTTGGAAATAATCTAAAATAAAATCTATTATTTATCCTTATTAGCCAAATTTTAAAGAGGATAAAACTCCTCTTTTTAAATACCTTGTGCCGTCCACCTCTCTGCTTCTGGAAGCAAAAATAGAATTTCTTTTATTTGCTTCCCATGTGACTGGAACTCAGGCCCAATTCCTTTGTATGTGGCGCCATTTTCAGAGGCCCTAAGTGGCATCTTCAGGCCACTTTTCCAAGCCTGTTTGTGTGTCAAATTTCACAAACTTTTTCTTTTAAGGCCACCTTGCCTTAATTTCCTCTTTTAAACTTTAAAACCCGACATTTCTAAGTCATTTCTAAGTTTCCAAAAAATTTCGTTCGGCTCTGTAAACTTGACATTTTCTTACATTTCCAAGTTTCCAAAAATGTGTACTTTCCTATTTTGAATCATTTCCAAATCATTTCCATCCATTTCCAAGTTTCCAAAAATGTTCACTTTCCATTTTTTTTTAACTTAACATTTCCATACATTTTCAAGTTTCCAAAATTGTTCAAAATTTATTCTTAGTACATAAAACATGTTACTTCGTACAATTAAACCAAAAATGCATAGGCCCTTTCCAGGATGTTACATTGCTGACGATTTTTTGAGCCCGTAGCTTGACCAAAATCTATAAAATAGAACATTGAACATAAATAGAGTAAGCTTACTAGCTTAGTAAGCTTTAAGCAAATTATCTATAACAATTAAACATTTTAATCATTAGGTTTATGGCATTGAGTATAAATATTTCAATATGTACATTAATCATAACCGAATGCTATCATTACCCTTAACCTAAGTATTAGCACTTTATTTCCAAGGACATATACATCATCAAAACACATAAATATCACATGTATTCACATAATCCAAGTCAAATGAATATATCATGCATATTGTTCACATATACTTATTTGTACACATATACAAACACATCCAAAACTCTCTCACCATCAACCTTGCCACTTATAGCCGATTCTTCAAAATAATGCATTTAAACTCAATTTCGTATATATAATGTTCATACTTAACTCAAATGATGATATACCGACTTACCTCATTCCTTACTAATATATATATAAGGCTTATACTTACCCGAGCTTTTAGCTCATTGCACTAAATATGTCTCACCTTGTATGTTTCCCGAATTCTCTATTTATAATGTATCACCGGCATTAAGCCTGCTAGGCATCAAAGCCTGAAATACACACCGGCATTGAGCCTGCTAGAATAGAGGTCCGAGATTTAAACACCGGTATTTAGCCTGTTAGGAAATAAGCCTGATATAATTCATCGGCACGAGGCCTGCTAGGCATTTAGCCTGATATAAATCACCGGCACAAGGCCTGCTAGGTATTTATCCTGATATAAATCACCGGCACGAGGCCTGCTAGGCTCGAAGCCCGAATATCAACATAATTAACCATTCCATGTACATTTATTAATTCCAAAACCACATATAACACATATATTTCATAATATCACATATAAAATTTGGATAAACTTTACCACATTACATCAAATAAAATCAATTCAATATTATACTAACCACATTCGGCAATTCCACATATATATTTCCAAAATTTCCAAATTTCACCATTTATTATATTACGTAAATAATATTCAACATATAATTGCTTAAAGACTTACCTCGACTATCGACGGGCAACGAAGACCGGCTATTCGATAACCTTTGCCTTTCCCCGATCCAAATCTGTTTTTCTTTGTTCTTGATCTAAACACATTAAAATTTAGCTCATTCAAGCACATTTCATCTCAATTTAATCCCAAAACACATAAATAGGCAAATTACCATTTTACCCTTAATGTTTCACATTTTTTTACAATTTAGTCCTATTTGCACAAAACACAAAATACACAAAATTTCATTACACAACCTAAGGGCCGAATATTCATAGGGACTATACAAGTCCATTTATTTCATTTATTTTGCATTTTAACCCTTCAAAAATTTATTTTTGCAATTTAGCCCAAAATACTCAAATTCACCAAAATTTCCAATACAAAACATTTTAATCTATAACATAACTTTAACATATATTCATCAAACATCACAAAGCATAAGCTTCTATCATGGCCAAACATCACATACACACTAATCTCAAAAATTCTAGCATGGATCGGATAGTATTCGAAGCAACGATTACAAAAACGTAAAAATTATCAAAAATCGAAATCAAACTAACCTTGGATTTAAGCTTACAAGTGCCGAAATTTAAGCTTGTATTTCTCTTTTCTTCCTTAGCACATTCAGCCTTAAGAAACAAAAAGATGATAATGGCTTTTCATGTGTTTTATTTAACATATAATATGTTATTTATTTATTTACTAATATAACCTTATATTATAAGATTTTATAACATATAACTTAAGGTTACTATTGCCATATACCACCCAATAACCTTAAAAATGGGCTATTTTCCCTTTTAATACCTCATATTAATAAGCCATTATAATTTTAGCACTTGTCATTATAGTTTGTAACTTTTGCACTTTACGCGATTAAGTCCTTTTTGTCAAATTAAGCACACAAACGATCAAATTTTAATATGAAACTTTCACACACATTAATTCACATATAATAAGCATCGAAAATAATATTTAAAAATTTTTCAGACTCGGATTCGTGGTCCCGAAACCACCGTTTCGATTAGGGTCAAATTCGGACTGTTACATTTACCACTTATCAAATATCCCCACACTTAAATGTTTGCTTATCATCAAGCAAAATCATCAACCCACATTTAAGTTACCTTTCTTAATTTTTCATTTTCATCAATAATGTTTCTAAATAATTCTCTAACAATCATGCATTGGAAATTCAATTAAAAGGACACTAAAGACTCAAGTAGTCAAAGTTGAAAATTTTAAAGCATGAAAACATAGGTGTCTCCCCTTATCTAAATAATTTCCTTAAATTCGAAATCAACAAGAATTCCCATCCTCAAAAAAGATCACTCAAAGCACTCAAAGTGTTTAAGGTTCAAATATTGTGCACTCAATAATCAAACGAGAAATGTTATTACCATATGCTTGCTTGAAAATCAAATATCCACCACTATAAAATGAGATGACACACTGTCATGTGTGAAATGATATGTGGTTTGTGCTAGTATAAACATCAAATCAAGTAATAAAGTGATAAGTGAGTACTGTTCCCACAAAGATCGGATTGAGGCACTAAATTGGTCAAGTTATTATAATAAAATGCGATGAATGCTATGGTAAGACTATGGTAAGTATGCGGTGGCAATTAATAGGAATAATTATGTATGCAATATGTGGAACTAATGAATACTTGGAAATGTAATGGAATTTATGACAATAACTTCGTGAATAATATGCAAAGAATAAATAAATGGCTAAGAATGCTATAGCAAAGCTACTTCAGCAGAGATAAGGGTTATACGATATTGAGTGAGAAGGTCAGAATTACTAAGAATCTACATTTCCTGTCAGCAAATGCCTCAGCAAAATCATACTTAATCTACTATTCAGAAGAGATCTTAAGTGGCCTGCCTCTTTCGAGAGAAAAAACCTCAAGTCATCTTGCCTGTGTCTATAGGCTTTAATATGGTACCATGCACTGTTACCTTCTGCATGATCCCTGCTCTATGTCTGGAGTCTGCTACAAGTATCGGTCAAATACTTGCTCATATCATTTAGCCATGGTCCAACTAATCTAACCTTTTTAGAATTAAATTAGTTTAAGGATATGCTGCACAGTTGACTATGTCTAGGGATTGCTCACATACATTGTAAAGAATAAAAGCACCTAATATTTAAATGCAACCCAAGTTCCAATGCAATGCTAAAAATACTAATGAAATGTCCTAAAATGCAACTAGTTGTACTTAAGTATAGACAATTAACTAGGTCCAAAGGCATAAAATATAACTCTTGTTAAAATTTATCACACCCCCAAACCTGAGTTATTGCTTGTCCTCAAGCAAAATATGCATAAATGCCAACATTCTGCAAACGCACTAGACCAACTCATACTGCCAGCCTATTCAAAAAACAACCAGTACATTAGTTGTCAGCAATCTTCTGTTTTCCTAAAACGTGTTCGAGTGTCAAAGGCTTGCTCAACATAGGTAGTGCAATTTTTTTTCCTTAAACACAAAATCTCCTAAGTACTCATGTATTTTCTCCTTTTGGCCTATAGGAAACATCTTCTACTTTACTTAGTTCATTTATTACCTAAATGTAAGTTACTTGCTTCAAGCCTACTCAGAATATATTAATCTTTTTTATGGTTTTTTTCCCTTTCTTTAAAAAAAATATTATTATTAGGGGATTTAGCATGCCACGAAATTGTTTGACTTGACAATCACAGTGGAGCATACATCAAATTGTTGAGTACTAATAAATGATAAAACTAACATATTTTAATCTTGTTCTTAATGTGTTTTTGGATGAATATTTATGAAAATTGGTGAATTTAGTGCTCCTAATCCTTTGAATTAATATTCCTATACTTAGGTGAGCATTAGGGAGCTAAAGGAGCGGAAAACGAGTGAAAATTGAACAAAAAGAGTAGATTTTAGGATCTACAGGGGCTGGGCCTTGCCACACAGGCTGGACACGTGGCTGTGTGAGCCATACGGGATGGACACACAGCCATGTGCTAGGCCATGTCGATTTCGCAACTCACTTTCAAAACACGAGGAAAAACATATTTTTAGGCTTTCTGAGCATTCTAAAGTCTATAAATACCAAATAAAAGAAGAGATATGGGGGCCGTTAGAGATAATTAAAGAAAACAACTCGAAGAACACCATTGGAGCCAACTTTGAAGTAGATTCCCATCAAGATCGAAGACCTCATTTAAGTTTCTTTTGAATTTTTAATGATTTTCTTTATTTCTTGTGGTTTTTCTGACTTTAAGATGTTTTATTTCAGAATTATGAACTAATTCCCTAGATACCTAAGGAGGATAAAACCTGTGATGAATTCTATTGTTTGATTTCTATTTTACGCGTTAAATAATTGATTCTTATTCTCAATTATGTGTGCTTATCTTTTGTTTTAATATTTTCGGGATATTAATTAATGTTTAATGTGCTTAATTCAATGGAGGAAAAGTCCCTGTTTAATAGTAGATCTAGCATAATTGAGTGGAGTTGCATGCAATCCTAGAAATAGGACGACATAAATCTACTGGATTAGAGTCAAATCTAATAGGGGAATCCATAGATTGAGTTAATGTGACAATAGGGGTTTTAATTAGAAAGAGATTTCAATTAATCAACCTAGAGTCAGTTGCTCTTACTCTCTAAAGAGATATTAGCATAATTTAGAGATTTCTACGGATAAAGATACCAAGTGAATAAATCATTTAATTCAAATTCATAATAGTAGGTGAAGTCTAGGTGGATTCTTTCCTGGGTATTGTCTCTCTTATTGGTTATTATTCAATCATTTTCCTAATTTATTCTCTGTTGAGTTCTTTGTTAAATTAGTTACTAATTTTAGTTTAAAACCTATCAGTCCAAATTGTCGTCTAAATAACAGAAAAAACGGTAATCAAAAATACTTGTAGTCCTCGTGGATATTGTAACACCCCAAACCCGGCCTAGACGTTATGACCGGATCTAGCATGTCACATAGAAAGGTTGTTTAAAACTGCGCGTTCGTTAAAAAGTTCGTATTCTTTTTAAAACTTCGAGCTTTATTGTTTGTGAAATTCAGGTTTGCTTTTATGGTTTTCTTGTAAAAACGTTATTAGGGTTATTCGCGAAAACTTTGTTTATAGCAAAAATCAGATCTAGTAATTTGCGAAAATGTGATATTTTGAAAAACAGTTAATGACGTTTTAAGAAAACCCAGAGTTTAATCATGTATAGTTTGAATATAACTGAAATGAAAGTTTAAAAGAAAAATTAAAGTCCATTGGCCTTATTAAAAAATATTAAAACCAAATTAAAATAATCTTAAAATAAAGCAAAAACAAAATTTACTAAAGTTCGTGAGAAATACTCCGACGTATGGCCACCACAGAGTCCACCGCAGTTCCAAATCCTCTAACGCTGGGGATCACCTGCAAGGTTAAAGAAGAGGGGTGAGTTACAAGAACTCAATGTGTAATCCCCTAATCGATCATTAACTGGGCCCGAGCCCATACGGAAGCAGACTGGGCCGTAGCCCTATTCGATAATAATCTGGGCCTTAGCCCTATAAACATGATAATGCAAATAATGTAATGCAGCCCACCCCAATCAAACCAAACACACCCTCGTACCAACCCTACACACCTGTGGGGACCAAGTCAACCCACCAAGCCCTACACACCAAGAATGCAGCCGAGCTGCCAGATTATAAGCGGCCTTACGGTAGTCGGTAGAGTCCACAAATGTCTCGGGCGACTGCACATGCGACCCTAACAGATCAATCACTTCCTCCAATTACATAACCCAACCCAATACAAAATGTCGTGGCATAATAATTCAATATATGCAACAATGTACCATCATGGCAATTAAATAAATTATACACAAACATACCAAATCTGCCCGTAAGGGTATAACAGTAATTTCACCCATCGAGAGCATTTTAGAAAATTTACCCACCGAGGGTATTTCAGCAATTTACCTACCAAGGGTATTTTGGTCTCAGATTTTCAGATTTTGCAACCGCACTACCCTTTGACAGTTTTCCATCAATTTCACCCATGTGGGTCGGATAGCCCATTGGGCCTGTTAAGCTCGTTTCAGCTCGGTTAGGCCCGTTATAGCCTCAGTTTTGCGGGAGTGCTCGTGACACTCTCAATGACTTACCGTCAATAATCGTGTTTCGATGACCACTACGAGCGCTCGCACGCTCGAGTGGTCACAATTGCCGACTTTTTAACTTTTCGGCATTTGGCCGATTCACAAAACATCACATGCAATCATTCAGAGGGGTGTGAGATTACACACCTGTTTCTGGATTACGGATCACGTTACTCTTCGAACCACCAACGAATACTACCCTCCTTCTAAAGAGGGTATTCGGTCCACCTTCTACAATCCGAGATCCGTGCCCCTAATGAAAAGATTGTATTAAGAATGTTATTCAAGATAATAATGAGAGAAATGGCCTTTTCTGCCCCAATGAATTCAACCAAGATAGGAGAACTAACACCCCTAATCAGCCATGCCCACCACTTACCAACCAGAAGACGAGATCCCGAAGTGGATTGAACAAATAAGATTTGAGTTTGCACCTTGGAGGATTCGGCCCTAACCAAAAGAGAACAAAAGGGGTTCAAAGTAGAAACGAGTGGTTAAGTTCGGCTTAGCCAAGAGGTGAGAGTTTCGGCTTAAACAAAATCAAGAGAAGAAAGAACGAAAGAAAGTGCAAGAAGAAGAACCATTACCTTAATACCAAGGATGAGCCGAATGGAATGACAAGATTCAGCACTAGCAGCAAACCCAAAAGAACTCAAGGTACGGCTATGGAGGCTAAAACAAAATGAAAACCAATCGAAGAACACAAGCCCAAATGGTAGGTGTAGAAAAGATTCGGCTATAGGAAGAAAAAGGGGTTGGGGAAGAATTCGGCCAATGGAAAGAAATAGTATAACGAGAAAAGAAGAGAGAAAATACAATGGCAATGTAATCTTACCTATTTGGCCACTACCAAGAGAAAGGAATAATGGAGCAGAAAATAATCGGCACTTGACAAAAGCAAACAAAAGAGGTAGAAGATTGAAGTAGAACAGTGCACGAGTGGTCAATTATCACCAAACTAAGTAAAGAACACACTTAGAAAAGAAAAGGAAGGAAAAAGAATACTCATAATACTAGCCACAATTTCGGCACACACACAAAAGGTTTCGTTTTCTTTTCTTTCCTACCCACCAAATGCCGAATTTACTACCCTACACTAACCTCTAGCCAAAATTTTCACCCCCCACACACTCCACATTCGGCCAAACACTCCCCACCCATCACTTTCACGATTTCCTCCTACATTTCCTCTCCACCTGCCATTCAAACCATTTGACTCATTCTTCAACCACCCTGGCAGAGTTTGAACTGAACTCTGCTTCTTCCTCTCCCAAACACAAAATAATAGCCACCAAAATATCACTTGTGAGATCCAAACCTCCAACCTCCTTGCACTCCCCTTGATGCCAGACCACCTTGCCACATGCTCCACTTGTGCTAGCAAAGCACCAACAAATTTCCTTAAGTCCAGCTTCTGCTAGTTCTCTCCCCTAAAGAGCCCAAAACCAAAATTTTTCCTATGGCCTAACTTGAACCCGGGACTTCATAGAAACCCCGTAACCTTCCAAATCACCTTCCTAACAGGTCCAACTTGAAATAATGCCGTTCTCATATTCTCAAAAATTTTAAAATGCTTCTACGCTCGGGGCCCAATAGGCCCAATTCTCCTAGGTCCAATTTCGGGATGTTACAAATCTACCGCCTTAAAGAAATTTCATCCTCAAAATTTCCAGCTATCTAACAGTGGTTTTAACACAGGCTACTCTACCACGCTGCCACTGCGCACTCTTATTCCAATAACACGAATACACTTCTAACCTAATCTAGAAACCTCTTCACACAACCAAATGTCTAACCACAGAAGCAAACAGATATTCATCACACATACATAAAATTTTCTACATTCAAACACCACATCCTACCAAAACATACCTGACTTAATGGTGATGGAACAATTTCGAGCCCTATGCTCCTTAGACCCGCATCTCAAGCACGCTCCTGACCTCTTCCAACATTCTCCCGGATGACGCCTTCTGCAATATTCGCAAGCCGAAAAGTTTGGACGTGCCTTAACATGCTTCACAGAACGAGACTGCGACCCTGGAAAACTGCGATCTCTTTTCTTCTTACAGTCCACGCACCCAACTCGAAGTGTTTTACCAATTTCTTTAACCTCCTACAATACCTCCCTAACTAGCTGAGTCAGCACATCAGCTCTGGCTCGGTCATGAGACCCCGTCTCAGTCACTGGCGATGCTGGTGCCTCTCTTTCTGGCATATGCCCTGATACCGAGGATCCAGCCCTAGCACCTCGGCCCCTACCACGACCGTGTGTACCTCATCCATGTCCTCTTGCACTCATACTGCTGAATCGAGTTATTCTGATTAAGAATTTTATGAATCAGTCTATAGTTCCAATGTTTATTAACAAGTGCTTTATGGGAAACAGATATGAGAGTTGTTTTCGCGAATCGAATTTCCTACTGTTTCAGCCTCTATAGTCTTAATTCCTATAGATAATAGTTTCAATGTACTACCACTAACTCTAGTAGTTTTCTCTCTACAGTCATTTCATCATATCATCGGATAAAGTAAGAGGACTTACGGATTTGGTGCCGGAGACTCGGGGTGCCATACTTCCAATAGAGATATATATTTTCTAAACCATATTCCAAACAAATTTTGAAAAACATTTTCAAACCCATTCCACAATTGAGTTTTGTAACCTGGCTCTGATACCATCAAATGTAACACCCCAAACCCGGCCTAGACGTTATGACCGGATCTAGCATGTCACATAGAAAGGTTGTTTAAAACTGTGCGTTCGTTAAAAAGTTCGTATTCTTTTTAAAACTTCGAGCTTTGTTGTTTGTGAAATTCAGGTTTGCTTTTATGGTTTTCTTGTAAAAACGTTATTAGGGTTATTCGTGAAAACTTTGTTTATAGCAAAAATCAGATCTAGTAATTTGCAAAAATGTGATATTTTGAGAAACAGTTAATGACGTTTTAAGAAAACCTGGAGTTTTATCATGTATAGTTTGAATATAACTGAAATGAAAGTTTAAAATAAAAATTAAAGTCCATTGGCCTTATTACAAAATATTAAACCCAAATTAAAATAATCTTAAAATAAAGCAAAAATGAAATTTACTAAAGTTCGTGAGAAATACTCCGACGTATGGCCACCGCAGAGTCCACCGCAGCTCTAAATCCTCTAACGCTGGGGATCACCTGCAAGGTTAAAGTAGAGGGGTGAGTTACGAGAACTCAGTGTGTAATCCCCTAATCGGTCATTAACTGGGCCCGAGCCCATACGAAAGCAGACTGGGCCGAAGCCCTATTCGATAACAATCTAGGCATTAGCCCTATAAACATGATAATGCAAATAATGTAATGCAGCCCACCCCAATCCAACCAAACACACCCCCGTACAACCCTTACACACTTGTGGGGACCAAGTCAACCCACCCAGCCCTACACACCAAGAATGCAGCCGAGCTGCCAAATTATAAGCGGCTTATAGCCGTCGGTAGGTCCACAGTCGTCTCGGGCAAATCGTGCGACCCTAAGAATCAAATCGGTGGGTCCACAGTTGTCTCGGGTGACCCGTGCAACCCTAACAGGTAAACCAGTAAGTTCACAGTCGTCTCGAGTGGCCCGTGCGACCCTAACAGATCAATCACTTCCTCCAATTACATAACGCAACCCAATGCAAAATGTCGTAGCATAATAATTCAATATATGCAACAATGTACCATAATGGCAATTAAACAAATTATGCACAAACATACCAAATCTTTCCCTAAGGGTATAACAGTAATTTCACCCATCGAGAGCATTTCAGAAAGTTTACCCACCGAGGGTATTTCAGTAATTTACCCACCAAGGGTATTTCGATAATTTACCCTCTAGGGGTATTTCGGTAATCTTACCCTCCAAGGGTATTTCGGTAATCATACCTTCCAGGGGTATTTCGATAATTTACCCTCCAGGGGTATTTCGGTAATCTTACCCTCCAAGGGTATTTCGGTAATTTACCCTCCAGGGGTATTTCGGTAATTTACTCTCTAGGTGTATTTTGGTAATTTTATCAATTAACAGCCTTTTCGAAGGCCTACTGTCGCCTCAGGCGACACAGGACCCTTGTTGGGTCTCTACGGAGCTATTGGGCCTGAAATCCATTTCAGGCCCAAACGGGCCCACACGCTCGTGTGGCCCATTTCGAATGATTTCAGTCTCAGATTTTTAGATTTGGCAACCGCACTTACCCTTTGACAGTTTTCCATCAATTTCGCCCATGAGGGCTGGATAGCCCATTGAGCCCGTTCAGCCGGTTTCGGCTTGGTTAGGCCCGTTACAGCCTCAGTTTCTCGGGAGTGCTCGTGACACTCTCAATGACTTACCGTCAATATTCGTGTTTCGATGACCACTACGAGCGCTCGAACGCTCGAGTGGTCACAATTGCCGACTTTTCGGCTTTTCGGCATTTGGCCGATTCACAAAACATCACATGCAATCATTCAGAGGGGTGTGAGATTACACACCTGTTTCTGGATTACGGATCACGTTACTCTTCGAACCACCAATGAATACTACCCTCCTTCTAAAGAGGGTATTTGGTCCACCTTCTACAATCCGAGATCCGTGCCCCTAACGAAAAGATTGTATTAAGAATGTTATTCAAGATAATAATGAGAGAAATGGCCTTTTCTGCCCCAATGAATTCAACCAAGATAGGAGAACTAACACCCCTAATCGACCATGCCCACCACTTACCAACCATAAGAAGAGATCCCGAAGAGGATTGAACAAACAAGATTTGAGTTTGCACCTTGGAGGATTTGGCCCTAACCAAAAGAGAACAAAAGGGGTTCAAAGTAGAAACGAGTGGTTAAGTTCGGCTTAGCCAAGAGGTGAGAGTTTTGGCTTAAACAAAATCAAGAGAAGAAAGAACGAAAGTAAGTGGAAGAAGAAGAGCCATTACCTTAATACCACGGATGAGCCGAATGGAATGACAAGATTCGACACTAGCAGCAAACCCAAAAGAACTCAAGGTACGGCTATAGAGGCTAAAACGAAATGAAAACCAATCGAAGAACACAAGCCCAAATGGTAGGTGTAGAAAAGATTCGGCTATAGGAAGAAAAAGGGGTTGGGGAAGAATTCGGCCAATGGAAAGAAATAGTATAACGAGAAAAGAAGAGAGAAAATACAATGGCAATGTAATCTTACCTATTCGGCCACTACCAAGAGAAAGGAATAATGGAGCAGAAAATAATCGACACTTGACGAAAGCAAACAAATGAGGTAGAAGATTGAAGTAGAACAGTGCACGAGTGGTCAAATATCACCAAACTAAGTAAAGAACACACTTAGAAAAGAAAAGGAAGGAAAAAGAATACTCAGAATACTAGCCACAATTTCGACACACACACAAAAGGTTTCGTTTTCTTTTCTTTCCTACCCACCAAGTGTCGAATTTGCTACCCTACACTAACCTCTAGCCGAAATTTTCACCCCCACACTCCACATTCGGCCAAACACTCCCCACCCATCACTTCCATGATTTCCTCCTACATTTCCTCTCCACCTGCCATTCAAACCATTTGACTCATTCTTCAACCACCCTGGCAGAGTTTGAACTGAACTCTGCTTCTTCCTCTCCCAAACACAAAATAATAGCCACCAAAATATCACTTGTGAGATCCGAACCTCCAACCTCCTTGCACTCCCCTTGATGCCAGACCACCTTGCCACATGCTCCACTTGTGCTAGCAAAGCACCAACAAATTTCCTTAAGTCCAGCTTCTGCTAGCTCTCTCCCCTAAAGAGCCAAAAACCAAAATTTTTCCTATGGCCTAACTTGAACCCGGGACTTCATAGAAACCCCGTAACCTTCCAAAATCACCTTCCTAACAGGTCCAACTTGAAATAATGCCGTTCTCATATTCCCAAAAGTTTTAAAATGCTTCTAAGGTCGGGGCCCAATAGGCCCAATTCTCCTAGGCCCAATTTCGGGATGTTACAGATATGATATCTCTACTCACCATAGCTATACTATTTATCTATGTGCACTTGCCTTAGTCGTATTTTTAGTTAGTCACGTGGACACACATCAAGTTTTTGGCGCCGTTGCCGGGGAATATATTATTTTATTAATTTAGGCATTTTTATTTTATTTTATACTTTTTTTAATTTAATTTTTACATTTTAATTTTTGCTTCTGGCAAGTTCTTTTGGTTTGTGACTAGAAGAAACCTGTTGGGACCATTACTTTTCAACAGCAAAATTGCAAGTAGAGCTCACAAAAATCGTAGTGAAGTAAGGCTGAGTCGGAAAATTATAGTACACGAACAAGAGGACATCATTATTACTAAGGAGGTGGGTGATAATCTGAATATTCAGCTACCTCCTATAGCTGCTACAACTCCTGTTCCTCGTATTATGTATGATTATGCCAGACCCACTCTGACTGGGGCTGAATTGAGTATTTTGTGACCCACCATTGCTGCAAATGATTTCAAACTAAATCTGATCACTATTCAGATGGTACAATAGTATGTTCAGTTCGATGGTATACAAGATGAAGACCCCAATACTCATTTGGCCAATTTCTTCGAAATTTGCGACACTTTCAAGATTAATGGCGTAACTGACGACGCCATTCGTTTACGGTTGTTCCCATTCTTGTTGAGGAACAAAGCAAAACAATGGTTAAACTCTTTACCTGAGGTTCCATCACTACATGGGCTCAAATGACCGAGAAATTTCTGTTGAAGTACTTCCCACAGGCTAAAATAGCCAAGTTGAGGAATGATATCTCTTTCTTTGTTCAGATTTGATTTAGAGACATTATATAATGCATGGGAGAGATACAAATATATATTGAAATGGTGCCGTCACCATGGGTTACCTTTATGGCTACAAGTTCAAACCTTCTACAATAGTTTAAACCCTTCAACTAGACAGTTGATTGATGCAACAGTCGGTGGTGCATTGAAAAACAAAACACCCGAAGCAGCTTATGATTTTTTTGAGGAGATGACACTGAATAATTATCAGTGGCAAGTCATGAGGACAAAGCCGATGAAAGCCATCAGTGTCTTTAATTTAGATGCAGTCACCATGTTATCAAACCAAGTAGAATTATTAAATAAGAAAATTAATGGTTTATATCTTTCTATGCAGGTACATCCGGTAATGCAATGCGATACAAATGGAGGTGGAATGAATAATCCAAAATGTTTACCCTTCGGCCTTAGCACAGAGAATGAGCAAGTCAATTACATGGGTAATAATTCTAGGCCTCAAAATAACCCTTATAGTAAAAATTATAGTGCAGGTTGGAGGAACCATCCCAATTTTTTTGGGGTGGTCAAGGAAATCAAAGAGCACAACCACCTCTAGGCTTCTAGCAACCTTATCAGCAAGAGAAAAAGCTGAACCTTGAGGAAATGTTGACAAAGTTTATCTCAGTGTTAGAAACCCATTTTCAAAACACCGAGGAAACACTGAAAAATCAACAAGCATCAATACAAGGATTCGAAAACCAAATAGGACAGGTTGCTAAGATAATTTTAGAATGGCCACAAGGTAGCTTGCCTAGCAATACTGAACCTAACCCTAGGGAGCAGCTTCACGCGATTACTGTTCGAGACGTGGACGGGTTAGTTGAACTTGAACAAGAATCAAGACAAAAAGTTTCAAAGATAGACCACACGAACGAACAATATGGTAAATTTCTTAAACTTCTTAAAAAATTACACATTAACTTACCGGTTGTTGAAGCATATGCCAAATTATGTCAAATTCCTAAAAGAGCTGCTAACAAACAAGAGGAAGATAGATGACTCATCGACTGTGAAGCTCAACGTAGTGTGCTCGGCCATTCTTCAGAATAAACTACCTAACAAATTAAAAGATCCAGGGAGTTTTACTATTCCTTGTCTCATCGGTAGTTTAAATATTGGTAATACTTTGGCTGATTTAGGGGCTAATATTAATATTATGCCCTATAAAATGTTTAAACAACTAGGTCTTGGGAAACCCAAACAAACTAGGATGAGTATTCAACTAGCAGATAGAACCATTAGATATCCTAGGGATATTATCGAAGATGTACTCGTGAAAATTGATAAATTCATATTCCCCGTTGACTTTGTTGTGTTAGACATGAGTGAGGATAATGACGTACCTTTGATTTTAGGTCGACCCATTTTAGCAACTGCTAGGACTATTATTGATGTTGGTTGGGAGAACTTGTACTTCGTGTAGGTGACGAAAAGATTATTCTCTGCGCACGTGATTTTGTGAGAGTCTCTAGGGATCGAGATTATTTTAAATGTTCTGTGAATGTTAGTAACCATATGGCTCAACCTTCTTTGCAATAAATCTCTTGTGAAAACGTGTGGGAGCAATGTTTCAGTCAAGGTGACAGAAACAGAACAACACATGAAGAGTGAATGGTGTAAATCGATGAACTAGATGAATGGCGAACACATGTCAAAGAGAAACTGAAAAAACATGATGAAGAGCCAAAACAATGCCATGATGAGCATGTGAATGGAACAAACCAATTTAAGGTTGGGGACAAAGTATTTCTGGACAAAATAGATCCACGAATCTCTCCTTCTAAGATCGAATCAAATGGATCGAGCCCATTTACAGTACTAAATGTCTTCCCATACGGTACAGTCGAGGTAAATTATTCTGAGTTCGGCACATTTAAGGTAAACAATACTCGGCTCAAACATTATCTTGGTAAAATATTTGATAACGAGAAAGAGGAGCTTCAGCTCCGCAAACCACCGTGACCGTGCGCATACAAGGTAAGTTAAGATTAGACTCTAAATAAACACTTCTCGAGAGGCAACCCGAGTGTTTAACATCTGCTAATTCTTTTAATTTTATTGCAAGCTAATTTAAAATTAAATTAAATTAAATTTTTTTGACCCATACAGCCCGGACGCACAGGCGTGTCCCAGGCCTTGTCCATAATGGAGCAAACGATAGAGAATTACACGGTGTAAAGACATGGCCGTGTAGGTCACACGACCTGGAAAAATAGGCGTGTCCTTGGTTGTGTGAGTCTTGGGACTAAATTTTTCCAAAATTCATTTGTTACACGGCCTAAGATGGTCCACACGGCCTAGCAACACGGCCGTGTGAGTACTGGAGCTAAATTTTCAATTTCAATTACAAGTCAGTGAGTTTGTAACAGTCCGATTCAGGGGCTAGTCGAAACAGTGATCTCGAGATCACTAATCTGAGGTTAGAGAAAAATATTTTCATGTTATTTTATGTGTTATAACATATTTATGAGGGTGCATGAAAATTTTGGTGCTTTAATTTTAGCGATTTCTTACTTAATCGCGAAAAAGGACTAAATCGCATTAAGTGCGAAAGTTTTATTTTATTTGCTAGAGGTTCCAAATAGCTATAGAATATCAATTGGAGGTCTAAAATGTACAATTTGGCCTTGTTTTAAGTATGTTGGCCGGCCATGTGACATAGGGGACAAGGGCATTTAATTTTGGTCAAAATTGGTGGAAATTAGGTGGAAAAATGAATAACATAAGATGAAATAAGCAAAAAGCTATCATCTTTTTATTTTCTTCTCTTCTTCCATCGAAAATACAAGCAAGAATGGGGGTTCTTGAAGCTGAAAATTTCAGCAAGCTTTTCTTCACTCAAGTAAGTGATTTTGATGATTTTAATCGACAAATTTTGTACTTTTGGAGTCCCCAAAGCTTAAGCTAGCTAATGAGAGGACTAGTTTGCAATATGGTAGAAAGTCTAGGGACTTACCATGATAGAATTTATGCTGTTTGAAGAGTTTTTATGGAAGAAAATGAATGGTAGGAAGATGAGAAACAACTTTTGTGAAAGGTGTTGTTATGAAAACACCTAATTAGGACTAATTTGTAAATGTTGCAAATTGGTAATAAGTGCATGAAATAGTTGAAATTTTGAGTTGCTATAGAAGAGAATATGATTTGACTAGGCTTGATTAGTAAAGAAGATGGATGAAAATTTATTTACGAGCCTAGGGATTGTAATTTTGCCAAAGTATAGGGGCAAAATGGTCATTTTTTCCTAAGTAGAGATTATGTTGTAATATGATCATTAAGTGATTAAATGAGTAAATTTTATTGTTCTAGATTGAAGAAAACGAGATTCGGACCTAGAACGGGAGAAAGAGAAATGTGGGCAAATATACTCTCTTTTTACCCTTTTCGGTATCGAGGTAAGTTCGTATGCAAATAATGAAATCTTACGTCAAATATTTAATATTCAATGTTGTATAAATTTTATGTTGCCTTCATGTATGCATTAAATACGTTTTGACGAGATGTCAATAAATGAAATTCTTAGATATAATCTAAGAATAGTAAGAAATGCAAATGGTATGAAATGATGATAGTTAAGGTTCCGTGTAAGACCATATTGGAATATGGCCTCGGTGTGAGATATTGAATAAGACCGTGTCAGGGACATGGCATAGATGTGATATTTCGTATAAGACCATGTCGGGGACATAGAGTCGATATGTTAGTTCATGTATGACCCTATCGGTGGTATGATGTCAATGTGACATTATGTGTATAAGACTCAAGGGAGTTACTTAACAAATTTAATGACTCACAAGTATTTTGAAATTGAGAATGAATGTGTTGTACCATGAGAGGTACATGTATGTGTTAGAACTGAATTGAGATGAATTCGGTATATGATGAACCCATAGGGGGTTATGTCTAAATGATGCACTTTGGTTGCATAAGTGATAATTATTAATGCATTGTGTGAATGCAAACGATTATAGTAGAAAGCTAAGTAAGAATGGTAGTGTGTGAGGATGTTCCGAGTAAACATTTGAAATAGATAAACTCATGTGGATAACTATCCATGAATGTACAATAACGGTGGGCTGTGTGCGTTACCACCTTATTAATTATTAAACGATGGGCTGTGTGCGATACCATCGCTTATTTATTCCAGTTGGTGGGTTAAGTGCGATACCACCAGATTTATAAATGAGTGGTGGGCTAAGTGCGATACCACCCTAAATGCTTAACTACGATGGGCTATGTGCGATGTTATCGTTAAGCATATTATCTAGTGGGCTATGTGCAACACCACTATAATTACCCTTTTTGGCAGGCTAGGTACGATACTACCCTACTATCTGATTATGGTGGGCTAAGTGTGAAACCATCGAGTAATTTAGCATTGTGGATGGATTAGTGAGAAATCATGATGTGTGGTATCATGAGTAATGGACGGTATGAGTGATTTATTGAAAATGTTTTACGTGATTATATGGTGACAAGTGCAGGGATGCATGCTAATTAATATGGGCATTTGGCTTGTGGCATGGTTAGAAAGTGGTAAGAGATAGAATGAGTAAGCTTCATGGGTGATTGTGTAGGTAACTATGAGTTTAAGATGTAAAACTCATTATAATACCTTACGGTTGGGTATAACTAATGGTTATAAATATCTGATTTTTATATGCATATGAACTTATTAAGCATTATTGCTTACTCCTCTTCCTTTCTCATCTCTTATAGATTAATTTAGCTAGCTCGGGTTGGAGATCGCCGGGGATGTTTTCACACTATCGAGCAGACACTTGGTATGAGGTTTCAAGTCCTTATGAGTCATGGCATGTATAGGGCTAGTATTTAAGGTTCATTAAGTCATAATTGAGATCGCCAAATGTGATAATCCAAGATTTGTAATTGATGGTATGTGGAGTTTTTGTAATGGAATTTGTATGTGTGCAATGTAGAGTGGCAAGGGCTTGGTAGATAGCCTGATAATTGTCCACATGGGTAGACACACGGGTGTGTGTCAAGACCATGTGGGAGGAACAGCTAGCACATGGGCGTGTGCCCAAGCCGTGTGAAGTCTGCACTTTACATTTGGGATTTAATTTGCCCACAGCTGAAACACACGGGCGTGTGTGTATGCCGTGTGGATAAGTTAGAATGCTAAGTTTTAGCACACGGGCCGTGGCCACGGGCGTGTCAAGGCTGTGTGAAATTAGTCAGTGTCGCCCACGGGCTAGTCACACGGGCGTGTGTCTAAGCCGTGTGACATAAATAGAATACTCATGATTTTATACACGGGGTAGGGACATGGGCGTGTGTGACCACACGGCCTGCCCACACGGGCGTGTCCCACTTCACATGGGCGTGTGGCCCCTGTTTTATTGAGAAGTTTCTCGAATTCGTAAAAATTCCTGGGATAGTTTCGGTACCTCTTGGAAGTATGTGTATGGCCTCCTAGGCCGAGCATGTACAAGTGATGAGTTTAAACGGGATTTTATAACCCCGATCAAGATGTTTAAGAAAGATCAGTTAGGTAATGCCTCAAACCCTATTTCAGCTTGAATACGGGTAAGGGGTTTTACATTTAGTGGTATCAGAGCTATGGTTTGTCGGTTCTCGGACTAACCTAGCGTGAGTAAGAGTCTAGCTATACATGCCATATGTGGATCGTGATAGTGTGATATCTCCCGGCTCTAATGAAATTGTTTCGATTAAGACAGAGATGATTCCCAACCGATCTAATTTTCAATAATGTTGTATGTGATAACGAAGTAATTGAAATGCGCTTATGTATTGAGGAAATTTAGGGAAGTATGAATAGAAGTTTAGGACATGTGTGTGATAAGGTATGAAATGAGAGTTATAAAGTGATAAGCTTATCTGTATTGGCTTGATATGCATACGGTGTTATATACTCGACCTGTTGGGTTAGGTGTATATAGTGATTAAATATATATATCCAGAGAATGGGATGTGTGTGTATGCACGACTGTTTGAATGATGTATTAACAATATGTCCACATGGTTGAATCTCATGTGCGACTGTTAAAGTAGAGGATGTATAATGTTTTATTTTATGACTCTGTTATGAAGCCACGCATATTATAGTGTGGGAGTTAAACTGAGAAGTTTGACTAAGTAGAATAGAAGAGATGAGTACGATCGTTCAATAATAAATTGATGAATGGGACCATGGTTGGAACATGGCAATACGTGTGATCCCATATAAGACCATGTCTGGGGCATGGCATTGGCAACGATACGTGATCTCGTGTAAGACCATATCTGGGATATGGCGTCGGCATCGAATAGTGACTCCGTGTAAGACCACGTCCGGGACCTGACTTCGGCATGAAATCGTGTAAGACCATATCTGGGATATGACGTCGATATTGATATAAGATCTCGTGTAAAACCATATCTAGGATATGGCATCGACATCAATATGAGTTTCCATGTAAGACCGTATCTGGGATATTGCATTGATATCTATATGAGATTTCGTGTAAGACCATAGTGAGGCTATGGCATCGTGACGACATGTAAGATTATAGCTGGGCTATAATGTTGTGATACGAGTAAGGCCATAGTTGGACTATGGCAATTAAGTAAACAACGTACTCAAACCCGTAAGACATTCCCTAATTTGATAAGTGATGGTAGGAGAACTTAGAGTTAAATGTTGGGTACTCGAGTGGACATAATGTGGAACTTGAGTAAGCGTGAAAACTCGCCTGGAGTGAGTTGTGTGACTACGATGATATTTCATTAATGATGAATGTTAAATCACATGTATGTGGTCACGAGAGTCAAGTTAGGGGCACTATGACCTCACCCCCTTACCACTGTTGAATCATGATGAGATGTTTATGAGAATTAAGTTGAGTAAGTTCATGGGTATGGAATAAAAGAGTTCAGTGGCGAAACAATTAGTATTGTATATAGAGATAAAGGTACTTAGAAGATGAAAAATAGTTTTGATAAGAATGTCTGAATGCTTTGATGATTGTACTGATTATGCAATGTTAAGAGCAAAGAGAAAGTTAGCCTAGGCTATTTGACTCAATTGAGTAGGAAGCTTCAGGTGTATGTTTATCGAGACCTTTCTGAATTGATGTTCACTAATGAAAGGAATAGTCAAGGATTTTTTATGACGAAAATGGTTAGAGAAACAATATTTGAACTGCGAAAGTGTTCGATCATGACAACCATAGTTGTATGGATTATAATGATCTCTTTGAGTATTACGTTTTAATATCTGTTGCCTTTCAGGGGTGATGTAGTTGTCCTTTTCATGAATCATGATCGTGTGAGAATGTTAGCTGACTGTAAGATTAGGAAAAACGATTGTCGATTTAGTCAATTGAAATCGACATTCCTTTATCTCTTTGTAACCTTATTCTGGTACTTTGAGGAGGAAGTTGGTGATAAAACTTTATGTGAGATTTCTCTTATAATTCCATTGATCATGATTATCTTTAAAGTGTGTGTTCTTTGAGTTGTGATAGTTATATCTACTATGATTGCACTTTTGTTTTAATCATAGAAAGGTGATAATTCTAGTATAAGAAGTGAAATCACAAGTTTAATGTTGTGTGATGGGTTTTCGGGTAAGTCGAATAGAGTTAATGCACTCAATTAAGATGTCCCTACTATCTTGGGATATGACGTTAGTAAAGGTTTTAAATTAGCACATCAAGAGAAACTCAAACAAAAGTGTGTTTGAAATATATTCTTAGTGCAGAGAAAAGAGTAGATTGAAGAATTGAGATACGATTCTAGTTATGTGTATATTTACGCATGAATCAATAAGGAGAATGAAATTCTAGGTGTACATGAGTAAGGAGCATGATACAGAGGTATGCTCATTGAAACATTTTAACCGTGATGGTTAAGTTGAAAGTAATTAAAGGTACTATTAACTGAAAGTCTTAGTATTGAGTTCAGTATGAATCGAGAGAAAGAGTTTGTAAGATTGTATATGATTAATGCAACATTCATGTTGGCATAATTGAGAATGCTTGGTATCATATTGATGTATGATACTCTTCTAAATTGAGTAGTTGATGTTGAATGATATGTTGAAGTCCTAGTGGACCATGTGAATATGAAAATCGTATAAGACCACCTCGGAGATGTGGCATTGGCTTTGTACCTACAGTAATGACGATGAATATGCGTCTTTGACTATCCCTAGTGATTAATGGGATAAGTAGATGAGTTTAGAAGTAGAAATGAGAATTGTACTAAAGTCATGTGAATGAGTGAATACAGGTACTCGCGAACGGGTCACAAAGAAATAAGTATGATGTGCGGCACGATATGTGCTAAATAGAGGCAATTGTAAGTAAGTATGGCCAGAAGCCTATGATTAGTGTATGGTTAGTAAATGGCATGAATGGTATTTTAAATAAGCTCTGAGTGAGTTTGACTAAGATGTTATAACTCAGGTCGAATAAGATTTCCATTGTAGAAGTTACCCAGAGGTAGAATTTGTATGTCGATGAATTCAGAGCCTATACAGAAGGTTTTGGTAAGAGACTTAGTAATAGCATGTCTACTCATGCAAGACTAAGAAAAAGTTCAGTTATATGCATAAATGTTTGGTGATTGAGTACATTTCACAATAT
The DNA here is from genome assembly GCA_025698515.1 of Gossypium sturtianum. Taxonomy (NCBI): domain Eukaryota; kingdom Viridiplantae; phylum Streptophyta; class Magnoliopsida; order Malvales; family Malvaceae; genus Gossypium; species Gossypium sturtianum. The sequence continues at coordinate 46,131,141 of CM046943.1, forward strand.
GAATGAGTTTATGGTCAGAAGTAGTCGACCACTAAAAGCTGAATTTTCAAAGCGTACAAGTCAGGACTATTACAGTTGGTGACTATCCTAGTGATAAATTGTGATAAAATACAATAGATTTCAAATTTAAGTGAATTGATTTCCAAGGAGGGGGTTGTCATCTGAACTTCAGTGAAGTATGTGATAAGGATCCGAATGATCATTTTGGCATGTGCCGAGTCCACAGTTGTAAGATTACTGAGTATTTATGCCCTGAAGAAAGAGTAATCTAAGTTCCAAAGTTGTGCTTCGACCTTGCGTACTACAACTTAAAGGTTGTTGGCGAGAGAAACTTGGGGATAAGTCGATTTGTGATTTTAAAGTGTTGGTGGAAACGTTTTAGGAAGAGAGAATTGTAACAGCCCGATTCAGAGGCTAGTCGGAACAGTGATCTCGGGATCACTAATCCGAGGTTAGAGAAAAATATTTTCATGTTATTTTATGTGTTATAACATATTTATGAGGGTGCATGAAAATTTTAGTGCTTTAATTTTAGCGATTTCTTGCTTAATCGCGAAAAAGGACTAAATCGCATTAAGTGCGAAAGTTCTATTTTATTTGCTAAAGGTGCCAAATAGCTATAGAATATCAATTGGAGGTCCCAAATGTGCAATTTGGCCTTGTTTTAAGTGTTTTGGCCGGCCATGTGACATAGGGGACAAGGGCATTTAATTTTGGTCAAAATTGGTGGAAACTAAGTGGAAAAATGAATAAAATAAGATGAAATAAGCAAAAAGCTATCATCTTTTTATTTTCTTCTCTTCTTCCACCGAAAATACAAGCAAGAATGGGGGTTCTTGAAGCTAAAAATTTCAGCAAGCTTTTCTTCACTCAAGTAAGTGATTTTGATGATTTTAATTGACAAATTTTGTACTTTTGGAGTCCCCAAAGCTTAAGCTAGCTAATGAGAGGACTAGTTTGCAATATGGTTGAAAGTCTAGGGACTTACCATGATAGATTTTATGTTTTTTGAAGAGTTTATATGGAATAAAATGAATGGTAGGAAGATGAGAAACAACTTTTGTGAAAGGTGGTGTTATGAAAACACCTAATTAGGACTAATTTGTAAATGTTGCAAATTTGTAATAAGTGCATGAAATAGTTGAAATTTTGAGTTTCTATAGAAGAGAATATGATTCGGCTAGGCTTGATTAGTAAATAAGATGGATGAAAATTTATTTACGAGCCTAGGGGCAAAATCGTAATTTTGTCAAAGTATAGGGGCAAAATGGTCATTTTTGCCTAAGTAGAGATTATGTTGTAATATGATCATTAAGTGATTAAATGAGTAAATTTTATTGTTCTAGATCGAAGAAAATGAGATTCGGACCTAGAACGGGAGAAAGAGAAATGTGGGCAAATATACTCCCTTTTTACCCTTTTCGGTATCGAGGTAAGTTCGTATGCAAATAATGAAATCTTACGTGAGATATTTAATATTCAATGTTGTATAAATTTTATGTTTCCTTCATGTATGCATTAAATACGTTTTGACGAGATTGCAATAAATAAAATTCTTAGATATAATCTAAGAATAGTAAGAAATGCAAATGGTATGAAATGATGATAGTTAAGGTTCCGTGTAAGACCATATTGGAATATGGCCTCGGTGTGAGATATTAAATAAGACCGTGTCAGGGACATGGCATAGATGTGATATTTCGTATAAGACCATGTCGGGGACATGGTGTCGATATGTTAGTTCATGTATGCCCCTATCGGGGGTATGATGTCAATGTGACATTATGTGTATAAGACTCAAGGGAGTTACTTAACAAATTTAATGACTCAACAAGTATTTTGAAATTGAGAATGAATGTGTTGTACCATGAGAGGTACATGTATGTGTTAGAACTGAATTGAGATGAATTCGGTATATGATGAACCCATAGGGGGTTATGTGTAAATGATGCACTTTGGTTGCATAAGTGATAATTATTAATGCATTGTGTGAATGCAAACGATTATAGTAGAAAGCTAAGTAAGAATGGTAGTGTGTGAGGATGTTCCGGGTAAACATTTGAAATAGATAAACTCATGTGGATAACTATCCATGAATGTACAATAACGGTGGGCTGTGTGCGATACCATCGCTTATTTATTCCAGTTGGTGGGCTAAGTGCGATACCACCGGATTTATAAATGAGTGGTGGGCTAAGTGCGATACCACCCTAAATGCTTAACTATGATGGGTTGTGTGCGATGTTATCGTTAAGCATATTATCTAGTGGGCTATGTGCGATACCACTATAATTACCCTTTTTGGTAGGCTAGGTACGATACTACCCTACTATCTGATTGTGGTGGGCTACGTGTGCAACCATCGAGTAATTTAGCATTATGGATGGATTAGTGAGAATTCATGATGTGTGGTATCATGAGTAATGGACGGTATGAGTGATTTATTGAAAATGTTTTACGTGATTATGTGGTGACAAGTACAGGGATGCATGCTAATTAATATGGGCATCTGGCTCGTGGCATGGTTAGAAAGTGGTAAGAGACAGAATGAGTAAGCTTCAAGGGTGATTGTGTAGGTAACTATGAGTTTAAGATGTAAAACTCATTATAATACCTTACGGTTGGGTATAACTAATGGTTATTAATATCTGATTTTTATATGCATATGAACTTATTAAGCATTATTGCTTACTTCTCTTCCTTTCTTATCTCTTATAGGTTAATTTAGCTAGCTCGGGTTGGAGATTGCCGAGGACGTTTTCACACTATCGAGCAGACACTTGGTATGAGGTTTCAAGTCTATATGAGTCATGCCATGTATAGGGCTAGTATTTAAGGTTGATTAAGTCATAGTTGAGATCGCCAAATGTGATAATCCAAGATTTGTAATTGATGATATGTGGAGTTTTTGTAATGGAATTTGTATGTGTGCAATGTAGAGTGGCAAGGGCTTGGTAGATAGCCTAATAATTGTCCACATGGGTAGACAAACGGGCGTGTGTCAAGACCATGTGGGAGGCACGGCTAGCACATGGGCGTGTGCCCAAGCCGTGTGAAGTCTGCACTTTACATTTGGGATTTAATTTGCCCACGGCTGAAGCACACGGCCGTGTGTATATGCCGTGTGGATAAGTCAGAATGCTAAGTTTTAGCACACGGGCCATGGCCACGGGCGTGTCAAGGCCATGTGAAATCAGTCAGTGTCACCCACGGGCTAGTCACACGGGCGTGTGCCTAGGCTGTAACACCCCAAACCCGACCCATGCGTTATGAGCGGATTTGGTATGTCACACGAGCAAAATATGTTAAACCCTTTTTTGTTCGTACTAAAATATTGCTTTGTTAAAATCAAGAAAACAAGTTTGATTTGAATATTTGATAAAATACTACTAACATCGAAGATTATTTGATAAATCGATAAATTTGAACTAATGATCTTACAAAATCGTGACTTTTGAATATGACGTTGAAAATTCGAAAGAGAATCCAAGTCTTTTGAAGATATCATTAATAGTTCGAGAGAAAATATCCGTGTTAAAAATATTTGTAAAAGTTTATTTTGAAAACCATTTGTTAATCGATTTTGGAAAACCTTTATTTAAGTTTTAGAAAAATTCTCGTTTTAAACAATTTAAGCAAAATAATAAGTATATCAACCATAAAGCGATAATAAAATACTCCAGAGGCCTTATTACAACTTAAACCAAAATAGCAAAATAATAAAATAAACGGAAATAGAAATTTAAAATTCAATAACACCATTTCTGAAGTATGGCCTCCACCGAGTCATCCATGGGCCCAAGTCCTCGTCACTGAGCATTACCTACAAGGGTTAAGAAAAAGGGGGGTGAGTTACAGGAACTCAGTGTGTAACCCACTTACCGTTGTTCACTGGGCCAAAATCCATTAAGCCATTATTAGGGCCGAAGCCCATTCATAATAATAAAAATGTATCAAATATAAGATGCATATGAAATGCAATTCCCAAACCAAACCTAGTTTTCCATCCGCTACACACCACCCGTACCAACCAACACACCTGTGGGTGATCTTTAGTCAACCCACCCCTCCAACACACCAAACGTAGGCATTAAGCCATTTATATCAGATTTGTGGACAAGCCACCAGATTAACAGAATTTACATGGCATTGCCATTTTTCAGATTTGTGACAGAGCCACCAGATTTATGTAGCAGAGCTACCAGAACTTCTCTTCATCATTACCCCATCCCATGCAAATCATGTATATAATGCATAACAAATCACAATATAATAACAGCAATTTATTCGGATATTTATTACAAAATTATGGCCCATTATAACAATTAATCAAAAGGCCCATAAAGCAAAATATCAGATTTGGCCCATTTAGCAAAATATCAGATTGGCCCATATAGCAAAATATCAGATCGGCCCATTTATCAAAATATCAGATTGGTCCATTTATCAAAATATCAGATTGGCCCATTTATCAAAATATCAGATCTGCCCATTTATCAAAATATCAGATCGGCCCTTTAAACAATTTCGTAATTCGGCCCTTTAGGGCATTTTTGTAATTTCGACCCATAGGGGCATTTTCGTAATTTCGATAATTTACCCACTAAGGGTAATTCGGTAATTTTGCAACCTAAGGGTATTTTGGAAATTTCGCAACCTAGACTTAACTACTAATGTGGAGCATAAAATTGAAACTGTCCATCTGCGTCGTACTAACTAAATTGACTATAACTTGAGTTAGGAATCTCGAAATCTAACTCCGTAAATTTTCCTTGAGACTAGACTCATATATATTCTTACTATAATTTTTACAGAATTTTTTACTTAGCCATTTAGTACAGTTTATTCCTTAAATATTCCCTTGTTTCACTGACCAACGAATCTGACCTCTCTTACCTAAAATTCAAATATCGCACTGTACAATATTCATATATTGCTCCCACTTGTTTATATTGAAAATATACTCACTAAGGAATCTGTACATATAAACTATAACTCATAATTCACTTTGTACAATTTTATAAGATTTTTCCAAGACAGATCAGGGAACCACGAAGTCATTCAGAACCAGTCTCACTAAAATTAAGATATCTCAAAATATAAAATTTTTTTTCCTTCTCCGTTTCTTCCATATCAAAATAGACACAGTAAGCTTTAATCTGATATCTTATTCACTTCGTAATTCCTTTTCTCCTATTTTTTGTGATTTTTCAAATACACATCACTGTTTCTGACCGAAACTATTTTATTACAACATACGATTACCACTACGATCATGCGCACGCCCGAGTGATCACGGATGTCAGTTTTCGGTTTTCTTCGGTATTTTGACCAAATCACAGAGCATATCATACAAAATTTCAGAGATATGTGAGATTACACACCATATCAAACATGTATTCGGAAGGTACGGGATTACACACCTGATTTTGATTTCCTAAGGAACCACTCGTCGATGACCTAGAACAATACCAACCAAAAGTTAGCCTCGGATTTCCAAAAGATTTCGTATCACTTACACTTGAATCACTTACCACTATTTCCGAAGGTAGAACATATCGAGTGATTTCGTCCCTTAAACATAATCGATTAGTCGAAACTTTGATCCGATTAACACAATAACCGAGTAGTGATATCGAATGGACTATGAAAAGACTCCTTACCTTAATCGATGATAATCCCAATTCCCACCAATTGACTTATGACTTGAGATGATTAGGCAATGATGTGGTATTCGGCCAATCCACTAGAATACTACAAATAAAAGATTATCAAGATGTGAGGGAGTAAGGAGAACACCATTTCGGTTTTAGAATCAAGATGAAACAACCAAATAATGAGGGACTCTCATTCGGCTAAAGAGAAAAAGAATGAAAAGATTTGAATAAAAACACTTACCCGGTTTAATCAAGAAAGAAAAACCCAACTTGGAAGATGGAGAAGATGAACAATTAGGCTAGGTGGTTTCGGCAAAACAAAGAAAGAAAAGTACTCACTATGGCTTTAGAGTTTCGGCAATCAAGAAGAAAGAAGAAGAATTTGTTTAATATCAACTTGAAGTTTCGGCTATCAAGGAAGATGGACAAAAGATGAATATGTGACCAATCCAAAGAGAAGAAAAAATGCACTATTGTGCTAGAAGATTTCGGCAAAGAGAGTAGCAATTTGGGAGAAAATGACACAAAGTTGTAAATGGGATTTTTGGCCAAAACAATACCAAAACCTTACCAAAAGCCAAAGTAAAATTTCAGCTACCTATCTACCCCCAAAACCATCCACATGCATAGCCATAATGGTCAAAATTTTCCAACCATACTTTCCATAACATTTCCCTTGAAAAAGGCCACATGTTCCCCTTACTTTCCCCTTTCTCTTGATTCCTTTCCTTACCTTCATCCTTTCCTTGTCTCCTTAGCCATCATACCATAATTAAAAAGTCTTACTTACCATATTTAAGCCTTGGCCGACACTTACCATATAGCACAAAAATTTAATCCAAAATATTTGCACTAGGTGGGATTCGAACCTTAGACCATTAGTACACTCCACACGCCACTTGCCACTTTACCAATTGACTCCTTGTGCTAGTAAAATGCACACTTATTTCCTTAAGTCTCGATGCTACTTGCCTACTCTCCTTAAATGATTAAACACAAAATTTTTCCTATAGCCCATCTTGAACCCGAAACTTCCTAGAAACCTCGTAACCTTCCAAATTCACTTAACTAATAAGTCCCACGTGAAATAATGCCGTTCTCTTATTCTCAAAATTTTAAAATGCTTCTACGCTCAAGGCCCAATGGGCCCAATCCTACTAGGCCCAATTTTGGGATGTTACATAGGCCGTGTGACACAAACAGAATACTCATGATTTTATACACGGGGTAGGGACATGGGCGTGTGTGACCACACGGGCGTGTCCTACTTCACATGGGCGTGTGGCCCCTATTTTATTGAGAAGTTTCTTGAATTCATAAAAGTTCCCGGGATAGTTCCGGTACCTCTCGGAAGTATGTGTAGGGCCTCCTAGGCCGATCATGTACAAGTGATGAGTTTAAACGGTATTTTATAACCCCGATCAAGATGTTTAAGAAAGATCAATTAGGTAATGCCTCAAACCCTATTCCAGCTTGAATACGGGTAAGGGGTGTTACAGAGTTACACGGGCAAGAGACACGGCCGATCACATGGGCACGTGTGAGACCTTGTGGCCCACACGGCCTCTCACACGAGCGTGGAGAAGCAAAGGAATAGGACACACGGCCGTGTGAAGACTGGACTTGAATTTTTAAATTGCACATGGCCTAGAGAAGGTGCACACGGGCGTGTGATACGGTCGTGTGGTCCAATAGGGGCCTTTACACAACCGTGCCCCCTTTTTAACCTAAAAACCCTAAAAAAATTTCAATTTTCCTTCTTCTTTGTTTTTCACCCCTACCGCCGTTCCCATCTTCCCTTACTAGTCTGGCAGCCCTCTCCTTGACCACTATTGTAACAGCCCAATTTTGGGCCTAGTCGGAATAGTGCTTTCGAGACCACAAATTTACGGTCGAAGAAATTATTTTAATATTATTTTATGTGTTATAGCATGATTATATGAATGCATGAAAATTTTGGTGAATTAATTTTAGTGATTTCATGCTTAATTTTGAAAAGGGACTAAATTGCAAAAAGTGCGAAATTTTTGTTCTACAAGCTAAAGGTGTCAAATAACTGTAGAATTTTAAATTAGAGGTCCTTAATGTGCAAATAGGCCCTTACGAGAGTGGTGGCCGGTCATAGGGACAAGGAAATGAAATTGGTCAAAGGTTAGGTGGATTTTATGTGACTTAATTGATAAAATAAAATAAAATAAAGAGAAAAAGATATCACCATTCATCTTCCTCCTCTCCATCAAATTTTTCAGCAAAAATAAGGGTTTGGGAAGCTTGAAATTTTAGCAACTCTTCACCCTTGCAAGTAAGTTTTTTGATGGTCATTCTTGATGATTTTTGTATTTTTGTGACCCTTGTAGCTTAAGCTAACTAATGGAGGGACTATTTTGCAAAATGTTTGAGAGTCAAGGGTTTTACCATGTGAGTATTCATGTTGATTTCTGAAATTTTATGGAAGAAAATGAATCTTGGTTGTTAAATAAACAACTTTTGTGAAAGGGGTTTCCATGAAAACACCTAAAATGGACCTTTTTGTAAAAGTTGTAAAATGGGTAGCAAATGTGTGAAATAATTGGAATTGTGGGTAGCTATAAGAGTAATAAAGGTTTGACTAGACTTTTTAAAGGAGGAAATTTGATTAAAATCATTTTACGAGCCTAGGGGCAAAATCATAATTATGCGAAAATCTAAGTGCAAAACGGTAATTTTGGCAAAGTAGGAATTTTGGAATGTCTTGATTAATGTGGTGATTAAATAAGTAAATTTTTTCAGTATAGATAAAAAAACAAAATTCGGACCTAGACCTGGGGAAAACCAAGCTATTAGACTAAATTGAACTAGTCGCCCATATTTTGTATACTGGGGTAAGTTGTACGTAAATAATAAAAATCTATTGTTATTATGCATTAAACAATTGATATTGCATAAAATGTTTGATTATTGTTATGAATATGCTTAACGAAATTTGATGTGGTTTACTTCCGGCTGAACCTTAGGAATAGAATGGATATCCACGCTAGGACATTTGGGTGATATGTGTGCTAGTGTAAGACCATGTCTAGGACATGGCATCGGCGTTGATATGTGTGCTAGTGTAAGACCATGTCTGGGACATGGCGTCAGCGTTGAGATGAGAGCTAGTGTAAGACCATGTCTGGGACATGGCATCGGCCTCAATATGTGAGCCAGTGTAAGACCATGTCTTGGACATGGCATCAGCACCGTACCCTCTCGTGTGAGGCTTGTCGGGTATCCTTTGGTATTCCAACTGGTTCAACGGGTAATTTAAAGCTTGTGTTAAAAGTGAGAAAAGTTATGACTATGTTGTAAGTGATATAGGTACCTACACAAAATTCATAAGAAATGAGCTCGATTTATGTTGTATGATTAGTAAGGATGAAAATGAGTAAGTTATACCTTAAATCATTTGAGAATTATGTGCAGGTTTATAATGCGTTATGAGTATGATAATGCATGGTAATTGTTGTTGATTATTTACATGCGACTTAATAAGCTTTATGCTTACTCCCTCTCTTTTCCATTTTCTTATAGTGCCGCCAAGCTAGCTCGGGGATCAACAGACGTTGGAGGCATCGATCACACTATCAATCTGAACATTTGGTATAGTTAGATTTATCATTTTGAGTATGGCATGTATAGGGACTTGGTCTTTGCCAAGTGTCATATTGTTTTGGCCAAATGTGTTGGCTTGTCTTGAAGATTGATTCATTTTGTATAAGGCCATGGATGAAGGCAAATACTTGTTGTTGATAAATGCAAATGTTGGTGTTTCCATGAATGTGGTTAAGACGTGGTTTGGTTGATAAGTAAGAAATGTTGTAGGCGATAGACAATAGCTTGGATTGAGGCGTGAATGCCTTGGTTGTGACTGATTTAGTCATGTGTTTGTTCTTGTGATGGTATTATATTATGTGAGTAGATGTGTGCTTGAAAGGGGTGACAAAAAGGCTTGGAAAATAATCTTACAGCAGTCCACACAGGTAGACACACGGGCTTGTGTCTAGGCCATGTGTGACACACGGTCTGCCCCATGGGCGTGTAGTCCGGCCGTGTGTCCCCTGCACCTTAAATTGGTAAAACAGAATGCAAAATAGTAACCACATAGGCTGAGACACGGCCGTGTGTCTCAATCGTGTGGAAGACACGGCCATAGGACATGGGCATGTGCCTAGGCTTTGTGAAGTCTGCACCTTTAATGCAAAATTAAATTTTCCACATGGCCTAGCACATGGGCACGTGCCTTAGCCGTGTGACCCTAAAATGTTGCTGACGTCAAAAATAGAAGGTCAAGGTTTTAACGCACGGGCTGAGACACGAGCGTGTCATGGCCGTGTGAGGGACACGGGCCATGGACACGGGCGCGTGCCAGACCGTGTGACATCCTGACTTTTCGCGAAGCACAAGTTAGGCGCGCACACGGGCTTAGGACATGGCCACGTTATGAGATCACACAGGCGTGTCGCCTTTCCACACGGGTGTGTGCCCTATTTTAAATGGAATTTTCTAATGTTTATGATAGTGCTCGATTTAATCCCGAATTGTTCCTAAAGTGTGTTTTGGGCCTCGTAGGCCCTTATTAAGGACATTAAGAGGAAGTTTGAAAGGTTTTGAATTTGAACAAACTTTTACAAATCAAAATTTTATGTTTGTATGCGTTTAAGTAAGGTAACGCCTCGTACCCTATATCGACGTCGGGTACGGGTAAGGGGTGTTACATTTAGTGGTATCGAAGCTATGGTTTAGTTGATTCTCAGACTAACCTAGCGTGTGTACGAGTCTAGCTATACATGCCATATATGAATTATGACAGTGTGACGACTCCTGACAATTTAAAATGTGTTTTTTAAATAGTAAATGGATCCTGACAGAGCAGTGGTGGGTGATGTTGAAAGTAATGCACCGGCTCCCACAGAAGGGACCGCGCCAGTCGAAAGTGGGCCCGTGACACTGAGTCAGGGTGGAGGGGCTAGAGAAACATTCCTCCATATGATGAATGTTTGGTATTCAGAGTTTTTCGTGCACACCTGAATGCTCCACCTCCTCCAATCCCCCAGTCTGCCCCTGTAGCTCCCCAAGTGGTGGAGATGTTAAGAAGGGAAAAACCTCTGGTAGACAGAATTCGAAAGCAAGTGTCTGAGAAATTTAGAGCGAATATAGATGATGACCCAGAGAGAGCAGAATTCTGGCTAGAAAATACCATTAGGGTATTCGATGAGTTGTCTTGCATACCAGAGGAGTGCATGAAGTGTGTAGTGTCACTCCTGCGAGACTCGGCCTACCAATGGTGGAACACCCTTGTTTCGGTTGTACCAAGGGAAATGATTACATGGGAGTTTTTCCAAGAGGAATTCTGAAAGAAGTATATTAGTCAGAGGTTTATAGACCAGAAGAGGAGGGAATTTCCAGAACTGAAGCAAGGCCGAATGACAGTAACAGAGTATGAGTGTGAGTTTGTAAGGCTTAGCAAATACGCTCGAGAGTGGGTATCCACCGAAGTCATCATGTGTAAAAGGTTTGAGGACGGATTAAATGAAGACATCCGACTATTAGTTGGCATTCTGGAATTAAAGGAGTTTGTGGTGCTCGTTGAAAGAGCTTGCAAGGCCGATGAATTGGCCAAGGAGAAAAGGAAAGCTGATATTGAGTCTCGTGACTTAAAGAAAAGATAGTTTGGGAAATCATTTCTGTCCTCATCCCGGAAATCGAGAGAATTCACTACCCGATCAAATGCTTCAGCGGGATTCTCGAGTAAAAATAAGAATAAGTAGTACACGGCGTCTAAAGCTCAAACTACTTCTATTGCGAGTGTTGGTAGTGCTCGACCAAATAAACCGAAATGTTTGCAGTGTGGCAGACGACATTTCGGTGAGTGTCGAGGAAATGATAGAGGCTGTTTCAAGTGCGGTTCACTAGGCCACTTCATTCGAAACTGTCTTGAGATGGATGAGAAAGACATAAAGTAAGATGTGCGAGCGAGTAATGCTCCTTCTAGAGGTAGACCACAGAAGAACTCGAGAAGTGGGGCTGGCAGTAGAGGTGCGCCTAGAGATTCCGCCGTGAGGTTTGAGGGCCGAGCGCCTACAAGGACTTATGCCATTCACGCTCGCGAAGAGGCATTATCTCCAGATGTGATAACGGGTACTCTTTCTCTTCATGATATCTCTGTTGTTGCTTTGTTTGATCCGGGGTCTACCCATTCGTATGTTTGTATGAAATTGGTGTTTAGTATGAATATGCATGTTGAGTCTACTGAATTTGTGGTAAAAGTGTCAAACCCTTTAGGCAAGCATGTGCTAGTTGACCAAGTGTATAGAAATTGTCCCTTGACAATTAGAGGTCATTGTTTTCTGGCTAATCTTATGCTGCTACCGTTTGATGAATTTGACGTGATTCTTGGTATGGACTAGTTAGCAGCTCATGATGTGATAGTAAATTGTGGGAGAAAATTTATTGAACTGAAATGTGAAAATGGGGATATCCTTCGGGTTGAATCAGGTGAATCGGATAGCTTGCCTATAGTGATTTCTTCTTTGGCGGTTGAGAAATGTATAAGAAAAGGGTATGAGTCTTATCTCGCGCTTGTGTTGAATACTCAAGTGTCAGAAGCAAAGATTGAGTTAGTGCCAGTGGCATGTGAATATCCAGATGTGTTTCCGGAGGAGATACCTGGATTGCCTCAAACTAGAGAAGTCGAGTTTGGTATTGAGTTGGTCCCTGGTGCGGCACCTATTTCAGTTGCCCCATATAGGATGGCCCCGCTGGAATTAAAAGAGTTGAAAGTTCAGTTACAGGAGTTAACGGATAAGGGTTTTGCAAGACCGAGCTATTCCTCGTGGGGTGCTCCGGTACTTTTTGTGAAAAAGAAAGACGGGTCGATGAGGTTATGTATAGACTACAGATAGCTCAACAAGGTGACTGTAAAGAACAAGTATCCTTTGCCAAGGATCGATGATCTGTTTGACCAATTGAAAGGAGCCACAGTGTTTTCTAAGATAGACTTGAGGTCCGGTTACTACCAGCTGAGAGTTAAGGATCAAGATGTACCAAAAACTGCATTCTGGATGAGGTATGGCCATTATGAGTTCCTCATCATGCCCTTTGGCTTAACGAATGCTCCTGCAATTGATGTGTCTCTAACTAACTATGATCACAATGAAGGCAAGCACACCTATCGCTTAATAGTATAGTTATGGTAAGACCGGTAATATCGTATCCACAAGGACCAAGAGTACTAGTAATTACTATCTTTTTATTATCTAGCCTAAAAATTGGAGTGATTTCTTTTTAAACTAAAACTAATTAAAAACACGACAAAGAATGAATTAGGAAAATACTTTTAGACAAGTTATGTGATAGGCAATACCTAAGGAAGAATCCACCTAGACTTCACTTATTACATTTGATTCATACGATTTATTCACTTGACTTAATCCGTAGAAATCTCTGATTTATGTTAATATATCTTTCAAGACTAAAAACAACTGATTTTAGGTTGATTAATTGAAATCTCTTTCTAATTAAAACCCCTATTGTCGCATTAACTCGATCTATGGATTCCCTTATTAGATTTGACTCTAATCCGGCAGATTTTCGTCGCCCTATCTCTAGGGTTGCAATCAACTCCTCTTAATTGTGTTGATCTACTCTTAAACAGGGACTTTTGCTCCACTGAATAATCACATTTGACTTGAATCAATAACCTGAATTATCAAAACAAGAGTAAGAACTCACAATTAAGAATAAGAACAAGTATTTATCTTATAAATCAAATAATAATAAGATCCGTCATAGGTTTCATCCCCTCGGGTATTTAAGGGATTTAGTTCATACTGATAGAAGGAAACATCTCAAAATAAGGAAAACCCAAAAACTTCTAAAGAACTTGATGGGAGATCTTCAGTATTGATGGAGATCCTTCCTCCGAGCTGCTTCCAACGACTGTCTTCGAGTATTTTCCGCGTTCTATTCAGCCTTCTCTTTTAGGTCACCCTCTAGGGTATTTATATAGGCTTTGGAACGTCTTTCTTTTCCCATAAGTAACCTTTTCTGGATAGAATTAATCTTTGATACGGTAGGGACACACCCGTGTGACATGCCCGTGTTCGATAGCCTTATGCCGTGCTCGCTCCTGCTCACCACACACGGTCATGTGGTTTGCCCGTGTACGTTGATCCAGGCCTTGTTCGATTCTACTCGTAACGCACGGCCGTGTTTGATAGCCCAGGGCGTGTTGAATTCTAAGATAGGCCCATTTTGTCCCTTTTTGGCCCGTTTCTCGTTCTTTTCGATTCCCTAAGCTCTCTTGAGTGTAAAACATGAAATTAAAGGATTAGGAGCATCAAATTAATCAAATCTAATGAAAACTCATCCAAAAACAAGCTAAGCATGGGGTTCAAATATGTATAAATTATGGTTTATCAAATATCCCCACACTTAAGCCTTTGCTTGTCCTCAAGCAAAATCCTCAACTCACAATTAAAACTAGCTTCCTTAATTCATAATTCTCATCAATAATGTTTCATCATAATTCACAGATAATTCATACATTGATAATTTTAACTAAAAGAGTCCTAAAGATTCAGACAATCTAAGTCATAAATATTTATAGCACGAAAACAAAGGTGTTTCCCCTTACCTAAATAATTACCTTTGATTCAAAACCGACAAGAATTGACATCCTCACTAAAGATTCACTCAAATCACTCAAAGTGTTTAAGGTTCGAATTAAGCACTCAAAAGTCAAACATGAAAAGTTAATCCCATAGGCTTGTATGAAAATCAAATCTCCACCACTATAAAATGAGACGATACACAAATCAAAAGGTCTTTTAAAGGGTTATAATGGGGCTTGGGTTAAAGGTGTGGATAAAGGCTGAATTAGAGGGTTAGAATCGAGATTGGATTGATAAATTACTTAACTAGAAAAAATGGACTAATACTGAATAATTACATCAATTGAGAACTTATCACTAATAACACGGGCTTCTTCTCAAAATGTAAAATTAACTGCTTAAACTCAAATAACAAAGAACTAATAATGAATAGATTTCCAATATTTTTTTTAAGAATAAGTATTTATAATAATAATAAGAGATTTAACAACTGAAATAAAGAAAATAGTTAGGCAGCTGATCAAATCAAATCTCGACATAAGGGGAGTCAAAGTAGGAGAAGTAAAAATTTGGTTTTGGGTTAATATTAATAGGTGAGTCAAGAAAACGGTTTATTAGGCTAAAAAGGGTTCACTAGGGGTTAATTATGGAGGTAGGATTTTTAGTGGAATAAGTGGGTTAAAACCTAGGTGCCTTTATCATCTTAGTATATCAACTCAAAAGTGTGGTCTCGACATGCATAATCGAAGCAAGTTCTAGAATAAAAAATCAATGTTACACATTCATAATCAATCAAGTGAGCAACAAAAGAATATGCTCTAAAAGGCTCAAAATCTCACAAAAATTATGATTTTTGATGTCAACCTTACAAATTTCAAACTTCAAAGTAATATTTAAATTTAGGGAAACAACCTAGAAATTTTTAATTCTGAAAATAGACTTATCATGCTTGATTCTCTAATATCTTAAAGTTTAACCCATCAATGCACAATTACCTATGACTTAATCCAAAACATATCCATGAAAATCATAAATCAATAAAAGTTTCATTCTAATATGAGTAAATTACTTAAGAACAAGGCATAATTCAGTATTGTTGACACCTCCCCACACTTAAGATGTACATTGTCCTCAATGTACAAAGATAAGTGATCGTGTGTCAGAGTTTTAAAAATTTAAATAATGAGAATGATCGAACCTGGAAACTAACTATGACAACGATTGAGGCAAGTGCACCTATCGAATAGTAGTATAGCTTAGGCAAGACCGGATTGTCGAACCCAAAGGAACTAAAAGTACTAATACTAACTTTCTTTTTATTATTTAGCCTAAAATAAAGGGAATTTGTTGTTTTAAATCTAAATTAAGTAACTACTAAATTAAAGACTCTAAGACAAAGAAGAATGAATTTGGGAAAATAACTTGAGGAAAAACCAATTGATTAAGATGACACCAAAGGAAGAATCCACCTAGACTTCACTTGTTATCTAACTCTGAACCAGACGATTTATTCACTTGACTTGATCTGTAAGATTCCCTAATGTATATTAAACCCTCTCTTGAGGCGAATAACGTCTAACCCTAGGTTGATTAATTGAAATCTCTTTCTAATTAAAACCCCTAGAATCGCATTAACTCGATATATGGAATCTGATATTAGGTTTCACCCTAATCCGGCAAAATCTCATCACCCTATCTCTAGGCGCGCGATCAACTCCGCTTAACTATGCTAGATCTACTCTTAGGCAGGGACTTTTGCTCCTCCACCTAAGCACATCAAACTTGAATTAATATCCGCGAAATATCAACACAAGAATTAAGAACACATAATTAAGAACAAGTCAAATATTTATCATATAGTTAAGTAAACGTTAACAAGATTCATCTAAGTTTCATCCCCCTCAGGTATCTGAGGGTTTAGTTCATAACAATAAAAGAAAACATCTCAGAAGATAAGATAAAACAAAACATAAGAAATCCCTAAAACACCCTGAAGGAAATTAAGGAAAAATCCTCCGTCTTGAGTATAATTCCGACTTCTAGAGATGAATCAACTGGCTATCCTCGAGCGAATCCCCACAAATCTGCCTTCTCTGGCCTAGCAAGATGCCCCCTGTCAAAGGTACTGGGCTCCCCCCTTTAGGTCATACTTAGGGTGTATATATAGGCTTTTGGAATGTGTTTCTTTTCCCTAAGCATCCCAATCCGAATGAAACTTCTCTTTGCCATGGCAGGGGCACGACCATGGCACACGCCCGTGTGAATCGTGGCCAGGCCGTGTTGGGTCGACTAATGAGGCATGGCCGAGTGGGCCTTGGGTCCAGGCCGTGTCGATTTCGTGATGTGGCCCATTTGGCCTATTTTAAGCCCATTTCTTGTTCTTTTCATCCTCCGGTGCTTTCCTGAGTATAAAACATGAAAATAAAGGATTAAGAGCACCAAATTACATAAAATAAGGAATAATTCATCCAAAAGCATGCTAAATGTGGGATTAAAATATATTACTTTTATGATTTATCAAATACCCCCACACTCAAGCTTTTGCTTGTCCTCAAGCAAAATTCTCAACTCATAATTAAAACAAACTTCCCTCAATTCATAATAGTCATTGATAGTGTTTCATCATAATTCAAGGATAATTTATACATGGATAATTCAACTCAAAGGGTCCTAAAGATTCAAATAATCTAAGTCATACATTTGTAGCATAAAACATAGGTGTTTCCCCTCATCTAAATAATTACCTCTGATTCAAAATCGAAAAGAATTGACATCCTCACTAAAGATTCACTCAAATCACTCGAAGTGTTTAAGGTTCAGAATTAAGCACTCAAAAGTCAAACATGAAGAGTTAATCCCATAGGCTTGCATGAAAATTAAATCTCCATCACTATAATATGAGATGATACATAAATCAAAAGGTCTTTAATAGGGTTGTAACGGGGCTTGGGTTAAAGGTGTGGATAAAGGCTGAATTAGAGGGTTAGAATCAAGATTGAATTGACAAATTACCTAACTAGAAAAAATGAACTGATAAATAATTACATCAATTGAAAACTTGCACTAATAATACTCTAATACGAGCTTCTTCTTCAGTAATTGGAATTTAAACGTATAAGCTCACTTAATCACAAAACTAATAATGAATACACTTTGATTTTTTTTTAAGAACAAGTCACAAATAATAATAAAGAACTTTAACAACTGAAATATAGAACATAGTTAGGTAATCACTCAAAATCAAATCTCGACAAAAGGGTAGTCAAGAGGAATGGTGATAACAAATACAGACTGGGTTTTGGGTTAATATTAGTGGGTGAGTCAATAAATAGGGTTGTTAGGATTAAAAGGGGTTCACTAAGGGTTAATTATGGAGGTAGGTTTTTTTTAGTGGAGTTAGTGGGTTAAATCCTAGGTGCCTTCATCATCTCTGTATATCAAATCAAAGGTGTGGTCTCGACATGTATAATCGATGCAAGTTCTAGAATAACTAATCAATGTTGACACACTCATAATCAAAAAGTAAGCAAGAAAAAGAATATATGCTCTATAAGGCTCAAAATCTCACAAAAATTATGGGTATTTTTATGTCATCCTTGTAAATTTCAAACTTCAAAGTAATATTTAAATTCAGGTAGACAACCTAGAAAATTTTTAATTCTGAAAAATAGACTTATCATGCTTGATTCTCTAATATTCTTAGAATTTAATCATCAATGCACAATTATCAATGACTTAATTCAAGACATATCAATAAAAATCATAAATCAGGGGAATTTCATTTTAATCATAATATGAGAAACTTATTTTAAGACAAGACATAATTCAGGGATTTGAGAATAATGCAAAAAGTTTGGAATCCTTAAGATTCACCCCCCACACTTAAGATGTACATTGCCCTCAATGTACAAAGATAGATAATAGCGAAAATAATAATAAAATCATAAGATATGGGGAGAGGTGAAACTTCCTGAATTATGGATGAAAATTCTTGGAGGATGTTCCATGACAAAGACGTTGGAGGGGTTGTAGTGGCTATGGTTGTGGTCGTGGTGGCTACCCACTATTGTTGTGCTAGATGAAGAAATTGGGTAGCCTTTGAAGGATTAGCCAAGATATACTAATAATAATTAAAACTACACTAATTAAATAATTAAAGAAAAGCAAGCTAAACTGAAGAAAAATAAAATATGAAGTAAAATTAAAAGAAAAGATAAATGGACCGTAGGGTCCTTTTT
Source organism: Gossypium sturtianum (assembly GCA_025698515.1). NCBI lineage: Eukaryota > Viridiplantae > Streptophyta > Magnoliopsida > Malvales > Malvaceae > Gossypium > Gossypium sturtianum. The sequence continues at coordinate 46,149,666 of CM046943.1, forward strand.
GTTGGATGGTTCATGCGAGGTGGGTGTTATTTCTAAGGTCATTGTGGTGTCAAGGTGTGGCGGAAGTGGTGTGATTCCCAAGCAGGCTGTAGAACCTAAAATTAAGAAACTAAAATAAAATAAACTAAATTAAGCATAAGATAGTCAAAGAGAAGGAAAATAAAGGAGAAGAGTAAATAAGAAGAAAAATTAAATGGTCTCAAAGACCCTTGGCTTGTCGAATATTTGAAGTGGCCGGCATGAACTTATGTAGATCGGTCTCCCAGAGGGGTGCTGTGCTTGGATCCTTCTGCTTTTTCGACATAGTTATGGTGTGGCTCGATAGTTAATGAAATATTAGATAGGAAAAATAGGGAGAGGGTTAAGAAAGAAAAGGAAAACTAAATGGGCTGAATGGGTGTGAAGAGGGAGGGGTAGGTGGTTTAAATAGAATTCTCAAGTCAGGTACATTCCCACGCCCGTGTCTCGTGATTTTGAATTTTAGGCGCGTTCAGGGTGCTTGGCCACGGTCGTGGTTAAAGTGACATGCCCGTGTTCTTCTTCACATGGTTGTTCAGCACGGGCGTGTTCCCCCCGTGTTCGAAAAGTCAGTATCTTCACACGGTTGTGTAGCACGGACGTGTCCAGCCCGTGCTTGGCAAGTCAGTATAGTCCACGGTTGCTCAGCACGGGCGTGGGGCTATTGTTGTAGCCCGTGTTGGGGATAAAAATCTGCTTTTTTAAGAACGGCTATAAGTACGCCCGTGTTTCGTCCCATGGCTTCCACACGGCCACGGGCACGCCCGTGTGTAAGGCCGTGTGGTCTAAAACCTGTGCTTCATTAGATTAGTTAATATGGGGTTGGATGCTAGCAATTAAAAGTATAATGTTAGTGAAGTTAGTACTCGGGTTGCCTCCCGAGAAGCGCTCGTTTAAAGTCTTAAGCTAGGCTTACCCTGTTTTCATTTCTAAAAGAAGGTTCACAGAGCTGAAGCTCCTCTCTCATATTAATAAAATCTTCACCATTATAGATTTTGAGTCGGTGACCATTTACCTTGAATGCGCCTTGAGTGGGATGAGTTACCTCGATTGTGCCATAGGGAAAAATTGTTTTGATCATGAATGGACTGACCATCTTGATTTCGCTTTCCCGAGAAACAGTTTAAGCCTCGAGTTGTATAGCAGGACCAAGTCCCCTACTTCGAATTGTTTTGATTTCTTTAGACGAGCATCATGGCGTCGCTTTGTTGCCTCCTTGTATAGTTTTGAGTTCTCGTAGGCATCAGCTCTCCATTCGTCTAGCTCATTCATCTGCATCATTCTTTTCTCTCCTGCAGTTTTAAGATCGTAATTTAAGAATTTTATAGCCCAAAAGGCTTTGTGTTCTAACTTGAATGGCAAATGACAACTTTTCCCGTAGACAAGTTTGTATGGGGATGTCCCTAGGGGGTTTTAAACGCTGTTCTATAGGCCCATAGGGCATCATCTACTTTTAATGCCCAATCTTTTCTGTTTGATTCAACCATTTTTTTGAGAATGCGCTTAAGTTCTCGGTTTGCTACTTCTACTTGCCGACTGGTTTGAGGGTGATATAGGGTAGCTATCCTGTGGTGTACTCCATATTTTTTTAAGACTTTATCAAATTGAGTATTACAAAAATGAGTACTCCTATCACTAATGATGGCTCTAGGTGTTCCAAATCGAGAGAACAGTTTCTTGAGAAACTTAACTACTACTCTGGCATCATTGGTAGGTAAAGCTTCGGCTTCCACCCATTTTGACATGTAATCAACTGCTACTAGGATGTATTTATTTCCGAATGAACTAGGGAATGGACCCATAAAATCAATACCCCATATGTTGAATATTTCATATGATAGCATGTATGTTTGAGGCATTTCATCGCGTTTAGAAACATTACATTCTTTGGCATTTATCACACAGTAAGCGACGTACTGTTGGCATCTTTAAATAGATGGGCCAATAAAAACTGATTCGAGTATTTTATGTGCTGTCTTAATACCATCGTAGTGTCCTCTTGAGGGTCCGAGTGGCGTTGTTCTAGGATTTTGCTTGCTTCGTCTTTTTAGCATCTTGAATCACCCGATCTGCATGCATATACGGAAAAGAAAGGGATCCTCCCAAAAATAGTTCTTCAGATTAGAAAAGAATCGCTTCTTTTGATAATGTGTTAGCCTTTTCGGTAGGATGTTAGCAGCTAAAAAATTCGCAATATCTGCAAACCAGGGTACCTCGCAGTTGGTTATAGAGAATAGCTGTTCTGTAGGGAATGAGTCGTTTATCTCTATCTCTTCACGTTCCTTTATGTGTGGATTTTCAAGTCTAGATAGGTGGTCTGCTGCAAGATTTTTGGCTCCTTTCTTATCCTGAATTTCCAAATCGAATTCCACAGCTAGTAATTCTTTCTCCGTGGTGGTGTAATTTTCTTGCGCAGCCGTTAATGTTTTGCTGGCGTAATAGATCGGTTGGAAGTGTTTGTCTCTTCGCTGTCCTAAAACTGCACCTACTGTAAAGTCACTCGCATCACACATTAGTTTAAAAGGGAGATTCCAATCAGGGGCAATTATAATTGGGGCGTTTATTAATTTCTCTTTAAGAATATTAAATGCATCTAAACATTCCTGATTAAAATTAAAAGGTACATCTTTTTCTAGCAATTTCGTTAGAGGCTTAGCTATTTTAGAAAAATCTTTAATAAATCTTCTATAAAATCCTGCATGTCCTAAAAAGCTTCTAATAGCCTTAACTGAACTAGGAGGAGGTAATTTTTCTATGGTTTTGACCTTTGCTTTATCTACCTCGATTCCTTTACTAGAAATTTTATGTCCCAATACAATTCCCTCTTGTACCATAAAGTGACATTTTTCCCAATTTAAAACAAGGTTTGTTTCTTCACATCTCATTAGAACTCGTTTTAAATTTTTAAGGCAAAAATGGAAAGAATTACCGAATACCAAAAAATCGTCCATAAATACCTCCATAATGTCTTCCACAAGTTCGTCAAAGATTGCCAACATGCAACGCTGAAAAGTAGCAGGAGCATTACATAATCCAAAAGGCATTCTACAATAAGCAAACGTACCGTATGGGCATGTGAATGTTGTTTTCTCTTGATCTTCAGGTGCTATTGGGATTTGGAAATAACCGGAAAGTCCATCTAGGAAGAAATAGTACATATGCCCAGATAACCTTTCAAACATTTGATCAATGAAAGGCAGAGGGAAGTGATCTTTTCTAGTGGCATCGTTTAGCTTCCTGTAATCAATGCAGACTCTCCATCCTATGACTGTTCTGTTGGGAATTAGTTCATTCTTCTCGTTGGCTACCACAGTAATGCCTCCATTCTTCTAACAACTCGCACAGACTTACCCATTTGTTTGTCGTAAATAGGATAAATTATTCCAGCATCTAGAAGTTTAATTACCTCGGCTTTCATGACTTCTTTTACGTTGGTATTTAATCGTCTTTGAGGTTGCACACATGGTTTATACTCATCTTCCATTAAAATTTTGTGGGTACAAAATGATGGGCTTATTCCCTTAATATCAGAGATTTTCCAAGCTATTACTTTCTTATGTTTCGTTAGTACATGTAGCAACTCCTCTTTCTCCTTGGGTTCTAGTTCTGAAGAGATAATTACTGGTAACGTAAAATTGTCCCCAAGGAATGCATACTCTAAATGTTTCGGTAACTGTTTCAATTCTAATTTGGGTGGTTCATCAATGGAGGGTTTTTGTTTTAGTTCGTCATTGACTTCAATGCTCTCTTTTTCTATTTTTCTAGATGAAGATGTTTTTAGATTTAGCTCAAATCGACTTCATCTTCTTCTTCCTCTTCTTGAGTAAGACACAGTTCCATCGTGTCATCATGTATGATTTCTGTAATGAGTTTTGAATAATATGATCGTGAGTATCAACAAAATAACAGAATCATCTTGTTCTTTAGAATATCTCATGGCATCATAAATTTGAAAAATAATTTCCTCCTCGCATATCCTTAATGCAAGTTTACCATCACCTACATCGATAAATGACCCTAGCAAGTTAGCTAAAAAGGGCGCCCTAAAATTAAAGGAACTTCAATGTCCTCATCCATGTCAAGCACAACAAAATCAACAGGAAAATAAATTTATCAATTTTTACCAAGATATCTTCAATAACTCCTCTAGGATATTTAATAGATCCGTCACCTAATCAATACTCATCCTAGTGGGTTTTGGTTCCCAAGATCTAGTTGTTTAAACATTTTGTAAGGCATTAAATTAATATGGCTCCTAGATCGCCTAATGCTTTCTTGATAATTAAATTACCAATTAAACAGGGAATAGTAAAACTTCCTGGATCTTTTAATTTGGTTGGTAACTTGTTTTGGAGGATGGCTAAACACTCTTTATTAAGCTCCACTGTTGATACTTCTTCAGGCTTCCTTTTATTAAATCGGAGTTCTTTTAAGAATTTTATGACGCGTCGGCATCGTGAAATGGCTTCAATAAAGGGTAAGTTAATATGTATTTGTTTAAAGAGTTCAAGAAATTTACCGTATTGGGCATCTAATCGGTCTTTCTTTAACTTTACTGGGTATGGGATTGGTGGTTTTCTTTCTTTGCGCACTGGAGTTACATCCTCAACTCCCTCATACTTTGCTTTGTCATCTTCATGTGGTATTTTTTTCTTTGGTTCGACTAACTCCTTTCCACTTCTCAGTGTAACCGCCTTTACCTGTTCTGTTCCTTTAGAAAAAATCTCTGATCGAATTTCAGAAACCATCTTAGTAAGTTGTCCAACTAACTTAGTAAGTTCCCCAACTTGATTCCCAATCCCTTTGATCGATGCTTGTTGATTATTAAGAGTTGTCTCAGTTTTTTGGAGACGAGTATCTGTGGCTGCCATGAATTTTGTCAGCATCTCTTCAAGGTTCGGCTTCTTCTCCTGTGGATAGGGCTGATTTTGGAAATTTTGAGGAGGTTATTGTCTTTGATTTCCTTGATTTCCTTGACCTCCCCATGAAAAATTTGGGTGGTTCCTCCAACCTGGATTATTACTATAAGGATTATTATTAGGTCTGAAATTGTTACCTATATAATTCATCTGTTCGCTCTCTGTGCCCGGTTGGTAGGGTGGGTACTCAGGATTCGCCACACTTCCACTTGCGTCACACTGCATCACTGGATGTCCCTGCGAAGAACACAAACTATCAAGCTTTTTATTCATCATCTCTACTTGGTTTGATAGCATGGTTATTGCATCGAGGTTGAAAACTTTGGCTGTTTTTGTTGGCCTTGTCCTTGTAACTTGCCACTGATAGTTATTCAGTGACATCTCCTCTATGAATTCGTAGGCTGCTTCAGGAGTTTTGTTGTTCAGGGTTCCACCGGCGACTGAATCAATTAGGTTCCTCGTTGAGGGGTTCACACCATTGTAGAAAGTTTGGACTTGAAGCCACAAAGGTAATCCGTGGTGTGGGCACCTTCTCAAGAGATCCTTGTATCTCTCCCATGCATCGTATAAAGTTTTTAAATCAATCTGCACAAAAGAAGAGATATCATTCCTTAATTTGGTCATTTTGGCCGGCGGAAAATATTTTAATAAAAATTTTCGGTCATTTGATCCCATGTGGTGATTGACCGTGTGTAACGAGTTTAACCACTTGCTTGGCTTTATTCCTTAATGAAAAGGGAAATAAACGAAGTATGGCATCATCGAAACGCCATTTATTTTGAAAGTATCACAGAACTCTAGAAAATTAGCTATATGAGTATTTGGGTCTTCGTCCTACAAACCATCAAATTGAACGAATTGTTGAATCATTTGTATAGTGTTAGGCTTTAATTCAAAATTATTAGCAGCTATAGTAGGCCTAACAATACTCGATTCGGCTCCTGTTAAATGTGGTTTAGCATAATCAAACATAGTACGAGGAGCATTATTTTCTCCCACATCTTGTGGTGGTGGATTATTCTCATCCATCCCTTCAGTAGGATTGGATTCGTTTTGTTGCTCTTCTTCTTGGTAATTTAGGGCTCGCCTGATTTCTCTACGATTTCTGTGAGCGGTAGCTTCAATATCACTGTCGTATACTAAAGGTCCTCTCGGGTTCCTTCTAGTCATAAACTATAGGTACCTGCTAGGAAAAAGAAAGAAAGAAAATTAGAAGAGTTAAAACTAAGGTAAAAATAAAAATAAAAATAAAAGTAAATTTCAAAAAAATAAAAAAAATGGCTAAAGTAATAAAAATAGAGCTTTCTTAATATTTTAATTCCCCGACAACGACGCCAAAAACTTGATCGTGTGTCAGAGTTTTAAAAATTTAAATAATGAGAATGATCGAACCTAGAAACTAACTATGACAACAATTGAGGCAAGTGCACCTATCGAATAGTAGTATAGCTTAGGCAAGACCGGATTGTCGAACCCAAAGGAACTAAAAGTACTAATACTAACTTTATTTTTATTATTTAGCCTAAAATAGAGGGAATTTGTTGTTTTAAATCTAAATTAATTAACTACTAAATTAAAGACTCTAAGAAAAAGAAGAATGAATTAGGAAAATAACTTGAGGAAAAACCAATTGATTAAGACGACACCCAAGGAAGAATCCACCTAGACTTCACTTGTTATCTAACTCTGAACCAGGCGATTTATTCACTTGACTTGATCCGTAAGATTCCCTAATGTATATTAAACCCTCTCTCGAGGCGAATAACGTCTAACCCTAGGTTGATTAATTGAAATCTCATTCTAATTAAAACCCCTAGAATCGCATTAACTCGATCTATGGAATCCCATATTAGATTTCACCCTAATCCGGCAAAATCTCGTCACCCTATCTCTAGGTGCGCGATCAAATTCGCTTAACTATGCGAGATCTACTCTTAGGCAGGGACTTTTGCTCCTCCACCTAAGCACATCAAACTTGAATTAATATCCGCGAAATATCAACACAAGAATTAAGAACACATAATTAAGAACAAGTCAAATATTTATCATATAGTTCAGTAAACGATAACAAGATTCATCTATGTTTCATCCCCTTCAAGTATCTGAGGGTTTAGTGTAACATCCCGGTTTAGGGCCTAGTCAGAATAGTGGTGCGAGACCACAAATCTGAGGGTTATAAATGAGTTTTTGAGGTTTATGCCTTTTATGCATGCTAGTCTGAAAGTTTCATGAAGCAATTTTGTGAAATTGCGGTTGAATTATCAAAAAGGACTAAATTGAAAAAGTTACAAAATGTGTGTTTCTAGAAGCTATATGTGTTAAATAGCTTTAGATTATTAATTAGAGGTCCTTAATGAGCAATTTTCCCAATTTTTAGTTTTTGGACAAAAATGGGCATGGATGAGTTAAAATTTAAAGTTTATCAAAAGGGCATTTTGGTCATTTAACAAATAAGTGATTAAAAAGGAGAAAAGATGACAAAATCATGCTCATCTTCTTCCCCTCATTGCCGAAAATTTGAAGGAAGCCATAGCTAGGGTTCTTCAATTTTTCAAGCTTGCTAGTAAGTGCATCTAGCCTCATTTTTGATATTCTTTGTATTTTTGAAGTCCCGGTAGCATGAGTAAGCTATTTTTAGCTATTTGATGAGCTATGAAGGATGTTCAAAAATGTGGTCATGTATGACATGCATGTATTTTGTTGTTTTATGGAAGATTATGAAAGCTTGATGTAGTAGAAACATCTTTTATTAAGTGATTTTCCATGAAAATGCATGTAGGGACTTGATTGTGAAAATCTTAAGTTTGGTCATACATGTGTGTTTTAGTGAGAATTGATGATAGATTTAGTAGAATAAGTGGTTCGGCTAAGCATGAAAGACTAGAAAGTTGAGTAAAAATCACTTTACGAGCCTTTGGGGCTAAAGTGTAAATATGAGAAAGTTTAGGGGCAAAATAGTAATTTTGCCAAAGTATGAGATGTGGGTCAATTTAGTCAATGTATATATTGAATAAGCTGATTTATTCATTATAGATCAAGAAAGACGAAGCCCGGATCGAAACCGAGGCAAAAGTAAGGTGGTGGACTAAATTGCAAGTCTCAATACTTTTGAGTACCGAGGTAAGTCTATGCATAAACAATGCATTCATACTTACAATTTGTTGATGATAGCTAGTGTGTAGCTTGTTCGAGATTGATTGAGAACCTACGTGGTTCAAGTAGAATGAATGTAGTAGAATTGTGAATGGATGTTTAATTGAGTAAGTAGACATGTGAATGTGTAGTGATAATGCTAGATGGCAGGCTAAGCGCGATACCATCCTAATGCATATTGACGATGAGCTGGCTATGTGCGATGCTATCGTTAGGTATCATTTAATGGGCTAAGTGAGAAACCCCTATGATTACCTTTGTGGTAGGCTAAGTGCGATACCACCTTATTAATTGATTGTGGTGTGCTAAGTGCGAAACCACCGAGACATTTGTTGTGTGTGGATTAGCCATGTGATGGCATTATTGAGTAAAATAGTCATGTGGATGTATTATTAAGTTAATTAGCTGTGTGGATGAATTATTGAGAAATAATGATGTGTTGTATATTGTGTAAATGTGACATTGAATGCAGGGGTGCATTTCGATGGTTCTGAGTATGTCACTCATGATGTGTTGGAAGTGTGGTAAGGGTTAGAAAGAGTAAGCATAGTTGTTCATTACCTTTGGTAGTATTATGCTAATTGTTGTTTAGCTTATACTATGATGCTTAATTGTTTATGTGTAAACTTACTAAGCTCAAAGCTTACTCCTTTTCTTTTCCCTTGTCTTATAGAGTAAAAATGTTGAATCAAGATATGAGGATCAATTGGAAGATCGCCCACACTATCAGCACACTTTGGTACATGAGACTTAATGTTTTGTATATGGCGTGTATAGGGGCTAGACAAGTTAGTGAATTTTGTTGTAAATGGCTAAGATGTGTTGGCCTTTAGATGGATAGCTTATTTTGTATAATGCCATAGTTTTTGGCTATTTTATGTTATATGAAAAGTTATAGTTGTCTATGTGAGATTGCAATTCAATTTGAGTTGATTATGATTTTGTTAGATGAGTATATGTTGTGTATGCTAGAGGGGTGAACAGAACTTGGCACATAGCTTTGTTCTTGTCCATATGGATAGACACACGGGCATGTGTCTAGGCAAAGTGTGACACACACCAACACTTTACAGGCGTGTGACTCAAATGCGTGTGTCCCTGTATATTAGTATTTCAAATCAGAATAGACCACGGACTAGTCACACGGGCGTGTGCCTAGGGCGTGTGGGATTAATCAGTGTTGGCCACGAGCTAGCCACATGGGCGTGTGTCTAGACTCTAGGATGTGTTAAGGTAGTCAGTGTGCACCACGGGTGGTAAGCACGGGCGTGTGCCTTGGCCGTGGGGCATTGGTTGAATGCTGGGGTTTTAGACACGGTTTGGGGACATGGGCGTGTGTGTCCATGCACGGGCGTGTCTAATCTTGCACGGGCGTGTGAGATCTGTATAAAAGAGAAAAATTTTAAGATTGGAAAAAGTTCTAGTTTAGTCTCGAGAGCCCTCGTATGTATAAGTGAGGCCTCGTAAGTCAAGAATGAGGTTGTTGAGATGACTTCAGAGAGTTGTTACGACGAGCCTAATTGGCGATCAAGTGGTTTGAGTTCGGTAACTCCTCGAGCTCAGTTTCGGCGTAGAACCCGGGTAAGGGGTGTTACATTTAGTGGTATCAGAGCTATGGTTTAGTCGGTTCTAGGACTACCGTAGCGGGTGTAAGAGTCTAGCTATACATGCCATAAGTGTATAATGATAGTGTATGGCTTCTGATGATTTTAAATCTTGTTTTATATAGTATATGGATTTCGATCCATCGACTGCTGATGAAGCAGCTAGTAATGCGCCGCCTCCTGCGCAAGGAACCACGCCTGTTGAGAGTGGACCTGAGGTCAGGGGACAAGGGGAAGAGGCACGGGAAGCCTTTCTCCAGATGATGAGCAATTGGTACTCCGATTATGTCCGAGCGAACCCTAATGCTCAACCTCCTCCACCTCCTCCTATACCTCAGCCAAATCCAGTGGCTCCTCAAGGTATGGATGTAGTGAGGATATCGAAACCCCCGGTGGATAAGATTAGGAAACACGGGGCTGAGGAGTTTAGAGTTAAGGTAGATGATGACCCAAAGAGGGCAGAGTTCTGGTTGGAGAACTCGATGAGGGTGTTCGATGAACTCTCATGTACGCCTGAAGAGAGCTTGATTTAACATCCCGGTTTAGACTCAAGTCAGAACAGTGGTTCGAGACCACAAATCCGAGGTCGTAAAAATATTTTTATGATATTTTCAATGTGAATGATATGTGACATAGTCGGTGTGAAAATTCTGTGTGATAATTTGATCGTTTGTGTGCCAAATTAAAAGAAAGGACTTAATTGCATAAGGTGTAAAAGCTGTGTGCTGATTTAATTGTACTTAAGTGTTGTTGGATTTTTAAGGTAGAGGCCTTATGTTGTTATTAAACCATTATTAAGTTAGTGGGTGGTTAAATGACAAAATAATCCTATGGTATAATTTTCTTATATGTTTTATGAAGGGATAATTTAGTAATTAGATTAATAATGTGTTTATTATACAAATAAAATATGAAAATAAGATGAAAGTGCTCATCTTTTATGCCGAAAAATCAAGGAAAGAAAAAGGGAGAAGAACACTTAGGTTTCGGTTGGTGTTAGGCTTGATTCAAGGTATGTTTGAACTTGGTTTTTGATAATTTCTACGTTTTTGTAATTGTTGCTTCGTGCTCTAGTTAACCCATGTTGTAATTTTGTGAATTGATAATGTTTTTGTGATGAGCCATTGATGAATGTTTGAGCTAAGTGTTAGTTGATAATGAAATATGAAAACTTGGTGTTGGGTTAACATAGTTTGTATTGGAATTTTTCATGAAATTGAATATTTTGGATTTAATTGAGAAAATGAGAAATTGAAGGGTTAAATTGTGACATTAATGAAATGTATGAGCTTGTATTAGCATGGGAAGAATTCGGCTAGCATATGTGTTTTTGAAATTTTGTGTATTTGATGATTTTGTGAGATAGGGACTAAAGTGTCGAAACGTGAAAATGTGAGGGCTATTTTGTAAAATGACCTAAATGTATGTGTGTGGACTAAATTGAATGAGTTAGTGATTAAATGGACTTAATTTGAATGTATATAGACCAAGAGAGGAGAGGTTCGGATCAAGATCGAGGCAAAGAGAAAGTACTCGATTAATCGACCGTTTCGGTATTTCGACATCTGAGGTAAGTTCGAATATAATACATGTTATTAAGATACGTTTTAGTATTATGAAATGAATATGTATATGTGTATGAAATAGAGATGCTATGTGCGAAATTTAGTCGATGGCACTAAGTGTACAAAATTGAGATCGAAACAGAAATGAATAGCACTGTGTGTGCGATGATATGAAAGCTTCGGTTTATAGATTTGGCACTGTGTGTGCGATGCCGAGATAAGTTGGTTGGAAAGACTAAGCACTAAGTGTGCGATAACCAATAAGTTTTTCTCATGTAGATGGCACTGAGTGTGCGATAAAAATTGAAAGGAATTTATAGAGAGATCGACTTGTAATATCGAGCATTGAGTAGCTTGGAAATTGAATAACTATGTGTTAGCTAAGGTATGTATCGAACCTTTGTGGTTGATGAGTTTATAGATGATGCTATGGATGGATGAATGAGTATTTTATCTATAGACAATATGGTATGAATATAAGAGAAATGATCTATGTGATGGTTAGTGTATACATTGGTTTGATTTGATGATACGCTTTTATTGTATTTCGAACTTACTAAGCTTTAGAAAGCTTACTATGTGATTTCTTTCTCTACTTTGCAGTGTCAGTAAAGCTTGCTCGGATCAGGGGATCGTCAGCATCTCAGTCACACTATCGGCAAATCTATTTTGGAGTATTTTGGAACAATGTATATAGTTAAATATGGCATGTATAGGCTGGTCATTTGAATCATGTTTGATGTTTGTAAGTAGCCATGAGATGTGGCTAGATATGTGCTAGTCTTAACATGAATGAATTTGATATATGTGATGCATCTTTTGGCATGGTTTGTGGGTTGAGAAATTGACTATTGAATGGCAAATTTTGTGTTGGTAAGATGTTAGTAGGGATTAGTGAAATTGAGAAGGAATGATGTTTGATATTGAATGTATTATACTTGTGACGAGATAGATTTTGGTATTGAATTTGTTATAATTGGAATGGGAATTGAATGCATAGATTGGATAGTCATATTGGTAAGTTTTTGGTTGCCTTATGTGCATGATATGTTTTGGTATGTGTTGCTTGTAGGTTTGACCTAAGTGGGTGGCATGTTGGCCTTACAAAATGGCCTATAATGTCACACGGTTGAGGCACAAGGGCGTGCCTAAGACCGTGGGTGAATTGGCAGTATGTAGCTTAGTTATACACGACCATGGCACACGAGCATGCCTAGTGACCGTGTTAAAATAGCCAGTATATAGACACGAATGGGCACACGGGCGTGCCTAGTGACCGTGTTGAAATAGACAGTATATAGACACGGATGGACACACGGGGGTGTCTAGTAGCCGTGGAGGGCACACGGCCTCCTCCCACGGGTGTGTCTCCCCTGAACCTTAGAAAAAAAAATTTAATGTTCGAGAATTTCTGTGTGTGTTCAATTTAGTCCCGACCCCTCTTTAGCACGTGAATTAGGTCTCGTAGACCTCGATAAGGGACACCATGATTGTATTTGAATGAGATTGTAAATGATTGACTTTGTGTCGTAAATTCTAGATGTTAAATGTTCTGATTGATAGGTAATACCTCTTAACCCTATTCCGGCGACGGTCTCGGGTTAGGGGGGTTACATTTTATTGGTATCAGAGCTACAGTTTAGTCGATTCTTGGACTAACGTAGCGCGTGCGGGTCTAGCTATACATGCCATATATGAAGTTGCGATATTGTGATGATTCTTTGTGATTTAAAATGTGTTTTCTTATAGTAATGGATCCCGATCGAGCAATTCTTGACGACGTAGAGTAATCGCGCCGCTCCCGCTCAAGGGGCAGCGCCATGCCACATCTAGGCCGAATGAAGGTAGTGAGGAGGAGAGGCTAAGCAAGCCTTCTTCCGTATGATGAGTGAATGGTTTACGAGTTCGTTCGAACGAATCCGACTACTCCACAACCTCCACCCTGCAAGTAGCTGTTGTGCCTCAAGTTGTAGATCCGAATGCAGTTGAATAAACCACCACAGTAGATAAGATTCGAAAATACGGGGTGAGGAGTTTAGGGCCACATCCGATGATGATTCCGAGCAAGCCGAGTTTTGGCTTGAGAATACAATCGAGTATTCTATGAGATGTCGTTGAATCCTGATGAGTGCATTAAGTGTGCGCTTTCTTTGTTGAGAGACACGACTTACAAATCGGTGGAAAACGTTGATATTTGTGGTTCCGAGAGAGAGAATCACACGGGATTTCTTTCAAGCCGAGTTCGAGAAAGAAGTATATCGATCCAACGTTTAGTTGATCGAAATGTAAAGAGTTTTAGAATTGAAACAGGTAGGTTGTGCATTCTGCGAGTACGAGCGAGAATTTGTAAGATTGAGTCAATATGTGAGAGAATGTGTCTCGATCGAAGCTACTATGTGCAAACATTTCATAGAGGGATTGAACGAAGACATCAAGCTATTGGTTGGGATACTCGATATAAATGAATTTGTTGTGTTAGTTTAAAGAGCGTGTAAAGTGAAGAGCTCGATGAGAAAAGAAGAAAGGCGATCTGAAGCTCGTGATGAAAGAAAGAGATCGACGAATAAATTTTCTCAACCTTCTACTAAGAGATACAGAGATGCAAGTAACCGTTCAAATGCTTCATTTGGACATCCAAGTAGAGATCGTTTGAAACAAAGTCTTGGTCCACGAATTCAAGCTCAGAATGAATCAAGTGTTGGCGGTGTTAAGAGTAACAAGCTTTGAGTGCATGCCAGTGTGGAAGCGACATGTGGGAGAGTCTTTGGGCAAGTACAACAATAGAGTTTGTTAAAAATGTGGATCCCGAGATCATTTTATTCGGGATTGCCCAAAGATGGTCGAAGAAGAAAATGTTCAGAATGAAAGACCGAGTAACGTGACAGCTAGGGGTAGACCACCCAGAAGCACCAAAAATGTGAGTGAAAGTCAGAGATGGACAAATGACACAGCTGTGAGAACAGAAGCGAGAGCACCTGCCCGAGCCTATGCTATACGTGCACGAGAGGAAGCATCATCTCCAGACATTATCATCGGTACTTTCACTTTATTTAATATTGATGTTATTGCATTGATAGATCCGGGGTCAACTCATTCTTATGTGTGTATGAATTTAGTATTGAATAAGACTCTACCTATTGAGTCTACTGAAATTGTGATTAGAGTATCGAATCCCTTAGGCAAATGTGTTTTGGTGGATAAGGTGTGCAAGAATTGCCCATTGATGTTTCGTGATATATGTTTTTCGATTAATTTGATGTTGTTTCCCTTTGATGAATTTGACATAATCCTGGGTATGGATTGGCTTACTCTGCATAATGCCATTGTGAATTGTAAAAGAAAGAGTATTGAATTGAGAAGTCAGAACGGTGAGCTAGTTCGAATTGAATCTAGTGATATGAAGGGATTACCAGCTGTTGTATCTGCGATGAAAGCTATGAACTATGTGTGAAAAGGTTGTGAAGCTTATTTGGCGTACGTGATTGATACAAAGGTGTCGGAAAAGAAAGTTGAATCAGGTTGCATGGTTTGTGAGTTTCGGATGTATTTCTGAAGAGTCACCGAGATTGCCTCCAATTCGAGAGGTGAAATTTGGTATTGAGTTAGTGCCGGGAACTGCTCCTATTTCGATAGCTCCATACAGAATGGCCCCAACCAAATTGAAAGAGTTGAAATCTCAATTGCATGAATTGATCGACAGAGGTTTTGCACGACCGAGTTTCTCACCAGGGAGCTCTGTGTTGTTTGTGAAAAGAAAGATGGGACTATGAGAATGTGTATCGATTATCGACAGTTGAACAAAGTGACGATAAAGAACAAATATCCATTGCCTCGTATTGACGATTTGTTTGATCAGCTGAGAGGAACCACAATATTTTCTAAGATAGATTTGAGATCAGGCTACTATCAATTGAGAGTTAAAGAATCTGATGTGCCGAAAACTGCTTTCAGAACAAGGTATGGACATTAGGAATTCTTAGTAATGCCTTTTGGACTAACCAATGCTCCTGCAGTGTTTATGGATCTGATGAATCGGATATTCAGACCGTATTTGGATCACTTTGTTGTGGTATTTATTGATGATATTTTGATCTATTCGCGAGATGAGACGCAACATGCTGAGCATTTGAGAATTGTACTACAAACTCTGCGTGAAAAACAGTTGTATGGAAAGTTTAGAAAATGTGATTTTTGGTTGCATGAGGTCAGTTTTCTGGGACATATTGTATCAGCTGTTGGGATACAAGTTGACCCGAGTAAAATCTCTGCTATTTTAGAACGGAAGCCTCCGAGGAATGTGTCTGAAGTCCGTATTTATCTGGGATTAGTGGGATATTATAGACGATTTGTGAAAGGCTTCTCGATGATTGCGACTCCATTGACAAAGTTGTTACAGAAAGATGTTAGATTCGAGTGGTCAGAAAAGTGCCAGCAAAGTTTTGAGTAGTTGAAAGTGTTGTTAACAGAAGCACCAGTTTTGATTCAACCCGAATCAGGCAAATAATTCATAGTTTACATTGATGCATCATTGAATGGATTGGGCTGTGTGCTGATGCTAGAAGGGAAAGTCATTATTTACGCTTCAAGACAGTTAAAATCGTATGAAAGGAACTACCCAACGCATGATCTTGAATTGGCTGCGATTGTGTTCACATTGAAGATTTGGCGTCACTATCTATTCGGGGAAAAATGTCACATCTATACTGATCATAAGAGCTTAAAGTACTTGATGACTCAGAAAGACTTGAACTTGCGGCAGAGAAGATGGTTAGAGTTATTGATAGACTATGAACTTGTGATAGATTACCACCCAGGTAAGGCTAATGTTGTAGCTGATGCCTTAAGCTAAAAATTGTTATACGCTTTGAGAGCTATGAGTAATCAGATAGATCTGTGTGATGATAGTGCGGTGGTAGCTGAATTGAAAGTAAAGCCGATGTTTATACAACAGATATGTGATGCTCAGAAGATTGATAATGAGTTATTGGCAAAAAGAGTTCAGTGTGATTCAGATGCTATATCGAAATTTTGAGTTGATAGTGATGATTATTTGAGATTCAGAGATCGGATTTGTGTTCCAAGAAATTCAGAGTTGATTCAAATGATTTTGAATGAAGCTCACAATAGTCATTTGACTGTACATCCGGGGAGTACGAAAATGTATAATGATCTGAAATAGCTCTATTGGTGGCATGGTATGAAAAGAGACATTTCTGACTTTGTGTCGAAGTGTTTAGTTTGTCAGCAAGTCAAAGCCAAACATCAAGTTCCATCTGGTTTGTTACAACCGATTATGATTCCTGAGTGGAAATAGGAAAGAATTACGATGGACTTTGTGTCGGGGTTGCCCTTATCTCCGAATAAGAAAGATGCAATCTGGGTGATAGTTGATAGATTGACGAAATCAGCTCACTTTATTCCAGTGAGAATAGATTATTCACTTGATAGATTGGCTGAAATATAAATGGATGAGATCGTGAGATTGCATGGGGTACCTCTATCTATTGTGTCTGACAGAGATCCGAGATTTACCTCGCGATTCTGGAAGAAATTGCAGGATGCTTTAGGCACGAAATTGCATTTCAGTATTGCTTTTCATCCACAAACGGGTGGTCAATCCGAACGAATCATTCAGATTCTCGAAGACATGCTGAGATGTTGTGTACTAGAATTTGAAAGTGCGTGGGAAAAGCATTTATCATTGATTGAGTTCGCGTATAACAACAGTTTTCAATCTAGCATTAAAATGGCACCATATGAAGCTCTTTATGGTCGAAAGTGTCGAACCCCAGTGTATTGGACTGAGCTAAGTGAGAACAAGATTCACGGAGTTGATCTTATAAAAGAGACTGAACAGAAAGTGAAAGTGATTCGTGATAGTTTGAAAGCAGCCTCAGATCGTCAGAAGTCTTATGCAGATTTGAAATGGAAAGATATCAAATTTGAGGTTGGTGATAAAGTGTTTTTGAAAGTATCTCCGTGGAAGAAAATACTTCAATTTGGCCGAAAGCGCAAGCTGAGTCCGAGGTTCATCGGATCGTATGAGATTACTGAACGAGTTGGGCCGGTTGCTTATAGATTGAGATTGCCATCTGAGTTAGAAAAGATTCATAACGTGTTTCATGTGTCAATGCTTCGACGGTACAAATCAGACCCGTCCCATGTGATTACTCCTACTGAGGTTGAGATTCAGTCAGACTTATCGTATACTGAAGAACCGATCCGAATTTTGGCACGAGAGACTAAAGAATTGAGAAACAAAATAATTTCCTTAGTGAAAGTTTTATGGCACAAATACGGAGTTGAAGAGGCCACGTGGGAGTCTGAGAACATTATGAGAGAGCAATATCCACACCTATTCACTGGTAAGATTTTTGGGGACGAAAATCCATAAGGGGGAGAGTTGTAACATCTCGGTTTAGACCCTAGTCGGAACAGTGGTTCGAGACCACAAATCTGAGGTCGTAAAAATATTTTTATGATATTTTCTGTGTGAATGATATGTGACATAGTCAGTGTGATAATTTGATCGTTTGTGTGCCAAATTAAAAGAAAGGACTTAATTGCGTAAGGTGTAAAAGCTGTGTGCTGATTTATAAGTACTTAAGTGTTGTTGGCTTTTTAAGGTAGAGGCCTTATGTTGTTATTAAACCATTATTAAGTTAGTGGGTGGTTAAATGACAAAATAATCCTATGGTATATTTGTCTTATATGTTTTATGAAGGGATAATTTAGTAATTAGATTAATAATATGTTTATTATACAAATAAAAGATGAAAATAAGATGAAAGTGCTCATCTTTTATGCCGAAAAATCAAGGAAAGAAAAAGGGAGAAGAACACTTAGGTTTCGGTTGGTGTTAGGCTTGATTCAAGGTATGTTTGAACTTGGTTTTTGATAATTTCTACATTTTTGTAATCGTTGCTTCGTGCTCTAATTAACCCATGTTGTAATTTTGTGAATTGATGATGTTTTTGTGATGAGCCATTGATGAATGTTTGAGCTAAGTGTTAGTTGATAATGAAATATGAAAACTTGGTGTTGGGTTAACATAGTTTGTATTGTAATTTTTCATGAAATTGAATATTTTGGATTTAATTGAGTAAATGAGAAATTGAAGGGTTAAATTGTGAAATAAATGAAATGTATGAGCTTGTATTAGCATGGGAAGAATTCGGCTAGCATATGTGTTTTTGAAATTTTGTGTATTTGATGATTTTGTGAGATAGGGTCTAAAGTGTCGAAATGTGAAAATGTGAGGGCTATTTTGTAAAATGCCCTAAATGTGTGTGTGTGGACTAAATTGAATGAGTTGGTGATTAAATGGATTGAATTTGAATGTGTATAGACCAAGAGAGGAGAGGTTCGGATCGAGATCGAGGCAAAGAGAAAGGACTCGATTAATCGACTGTTTCGGTATTTCGACGTCTGAGGTAAGTTTGAATATAATACATGTTATTAAGATATGTTTTAGTATTATCAAATGAATATGTATATGTGTATGAAATAGAGATGCTATGTGCGAAATTTAGTCGATGGCACTAAGTGTGCGAAATTGAGATAGAAACAGAAATGAATAGCACTGTGTGTACGATGATATGAAAGCTTCGGTTTATAGATTTGGCACTGTGTGTGCGATGCCGAGATAAGTTGGTTGGAAAGATTAAGCACTAAGTGTGCGATAACCAATAAGTTTTTCTCATGTAGATGGCACTGAGTGTGCGATAAAAATTGAAAGGAATTTATAGAGAGATCGACTTGTAATATCGAGCATTGAGTAGCTTGGAAATTGAATAACTATGTGTTAGCTAAGGTATGTATCGAACCTTTGTGGTTGATGAGTTTATAGATGATGCTATGGATGGATGAATGAGTATTTTATCTATAGACAATATGGTATGAATATAAGAGAAATGATCTATGTGATGGTTAGTGTATACATTGGTTTGATTTGATGATACGCTTTTATTGTATTTCGAACTTACTAAGCTTTAGAAAGCTTACTGTGTGATTTCTTTCTCTACTTTGCGATGTCGATAAAGCTTGCTCGGATCGAGGATCGTCAACATCTCACCACACTATCGGCAAATCTATTTTGGAGTATTTTGGAACAATGTATATAGTTAAATATGGCATGTATAGGCTGGTCATTTGAATCATGTTTGATGTTTGTAAGTAGCCATGAGATGTGGCTAGATATGTGCTAGTCTTAACATGAATGAATTTGATATATGTGATGCATCTTTTGGCATGGTTTGTGGGTTGAGAAATTGACTATTGAATGGCAAATTTTGTGTTGGTAAGATGTTAGTAGGGATTAGTGAAATTGAGAAGGAATGATGTTTGATATTGAATGTATTATACTTGTGACGAGATAGATTTTGGTATTGAATTTGTTATAATTGGAATGGGAATTGAAAACATAGATTGGATAGTCATATTGGTAAGTTTTTGGTTGCCTTATGTGCATGATATGTTTTGGTATGTGTTGCTTGTAGGTTTGACCTAAGTGGGTGGCATGTTGGCCTTGCAAAATGGCCTATAATGTCACACGGTTGAGGCACACGAGCGTGCCTAAGACCGTGGGTGAATTCGCAGTATGTAGCTTAGTTATACACGGCCATGGCACATGGGCGTGCCTCGTGACCGTGTTAAAATAGCCTGTATATAGACACGAATGGGCACACGGGCGTGCCTAGTGACCGTGTTGAAATAGATAGTATATAGACATGGATGGACACACGGAGGTGTCTAGTAGCCGTGGAGGGCACACGGCCTCCTCCCACGGGCGTGTCTCCCCTGAATCTTAGAAAAAAAAATTTAAGTGTTCGAGAATTTTTGTGTGTGTTCAATTTAGTCCCGACCCCTCTTTAGCATGTGAATTAGGTCTCGTAGACCTCGATAAGGGACACCATGATTGTAATTGAATGAGATTGAAAATGATTGACTTTGTGTTGTAAATTCTAGATGTTAAATGTTTTGATTGATAGGTAATACCTCTTAACCCTATTCCGGCGACGGTCTCGGGTTAGGTGTGTTACACTTGAAGTGTGCCGTATCTTTGCTGAGAGATTCGGCATGCCATTGGTGGAAGACGTTGACGTTAGTGGTCCCGAGAGAGCGGGTGACGTGGGACTTCTTTCGGGAAGAGTTCCAGAAGAAGTATATAAGCCAGAGGTTTACTGATCGAAAAAGGAAGGAAGTCCTTGAGTTGAAACAAGGAAGAATGACAGTAACGGAATATGAGCGTGAGTTTGTCGGGCTTAGCAAATGCGCTCAAGAATGTGTATCGACTGAGACCATCTTATGTAAGAGATTCGAAGATGGGCTGAATGAGGACATCAAACTCCTAGTGGGCATTTTGGAGTTGAAAGAATTTGTGGTATTAGTTGAGAGGGCAAGTAAGGCTGAAGAATTGAGTACAGAAAAGAGGAGGGCTGTGAGTGAAGCCCGAGATGCTAGAACGAGGCCGATGGGCAAGTCGTACCAAGCCCAATCGAAAAGATCCAAATAAGTGAATCCTCGAACGACGGCACCAGAGGGTTATTCGCATCGAGACTTGGGCAATACTCGTTCGGGTTCGAGAGCCCAAGCTCCCTCGATGGAAAGTGTGGGCAATACAAAAAGTAAACCGGAGTGTCCAAGTTGTGGTAGGTATCACACCGGAGAGTGTTGGGGAAATATTCAAAAATGTTATAAGTGTGGTTCCCCCGACCATTTTATCCGAAACTGCCTCGAGAGGGATGATAAGGAAGAGAGGCAAGAGCTGAGACCTAGTGATGTGTCTACGAGGGGTAGACCACCAAAAAACCCAAGAGATGGGGGTAGTGGTAGAGGTGCGCCCAGAGATTCTACTGTGAGACCAGAGGGTCAGACACCTGCGAGGACGTATGCCATTCGCGCTCGCCAAGAGGCATCCTCCCCTGATGTGATAACGGGTACTTTTTCTCTCTATGACACCTTTGTTATTTCTTTAATAGATCCAGGGTCTACTCATTCTTATATTTGCATGATATTAGCATCTAGTTTGAGTATGACCATTGAGTCTACGGACATAGTGGTTATGGTGTCAAACCCGTTAGGAAAGCATGTGTTAGTGGACAAAGTGTGTAAGAATTGTCCTTTATTGATTGGGAATCATTATTTTCCGGCAAACCTTATGTTGTTGCCGTTTAATGAGTTTGATTTAATCCTAGGCATGGATTGGTTGACTACCCATAGTGTCTTAGTGAACTGTGGTAGTAAGTTCATTGAATTGAAATGTGAGAGTGGAGATGTGGTTCGGGTTGAATCAGGTGGATCGGATAGTCTACCAGTGATGATTTATTCCCTAGTGGCTGAGAAATGTTTGAGAAAAGGATGTGAGTCCTATCTTGCTTTTGTGTTGAATACTCGAGAGATTGGAGTAGAGTTTGAAACAGTGCCAGTGGTATGTGAGTATCCAGATGTATTTCCGGAAGAGTTACCCGGATTACCTCCAATGAGAGAGGTCGAGTTTGGAATTGATTTGGTTCTAGGAACGGCACCTATTTCAATTGCTCCATATAGAATGGCACCTGTAGAGTTGAAAGAACTAAAGGTTCAGTTGCAAGAGTTGACAGATAAGGGTTTTGCAAGACCGAGCTACTCATCGTGGGGTGCTCCGGTATTATTCGTGAAGAAGAAAGATGGGTCTATGAGGTTGTGTATAGATTATAGACAACTGAACAAGGTGACGGAGAAGAATAAGTATCCTTTACCAAGGATTGATGATCTTTTTGATCAACTGAAGGGAGCTACAGTGTTCTCAAAGATAGACTTGAGGTGCAGTTATTATCACGCCTTCGAGTTAAAGAGCAAGATGTGTTGAAAACTGCATTTCAGACAAGGTATGGCCATTATGAGTTTTTGGTTATGCCGTTTGGTTTGACGAATGCACCAGCGATTTTTATGGATCTGATGAACCGTGTTTTCAGACCGTATGTGGACAAGTTTGTAGTTGTCTTTATTGACGATATATTGATCTATTCTCGGGATGAGAACGATCACAAAGAGCATTTGAGAATTGTCTTGCAAACTTTGAGAGATAAGCAGTTGTATGCTAAGTTTAGCAAGAGTGAGTTTTGGCTCCGAGAGGTCAGATTCCTAGGACACATGGTGTCAGGTGATGGTTTCAGAGTTGACCCGAGTAAGATATCGGCTGTTGTGGATTGGAAACCACCGAGGAACGTGTCAGAAATTAGAAGTTTCTTGGGATTAGCAGGTTATTACAGACGTTTCGTAAAGGGGTTCTCTGTGATTGCCACCCCGATGATGAAACTATTGCATAAAGATGTCAAGTTTGAACTGACTAAGACGTGTGAACAGAGTTTAGAGAGATTGAAAACATTATTGACTGAGGCACCGGTTTTGGTTCAACCAGAATCGGGGAAAGAGTTCGTGGTTTACAGTGATGCGTCGTTTAATGGTCTTGGTTACGTGTTGATGCAAGAGGGTAAGGTAGTCGCTTACGCCTCGAGGCAGCTAAAACCGCATGAGAAGAATTATCTGACTCATGATTTGGAGTTAGCGGCGATTGTTTTTGCGTTAAAGATTTGGCGACATTACTTATATGGTGAGAAGTGCCGAATCTTTACGGATCACAAGAGTTTGAAATATTTGATGGATCAGAAGGATCTGAATTTGAGACAGAGATGGTGGCTCGAGTTGTTGAAAGACTATGAGTTCGTCATTTAATACCACCCGGGAAAAGCGAATGTGGTTGCGGATGCCCTGAGCAGGAAATCCTTGTATGCTCTAAGAATTATGAGCACGAGTTTAGCATTGTCTGACGATGGTGCTATTTTGGAAGAATTGAGAGCTAAGCCGCTATTTGTTCAACAAATATGTGAGGCTCAGAGAAATGACAGTGAGATGCAAGCTAAGATAGCTAAATGCGGATCAGAAAGTGATTCTAATTTTCGAGTGGATTTGAATGGTTGTCTGATGTATCGTGATAGAATTTGTGTTCCTAAAGATGAGGAGT
Source organism: Gossypium sturtianum (assembly GCA_025698515.1). Taxonomy (NCBI): domain Eukaryota; kingdom Viridiplantae; phylum Streptophyta; class Magnoliopsida; order Malvales; family Malvaceae; genus Gossypium; species Gossypium sturtianum. The sequence goes on from CM046943.1 coordinate 46,172,929, forward strand.
TGATTCGAAAGGTTTTGCATGAGGCCCACAGTGGATGTTTGTCAAGACATCCGGCAAGACGCAAAATGTACAACGACTTGAGGAAGTTGTATTGGTGGACGGGTATGAAAAGAGATATTTCAGATTTTGTGACAAAGTGTCTGATTTGCCAACAGGTGAAGGCTGAGCATCAAGTGCCTTCGGGATTGCTTCAGCCAGTAATGGTACCCGAATGGAAGTGGGATCGAATTACCATGGATTTTATAACGGGGTTGCCGATGACTCCGAGAAAGAGAGATGCTGTGTGGGTTGTTGTGGATAGATTGACGAAGTCGGCTCACTTTATTCCAGTACGTGTTGATTATTCACTGGATAAGTTAGCTGAGTTGTATGTGGCAGAGATAGTGAGATTGCATGGTGTGGAAGAGGCTACATGGGAAACGGAAGAAGCTATGAGAGAGCAACATCCAAACCTCTTTACTGGTAAGATTTTCGGGGGTGAAAATCTCTAAAGGGGGGAGAGTTGTAACATCTCGGTTTAGGGCCTAGTCAGAATAGTGGTACGAGACCACAAATTCGAGGGTTATAAATGAGTTTTTGAGGTTTATGCCTTGTATGCATGCTAGTGTGAAAGTTTCATGAAGTAATTTTGTGAAATTGCGGTTGAATTGTAAAAAAGGACTAAATTGCAAAAGTTGCAAAATGTGTGTTTCTAGAAGCTATATGTGTGAAATAGCTTTAGATTATTAATTAGAGGTCCTTAATGAGCAATTTTCTCAATTTTTAGTTTTTGGACAAAAATGGGCATGGATGAGTTAAATTTTAAAGTTTATCAAAAAGGGCATTCTGATCATTTAACAAATAAGTGATTAAAAAGGAGAAAAGATGAAAAAATCATGCTCATCTTCTTCCCCTCATTGCCGAAAATTTGAAGGAAGCCATAGCTAGGGTTCTTCAATTTTTCAAGCTTGCTAGTAAGTGCATCTAGCCTCGTTTTTGTTATTCTTTGTATTTTTGAAGTCCCGGTAGCATGAGTAAGTTATTTTTAGCTATTTGATGAGCTATGAAGGATGTTAAAAAATGTGGTCATGTATGGCATGCATGTATTTTGTTGTTTTATGGAAGATTAAGAAAGCTTGATGTAGTAGAAACATCTTTTGTTAAGTGATTTTCCATGAAAATGCATGTAGGGACTTGATTGTGAAAATATTAAGTTTGGTCATACATGTGTGTTTTAGTGAGAATTGATGATAGCTTTAGTTGAATAAGTGGTTCAGCTAAGCCTGAAAGACTAGAAAGTTTAATAAAAATCACTTTACGAGCCTTTGGGGCTAAAGTGTAAATATGAGAAAGTTTAGAGGTAAAATAGTAATTTTGCTAAAGTATGAGATGTGGGTCAATTTAGTCAATGTATATATTGAATAAGCTGATTTATTCATTATAGATCAAGAAAGACGAAGCTCGGATCGAAACCGAGGCAAAAGCAATGTGGTGGACTAAATTGCAAGTCTCAATACTTTTGAGTACTGAGGTAAGTCTATGCATAAACAATGCTTTCATACTTACAATTTGTTGATGATAGCTAGTGTGTAGCTTGTTCGAGATTGATTGAGAACCTACATGGTTCAAGTAGAATGAATGTAGTAGAATTGTGAATTGATGTTTAATTGAGTAAGTAGACATGTGAATGTGTAGTGATAATGCTAGATGGCAGGCTAAGTGCGATACCATCCTAATGCATATTGACGATGAGCTGGCTATGTGCGATGCTATCGTTAGGTATCGTTTAATGGGCTAAGTGAGAAACCCCTATGATTACCTTTGTGGTAGGCTAAGTGCGATACCACCTTATTAATTGATTGTGGTGTGCTAAGTGCGAAACCACCGAGACATTTGCTGTGTGGATTAGCCATGTGATGGTATTATTGAGTAAAATAGCTGTGTGGATGTATTATTAAGTTAATTAGCTGTGTGGATGAATTATTGAGAAATAATGATGTGTTGTATATTGTGTAAATGTGACATTGAATGCAGGGGTGCATTTCGATGGTTATGAGGATGTGACTCATGATGTGTTGGAAGTGTGGTAAGGTTTAGAAAGAGTAAGCATAGTTGTTCATTACCTTTGGTAGTATAATGCTAATTGTTGTTTAGCTTATACTATGATGCTTAATTGTTTATGTGTAAACTTACTAAGCTCAAAGCTTACTCCTTTTCTTTTCCCTTGTCTTATAGAGTAAAAGTGTTGAATCGAGATACGAGGATCAATTGGAAGATCGCCCACACTATCAGCACACTTTGGTACATGAGACTTAATGTTTTGTATATGGCATGTATAGGGGCTAGACAAGTTAGTGAATTTTGTTGTAAATGGCTAAGATGTGTTGGCCTTTAGATGGATAGCTTATTTTGTATAATGCCATAGTTGTTGGCTATTTTATGTTATATGAAAAGTTATAGTTGTCTATGTGAGATTGCAATTCAATTTGAGTTGATTATGATTGTGTTAGATGAGTATATGTTGTGTATGCTAGAGGGGTGAAAAGAACTTGGCACATAGCTTTGTTCTTGTCCATGTGGATAGACACACGGGCGTGTGTCTAGGCCATGTGTGACTCAGCCGTGTGTCCCCTGCATGTTAGTATTTCAAATCAGAATAGACCACGGACTAGTCACACGGGCGTGTGGGATTAATCAGTGTTGGCCACGAGCCAGCCACACAGGCGTGTGTCTAGACTCTAGGCCGTGTTAAGGTAGTCAGTGTGCACCACGGGTGGTAAGCACGGGCGTGTGCCTTGGACGTGGGGCATTGGCAGAATGCTGGGGTTTTAGACACGGTTTGGGGACATGGGCGTGTGTGTCCATGCACGGGCGTGTCTAATCTTGCACGGACGTGTGAGATCTGTATAAAAGAGAAAAATTTTAAGATTGGAAAAAGTTCCGGTTTAGTCTCGAGATCCCTCGTGTGTATGAGTGAGGCCTCGTAAGTCGAGAATGAGGTTTTTGAGATGACTTCAGAGAGTTGTTACGACGAGCCTAAGTGGCGATCAAGTGGTTTGAGTTCGGTAACTCCTCGAGCCCGGTTCCGGCGTAGAACCCGGGTAAGGGGTGTTACATTTAGTTCATAACAATAAAAGAAAACATCTCAGAAGATAAGATAAAACAAAACATAAGAAATCCCTAAAACTCCCTGAAGGAAAAATCCTCCGTCTTGAGTATAATTCCGGCTTCTAGAGATGAATCAACTGGCTATCCTCGAGCGAATCCCACAAATCTGCCTTCTCTGGCCTAGCATGACGCCCCCTGTCAAAGGTACTGGGCTCCCCCCTCTAGGTCATACTTAGGGTGTATATATAGGCTTTTGGAATGTGTTTCTTTGCCCCTAAGTATCCCAATCCGAATGAAACTTCTCTTTGCCATGGCAGGGGCATGGCCATGGCACACGCCCGTGTGAATCGTGGCCAGGCCATGTTGGGTCGACTAATGAGGCACGGCCGTGTGGTCTTGGGTCGAAGCCGTGTCAATTTAGTGATGTGGCCCATTTGGCCCGTTTTAAGCCCGTTTCTTGTTCTTTTCGTCCTCCGATGCTTTCCTGAGTATAAAACATGAAAATAAAGGATTAAGAGCACCAAATTTCATAAAATAAGGGATAATTCATCCAAAAGCATGCTAAATGTGGGATTAAAATATGTTACTTTTACGGTTTATCAATAAGTAATGAAAAAGTAGTAAGAAAATCATAAGATAGGGAGAGAAGTGAAACTTCCTGAATTTTGGATGGAGTAAAAGAAAAGAAACGGTGTAAAGGTGGGCAGGGGTGTTGGATACTCCGGTGGTGGTTTGGTCGTTCTGTAATAGCCCCTTAAACCTAAATTAAAGAAATCAAAATATAATAATATAAATTAAGGACAAGAAAGATAAAAGGAAAGAATTTAAGAATGAAAATAAAAGAAAAAGAAAAAAATAAATGGACTCAAAGGTCCTTGTCCTGTCGAGTAAATGAAGCGGCCGACATGAACTTATGTGGAGTGGTCGCGCACGGGAAGACCGTGCTAGGATCCTTTCACTTTTTTGACATGGGGATGGTGGCCTTGGTCTTGCCTGTAGTGTTAGTCATTGTATATGATGGCAAGGATGTTGGTGGTGTGGTGGTGGTGTAAAGTAGGAATAAGGGAATAAGGGAAAGATAATAGGAAAATAAAAGGGAAAAAGGGGGGTTTTTAGGCTGAAGAAGAGTTGGGAAAAATGGAGTAAGTGGACTGAGGAGGCGGTGGCCGGTGGTGAAAAGGGAGGAAAGTTGTGGTGGCTAGGGTTGGGAAAGAAGGGATTTGGGGAAGAAAGTGAACAGAAAAAGAGGTTTAAATAGAAATCAGCTGCCCACGCCCGTGTGCCCTGGGCGTGTTAGGTCACACGGCCGTATCGCACGGTCGTGTGGAACCTCATTCGTTTCTCCCACGCCTGTGTCGAGGTTTCCACGCCCATGTTGCTTAATCAGTGTCGGCCACAGTCTAAAAGCACGGGCATGTCGCACACCCGTGTTACTTTCTCAGTGTCGACCACGGCCGTATCGTACGGCCGTGGCATTTTATCGCAGCCCGTGTTTTGGGAAAATTGTAGTCCTTGGTTCGCACGGTCTCTGCCACGCTGATGTGCGTATTCGTGGTGTCCACACGGCCATGGCCACGCCCGTGTGCAAGACCGTGTGGCAGGGAAACCTGCGCTTTATTAATTTGGTTAGATTTCAGTTAGGTGCTAAAAATAAAAAAATATGAAAACTAAAGGGGTTAGTGCTCGGGTTGCCTCCCGAGAAGCGCTCGTTTAAAGTCTTAAGCTAGACTTACCTCTTATTCGCATAATCATGGTGGTTTGAGGAGTTGAAACTCCTCATCCTTGCTATCAATTGTATTAAAATAAGGTTTTAGATGGGTACGATTTACCTTGAAGGTGCCAAATTGAGAATGAGTTACCTCGACTGTACCGTATGGGAAAGTATTAAGTACCCTGAAAGGAGTTATTTCATTAGGTTTAGAAGTGGCAACACGAGGATCTGTATTATCCATTAGAACTTGGTATCCAACTTTGAAGTAGTTTACTTCGTCTTTAGGTTCGTTATGGAGTTGCCTCGGTTTTTCTTCGTGTGTTCTTGGTTTCTCCTTAACATGTGGCTTCCACTCGTCTAGTTCATCGATCTGAAGCCTTCGCTTCTAATGAGTTATTTCTTTATTGGCACGAGGTCTAGAATATGGTTCAGTTGTGTAATTTCGTGGTGCTTCCTGAAAAGAAGGTTGAACCAAATGGTCATTAATAAAATTTATGTTCTCACCTTTATTACTCGATGTCCTAGCCGAATCAAGAGCACAAGAGTGATCGTTTAACACCTACACGAAGTGTGAGTTCACCTGTACCAACATCAATTCTAGTTTTACCAGTCGATAAAAAGGGTATTCCTAAAATTAAAGGAACATTATTGTCCTCATCCATGTCTAACACAAAAAAGTCTACTGGGAAAATGAATTTATCAATTTTTACTAGTACATCTTCAATTATACCCCTAGGAATTCTAATGGTTTTATTAGCTAATTGAATGCTCATCCTAGTTTGTTTGGGTTTCCCAAGACCTAGCTGTTTAAACATTTTATAAGGCATAACATTGATGCTTGCCCCTAAATCTGCTAAAGCATTATTAATAGATAAACCACCAATTAAGCAAGGAATCGTAAAACTCCCTGGATCTTTTAATTTACGGGGTAGTTTATTCTGTAGAATTGATGAGCACACTGCATTTAGCTCTACATGCGACGCTTCGTCTAGCTTCTGTTTGTTTGAGAAGAGCTTTTTTAAAAATTTTACTAAATTGGGCATCTGCGAAAGAGCTTCAATAAACGGTAAGTTAATATGTAATTTCTTTAGAAGTTTAAGAAATTTACCGAATTGTTCATCTGTACGGTCTTTCTTCGTCGCATTGGGGTATGGTACACGAGGTTTGTACTCTGTACTTACTGATTTCGGTTTATCATGGCTTACCTCAACTTTACCTTTATCTACCACGTTCTCTTGCCTCTGTTTTGGTTTGTCCAACCCTTCACTATCGTGAACAGTAATGGCGTGAATTTGCTCTTTTGGGTTAGTTTCAGTGTTGCTTGGCAAGCTACCTTGTGGTCGTTCTGAGATCAACTTGGCAAGCTGACCTAATTGGTTCTGGAGCCCTTGAATCGATGATTGCTGATTTTTGAGTGTTGTTTTGGTGTTTTGGAAATGGGTTTCTGACACCGCGATGAATTTTGTTAGCATCTCTTCGAGGTTCAGCTTATTCTCTTGTGGGTAGGGTTGCTGTTGAAAGCCTAGAGGGGGTTGCTGTCTCTGATTTCCTTGGCCACCCCATGAAAAGTTTGGGTGGTTCCTCCAACCTGGATTATAAGTGTTACTATAAGGGTTATTTTGAGGTCTAGAATTATTACCCATATAGTTTATCTGTTCGCTTTCTATGCCAGGGTTGTAGGGTGGGTATTCTGTATTGTTTGTCCCTCCTCCATTTGTATCGCACTGTATCACTTGATGTACCTGCGAAGAACCATACAAACCATCAATCTTTTTATTTAACAGTTCTACCTGTTTTGATAGCATGGTCACTGCGTCGAGGTTGAAAACACTGGCGACTTTTGTTGGGTTTGTCCTCATAACTTGCCACTGATAGTTATTCAGTGCCATCTCCTCTATAAACTCATAAGCCGCTTCAGGGGTCTTGTTATTTAGGGTTCCACCGGTGGCTGAATCAATCAATCGCCTAGTTGAGGGTTCACACACCATTGTAAAAGGTTTAAACACAGCAGCCACAAAGGTAACCCATGGTGAGGGCACCTTATGAGTAAATCCTTATATCTCTCCCATGCATCGTAAAGTGTCTCTAAATCCATCTGCACAAAAGAAGAGATATCATTCCTCAACTTAGCCGTTTTAGCCGGCGAAAAATATTTAAGTAAAATTTTTTAGGTCATTTGATCCATGTAGTGATTGATCCTCGTGGTAACGCGTTCAACCACTATTTAGCTTTGTTCCTCAATGAGAAGGGAAACAACCGAAGGCGAATGGCATCATAAAAAACGCCATTAATCTTAAAAGTGTCGCAAAACTCCAAAAAATTTGCCAAGTGATTGTTTGGGTCCTCATCCTGCAAACCATCAAACTGAACAAATTGCTGAATCATCTGAATAGTGTTAGGTTTCAGTTCAAAATTATTTGCAGCAATAGCAGGTCTAACGATACTTGATTCAGTTCCTGTTAAATTAGGTTTAGCATAATCATACATAGTATGAGGAGCAGGGTTTTGATTCATCGGGTTTGCGACAACCACAAGAGGTAGCGAATTATTATCAGCCATCTCTTTTGTAGTGTTAGTTTCATCTTCTTGCTCTTCTTCTATGTATTGTAGACTTTGCCTTATTTCTCTTCGGTTTCTGTGAGCTGTACTTTCAATCTCACTGTCAACAAGTAATGGTCCTGACGGGTTGCTTCTAGTCATAAACTAAAAGTTCCTTCCAGAAGTAAAGAAGGAAAAATTAGAAAAGTAAAAGAAAGTAAAAATTAAATTGCAATAAAAAAATGGCTAAAGCAATAAAAATTTAGTGTTCCTAATATCTTAGTCCCCGGCAACGGCGCCAAAAACTTGATGTGTCTCTAACTAACTATGATCACAATGAAGGCAAGCGCGCCTATCACTTAATAGTATATTTATGGTAAGACCGGTAATATCGTATCCACAAGGACCAAGAGTACTAGTAATTACTATCTTTTTATTATCTAGCCTAAAAATTGGAGTGATTTCTTTTTAAACTAAAACTAATTAAAAACACGACAAAGAATGCATTAGGAAAATACTTTTAGACAACTTATGTGATAGGTAATACCTAAGGAAGAATCCACCTAAACTTCACTTATTACTTTTTATTCATACGATTTATTCACTTGACTTAATCCGTAGAAATTCCTGATTTATGTTAATATCTCTTTCAAGACTAAAAATAACTGACTCTAGGTTGATTAATTGAAGTCTCTTTCTAATTAAAACCCCTATTGTCGTATTAACTCGATCTATGGATTCCCTTATTAGATTTGACTCTAATCTGGTAGATTTTCGTCTCCCTATCTCTAGGGTTGCAATCAACTCCGCTTAATTATGTTGATCTACTCTTAAACAGGGACTTTTGCTCCACTGAATAAGCACATTCGACTTGAATCAATAACCTGAATTATCAAAACCAGAATAAGAACTCACAATTAAGAATAAGAACAAGTATTTATCTTATAAATCAAATAATAATAAGATCCGTCATAGGTTTCATCCCCTCAGGTATTTAAGGGATTTAGTTCATACTGATAGAAGGAAACATCTCAAAATAAGGAAAACAACAAAACATAGGAAAACCCAAAAACTTCTAAAGAACTTGATGGGAGATCTTCAGTCCTGATGGAGATCCTTCCTCCGAGCTACTTTTGACGGCTGTCTTCGAGTATTTTCTACGTTCTATTCAGCCTCCTCTTTTAGGTCACCCCCTAGGGTATTTATATAGGCTTTGGAACGTCTTTCTTTGCCCACAAGTAACCTTTTCCGGATAGAATTAATCTTTGATACAACAGGGACATGCCCGTGTGACACGCCCGTGTTCGATAGCCTTAGGCCGTGCTCACTCCTGCTCACCACACACGACCGTGTGGTCTGCCCGTGTACGTTGATCTAGGCCGTGTTCGATTCTACTCATAACGCACGGCCATGTTTGATAGCCCAGGCCGTGTTGAATTCTAAGATAGGCCCATTTTGTCCCTTTTTGGCCCGTTTCTCGCCTTTTTCGACTCCCTATGCTCTTCTGAGTGTAAAACATGAAATTAAAGGATTAAGAGCATCGAATTCATCAAATCTAATGAAAACTCATCCAAAAATAAGCTAAGCATGGGGTTCAAATATGTATAAATTCTGGTTTATCAGTAATATTTATGGATTTAATAAACCGTATTTTCATAACATACTTGGATAAGTTTGTAGTTGTTTTTATTGATGATATATTAATTTATTCTCGTGATGAGAGTGAGCAAGCGGAGCATTTGAGAACTGTCTTGCAGATTTTAAGAGATAAGCAGTTGTATGCCAAGTTTAGCAAAAGTGAATTTTGGCTTCGAAAAGTCGGATTCTTGGGCCACATCGTGTCGGGTGATGGAATTAGAGTTGACCCGAGTAAGATATCGGCTATCGTTGATTGGAAACCGCCGAGGAATGTGTTAGAGATTAGAAGCTTTTTGGGCTTAGCCGGATACTAGATACGGTTTGTTAAAGGATTCTCCATGATTGCTACTCTTATGACGAGGTTGCTACAGAAATATGTCAAGTTCGAATGGATGGAAAAATGCCAACAGAGTTTCGAGAAACTAAAGGCATTGTTGACTGAAGCTCCAATTTTAATGCAACCAAAATCGGGAAAAGAATTTGTAGTGTATAGCGACGCATCCTTGAATGGATTGGGATACGTGCTCATGCAAGAAGGCAAGGTAATAGCATATTCCTCGAGACAACTGAAGCCGCATGAGAAAAACTATCCGACTCACGATTTAGAGTTAGCCGCCATAGTGTTCGCATTGAAGATTTGGAGACACCATTTGTATGGCGAGAGATGCCGAGTATTCACTGACCATAAAAGTCTAAAGTATTTGATGACTCAAAAGGAGTTAAACCCACGGCAGCGGAGGTGGTTAGAGTTGATAAAGGATTATGAGTTGATAATTGACTACCACCCCAAAAAGGCGAATGTGGTCGCCGATGCTTTCAGTAGGAAGTCATTATTTTCCTTGAAGGCTATGAACACTCAGTTGTTAGTAACCGACGATGGTTCGATTTTAGCCGAGTTGAGAGTGAAACCAATGTTTTTGAAAGATATCTGCGAAGCTCAGAAAAGTGAGAAAGGATTGCAAGCTAAGATAACTCAGTGAGAGACGGGTATAGAATCAGACTTTCAAATTGGTTCAGATGGTTGTTTAATGTTTTGAGACAGAATTTGTGTACCCAGAGACGATGAGCTTATTCGAAAAATTTTGCATGAGGCACATAGCAGTTGTATGTCTATCCATCCGGGTAGTGTGAAAATGTACAATGACTTGAAGAAAATGTATTGGTGGTCGGGAATAAAGAGAGACGTTTTAGAGTTTGTCTCTAAGTGCCTAATTTTTCAGCAAGTGAAGTCCGATCACCAAGTACGTTCGGGTTTACTTCAGCCCGTGATTGTTCCTGAGTTGAAATGAGACCGTATTACCATGGATTTTGTGTCTAGATTTCCATTGACGCCAAAGAAGAAAGATGATGTATGGGTTGTGGTTGATAGGATAACTAAGTCGGCTCATTTTATACCGGTGCGTACTGATTATCCACTTGAGGAATTGGCCGATTTGTATGTTTCTGAAATTGTGAGACTTCATGGGGTACCTTTATCGATCATTTTGGATAGTGATCTGAGGTTCACATCACGGTTTTGGAAAAAGTTGCAAGAAGCGTTGGGGACGAAACTAAATTTTAGTATTACTTTCCACCCGCAAACCGATGATCAGTCAGAAAGAGTAATTCAGATTCTTGAAGATTTGTTGCGATGTTGTGTTCTTGAGTTTCAAGGCAGTTGGGAAAGGTACTTACCGTTGGTAGAGTTTGCCTACAACAATAGCTATCAGTCGAGTTTGAAAATGGCGCCTAATGAGGCTTTGTATGGGCATAAGTGCCGAATGCCCTTGTATTGGACCAAACTCAGAGAAAATTAGGTTCACGGGGTTGACTTAGTCAAAGAGACCGGAGAGAAAGTAAAGGTAATTCGTGACTGTTTGAAGGCCACTTCGGATAGACAAAAATCCTACGCGGATTTGAAACGAAAAGAAATTGAGTTTCAAGTCGGTGATAAGGTGTTCTTGAAAGTATCTCCGTGGTAGAAAGTCCTCGAATTCGGTAAGAAAGGCAAATTAAGTCCATGTTTTATTAGGCCATATAAGCTGACTGAGAGAATTGGACCGGTAGCATACCGATTAGCTTTACCATCTGAGTTAGAGAAGATCCATGATGTCTTCCATGTGTCCATGTTGCACCGTTATCGTTCTTACCCTCCATACATTATTTCACCAGCAGAGGTTGAAATTCGACCGGATATGACCTATGGTGAAGAGCAAGTTAAGATTTTAGATCTGGAGGTCAATAAATCGAGGAATAAGAGCATAGCACTTGTAAAGGTATTATGGCATAGACATGGGGTCGAGGAAGCCACGTGGGAGCCCGAGGAGACTATGAGAGACCAATACCTAAACCTTTTTAGCGGTAATATTTTCAGGGACAAAAATCTCTAAGGAGGGGAGAATTGTAACAGCCCGATTTTGGGCCTAGTTGGAATAGTGGTTTTGAGACCACAAATTCGAGGTCGAAGAAATTATTTTAATATTATTTTATGTGTTATAGCATGAATATACGAGTGCATGAAAATTTTGGTGAATTATTTTTAGTGATTTCATGCTTAATTTTGAAAAGGGACTAAATTGCATAAAGTACGAAAGTTTTCTTCTACAAGCTAAAGGTGTCAAATAGCTATAGAACCTCAAATTGGAGGTCTTTGATGTGCAAATAGGCCCTTAAGAGAGTGATGGCTGGCCATAGGGACAAGGAAATGAAATTGGTCAAAGGTTAGGTTGATTTTAGGTGACTTAATTGATAAAATAAAATAAAATAAAGAGAAAAAGATATCACCATTCATCTTCCTCCTCTCCACCAAAATTTTCAGCAAAAATAAGGGTTTTGGAAGCTTGAAATTTCAGCAACTCTTCACCCTTGCAAGTAAGTGTTTTTGATGGTCATTCTTGATGATTTTTGTATTTTTGTGACCCTTGTAGCTTAAGCTAACTAATGGAGGGACTATTTTGCAAAATGGTTGAGAGTCAAGGGTTTTACCATGTGAGTATTCATGTTGATTTCTGAAATTTTATGGAAGAAAATGAATCTTGGTTGTTAAATAAACAACTTTTGTGAAAGGGTTTTCATGAAAACACCTAAAATGGACCTCTTTGTAAAAGTTGTAACATGGGTAGAAAATGTGTGAAATAATTGGAATTGTTGGTAGCTATAAGAGTAATAAAGGTTCGGCTAGACTTGTTAAAGGAGGAAATTTGATTCAAATCGTTTTACGAGGCAAAATCGTAATTATGTGAAAATCTAAGGGCAAAACGGTAATTTTGGCAAAGTAGGAATTTTGGAATGTCTTGATTAATGTGGTGATTAAATAAGTAAATTTTGTCATTATAGATCAAGAAAAATGGAATTCAGACCTAGACCGGGGGAAAACCAAGCTATTGGACTAAATCGAACTAGTCGCCCATATTTTGTATACTGAGGTAAGTTATACGTAAATAATACAACTCTATTGTTATTATGCATTAAACAATTGGTATTTCATAAAAGGTTTGATTATTTTTATGAATATGCTTAACAAAATTTGATGTGGTATACTTCCGGTTGAACCTTAGGAATAGATTGGATATCTACGCCATGACATTTGGGTGATATGTGTGCTAGTGTAAGACCATGTCTGGGACATGGCATCGGCCACATTATGAGAGCCAGTGTAAGACCATGTCTAGGACATGGCATTGGCGTTGATATGTGTGCTAGTGTAAGACCATGTCTGGGACATAGCATCGGCCACATTATGAGAGCCAGTGTAAGACCATGTTTGGGACATGGCGTCGGCATTGAGATGAGAGCTAGTGTAAGACCATGTCTGGGACATGGCATCGGCCTCAATATGTGAGCCAGTGTAAGACCATGTCTGGGACATGGCATCGGCATCGTACCCTCTCGTGTGAGGCTTTTCGGGTATGCTTTGGTATTCCAACTGGTTCAACAGGTAATTTAAAGCTTGTGTTAAAAGTGAGAAAAGTTACGACTATGTTGTAAGTGATACAGGTATTTACACAAAATTCATAAGAAATGAGCTCGATTTATGTTGTATGATTAGTAAGGATGAAAATGAGTAAGTTATGCCTTAAATCATTTGAGAATTATGTGTAGGTTTATAATGCGTTATGAGTATGATAATGCATGGTAATTGTTGTTGATTATTTACATGCGACTTAATAAGCTTTATGCTTACTTCCTCTCATTTCCATTTTCTTATAGTTCCACCAAGCTAGCTCGAGGATCAATAGACGTCGGAGGCATCGATCACACTATCAATCTGAACATTTGGTATAGTTAGATTTATCATTTTGAGTATGGCATGTATAGAGACTTGGTCTTTGTCAAGTGTCATATTATTTTGGCCAAATGTGTTGGCTTGTCTTGAAGATTGATTCATTTTGTATAAGGACATGGATGAAGGCAAATACTTGTTGTTGATAAATGCAAATGTTGGTGTTTCCATGAATGTGGTTAAGACGTGGTTTGCTTGATAAGTAAGAAATGTTGTAGGCGATAGAAAATAGCTTGGATTGAGGCGTGGATGCCTTGGTTGTGACTGATTTAGTCATATGTTTGTGCTTGTGATGGTACTATATTATGTGAGTAGATGTGTGCTTGAAATGGGTGATAAAAAGGCTTGGAAAATAGTCTTACAGCCGTCCACATGGGTAGACACACGGGCGTGTGTCTAGGCCGTGTGTGACACACGGTCTGCCCCATGGGCGTGTAGTCTGGCCGTGTGTCCCCTGCACCTTAAATTGGTAAAATAGAATGCCCAATAGTAACCACACAAGCTGAGACACAGCCGTGTGTCTCAACCATGTGGAAGACACAGCCATAGGACATGGGCATGTGCCCAGGCCGTGTGAAGTCTGCACCTTTAATGCTAAATTAAATTCGCCAGACGGCCTAGCACACGGGCGTGTACCTTGGCCGTGTGACCCTAAAATGTTACTGACGTTAGAAACAGATGGTCAAGGTTTTACCACAAGGGCTAAGACACGGGCGTGTGAGGGACACGAGCCATGGACACGGGCGTGTGCCAGACCGTGTGACATTCTGACTTTTCGCGAAGCACAAGTCATGCGCGTGCACGGGTTTAGGACATGGCCATGTTATGAGATCACACGGGCGTATCGCCTTTCCACACAGGTGTGTGCCCTGTTTTAAATGGAATTTTATAATGTTTATGATAGTGCTCAGTTTAATCCCAAATTGTTCCTAAAGCGTGTTTTGGGCCTCGTAGGCCCTTATTAAGGACGTGAAGAGGAAGTTTGAAAGGTTTTGAATTTGAACGAACTTTTACAACTCAAAATTTTATGTTTGTATGCGTTTAAGTAAGGTAACGCCTCGTACCCTATACTAGCATCGGATACGGGTAAGGGGTGTTACATTTGTCGCTGCCTATTACGCTCCCTTCCGCTTTCCTTTTCTTCCTCCCCTCTTCTCTCTCATCAAGAGAACCCTTTCTTCCTTCGTCCACTTCTCTTCCTTCCCCTAACCGAACCCCCTCTCCCCTCCCCCCATCACACCCATTTCCCCCTCACCGAAACCACCACGCAACCCCTGTCCCCTCCCCTTGTCCCCATTTCATTTCTCCCATCCTCCCTTCACCGTCGACCACCCCTACAACCCACCCTCACCCACGGTCGAGCTGTAACCCTCCCCTCCCCTCACCAACCCAATCCCCTTTCCCTTTTCTCCCATCACCCTTCACAGACTCGATGCCACCATCCAAACCACCACCCACGCACAAAACTGACCCCACCGCCTTCTCGTCGGAACCTCGTGCCTCCCACGTGCAACCTCCCATTGTAACTCTGGCCACCGTCTCACCGTCGGTCCTCCCCGTTTACCCCTGTTCCTTATTTTATTATTTTATTATTTATTTATTATTTTTATTTCTATTTTTATTGTATTTATTTTTATTTGTTTTCTTATTATTATGCTTCTTACTTTTATTCTTATTATTGCTATGTTATTTTAGCTATGTTTTGGTGACTTGAATTAGTATGCTCTTTTTGTTTTTGTTGATTTACTATCTTCATTTACTATTATTATTATTATTATTATTATTATTATTACTTAGTTTTATTTTTGTTATGATTATGAGTCATTTTGGTAATTCTGTAATTATTTTAAGAGTTGATGATTTCTTATATTATTATAGTAGGGTTTTGTTTTCTATTATTATTATTATTATTATTATTATTATTTTATTATTCTTGCTACGTATTTTATGTGACGGTTGGATTTAAATAATTTTTCTTAGCTAGGTGTTCGACCTTATGATTTTGGATTTTAGTTGGATTCGACTTTCGTTTTGTGCTTATTTGAACTGATCAATTTTGTCAACTCGTGCTTTTGCATTGAATACTGAAATTGTTATTTGGTCATTTTTTTCTTTTAGGCACACGATGATGAACACTAGAGGCAAGTCAAAGGTCGCCGTCCTCACTTCAAAGAAGAGAAAGACTCCTGGCACGACCTCATCGTCGGGCACTTCCATCGATGCACGCCATTCGTGCCTCTTCTTTTCACAGGGTCCCCAAGAGGACCTCTATCAGCATCTCTAACAGTGACCACTTGAATTAGGCCATTGTATTGATTGGGTAGCTTTAGAGTAGGTCCAGCTAGCTGATCTCGTCCATGCACTGATTGCCACAGCTCTTTCGAAGCTTACTCTCGAATTTTGTTTGATATTCCTATTACAGCAAGTGATGTCGACCCATGATGAGTCGTGAACTATTATTTTCTGACTCGGTGGCACGACGCATCATATAAGCGTCCCAGAGTTTGGAGCTGCTTTAGGACTCTATACTGAGGAGTTCATGACTGCCGAGGGGTTCCTCATTTTATACCAGCATATCCATTACTCACCTTCTTTATGCTAGGCAGACCTTACTACGAGTACGATGCCCTATGATGCGATTCGGTCGAAGGCGACTTCCTTACCTCTGGCCTTACGCTATATCCACGCCATCTTAGCTCACACTTTGACCAGTCGAAGGGAGAGCACCGACATCGTCGATACATTCGACGCCTATTTTTTATGGAGCATGGCCACAGAGTGCACCTTTGATCTTTGCTACTTCTTCTCTAAAACCCTAAACCCTAAACCTTAAACCCTAAACCCTAAACCCTAAAGACAAAGTGCGGTAGGAAGGGTCCTATATGCTTAAGCCCTTATATGACTCGCCTCTCACGACACTTTAGCCTCCTCAACACTTTGAACAGTCCTCCTCATTCACACTGGTTTGACAGATGACCCCGTAGGGGTTACTGAGTATGAGTCACAAGAGGATGATCGAGCGACTGTGCGGAGTGAATCCTCCTCAATATCAATTATCTCATTCTGACCCTTAGGATAAGCATGAGGAATTCACTAATGATGTCCCCTTCCACCACGAGGATACACCTCATCCTCTATCTCAGAGTCACCGTCCTGCTACTTCTGCTGCCACCTTAGCAGACCTTTCTGAGTGGTTCACTCGTTTCAAGCAACACTATTTTGAACGGTTCGATAGTATTAATGTGACTTTGCAATAGATCTGGCAACATCTCCATATCCCCTCTTCAGCATCGGTGCCTCACAATCCCAATGCCTCCGACGATAAAGACCACTAATTTTATTTCTTTTCTTTTTCTTTTTCTTTTTCTTTTTCTTTTTCTTTTTTTATTTTAATTGTTTTAGACAGCTTGAGATGAACGTGAGTAAATAGTGGAACTATGTGCAATTATGATTGTATTATCTTGAGAACATATTGTGAGGATTGGTAACAACATTTTAATTAATTGCTTATTATTTACATGCTAACTTACTAAGCTATATAGCTTACACCCCTTCCTTTCTTTTTCCTATAGTGTCACAGATGCTAGCTCGAGTTGGAGGTCGTCGGAGATTCTATCACACTAAGAAGCTATGGATTGGTATCGATGATTTTTATTCTAGCTTTTTAAGTCTATGGCATGTATAGGGACTTGGTCATCTGTGTACATGTTATTATGAGTTGGCCTAGAATATTGGCCTATGCTAATTGAAGGTCATTGTTGTATAAGGCCATTTGATGTGGCCAATATTTGTTATGTTATAAGTCTATGATGAAGCATTACATGGATGTGCATGCTTGTTTGGGTTAGATGAGTGAATGTGTGATAATTATGTGTGGCAAATACTAAATGTGAATGGTTGAGTAAGTTATATGCTATGATTAGTTAAGTGTGTGTGTGGTTGTGCATGATGAATGTGATTTATAAATGGTGTGCGAATGCCATGATGTGGTTATTGGGATGCCTAAAAAAATGCCATGTATGTGTTGATAAACTTGGTATAAGTTTGCAAGAGTTTTTGGATGGAAAAAGGCTTGGTAAATAGTCTAACTTTCATCCACAAGGATGGCCACACGGCCTAGCACACGGGCGTGTGACTTGGCCATGCGACCCTAAATGGTTGATGACGTCATAAACAGAGAGTTACACAGGTCGAGGACACGGGCGTGTCCCAAGCTACACGGGCGTGTGGCCTTGTTTTATGGTAAAATTTTCTATGTATTTTAAAGTTCTCGGTTTAGTCCCAGACCACTTCCAAAGTATGTTTTGGACCTCGTAGGCCCGTAATAGGGACAATATGATTATGAATGAAAAGTTTTAAATTTGACTGGAAATTTATGACTCGGAAATGATTGGTTATATGTGATTAAGTCTGGTAATGCCTCGTACCCTATTCCGATGACGGATACGGGTAAGGGGTGTTACAGTACGTTTTCTTTTAGGCGAATGCCTTTTGGTTTATGCAATGCACCTGCAACTTTTCAACGATGCATGATGGCAATATTTACTGATATGGTTGAAAATTTTGTTGAAGTTTTCATGGATGATTTTTTTGTTTTTGGTAACACTTATGATATATGTTTGAGTAATTTGGCTACGATACTGAAGAGATGCAAAGAGACGAATCTTGTTCTTAATTGGGAAAAATGTCATTTTATGGTCAAGGAAGGGATTGTCTTAGGTCATAAGATCTCAAAGAAAGGAATTGAAGTCGATAAAGCAAAGGTGGACGTAATTGAAAGATTATCGGCCCCAATGAATG
This sequence comes from Gossypium sturtianum, assembly GCA_025698515.1. Classification (NCBI taxonomy): domain Eukaryota; kingdom Viridiplantae; phylum Streptophyta; class Magnoliopsida; order Malvales; family Malvaceae; genus Gossypium; species Gossypium sturtianum. The sequence continues at coordinate 46,190,964 of CM046943.1, forward strand.
TGAAAGGAATCAGAAGTTTCTTAGGCCATGCCGGTTTTTACTGAAGGTTTATCAAAGATTTCTCGAAAATTTCTAAATCGTTGTGTTTGTTGTTAGAGAAAGATACAGTGTTTGATTCCAACAAAGCATGTTTGGAAGCTTTTGAAGATCTAAAGAAGTGATTAATCTCAGCCCTAATAATCGTTACACCTGATTGGAACTCACCTTTTGAGTTGATGTACGATGCAAGTGACTATGCTGTTGGAGCTGTGATGGGTCAAAGAACAAACAAAGTGTTTCACCCTATTTACTATGCAAGTAGAACTTTGACGGGAGCCCAACTCAATTATACGGTAACCAAAAAAGAACTCTTCGCTATAGTTTTTTCTTTTGACAAATTCCGCTCATATCTTATAGGTACCAAAGTTATAGTATTTACTGATCATGTGGCCATTAAATACTTGCTCACGAAGAATGTAACAGTCCGGTTTATACCCTAGTCAGAACAGTGGTTTCAGGACCACAAATCTGAGTCCGTATAATATTTTGTTATTAATTTCTGTGACATCGATGAGTGATTAAGCATGTGTTAAATTTTCATAAGCTAATTTGTTTGTTTGTGTGTTTAATTTGAGCAAAGGATTGATTTGCATTAAATGTGAAAGTTGTATGCTATTTGTTTAAGTACTAATGTGTTGTGGCTTTTTAAAGTTATGGCCTTAAATGGCAATTGAACCACTATTTAGATAGTGGGTGGTTATGGTAAAAAATGACCTTGTTATTTATGTTATAAAAAATTTGTTTTATATGGCTAAAATGGGAAATTGTTTATTAATGTATTATTAATAAAAATTGGCATGAAAATAAGCATTCATTCATGCATTTTCCACCGAATTTTGGAAAGAAAAAGAAAGCTTTGATGCTTTGTATTTTCGGCACATTCAAGCTTAAATTCAAGGTTAGATTTCGATCCGTTTTTGATAATTTCTATGTTTTTGTAATCGTTGCTTCGAGAGCTATCAAACCCATGTACTAATTTTGAGTATTGATGATGTTTGTGTGAGATGCCATTGTTGATATGTTGAGTTTTAAAATGAGTTTAGTTGATAAATGAAAGATTTGAGCTAGATGAACATTTTTATTCTTGAAGTTTTGGTGAATTTAGCTAAATAGGGATAAATTGTGAAAATATTATTTTGGAGGACTAATTTGTGAATTTGATGAAATATTTGGACTTATATAGTCCCTAGGGAAGTTCGGCTATGCATATGTGTGAACAAATTGTGTATATTTGATGTTTTGAGAAAATTGGACTAAATTGTCTGAATGTGAAAATGTGAGGGTTAATTTGTAAATAGCCCTAAATATGTGTGTATGGATTGAATTGAATGAAATAGTGAATAAAAGGGTAAATTCTGAATATGTTTAGATCAAGAACCGAGGAAAACGGACTTAGATCGCGTGAAAGCGAAAGTAATCGAGTAGCCGTTTCCATTCCCAATAAATCGAATCCGAGGTAAGCCACTATGCAAATAAACATACTTGTATGAAATTATATTTGTTCATATGACTAATGTTGACGATGGATACTTATGAGAGGTTATGCATCTGAATTCCGAGATAAGGTCAATATAATGACAATGTTCGAAAAGTCCCGTGTGAGCCTAGGAATAGATAGGATTAGCTATGTCATGACATAGGTATCTGTTCTGTTTTATCATGTAAGACCACGTATGGGACGTTAGCGTTGATTTGAGATTTCGTGTAAGACCACGTCTGGGACGTTGGCATCGTTATGAGCTTTACGTGTAAGACCATGTATGGGACATCGGCATCGTATTGATTCGTGTAGGACTCTGCATGCGGGGCGACAAAGGCATCGATATCCGAGTGCATATAAGACCTCATCTGGGACGTTGGCATTGTATGACTATTCCGAGTTTCTGAGCATCCTACTAGATTCCTTACGGTTCAACGGGCAAGTCTATGATCCGAATGGTTATGTAAATAGAGAATCTGTTTCAGGTACGTTGACTTATACACCAAGTGTGTATATAAGGTAAGTATCTATATGATCTTACTATGATGAGAATGTATCTTTGGGATAATGATATGATATGTGGAAATAAGCATGAAAGAGCCTTGTATTTGTAAGAATTTTTAAGTTGATGAATGTGGTAAATATGGCCAAGTACTTGAAATCAAAGCATTATGTGATTGTTGTTAAAAACTTTAAATGGAACAATGTACTTATGTGTACATATATGTCTTTCATGTTATGTTCATTTGTATATGACTTACTAAGCTTTTGGAAAGCTTACTCTGTGTGTGTTTTCTTTGTTTTATAGGTCGTCAAAGCTACTGAAGGATCTGGACCGTCACGGATCGTCATCACACTTCTAAAATCATTTTGGTACACTTTGGAAATGTATATTTATAGATATGGCATGTATAGGCTAGTTTTTGTTATAAGTTTATGTATAGACTTGGTCATGAGATGTGGCTAATTATTGGTTCATATTATGCCTTGATGAATGTGGTATGTGTAGTTATTTTGGTATGGTTTAATGCTCATGAAATGGTCAAGATTTTTGGGTAGGTAAATGAATGAAATATGCCTTAGTTATATATATGTTTTGTCTTGAAAGTTGGCATGAATGAAATAAGTATTGTATGTATTGATAGAATGGTTGTTTGGTGTGTTATTGGTTGTAAAATATGCAAGAGAAGTGTTAGTAAATGTTGCTTATAGGTGAGACCTAAATGGGTGGCATTTTGGCCTTGAAAATGGCCTATAATGTCACATGGTCAGGGTACACGGGCATGCCTAGTGACCGTGTGAGGAAGTCAGTAGCTAGCTTAAGGGCACACGGCCTTGGCACACGAACGTGTCTAGTAGCCATGTGGATTTCAACAGAATAGACCACGACCAGGGTGCACGGGCGTGCCTTCTGCCTAGTAGCCGTGTGATTTTTGGCATAATCGACCACGGCCTAAGCACACGGGCGTGCTTGGTGGCCGTGGAACTTAAGTCAGATTCGACCACGGGGAGGACACACGGGGGTGTCTAGCAGTCGTGGAGGGAACACGGTTTCCTCCCACGGGCGTGTATCCCCTGTACTTTAGAAAAGTTTTAATTTTCCATGAAATTTTGTAAGTGATTCAATTTAGTCCCGACCCGGTTCATAAGCATGTTTAAGGTCTCGATAACTGTATTAAGGGACACTATGCTTGGGAATGATGAATGCGTGTATGAATTTCTATAAATTGTTTCCGATTTGTTCGGTAACGCTCTTAACCCTAATCCGGCGACGGACACGAGATAGGGTGTTACAAAGAAAGATGCAAAACCAAGGCTAATTGTTGGATACTTTTACTCCAAGAATTTGACCTTGAGATCCAAGACAGAAAAGGTGTCGAAAATCAAATAGCTGATCATCTGTCGAGGTTGGAGCAAGATGAGGTAACTCAATCATGTGTGCCTATCAACGAGAATTTCCCAGATGAACACTTATTTGAGGTAAATCTAATTCATGAAATACCTTGGTTTGCTGATTTTGCCAATTATCTTGCATGTGGAATAATTCTTCGAGAAATGACATACCAACAAAGAAAAAAATTCCTTCATGATAGTCGGTATTATCTTTGGGAGGATCCGTTTTTGTTTAAACAATGTGCAGATAATATAATCTAAAAGTGTGTAGCTGAAAGCGAGATTGCTGAGATCTTGTATCATTGCCATTCATCTCCAAGTGGGGGACACTTTGGTGGTTCACGTACTGCAGCAAAGATTTTACAAGCATGTTTCTTTTGGCCTACACTATTTAAAAATGCTTATGCTTATGTGAAGAACTGTGATAAATGCCAAATGACTGAAAATATATCAATGAGGAATGAGATGCCCTTGACAAACATTTTGGAGATTGAATTGTTCGACGTATGGGGCATTGACTTCTTAGGCTCGTTTCCTTCTTCATATGGGAACAAATACATCTTAGTTGCTGTGGACTATGTATCCAAGTGGGTTGAAGCTGAAGCATACCCTATAAATGATGCTAAGGTAGTCATGCGATTCCTACATAAGCATGTGTTTACACGATTTGGTACACCAAGAGCTATTATTAGTGATGAAGGTTCTCACTGTAACAACCTGATTTTGGGCCTAGTCGGAACAGTGGTTTCGGGGCCACAAATTTGACAGGGAAAATCTTAGTTTTATTATATTTTTGGTCTAATATTTCACGGAAATATTTCATGAAAATTTCGTTCGAAAATTTCGACGTTTGGGCACTCAATTTAGTCAAAAGGACTAAATTGTAAATAGTGCAAAAGTTGAGTTCCACATGTTAGAAGTGTCCAATTGTTATGAAGTTTTAAATTGGAGGTCCTTAAATGGTAATTAGACTATTGGTTAAATTGTTGGACAAAAATGGACATGAGATAAGTGAAATAGGATATTTTTAAGTTAGGGGCATTTTGGTCATTTAGTAATTAAAAGAATTAAAAAAAGCCAAAATTAAAGCAAAATAGTGTCCATCATCAAGCTATGGCCAAATGTTGCATGAAGAAACCATGGCTAGGGTTTTTCAAGCTTCCAAGCTCGATTGTAAGTTCGTTCTAGCCCCGTTTTTAATGATTTTTACGTTTTTGAAATCCTCGTAACACGGTCTCTCTATTTCTACCATTTATTTGAGCTAGGGTTGATGTTTGAAAATTTAACCATATGAGAAATGCTTGTGTTTTGATGTTTAATGGTAGAATATGAATGCTCGGTGTGTAATAAACGACTTTTACTAAGTGATTTTCGGTGAAATTGTCAAAAAGGACTAGTTTGTAAAAAGTTGTAAAATGTGTGTAAGTGTGTGAATAAATGGAAATTTTGGACTGCTATAGTTATGAAAATGGTTCGTCTAGTCAAAATACGAGGAAATTGAATAAAAATCATTTTACGAGCCTAGGGGTAAAAGTGTAAATATGACAAAGTTTAAGGGCAAAAAAGTAATTTTGCCAAAATGTGAATTTAGGCTAATTTGAGTAGCAGGATGAATAACTGAGTTAAATGTGTTGTTATAGATCAAGGAAAACGAGATTCGGACTTAGAACGGGGGAAAATAAAGAATATGACGAATAAGTCCTTTTCACCGATTGTGCTACCGAGGTAAGTTTGTATGTAAATAATGCATCATTTTTACTTACGTTTTCATATTTTGATAAATGGTATGAATTGTGGCTGAATATTTGATGTAATTGACAAAATATCGACAAGTGAGAAATTTTCCGGTTGAACCTTAGGAATAAAAATGGATACGAGTGAAATGTTCACTAGAAACCTATGTGAAATCTAAGTGAAATAAGTGATCCAGTTGTTGGTCCGTACGTTCTACTGGTGGCTGAGTTTTTCGGCATGTGTTACGAATACTCGATAGCTTTGTAAGCAGCACCGTGTAGTTTCGTCATGACCGACAGCTTGTGTGAGCAGACCCGAGATTGTGACTATGTGAAACGGGTGCTTGGTGTTATAAGTTCTACCGCTATGGGTAATCCCAGGCATGTGTTGCGGATGCCGATGTACCTTGTGTGAGCAAAGACTGAGTAGTTACGTATGACCAACATCTTGTGTGAGCAGACCCGTGAATGTGATTAGCTCGAGAGCGAGCCTATGTGAAAAGTGTGATATGAAGTATCTTTAGCTACAAGTGTGGCACTTATGTGCAAATTTCCGTGTATCCGTTATTATTCCGATGCGTTCAATGGGAAATGACTAAGAATAAACGAATATGACTAAGTGATGAATAAGTGTAGGTATGTGTGTGTCAAATTATGAGAAATGTGCTCGATAGGTGATCGAACTTTGGTAAGTTTGATATGGGGTAAGTGTTACTATGAAAGTTAATACAAAGAAGTTATGAAAGAGTAAAATTTGCAATAAAACAATTTTGGGACAGCATAAGTTATGTGTCTTTGAAAAATCACCAAAAATGGTAGAAATTGAATTAGAAGTTGAATAAGATATGAAATTAAAGCTTATTGAGACTATTTTCGCATAAAATAAACAAAGTAAGCGAAAAAATTTCATATTCTGAGATGTTTGAGTTTTTGTGAGACAGGGTTAGAATGATTTCGGAATCCCTTGTTCCAACTTTGGAAAATCACTAAAAATTGTATAAAAGTAATTATGGTTTATAATTTATATTCTTAAATTTATTAATGAGTCTATCTTAAATAGAAACAAATAGGAACATCATCTTAATCCCGTACGAAGAGAAAATTAATTTTTAGTGAAGAAGGGTCGAAACTTTCAGACAGCAGAATAGGGGAGACTTTAAAGAATAAAATGTACTTATTGGCTAAACAAAAAATTCTGAAATTTTTATGGTAAGAATATATGTGAGTCTAGTCTCAGGGAAAATTAGTGGATCTTAATTTTGAGTTACGCAGTTCAAGATATAAATAATTTAGTGACTATGACTCGAGTAGACAGCTTGAGATGAACATGAGTAAATGGTGGAATTATGTGTAATTATGATTGTATTATATTGAGAACATATTGTGAAGATTTATAAAAGCCTGTTAATAAATCACTTATTATTTACATACCTACTTACTATGCTATAATTCTTACCCCCTTCCTTTCCTTTTTCCTATAGTGTCATAGATGCTAGCTCAAGTTGGAGGTCGTCAGAGATTCTATCACACTAACAAGTTATTGATTGGTATTGTATCAGTGATCTTCAAGTATTTTTAAGTCTATGGCATGTATAGGGACTTGATTATGAGCATATGTTATTATGAGTTGGCCTAGAATGTTGGCCTATGCTATTTGATGGTTATTGTTGTATAAGGCCATTTAATTTGGCCAATATTTGTTATGTTATAAGCCTATGATGATGCATTTCAAGGATGTGTATGCTTGCATGTGAATGGTTAAGTGTGTATGTGTGATTATGGATGATGAATGTGGTTTGTAAATGGTATGTGGATGTCTTCGTGTGGATGTCTGAATGCTTAATGATACCATGTTGTGTGATGATAAGTTTGTATAAATGTATAAGTGTTTTGGGGTGGCAAAGGGCTTGGTAAATAGCCTTACTTGTGGCCACACGGGCAGCCACACGGCCATGTGCCCAGGGTGTGTGAAGTCTGCACTTGATTTTTAGAAATTCGGAATGCCACACGGCCTAACACACGGGTGTGTATCTCGGCTGTGTGAAGGACATGGCCTTGGACACGGGCGTGTGCCCCTGTTTTTCAAGAAATTTTCTAATGTTTTACAAAGTTCTCAGTTTAGTCCCGAACCACTTCCAAAGTATGTATTGGGCTCGTAGGCCCTATTTAGGGACTCAAAGATAAAAATTTGAAAAGTTTTAATTTGGATGAAATTTTATGACTCGGTTTAATACGTTTACAAGTGTATGTTTTTCGGTAATGTCTCGTACCTAATTTCGGCGTCGAATACGGGTAAGGGGTGTTACACTCTGTGAACAAATGGCTTAAGTGGTTTCTTGACAAATATGATGTGAAGCACAAGATTGCTACTGCCTATCTCCCCCAGTCTAATGGGCAAGTTGAAAGAGTGAATCGTGAAATAAAAGGTATCCTTGAAAAGGTAGTACGCCCTAGCAGAAAAGACTGGTCTCGAGGGCTTGATGATGCATTATTGGCCTATCGAACAACATTTAAGACACCGTTAGGAATGACTCCTTATCGGTTAGTCTTTGGAAAGGCATGTCATTTTCCATTAGAGTTGGAGAATAAAGCTCACTGGGCTTTGAAGCAGTTGAACTTTAATCTTAAGCAAGCCGGTGAGAGAAGGATGTTACAACTTGATGAGTTGGAAGAGCTGAGGTTGTTTTCCTATGAGAATGCCAAAATGTGTAAAGAAAGATCAAAGAGATGGCATGATAGTCATATACAACCTCGCGAGTTTAAAGAAGGTCAGAAGGTTTTGTTGTATAATTCAAGGTTGAAGTTATTTCCTGGGAAGCTTAAATCCTGATGGAAAGGACCTTATACCATCTACCAAGTTTATACTCATGGAGCTATTGAATTATAAAAGAATTACAGGGGTACATTTAAAGTTAATGGTCAACGTCTCAAACACCACTGGGATGGTGAAGTTGAGCGAGTTGAATCCTCGTTCAAATTAACAGACCCTTAATTTTTCATGAACTCATTTTGTAAATAAATAAATAATTAGAACTTATTTTCTTAACTTATTACATTTAATTAATTTTGTCTAAGGAGATTGGAACTTAAGCAGGACCGTTGTGACCCCTCCAACCTTTCCTGTGAATTAATTTAATGTAATTTGTTAAGAAGAAATTTTCTAATTAAGATTTAAAATTTTTAAGTTTCATTTGTTCTGTTTAAATTTTAATTTTTATGTTAATAAAGGGGGTCAAATTTGGCCCAAGTACTAATCAATTTTTTTAGTAAGATACAGTCTGAGTTTGAGGCCCAAGACAGCAAAAAGGAGGGAAAAATCCATGCCTTGCCGTCACACCCATTGCTTGCCGCCCAAGTAACCCTAATGTAGCTAAATTGTTGCTACATGTTGCCCTAATTTTTCCCTATATAAACCCCTCTCCATTCTACTAATTTTCATATCCCTCAAAGCAATTTGCTTACACCCTAAAAATCCCTAAATCTCCCTTTTGTACCGTCAACCTCAAATCCCGAAAGAAACCCTAGTTCTCTTCCCTTTTTTTCTGAAATTCCCTATTGCCGCCGCAAAGAGATTGCTGAAGCACCGCCATTGCTATCGCACATCGTCGTCACTGCCGCACCATCCTTGTCGTCGTAAGATTTTTGTCGTAGCAAGTTCTACCCACTTTGCCGATTTCTCTTTTCTCTCTTGTGCAGAAACTTTGCCGAATTTTCGGGAAAAGATACCATGTCTCGCAAAAGAACAATATCTTCAAAGACTACTCCTAAAAACCCGATTTTGATCGATGAAGAAGTGAAAGAGAGTTTTGATTCAATCTTCAAGCATCAACCTATGATGCCGGAAAAAGGTTTTGACTTGGAGTGTAATGATTTGATAGTTGTTCCTATACCGATTAGAAAGAAAATCAATGCTCTCAAGTGGGAACGGTTTTGTGATGCTCGTTCACTTCCCGATGATGAACTAGTTCGAGAATTCTATGCTAGTTTGACTACGCAAGATGCTACTGAAGTCATCGTTCAAAAGAAAAAGGTACCTCTTACTTCTAAGTCTATCAATGATTTGTTTAATTTACCTGATGATGAAGAAGATGAGTACTACCCTATGATGAACAATATCAATTGGGATTTTCTTCAACAAGTACTACCCAATGGATTATAAGAAATTATGGGAGCCATTCTTGTCGAAGAGAATACTTAAAAACTAGTAGCAAAGGTATGGTTTTATTTCATTCGCTACAGTTTTATGCCTATCTCACATAGTTCCACCATCTCGATGGAACGAATCTTTTGTTATATGCAATTTTGACAGAAAAGTCCATTAATGTTGGAAAAATTATCCTCAAGGAGATTCACGATTGTGCTAAAAATAAGGCAGGATGTGCTTATTTCCCATTATTAATCACTTAACTTTGCTTAAAGGCCAGTGTTAAAACACAAGCAAATTTGAAGGGGCGATATGTTTAAGGATGCATTTCAAATTATGATCTTGAAAGATTAGTAGAGAGGGTGTGATAAACCGTAATAGTAACATATTTTAAGCCCACATTTAGCATGCTTTTGGATGATTTAAGCCTTGAATAATGTAATTTGGTGCTCTCAACCCTTTGTATTCATGTTTTATACTCAGGAAAGCACTGGAGAATGAAAAGAACGAGAAACGGGCCTAAAACAGAGTAAATGGGCCATATCACGAAATCGACACAGCCTGGGCCCGAGACCACATGGCCGTGCTCCTTCAGCAGCCTCGAACACAGCCTAGCCAAGATTCACACGAGCGTGTGCCATGGCCGTGCCCCTGCCGTGACAAAGAGAAATTTTACTCGGATTTGGATACTTAGAGGCGAAGTAACACATTCCGAAGCCTATATAAACACCCTAAGTATGACCTAAAAAGGGGGACCTAGGACTTTAGTCAGGGGGCGTCCAGCTAGGTCGAAGGAGGCAGAGTTGTGGGGATTTACTCGAAAATAACCAGTTGATTCATCTCAAGAAGCTGGAATCATACTCAAGACGGAGGATCTCTCCTTCAATTCCTTCAGGGGGTTTTATGGATTTAGTATGCTTTGTTTTATCTTTTCTTCTGAGATGTTTTCTTTTATTATTATGAACTAAACCCTCAGATACCTGAGGGGGATGAAACCTAAGATGAATCTTGTTATCGTTTGCTGAACTATATGATAAATACTTGATTTGTTCTTAATTATGTGTTCTTAATTCTTGTGTTGATATTTCCGGGGTATTAATTCAAGTTTGATGTGCTTAGGTGGTGGAGCAAAAGTCCCTGCCTAAGAGTAGATCTAGCATAGTTAAGCGGAGTTGATCGCACGCTTAGAGATAAGGTGACGAGATTTTGCCTGATTAGGGTGAAACCTAATATGGGAGTCCATAGATCGAGTTAATGTAATTCTAGGGGTTTTAATTAGAAAGAGATTTCAATTAATCAACCTAGGGTTAGACGTTACTCGCCTCGAGAGAGGGTCTAATATACATTAGGGAATCCTACGGATCAATTCAAGTGAATAAATCGTCTGGTTCAGAGTTAGATAACAAGTGGAGTCTAGGTAGATTCTTCCTTGGGTATCGTCTTAATCAATTGGTTTTTCCCACAAGTATTTTCCCCAAATTCATTCTTCTTTGTCTTAGAGTTTTTAGTTTAGTAGTTAGTTAATTTAGATTAAGCGACCAATTTCCTTTACTTTAGGCTAGATAATAAAAAGAAAGTTAGTACTAGTACTTTTAGTTCCTTTGGGTTCGACAATCCGGTCTTGCATTAACTATACTACTGTTCGATAGGAGCGCTTGCCTCAAATCGTTGTCATAGTTAGTTTCCAGGTTCTGAAACACCCCAAACCCGGCCCACAAGCCCCGATCGGATCTGGTATGCTTCTTAAGAAAAATTCGTTTTTTCGTTTTGTAAAATGATGTGATTTTGTGGTAAAGAATAGATTTGAAGTACGAACTTGTTAAAAATCGTTTTGAAATTTAAATTTTGTTTATATAAATATATAATCATCAAAATCTATGTTTTTAATAAAAATTATTTTATCAAAAGAAGATCCAAATTTATGAATTATTAATATTTTGAAAACCATAAGTATTTAGATTTCAAAACATTTTCATACGATTATCGAAATATTTAATTGTTTAGCTGAAATTGATCGTAGCAGAATATAAATTAAAACGTAAAAGTAACATAGCTAATGGCGACCTTATTACAAAAACATATCCCAAATTAAATCCCAAAATATATAAGAAAACGATTGATAGATAATCCTTACCCGAAATACGGAGATTGATTTACCCTTACTTGAACTATAAAAAGGATTCGACTTTAACAATTAAAAAGAAGAGAAATGGTGATTTCGGCTTTAACAAAAGAAGAGAAAAGATGGTAGTTTCAAATATGATGGTTTCGGGTTTTTAACAAAAAGAAAAGAAAGAAAAATGGTGAAAAGTATAGGATAGTTTCGGCTATGAGAAAGAAAGAGAAGAGAGAAAGAGAATGAAAAAGAAAAACGAAAATATGAGAAATGCTTTTGGTGATAGAATGAATTCGGCACTAGAGAGAAAGAAAAGAAATGATAAATGTCTTCAAAAGTAGCAATGTTTTTGGTACCAAAAAGAGAGTAAAACTTGAGAGGGAAAAGAAGAAATAAAAAAAATACCAATTTGGTCAAAAATGTAATGGCCAAAACAAAGCAAAGTTTTTACCAAATGCCAATTGACAATTTCGGCTAAGAGAAAATATTTGGACAAAGGAAAAAGATGCACAAATTGACAACTTTTGGTCAACTAACACCTCCCTAATCCATACCATATTCGGTCAACACATTAGCCAACACAATCCCCCTTTTTCCTCCTTAATTCTTCCCTATCAACCCCTTAATCTCCGTCCCAATTAAACCAACCCCCCTTAGCCCCTTATGCCGTCTAGGTTCATGGTCAAATGACCATGGAAAAGCTTCCAAAACATCATCCACTCTTCAAGCCTTTTGTCCCCTAAACCTTCCATAACTTTAAGATTCTTATCCCCTATTTCAAGCTTTCCTTAAACCAATATTCAACTTACCAAAAACTTAAGGTCCAACCTATCATAATTAGAGTTTGACCGTCCATCAATGCTAGGATACAAAAAAATAAAGTCTTCAAAATGCTTTCCAAGCAACTCGAACCACTTCCCTCAAGTAACCTTTCAAGCTCCTTATCCACTATGCCACTAACTCCTCATGTGTTAGAATTTAACACTTAAATTAACTTAAGTGCTAAGCTCACTTAATCCACTTCATTAAATAAACCATACTAAAAATTATCTAACTTCCTGAATAAAATCAAGCCTTCACAAGACTATGCTAACACACAAAATTCCTACCCGATCCAACAAAAAAATAATACTCAAATTTTTCCTAAAGCTCAAGGCCCAATCCTACTAGGCCCAATTTCGGGATGTTACAGGTTCGATCATTCTCATTATAAATTTTAAGACTTTGACATAGCATAAAACAACGATCAAGTTTTTGGTGCCGTTGCCGGGGAACTAAAATATTAAGAAAGCTCAATTTTTAATAATTTGGCCATTTTTTTATTTTTAATTTTTTGCAATTTACTTTTATTTCTTAGTTTGTTTTTAACTTTGCTAATTTTCCTTCTTTTGTTCCTCTCAGGTATCTCTAGTTTATGACTAGAAGGAACCCGACAGGACCCCTACTTTACGACAGTGATATTGAAAGAATAGTCTGCAGAAATCGTAGAGAGATAAGGCGAAGCTTAAACTACATAGAAGAGGAGCAAGAAGACGAAATTAATACCACGGAAGAGATGGACGAGAATCCACCACCTCAAGAGATGGCCGAAAATCATGCTCCTCGAACTATGTATGATTATGCTAAACCTAGTTTAACAGGAACTGAGTCAAGTATCGTTAGACCTGCCATTGCTGCAAATAATTTTGAACTAAAACCTAACACAATTCAGATGATACAGCAATTTGTTCAGTTTGATGGTTTGCAGGATGAAGATCCAAATAATCACTTGGCAAATTTCCTAGAATTTTGCGATACTTTTAAGATAAATGGCGTTACTGACGATGCCATCCGTCTTCGGTTATTTCCCTTCTCTTTGAGGAATAAAGCCAAACAGTGGTTGCATTCTCTTCCACGAGGGTCAATCACTACATGGGATCAAATGACCTAAAAATTTTTATTGAAATATTTTTCGCCGACCAAAACGGCCAAGTTAAAGAATGATATCTCCTCTTTAGTGCAGATGGATTTAGAGACACTTTACGATGCATGGGAGAGATACAAAGATTTGCTGAGAAGGTGTCCACACTATGGATTGCCCTTGTGGCTAGATGTCAAAACTTTTTACAACGGTGTGAACCACTCAACAAGGCAATTAATCGATTCAGCCGCCGGCGGAACTCTGAATAACAAAACTCCTGAAGCAGCCTACAAATTTATAGAAGAGATGTCGCTGAATAACTATCAGTGGCAAGTCGCAAGGACAAGGCCAACAAAACCAGCCGGAGTTTTCAACCTTGACGCAGTAACCATGCTATCAAATCAGGTAGAGATGTTACATAAAAAATTTGATGGTTTATACGGTTCCTCTCAGTACAGTACACGACCAGGTTATGCGATCACGACGCAAGTGGAGGCGTGGCGAATCCTGAGTACCCACCCTACGGACAGGGCATGGAAAGCGAACAAATGAACTATATGGGTAACAATTTCCGATATAATAATAACCCTTATAGTAATACTTATAATCCAGGTTGGAAGAACCACCCCAATTTGTAACACCCCTAACCCGTATCCGTCGTCGAATTAGGGTTACGAGGCATTTCTCATCTATCTAATTCCATTCAAATAGCAAAAACACTATTCATTTGGTCATAAAAAAACTATAGCCGAATATATATATTTATTCTTATTCAATTTATACCAATCAATTTACTAGATTCATTCAAACACATGCACACCGAAACTAGTTATTCACAACCATGATTTAATTCTTCAAACCTCATGACTGAATATATATAGACATCCAAAGAAAAATATATAAACTCCAACTAAATCAATACCATGGCCGAATATTTACAAGTGAGTTTACTTCCATTTGATCATTAATAAATCGAATTCATTAATAACATGCATAAAGTATAACCTATTTCTTTCATGGCTTATCTCATAAGTGCACACGAAATAATCAAATGCTTATCCATCAACCAAAACGCACTATATACCTTATTCAAACCAAAAATTCATATACTCAAATTACACATAGCATAATATGAAATAACTTCCAAGTTAAGCTTATAAGTCATACAAGAAATATTCATTTGTACTAATTAGATAATATACCTTTCATAATTTCATGAAACACACACATACCAAAACAAGTTTATAATATGAGCGAATATGCACAAACATATGCAACATCTCAAGCATATTCAACTAACTCAAGCATAGAAATAAAGCCATTTTCGCATGGCGTTTATATACATACACATATACATCATTTGAGTCAACTCTAAAGTAATTTAGCCTATACATGCCATAGACTTTAAGTTCATTCACAAAGAGGTACCAAAATAGTTGATAGTGTGATTGACTTTGACGATGATCCCCTGTAACACCCCAAACCCGGTCAACACACCACGACCGAATCTGGCATGTCACAGAGTGAAAACGATTCGAAGAAAACAGGTTACCGGTTTATTTTCGGTGAAAACTCTTCGATTGCTTGTGTTTGGGGAAAACCAATGCATGTATAGTGGAAAATGTTAAGTTGCTTTGAAATCATGTGAATTGTATTACCCGATGGTAGAGTTTAGAAAACTCATTGCATAGCTTAGTTTGAAAACTTTGATTATCAGGTTATTAAAGCAAATCAAGTAATTACTTAGTCATATTTAAAACATAATCCAAAGCAGATAAGATAATCCAAAACATAATTTAAAGGCCTTGTTACAAACCCAAATAAAAACCAGAATTTAAAGTAAAATACCCAAATCAAATGTCCATGTAAAACCGAAGTCAAATGTCCATGTAAAACTGAAGCAATTATCGCATGGTCACCTCGAGTCCACCCGGCTCCTCATCCGCGATCTACGAATCACCTGAAAAGATAAGGGAGAAGGTGAGTCACCAAGACTCAGTGCATAACCCCCTCTTGATTATTGCAACATGCTTACACAAATCATAATCAAGCAAACACATCATGCACCCAAACCTAGCCATCCACAACTCTGTTTTCTACCCCGTGTGGTACCAAACCACTGGTGGTGCCAAACCACTGGTGACCCAAAGTCACTGATATCAATAATAATATGGTGCCAAACCACTGGTGACCCAAAGTCACGAATAATCCATATGTGGGGCCAACCCACGTTATGATACCAAATCACTGGCGACAATCTCGTTTTATCAAATGTGGGGCCAACCCACTGTGGTGCTAAGCCACTGGGACGAGTCGCTATGAGGTGCCAAACCTCTGGTGACCCAAAGTCATGAAATGAACTGTGGTACCAAACCACTGGTGGTGCCAAACCACTGGTGACCCAAAGTCACAGATATCAATCTTCCCCCTCCTCTCATATCACCCACAATAATGCAATGCACATACAATTCATGCCATCATGCTTAATCATTAGACATATATCGAACATACATAGATAATATCATCAGAAATCATATACCGTAATCTCAACAAAACGGACTTACCCGAAATCCTTGCTCATACCCATAAAGGTATCATATCGAAATCTACACAGTTTTGGCTTTTAACATAGTTTAGGTTATTAACAAGTTTACAACGATTATGAAGTGTGTAAGTTACACACCTGGTTGCTAACGCGATTACTGAATCCCGAAGATCCCGATCTAACGCACTAGACCCCCTTTACCTACATTCGGCCAAACCAAGATCATTAGCAAAAGCCATTCGGCTTCACTTGTAAATCCCGAAAAGTTAACGCACCTACCAACCCTCCTTACCTTAACGCTTTTTGAATACTAGCCACAACCCGAGATATGTGAGATCTCAGGCTTCCCCTACAATCAGCCAACATTCAACCACATAAAGCAATAGCCTTCGGCTTTTCAAAAGAATAAGGGAAAGAATGAATCGGCATAAAACCTTACCACAGTCCTAACAAAACTAATTGGCAGAGAAAGTAGAGGACCACGATCCACTGCTTCTAAACCCGAAGAACCTAGGAGAAACCGACTTCACAGATGAATGAGAACCAAAACAAATACTGAAATTCGGCTTTTGGTTCTATGTAAGTCGACAGAGAAAAGAAGAAGAAAATAGAAGAGATTCGGCCAAGAACACTTACCCCCTCCAAAACCGATTAGAGAAGAAGAGCAAAGAGATCTAACCTTGATTGATATTCGGCCAAAGTGTTGGAATAAGAAGAGAATAGTAAAGGGAGATTTCGGTAATGGTGGTGGAACAATCAAAGGAGTTTCGGCTATGGCTTTTGAAAGAAGAGCAAAAGAGATTTGGCTTTGCAAAGAATCAAGAGAAGATTGATGGACTTTCGGCACAAGAGAGAATGAAGAGAAAAGAAGGTTGTCGATTTGAGAAGAAGAGATGTTGATGGGGTTTTGAACAAATATGAAAGAAAAGAGAAAAAGAAGTGAAAGGGATTCGGCCTTGAAGAGATTCGGCCAAAGGGGTTTTGGTTCAAAGAAGAAAGAGAGAGAGCTCAATTGGTTCCAAGTAAATTCGGCTAAGCACCTTGAGAAGAAGAAGAAAAAGAAATGGCACTAAGAAAGTTTAGATGGGCATTCGGCTAAGTGCTTCAAAGAGAATTCGATAGGTGCAAAAGGGATTTCAGCTTTTGTTTCAAATGATGCATTAAGGGAGAAAAATCGACAAGACTAAGGGGGTTTTGGTTTTGGCTCACAACCGAATGCACTGATGCCAGACTTAGCCGAAAATGTCACCTTGCCTGACTATGGAGAAACGACACTTCCCCTTCTAGACTCCCAACCGATTACTCCTCCACAAACAAGTTCAAATTTCGACAAAACTCTCAAATCTCTCCTGACCACTCATTCAAACGAGTTTGAATTATTCAAACTCCTAAATTCTCTCTTCTCCACCCGTTTAAATATGTTGACTTGTTCAACAGTTATCCATCAGAGTTTGAGCTGAGCACAACTCTTCCCTCTCTGGCGTCAAAAAGAATTAGCAGCAAGGGATTTCTGCAGCTCGAACCCAAGCTCTCCTTCCCCTGCTTGTGGCGTCACTGCTCAAGGCCCTAAGTGGCGCCTCCTTGCCACTTTACCAAGGAAATTCTTGTGCTAAAGTTTTCCACAAAATATTCTTAACCCCTAGCTCCTTCAGCTCCCCTTAACCAAAGCTTAAAAATAAAAATTTTCTTATAGTTCGGGCCTACCCTTGGCTTATATCTAGACCCTAAAACGCCTCACCTAATATCACAACCAAGCCATACACATGCAAACAGTTCAAACATCATAGCCCCTATTTAAGGATGTTACAGTTCTACCCCCCTTAAAAATAATTTCGGCCTCTCAAATTACAGTCAAAAGAGTTGAGGGTATTGCTGCCTCATCACATCCTCTGGTTCCCACGTAGCTTCTTCCACGCCATGGTTTCGCCACAACACCTTTACCAAAGAAACTGACTTCTTGCGCAAAACCTTCACATCCCGATCTAGAATCTGCACTGGTTCCTCTTCCATGGTCAAATCTGGGCTCACCTCAATTTCTTCCACCGATACAACATGCGATGGATCTGAACGGTAACGCCTAAGCATGGAAACGTGGAACACATCGTGTATCTGACTCAGCTCTGCTGGCAACTCGAGCTGATAAGCTATTGGTCCCACTCGTCTCAACACCTTATATGGGCCAATAAACCTTGGACTTAGCTTGCCTTTCCTTCCAAATCTCAGCACTTTCTTCCATGACGAGACCTTCAAGAAAACCCTGTCACCCACTGCGAACTCCATATCTCTCCGCTTAAGATCGGCATATAACTTCTACCTGTCCGAAGCTTCCTTCAAACGAGCCCGAATCAACTTGACCTTATCCTCAGTTTTCGTAACCAACTTCGGACCCAACATCTGATGCTCACCCAACTCTGTCCAGCATGTAGGTGTACGACACTTCCTACCATACAACGCCTCATATGGTGCCATCTAAATGCTTGCCTGGTAACTATTATTGTATGCAATTCAGCTAACAGTAGAAATTCTTCCCAGCTGCCTCTGAAATCCAAAACACATCCTCTTAACATATCTTCCAAAATAAGTATAACCCTTTCCGACTGTCCGTCTGTCTGCGGATGAAATGCCGTACTAAAATCCAACCGCGTACCCAACGCCTGATGCAACGTTTTCCAAAACCTTGACGTGAATCTGGGATCCCTATCCGAGATAATCGACACTGGCACACCGTGCAACCTCACTATCTCTGCCACATACAGCTTAGCTAACTTCTGAAGCGAGTAATCAACCCTTACCGGTATGATATGAGCTGATTTTGCCAAACGGTCCACAATTACCCAGACTGAGTCCTTCTTACTAGGCGTAAGGGGTAGCCCACTGACAAAGTCTATGGTAATCCTTTCCCACTTCCACTGTGGAATCTTCACCGGCTGAAGTAAACCCGACGGCAACTGATGTTCAGCCTTGACTTGCTGACATGTCAGACATTTACCCACAAACTCGGTTACTTCCCGTTTCAGACCTGGCCACCAAAACTACTCTCACAAATCCCGGTACATCTTGCTACCTCCAGGATGCATAGCGTATGGGCTGCTATGTGCATCCTGAAGAATCCTCTGCCTTAACTCGACGTCCTTCTAAGCATACAAGCTTTCCTTGAAAACACAATTACTCGTCACCGGACAAGTCAGAACCTTCTAACCCACCATTCTGAACATGCAACCTCCGAGCATTCAAACCTTTATCCACTAACTGTTTCTCCTTAATCTGCTCTACCCAAGTCGGCTTAACCTGCAATTCTGCCAATAGACTCCCGTCGTCATACAAGCTAAGATGGGCAAACATCGTTTTCAGATCCGACACTACCTTACGGCTCAACGCGTTTGCTACCACGTTAGCCTTGCCTGGATGATACTCAATTGAACAGTCGCAGTCCTTCAACAGCTCAATCCATCTGCGCTGTCTCAAGTTCAAATCCTTCTGAGTCAAAAGGTACTTCAGACTCTTGTGATCCGTGTAGACTATCGACTTCTCTTCGTACAAATAGTGCCTCCACATTTTCAGGGCGAAAACCACTACAGCTAATTCCAAGTCATGCGTCGGATAGTTAACCTCATGCGGTCTCAACTGCCGAGATGCATATGCCACTACCTTCCCTTCCTGCATCAGCACACATCCCAAGCCAGTATGTGATGCATCACAGTAGACCGTGAATTCCTTTTCTGCCTCAGGCTGAATCAAAATTGGAGCTTCAGTTAGAATCTTCTTCAACTTTTCAAAACTTTCCTGTTGCTTCTCGGACCAGACAAATGGAACTCCTTTCCCCAGTAACTTGGTCAACGGTGCTGCGATCAGAGAAAATCCCTCTACAAATCTTCGGTAATATCCTGCCAGACCTAGAAAACTCCGAACTTCTGCCACTGACTTAGGCGGTTTCCAGTCCAATACTGCCTCAATCTTGCGAGGATCCACTCTAATCCATCCTCGAACCTGACACATCGCTCGTGCTTCGTAGCCACGATACCTCGAGCATACCGGCTCAACCTTAAGTTACGCCTCGTACTCAGACCGATACTGCACTTACTCCCCGAACCGATCTCCAAACGCCTTTATTTGCGCATCAATGTAATCGACCCAATATACTTCTTCTACGCACGCTTTGCGCTTAAAATAGTCCCACGTGAGATCATCTCGCTCCAAGACCATCCCGAACCGTGAGCCACCACCGGTATGACTCATCCCGAAAAAGCAACACTATCCCTTTCGGTTTCTCCTCGCAATCGATCCAAGTCGCCCATGATACGCCTCGTCGCCTCAAACCAATACTCACCAGATTGGGTGCCACACCGAAACACCTCGAAAAACCTCGGCTCAATGGCTCTGAGTCGCTCGGATCTGCACTTACGAGCTCCCGTGCCTCCACCTACTCCAGCCACCCTCTCAAGAACTCACAAGACGCCGCGAGCATCGCATCATCCCCTACCGATCCTCGGTACTCAACACCAAAGAAATGGTGGTGGTGGTATCTCATTCTCTGACCCCTGACCAGATCCCACTAGTTCAGACAAAGTCATCCTACCCCGACCACGTCCACGCGTATTATGACCCCGACCTCGAGTGCTCATATCTAACGTCTCGACTTATCTGATTTAAAAGTTTTATGCGTCAGTCTTTATTCCACTATTATTAAGGCACAGTCTTATGAACAGTTTCAATTACAGAGTTTTGTTTTCGCGAGTCACAGAGTCATATAGGTTCCAGTCTCTAGGGTAGTCTACTATCACTAGT
Organism: Gossypium sturtianum; assembly: GCA_025698515.1. Classification (NCBI taxonomy): domain Eukaryota; kingdom Viridiplantae; phylum Streptophyta; class Magnoliopsida; order Malvales; family Malvaceae; genus Gossypium; species Gossypium sturtianum. Next base: position 46,211,599 of record CM046943.1, read on the forward strand.
TGTCCATAACATATATCATCATAATCATAATCATATGCAACCATCAGTTAAGGGTACTTACATGGGCGGATCGGTGCCGGAGACTCGGTGCCATGCTAAACCATACATTTTTTCCATCAACATTTTTTAAAACCACACTTTAAAACATTTTGGGCCTCGGGCCCACAGCCGAGCTTTTGAACTTAGCTCTGATACCAAAATTGTAACACCCCAAACCCGATCAACACACCACGACTGAATCTGGCATGTCACAGAGTGAAAACAATTTGAAGAAAATAGGTTACCGGTTTATTTTCGGTGAAAACTTTTCGATTACTTGTGTTTGGGGAAAATCGATGTATGTATAGTGGAAAATGTTAAATTCCTTTGAAATCATGTGAATTGTATTACCCGATGGTAGAGTTTAGAAAACTCGTTGCGTAGCTTAGTTTGAAAACTTTGATTATCGTGTTATTAAAGCAAATCAAGTAATTACTTAGTCATATTTAAAACCAAATCCAAAGCGAGATAAAATAATCCAAAACATAATTTAAAGGCCTTGTTACAAACCCAAATAAAAACCAGAATTTAAAGTAAAATACCCAAATCAAATGTCCATGTAAAATCGAAGCAATTATCGCATGGTCACCTCGAGTCCACCCGGATCCTCATCCGCGATCTACGAATCACACGAAAAGATAAGGGAGAAGGTGAGTCACCAAGACTCGATGCATAATCCCCTCCCGATTATTGCAACATGCTTACACAAATCATAATCAAGCAAACACATCATGTACCCAAACCTAGCCATCCACAACTCCGTTTTCTACCCCGTGTGGTACCAAACCACTGGTGGTGCCAAACCACTAGTGACCCAAAGTCACTGATATCAATAATAATGTGGTGCCAAACCACTAGTGACCCAAAGTCACGAATAATCCATTTGTGGGGCCAACCCATGTTGTGATACCAAATCACTGGCGACAATCCCGTTTTATCAAATATGGGGCCAACCCACTGTCGTGCTAAGCCACTGGGATGAGTCGCTATGAGTTGCCAAACCTCTAGTGACCCAAAGTCACGAAATCAACTGTGGTACCAAACCACTGGTGACCCAAATTCACAGATATCAATCTTCCCCCTCCTCTCATATCACCCACAATAATGCAATGCACATACAATTCATGCCATCATGCTTAATCATTAGACATATATCGAACATACATAGATAATATCATCGTAAATCATGTACCGTAATCTCAACAAAACGCGGACTTACCCGAAATCCTTGCTCATACCCATAAAGGTATCATATCGAAATCTACACGCTTTTAGCTTTTAACATAGTTTAGGTTATTAACAAGTTTACAACGATTATGAAGTGTGTAAGTTACACACACAGTTACTAACGCGATTCATCGAATCTCGAAGATCCCGATCTAACGCACTAGACCCCCTTTACCTACATTCGGCCAAACCAAGATCATTAGCAAAAGCCATTCGGCTTCACTTGTAAATCCCAAAAAGTTAACGCACCTAGCAACCCTCCTTACCTTAATGCTTTTCGAATACTAGCCACAACCCGAGATATGCGAGATCTTAGCCTTCCCCTACAATCGGCCAACATTCAACCACATAAAGCAATAGCCTTCGGCTTTTCAAAAGAATAAGGGAAAGAATGAATCGGCATAAGACCTTACCACAGTCCTAATGAAACCGATTGGCAGAGAAAGTAGAGGACCACGATCCACTACTTCTAAACCCGAAGAACCTAGGAGAAACCGACTTCACAGATGAATGAGAACCAAAACAAATGTCGAAATTCGGCTTTTGGTTCTATGTAAGTCGACAGAGAAAAGAAGAAGAAAATAGAAGAGATTCGACCAAGAACACTTACCCCCTCCAAAACTGATTAGAGAAGAAGACAAAAGAGATCTACCCTAGATTGATATTCGGCCAAAGTGTTGGAATAAGAAGAGAAGAGTAAAGGGAGATTTCGGCAATGGTGGTGGAACAATCAAAGGAGTTTCGGCTATGGCTTTTGAAAGAAGAGCAAAAGAGATTCGGCTTTGCAAAGAATCAAGAGAAGATTGATGGACTTTCGGCACAAGAGAGAATGAAGAGAAAAGAAGGTTGTCGATTTGAGAAGAAGAGATGTTGATGGGGTTTTGAACAAATATGAAAGAAAAGAGAAAAAGAAGTGAAAGGGATTCGGCCTTGAAGAGATTCGGCCAAAGGGGTTTCGATTCAAAGAAGAAAGAGAGAGAGCTCAATTGTTTCCAAGTAAATTTGGCTAAGCACCTTGAGGAGAAGAAGAAAAAGAAATGGCACTAAGAAAGTTTAGATGGGCATTTGGCTAGGTGCTTCAAAGAGAATTCGATAGGTGCAAAAGGGATTTCAACTTTTGTTTCAAATGATGCATTAAGGGAGAAAAATCGACAAGACTAAGGGGGTTTCGGCTTTGGCTCACAACCGAATGCACTGATGCCAGACTTAGCCAAAAATGTCACCTAGCCTGACTATGGAGAAACGGCACTTCCCCTTCTAGACTCCCAACCGATTACTCCTCCACAAACAAGTTCAAATTTCGGCAAAACTCTCAAATTTCTCCTTACCACTTGTTCAAACGAGTTTGAATTATTCAAACTCCTAAATTCTCTCTTCTCCGCCCGTTTAAATTTGTTGACTTGTTCAACAGTTATCCATCAGAGTTTGAGCTGAGCACAACTCTTCCCTCTCTGGCATCAAAAAGAATTAGCAACAAGGGATTTCTGCAGCTCGAACCCAAGCTCTCCTTCCCCTGCTTGTGGCGTCATTGCTCAAGGCCCTAAGTGGCGCCTCCTTGCCACTTTACCAAGGAAATTCTTGTGCTAAAGTTTTCCACAAAATATTCTTAACCCCTAGCTCCTTCAGCTCCCCTTAACCAAAGCTTAAAAATAAAAATTTTCCTATAGTTCGGGCCTACCCTTGGCTTATACCTAGACCCTAAAACGCCTCACCTAATATCACAACCAAGCCATACACATGCAAACAGTTCAAACATCATAGCCCCTATTTAAGGATGTTACATCCCCGAGCTCAAACTTAGACTTCTAGATCTATAAAATAGTCAAATAAACACATACAGTAAGCTAACATAGCTTAGTAAGTTATAAGCAATGATATAATATACAACTGATCATTATACAAATTTACTCAATCCAACTTGATCATTAACGAACTCATAATCACAAATATATATAACATGTCACCATTCATCAATAGCCATATTTAATAGGTCTCAAAAACCGAGTATTAATATACCAGTTATCCATCTCGAACAAGCTCAAAGATTAATGATTATATCTCATTTCTATAATTTCATAAACAAGAACAACTTACTTCATTAGTACTAAGTTATTCAACTATCATGCATCACTTACCTATGTATCACCTCTCGTTATTCTCCATTCATTAGTATATGTCATTGAGGGATCCGTAAACCCGCACACATAGTGCAATTCATGTAACGTATCGCACACTTTGTGCCGTTACTTGACAAAGAATACACATAGTGCCATTTACAAGTAATGTATCGCACACTTAGTGCCATTACTTATTTTTTCGCACACATAGTGCCAGATAACTGGTTTCGCACACACAGTGCTCGGTATATAAGCTCACACACATAGTGCTAGACAACCGATTTTGCACACATAGTGCTCGATATATAAGCTCGCACACATAGTGCTCATTAACCCATCTTCTCCTCATTACTAAATATAGATATGATTTCATCTTCATTCATATATGTACACATATATTTAAAGATTGTAACACCCTGGTTCTAGGGGTTAGGCTTTTGGTGCATAACTCAGGTGTTGGCACACTTCAGTGTGTGGTTGGGTAGTTTTAGGGGTCCTGAGAACCCTAGGTGGTGGTGGAATGCCTGGGAAAATTTTTAGTTTTAGGGTTTAAGAAGGGAGCTTGGATGGAGGAGGCCTTAGGAGTTTTATTTGGGGAGGTTTAGACACAAAGAATGGCTTGGCAGAGTGGCAAGGAGGCGCCACATAAGGCATGGAGAAGTGACGCCTCAAGGGGGAGCTGGAAGGGGTCTCAAGTTCGATTCGCAAAGCGTGAGTGGGCCTTTGTTTTTGCGTCAATATGGTAAGGTGTTGGGCGGTTTTTGAATGCTAAAAAGATGGAGGAAGACTTGGTCTTCCATTTTGAATTCGGCTAGGAAGGTGGGTTGTTGGGTGGACTCATTCAAATCTTTTTGAATGAGTGTTAGGGAGGTGATTTAGGAGAGAATTGTGGGATTTTGTGGGGAGGTTGGGTTGTTGGCCGAATCTTGCTTTCTTCTAGGGGGAGCTTTGGCCGAATGTTATAAATAGGGGGGTGCTCACCTTTTTGGTTTTTCCCATTTTGCTTGCTTGCCGAAAAGTGCTTCACAAATTCTCTATTTGTTCTCCCCATTTCACCTGAGCCGAAACCTCCATTGCCATCTTCTTTTTCTCTTCTTTTGGATCCTTGGTCGAACCACTCACCTTTCATCTCTCTTTTCTTCCATTTTGCTAAACCGAAAGTACACCCCCATACTTTTCTTTCCTCTTCTCAAACCTTTGGCCGAAACCCCTATTCCCTTTTCATTGATTTTCTTTCATTTTTAACCGAATCTACATCCCATCTTTGTGCCGTGTTCCTTTTCCCTTACTTGGTAGCACCCTGGCCGAATGTTAGCATAGAGCTTGTTGGGTTTTCGTTTGCAACCGTTGTTAAAGGTACTCTGGGGTTTGAAGTAGGCAGTCAAGCCTCCGTTTGTTAGCAGTCAGCTTGGTAAGTGATTTTGGGTAAGGGATATTTTTTTAAGATTTGTTACTTAGTTTGTGATTTGGAGGGTTAACCCGTTTATCTGATTAAGTGTGTTGATGGAGGCCAACACCACAAGGTGGGCGTGAGAAAACCCTATCCCGAAGTTCAAGAAGAGAGCTGTCTCGGCAGTTCGAGACTGGCCACCGGGGTGTGGGCCAGCAGCAGGGGATAGTTATAGGCAGATAGCTGTTGTCTCGTTGAGCGATAGCGTTGGGGTCGAGAGTCTAGAACTCCAAGTGATTAGGTGCGTAATCATCGCACTATTTCTCGGTTAATTGCTTGCTAATGCTTATACATATGCATGATGTGTGGTAGCCGATATAATGGCTTAAGTGGTGAATGCTTATTTTGGGTAATTGGATATCAGGTGAGTAAGTCTTTGACATTAAGTTATTTAAGTTATATACATGATATGGTAATTAACATGTGATGCCTACTCTTATGTTATGATCTGACATGTCACATTTTTACATACATACATGGGAGGTGGATTGGATCGTTGAAGGAAGGAGTGTACATATTGATGTACGTGGTCTAATGTTAGCTCGGGCTACATTAGCGCTTGATGGTTAGCTGTGTGCTACCTCAAGGGAGGTGTTGGCTCGGTGCCCATCTCGGCGGTTGATGGCTATGTGCGTCACCGTAGACAATTATGATGTTGTTTGATCACTTTGATTGATCGGTGGCTCAGCCACGGCCTTGAGCAGCGAGCTTGCCAAGGTAAGGTTTATGGATCACGATGTGATCAGTGGTGGATTAGCCACGGCCTTAGGCAGGGGGAGTCTGCTAGGGTTGGTGTTACGGTTGGATCGTAGGTTGGGCTAAGATGCATATTTGCATGACTTGTTATGAGAACGGTATGGTTATGGGCCAAGCCCATACGTATGGAATATGTGTTATGATTATGCACTGAGTCTGTGGACTCACCCGATTATTTTCCTAACCATTTCAGGTGACTCATGAGTTAAGGTGTGGTAACCTTGGTGCGCATGTCTAGGATCGGATCCGGAAGAGCTTGGTACTTAAGCAGTCCTCGTGACTCACCTCCTCTTCGCAGGAATCCTACCTGGTGCGTAGCTACGGTTCACCTTAACCAAGAGGACTTGTTCATAGGCTAAACTAATCATTAAAACCCGAAAGGGATTAACCTTGCTGTTTTCAAACCTTTAGTTTTAAAATTTTCAATTTGCCCCTTTGGTTTGTAAATCCTAAATCTGATTTTGAAAGACGTTTTCTCGATTTACAAAATTACTAAAATACCCTTGGCTTGCAAAATTATCGAAATACCCCTGGTTCACAAAATTACTGAAATACCCCCGGTTTGCAAAATTACCGAAATACCCCTGGTTTGAAGAATTACCAAAATACCCCTAGTTTACGAAATTATCGAAAATGCCCTTGTGTGATAAAATTACCATATTACCCTCAACTTTTGATAAAATGATTTTTACTTTGTAAAATACCAAAATCTCAGAATTTCAAATATTAAGATACTCTGGTTTGTGGAAATTTACGAAAATATCCCTGGTTGATAAAAATTACCAAAATGCCCTTGGTTTCTAAATTTTCAGATTTCTCTCGACTTTTATTGAAATATTCCTATTTTACCAAATATCAGAAAATCCTATTTTGTGAAACATTGTGATATTCCGATTTTGAGAATTTACGAAAATGCCCATGATTTCCAAAATTACAAAAATAACCCTGCTTTTTGAAATTTTTGCAACACATTTTGTATGAAAAACAAAATTTTCAAGATGACCCCGAGATTTTGTAAATTTTGAAATATCTTTAAGTTGAAAAACTATTTTCAGAATTGACCCTGAGTTATTACTGATATACCCCTATAGGAAAAAGACGAAATTACCCATGGGTTGGGAATGAAATTTTGATTGCTCGAAAGAACCACTTCTAGGACTTTTTCCATAAAATTGCTCGTGGATAAACAGTGAAACAAGAATTTCTAATGCATAAAACTTTTTAAACAGACTAAATCGAGGCGCTAGATATGAGTTCTAGGGGGCGTGGTCGCAATACTCGTGGACGTGGTAGAGGCAGGATATCAGTATCGGAACCGGTTGGGTCTCGCCATGAGTCGAGAGTGATGTGCCGCCACCGGTTGATGAGGTTGAACAAAGCAGGATCAAACCGGAGGAGATGGCGCTATATCGCGAGCTATTCTGCGGTGCTTGAGCGAGTGGCGAGAGCCAATGGGGCGGCGGGACTCGGAAGTCGATGCCAAAGGCTTAGGCGAATGGAGCCGAGGTCTTCGAGGAGTGTCCGGTAGCTCGAACGCGGCGGCGTAATCGCTTGCGAGCGGTGGAAAGGATTATGGACGACTTAGACTTAACTGCTGAGGAGAAGCTTAAGGGAGTTGTTCCGTTGCTTCGGGATGAGGCATACCAGTGGTGGCTCACGGTTAAGGAAAGTACCCCTGCGGATCGAGTGGACTGGGGTTACTTTAAGATCAAGTTCGAAGGGAAGTATGTCGGAGCGAGCAATGTGGATGCTCAAAGGAAGGCGTCCCTCAGTCTGGTGCAAGGTAGCAAGTCGATAGTGGAGTACGAAGCTGAGTTTCTGCGTTTGAGCCAGTATGCTCGGGGCATCGTGGCAACTGATTATGAGAGATGCGTCAGATTTGAAGATGGGCTACGGGATGAGCTGCGGGTTTTGATTGCGCCGCGAACGAAAGAGACTTCGCCGTGTTAGTGGAGAAAGCTCGGATAGCCGAGGAGGTCAAGAAGGCCGAGAGGCGTAGCAGAAAAGAAACCGTGATAAGAGGAGCTTGGGATCGTCGAGAATCGTTTGAGAGGTTTCAAAAGACCGAGAGTCGAGACTCTGCTCAGATATTACTAAGCCAGCCACCAAAATCCGGATCGTCCGTGTGCTCAATGTGGAAGGTATCATGTTGGCGAGTCTTTGGAATCGGGTTCGGGAATGCTTTAGGTGCAAGTCCAAGACTCATCAGTTAAGGATCGTCCCCGTAATCCGAATAGGACTCGAGCAGTGGGTCAAGGTTATGTGCAACCAGCGAGGGTGGTCACAGAGCAACGAGAGGTCGTGGTCCGAACCATGGAGGGAATGGTTCTGGCCAAGGTCGTGGAGCTTTGGGTCGCGATAATGGTGGCACTGAGGCAAGGCAGCCAGGTCTGGTTTATGCAGTTCGTCGGAGAGAGGATAATGATGTGCCGGATGTGTCAGCGGGTAAGTATCTTATGTTTGGAATATTCTTTGTTGTTTGGTTCATTTTGGTAGTTGGGTGTTTTGTTGCTCGTAAATTATTTGGAACCTTGGGTTTAGACTTAGATATTGTGCCTAGAAATGTGTTGGTTCTTTGAGATCAGAGTGCGCAGCTATAGCGTAGTGGGTTGTTAGTCTAGCCAAGTAATTTCGAGGGACGAAATTATTTTAAGGAGGGTAGAATTGTAACACCCCAGGTTCTAGGGGTTAGGCTTTTGGTGCATAGCTCAGCGTTGGCACACTTCAAAGTGTGTGGTTGGGTAGTTTTAGGGTCCCGAGAACCCAAGGTGGTGGTGGAATGCCCGGGAAAATTTTTAGTTTTAGGGGTTAAGAAGGAGCTTGGATGGAGGAGGCCTTAGGAGTTTTATTTGGGGAGGTTTAGACACAAAGAATGGCTTGGCAGAGTGGCAAGGAGGCGCCACATAAGGCATGGAGAAGTGACGCCTCAAGGGGGAGCTGGAAGGGGTCTCAAGTTCGATTCGCAAAGGCAGCAGGTGGGCCTTTGTTTTTGCGTCAATATGGTAAGGTGTTGGGCGGTTTTTGAATGCTAAAAAGATGGAGGAAGACTTGGTCTTCCATTTTGAATTCGGCTAGGAAGGTGGGTTGTTGGGTGGACTCATTCAAATCTTTTTGAATGAGTGTTAGGGAGGTGATTTAGGAGAGAATTGTGGGATTTTGTGGGGAGGTTGGGTTGTTGGCCGAATCTTGCTTTCTTCTAGGGGGAGCTTTGGCCGAATGTTATAAATAGGGGGGTGCTCACCTTTTTGGTTTTTCCCATTTTGCTTGCTTGCCGAAAAGTGCTTCACAAATTCTCTATTTGTTCTCCCCATTTCACCTGAGCCGAAACCTCCATTGCCATCTTCTTTTTCTCTTCTTTTGGATCCTTGGTCGAACCACTCACTTTTCATCTCTCTTTTCTTCCATTTTGCTAAACCGAAAGTACACCCCCATACTTTTCTTTCCTCTTCTCAAACCTTTGGCCGAAACCCCTATTCCCTTTTCATTGATTTTCTTTCATTGTTAACCGAATCTACATCCCATCTTTGTGCCGTGTTCCTTTTCCCTTACTTGGTAGCACCTTGGCCAAATGTTAGCATAGAGCTTGTTGGGTTTCCGTTTGCAACCGTTGTTAAAGGTACTCTGGGGTTTGAAGTAGGCAGTCAAGCCTCCGTTTGTTAGCAGTCAGCTTGGTAAGTGATTTTGGGTAAGGGATATTTTTTTTAATATTTGTTACTTAGTTTGTGATTTGGAGGGTTAACCCGTTTATCCGATTAAGTGTGTTGATGGAGGCCAACACCATCCAAGGTGGGCGGGAGAAAACCCTATCCCGGTTCAAGAAGAGAGCCATCTCTCGCGATTCGAGACTGCCACCGGGTGTGGGCCAGCAGCAGGGGATAGTTATAGGCAGATAGCTGTTGTCTCGTTGAGTGATAGCATTGTGGTCGAGAGTCTAGAACTCCAAGTGATTAGGTGCGTAATCATCGCACTATTTCTCGGTTAATTGCTTGCTAATGCTTATACATATGCATGATGTGTGGTAGCCGATATAATGGCTTAAGTGGTGAATGCTTATTTTGGGTAATTGGATATCAGGTGAGTAAGTCTTTGACATTAAGTTATTTATGTTATATACATGATATGGTAATTAACATGTGATGCCTACTCTTATGTTATGATCTGACATGTCACATTTTTACATACATACATGGGAGGTGGATTGGATCGATGAAGGAAGGAGTGTACATGTTGATGTACGTGGTCTAATGTTAGCTCGGGCTACATTAGCGCTTGATGGTTAGCTGTGTGCTACCTCAAGGGAGGTGTTGGCTCGGTGCCCATCTCGGCGGTTGATGGCTATGTGCGTCACCGTAGACAGATTATGATGTTGTTGGATCACTTTGATTGATCGGTGGCTCAGCCACGGCCTTGAGCAGCGAGCTTGCCAAGGTAAGGTTTATGGATCACAATGTGATCAGTGGTGGATTAGCCACGGCCTTAGGCAGGGGGAGTCTGCTAGGGTTGGTGTTACGGTTGGATCGTAGGTTGGGCTGAGATGCATATTTGCATGACTTGTTATGAGAACGGTATGGTTATGGGCCAAGCCCATACGTATGGAATATGTGTTATGATTATGCACTGAGTCTGTGGACTCACCCGATTATTTTCCTAACCATTTCAGGTGACTCATGAGTTGGACCGGGTACGGAGAGGATGCAAGGTGGCCCATGCACCAGAGGATGTTTTTAGATATTTTTATGTTAAGTATTGGTTTTAGATAAAAGATGTAATAAGGGCCTTTCTATTTTTATTTATTCTGGGAACTATTTTATTATTATTTTAAATTATGGTTGGATTATATTAAATTACCATGTGAAGACGAATTTTTCCTAACAACGTGATTATTCAAATTGGTTTTAGATATTCACTAAGGTTGATTTAGACATTTTATAACAATTAAGTTTTAGTTATGTTTTCGAAAGAACTTGGTTTCAAAAAGATGATTAATTTCCATGTTTATTTCAAAGTCAAAAATACTTCCAACTGCCTTTTTGCAGTGACATAACCAGATTCGGTCGTAGTGAATGGGCCGGGTTTGGGGATGTTACAAAGATTCAAAAACAACTCATTTCTCCTATCACATATCATCACATTCGGCAACACCCAATATACATAATAATATATATCCACATATTCAATTACAAACATCACTCTCATCTCATTTTCACATATAACTATTCTTTAATACATGTACACATATTCGATCAACCCAATTAATCCAAGCTTATATATATATATACTAACCCCACATTCGGCTAAAACATAATATTTCCTATGCCACATTCGGCATTATGCAATTAAATCTATTTAATTCACTTTAACATATACATTTTAATATAGAATAAAATTTGATTCAACCCGATTGCTTAAAAACTTACCTCGAAAATCGACGGATTAGGTTTCCCGACTATTCGTTCAACTTTGCTTTTCCCCGATCCAACCCCGTTTCTTTTTGTTCTTGATCTAATCAATTTCAAATTAAACTCATTCAAATACATTTTCATTAAATTTAATCCAAAAACACATAATTATACAAATTACCATTTTACCCCTAACATTTACAATTTTTACAATTTAATCTTTATTGCACAAAACACAAAATACACAAAATTTGAACCTACTCCTTTAGGGCCAAATATTCATAGCTCTTATACAAACTCATACATTTTATTTATTTCACATTTTGATCCTTCAAATTACGAATTTCACAATTTAACCCTAATTACTCAAAATCATCAAAATTTCCAATACAAAATATGTTAATCTAAAGCATATCCTTAATATTTTGCCATCAAACATTACAAAACACAAGCCTTCATCAATGGCCAAACATCACACATGCATCAATATAAAAAATTCTAACATGGGTCGGATAGTATTCGAAGCAACGATCTCAAAAACGTAAAAATTAACAAAAACTGAACTCAATCACATACCTAATCAAGCTTGCAAAGGGCCGAATATTTGAGAGATTAAGTTTCTTTTCTTCTTCTTTTGTTTCGGTCAAATGAAGGCAAAAAGATGAACATGCAACACCTTTTTTTTATGTTTTCATTATAATATGTTTATAATATAATTTATGTATTATTATTATAACTTAATTTATAAAACTAATAATAAAATACATGGTGGAAGCATTTTGCCGTCCACTAACATACCAAAAGGCTAATTTGCAACTTAAATCCACATAATAAAGAAGACAAGTCAATTTAACCACCCAATTTAATAAAAGGCTACTTTTACCACTTATGCAATTTAATCCTTTTTCTTAAATTGAACACACAAATAGACAAATTAACCCACGATATTTTAACACATGCTCAAACATATATCATAGATATAAAATATAATATAAAAATACTTTTCTAACTCAGATTCGTGGTCCCGAAACCACCGTTCTGATTAGGGCCAAAATCAGACTATTACACAATTTCTCATGGGGAGGTCAAGGAAATCAAAGGAAACAAAACTTCCAACAACAGCCCTACCCACAGGAAAAGAAGCCAAACCTTAAGGAGATGCTGACAAAATTCATAACGATCACAGAAACACGTTTCCAAAATATAGAAACAAAACTTGAAAAACAGGAAGCATCGACACAGGAGCTCAATGATCAAATTGGGCAACTTACTAAGATAGTTTCTGAAATACGATTAGAAAGCTTGCACAGGGAAGAAGAGCAGGTAAAGGCAATGACGTTAAGAAGTGGAAGGGAGTTAGTCAAAACGAAGAAAAAGATACCACATGAAACCGATGAGGCAATTGTAACCCCGATTCGTGAGGAAATTAAACCAACGATCCCATATTCAGCAAATTTGAAGAAAGACCGCTTAGATGCACAATATGGTAAATTTCTTGAAATTTTCAAACAGTTACATATTAACTTACCTTTTGTTGAAGCTATTTCGCAGATACCAACATATGCAAAATTTTTAAAGGAGCTCCTAACAAACAAAAGGAAGTTCGAAGAAATTTCAACAGTGGAACTTAATGAAGAGTGCTCAGCTATCATCCAAAACAAGCTGCCAACCAAACTGAAAGATCTAGGAAGTTTCACTATTCCCTGTTTAATTGGTAGTTTGAACATAGAAAAAGCACTTGCTGATCTAGGTGCCAGTATTAATTTAATGCCTTAGAGAATCTTTAAGCAACTTGGTCTCGGGGAACCAAAACCCACTAGGATGAGTATTCAGTTAGCTAACAGATCTATTAAATATCCTAGGGGAATTATTGAAGATATTCTGGTAAAAGTGGATAAATTTATATTTCCTGTTGATTTTGTTGTGTTTGATATTAATGAGGACGTAAAGGTACCTTTAATTTTGAGGCGACCCTTTCTAGCTACTGCTAGGGCTATCATTGATGTTGGTGATGGTAAACTTGCGCTAAGGGTAGGCGATGAGGAAATTATTTTTCAAATTTACGATTCCATGTGATATTCTAGAGAACAAGATGATTCTTTTTACTTTGTTGATGCCACTGATAATATTATTCAGGAGTCATTACAGGAAATCATGCATAATGACACGATGGAACTGTGTCCTACACAAGGTGAGGGGATAGATGATGATATCGATGAATTGAATCCTAATATGTCCTCCTCTAGACAGACGAAAATAGAAGGTATTGAAATCAACGACGAACTAAGATAGAAACCCTCTATTGATGAACCGCCCAAATTAGAATTAAAAAAGTTGCCAAAACACTTCGAATATGCCTTCCTCGGGGATAATTCTACGCTACCAGTAATCATCTCTTCAGAACTAGGACCCAAAGAGAAAGAAGAGTTGCTAAGGGTACTAAGGAAACATAAAAGAGCCATAGCTTGGAAAATGTCTGACATTAAAGGAATAAGCCCATCATTTTGCACTCATAAAATTTTAATGGAAGATGAGTATAAACCGTGTGTGCAGCCTCAGAGACGTTTGAACCCCAATATGAAAGAAGTTGTCAAAGCTGAGGTAATTAAACTTCTAGATGCAGGAATAATTTATCCTATTTTTGACAGTACTTGGGTAAGTCCTGTGCAGGTAGTTCCAAAGAAAGGAGGCATGACTATTGTAGCCAACGAAAAGAATGAACTGATTCCTACAAGAACAGTCACAGGTTGGAGAGTATGTATTGACTATAGAAAGCTGAACGATGCCACAAGAAAAGATCACTTCTCTTTGCCTTTTATTGATCAGATGTTAGAAAGATTATCTGGGCATATGTACTACTGCTTCTTGGACGGACTCTCCGGCTACTTCTAATTCCCAATAGCTCCTAAGGATCAAGAAAAGACAACATTTACATGTCCATACGGTACATTTGCTTATCGTAGAATGCCTTTCGGATTATGTAATGCTCCTGCTACTTTTTAGTGCTGCATGCTGGCCATCTTTGACGAACTTGTGGAAGACATTATGGAGGTATTTATGGATGACTTCTCGGTATTCGGTAATTCTTTCCATCTTTTCCTTAAAAATTTAGAGCGAGTTCTAATGAGATGTGAGGAAACGAACCTTGTTTTAAATTGGGAAAAATGTCACTTCATGGTTAGAGAGGGGATTGTGTTAGGACATAAGATTTCTAGTAAAGGGATGGAGGTAGATAAAGCAAAGATTGAAACCATAGAAAAATTACCTCCTCCTAGTTCAGTTAAGGCTATTAGAAGTTTTTTAGGACATGCTGGAATTTATAGAAAATTCATTAAATATTTCTCTAAAATTGCTAAGCCTTTAACAAGATTATTAGAAAAAGATGTTCCTTTTAATTTTGATCAGGAGTGTTTAGATGCATTTAATATCCTCAAAGATAAACTAATAAATGCTCTGATTATAATTGCACCTGATTGGAGTCTACCATTTGAACTAATGTGTGATGCGAGTGGTTTTCCAGTAGGTGCAGTTTTGGGATAGCGAAGAAACAAGCATTTTCAGCCAATTTATTATGCTAGCAGAACATTGACGCCTGCACAAGAAAACTATACTACCACAGAGAAAGAATTGCTAGCTGTAGTTTTTGCATTTGACAAATTTAGACAGTATCTGATATTATCTAAAGTTATCGTTTACACTGACCATTCAGCTCTTTGTTATCTTTTAACTAAACCTGATGCAAAACCTCGACTCATACGATGGATCTTACTCTTACAGGAATTTGATTTGGAAATTCATGATAAGAAGGGAGCTGAAAATCTGGCAGCAGATCACCTCTCCAGGCTTGAGAACCCACATATCGAAGAACTTGACGAGAGTGAGATAAACGACTCGTTCCCTGAGGAACAACTCTTTTCTATAACTAGCTCCGAGGTACCATGGTTTGCAGATATTGCAAATTATTTAGTTTCTAACATCCTACCAAAAAGGTTAACACATCATCAAAAGAAGCGATTCTTTGCTGATGCAAAGAACTATTTTTGGGAGGACCCTTTTCTTTTCCGCATATGTACAGATCAAGTAATTCGGAGATGCGTTACAAAGGCAGAAGCAAGCAAAATCCTAGAACATTGCCATTCAGGACCCTTAGGAGGACATTACAAATGGGATTAAGACAAAGACACAAAACGCTCGAATCAGGATTTTATTGGCCAACCCTGTTTAAAGACGCCAACAGGTATGTCGCTTCGTGTGATAAATGCCAAAGAACAGGTAATATCTCTAAACGCGATGAAATGCCTCAAACATATATGTTATCATGTGAAATATTCAACGTATGGGGTATTGACTTTATGGGTTCGTTTCCTAGCTCATTCGGAAATAAATACATCTTAGTAGCAGTAGATTACATGTCAAAATGGGTGGAAGCCCAAGCTTTACCTACTAATGATGCTAGAGCTGTAGTAAGGTTTCTTAAGAAACTCTTCTCCCGTTTTGGAACACCCAGAGAAATTATTAGTGATAGGGGTACTCACTTTTGTAATACTCAATTTGATAAAATCTTAAAAAAATATGGAGTACACCACAGGACAACTACCCCTTATCACCCTCAAACCAGTGGACAAGTGGAAGTGGCAAACCGAGAGCTTAAATGGATCTTAGAGAAAATAGTTGAATCAAACAGGAAAGATTGGACATTAAAAGTAGATGATGCTTTATGGGCCTACAGAACAGCGTTTAAAACTCCTTTAGGAACATCCCCGTACAAACTTGTCTACGAAAAAAGTTGTCATTTACCACTTCAGTTAGAGCATAAAACTTACTGGGCTATAAAATTCTTGAATTACGATCCTAAAACCGTAGGTGAGAAGAGGATGATGCAGTTGAACGAGCTAGATGAATGGCGAGCTAAAGCCTATGAAAACTCACGACTATATAAGGAGGCAACAAAATGACGCCATGATGCTCGCTTAAAACAATCGAAGCAATTTGAAGTAGGAGACTTAGTCTTGCTGTACAATTCAAGGCTCAAACTATTTCCTGGGAAGCTGAAGTCAAGGTGGTCAGGCCCATTTGTGATCAAAACTATTTTTCCTTACGGCACAGTCGAGGTGACCCATCCAACTCAGGGAACATTCAAGGTAAATGGTCATCGACTGAAACTTTATAATGGTGAAGATTTCAAGGAATTGAGAGAGGAGCTTCAGCTCTGTGAACCTTCACTTAGAAACGAAAACAGGGTGAGTCTAGCTTAAGACTTTAAATGAGCGCTTCTCGGGAGGTAACCCGAGCACTGACTTTACTAACATTATATTTGTGATTTTTAAAATCTAACTCCAAACTAACCGATTCGAAGCGCAGGTTTCCCCACCACACGGCCTTGCACATGGGCGTGCCCGTGGCCGTGTGGACGCCATGGGACGAGAAACGGGCGTGCAGATAGTCGTCCGAGAGGAAGAAGAAAAATTTTCCCCATCACGGGCTGCGACAACAGGACTACAGCCGTGCGATGCAACTGTGGTCTATCCTGAGTAAACCAACACGGGCATGAGCCACGGCCGTGCCTACTAACCGTGTGAGACACTGACTACATGGACACGGGCGTGGCAACCTGAGCACGGGCGTGGGAGAAGCGAACATAATAGCACACGCCCAAGGAGCACAGGCGTGGGCAACATCTCAACCGCGCCTAAATTTTAAAATCACGAAAAACACGGGCTGAATTAAGGCAACACGGGCGTGGCACCTACCCGTGCCCCTTTCCCTATTTAAGACCATCATCCACCATTTTCCTCAAAAAACTCCCCCAAATTCCCAACCCTAAACATTTTCCTAAAAATCCCTTCCCCCCCACTCCGGCCACAATCACAGAAATGCCCACCCTTGACTTCCCCTACCCATTACACATGAGGATGATTCAACGTTGACGTGGGACAGATCCTCCCCAATATCAGCTAGCACCTGCCACGGACAAGGAGCACCCCGAGGACATTACTGAAGATGTCCCCCACCACAGGAAGCATCGCAACAGGGCCATCGCCAAGCTCATTCGGCTGTTTCACTCTCAGACATTTCTGCACGTCTCACTCAGTTCGAGAATTACTGTACGCAGCAATTCAATAACACCAATCGAAGATTTGACGGCATTGAGGCAACTCTTCAGCAGATCTGTCATCACTTTCACATCTCCTCGCCGCCACCGCCTCGCGACCCAGCCGATGACGAGGACCTTTGAGTCCTTTTCTTGCTTTCATTTTTCAATTTTATTTTCCATTTTTATTTTTAGTTTATTTTTGTTTTAATTAAGACTTTTTCTTTTTTTACCTTAATGTTTAGAACTTTTATTAGTACAGTTTAATTTCTTTTATCACTGGCTGTCTAACCCTCGAGTATCTCTAACAACTCTCATTAAATATTTCTCCCAGAACATTTAATTGATGACTTTGCAGATTAAATTGATTAAATATACAATTCAAGGAACAAAAACATCACTTATACCTAGTCATCACATTCGTCATGGAACATCCTCCACGATTTCGTCTGAAATTCAGGAAGTTTCACTTCTCTCCCTATCTTTTGATTTTATTATGCTATTATATATCTTTGTACATTGAGGACAATGTACATCTTAAGTGTGGGGTTAACTATAGTATTATTTGAAAATCCCTGAATTATACCTTGTCTTAAAATAAGTTTCTCATATTATGATTAGAATGAAATTTTCTTTGATTTATGATTAAGTCATAGTTAATTGTGCATTGATGATTTATACTTTAAGATACTATAGAATCAAGCATGATAAGTCTATTTTTCAGAATTAATTTTTTTTCTAGGTTGTCGACCTGAATTTGAATATTACCTTGAAGTTTGAAATTTACGAGGTTGACATCAAAAACCCATAATTTTCTTTTGTGAGATTTTGAGCCTTTAGAGCATATATTCTTTTTCTTACTCATTTTTTATTATTATGAGTGTGTCAACATTGATTTGTTATTCTAGAACTTGTACCGATTATACATGTCGAGACCACACCTCTGATTTGATATACTAAGATGATAAAGGCACCTAGGATTTAACCCACTTACTCCACTAAAAAGCTTACCTTCATAATTAACCCATAGTGAACCCCATTAATCCTAATAACTTTTTTTTATTGACTCACCCACTAATATTAACCCAAAATCCTTTGCTTTTGTTATCACCATTCCTTTTTACTACCCTTATATCGAGATTCGATTTGATCGATTGCCTATTTATTCCAATAGTAAACTCATCATTTATTATGTATACTTGATTTGTTCTTAAAAAAATTGAAGTATATTCATTATTAGTTCTGTGATTAAGTGAGCTTATACATCTAAATTCCAATTGTTGAAGAAGAAGCTCGTTTTAGTAGTAGTATTATTATTACAAGTTCTTAATTGATGTAATTATTTATATCCAGCTCATTGTTTCTAGTTAGGCAATCTGTCAATTCAATCTCGATTCTAACCTTCTAATTCAGCCTATATCCTCACCTTTAACCCAAGCCCCGTTACAACCCTATTAAAGACCTTTTGATTTGTGTATCATCTCATTTTTACAGTGGTGGAGATTTGATTTTCATGCAAGCCTATGGGATTAACTCTTCATGTTTGACTTTTGAGTACTTAATTCTGAACCTTAAACACTTCGAGTGATTTGAGTGAATCTTTAGTGAGGATGTCAATTCTTGTCGATTTTGAATCAGAGGTAATTATTTAGATGAGGGAAAACACCTACGTTTTGTGCCACAGAAAATGTATGACTTAGATTGTTTGAATCTTTAGGACTCTTTGAGTTGAATTATCCATGTATGAATTATCTTTGAATTATGATGAAACATTTTGATGAATATCTTGAATCGAGGAAGTTTGTTTTAATTATGAGTTGAGAATTTTGCTTGAGGACAAGCAAAAGCTTAAGTGTGGGGGTATTTGATAAACCGTAATAGTAACATATTTTAAGCCCACATTTAGCATGCTTTTGGATGATTTAAGCCTTGAATTATGTAATTTGGTGCTCTTAATCCTTTGTTTTCATGTTTTATACTCAGGAAAGCACATGAGGATGAAAAGAACGAGAAATGGGCCTAAAACAGAGTAAATGGGCCATATCACGAAATCGACACGGCTTGGGCCCGAGACCACATGGCCGTGCTCCTTCAGCAGCCTCGAACACGGCCTGGCCACGATTCACACGGGCGTGTGCCATGGCCGTGCCCCTGCCATGACAAAGAGAAATTTCACTCAGATTTGGATACTTAGAGGTGAAGTAACACATTCCGAAGCCTATATAAACACCCTAAGTATGACCTAAAAAGGGGGACCTAGGACTTTAGTCAGGGGGCGTCCAGCTAGGCTGAAGGAGGCAGAGTTGTGGGGATTTACTCGAAGATAGCTAGTTGATTCATCTCAAGAAGCCGAAATCATACTCAAGACGGAGGATCTCTCATTCAATTCCTTCAGGGGGTTTTAGGGATTTCTTATGTTTTTTTTATCTTTTCTTCTGAGATGTTTTATTTTATTATTATGAACTAAACCCTTAGATACTTAAGGGGGATGAAACCTAAGATGAATCTTGTTATCGTTTGCTGAACTATATGATAAATACTTGATTTGTTCTTAATTATGTGTTCTTAATTCTTGTGTTGATATTTCCGGGGTATTAATTCAAGTTTGATGTACTTAGGTGGTGGAGCAAAAGTCCCTGCCTAAGAGTAGATCTAGCATAGTTAAGCAGAGTTGATTGCACACCCAGAGATAAGGTGACGAGATTTTGTCGGAATAGGGTGAAACCTAATATAGAAGTCCATAGATCGGGTTAATGCAATTCTAGGGGTTTTAATTAGAAAGAGATTTCAATTAATCAACCTAGGGTTAGACGTTATTCGCCTCGAGAGAGGGTCTAATATACATTAGGAAATCCTACGAATCAAGTCAAGTGAATAAATCGTCTGGTTCAGAGTTAGATAACAAGTGAAGTCTAGGTAGATTCTTCCTTGGGTATCGTCTTAATCAATTGGTTTTTCCCACAAGTATTTTCCCCAAATTCATTCTTCTTTGTCTTAGAGTTTTTAGTTTAGTAGTTAGTTAATTTAGATTAAATGACCAATTTCCTTTACTTTAGGCTAGATAATAAAAAGAAAGTTAATATTAGTACTTTTAGTTCATTTGGGTTCGACAATCCGGTCTTGCCTTAACTATACTACTGTTCGATAGGTGCGCTTGCCTCAAATAGTTGTCACAGTTAGTTTCCAGGTTCGATCATTCTCATTATAAATTTTAAGACTTTGACATCGCATAAAACAACGATCAGGGTGCATGAGCTAAATCAAGGCGAGCAAGAAGAGCTAACTGAGCCGGATACCGAGAAGTCAATAGATGGAACTGAAACTGAAGCTAATTCAATTACAGACACTTAAGGGGAAGAATCTGATAAGGAACCGAACATTCCTGAACCAAGGGTTGAGCCAGAAGAAGAACCAGTCAAGCTAAATGTTGAACCTGAATATACAATTCCCATGCCGACTTCTACAAGTACTTCAAGGAAATCAGAGTTGTCAATTTTGATGGATATGTGCAAATTCATGCACAATCAACAACAAACTTACTGGAAATATGCAAAAATTAGAGATGAATCAATTCAAAATACTTTTAAGAATATCCCTAATACTTTTGTTCTTGAGTTCCCAGATGCTCTCTTTGAGACATGGATAGAAGATACTAACGATGCAAGCAGAGATGGAGCTAAAGAAGACAAGAGGAATGAGTCAGAAAAATAAAAGGGGGGATTCTTGTCTTGTTATTTATTTAATTATTTTTAGGTCCTTAGGAATTTATTTCTTTCGTAATTAGGATTTAATTTTTGCAGAATAAAACATAGCAAGCATGAACAAACTTAACACTTCTTTAGAAAGAATAAGACTAAGTGATGTGGTAATGGGAATGAACATGTCTAGGATTGGGTTATTAGGGAAGACTTGGTATTTAAGCAGTCTTAATGACTCACCTTCTTTCTTTACAACCCTACCTGCTATTCAGTTTTCATTCATTACTTTGTTCTTGCAATGAGAACATTGCTTCTTTTTAAAGGGGGGTAAGGCAAAAAAATTGCTCAAACTTTTAAATTTTTTTCAAGTATGTTTTAATCATTTCTTTCATAAGTATGTTTTAATAAATGAATGTCTAGAGATGTTTTTTGTTACTGAGATAGTTTGTATGAAAGTATGAATGATGATTTTATCTAAGTGAAAGTATGTTATCATGAAGAATGGAATGCTTGTATGATTTTAGCCTTAGTAATGTTTGCCATGAAAACTTAGTTTCTTTTGAGATTAGACATGCATGAAGGTTTATATCTTTAGAAGTAACTTAGTAACTTTCTTGAGGTGAAATCCTAGGGGACATAAATATCTAAAATGATATAGGCACTATTTCTTTTGACCGTTTGAGCCTTTTCAAGCCAACCCTATGATATTAGACCCTTGAAACTGTAATTTTGCGCTCAAAGGCCTATTTTTTTTTTTTTTGCAAAGAACCGACATTATAAGCCAATTATCGTCTTTTTAAAGTTATCCTAATTTTGCGCACCTATCTTAACTAAAGCTGTCTTGGGAATCAACATTTGAGGAAATTTTCATAAAGATGTATGTGCTCATGCTTAAAAAAAAAGTTTGCTCAGTCTCCAAAAACGAAAAATGTTTGAGCTTGAGTTCAAAATAAGTTTTGGGGTGTTCCAAAAGTTCACTTAAAGAAAAAGGTTGTATTACGAGAAAACCAAGACAAAGTTAAAGGTTAAGATTTTTAAAACCGAAATGTCCCATCTCTTAAAATCCCTACCTTTAACCGAGCCCCATTACAACCTTATAAAAGACCTATTGATTTGATGATTATGTCACCTACATTAGTGGAGAGGAAGTCCTGAGTTCAACATATAAAGATCATAAATAAGCCTTGTGATTGTTTTCTTGATTGATAGGAAATTATGTTGAATGAATAATGTTATCTATGGCTGTGACATACATGCAAACTATGATTCATGTTGGCATATTTTGAAGCTTAGTATAATCTTAAGGAATGTTTCCATATGAATTACTTGTTAATAAAGAAGATCGATAAGCATGAAGTTATTAATGGATTATTATGGGAAAAAGATTGATGCTGCTTACACAATTAGCAATTTTGCCTTAGCAAGACTGTTTGCTGTGCATAAACATTACTCGGGACGAGTAATGATTTAAGTTTGCGGGTGTGTAAACGGTAAAATATATAGGATTTTTCCTATGTAATTTATCACCTTTTTACTTAAATCCATTGTTAGAACTAAGTAATTGTTTAATAAATTAATGAAATGTGTGAAAATATGAAATTAGGACATAGAAATTATTAAAATGTGATTTTATGCATTATTATATAGTTTTCATGCATTAACTGGCTTATTTTATATTATATTTTTTAAGACATAAAGTGGGTCATGCATGATTAAATTAAATAATAAAATATAAAATTATATTTAATAATTAATTTTAAAATATTTCATTAATAATTTGGGTTTTAATTAATTAATTAAATTGGATAAATTTTATTCTTTGGTCCTCTAACTTGTTGATTTATTCTGGACATGTCTGATAGCTTTGCTGGATTACAAAACCGTCCAAATTGGAGACCAAGTCAACCCAATATTTGGCTACACATGGCTGTCCATTTAAACCATTCTTTGGTTTAATTACACAAGGTCCTTGCAGTGTTGAAGAAATTAGAGATTTGCCTGAAGGTTTACGATTGACCGAGTCTTAGTCCTGAGTTGTGTGGCATCCAAAATTGCTTAAAAATCAAGCAAAAATCAAGTCAAACTCGACTAAGCATGGCCGACGACAATTTGAGGAGATTTGAAGAGGTTAACATCCACTATTTTTAGCAATCTATCCCTCTCTCCTCAACTATAAATAAGACCCTCTCATTCCCTCATTCATTATCCCTCAAGCATCCCTCAATCATTCCTCATCCATTCTCATCATTCATCATTCTCTCTTCTCTCCAAATTCTCTTAGCCTTTTGCATTCCCACGCCTAGCATCATCTCTTCATAGAGATTTTAGCAATTAAGACTCTTAAAGAACCCTTGGTCGGCCACCTTGGAGAGCCATCAGCAAAGGAGCAAAGCAAAGGAACGAAGGAGCCTCGTCAGTCAGAGTTTTGAGTGACAGCCACTCTGAATTGGGTTTAATCTTTCTTTTCTTTAATTTAATCTAAAGATGTTTGCTATGTGTTCTTTGTTCTTGTTTACAACAATGTTAGCTTAATTTTATGCAAGCTAGGATGATTGCTTTGATTAAATAATATTTATTTGATTCATGCTTATAATGTTTATGCCTCAATCGATCATGTTTTCAATTAAAATCAAGTCTATATTTCATTCATACGTGATTGAAATGCACCTGAATTAGCTAGGTGATCCTGACCAGACGACGGCTAATGGACACATAATTGAAATGTGCATGCTGAATTTAGATCCTGACCCGATTAAATTGTAGGTTGCATAACAACTCTGACCAAGCTCTGTTATCTGAATAGTTTTTAGATTTGTGTGATTAAACTGTTTCAAACTGCACGTCCTCATTACCTCACACGAATGCTAAGAAAACCTTAATAAATAAGGATCAGTAAAATGTGTATTTACTAAGTAAAGGATTCTGAAAGGACCTAATGTGGTTTCCAAACTCATGAAAGATCGAGTTGCCATGGAATGTTTTTCCGAATGTTATTAAGCATGTTGATAATAAATTGGGTTTAATTAAAGTAATTGTCCTAGTTTATTTATGTTATAATTGTTGCAAATTGTGTTTAATTTTACAAGAATCTATTTCATTCATATAGTTTTCATACTTAGGATAATTTGCATTAGAGATCATTGAATTTAGTTTAATATATTTTAATCACCACTTCTCAACAATATTGTGTTTTTATTTACCAAATTGTTAATATAATTTTACAAATTAAGTGACTTAGCACAAATACAATCCCTGTGGAGACGATAACTCAATACTTACTTATTACTTGATAACGACTGTGTACACTTGCACAAACCTACGCGTTACACATACTAAGGAGTTGCATCTACAGCAAATAACTTCTCATCTGGGAATGCGTCGACAATTTGAAGTATGTTTTCGTCTTCATTGACAACTTCCAATCGAGACAGATGGTCTGTAACTTGATTCTCTAAACCCTTATGGTCTTTTATCTTGATGTCAAATTCTTGAAACAGTAATATCCAGCGTATCAGTTTTAGTTTGGCATCTTTTTTCGCAAAGAGATATCTCAACACCGAGTGATCAGTGAATATAGTAACCTTTGCACCGACAAGATAGGAACGAAACTTGTCAAAAGCAAAGACTACAGCCAGTAATTCTTTCTCTGTGGTGGTATAATTGAATTGAGCCTCTGTAAGAGTTTTGCTAGCATAATAGATGGCGTGAAATATTTTTCCCTTTCGTTGTCCTAGAACCGCACCCACAGCAAAGTCGCTTGCATCACACATAACTTCAAAAGGTTAAGACCAATCTGGTGCAACGACAATGGGTGCATTCACTAGCTGCTTTTTTAACTGAATAAAGGCATCCAAACATGCATCGTCAAATAAGAATTTTCGATTCTGTTCCAGCAATGAGCATAAGGGCTTTGCGATTTTCGAAAAATCTCTAATAAACCTTTGGTAAACCCCCATGTCCAAAAAAACTACGAATACCTTTCACGTTTGTTGGTGGAGGTAATTTTTCAATGATTTCCACCTTAGCTTTGTCTACTTGAATGCCTTGACTAGAGATGCGATGGCCTAACACAATGCCTTCAGTTGCCATGAAATGACAATTTTCCCAATTCAAGATCTTCACATCGCTTCAATACTTTATCCAAATTGTCAGCGCAATGATCAAAATCATTCCCATAGACTGAGAAATCATCCATAAAAACCTCTAAAGAGTCTTCGATCATATCTAAGAATATTGCCATCATGCACCTTTGAAATGTGGCTGGTGCGTTGCAAAGACCGAAAGGCATACGGAAAAAAGTGAAAGTACCAAAGGGGCAAGTGAAGGTTATTTTCTCCTGATCCTCTGATGCAATAGCAATTTGATTGTACCCAGAATAGCCGTCTAAAAAGAAATAATAGGTCTTTCCAGCAATTCGATCCAACATTTGGTCAATGAAAGGAAGTGGGAAGTGATCCTTCTCTGTGGCTGCATTTAATTTGCGACAATCCATACAAACTTGCCATCCCGTGAGAATACGTGTAGGAATTAATTCGTCCTTATCATTGCGAACCACAGTGATGCCACTCTTTTTAGGTATGCATTGCACTGGACTTACCCAATTGCTATCAGAAATCGGGTAAATAATTCCAGCATCAAGCCATTTTATGATTTCCTTCTTGACAACTTCCTTCATCTTCTCGTGTAATCTTCTTTGTTGTTTAATCAATTGCTTGCCTTCATCTTCCAACTTGATCTTGTGCATGCAAAAAGAAGGACTAATACCTTGAATATCGGCAATACTCCAAGCAATAGCTCATTTATGTTGCTTGAGAATATGGACCAATTTTTCTTCTTGAGTTACATCCAGTGTTACGGAGACAATAACTGGAAGAGTATTGTTGTAACACCCCAAACCCGGCCCATACGCCACGGCCGAATTTAGAATGCCACTGCGGAAAACGTTTGAACAATATTTTGACTTAGAGTGAAAACATAAAAAAATTTATTGTCTTTAATAAAACATTGTATATTTATAAATCCAAATAAAATCAAGTTGTTACAAATTCTTCGATTTGTAATTTTAACATATATCTTTAAGATATGAGTTGCTAAAAATATAACATATCCGAATAATAAAAATTGTCAATCCACTTTAAAACATAATAATAAACTTCAAAACCTTTTAAGTGGCCCTTATTACAATAACCAAATATTCGCAAATTCTGAAAATATGTATAATATATATATAAAATAAGGAAAATAACTTTTGCATGGGCCACCTCGTATCCACTCCAACTCGGTCCAAGCTTTATGCATCACCCGTAAGGTTTGAGAAAATTGTGTGAGTCACACAGGACTCGGTGCATAGTTATTACACATGTCCCCACATATGGGCTTGGCCCATATCCACACATCCACATGCAAAATTATGCAAAATGAAGCCCAACCCAACCTAGTTCCATCCATTACACTAACCTCAGACACACCGCCCAAGGCCGTGGCTAATCCACCGATCACCTAAGTGATCCCACATAACTTACCTCGGCAGACTTGCTGCTCAAGGCCGTGGCTAAGCCACCAATCACATAAGTGATCCCACATATCAATTAATCCACGGTGATGCACACAGCTATCAACCGCCGAGATGGGCAGCTAGCCAACACCTCCCTTGATGGAGCACATAGCTAACATCAAGCGCCAATGTAGCACAAGGCTAACATCAGACCACGTACATAAAGTACACCCTTTCCTTCGATAGTCACATCCCAAGTCCCATGCATATATATATATATGTGTATCATGGCAACATATCACTTGGACAATAATGCATCACATGCCATCACATTTCATATATTCATCAATGATCATTTAATATCGTAATTCATCGACTGAGTATTCGATCACCCACCACGGTATTCACAAACTTAGCCCTTAATTCGGCTACCATTAACATCATATCACATATATATAAATATAACACATACACACAATCAAGAGACAGTGCGATAACTATGCACCTGATAACAGTGAGAACTATACTTTCCCGCTCGTCGATACCTAAATATTTATCACTCTTGATTAGAACACTAACATTCATAAAACTATACAATTGATAAGTAATCTAAATCCTTACCCTCGGAATCCCGAACAACAACTATATGCGATTTCACTCCAATTGATGGTTCATAACCTGATCAAGAACAACGAACAAACAATGGCTCGGGAGTACGTACGACTTCAAATAATCGATTATCACTAGCAGAGGGTCCACATCTCGGTGGAAAGTCTTGGACTCCCGACACAGCCCTTCGTTTGAAATTTGAGGGTATAGCAGAACCACCCCTCTTCCAAACACTATTAACTGCTCTTTTCGAACCCATTCTTGATTGCCCCAAAATCTTAACACTTTGATTCAATTCCGATAATCGTCACTTGCCTATGGAGTTGTCAAAATCCTTGAATGATGAGATCCTTTACCACCCGTTCTTAGTATGGCTATGGTCGACTATCAAAGAAGAAATGATCAGCACTCACCTATACCACTACAAAGATAAATGGGTTTGTTTGAAAGAGAAGAAATAATGATTTCGGTCAAAAAGATCCTCTCAAGGAAATATACAATTTTGGCAATGAAAGAAAAATAAAAGAATTGAAAAGAGTGTTTTTACCGATTGATCAAGGTGTGAATAAGAAAAATGGTTGAGAAGTGAATAAATATGAAGAGAAAGATTCGGCTAAGGAGATTGTAATCAACATTCGGCCATGGTGAAGAATTAGGGAGAGAATAATGTTGAAAGTCTCTTGTGGAAAACAAAGAGGAAAAGAAGAATAGAAATGAGGAGTTTGGGTTTCGGGTTCTCAAGAATAGAAAATGAATCAAGGAAGAACTTTGAGTCAAAGTGTGTTCGGCAATAAGGGAAAAAGAGAAGAAATGGTCTTTGATGGTTTTGTAGTTTCGGTCACAAAAGAAGAGAAAGAAGGAATGGACTTGAGGGGAGAAAGAACAACTAAAAACAAAATGGTCAAAACTTAAATGGCCAAAAGAAAAGAAAATGGTTACCTTTTGGCCAAAATACATTCGGCTAAGAGGAGAAAAAGATTAGAGAGAAACACAAAATAACCAAAAGAAAGATGTGCTCATCTAGCACTTAATTCTACCAAAAACTAGCACCATACCATACCAAAAGCTAACCAAAAATTTCTGCCATCCCCTAGCCCCTAATTCCGTCCAAGTTCATGAACTCCAAAGCCAAAGTTTTCCACACAAAACTTTCCATAGCAATAACCTTATATTATGCGTTGTGTTCCTCATCATTCCTTAATCAAAATAATTCTTTTCCCCAAATTCAAGCTTACTTAAACTACTAACCATCTTGCCATGAAAATTAGTCCTCCTTATCCATAATGCCGTCCACATTCATGGACAAGTTGGTCATGCCAAACTTTTCAAAACCTCATCCCTTAATCCACGCCTTATGTCCCCTTATCATACCATAACACCTTGATTCCATACCTTAACTATCAACTTGCCTTTTTTTTTTTTAATTAGTCTACTACCCATAAATGATAAAGTCCAACCTTATCTTAATTAGAGTTGACCAACACATGCCATACAATGCAAAAATAAAAGTCACCTTATTGTCATCCATGGGGTTCGAACCTCTTCCCTCATACAATTACTCATGTGCCAACACCACTTTACTACTTGCTCACTTATGCTAACATTAAACACTTAAATTAACTTAAGCATCATAATCACTTGATCCACTTCACTAAATTCTCCATACTAAAAATTATTCTAAACCAATTAATTCCAAGCCTTCACAAGATTATATTAAGCACACAATAAAATCATACCAATTAACTCAAGCAACAATATGATACTCAAATTTTTCCTAAAGCCCAAGGCCCAATCTACCCAATCCTATTAAGCCCAATTTCGGGATGTTATAATTCTACCCTCCTAAAAATAATTTCGTCCTCGAAATTACTTACTAACGAACAATCGTACATCCTATCTCACCACACTATGCTCTTGCTACGCACTCTGATCTTAATAAAACCAATATACTTTCTAAGTACAGTCTCCAAGTTCACACTCAAGGTTCTAGATACTTCACTAGCGATGGTTCCGACACAGCCATTTTGGTTCTACCGCGTCCACTACAACCACGTCCCCTAGAACTCATATCTAACATCGTGATTTAATCTGATTAAGAAGTTTTATGCATTTTTGTTCCACTTGTTTTTATGCATTTTTGTTCCACTTGTTTATGCGCGAACTATTTTATGAAACAAAGTTTTCAGAAGTTGTTCTTTCGATCAATCAAAATTTCTAGTTCAAGTTCACTATTCTAATTCAGAGAATCACACTCACATTCATCCACAACATTCAACACATCATTATAGGTATTTCTGACCATTCCCGACCCAGGGGTAATTTCGTCATTTTTCCTACAAGGGTATTTTCGTAATAAATCGAAATCAAATCTTTATAGATCAAGGGTATTTCAAAATTTTCAAAACTCAAGGGTATTTTGAAACATTTTCTTCCAAATCAAGGGTATTGGAGAAATTTCTGAAATCGGGGTTATTTTGGTAATTTTGTAAGTCAAGGTATCTTAGCATTTTGCAAAACAGGGGTTTTGGTATTTTGTAAAGTAAGAATATTTTCATAAAAGTCAAGGGTAACATGGTAATTTTATAAACCAGGGGCATTTTCGTAATTTTACGACTCAAGGGTATTTTAGTAATTTTGCAAATCGAGTGTATTTCGGAAAATTCTCAAGTCTAAAAGGATTTTATAAATCAGAGGGATAATTTGGTAAATTTAAAACTAAGATCTTTATAAAATAGTATGGCTAGTCCCTTTCGGGTTTTAGTTATCGAGTTTAGCCCGTGAATAGGTCCTCTTGGTTAGGGTGAACCGTAGCTACGCACCAGGTAGGATTCGAGTAAAGAGGAGGTGAGTCACTCGGACTGCTTAAATACCAAGCTCTTACTGAATCCACTCCTAGACATGCGCACAATGGTTGCCACACCCTAGCTCGGCGACTTAGTCACAAGTTTGTTTAATTGTTCTTTAAGTCTTATGAATCTTGTGTTGGAGTAGACTAATCCTAGGGTCCATTAGCCCTAATATTCTAATCTACGAGCCCAAATAAGCCCATAACATTCACATATATAAATCACTTCAATAGTCGAGGTACTTACCGTGGACTTCGGGTTGGAGATATAGGTGCCATGCCGAATAAACTGAAAAAATTTATGAAAGCCCAAATCTTTGAAAAGCCCATCAAAAAAAATATTTTTGGGCCCAAAACCCTCAAAGCCGAGTTTTGAACCGGGCTCGATACCAAATCAGAACACCCCAAACTCGCCCATACGCCACGGCGGTGAATTTAGAATGCCACTACAGAAAACGTTTGAAAAATATTTTGACTTAGAGTGAAAACATAAAAAAATTTATTGTCTTTAATAAAACATTGTATATATATAAATCCAAATAAAATCAAGTTGTTACAAATTCTTCGATTTGTAATTTTAACATATATCTTTAAGATATGAGTTGCTAAAAATATAACATATCCGAATAATAAAAATTGTCAATCCACTTTAAAACATAATAATAAACTTCAAAACCTTTTAAGTGGCCCTTATTACAATAACCAAATATTCGCAAATTCTGAAAATATGTATAATATATATATAAAATAAGGAAAATAACTTCATGCATGGGCCACCTCGTATCCACTCCAACTCGGTCCAAGCTTTATGCATCACCGTGAAGGTTTGAGAAAAATTGGGTGAGTCACAGACTTCAGTGCATAGTTATTACACATGTCCCCACATATGGGCTTGGCCCATATCCACACACCCACATGCAAAATTATGCAAAATGAAGCCCAACCCAACCTAGTTCCATCCATTACACCAACCTCGGCACACTGCCGCCCAAAGGCCGTGGCTAATCCACCGATCACCTAAGTGATCCCACATAACTTACCTCGGCGGACTTGTTGCTCAAGGCCGTGGCTAAGCCACCGATCACATAAGTGATCCCACATATCAATTAATCCACGGTGATGCACACACGCCTATCAACCGCCGAGATGGGCAGCTAGCCAACACCTCCCGTGATGGAGCACATAGCTAACATCAAGCGCCAATGTAGCACAAGGCTAACATCAGACCACGTACATAAAGTACACCCTTTCCTTCGATAGTCACATCCCAAGTCCCATGCATATATATATATGTGTATCATGGCAACATATCACTTGGACAATAATGCATCACATGCCATCACATTTCATATATTCATCAATGATCATTTATTATCGTAATTCACTGACCTGATTATTCGATCACCCACCACAGGTATTCACAAACTTAGCCCTTAATTCGGCTACCATTAACATCATATCACATATATATAAATATAACACATACACACAATCAAGAGACAGTGCGATAACTACGCACCTGATAACAGTGAGGACTATACTTTCCCGCTCGTCGATACCTAAATATTTATCACTCTTGATTAAAACACTAACATTCATAAAACTATACAATTGATAAGTAATCTAAATCCTTACCCTCGAAATCCCGAACAACAACTATATGGGATTTCACTCCAATTGATGGTTCATAAC
This sequence comes from Gossypium sturtianum, assembly GCA_025698515.1. Taxonomy (NCBI): domain Eukaryota; kingdom Viridiplantae; phylum Streptophyta; class Magnoliopsida; order Malvales; family Malvaceae; genus Gossypium; species Gossypium sturtianum. The sequence continues at coordinate 46,243,016 of CM046943.1, forward strand.
CTGATGAAGAAACACGAACAAACAATGGCTCGGGAGTACGTGCGACTTCAAATAATCTATTATCACCAGCAGAGGGTCCACATCTCGGTGGAAAGTCTCGGACTCCCGACACAGCCCTTCGTTTGAAATTTAAGGGTATAGCAGAACCACCCCTCTTCCAAACACTATTAACTGCTCTTTTCGAACCCATTCTTGATTGCCCTTAAATCTTAACACTTTGATTCAATTCCGATAATCGTCACTTTCCTATGGAGTTGTCAAAATCCTTGAATGATGATATCCTTTACCACCCGTTCTTAGTATGGCTATGGTCGACTATCAAAGAAGAAATGATCAGCACTCCCCTATACCACTACAAAGATAAAAGGGTTTGTTTGAAAGAGAAGAAATAATGATTTCGGTCAAAAAGATCCTCTCAATGAAATATACAATTTCGGCAATGAAAGAAAAATAAAAGAATTAAAAAGAGTGTTTTTACCGATTGATCAAGGTGAGAATAAGAAAAATGGTTGAGAAGTGAATAAATATGAAAAGAAAGATTCGGCTAAGGAGATTGTCATCAACATTCGGCCATGGTGAAGAATTAGGGAGAGAATAATGTTGAAAGTCTCTTGTGGAAAACAAAGAGGAAAAGAAGAATAGAAATGAGGAGTTTGGGTTTCGGGTTCTCAAGAATAGAAAATGAATCAAGGAAGAACTTTGAGTCAAAGTGTGTTCGGCAATAAGGGAAAAAGAGAAGAAATGGTCTTTGATGGTTTTGTAGTTTCGGTCACAAAAAGAAGAGAAAGAAGGAATGGACTTGAGGGGAGAAAGAACAACTAAAAACCAAAATGGTCAAAACTCAAATGGCCAAAAGAAAAGAAAATGGTTACCTTTTGGCCAAAATACATTCGGCTAAGAGGAGAAAAAGATTAGAGAGAAACACAAAATAACCAAAAGAAAGATGTGCTCATCTAGCACTTAATTCTACCAAAAACTAGCACCATACCATACCAAAAGCTAACCAAAAATTTCGGCCATCCCCCCTAGCCCCTAATACCGTCCAAGTTCATGAACTCCAAAGCCAAAGTTTTCCACACAAAACTTTCCATAGCAATAACCATATATTTTGCCTTGTGTTCCCTCATCATTCCTTAATCAAAAATAATTCTTTTCCCCAAATTCAAGCTTACTTAAACTACTAACCATCTTGCCATGAAAATTAGTGCTCCTTATCCATAATGCCGTCCACATTCATGGACAAGTTGGTCATGCCAAACTTTTCAAAACCTCATCCATTAATCCAAGCCTTATGTCCCCTTATCATACCATAACACCTTGATTCCATACCTTAACTATCAACTTGCCTTTTTTTTTTTTTTTATTAGTCTACTACCCATAAATGATAAAGTCCAACCTTATCTTAATTAGAGTTGACCAACACATGCCATACAATGCAAAAATAAAAGTCACCTTATTGTCATCCATGGGGTTCGAACCTCTTCCCTCATACAATTACTCATGTGCCAACACCACGTTACTACTTGCTCACTTATGCTAACATTAAACACTTAAATTAACTTAAGCATCATAATCACTTGATCCACTTCACTAAATTCTCCATACTAAAAATTATTCTAAACCAATTAATTCCAAGCCTTCACAAGACTATATTAAGCACACAATAAAATCATACCTGAATTAACTCAAGCAACAATATGATACTCAAAATTTTCCTAAAGCCCAAGGCCCAATCGGCCCAATCCTATTAAGCCCAATTTCAGGATGTTACAATTCTACCCTCCTAAAAATAATTTCGTCCCTCGAAATTACTTACTAACGAACAATCGTACATCCTATCTCACCACACTATGCTCTTGCTCGCACTCTCTGATCTTAATAAAACCAATATACTTTCTAAGTATAGTCTCCAAGTTCACACTCAAGGTTCTAGATACTTCACTAGCGATGGTTCCGACCACGACCATTTTGCTTCTACCGCGTCCACTACAACCACGTCCCCTAGAACTCATATCTAACATCGCGATTTAACTGATTAAGAAGTTTTATGCATTTTTGTTCCACTTGTTTATCACGCGAACTATTTTATGAAACAAAGTTTTCTGAAGTTGTTCTTTCGATCAATCAAAATTTCTAGTTCAAGTTCACTATTCTAATTCAGAAATCACACTCACATTCATCCACAACATTCAACACATCATTATAGGTATTTCTGACCATTCCCGACCCAGGGGTAATTTCGTCATTTTTCCTACAAGGGTATTTTCGTAATAAATCGAAATCAAATCTTTATAGATCAAGGGTATTTCAAAATTTTCAAAACTCAAGGGTATTTTGAAACATTTTCTTCCAAATCAAGGGTATTGCAGAAATTTCCGAAATCGGGGTTATTTTGGTAATTTTGTAAGTCAAGGTATCTTAGCATTTTGCAAAACAGGGGTTTTGGTATTTTGTAAAGTAAGAATATTTTCATAAAAGTCAAGGGTAACATGGTAATTTTATAAACCAGGGGCATTTTCGTAATTTTACGACTCAAGGGTATTTTAGTAATTTTGCAAATCGAGTGTATTTCGGAAAATTCTCAAGTCTAAAAGGATTTTATAAATCAGAGGGATAATTTGGTAAATTTAAAACTAAGATCTTTATAAAATAGTATGGCTAGTCCCTTTCGGGTTTTAGTTATCGAGTTTAGCCCGTGAATAGGTCCTCTTGGTTAGGGTGAACAGTAGCTACGCACCGGGTAGGATTCGAGTAAAGAGGAGGTGAGTCACTCGGACTGCTTAAATACCAAGCTCTTACTGAATCCACTCCTAGACATGCGCACAATGGTTGCCACACCCTAGCTCGGCGACTTAGTCACAAGTTTGTTCAATTGTTCTTTAAGTCTTATGAATCTTGTGTTGGAGTAGACTAATCCTAGGGTCCATTAGCCCTAATATTCTAATCTACTGAGCCCAAATAAGCCCATAACATTCACATATATAAATCACTTCAATAGTCGAGGTACTTACAGTGGACTTCGGGTTGGAGATATAGGTGCCATGCCAGAATAAACCTGAAAAATTTATGAAAGCCCAAATCTTTGAAAAGCCCATCAAAAAAATATTTTTGGGCCCAAAACCCTCAAAGTCGAGTTTTGAACCGGGCTCTGATACCAAACTGTAACACCCCAAACTCGCCCATACGCCACAGTACCGAATTTAGAATGCCATCATGGAAAACGTTTGAAAAATATTTTGACTTAGAGTGAAAACATAAAAAAATTTATTGTCTTTAATAAAACATTGTATATTTATAAATCCAAATAAAATCAAGTTGTTACAAATTCTTCGATTTGTAATTTTAACATATATCTTTAAGATATGAGTTGCTAAAAATATAACATATCCGAATAATAAAAATTGTCAATCCACTTTAAAACATAATAATAAACTTCAAAACCTTTTAAGTGGCCCTTATTACAATAACCAAATATTCGCAAATTCTGAAAATATGTATAATATATATATAAAATAAGGAAAATAACTTCTGCATGGGCCACCTCGTATCCACTCCAACCCGGTCCAAGCTTTATGCATCACCCGTAAGGTTTGAGAAAAATTGGGTGAGTCACACGGACTCAAGTGCATAGTTATTACACATGTCCCCACATATGGGCTTGGCCCATATCCACACGATCCACATGCAAAATTATGCAAAATGAAGCCCAACCCAACCTAGTTCCATCCATTACACCAACCTCGGCACACACCGCCGCCCAAGGCCGTGGCTAATCCACCGATCACCTAAGTGATCCCACATAACTTACTCGCGCGGACTTGCTTTGCTCAAGGCCGTGGCTAAGCCACCGATCACATAAGTGATCCCACATATCAATTAATCCACGGTGATGCACACGACTATCAACCGCCGAGATGGGCACCTAGCCAACACCTCCCTTGATGGAGCACATAGCTAACATCAAGCGCCAATGTAGCACAAGGCTAACATCAGACCACGTACATAAAGTACACCCTTTCCTTCGATAGTCACATCCCAAGTCCCATGCATATATATATATATGTGTATCGTGGCAACATATCACTTGGACAATAATGCATCACATGCCATCACATTTCATATATTCATCAATGATCATTTAATATCGTAATTCACTGACCTGAGTATTCGATCACCCACCACGGGTATTCACAAACTTAGCCCTTAATTCGGCTACCATTAACATCATATCACATATATATAAATATAACACATACACTCAATCAAGAGACACGGTCACGATAACTACGCACTTTGATAACAAAGATGAGAACTATACTTTCCCGCTCGTCGATACCTCAATATTTATCACTCTTGATTAAAACACTAACATTCATAAAACTATACAATTGATAAGTAATCTAAATCCTTACCCTCGAAATCCCGAACAACAACTATATGGGATTTCACTCCAATTGATGGTTCATAACCTAATGAAGAACCACGAACAAACAATGGCTCGGGAGTACGTACGACTTCAAATAATCTATTATCACCAGCAGAGGGTCCACATCTCGGTGGAAAGTCTCGGACTCCCGACACAGCCCTTCGTTTGAAATTTGAGGGTATAGCAGAACCACCCCTCTTCCAAACACTATTAACTGCTCTTTTCGAACCCATTCTTGATTGCCCCTGTAATATCCCGGGTTAAGGGCTATTTTGTTGTTGCATGTTATTGCATGTGTTTAGTGTGCTGTGTTGCTATTTCGGTGTTTTAGGGGCTTAATTGTGGGCTAGGAGTGTGCACAGGTAGGTAGGAAAATTTTGGTTTTTGGGTGCTAGGTGAAGGGAGCCGAGGAAGTCTGGGGTTTAAGAAAATAATTTGTTGTTTTGTTGCACAAGTAAGGAGCTAGCTTAGTGGCAAAGCATGCGCCGCATGGGGAGCTTGGTGTGGCGTCATCTACATGGAGTGGAGGTCTAGTGTTCGAGCTGCGAATTCCTCATTTTGGCTACATTTTGGGACGGCATGGAGGAGAGGTAGAAGGCTAGTGAAATTCTACCTTGGACCAAGTCATACTTTTCAAATGAAAGGTGGAGAGCATTTGTAGGAGGGTGACTTGGTCATGCATGTTTGAATGAGTGGTTGGGAGTCTTTGGAGGTTGTGGCCAAATTTTTGGAGAGGTATGGGGAAGGGGGACGGCTTGGTAGTGTGTTGTGGAGGAGTGCCGAATTCCACTTTAGCATTTTGGTTGGTTTCGGTCCAAAGGTGGTAAGCGAAATTCTTTTTCTTTTGTCAATTTCCTAAACCGAATTTCAAGTAAAACTCCCCACTTTTGTTTCTTGAAACCAAATCCCAAGCAACTCTATCGCGAATTTTGTAGGTGGTTTTCTACATCTTGTGTTGGCTAGCCGAATGCCCCTCCCCACTCTTCTTCTTTCTTTCATTTTGAGTTAAGCCAAAATCATCTTACCTTGTTCTTCTAATTTTCGTTTTTCCCTTTTCCATACCATTTAGCCAAACCCATCCTTCAAAACTCTCTTCTCATTTCTTCTTTTGGCAAACCGAAACTACTTTCATTCCATCCATTTCTCCCTTTCTCAATTGCCATTGCGAAACTACATTTTTTCTCACACTTCTTTTCTTTCTCTTCCACTCAAGCCGAACGCTAGAGGTGATAAACACTTAAAGCCGCTTTTCTTTCTTCTTTCTTTGGAAGCCTTGACCGAATCTATCCCCTCTTCTAGTGGTGTTTACGTTGGCGATTAAGGGTTGGTGATTGAGGTAAGTGCTAGCCGAATATTTTCTTTCTTTTCTCACTCACTCGTACTCTATCGATTTGGGTTTTGTTAAGAGTTGTATATGACAACTATTGATGAGTGTTATCTCTTATGTGGGAACCGATTGCATCATAGGACAAAGGGGACTTGAAGCGATCAAGTGGAACTTTCTACCTTTGCTTAACCATTTGATAGGTGGTGGTAAGAAGATTATCTGTTAGTCCATTCTTTTGGATTTCAATAAGATAAGGCTTCAAGTGTTTTAACTGTTCTCTTTTTAGGGGTGGCCGATTGTTAAAGGAGAACCACTTTGCTTGGTTCAAGATTTGGTAGGAAATCAAATCTAACATAAAGGTAAGGGTTCGATATTAACCCCTTTGGTTAATTGATGTTGGCCGAATGTTAGGGATGCCTAACCCTTATGTTTGGCCGATTGTAGGAGCTAGTACTCGAGGGATTTAGATCGTTTTAGTTGGGATTTTAGACTCGTATTACTGGTGTGTAAACTAACACACTTCCGCTTTAGTAATATGATTGATAACTTTGTGTGATAATTAATGAAACAGTTGATGATTGATATGATACCTAATGGGTATGATCTTGGACTCGGGTAAGTCAAGATTATTATTGTTATGAGATTACTTGATGATCTATATGATACCATGGCTATGGATATATGTGACATGGGATATGAGGTTAGGCATATTAGCATGATATGCATGATTTGTATGATATGCATGATTACATGAGTATGGTATGTTGATGGGTGATATGAGTGGAGGGAGCGGTGATATTTTGTCTTTGACGAGCACCAGGTGTTTTGGTAACACACTTTGTGACTTTGGGTCACGGAGGTTTGGCACCTCCGGAGGTTTGGCACCTCATTGCGACTGCGTCCTCGTGGTTAACACCACCGTGGGTTGGCCCCACATGAGATATGGGATCGTCTTCTAGTGATTGGGTATCACACGATGGGTTGGCCCCATCATTCGATTATTGTGACTACGGTCACCAAAGTGGTTTGGTACCACATTTGTGTCTTTGGGACACCGGAGGTTGGGCACCTCATTGCGACTCGTCCCTGTGGTTTGACACCACCGTGGGTTGGCCCCACTTGAGATACGGGATCGTCTGCTAGTGATTGGGTATCACACGATGGGTTGGCCCCATCATTGGATTTGTGACTTCGGTCACCAGTGCTTTGGTAGCACAAACGTGTCTTTGGGACACCAGTGGTTTGGCACCACATTGATGGATATTGTGTCTTTGGGACACCAGTGTTTTGGTAACACATTGTGACTATATGTCACCGGTGGTTTTGGCACCACCAAAGTGGTTTGGTACCACCACGGGGTAGAAAAGGCGTACTGGATGGTTAGGATCGGGTTGCATTAATTATGTTGCTATGTATGATGTGTGTTAGCATGTTGTGTTATCGGGAGCGGGATTTATACACTGAGTCATTCGACTCACCCTCTCCTTTGATATTTCAGGTGACTCGTAGACGCGGACATGGAGCCGGGATGGACTCGGGGTGCACATGCCATGCTTTAATAAAAGTTTTGCTCAGACTATTCAATTTGGGTACTTTAACTTATTTACTTTTAGTTGGGTTTTAGTTTGGATTTGTAAAAGGCCTTTGATTTATGTTTTATGATGGTTATGGTTTAATTAGATTCTTAACTTTGCTTAACAAATAACTTGGTATGAAATTTTACTAAAAATTTGGAAGGATAATGTTTTCAAAACTATAACGCAATGTGTTTTAAACTATACCATCGGGTATCTCACTATGTTTTGTTATAAAGTAAACTCAAATGATTTTCAAATCAAACTCGACTTTCTACTAAGTCAAAAAAATGTTTTAAAATAGCACTAAGAAACTATTGGAATTACTAAATGAAACCAACTCGTTTTAACTATATACTTTGGATAAGTTTTGAGAATCTAATCAAACAAGCCTACTCCAATTTTCCTCAAATTCACTATGTTTTCACCCCGCTTTTAAACGAAAAATCGATCACTCAAAAACGTTTTCCCGTAACATACCGCATTCGGACGTGGTGTCTGTCCGAGTTTGGGGTGTTACAATTGTGGTATCGAGCCAAGTTCAAAGGTTCGGTGTGGGCATGAGGCCCAAAAAGTTTTTAAGAGTTTATTTTAAGTGTTTGTATGGTTTGAAAGGCATGGCACCGAGTCTCCTAGGCACTGGTTCGCGCGGTAAGTACCCTTACTATTGCTTGTGAATTGATTGGATGTGATATGATTTGATGAATAGCAATAGTATACTACTTTAGAGATTGAAACCGATAGGATTACGTGAACTCGCGAGAACAAATCTCCTTAAATATTCATAAGATTTGCCTTAAAATAGTGGAATATATGCTGATGCATAAAACTCTTAATCGAGATCACGTAGAAAGATTAGTCATGAGCACTCGAGGCGGGCGTGGTCGTAATACTCGTGGTAGAGGTAGGGGTAGGATGACGGTTTAACCCGTAGGATCCGGCGTCGTCGGTCGAAATGAGAAAAATGAGATCTGGGCCACCACCGGAGGTGGTGAGTTCCAAGATCGACCGGGACGATGCGATGTCACAGCGATCTTTGCGAGTGTTGGAAAGGGTAGGCTGCTGTAGGTGGTGGTGCGAGAGCTAGAAATTGTACTGAGCGACTTCGGCAAATGGGGCGAATTCTTTCGAGGTGTATCTGGTGTCGCTCCAAAGATCGCTTGAGTATTGGTGGAGGCAACCGAGCGGATCATGGATGATCTGGACTTGATCTGCAAGAGAAGCCGAAGGGCATCGTGACGCTTCTCCGGGATGAGTCATATCGGTGGTGGCTCACGGTTCGAGATAAAGTGGCGTGCAGAGGATCCGACATGGGATTATTTCAGTACATATCAAAAGAAATACATCGGAGCTAGTTGTATTGACTCCCGGCGGAAGGCATTTACGAGGCTTGTTCGGGAGTAAATCTGCTTTTAGTAGTCAGGTGAGTTCCTGGCCGAGTAGGTATGCCGGGGCATTGTGGCCACCGATCATGAGAGGTGTGTTCGTTTTCGAGGATGGTCTCGCGAGGCAATTGAGATCGCTGATTGCTCCTCGCCAGGAGCGCGAGTTTGTTGTCTTAGTTGAGAAGGCTAAGGTAGCCGAGGGTGTTAAGGAGTCGGTGAGACAGGCATGGGCGAGAAATAGGCATAAGAGGAGCTTTGGGTCTTCTCGGATCGTCGGGTAATCCGCATGAGAAGAGAGCTAGACCGAGTGGGCCGAATCGATGCACGCTAGGTTTGTTGTTTGCTAGGTAGGGACCGCCGCAGCAATCGCATGTGGGAAATCTCATTGGGGTGGTTCTTTGACCGGAGGAAAGGGTTGCTTTGAGTGTGGTTCTCTGAGCACCGTGTGAGGGACTCGCCCGCGTAGGTTGGCGAGATTCGGGCCCGAGAGTCGTACGTGTCGGGCCTCGAGGTAATGGACCGCACCGCAGAGGGGCCGTGGTAATGGCGAGGTGGTAATGGTTCTGGTCGGGGCCGTGGAGCACCGCGCGCAGGTACGGTAGTTCGATGCCGATGTACGGCTGATTAGTGTATCTTTGGCGCCGGGAGAGGGCGACGCACCGGGCGTCATAACCGTGACGTTTTTGATTTTTGGTTCTCCTTATACTACTTTGATTGATGTGGGTTCAACGCACTCTTATGTTGCCGATAGTATAGTAGAGACCATGGATTTAGACTCTCGAGATATCTTCTAGGCGGATGACCGTGATTAGCCCTCTAGGTCACTCTGTAGTAGTAGATAAATCTGTTTAGAGAGGTACCCTAGAACTCCAAGGGGTAGTGTTTGTTCGCCGATCCGATGGAACCGCCGCTTTGGGGAGTTCGATCGATTCTTGGGATGGACCGGTTGGTCAAGTACCGAGCGAAGTTGGATTGCGCGCCAAGCGCGCATGGTTCTTAAGACGGTTGAGGGTGATGAGGTGGCTATGATAGGTAATAGGAGGGATTACTTATCAAATGTGGTATCTGCTCTGAAAGCGGAGAAGATGGTCAGGAAGGGCTGTGAAGCATATGTAGTTCATGTGTATGCCTTGGAGGCTAAAGAGTCTACTGTGGAGAAGGTTCGTACTGTGTTAAGGAATTTGCTGATGTGTTTCCTGAGGAGCTTCCGGGTTTGCCGCCAGATCGCGAGGTAGAGTTCGGGATAGATCTATTACCCGGAACTGCGCCAGTGTCTATTGCTCCGTATAGGATGGCGCCAAAGGAATTGGTGGAGCTTAAGGCTCGAGATCCGGGGAGTTATTGGATCGAGGTTTTATTAGGCCTAGTGTTTCGCTGTAAGTGCGCGGGTACTCTTTGTCAAGAAGAAAGATGGCACGATGCGGATGTGTATAGACTACCGCCAGCTTGAATAAGTCGACGATTAAAAACAAGTATCCGCTTGCCACGGATAGATGACTTGTTTGATCACCGAAGGGTCTGCGCGGTATTTTCAAAGATCGACTTGAGGTCCGGTATCACCGATTAAGAGTTAAGGAGGTGATATCCATAAAACAAATAAGCTTTCGGACTCGGTATGGGCACTACGAATTTACGTAATGCCGTTCGGGTTGACTAACGCCGCAGCGGCGTTTATGGATATGATGAATAGGGTGTTTCAACAATGATCTGGATCGGTTCGTCGTGGTTTTCATAGACGACATCTTGGTGTACTCAAGGGCGAGAGGAAGAGCATGATAAGCATTTGCGAGTGGTGTTGCGATTTTGAGGGAAAAGCACTCTCATGCTAAGTTCGATGAAGTGTGAGTTCGGCTTAGGAAGTGACTTTCTTGGGTCATGTAGTGTCGGTGAGGGGATTCGAGTAGATCCTCGTAAGATTGAGGCGCTTTTGGATTGGAAGCCGCCTAAGTCGATGGGTGAGATTCGGAGTTTTCTGGTTTGGCCGGATACTCCGAAGGTTTGTTGAGGGTTTTTCGTTGATAGCAGCGCCCGATGACCAAGTTGTTGAGGAAAGAAGTTCCGTTTGTATGGACCGAGAAACAATGCAGGAAAGCTTCGATAAGTTAAAGAAGATTTTGACCGAGGCTCCGGTTTGATACAACCTCGAGGCCGGTAAGAATTCACGCAGTGTATTGTGACGCATCACATACGAGTTTGGGTTGTGTCTTGATGCAAGAAGGTAAGGTTGTGGCTTACGCTTCTCGGCATACCGAGGTCACATGAGGTCAACTATCCGACGACGATTTGGAGCTAGCGGTGTAGTCTTCACCTTAAAGATTTGGAGGCACTACTTGTATGCGGAGAGAGATCGATAGTCTACACCACCATAAGAGTCTAAGGTATCTCCCGACTCGAAGGATTTGAATTTGAGGCGCAGCAGATGGGTTGAGTTCTTTGAAAGATTATGACTGCTCGATTGAGTATCATCCGGCAAGGCTAACGTGGTGGCCGACGCGTTGAGCCGTAAGGTTGTTTCGGACTTAAGAGCATTGTTTGCCCACTTGAGTTTGTATGACGACGGAGTATTCTCGCGTAATCGCAGTTAAGCCTACTTGGGTTGAGCGGATCGAGAGAAACAAGCTAGAGGATGAGGTTACGAGGGCGCGAAGGTTGCAAGTGCGAATGGTGGTTTGGAGGGTTCTGACTTGTCTAGTGATGAGGTGTTGTGTTTTCGTGGATAAGGCTTGTATGCCTAAAGATGTTGAGTGAGGCGAGAAGATTCTTCAGACGCACATAGCAGCCCTTATGCTATGCATCCCGGAGGTAGCAAGATGTATAGGGATCTTAGAGAGCGCTTTTGGTGGCCCGGCTTGAAGAAAGAGGTGACAGAGTTTGTTGGGAAGTGTCCGACTTGTCGCAGTCAAGGCTGAACATCGCTTGCCGTCGGGTTTGCTTCACTGTGAAGATTCCTCGATGGAAGTGGGAAAGGATAACCATGGATTTCGTCGGTGGAGTTACCGCTACGCCAAGCAAGAAGGATTCGATTTGGGTAGTGGTGGATCGTCGACTAAATCACTCACTTTATTCCGGTGAGGGTTGACTACTCACTTGTGTCGCTGGTCGCTATGTGTCGAGATAGTAAGGTTGCATGGTGTGCGGCTTTCGATAATCTCGGATAGGGATCCCAGATTTACGCTCAAGGTTTTGGAAAGCGTTGCATCGGGCTTTGGGTACGCGTTTGGATTTCAAAGACGGCTTTTCACCCGCGATCGACGGTCAATCGAAAAGGGTTATTCGGATCTTAGAGGATATGCTTTGAGAGGTTGTGTCCCGGATTTCGTGGGTAGTTGGGAGGAGTTTTGCCATTAGTCGAGTTTGCCTACAACAACAGCTACTGCGAGCATCAAGATGGCACCATATGAGGCGTTGTATGGTAGGAAGTGTCGCTCACCTACGTGTTGGACGGAGTTAGGTGAACGCTAGTTGTTGGGACCCGAGTTGGTTGCTGGAGACGAAAGGTAAGGTTAAGTTGATTCGGGCTCGATTAAAGGAAGCTTCGGACCGGCGAAGTCTTATGCCGATCTTAAGCGAAGAGATGTAGAGTTTGTTTGTAGGGATCGAGTTTTCCTGAAGGTCTCGCCTTGGAAGAAGGTGTTGAGGTTCGGAAGGAAAGGCAAGCTAAGTCCGAGGTTTATTGGGCCGTATAAGGTTTTGAGGCGAGTTGGACCAGTGGCGTATCAGCTTGAGTTGCCAGCAGAGCTTAGTCAGATTCACGATGTTTTTCACGTTTCGATGCTTCGGAGGTATCGTTTAGATCCGTCACATGTGGTAGCAGTGGAAGAGATCGAGGTGAATCCAGACTTGTCTATGGAGGAGGAACCTGTGCAGATTCTTGATCGGGATGTGAAGGTTCTGCGTAGAAAGTCTGTGCCTTTGGTTAAGGTACTTTGGCGGAATCATGGCGTAGAAGAAGCTACGTGGGAACCCGAGGATATGATGAGACAAAGAATACCCGCAACTCTTTTGACTGTAATTTGAGGCGAAATTATTTTTAAGGGGGTAGAACTGTAATATCCCGGGTTAAGGGCTATTTTGTTGTTGCATGTTATTGCATGTGTTTAGTGTGCTGTGTTGCTATTTCGGTGTTTTAGGGGCTTAATTGTGGGCTAGGAGTGTGCCTGGGTAGGTAGGAAAATTTTTGTTTTTGGGTGCTAGGTAAAGGGAGCCGAGGAAGTCAGGGGTTTAAGAAAATAATTTGTTGTTTTGTTGCACAAGTAAGGAGCTAGCTTAGTGGCAAAGCATGCGCCGCATGGGGAGCTTGGTGTGGCGTCATCTACATGGAGTGGAGGTCTAGTGTTCGAGCTGCGAATTCCTCATTTTGGCTACATTTTGGGACGGCATGGAGGAGAGGTAGAAGGCTAGTGAAATTCTACCTTGGACCAAGTCATACTTTTCAAATGAAAGGTGGAGAGCATTTGTAGGAGGGTGACTTGGTCATGCATGTTTGAATGAGTGGTTGGGAGTCTTTGGAGGGTTGTGGCGAATTTTTGGAGAGGTATGGGGAAGGGGGACGGCTTGGTAGTGTGTTGTGGAGGAGTGCCGAATTCCACTTTAGCATTTTGGTTGGTTTCGGTCAAAGGTGGTAAGCGTAATTCTTTTTCTTTTTGTCAATTTCCTAAACCGAATTTCAAGTAAAACTCCCCACTTTTGTTTCTTGAAACCGAAATCCCAAGCAACTCTATCGCTTGAATTTTGTAGGTGGTTTTCTACATCTTGTGTTGGCTAGCCGAATGCCCTCCCCACTCTTCTTCTTTCTTTCATTTTGAGTTAAGCGAAATTATCTTACCTTGTTCTTCTAATTTTCGTTTTCCCTTTTCCATACCATTTAGCCAAACCCATCCTTCAAAACTCTCTTCTCATTTCTTCTTTTGGCAAACCAAAACTACTTTCATTCCATCCATTTCTCCCTTTCTCAATTGCCATTGCCGAAACTACATTTTTTCTCACACTTCTTTTCTTTCTCTTCCACTCAAGCCGAACGCTAGAGGCGATAAACACTTAAAGCCATTTTCTTTCTTCTTTCTTTGGAAGCCTTGACCGAATCTATCCCCTCTTCTAGTGGTGTTTACATTGGCCGATTAAGGGTTGGTGATTGAGGTAAGTGCTAGCCGAATATTTTCTTTCTTTTCTCACTCGTACTCTATCGATTTGGGTTTTGTTAAGAGTTGTATATGACAACTATTGATGAGTGTTATCTCTTATGTGGGAACCGATTGCATCATAGGACAAAGGGGACTTCGAAGCGATCAAGTGGAACTTTCTACCTTTGCTTAACCATTTGATAGGTGGTGGTAAGAAGATTATCTGTTAGTCTATTCTTTTGGATTTCAATAAGATAAGGCTTCAAGTGTTTTAACTGTTTCTTTTTTAGGGTGGCCGATTGTTAAAGGAGAACCACCGCTTGGTTCAAGATTTGGTAGGAAATCAAATCTAACATAAAGGTAAGGGTTCGATATTAACCCCTTTGGTTAATTGATGTTGGCCGAATGTTAGGGATGCCTAACCCTTATGTTTGGCCGATTGTAGGAGCTAGTACTCGAGGGATTTAGATCGTTTCGTTGGGATTTTAGACTCGTATTACTGTGTGTGTAAACTAACACACTTCCGCTTAGTAATATGATTGATAACCCAGGTGTGATAATTAATGAAACAGTGATGATTGATATGATACCCTAATGGGTATGATCTTGGACTCGGGTAAGTCAGTATTATTATTGTTATGAGATTACTGATGATCTATATGATACCATGGCTATTGATATATGTGACATGGGATATGAGGTTAGGCATATTAGCATGATATGCATGATTTGTATGATATGCATGATTACATGAGTATGGTATGTTGATGGGTGATATGAGTGGAGGAGCGGTGATATTTTGTGCCGACGAGCACCAGTGTTTTGGTAACACACTTTGTGACTTTGGGTCACCAGTGGTTTGGCACCTCCAGAGGTTTGGCACCTCATTGCGACTCGTCCCTGTGGTTAACACCACCGTGGGTTGGCCCCACATGAGATATGGGATCGTCTGCTAGTGATTGGGTATCACACGATGGGTTGGCCCCATCATTCGATTATTGTGACTACGGTCACCAAAGTGGTTTGGTACCACATTTGTGTCTTTGGGACACCGTGAGGTTGGGCACCTCATTGCGACCCGTCCCCGTGGTTTGACACCACCGTGGGTTGGCCCCACTTGAGATACGGGATCGTCACTAGTGATTGGGTATCACACGATGGGTTGGCCCCATCATTGGATTTGTGACTTCGGTCACCAAAGCTTTGGTAGCACAAACGTGTCTTTGGGACACCAAAGTGGTTTGGCACCACATTGATGGATATTGTGTCTTTGGGACACCAGTGTTTTGGTAACACATTGTGACTATATGTCACCAAGTGGTTTTGGCACCACCAGTGGTTTGGTACCACACGGGGTAGAAAAGGCGATACGGATGGTTAGGATCGGGTTGCGTTAATTATGTTGCTATGTATGATGTGTGTTAGCATGTTGTGTTATCGGGAGCGGATTTATACATCGAGTCATTCGACTCACCCTCTCCTTTGATATTTCAGTGACTCGTGAGACGCGGACATGGAGCCGGATGGACTCGGGTGCACATGCCATGCTTTAATAAAAGTTTTGCTCGGACTATTCAATTTGGGTACTTTAACTTATTTACTTTTAGTTGGGTTTTAGTTTGGATTTGTAAAAGGCCTTTGATTTATGTTTTATGATGGTTATGGTTTAATTAGATTCTTAACCTGCTTAACAAATAACTTGGTATGAAATTTTACTAAAAATTTGGAAGGATAATGTTTTCAAAACTATAACGCAATGTGTTTTAAACTATACCATCGGGTATCTCACTATGTTTTGTTATAAAGTAAACTCAAATGATTTTCAAATCAAACTCGACTTTCTACTAAGTCAAAAAAATGTTTTAAAATAGCACTAAGAAACTATTAGAATTACTAAATGAAACCAACTCGTTTTTAAATATATACTTTGGATAAGTTTTCAAAATCTAATCAAACAAGCCTACTCCAATTTTCCTCAAATTCACTATGTTTTCACCCCGCTTTTAAACGAAAAATCTGATCACACAAAAACGTTTTTCCCCGTAACATACCAGATTCGGACGTGGTGTCCTGTCCGAGTTTGGGGTGTTACAGCCCCAAAATCTTAACACTTTGATTCAATTCCGATAATCGTCACTTGCCTATGGAGTTGTCAAAATCCTTGAATGATGAGATCCTTTACCACCCGTTCTTAGTATGGCTATGGTCGACTATCAAAGAAGAAATGATCAGCACTCCCTATACCACTACAAAGATAAAAGGGTTTGTTTGAAAGAGAAGAAATAATGATTTCGGTCAAAAAGATCCTCTCAAGGAAATATACAATTTCGGCAATGAAAGAAAAATAAAAGAATTAAAAAGAGTGTTTTTACCGATTGATCAAGGTGTGAATAAGAAAAATGGTTGAGAAGTGAATAAATATGAAAAGAAAGATTCGGCTAAGAGATTGTCATCAACATTCGGCCATGGTGAAGAATTAGGAGAGAATAATGTTGAAAGTCTCTTGTGGAAAACAAAGAGGAAAAGAAGAATAGAAATGAGGAGTTTGGGTTTGGGTTCTCAAGAATAGAAAATGAATCAAGGAAGAACTTTGAGTCAAAGTGTGTTCGGCAATAAGGGAAAAAGAGAAGAAATGGTCTTTGATGGTTTTGTAGTTTCGGTCACAAAAAGAAGAGAAAGAAGGAATGGACTTGAGAGGAGAAAGAACAACTAAAAACCAAAATGGTCAAAACTCAAATGGCCAAAAGAAAAGAAAATGGTTACCTTTTGGCCAAAATACATTCGGCTAAGAGGAGAAAAAGATTAGAGAGAAACACAAAATAACCAAAAGAAAGATGTGCTCATCTAGCACTTAATTCTACCAAAAACTAGCACCATACCATACCAAAAGCTAACCAAAAATTTCGGCCATCCCCCCTAGCCCCTAATACCGTCCAAGTTCATGAACTCCAAAGCCAAAGTTTTCCACACAAAACTTTCCATAGCAATAACCTTATATTATGCCTTGTGTTCCCTCATCATTCCTTAATCAAAAATAATTCTTTTCCCCAAATTCAAGCTTACTTAAACTACTAACCATCTTGCCATGAAAATTAGTCCTCCTTATCCATAATGCCGTCCACATTCATGGACAAGTTTGTCATGCCAAACTTTTCAAAACCTCATCCCTTAATCCAAGCCTTATGTCCCCTTATCATACCATAACACCTTGATTCCATACCTTAACTATCAACTTGCCTTTTTTTTTATTAGTCTACTATCCATAAATGATAAAGTCCAACCTTATCTTAATTAGAGTTGACCAACACATGCCATACAATGCAAAAATAAAAGTCACCTTATTGTCATCCATGGGGTTCGAACCTATTCCCTCATACAATTACTCATGTGCCAACACCACTTTACTACTTGCTCCCTTATGCTAACATTAAACACTTAAATTAACTTAAGCATCATAATCACTTGATCCACTTCACTAAATTCTCCATACTAAAAATTATTCTAAACCAATTAATTCCAAGCCTTCACAAGACTATATTAAGCACACAATAAAATCATACCTGAATTAACTCAAGCAACAATATGATACTCAAATTTTTCCTGAAGCCCAAGGCCCAATCGGCCCAATCCTATTAAGCCTAATTTCAGGATGTTACAATTGTAATCACCCAGAAAGACATATTTAAGATGGGGAGGTAGTGGTTTCAATTCCAGAGTAGGAGCTTCTTTAATAGATGGTTTGAAAATTAGGGTTGTTTTGTTGGCTAGGTCTAAGGATTCAATCTTCCATCCATTCTTGAGTTCAAGATTATTAGCTTCAACCATGCTGTCACAATTATCTAAGGACTCGGCATCAGATGTCACTGCAAACTCTTCAGAAAGTATTGTGCTTTGGTCACTGAACTCTTCCTCAATTAGATCATCTAGCACATCGACAGTATGGCATTCTTCTTTGTCCTTGCATTGAATAGATTTAAAAACACTAAAGGTGACTTCCTCGTCATTAAGTCGCATGGTTAGTTCACCTTTGTAAACATCAATAAGAGTTCGGCCGGTGGCTAAAAATGGTCATCCCAATATATGGGAAGCTCGTTGTCTGCCTTGCAGTCAAGTATGATAGTATCAGCCAGAAAAACGAATTTATCCACACGAACTAACACATATTTGATTTGCCCTTCAGGTTGAGCCAATGATCGATCAGCTAGTTGTAATGTCACTGTAGTAGATTTCATGTGACCGATTCCCAACTTTTTTGAAAGTAGATAGTGGCATTAAGTTAATGCTAACTCCCAAGTCACATAAAGCCTTGCCCAAATAATGATTGCC
Source organism: Gossypium sturtianum (assembly GCA_025698515.1). Lineage (NCBI taxonomy): Eukaryota > Viridiplantae > Streptophyta > Magnoliopsida > Malvales > Malvaceae > Gossypium > Gossypium sturtianum. The sequence goes on from CM046943.1 coordinate 46,261,174, forward strand.
AATTGAACATGGGATGGTAAAGCTCCCAGGATCTTTTAGTTTAAGGGGCAACTTATTTTTCAAAACAATACTACAGCCTTTTGTGAGTGCAATAGTTTCAATATCAATGAGCTTCTTCTTATTAGACAAGAGGTCTTTCATAAATTTCCCATAACTTGGAATTTGTACCAGAAAGTCTGCTAAAGGAATCTTGATCTGCAGTTGCTTAAGTGTGTTTAGGAACTACTGATACTACTTGTCTTGCTTATTCTTCCTGAATCTTTGTGGGAAAGGTAAAGGTAGAGATATATCTGCTTGCACCGACACCTTTAATTGCGTCGACAGTTTTGACGATCAGACATTAGGCATATGAGTGACAATTTGTGGAACTTCTTTGTTTGATGCATTGGCAAACTCTTTAGATTCAACCTTCTCACCAGTGATCACTCCATCCGTATCTTGAGGTGCTATAGTAGAGTGATAGCCTTACAAAGTTCTTTCCCCCTCGAACTGGGATTTTCCGTGTCACTAGGTAATGATCCTGGTGGTCGAGTATTCAAATTAGAAGCAAGTTGTCCTAATTGTGCCTCCAATGCTCGAATGGAAGATGAATTCCCTTGTACGATAGCTTCCATGCGAGTAATATGCTCCTGCGTTAACGCCTTAAGAGTTGCTAACGGGTTAGAAGTAGAAGCTTGAGTGTATGGTTGCTTTCGATGTTCTTGAACATGCTGATTCGATATTGAAAAGTGTTGTGGCTGCATCGAATTTTGGTGTAGATGTGTCTAGCCTTGTTCTGGATGCATCTGAGTGTGCTGATTGTAGTTTTGCTGCTGTTGATTGTAATTCACTTGTATTGGATTATTATTGCCCTGAGTAGATGTATGCTCATATCTAAATGTCGCGGCATTTTGTCCAGCATTCTGAGTTCCCCAAAACGGTTGGCTACATGCAGAGTTGTTGTAAGAGTTACCATAAGAATTGTTGCGGATGTTACTAATATAACAGGCATTCTCTACATGTTGTGAACAATCTTCATAGCTATGGTTGTCACTACAAATCTCACAACAAAAAGTAGGAACATCAACTTGCTGAGCGACTTGTATAGGTGCAACGCCACTAGTCCCTTGCATATTTTTAATCATGTTTGTGAGAGAAGAAACTTGAGCACTTAGTGCGGTTATTGGATCCAATTCAATAACTTCTAGAGTAGTTTTTGCTTGTGCAGCTCTGGAGATAGGGTATTGATAATCATTCTGAGCAATTCTCTCAAGAATTCTCACAGCATCATTGTAAGTACAATCCAACAGAGGTCCATTGGCTGATAAGTCGACAAGATTCCTTGTATGTGAATTCAGCCCATTATAAAAAATCGCAATTTGTGTTTCTAGTTGAATGTCGTGCATGGGTCAACGTCAAAGTAAATATTTATAACGTTCCCATGTGGTGTGAAGATTTTCATCATCTAGCTGATGATAAGCAGTAATATCATTTTGAAGACGAGCATTCATTGTTGACGGGTTAAATCACAAAACAAACTATGTTGCTAGTGCATCCTAAGAAGTAATTGATCCGGTAGGTAGCCTAAAAAACCAAGTACGGGCTCTTCCCTGTAAAGAATAAGGAAATAATTGCATCTTCAAGGCATCATCAGGAACGCCTTGTTGACTAAAGGAAGCACAGATCAATAAAAAGGATTTAAGATGTTCTCTCACATCTTCATGTGGCTGTCCAGCATATTGTCCATTAGAATTCAGCATTTGAAACATTACTGGCTTGAGTTCAAAATTCCAAACTTGGATTGCTGGCCTAACAACTCCCGGTTGTAAATCATCCAAGACAGGTACTACAAAATATCGTATAGTCTTATTTTGTATGTGAGCATCTTGCGGCGACAATGGGTTATTAACATTTTGCTATTGCATCGGGAGTCATGGCTATATTGTCCCCTGGTAGAGCCATATTTCTTTTTTCTCGAAGTCTATGCCGAACTGTCCTTCCAATTTCTAGATCAAAATCGACAAGAAAATCTGACTTGCTTTGGTTCATAAAACACCTAAAATGAAGTTGAAGAAATAGCAACAAAGAAAAACCAATTTGTAACACCCCTCACCCGTATTCAACGCCGGAATAGGGTTAAGGAGCATTATTTGACTTACAACTCAATTATACATACTATTAGCATACATTTCATTAACTCAAACATTCGTCAATCAACCTCAATCAATATGTCCCTAACACGAGCCTACGAGGCCCTATTCATACATTAGAAGTGGTTTGGGACTAAACCGATAACCTTTAAAACAATTTGAGCATTGAGAAAAATTTTCTCCAAAACAGGGAACACACGCCCGTGTGACCAAGCAATGTGTCTCACACGGCCACCAAACACGCCCGTGTCAGAGGCCGTGTGAACATTCAAAATGGGATCACATGGCCGTGTCCCAGCTTTTGTCCTACCCAGTGTCCAAACATGTGAGCTTACTAACTTGGGTCACACGGCCAACCACACGCCCGTGCGTCTAGCCCGTGTGCCTTTCAAAGTGGCCACACACGCCCGTGTGCCAAGCAGTGTGCTAGGCCGTGCCAAACCTGTAGGGTATACTAACTTATGCAAAACGGCCAAGTCACATGCCCGTGTGCTAGGTCGTGAGCCAATTACGGGGGTATACTGACTTGTGCCACACAGCCGATCACACGCTCTTGTGTGAGACCGTGTGGAGCATACTGACTTTATTTCAATTTCAACACCAGGGGACACACGGCCGTGTAACATAACTATGTGTCACACACGGCTGAGACACACGCCCGTGTCTCTGCCTGTGTGGACAAAAATAGGCTATTTACTAAGCCGATTTGTCACCAAAATTTGCATGTACCTACATAACTCAAATGGTACCATTTCAAGATACAATAAGCAGCCAAATATCATCAATCAATATTCAATTCATACCATTTCATTACTAACCATACAAGTCACAAATATGTCACAATTTGTTATCTAACTATGTACCTAATTCACATATACCATTCAAATTACCTAATATCATTAAGCATCATAATTCCAACTTCAAACATACCATATAAGTTATATACCACAATCAAAACAATACCATTGGCACATCTAAATACATTATCAAATTCATCATCATAAGCCAACTCAAAAAGGCCAAAGTACATATTTATCAAACATACCAAAATGACCAAAGCCTATACATGCCATATGCCATATATACACACTTCAAAAGTACCAAAATAGATGTCCGGTAGTACGATGAAGTCCTTGACAATTCTCGGATCCGTGCTAGCTTCGAAATACAATAAAACATAGAAGAAAATAAACAAAGTAAGCTATAAAGCTTAGTAAGTTCGTATATAAATATAAAATAATCTCATCATTCATTAACTTTTCAAATAGATAACATATACTGCATTAAAGCTTCAATCACTAAGTTAACATAAAATTTAGCCACATAGTAACTCATAAGTTCTCAACCTCCTTTAACTTGTTACTCGAATAGTTTTCCGTACGTACCTGTACCGATACTTATCTATTTCTCAACAATTCTCTTATCAAACCACTCCGTCTTATAAATGCTTACGAAACAAATACATCAATTTTTCGATGCCATAGTCCAATTATGGTCTTACACATACATTGCCAAGGCCCTGCCGTGGTTTTACATTCACATGCCACAACCCGATTATGGTCTTATTATCCGATTGCCATAGCCCAGCTATGGTCTTATTTGGCAACTCGCCGTACTTAAATCGTACATTTAATTCAAAATCTTCCAAATTTAATCAATAAGATAAAAATATCACAATACCATCCATCAATTAAATAAATACACATATAAGTTCAATTATACGAACTTACCTCGTGTACGGAAATGACGAAACATATCGACTATTCAATTACGTTGCTTTTTCCCCAATCTAAGTCTGAATTCCTCTTTTCTTGATCTATAAGTAATCAAAATCAACTTATTTATTCTTCTATTTATTCAATTCAATCCAAAACATACATTAGGGCTATTTTACATATTTGCCCCTAAACTTTCACATTTTTACAATTTAGTCCTTATTACACAAAATCACAAATTAAGGAAATTTCAAATATACCCATGCTAGCCTAATTACCAAAATGCCCCTAGTAGCCCATATTTTTCATTTATTTCACATTTTTACCACAAAGTTTCAACATTTCTCAATTTAGTCCCTATTTTGCATTTTCACTAAAAATCACTTTACAAAACTTGTTTAACTAACATAAAATATTCATAATCTACCATTAAACATCAAAACTCATACATATTCATCAATGGAAGCTTACAAAATCTTTAACAGTTTTGCAAAATAGTCCCTTGGCTAGTTAGTACTAGCTACAACGATATGAAAAACGTAAAAAAACATTAAAAATAGGACAAAAATCATACCTTAATTGACCAAATTAGCTTGGCCGAATGAACCCTAGATAAAATACTTTTCTTCTCTTCAATTTTCGGCTATGGTGAGAAAGATGGAAACAAAATTGATTTTGTTTTGTTTTAATTAACCTTTATAATTAAATTACTATATTAACCTTAATTAATAAACATCAAAACACTTTAATAGATGTCCATATATGTCCACTCATGACATTAATGGTCTAATTACCATTTAAGGACCTTAATTCTATAGCTATTAGACACCTTTAGCTATTATAACTCAAGTTTTACTGGTCTCAAAACAACTATTTTGATTTGACTGAAAACGGGCTCTTACAACTCTCCCCCTATGGGATTTTCGTCCCTAAAAATCTTACCAGTGAATAGGTTAGGTTACTATTTTCTCATAGCTTCCTCGGGTTCCCACGTAGCCTCTTCGACACCGTGATGTTGCCACAAAACTTTTACTAAAGCTAGGCGTTTATTTCTCAATTCTTTAACCTCTCGAGCTAGAATTCTGATCGATTCTTCATTATACGTCATATTAGGTTAAATTTCAATCTCTGACGAAGAAATCATATGTGATGATCAGATCTATATCTGCGCAACATCAACACATGGAACACGTTATGAATCTTTTCTAACTCCAATTGTAAGGCTAATAAATATGCTACTGGCCCTATTCGTTCAATAATCTCATATGGCCCGATGAATCGCGGACTCAATTTGCCTTTGCGACCAAATCGAAGTATTTTCTTCCACGGGGACACTTTCAGAAACACTTTATCCCCTATCTGAAATTCAATATCTTTCCATTTCAAATTCGCGTATGATTTCTGACGATCTGAAGCTGCTTTCAAACAGTCGCGAATTACTTTCACTTTCTCTTATGTTTCTCTAACCAAATCAACCCCGTGAGTCTGCTTCTCGCTAAGTTCAGACCAATACAATGGAGTTCGGCATTTGTGACCATACAAAGCTTCGTAAGGTGCCATCTTTATGCTCGATTGAAAACTATTATTATACGCAAATTCAACCAGCGGCAAATATTTCTCCCAATCGCCTTCGAATTCCAAAACACAACATCGGATCATATCTTCGAGAATCTTAATTACTCGCTCAGACTGACCTTCAGTTTGTGGATGAAAAGCTGTACTGAAATTCAACTTCGTACCCAGAGCTTCCTGCAATTTCTTCCAAAACTGCGACGTAAACCTCAGATCTCTATCCAAAATAATCAAAATTGGCATCCCGTGCAATCTAACGATCTCATAAATGTACAACTCGGCCAATTTATCAAGCGAAAAGTCAGTACGTACCGGGATGAAATGTGTTGATTTTGTCAGTCAATCAACGACAACCCAAATTGCATCTTTCTTTTTCAGATATAGGGGTAATCCCGATACAAAATCCATCGTCACTCTATCCTATTTCCATCCCGGTATCATCACAGGCTAAAGCGAACCTGAAGGCACTTGATGCTTGGCTTTCACTTGTTGACAAACTAAACATCTCGATACAAACTCTAAAATGTCTCGTTTCATACTTGACCACCAATATAATTGTTTCAAATCATTGTACAATTTGGTACTCCCCGGGTGAACAGATAAACAACCGTTATGTGCTTTGTGCAGAATTTTCTGAATAAGCTCAGAATTTATCGGTACACAAATTATGTTTCGGAACATTAAACAATCATCGGCTCCGATTTGGTATTCTGAATCACTAGTTGACTCACTTTGTACTCTTTTAGCATGTAATTCACCATCACATTTCTAAGCTTCGCAAATTTGCTGAAGAAATAACGGTATCACTTTCAACTCAGCTGCAATCGAACCGTCATTAGACAAAGATAACTGTGTGCTCATCGCACGTAAAGCAAATAATGACTTTCTTCCCAGAGCGTCAGCAACTACATTTGCTTTCCCTGGGTGATAATCAATTACTAGCTCATAGTCTTTCAATAATTCAAGCCATATTCGTTGTCGCAAGTTCAAGTCTTTATGAGTCATTAAATATTTCAAGCTCTTGTGATATGTATAAATGTGGCATTTTTCACCAAACAAGTGATGTCGCTAAATATTTAATTCGAACACTATCCCAGCCAACTCTAAATCGTGCATCGGATAATTCTTTTCATGCGGCTTCAACTGTCTAGAAGCATAAGTTATAACTTTGCCATCCTACATCACTACACAACCAAGACCATTCAACGACGCATCACTGAAAATTACAAATTCTTTACCCGACTCAGGCTGTACTAACACTGGTGCCTCTGTCAATAACGCTTTCAATTGTTCAAAACTTTGTTGACACTTCTCAGACCATTCAAACTTTACATCTTTCTGAAGTAATCGAGTCAGCGGTGTTGCAATCATAGAGAATCCTTTCACAAAACGTCGATAATAACCATCTAGTCCCAGAAAACTTCAGACTTCAAATACATTTCTCAGAGGTTTCCAATCTATAATTGCAGAAATCTTGCTCGGGTCAACTCTAATACCTCCAGCTGAAACATTATGCCCCAGAAATCCAACCTCTTGTAGCCAAAACTCACATTTATTAAATTTTGCAAAAAAAATACTTATCTCTCAAGGTCTGTAACACTATTTTCAAATGCTCAGCATGCTCGGATTCATCTCGAGAATAAATTAGAATATCATCAATAAATACAACCACGAATCTGTCTAAATACAGTCTGAAAATCCGATTAATCAAATCCATAAAAATGGCAGGAGCATTAGTCAATCCAAAAGGCATAACAAGGAATTCATAATGTCTCATACCTCGCTTACAACATTTTGTCTTCTACACATCCGAGTCTTTAACTTGCAACTGATAATAACCAGATCTCAAATCAATCTTTGAAAACATTGTTGCACATTTCAACTGATCAAATAAATTGTCAATTCTTGGTAGAGGATATTTATTCTTGATTGTCACTTTGTTGTTGTTGATAGTCTATACACATTCTCATAGAACCATCCTTTTTCTTTACAAACAACACTGGTGCAGCCCAGGGCGAGAAACTCAGTCTTGTGAATCCTCTGTCAGTTAATTCTTGCAATTGAGCTTTCAACTCTTTTAACTCTGTTGGAGCCATTCTGTACGGAGCTATCGATATCGATGAAGTTCCTGGTACTACATCAATAGCAAATTCAACCACTCTGATCGGTGGCAAACCCAGTAACTCTTCTGGAAACACATCTGGATACTCGCAAACAAATGGTACTGATTCAATCTTTGTTTCTAACACTTTTGTATCAAGTACATATGCAAGATATGCATTGCATCCCTTTTTCACATATTTCTGAGCTAACATCGATGAAATTACAGCTGGTAAACCCTTCAAATCATTCGATTTGATTCGGAGAGTTTCATTATTCTGACATTTCAACTCAATGGTCTTTCGTCTACAATTTACTACTGCATCATGCAACATCAACCAGTCCATACCTAGAATAACATCAAACTCGTCAGACAGAAACAACATCAAATCATCCATAAAATAGTAACCCCGAGTCATTAATGGACAATTTTTGCAAACTTTGTCAACCAGGACATATTTACCTAAGGGGTTCCACACTTTTATAACAAACTCAGTAGAATCAACAAGTAAATTCTTACTAGACACTAAGTTCACACATATATATGAATGAGTTGATTCGGGATCTATCAATGCAACTACATCAGTGTTATAAAGAGAGAATGTACCGGTAATAACATCTGGAGATGACGCTTCTTCGCGAGCGCGAATAGCATAAGTTATGGCAGGTGCTCTAGCCTTTGATCTCACACCAGCATCTCGTGTTGCACCTCTACCACAACTCACATTTCCAACATTACGGAATGATCTTCCTCTCGTAGTCGTGTTGCTTTATCTTGCACTCTAAGATTTATCTTTCTCATCTAACTCAGGACAATCTCGAATGAAGTGTTCGTGCGAACTACATCTAAAATAGGCTTTATCATTCATTCTACACTCTTTGAAATGTCATTTTCCACATCGTTCACATTCAGGTTTATTCGGTCTAGCATTACCCACACTTGCCATTAACGTAGCTGGAGTTTTTGAATTCGTAAATTGCTTCCCACGATCCCTATTAGAGTACTCCACTAATGCATTTGATGGACTATACGAATCTCAGGATTTCTTTGATGAAGAGTGATAGGGTTTATTCACCAATCTCTTTCTCGAATCTCTAGCTTCAAAATCAGCCTTTCTCTTTTCTTTGCCCAGTTCTTCAGCTTTGTAAGCACGCGCAACTAACACAACGAATTCTTTTAAATCCAATATCCCGACTAGAAGTTTAATATCTTCGTTCAACCCGTCAATAAACTGCTTGCACATTATCTCTTCAGTCAAAACATACTTGCGATCATATTTACTTAACCGTACAAATTCTCTCTCGTACTCAATTACAGTCATGCATCCTTGTTTTAATTCTAAAAAATCTTTATGCTTTTGATCCAGAAATCGTTGACTTATGTACTATTTCCAAAACTCGGTCTGAAAGAACTCCCAGGTGACTCCCTCTCTCGGCACCATAGATATTAATGTATTCCTCCACTAGTGTGCAGTGTCTCTCAAAAGGGATATAGCACACTTTAAACATTTAGCCGATGTGCAGGAAAGTTCATCAAACACTTGGATTGTATTTTCAAGCCAAAACTCGGCTCTCTCAGGATCATCATCAATATTAGCCCTGAACTCTGCAGCCCCATGCTTACGAATTTTATCAAATGACAGCTTGTTCAATCATATTGGATCAATAACTTGAGGAACTACAGGAATTGGTTGAGGATTTAGAGGGGGTGGAGGTTGTTGAGCAGTCAGATTTGTCCAGACATATTGAGTGAACCACTCATTCATCATCTGGAAAAAGGCTTCTTTAACCTCACCTCCGTGACTACTCGACACGAGTCTAGATTCAGAAGGCGCTGTCCCTTGAGTGGGAGTCGGCGCATTACTCTCAACATCATCTGCTACAGCTCATTCGGGATCCATTACTATACGAAAACATAGTTTATAATGTCAGGATTCATCACACTATCACATGTTATATATGGCATGTATAGCTAGACTCTCACACACGCTACGTTAGTCTTAGAATTGACTAAACCGTAGCTTTGATACAAATAAATGTAACAACCCTCACCCGTATTCAATGCCGGAATAGGGTTAAGGAGCATTACCGGACTTACAACTCAATTATACATACTATTAGCATACATTTCATCAATTCAAACATTCGTCAATCAACCTCAACCAATATGTCCCTAATACGAGCCTACGAGGCCCTATTCATGCATTGGAAATGGTTCGGGACTAAATCGATAACCCGTAAAATAATTTGAGCACTTAGAAAATTTTTCTCCAAAACATGGGACACACACCCGTGTGACCAGGCCGTGTGTCTCACACGGCCACCAGACACGCCCGTGTAACAGGCCGTGTGAACATTCGAAATGGGATCACATGGCCGTCTCCCAGCCAGTGTCCTACCCCGTATCCAAACAAGTGAGCTTACAGACTTGGGTCACATGGCCAACCACACGCCCGTGTGTCTAGCTCGTGTGCCAGGATGTGTGCTAGGACGTGCCAAACTTGTAAGGTATACTAGCTTATGCAACACGGCCAAGTCACACGCCTGTGTGCCAATTAAGGGGTATACTGACTTGTGCCACACGGCTGATCACACGCTCGTATGTGAGACCGTATGGAGCATACTGACTTCATTTCAATTTCAACACTAGGGGACACATGGCCGTGTAACATAACCGTGTCACACATGGCTGAGACACACGCTCGTGTCTCTGCCCGTGTAGACAAAAATAGGCTATTTACTAAGCCAATTTGCCACCCAAATTTGCATGTACCTACATAACTCAAATGGTACCATTTCAAGATACAATAAGCAGCCAAATATCATCAACCAATATTCAATTCATACCATTTCATCACTAACAATACAAGTCACAAATATGTCACAATTTGCCATCTAACTATGTACCTAATTCACATATACCATTCAAATTACCTAATATCATTAAGCATCATAATACCAACTTCAAACATACCATATAAGTCATATACACAATCAAAACAATACCATTGGCACATCTAAATACATTATCAAATTCATCATCATAAGCCAACTCAAAAGGGCCAAAGTACATATTTATCAAACATACCAAAATGACCAAAGCCTATACATGCCATATGCCATATATACACACTTCAAAAGTACCAAAATAGATGTCCGATAGTGCGATGAAGTCCTTGACGATTCTCGGATCCGTCCTAGCTTCGAAATACTATAAAACATAGAAGAAAATAAACAAAGTAAGCTATAAAGCTTAGTAAGTTCGTATATAAATATAAAATAATCTCATCATTCATTAACATTTCAAATAGATAACATATACTGCATTAAAGCATCAATCACTAAGTTAACATGAAATTTAGCCACATAGTAACTCATAAGTTCTCAACCTCCTTTAACTCGTCACTCGAATAGTTTTACGTACGTACCTGTACCGATACTTATCTATTTCTCAACAATTCTCTTATCAAACCACTCCGGCTTATATGTGCTTACGAAACAAATACATCAATTTTCCAATGCCATAGTCCAACTATGGTCTTACACATACATTGCCAAGGCCCTTCTGTGGTCTTACATTCACATGCCATAACCCGGTTATGGTCTTATTATCCGATTGCCATAGCCCAGCTATGGTCTTATTTGGCAATTCGCCGTACTTAAATCGTACATTTAATTCTAAATCTTCCAAATTTAACCAATAAGATAAATAATCACAATACCATCCATCAATTAAGTAAATACACATTTAAGCTCAATTATACGAACTTACCTCGTGTATGAAAATGACGAAACGGACCGACCATTCAATTTCTTTGCTTTTTCCCTATCTAAATCCGAATTCCTCTTTTCTTGATCTATAAGTAATCAAAATCAACTTATTTATTCTTCTATTTATTCAATTCAATCCAAAACACACATTAGGGCTATTTTACACATTTGCCCCTAAACTTTCACATTTTTACAATTTAGTCATTATTACTCAAAATCACAAATTAAGGAAATTCCAAATATACCAATGCTAGACAAATTACCAAACTTCCCCTAGCAACCCATATTTTTCATTTATTTCACATTTTTACCACAAAGTTTCAACATTTCTCAATTTAGTCCCTACTTTGCATTTTCACTAAAAATCTCTTTACAAAACTTATTTAACTAACATAAAATATTCATAATCTATCATTGAAAATAAAAAAATCATACATAACCATCAATGGCAACTTACAAAATCGTTAACAATTTTGCAAAATAGTCCCTGGGCTAGTTAGTACTAGCTGCAACAATTTCAAAAACGTAAAAATCATTAAAAACGAGACAAAAATCATACCTTAATTGACCAAATTAGCTTCACCGAATGAACCCTAGATAAAATAATTTTCTTCTCTTCAATTTTCAGCTATGGTGAGAAAGATGGAAACAAAATTGATTTCGTTTTGTTTTAATTAATCTTTATAATTAAATTACTATATTAACCTTAATTAATAAACATCAAAACACTTTAATAGATGTCCATATATGTCCAATCATGATATTAATGGTCTAATTACCATTTAAGGACCTTAACTTTAAGGCTCTATAGCTATTAGAAATCTTTAGCTATTAGAGCTCAAGTTTTACACATTACGCGATTTAGTCCTTTTTATCAAATTAACTATTCAAATGATAAAATTTCTTCACGAAACTTTCACACGTACATACTATCACGCTATAAAAACTTAAAATAACATTAAAATAAATTTTCAACCTCAAATTTGTGGTCCCGAAACAACTATTCCAATTTGACTAAAAACAGGCTGTTACACAATTAGTGATTACTAAATATTATATAAGGAAAATAAAGTGCAAAAACACATAAAAACAAAAATAAACATCAAACAAACACCATCCTCGGCAACGGTGCCAAAAACTTGATCGGCTGTTGAACGTCACAGTAATAATGTGCAAGCGTACATTGTCGATGCAAGTATAGTAGACAGATGTGAGTCTGTCAAATATCGATCCCACAGGGATGGTTGTCTTTTGTCTATTAATGTCAGTGTAATAACTAGATAGAAACGTACAGGTTGGTTATACCAAACTGGACAGCTCACGTCAACCTTTTATGTCTTTCTCCAACAGTACAAGTGTCCTTTCCTCAGAATTATTCTGTCCTTGTACGTACAGGTTGGTTATACTAGATTGGACAGCTCACGCATTTTTAGTTCTTATTCGGATAGCTGTCAGGTGCGGCAACAATTCTGGACGCAATCTAGAATTAACTCATGCAGTGACATTAATGCAAAAAAGATAGCAAAATTAAGGATATAATAGGCTAGGATTCACTGAGTTATAAAATGCAATTTACTAAACTGAAAATGCAAAAATATATACAAGGATAACTAAATGGGAACAATTTAACCAATAAGTAAGGAGGAAAACATATTTTCTTTCTAGTGCTATCATAAGGGTTTTTAAAAATCTTACAGAAATTGAAAGTTTTTACATATCTTAACAACAACCCACTGAGCAACACCTATGGAGTTCTTGATATAGGAGAAATGAAAAAGTGGGATGATTTGTGTAGTTTCAATTTGACCAATTATTAGTAATAAAGGTTTCTTTCTATTTATTTAAACCATGTTTTGCTGACATTTTTGTTATATCATGCTTAGCCAAGGTCAGCTTCCATGATATTTAATTAGTGTTTCTATCAAGGGAATGGAAGCTTAAATCACAACCATTGAGTTATATAGATATTTCGTGCTTTTTGATATCATGTTTTGTTGATATTTCAAATTCAAACAGGCAACCTCTGTCTGTTGTATTAAAAAAAAACCCTAGTCCCTATTTCCATTGATTATGTTCCATTCCTAAGACTGCTATATATCTATAGGTTGTTTATCATGGGCTTGAAGTACTATCACTAGTCATGTTAAATTGTTAACTAATTGCTAAAGTTTTACTATAAAACAAATGGAACATTGTAACACCCCTAACCCGTATCCGTCACCGGAATAGAGTTACGGAGTATTACTGTATAAACGTAACTTAAAAAAATTCAATTCCAAACATTATAATAACCATAGCATAATCCATTCATACACATGCACATTGTCCCTTAATCGAGCCCTCAAGGCCTTAGAAACACTTTAAAAATAGTTTGAGACTAAATCGGAAACATATGAAACATTGAGGAAAGAGTTAGAAAAATTCAAGTTGTAGGGGTCACATGGCTGTGTGACTCAAACGGATGAGACACACGCTTATGTCTCAGGCTGTGTAACATTCAAAATAGGGACACACGACAGTGTCCCAGCTTGTGTTTGTGCCCGTGTAACTTTCTAACTTGGGTCACACGGCCAAGCCACACGCTCGTGTGCGAGGCCATGTGCTAGGCCATGTAACTACCTGACTTGCAACCTTTAAAACCTACAAGGGACACACTGTAACAGCCCATTTTTCAGTGAAACCAGAACAGTGGTTTTGGGACCACAAATACGAGTCGAAAATAAAAATTTATTTTAATTTTATTACATGGTCCGTATTATGTTAGAAATTTCATGTGAAAATTCTGATAAGAAAATTTTACCGATTATGTACTTAATTACGGGAAGGACCAAATCGCATAAAATGCAAAAGTTGAATTCTAGTAGCTGGAAGGATTAAATAGCTATGGAATTCAAAACTAGAGGTCCTTATATGGTAACTAGACCATTAAAGAAAAGTATGTAGATATTTTAGTTACTCATCCATGGAAATTTAGAAAAGGGCAAGGACTAAATTGGAAATTAAAATAATTTAATTAATTAAAAGATGATAAAAGAATTATCATATTATTTTATATCATCTTCAACCCCAAATTACATGGAAACCCTAGGAGAGAGAGAAGAAACTGTCTTGGCTTAATTGGGTAAGTTTTCTAGTCTCGTTTTTAGTAATTTTGATATTTTTGAAACTGAGATAGCTTAATCTATCTATTTGGTGGATCAATTTGAAAAGTTATCAAAGTATGGAAATTAGGTTATGGAGAAATATAGTAAAAATTTGAAATTTATGGTAGAAAATAAAAGGTTGTTGATAGATAAACAACTTTTACAATGTGATTTTTGATGAAAACATGATTTAGGGACTAAAATGTAACGTTGTGAAATTTGATGAAAAATTCTGAATTTTATAGAATGTATGTGCTGTAAATTTTATAGTGAAATTTTAGGTTAGGCTTGGAATAGGGAGTAAATTGCATAAATTTCATTTTCCGAGCTTAGGGACGGAATTGGAATTTATGGAAACGTTGGGGGCAAAATAGTAATTTTGCCTAGGATGTAAATTGAGTCCACTTGAATATGAAATGTGATAAATTGATGAATTGTAACACCCCTAACCCGAAACTGTCGCCGGAATAGGGTTAAAAGGCAATACCGATCAATCGGAACGTTTCACATCTATTTCACGACACAAAGTCAATCATCAATCAAACATATTCAAATATAAACATTTAGTCCCTTATTGAGGTCTACGAGACCTTAGGCACGTGTTAGAAAGAAGTCGGGACTAAACCGAACACATACAAAAATTTCCAGAAATTTAAACATTTTTCAAAACTGTAGAGGTCACACGCCCATGCAGTTAGGTCGTGTGCCTTACACGGCTACCAGACACGCCTATGTGTCCAGGCCATGTCAAAACAGGGCATACATACTGACTTGTCCACACGGCCACCAGACACGCCCGTGTGCCATGGCCGTGTGAAATTAAGCTAGCTACTAACTTGGTCACACTGCCACCAGGCACGCCTGTGTGTCAGAGCCATGTAACCTGCCCAGGCACACTTCGAAGTGGCCCTTGAGCCACACGGCAGAGACACACGCCCGTGTCCCTTGGCCGTGTATGAAAAAAATGCCATTTGCAAGGCCACAATGCCACCCACACTTGGGTCATACCTACAAGCACATACAAGCCTATTTTCACACACAATTTGGCAACCAATTACTTGTCAAATGATCAACTTATCATCCCATCCAGTCTCATTTCTAATCATGTCAACTTATATGCTAAATAGCTCAACCAATTCACATGTAAAACCAAGCGTGATTCATCCACAATTTAACTAAATCATTATGGCATCAATCCATCAATAAACTTACCATTCTTAAGACCATTTCATTGCCATCAAGCCATACCAAAACATACTTCATATACCATAATCATTCATGCATATTACCAACATTTAACTAGTCGCATCACATGGCTATTTACACATCTCAAACATGTTTCAACACAACTAGCCTATACATGCCATATTCAAATATACACATCTTCAAAAGTACCAAAATAGATTGCCGATAGTGTGATAGAGATGCTGACGATCCCCGGATCCAAGCTAGCTTTACTGACCCTATAAAATAGAGAAACAAATCACACAGTAAGCTTTCAAAAGCTTAGTAAGTTTGTAATATAATACGTATTACTCAATAATACCACTTCAATACATAATTAAACCATCACATAGATAATACACAATTAGGCTCATCATCAATCTCAACCATATGCTCAAGTATCTATTCATTCAACTTTTAAGACTATCATCAGCCACATAGGTTCAAACATACCTTGATCAACACATAGTTACTCACCATTCATGCTACTCAAATGCTCGATATTACCTCTCGTTCAACCTTTGCTATTCCTTTGATTTATTCGCACACTTAGTGCCAATTTCATAACCGAAACATAATCTTCACCGCACACTTAGTGCCAATATGTTAAACCGAACTTATATCGGTATCGCACACACAGTGCCAATTCGATAAGCCGAAGCTTCTATCTTTTCGCACACACAGTGCTAATCATCTCTGTCTCGTTTCTAATTTCGCATAGTTAGTGCCTCAATACTCGATTTCATATATATAACACATTTCTATTTCATTAATATACATTCATTCATTTCTCATCACACAGATATAAGTTTAATGGCAAGTATTATATCCGAACTTACCTCGGACGTCGAAATACTGAAACGGTCGATTAATCGAGCACTTTGTCTCTGCCTCGATCTCGATCTGAACCTCTCCTTTCTTGGTCTATACACATTTAAATTTAACTCATTCAATCACCAATTCATTCAATTTAGTCCACACACACATATTTAGGGCATTTTGCAAAATAGCCCTCACATTTTCACATTTCGACACTTTAGTCCCTAGTTCACAAAATCACAGAATACACCAAATTTGTTTGTACCCATGCTTGGCCGAATGTTCATGTATCTCATACAAGTCCATACATTTCATTTATTTCATATTTTAGTCCTCCAATTTACACTTTACTCAATTTAGCCCAAATTACTCATTTTCACTAAAAATTCAAAGACAAAACATGTTCATCCTTCACATATCTTTCATATTTCACTATCAACTAACACATAGCTCAAGCATTCATCAATGGCATATCTCAAAATCACCATTAATTTCTAAAATTTAAGCATGGGTTTGAAAGAGCACGAAGCAACGATCACAAAAATGTAGAAATTATCAAAAACTGATTAAAACATACCTTGAATCAAGATGAACAAGGGTCGAAATTCTCAAAGCTTAAAACCTTTTTTTACTCTCAATTTTTGGTGGATGAACATTCACTAAATGGCTTATTTTAGCCTTTTGTTTTATGAATAATGACTTAATTATTCATTTCCCAATTTACCCATTTATTAATCGTATAAGACAAATAAACATTATGGTTATTTTGTCATTTATCCAACCACTAACCTATTATTGGCTTAATTACATCATAAGGCCTCCTCATTTAAAAGCCACATCAAATTAAGCACTTAACAATCAGCACACGACATTTTACACTTTATGCGATTAAGTCCTTTTTGCATATTAAACACACAACCGATATAATCTTCACACATAAATTTCACACATGCTAATTCACATATAATGAACACAGAAAATAATATTAAAATATTTTTTTGACCTCAAATTTGTGGTCTCGAAACCACTGCTTACGACTAGGGTCTAAACCGGCCACACAACTCTCCCTTTAGGATTTTCGTCCCCGAAAATCTTACCAGTGAGTAGGTGTGGATATTGCTCTCTCATAATGTTCTCAGGCTCCCACGTAGCGTCTTTTACTACGTGTTTGTGCCACAACACTTTCACTAAAGAAATTCTTTTGTTTATCAACTCTTTGGTCTCTCGTGCCAAAATTCGAATCGGTTCTTCATTATATGACAAATCTATCTAAATTTCAACATCAGTAGGAGCAATCACATGAGACAGATCAGATCTGTACCGTCGAAACATCGACACATGAAACACATTATGAATCCTTTCTAACAAGGGTGGCAACATCAATCTATAAGCAATCGGCCCAACTCGTTCAATGATCTCATACGGCCCAATGAATCTCGCACTCAGCTTGCCTTTTCGGCCAAATCAAAGTATTTTCTTCCACGGAGACACTTTCAAAAACACTTTGTCACCAACTTCGAATTCAATATCTTTTCATTTCAAATCTGCATAGGATTTCTGACGATCTGAAGCTGCTTTCAAACTGTCACGGATCACCTTGACTTTCTGCTCAGTTTTTTTATCAAATCAACTCCGTGAATCTAATTTTCACTCAGCTCAGTCCAATACAATGGAATTTGACATTTTCGACCATAAAAAGCCTCATACGATGCCATTTTAATGCTAGATTGAAAACTGTTGTTGTACGCAAACTCAATCAACGGTAAATGCTTTTCCCATGTACTTTCAAATTCAAGAATACAACACCTCAACATATCTTCGAGAACCTGAATGATCCGCTCGGATTGTCCATCCGTTTGTAGATGAAATGCAGTGCTAAAATGCAATTTTGAGCCTAAAGCCTCTTGCAATTTCTTCCAAAATCGTGAGGTAAATCTCAGATCTCTATCAGATACAATAGATAATGGCACCCCGTGCAATCTCACAATCTCAATAATATACAATTCAGCCAATCTATCGAGTGAATAATATGTTCTTACCAGAATGAAATGAGCTGATTTCGTCAATCTGTCAACTATCACCCATATTGCATCTTTCTTTCCCGGAGATAAAGGCAATCCCGACACAAAGTCCATCATGATTCTCTCCCATTTCCACTCAGGAATCATAATCGGTTGTAACAATTCAGACGGAACCTGATGTTTAGCTTTAACTTGCTGACAAATTAAACATTTCGACACAAAGTCAAAGATGTCCCGTTTCATACCATGCCACCAATAAAACTATTTCAAATCATTATACATTTTT
The DNA here is from genome assembly GCA_025698515.1 of Gossypium sturtianum. Lineage (NCBI taxonomy): Eukaryota > Viridiplantae > Streptophyta > Magnoliopsida > Malvales > Malvaceae > Gossypium > Gossypium sturtianum. The sequence goes on from CM046943.1 coordinate 46,279,954, forward strand.
GTACTCCCCAGATGAAAAGTCAAACGACTATTGTGAGCTTCATTCAAAATCATCTAAATTAATTTTGAATTCTTCGAAACACAAATCCGATTTCTGAATCTCAAATAATCATTACTATCAACTCGAAATTCTGAATCCGAATTCAATTCACATTGGGCTCGTTTTGCTATCATCTCATCATCACTTTTCTAAGCATCACAAATCTAACATACGGACATCGGCCTTACTTTCAACTTAGCCAAAACTGAATCATCATCACATAGATCTATCTGAGTACTCATAGCTCGCAAAGCATTTAAAGACTTTTGACTCAAGGCATTAGAAACAACATTAGCTTTGCCCGGATGATAATCAATCACAAGCACATAATCTTTCAACAATTCTAACCATCTCCTCTGTCTCAAATTCAATTCTTTCTGAGTCATCAAGTACTTCAAACTCTTATGATCGGTATAAATATGGCATTTCTCACCAAATAGGTAGTGAGGCCAAATCTTTAACGCAAACACAATCGCGGCTAATTCAAGATCATGCGTCGGATAGTTCTTTTCATGCGGCTTTAACTGTCTCGAAGCATAATCAATAACTTTGCCTTCTTGCATCAGCACACGGCCCAAACCATTCAACGATGCATGACTGTAAACTATGAATTCTTTGCCCAATTCAGGTTGAACTAACACTGGTGCTTCCGTCAACAACGCTTTCAACTGCTCAAAACTCTGATGACACTTTCCTAACCACTCGAATTTAACATCTTTCTGTAGCAACTTCGTCAATGGAGTCGCAATCATCGAGAAACCTTTCACAAATCGTCTATAGTATCCCGCTAGTCCCAGAAAACTATGGACTTCAGACACATTTCTTGGAGGTTTCTATTCTAGAATAGCTGAGATTTTACTTGGATCAACACGTATTCCTACAGCTGATACAATATGCCCCAGAAATCCAACCTCACGCAACCAAAACTCATATTTGCTAAACTTTTCATACAATTGCTTCTCACGCAGAGTCTGTAACACAATTCTCAAATGCTCGACATGTTGTGTCTCATCACAGGAATAAATCAGAATATCATCAATGAACACCACAACAAAACTATCCAGATACGGTATGAATATTCGATTCATCAAATCCATAAACACTGCAGGAGCATTCGTTAGTCCAAATGGCATAACTAAGAATTCATAATGTCCATACCTCGCTCACGAAGCGGCAGCTTTGACATCTCGATTCTTTAACTCTCAGCTGATAATAGCCCGATCTCAAATCTATCTTAGAAAACACTGTAGCTCCTATCAGCTGATCAAACAAATCATCAATATGTGGCAGGGGATACTTATTATTTATCGTCACTTTGTTCAACTGTCGATAGTCAATACACATTCTCATAGTGCCGTCTTTCTTTTTTACGAACAACACAGGAGCACCCAAGGGCGAGAAACTCGGTCGTGCAAATCCTCTATTGGTCAACTCTTGCAACTGAGACTTCAACTCTTTCAATTCCATCGGTGTCATTCTATACGGAGCTATTGATATAGGAGTCGTTCCTGGCACCAATTCAATGCCAAATTCAACTTCCCGAATCAGAGGTAATCCCGGTAACTCTTCAGGAAACACATCAGGGAATTCCCAAACAACAGGCGCGGATTCAACTTTCTTTTCTATCACTTTTGTATCAATCACATATGCCCGATAAGCTTTGCAACCCTTTCTCACATAGTTCAAAGATTTCATCGCAGATACAACAGTTGGTAATCCATTCAAATCACTGGATTCAATTTGAACTATCTCCCAATTCTAACTTCTCAAATCAATGCTCTTTCATTTACAATTCACAATGGCATTATGCAAAGTGAGCCAATCCATACCCAGAATTATATCAAATTCATCGAATGGTAACAACATCAAATTAGCCGGAAAACAAACATCCCGAAACATCAACGGACAATTCTTGCACACCTTATCCACCAAGACACACTTTCCTAAGGGGTTCGATACTCTAATTACGAATTTAGTAGACTCAACAGGTAGAGTCTTACTTGATACTAGATTCACACACACATAGGAATGAGTAGATCCTGTGTAACACCCTTAACCCGTATCCGTCGCCGAATTAGGGTTACGGGCATTACCAATCAAAATACAACCCACAACAGACATTCATTCCTATACATGCTTTATATAATAACACATCAATACACTCATCCTTTTTTTTTAACTTTCGATCATAAAACATCAATACATATGCATAATAAATTGAATAATCCCTATCACACGGTTCATTGTTCTTCAATGTATCTACCATAAACAACCATAAAATTTGGTCAAATAAAGGGTTTTATCATTATAGAACTTAACTCTTATTTTGCAAATGACCAAAAAAAAATACACAAATACATAACATAATATTACTTAACTAATATATATATCACATACTATAATTTAAGTGTGCCTCTATCATTTTGTTCATTGCCTAAACCGCATATTACACCATGCTTACTAATATTCATTACCAAAAACAAACATCCAAACACCATAAATATATATATACTATGTATTGAGCTCAACAACATGACTAATGTACAAATCATTCATGTCATAATCAATTTAAAACATATAACCAAATACAAGCATATATACATCATGAAATATAATCCCATAATAAATTAAGACCATAACTGAATTCACATAAGTATTTAAGTATCAAGATTTAGCCATTTTCGCATGGCTTAATATATATACATAACCCAGAACATTCCTTTCAAAATTATAAGTCAGCCTATACATGCCATAGTTCCGAAAATTTAACTTATAAAATACCAACATTAGTCGATAGTGTGATAGACTTTGACGATGATCCCCGAGCTCGTAACTGGACTTCAAAATCTATAGAACAAATCAAATAAACACATACACAGTAAGTTATCATAGCTTAGTAAGTCATAAGCAAATTAAACAATTCCAACGAACAATCAAAACATTTCTATCAAATTAAATTGTATCATTAATATTTTACTAGAACTCAACAAATCACCTTGGCCGAATGCTTATACTTCTCATTAAGCATAATATTATACAACATTTCATTCCCAAAATAACACTATTTCAATTTAATTCATAATCATACCTAGTTGACCGAATAATCAAGTTCTCATATATCAAATCATAATTACTTACTTATATGATCAAATATACATGACTCATTATACCATCTCATATAATCGAATATACTAGTTTAATACATTATCATATATAACTGAACATTCAAAGTTAATTAATTCATCACATGTACTCATACATTCGAATTAAATATAACATCACATATGACCACTTGTATACAAATTCAATTCATCATCACATATGCACATACTTTTGTGGCGAACATATAAGGTCAATTAAATCAACTTACTTGCTCAATTTCCACATCAATATGAGGTCTTATGGACATAGACTTGAAAATAAATCACCTGGTATTAAACCTCGCTAGGCGTAAGCTTGAATCACACACCGACACTAGGCCCGCTAGACCCAAGGTCCGATATTTATTCACCTAAGAATAAGCCCTGCTAGGCACGGCTTGATTTAAGTTCACCACTCAAAGGTTGCTAGGCCCAAGGCCGAATAACAAGATTTAATAGTAGCTGTCTCACGTACATATCATGTAACAAAACTTTCATGTACTTCATAATCTTCATACGAACTTTCAGATATTATAATTCAATCAAACTAAACTTAAACGTGTTAATTCTAAATTTATTCATTTTCGGCTATCTCAATACAATCTCCACAATTTCCAAATCAGCATATTATTAAATTATATACACAATTTACAATGTTTAATTGCTTAAAGACTTACCTCGGATATCGTTGAACGACAAAAATCAGCTATTCAACTATTTTCGCTTTTCCCCGGTCCAAGTCCGATTTCTTTGGTTCTTGATCTAAACATATTCAAATTAAGCTCATTCAAACATATTTTTTTCAAATTAGTCCAAAAACACATAAATGGACAAATTACCATTTTGCCCCTAACATTTCACATTTTTTACAATTTTGACCTATTTGTACAAAACACAAAATACACAAAATTTGACTATATACCTTAAGGGCCGAATATTCCTAGTCCTCATACAAGTCTATACATTTCATTTATTTCACATTTTAGTCCCTCAAAAATTTATTTTTGCAATTTAGTCCAACATACTCAATTTCATCAAAAATTCAAACACAAAACTTGTTAATCTAACACATATAAATCATATTTCATCATCAAACAACATAAAAAACATGCTATCATCAATGGATCAACTCAAAATATTCATCAAAATCAAAAATTAAAACATGGGCTTTGTGCATCTCATAGCAACGATCTCAAAAACATAGAAATTATCAAAAATTGAAACCTGCACATACCTTAATCAAGCTAATTTGGTGCCGAATACCCAAAGCTTTCCTATGTTCTTTTTATTTTCTTTGTTTCGGTCAGGAAGAAAGAAAAATGGCTTTTAAATGTTATGATTTTGTTTTATTAAACTAATATAATTATATGATATAATAATATTAATTATAAAATTAATATACATAGAAACTATATATTTGATAAACCGTAAAAGTAACATATTTTAAGCCCACATTTAGCATGCTTTTGGATGAATTATCCCTTATTTTATGCCATTTGGTGCTCTTAATCCTTTGTTTTCATGTTTTATACTCAGGAAAGCATCGGAGGATGAAAAGAACAAGAAACGGGCTTAAAACGGGCCAAATGGGCCACATCATGAAATCGACACGGCCTGGGCCCAAGACCACACGGCCGTGCCTCATCAACAGACTCCACACGGCCTGCCCACGAGTTACACGGGCGTGTACCATGGCCGTGCCCCTGCCATGACAAAGATAAAATTCACTCGGATTAGGATACTTAGGGGCAAAGAAACACATTCCAAAGCCTATATAAACACCCTAAGTATGACCTAAAAGGGGGAGCCCAAGGCTGTTGTCAAGGGGCGTCTTGCTAGGCCAAAGGAGGCAGATTTGTGGAGGTTTATTTGAAGATAGCCAGTTGATCCATCTCAAGAAGCCGGAATCATACTCAAGTTGGAGGATCTCTACTTCAATTCCTTCAGGGGGTTTTAGGGATTTCTTATGTTTTGTTTTATCTTTTCTTCTGAGATGTTTTCTTTTATTGTTATGAACTAAGCCCTCAGATACCTGAGGGGGATGAAATCTAAGATGAATCTTGTTATCGTTTGCTGAACTATATGATAAATATTTGACTTGTTCTTAATTATGTGTTCTTAATTCTTGTGTTGATATTTTCGGGATATTGATTCAAGTTTGATATGCTTAGGTGGAGGAGAAAAAGTCCCTACCTAAGAGTAGATCTAGCATAGTTAAGCGGAGTTGATCGCACTTCTAGAGATAGGGTGACGAGATTTTGCCAGATTAGGGTGAAACCTAAAATGGGAGTCCATAGATCAAGTTAATGCAATTCTAGGGGTTTTAATTAGAAAGAGATTCCAATTTATCAACCTAGGGTTAGACGTTATTCGCTTCGAGAGAGGGTTTAATATACATTAGGGAATCTTACGGATCAAGTCAAATGAATAAATCGTCTGGTTCAGAGTTAGATAACAAGTGAAGTCTAGGTGGATTCTTCCTTGGGTATTGTCTTTATCAATTGGTTTTTCCCACAAGTATTTCCCCAAATTCATTCTTCTTTGTCTTAGAGTCTTTAGTTTAATAATTAGTTAATTTAGATTAAACAACAAATTCCCTTTATTTTAGGTTAGATAATAAAAAGAAAGTTAGTATTAGTACTTTTAGTTCCTTTGGGTTCGACATTCCAGTCTTGCCTTAACTATACTACTGTTCGATAGGTGCGCTTGCCTCAAATCATTGTCATAGTTAGTTTCTAGGTTCGATCATTCTCATTATAAATTTTAAGACTTTGACATTGCATAAACACAACGATCAAGTTTTTGGCGCCGTTGCTGGGGAACTAAAATATTAAGAAAGCTCAATTTTTATTACGTTAGCCATTTTTTTATTTTATTTTGTAATTTACTTTTATTTCCTATTTTATTTTAACTTTGCTAAATTTTCTTCTTTTATTATTTCCTCCTTTCAGGTACCTCTAGTTTATGACTAGAAGGAACCCGACAGGACCCCTACTTTACGATAGTGATATTGAAAAAATAGTTTGTAGAAATCACAGAGAAATAAGGCGAAGCTTAAACTACATATAAGAAGAGCAAGAAGGCGAAACCAATCCTACTGAAGGGATGGCTGAAAATAACCCACTACCTCTAGAGATGGTTGAAAATAATGCTCATAGAACTATGTATGATTATGCTAAACCTAGTTTAGCAGGAACTGAGTCAAGTATTGTTAGACTCGCTATTGCTTTGCAAATAATTTTGAACCTGAACCTAACACAATTCAGATGATACAGCAATTTGTTCAGTTTGATGGTTTGCAGGATGAAGATCCAAACAATCACTTGGCAAATTTCCTAGATTTTTGCGATACTTTCAAGATAAATGGCGTTACTGACGATGCCATCCGTCTTCAGTTATTTCCCTTCTCTCTGAGGAATAAAGCCAAACAGTGGTTGCATTCTCTTCCACGAGGGTCAATCACTACATGGGATCAAATGACTGAAAATTTTTTATTAAAATATTTTTCGTCGGCCAAAACGGCCAAGTTAAGGAATGATATCTCTTCTTTTGTGCAGATGGATTTAGAGACACTTTACGACGCATGGGAGAGATACAAAGATTTGCTAAGAAGGTGTCCACGCCATGGATTACCCTTGTGGCTACAGGTCCAAACTTTTTACAATGATGTGAACCCTTCAACAAGGAAATTAATCGATTCAGCCGCCGACGGAACTCTGAATAACAAAACTCCTGAAGCAGCTTATGAATTCATAGAAGAGATGTCACTGAATAACTATCAGTTGCAAGTCACAAAGACAAGGCCAACAAAACCAGTCGGAGTTTATAACCTCGACGCAGTAACCATGCTATCAAATCAGGTAGAGATGTTACATAAAAAATTTGATGGTGCTTACGGTTCCTCGCAGGTACAACCAGTTATGCAGTGCGAAACAAGTGGAGGCGTGGCGAATCCTGAGTACCCACCCTACGGACAGGGCATGGAGAGCGAACAAATGAACTATATGGGTAACAATTTCTGATCTTAAAATAACCCTTATAGTAATACCTATAATCCAGGTTGGAAGAATCACCCCAATTTCTCATGGGTTGGTCATGGAAATCAAAGGCAATAATAATCCCAAAACTTCCAACAACAGCCCTACCCACAGGAAAAGAAGCCGAACCTTGAGGAGGTGCTGACAAAATTCATGGCAGCCACAGAAACACGTTTCCAAAATACCGAGACAACAGTAAAAAATCAACAAGCATCGATTCAAAGGATCGAGAATCAGTTAGGGCAAATAGCTAAGGCGATCGCTGAAAGACCACAAGGAAGCTTACCAAGCAACACTGAGACTAACCCAAATGAGCAAGTCCAAGCCATAACAGCTCAAGAAAGTAAAGGGTTAGATGAGCCCAACTTAAGGCAAGAGAATGTGGTCGAAGAAGGTAAGGTTGAGGTAAGTAATAACAAGCACAAACCGACAATCAAAGAGTACCAACCTCGCATACCATATCCCGAAGCATTAAGGAGAGACGACACAGAGGAACAGTTCGGTAAGTTTCTAAAACTTTTAAAGAAATTACATATTAACTTACCGTTACTTGAAGCTCTTTCGCAGATGCCAGATTCTAGAAAATTTTTAAAAGAGCTGTTGACGAAAAAGCGAAGGATAGACGAGGCATCACATGTGGAACTAAACGCAATGTGCTCGGCAGTATTGCAAAATAGACTACCACGGAAATTAAAAGATCTAGGGAGTTTTACAATTCCATGCTTAATTGGTAGTTTATCTATTGATAATGCGTTAGCTGATTTAGGGGCAAGCATAAATGTCATGCCTTATAAAATGTTTAAACAACTAGGTCTAGGGAAACCCAAACAAACTAGGATGAGCATTCAATTAGCTGATAAAACTGTTAGAAATCCTAGGGGTATAATTGAAGATGTACTCGTAAAAGTTGAAAAATTTGTATTCCCAGTAGACTTTGTCGTATTAGACATGGATGAGGACAATAGTATCCCCTTAATCTTAGGAAGACCATTTTTAGCAACTGCCAGAGCTAAAATTGATATTGATGCAGGAGAACTCATACTTTGTGTAGGTAATGAGACAGTCACACTCTAAGCTCTCGATTTGGCTAGAACATCGAGTAATCAAGGTGAGAAAATAAATTCTATGGATAACCATTCAGTTAACCCTTCTTTTCAGGAAGCACCATAAAAGAACACAACTAAACCCGATCCTATACCCCGTGCCAACAAAGAAATAACTCATGCGGAACGAAGGATTCAGATCGATGATCTAGACGAGTGGAAGACGCATTTCAAGGAAAAATTAGGGATATACGAAGCAGAACCAAAGCTACTCTACGAAGCAGACAAGTTCAAAATTGGAGATCAGGTATTGATAGATAAAGAAGACCCTCGAATATCTCTTCCTGATCCTAACACAAACAAAGAAATCCCTTTCAGATATTATAATTCAATCAAACTAAACTTAAACGTGTTAATTCTAGATTTATTCATTTTCGGCTATCTCAATACAATCTCCACAATTTTTAAATCAGCATATTATTAAATTATATACACAATTTACAATGTTTAATTGCTTAAAGACTTACCTCGGATATCAACGAACGACAAAAATCAGCTATTCAACTATTTTCGCTTTTCCTCGATCCAATTCTGATTTCTTTGGTTCTTGATCTAAACATATTCAAATTAAGCTCATTCAAACATATTTTATTCAATTTAGTCCAAAAACACATAAAAGGGCAAATTACCATTTTGCCCCTAACATTTCACATTTTTTACAATTTAGACCTATTTTTACAAAACACAAAATACACAAAATTTGACTATATACCTTAAGGGCCGAATATTCCTAGTCCTCATACAAGTCTATACATTTCATTTATTTTACATTTTAGTCCCTCAAAAATTTATTTTTGCAATTTAGTCCAACATACTCAATTTCATCAAAAATTCAAACACAAAACTTGTTAATCTAACACATATAAATCATATTTCATCATCAAACAACATAAACAACAAGCTATCATCAATGGCTCAACTCAAAATATTTATCAAAATCAAAAATTAAAACATGGGCTTTGTGCATCTCATAGCAACGATCTCAAAAACGTAGAAATTATCAAAAACCGAAACCTACACATACCTTAATCAAGCTAATTTGGTGCCAAATACCCAAAGCTTTCCTATGTTCTTTTTATTTTCTTTGTTTCGGTCAAGAAGAAATAAAAATGGCTTTTAAATGTTATGATTTTGTTTTATTAAACTAATATAATTATATGATATAATAATATTAATTATAAAATTAAAATAAATAGAAACTATATATTATAACCATGTTGCCATGCACTATCTTATAAAAATGGGTTTATTGCATTTTAAATGCTCCCATTTAAAAAGACAACCTCAATTTAGTCCTAGCACATTAAACTATCAAGTTTATAATTTACGCGATTAAGCCCTTTTTATTAAATTAAGCTCACAAACAATCAAATTTTTATACGAAACTTTCACACATGCTAATTCACATATAATTAACACGAAAAATAATATTTAAATTTTTTTTGACTCAAATTCGTGGTTCCGAAACCACCGTTCCAATTAGGGTCTAAATCGGACCATTATAACTCTCCCCCCTTAGGGATTTTCGTCCCCGAAAATCTTACCGGTGAATAGGTTTGGATAACGTTCTTTCATTGTATCGTCTGACTCCCAAGTTGCCTCTTCAACTCCGTGCTTTTTCCACAATACTTTAACTAACGAAATTTTCTTATTTCTCAATTTTTTTATCTCACGAGCCAGAGTACAAATCGGTTCCTCTTCATATGTCATATCAGGCTGAATCTCAACCTCAGTCGGGCAAATCACATGTGAAGGGTCGGATCGGTATCTACGGAGCATCGACACATGGAATACATTATGGATCTTTTCTAGCTCAGGTGGCAACTGCAATCTATAGGTGACCGGTCTGATACGCCTTATGATCTCATATGGCCCGATGAATCTCGGACTCAACTTGCCTTTGCGACCGAATCTAAGTATTTTCTTCCACGGTGAAACTTTCAAAAACACTTGATCTCTGATCCGAAACTCAATATCTTTACGCTTCAAATCCGCATATGACTTTTGACGGTCTGGTGCAACTTTAAAACTATCACAGATTACTGCCCCTTTCTGTTCAGTTTCTTTAATCAAGTCAACCCCGTGTATCTTATTTTCACTAAGCTCAGTCCAATACAATGGTGTACGGCATTTACGACCGTATAAAGCCTCGTAGGGTGCCATCTTAATACTAGATTGAAAGCTATTATTGTAGGCAAATTCGATCAGAGGTAAGTATCTTTCCCACGTACCTTCGAACTCAAGGATGCAACATCTCAATATATCCTCAAGTATTTGAATGATCCGTTCGGAATGGCCATCTGTTTGCAGATGAAAAGCTGTGCTAAAGTGCAGTTTTGTACCTAAAGCATCTTGCAATATCTTCCAAAATCGTGATGTGAATCTCGGGTCTCTATCTAAAACAATAGAAATAGGCACACCATGTAATCTCACAATTTGTGATACATATAACTCAGCAAGCTTATCGAGCGAATAATCCATACGAACTGGAACAAAGTGAGCTGATTTGGTCAATCTATCCACTATAACCCAGATTGCATCTTTCTTGCTCGGTGTCATAGGTAAACCGGATATAAAATCCATAGTGACTCTGTCCCGTTTCCATTCAGATATCATGATCGGCTGAAGTAACCCAGGAGGTACCTGATGCTTGGCTTTTACTTGTTGACAGACTAAACATTTTGAAACAAAGTCAGATATGTCTCGTTTCATACCAGGCCACCAATAGAACTGTTTTAGATTGTTATACATTTTCGTGCTACCCGGATGAACAGACAATCGGCTGCTATGAGCTTCATTCAAAATCATCTGAATCAACTCTGAATTCTTCGGAACACATATTCGATCTTTGAACTTCAAGCAGTCATTCTCATCAATTTGAAACTCTGATTCAACATTAATTTCAAACTGAGCTCATTTTGCCAACAAATCTTTATCAACTTTCTAGGCATCACCAATTTGTTTAACAAACAATGGTCTTGCTTTTAATTCGGCTACTATCGAACCATCATCAGACATAATCATATGCGCGTTCATTGCACGTAGAGCAAATAATGACTTTCGACTTAAAGCATCCGCAACAACATTAGCTTTTCCCAGATGGTAGTCAATCACTAGCTCATAATCTTTTAACAGCTCTAACCATCGGCGTTGTCTCAAATTCAAATCTTTCTGAGTCATTAAATACTTCAGGCTTTTGTGATATAAACATGACATTTCTCATCGAATAGATAATGACGCCAAATCTTTAACGCAAACACAATGGCTGCTAGTTCCAAATCATGTGTCGGATAGTTTCTTTCATGTGGCTTCAACTGTCTCGAGGCATAAGCTATGACTTTGCCTTCCTGCATCAAAACACAACCCAGACCATTCAAAGATGCATCACTATAAATAACAAATTCTTTACCCGATTCAGGCTGGACTAACACTGGAGCTTCGGTCAAAAGAGCTTTCAACTGATCGAAACTTTTCTGACACTTCTCGGACCATTCAAACTTTGCATACAACTGTTTATCTCGCAAAGTTTGTAGCACAAGTCTTAGATGCTCGGCATGTTCGGTTTCATCTCTAGAGTAAATCAGAATATCATCTATAAACACTACCACAAACTGATCCAAATACTGTCTAAAAATTTGATTCATCAGATCCATGAAAACAGCAGGTGCATTAGTAAGTCCGAAAGGCATAACCAAAAACTCATAGTGTCCGTATCTCGTCCGGAAAGCAGTCTTTGGCACATCAGAATCTCTGACTCGCAACTGATAATAACCCAATCTCAAATCTATCTTTGAAAACACTGAAGCCCCTTTCAGCTGATCAAACAAGTCATCAATCCGTGGTAACCGGTATTTATTCTTTATAGTCACCTTATTTAGCTGGCGGTAATCAATACACATTCGCATAGTTCCATCTTTCTTTTTCACAAATAGAACTGGCGCACCCCAGGGGGAGAAATCGGTCATGCAAAACCTCTATCCGTTAACTCTTGTAACTGTGCTTTCAACTCTTTTAATTCAGTAGGTGCCATCCGATACGGAGCTATCAAAATCGGAGTCGTCCCCGGTACTAATTCAATACCAAACTCTACCTCTCGAATAGGTGGCAAACCCGGTAATTCTTCAAGAAATACATCCGAATACTCGCACACAACTGGTACAGATTCAATCTTCTTTTCAGTCACTTTACTATCAAGCACATAAGCAAAGTAAGCTTTATAACGTTTTCTCACATACTTCCGAGCTAACATCGAAGATATTACTGCTGTAACCCATTCAGATCATTAGATTCAATCCGAATAATGTCACTGTTCTGACATCTCAAATCAATGATCTTTCTTTTGCAATTAACAACGGCATTATGAAAAGTCAACCAGTCCATACCCAAAATTATATCAAACTCGCCGAAAGGTAACAACATCAGATCGACTGGAAAACATGAATCTCGAATCATCAACGGGCAATTTTTACACACTTTGTCAACCAAAACACACCGACCCAGGGGGTTTGATACTCAAATCACAAACTCAGTAGACTCAACAGGCAGAGTCTTACTGGATACTAATGTTTCACACACATAAGAATGATTCGAACCAGGATCAATCAATGCAATAACACTAGTATCATAAAGAGTGAAAGCACCGGTAATAACATCTGGGGAAGAAGCATCCTCACGAGCGCGTATAGCATATGCTCTAGCAGGTGCACGAGCCTCAGACCGAATCGCTGTATATTTTGTTCCTCTCTGACTACTACCTACATTACCCAAATGCCTGGGTGGTTTGCCTCGCGCTGAAATGTTTCTCGGTCTCGCATTTTGTACAGTGTTTTGCTCGGCTAACATTGGGCACTCTCGGATAAAAAGATCCATCGATCCATATTTAAAACATGACCGATCATGTAATCTACTACTTTCAGAATGCCATTTACCACAATGCTTGCACTCAACTCTATTCTGCTGAACATTACCAACACTGGTAATCGAAGTAGCTCGTGAACCCACAGGAGGTCGGTCTCGGTCTCGTCTAGAAAAGTTCGAATTAGCTTTATGTCGACTAGAATCATCTCTGAACTTCTTTGATACTGAGTGAAAAGTCTTACTCGATGATCTTTTATAGAAATCTCTGGCTTCAAATGTAACACCCTAAACCCGGCCCATAAGTTTCGACCAGATCTGGTATGCTACGAGATGTACATTGAAAACTTTTGCTGCGTAGGTTTTGGAAAGTATAAGTTAATTAGACCATATTTGAATAAATAAATATCATTTGAAAAAAAAACAAACCTTGTATTATTATTTTGAATAATTAAACCTTAGACAAAGTTTCATAAGTTGCAAATATTAAAAACTATGTAGTGAAATATAACTATGGGGCCTTATTACAAAAAAAATATTCCCAAAATTAAAACTTAAAGAAAAACCGAAATAATCTATAGAAATAAAAAGTTGATGGCCCTCGAGTCCTGTCTCTGGCTCCCATGTCCACGATCTCTTCGCTCATCCGAAGTAGAGAAAAAAAAAAAGGAAAGCGTGAGTCACCAAGACTCGGTGTATAAATCCCGAAAACACTGACCTGAGGCCCACAAACACATTATGGGCCTTGGCCCATATATAGAGGCAACAATCGTAATTACATGATAAACAGTAAATGATGAATAGCCCAACCCATCCTAGAATTCCATCCTCTACACACCAGCCCGTACCAACCATCACACCTCGGGATTTCTACAATCAACCATCCATCCGCTACACACCATAAACGATACCAGATCGCTATTCTGTTAGACAGAATCATTAAACGTGGCATAGCCACCGATCACTATGTGACCTAATATTTATATAATGTGGGATTTCTACCACCGATCACTATTTTGACCTATCATGCACTTCCCCTTCATTATCATAATCCCACCCCATGCATAAACACATAACGAAAACATCATACAGGCTTCCATATATTTCGATACACAAAGAGATTTCTATGATTACGTACCTGGCATCCTTGCCTAACCCTTTTAGGGTTTTATTCGACTGTCTACACAGCCTATTATCCGGCTTTTCGCCCATAACATAAACATATATATACATTCATACAAATTATTTGTGTGTTAGAGATCTACACACCTGATTACCGTTAGAACGACACTCTCTATGTCGACACTATCAGAAGTCGATACAACTACTACTTGCCTAAGGTGTTGTTTAGAAGTCGATCCACAACCTGGTGGCCAATCCGTCTGGTGACACACATTTCGTTTCTTAAACTTAGGGATTCTCTCCTTTGCCTGATCCATATTTAATTCCATCACAAGTCCTTGTCCGAACTACTATCACAATATATGATCGTTAATCCACATCATAAAGTTAAGATCTCACATGCGATGAACGAATCAAGTGAAAATCTAGGGAAAATTAGCTTACCTCAAAATCCCAAAATTAGAGACTAGCGATTTTCGGCTTTTAAATCTAGATGATCAGGTTTCCTCCAAATCCCAGAATGCCGCCCAAACACAAAAGAGAGGAAATATTAGCTTCATTCGGCAGCCCTAACAACCAAGTGGCCACTCGGCCTTGTCTCTTAAAAACTGAAAGAGAGATTGAAGAGATAGGAAAATCAGCACTCACCTTACCGCAGAGAATTCAACTACCCCTTAGAGATTCTGACTTTTTGAGAAGATCAGAACAGAAGATGATAGGAAGAAATCTAAGTAGTTTCAGCTTTTAGTTGAAGAAATCGGCAAAGAATAGGGAGTATTCAGCTATGGAGATGAAAAGAGAGTTCAGGGTTTCGTCTTTTGAAAGAAAAGATGTTGAGAAGATTGGGAGATTTCGGCTTTTGAAGGAATCAAAAGAAAAGAAATTGCAGAGGGAGACTGAGAATTTTGGCACAAAGAATGGAGAAAAGATTAGGGTTCAAATGCCAAAATTGATAAGCTATCCCCCCCTATTTATAGAAATTTTGGCACTTACCTATCAAAACCCGAAAGTGCCCTTCCTGATAACTAAATAATTAAGCCCATAGAAAGGAAAAATTTGGCACCCCCTATAGCAATTAGAAACCAATTTCTTTACTCCTCTAGGTGATGGAATTTCGGCCAACTCTGTTCTCAACAGATAGCTCCTAACTTTTCTCCTTTATCTAAATCTATTCATACCTTTAGAAGAAGCCTAGATAACATCACCTCTTCCTTCCTTTATCAGCTCGTTATCCTCATTATCCATGTCATCTAATCCACCTATTTTCTAGCCCTATTGCCGTCCCCCCTTGCTCCCTTTTCAAGTGCCAAAAATGGCCCAAAGACATGGGCTCCTTGTGGCCAAAACGTGGGCCTCTTCAACTGCTAGTGACGCCACCCTCTAGCTCCCTTACAGCGCCACCTAATATTGGGCCACAAGCCCACTTTGGTCTTTTAAACACAAATACCACCTTTTAAACCCTATATGACGCCACTTACCACTGGACTACAAGCCTATTTGTGTCCTCTCTTCTCTAAATCTGCTTATGAGGCCTCATGCTTGAGACTAGGGTCCACTAAGTGAGAAAAATAATTTTTCCCTAAGGTCACCTCTAACTCTAAGGCTTCAATTAATCCCGATACTATCTTAATGATATTCTAAGTGATACTTATATCTCAAAAATTTTAAACGCTCCCATTCCCAAGGCCCATTGGGCCCAAATCTTCTAGGCCCAAATTTGGGGTGTTACAATTCTTCCCTTCTTAAAGAAATTTCGTCCTCGAAATTTCCAACTAACTATTAATCGTACGACCCAAGTCTCACCACTATGCTTTCGCTGCGTACTCTAATTCTAAAGCCAAAAGAAACACTTAGTATACTATGGTAGAGTACGCACCGATATTCGCATCTAGAGCGTCCTCGTCCCCTTGGCGACGTGCTGCATAGACCAAAGCTGGCTGCCTCGCCTCAGCATAACCTACACCTCCACGACCATGTCCTGTGCCATTGCTACCATTGACTTGACCACGGCCCCTTGGTGGTTATTGACCACCTCTTCCTGGCTGTGCATTCTCTTGGCCCGTGGGCCCTTCACTGCCCCGTTCCTGCCGATAGTTTCTAACTTGGTGGTCCGTAGATCCACACCTAAAGCACTTCCCACTGCCTGCCCAACACTCGCCTACATGGAATTTACCACATCGAACACACTTCTGTGTCTGACCAACAGCAGCAGGTCCCTCTTCCCGCCTTGGCCCGTCTGACCTAGGCCTTTTTTGAGTACGCCCAGTTGACCCTGACGATCCAACATTCCTCTTATTGCCACTCCTATCTCTATCCCGGTTCAGTTTCTCTGTCCGCTTTACCTCCTCAGCTATCTTAGCTTTCTCCACAAGGACAGCAAATTCCCTTTCCCGCTGTGGAGCTATCAACACACGCAGATCATCTCTCAGACCATCCTCAAAACGAACACACCGTTCATGCTCTGTGGCCACCATTCCCCGAGCATAACGACTAAGGCGTAAAAATTCAGCCTCGTACGCAGCCACCGACCTACTTCCTTGCACCAAATTCTGAAATGGTCTACGCTACGCATCCACATAACTCGTTCTGATATACTTACTCTGGAACACCGTTTTGAAAAACTCTCAGGTAATACGGTCAGCCACTGCACCCTCTTTAACGGTAAGCCACCATTGGCTCTAAGTCGTTCCGACACAGATTTCCGGGCTCCTGTGCCCTTATCTGCCCCAGCAACCCTCTCTAAAACCCTTAACATTGCCTAAGATACCGCATCATCTCCGGCCGTCTAGTCCTGAAATTCCTCTTCCACAGCTGGTGGTACCGGCATCTCGTTTCCAGACCCATGACCAGATCCTACTGGTTCTGACACCGCCATCCTTCCCCTACCACGACCACACGGCGGACGTCCTCGACCCCTTGTACTCATTCTACCGATTCGCGTTTATCTGATTAGAAATTTTATGAATTATTAGTTTTCTTCCACTGATTAACCACGAACAGTCTTATGAATAGTAGTTTTAGGAGTAGTTCTGTCGAGTTCGCGATTATATCTACGATTCAGTCTCAAGTTTGGGTTTCCTAATTCCAGGGAGCATATACCTTCATTCATCAATGTACAAGTGGCATCACAGTCATCATGTAAGGGTATTTTCGTCATTTCACTATGCAGGGGTATTTTCGTAATTTTATCCTACAAGGGTATTTTCATAATTTTCTAAAATAGGGTTTCTTAGTGATTTTGCAAAATAAGGGTATTTTGGTAATTTTACAATTCGAGGATATTTTTGAAATTTTGCAATCCGGGGGTATTTCGGTAATTTTACAAATCAAGGGTATTTTGGTCATTTTCAAAACTAGAGGTGATTTTAGAAATTTTACAAAATAGGGTGGCTGATCCCTTTCGGGTTTTTTTTTTTTGGCCTGCCAACAAGTCCTCATGGCTAAGGTGAACAGTCACTACGCACCAGGTAGGATTCCAGCGAAGAGGAGGTGAGTCACTTGGACTGCTTAAATACTAAGCTCTCCCTGAATCCAATCCTAGACATGCGTATGCCTGTTGCCACACCCTATCTCGGCGACTTGTTCACAGGTTTGTTTGGTTGGATTAAATCTTATGAATTTAGAGAGTTGTTTAATCTAAGCAAAGTCCATCAATGTCTAATATACTAGCCTACGTCCATCAAGCCCATCAAGCCCAACATACATATCACATCCAAAAGTTTAGAATGCTTACCTGCGTGGATCGGGTGTCGGTAGACTCGAAGGCCATATCTTCATCCAAACATTTTTATCAAATTCACAACAAGTTTTCAAATCACTACTAGACCCATTTCACAGCCCGTGTTTTGAACTTGGCTCTGATACCAAAATGTAACACCCCAAACCCGGCCCATAAGTTTCGACCAGATCTGGTATGCTACGGGATGTACATTGAAAACTTTTGCTGCGTAGGTTTTGGAAAGTATAAGTTAATTAGACCATATTTGAAAGAGTAGAGAAAAAAATGAAAGCATGAGTCACCAAGACTCAGTGTATAAATCCCGAAAACACTGACCTGAGGCCCACAAACACATTATGGGCCTTGGCCCATACATAGAGGCAACAATCGTAATTACATGATAAAGAGTAAATGATGAATAGCCCAACCCATCCTAGAATTCCATCCTCTACACACCAGCCCGTACCAACCATTGCACCTCGGGGATTTCTACAATGAACCCTCCACCCGCCACACACCATAACGATAGCCATACTGCCTATTCCTGTTAGTCCGGAATCATTAAACGTGGCATAGCCACCGATCACTATGTGACCTAACATTTATATAACGTGGGATTTCCACCACCGATCATTATTGTGACCTATCATGCACTTCCCCTTCATTATCATAATCCCACCCCATGCATACACACATAAAGAAAACATCATACAAAGCTTTCATATATTTCGATACACATAGAGATTTCTATGATTACGTGCACTGCATCCTTGCCTAACCCTTTTAGGATTTTATTCGATTGTCTACACAGCCTATTATCCGGCTTTTCGCCCATAACATAAACATATATGTATACATTCATACAGATTATTTGTGTGTTAGAGATCTACACACTGATTACTGAATTAAAATGACACTCTCTATGTCGACACTATCGTAAGTCGATACAAACGCTACTTGCCTAAGGTGTTGTTCGGAGCCGGTCCACAACACGGTGGCCAATCTGCATCACGACACACTCGTTTCTTAAACTTAGAGATTCTCTCCTTTGCCTGATCCATATTTAATTCCATCACAAGTCCTTGTCAGAACTACTATCACAACATATGATCGTTAATCCACATCATAAAGTTAAGATCTCGCATGCGATGAACGAATCTAGTGAAAATCTAGGGAAAATCACCTTACCTCAAAATCCCAAAATTAGAGACTAGCGATTTTCGGCTTTTAAATCTAGATGATCAGGTTTCCTCCAAATCCTGG
This sequence comes from Gossypium sturtianum, assembly GCA_025698515.1. NCBI lineage: Eukaryota > Viridiplantae > Streptophyta > Magnoliopsida > Malvales > Malvaceae > Gossypium > Gossypium sturtianum. The sequence continues at coordinate 46,299,230 of CM046943.1, forward strand.
AATGCTGCCCAAACACAAAAGAGAGGAAATATTAGCTTAATTCGGTAGCCTTAACAACCAAGTGGCCATTCGGCCTTGTCTCTTAAAAACCGAAAGAGAGATTGAAAAGATAGGAAAATTGGCACTCACCTTACCGCAGAGAATTCGACTACCCCTTAGAGATTCTGGCTTTTTGAGAAGATCAAAAGAGAAGATGATAGGAAGAAATCTAAGTATTTCGGCTTTTAGTTGAAGAAATAGGCAAAGAATAGGGAGTATTCGGCTATGGAGATGAGAAGAGAGTTCAGGGTTTCGTCTTTTGAAAGAAAAGATGTTGAGAAGATTGGGAGATTTCAGCTTTTAAAGGAATCAAAAGAAAAGAAATTGCAGAGGGAGACTGAGAATTTTGGCACAAAGAATGGAGAAAAGATTAGGGTTCAAATGTCGAAATTGATGAGCTATCCCCCCTTATTTATAGAAATTTCGGCACTTACCTATCAAAACTTGAAAGTGCCCTTCCTGATAAATAAAGAATTAAGCCCATAAAAAGGAAAAATTCGGCACCCCCTATAGCATTTAGAAATCGATTTCTTTACTCCTCTAGGTGATGGAATTTCGGCCAACTCTGTTCTCAGCAGATAGCTCCTAACTTTTCTCCTTTATCTAAATCTATTCATACCTTTAGAAGAAGCCTAGATAACACCACCTCTTCCTTCCTTTATCAGCTCATTATCCATGTCATCTAATCCACCTATTTTCTAGCCATATTGCCGTCCTGCCTTGCTCCCTTTTCAAGTGCCGAAAATGGCCCAAAGACATGGGCTCCTTGCGGCCAAAACGTGGGCCTCTTCAACTGCTAGTGACGCCACCCTCTAGCTCCCTTGCAACGCCACCTAATATTGGGCCACAAACCCACTTTGGTCTTTTAAACACAAATACCACCTTTTAAACCCTATATGACGCCACTTACCACTGGACTACAAGCCCATTTGTGTCCTCTCTTCTCTAAATCTGCTTATGAGGCCTCATGCTTGAGACTAGGGTCCACAAAGTGAGAAAAATAAATTTTTCCCTAAGGTCACCCCTAACTCTAAGGCTTCAATTAATCCCGATACTATCTTAATGATATTCTAAGTGATACTTATATCTCAAAAATTTTAAACGCTCCCATTCCCAAGGCCCATTGGGCCCAATTCTTCTAGGCCCAAATTCGGGGTGTTACAATTTTACCCTCCTTAAAGAAATTTTGTCCTCGAATTTTCCAACTAACTATTAATCGTACAACCCAAATCTCACCACTATGCTTTCGCTACGTACTCTAATTCTAAAGCCAAAAGAAACACTTAGTATACTATGGTAGAGTACGCACCGGTATTCGTATCTAGAGCGTCCTCGTCCCTTGGCGACGTCTTTGCATAGACCAAAGCCGTTGCCTCACCTCGAAGATAACCTACACCTCCACGACCATGTCCTGTGCCATTGCCACCATTGACTTGACCACGACCCCTTGGTGGTTGTTGACCACCTCTTCCTGGCTGTGCATTCCCTTGGCCCGTAGGCCCTTCACTGCCCCGTTGCTGCGGATAGTTTCTAACTTGGTGGTCCGTTGATCCACACCTAAAGCACTTCCCACTGCCTGCCCAACACTCGCCTACATGGAATTTACCACATCAAACACACTTTTGTGTCTGACCAACAGCAGTAGGTCTCTCTTCCCGCCTTGGCCCGTCTGACCTAGGCCTTTTTTGAGTACGCCCAGTTGACCCTAACGATCCAACATTCCTCTTATTCCCACTCCTATCTCTATCCCAGTTCAGTTTCTCTATCCACTTTACCTCCTCAGCTATCTTAGCTTTCTCCACAAGGACAGCAAATTCCCTTTCCCGTTGTGGAGCTATCAACACACGCAGATCATCTCTCAGACCATCCTCAAAACAAACACACCGTTCATGCTCCGTGGCCACCATTCCCTGAGCATAATGGCTAAGGCGTAAAAATTTTGCCTCGTACGCAGCCACCGACCTACTTCCTTGCACCAGATTCAGAAATGCTCTACGCTGCGCATCCACATAACTCGTTCCGATATACTTACTCTGGAACGCCGTTTTCAAAAACTCCCAGGTAATACGGTCAGCCACTACACCCTCTTTAACGGTAAGCCACCATTGGCTCTAAGTCATTCCGACACAGATTTTCGGGCTCCTGTGCCCATACCTGCCCCAGCAACCCTCTCTAAAACCCTTAACATTGCCTGAGATACCACATCATCTCCGGCCGTCTGTTCCTGAAATTCCTCCTCCACAGCTGGTGGTACCGGCATCTCGTTTCCAGACCCATGACCAGATCCTACTGGTTCTGACACCGCTATCCTTCCCCTACCACGACCACGCGGCGGATGTCCATTACCCCTTGTACTCATTCTACCGATTCGCGTTTATCTGATTAGAAATTTTATGAATTATTAGTTTTCTTCCACTGATTAACCACGAACAGTCTTATGAATAGTAGTTTTAGGAGTAGTTCTATCGAATTCGCGATTATATCTGCGATTCAGTCTCAAGTTTGTGTTTCCTAATTCCAGGGAGCACATACATTCATTCATCAATGTACAAGTGGCATCACAGTCATCATGTAAGGGTATTTTCGTCATTTCAATACCTAGGGGTATTTTCGTAATTTTATCCTACATGGGTATTTTCGTAATTTTCCAAAATAGGGTTTCTTGGTGATTTTGCAAAATAAGGGTATTTTGGTAATTTTGCAATTTGGGGGTATTTTAGAAATTTTGCAATCCGGGGGTATTTCGGTAATTTTACAAATCAGGGGTATTTTGGTCATTTTAAAAACTAGAGGTGATTTTAGAAATTTTACAAAATAGGGTGGCTAATCCCTTTCGGGTTTTATTTTTTTTTTTTTTGGCCTGCCAACAAGTCCTCATGGCTAAGGTGAACAGTTACTACGCACCAGGTAGGATTCCAGGGAAGAGGAGGTGAGTCACTAGGACTGCTTAAATACCAAGCTCTCCCTGAATCCAATCCTAGACATGCGTATGCCTGTTGCCACACCCTATCTCGGCGACTTGTTCACAGGTTTGTTTGGTTGGATTAAATCTTATGAATTTAGAGAGTTGTTTAATCTAAGCCTAAGGTCCATCAATGTCTAATAAACTAGCCTACGTCCATCAAGCCCATCAAGCCCAACATACATATCACATCCAAAAGTTTAGAATGCTTACCTGTGTGGATTGGGTGTCGGTAGACTCGAAGGCCATATCTTCATCCAAACATTTTTCTCAAATTCACAACAAGTTTTTAAATCACTACTAGACCCATTTCACAGCCTGGGTTTTGAACTTGACTCTGATACCAAAATGTAACACCCCAAACCCGGCCCATAAGTTTCGACCAGATCTGGTATGCTACGGGATGTACATTGAAAACTTTTGTTGTGTAGGTTTTGGAAAGTATAAGTTAATTAGACCATATTTGAAAGAGTAGAGAAAAAAAGGAAAGAATGAGTCACCAAGACTCAGTGTATAAATCCCGAAAACACTGACCTGAGGCCCACAAACACATTATGGGTTTCGTCTTTTGAAAGAAAATATGTTGAGAAGATTGGGAGATTTCGACTTTTGAAGGAATCAAAAGAAAAGAAATTGCAGAGGGAGACTGAGAATTTCAGCACAAAGAATGGAGAAAAGATTAGGGTTCAAATGCCGGAATTGATGAGCTATCCCCCCTATTTATAGAAATTTCGGCACTTACCTATCAAAACCCGAAAGTGCCCTTCCTGATAACTAAAGAATTAAGCCCATAAAAAGGAAAAATTCGGCACCCCCTATAGCAAATAGAAACCGATTTCTTTACTCCTCTAGGTGATGGAATTTCGGCCAACTCTGTTCTCAGTAGATAGCTCCAAACTTTTCTCCTTTATCTAAATCTATTCATACCTTTAGAAGAAGCCTAGATAACACCACCTCTTCCTTCCTTTATCAGCTCATTATCCTTATTATCCATGTCATCTAATCCACCTATTTTCTAGCCCTATTGCCGTCCCCCCTTACTCCCTTTTAAAGTGCCAAAAATGGCCCAAAGACATGGGCTCCTTGCGGCCAAAACGTGGGCCTCTTCAACTGCTAGTGATGCCACCCTCTAGCTCCCTTGCAGCGCCACCTAATATTGGGCCACAAGCCCACTTTGGTCTTTTAAACACAAATACCACCTTTTAAACCCTATATGACGCCACTTACCACTGGACTACAAGACCATTTGTGTCCTCTCTTCTCTAAATCTGCTTATGAGGCCTCATGCTTGAGACTAGGGTCCACTAAGTGAGAAAAATAAATTTTTCCCTAAGGTCACCCTTAACTCTAAGGCTTCAATTAATCCCGATACTATCTTAATGATATTCTAAGTGATACTTATATCTAAAAAATTTTAAACGCTCCCATTCCCAAGGCCTATTGGGCCCAATTCTTCTAGGCCCAAATTCGGGGTGTTACATCGAAATCAACTTTTCTTTTCTCTTTCCCAAGCTCTTCGGCTTTACAGGCTCGCTCAACAAGTACCACGAACTCTTTAATCTCAAGTATGCCAACCAGCAATTTAATGTCTTCGTTCAAACCATCTTCGAATCTTTTACACATGATAGCTTCGGTTGAAACACATTCACAAGCATATCAGCTTAGTCTCACAAATTTCCATTCATACTCAGTTACGGTCATACGACCCTGTTTCAATTCCAGAAATTCTTTGCGTTTTTGATCGATAAATCTCTGGCTGATGTATTTCTTACGAAACTCAGTCTGAAAGAATTCCCAGGTCACTTTCTCTTTCAGAACCACCGATACTAGTGTATTCCACCAGTGATATGCGGTGTCTCGTAATAAGGATATAGCATATTTTAAACATTCATCCGGAGTACATGATAGCTCGTCAAACACACAAATCGTATTACCAAGCCACAGCTCAGCTCGTTCAGCATCATCATCATCATTAGCTTTAAACTCCTCAGCCCCGTGCTTTCTGATTTTATTTACAGGGGGCCTGTTAAATCTCATCGGATCTATCATCGGGGGTACCATAGGTATTGGAGATGGATTATTCGGGGGTGGAGGTTGTTGTACAGCCGGATTAGTCCGGATATATTGAGTAAACCAGTCGTTCATCATTTGATAGAAGGCTTGCTTAGCCTCCCCCTCATGGCTACTCGAGATAGGTCGAGATTCAACTGGCGATGTCCCATGCGCGGGATTAGGCGCTACGCTCTCGACATCATCCGCTACAGCTCTATCAGGATCCATTTACTATATAAAAGCACATTTTCAAATGTTAGAAGTCATCACACTATCGCAATATAAATTATGGCATGTATAGCTAGACTCACACGCGCCACGGTAGTCCTAGAATCAACTAAACCGTAGCTCTGATACCAATCAAAATTTAACACCCTTAACCCGTATCCGTCATCGAATTAGGGTTACGGGCATTACCAATCCAAATACAACCCACAACAGACATCCATTCCTATACATGCTTTATATAATAACACATCAATACACTCATCCTTTTTTTTTTAACTTTCGATCATTAAACATCAATACATATGCATAATAAATTGAATAATCCCTATCACACGGTTCATTGTTCTTCAATGTATCTACCATAAACAACCATAAAATTTGGTAAAATAAAGGTTTTTTTTAATATAGAACTTAACTCTTATTTTGCAAATGACCAAAAAAAATACACAAATACATAACATAATATTACTTAACTAATATATATCACATACTATAATTTAAGTGTGCCTCTATCATTTTCTTCATTGCCTAAATCGCATATTACACCATGCTTACTAATATTCATTACCAAAAACAAACATCCAAACACCATAAATATATATACTATGTATTGAGCTCAACAACATGACTAATGTACAAATCATTCATGTCATAATCAATTTAAAACATATAACCAAATACAAGCATATATACATCATGAAATATAATCCCATAATAAGTTAAGACCATAACTGAATTCACATAAATCTTTAAGTATCAAGATTTAGCCATTTTCGCATGGCTTAATATATATACATAACCCAGAACAATCCTTTCAAAATTATAAGTCAGCCTATACATGCATAGTTCCGAAAATTTAACTTATAAAATACCAACATTAGTCGATAGTGTGATAGACTTTGACGATGATCCCCGAGCTCGTAACTGGACTTCAAAATCTATAGAACAAATCAAATACACACATTTACAGTAAGCTATCATAGCTTAGTAAGTCATAAGCAAGTTAAACAATTCAAACGAACAATAAAAACATTTCTATCAAATTAAATTGTATCATTAATATTTTACTAGAACTCAACAAATCACCTTGGCCGAATGCTTATACTTCTCATTAAGCATAATATTATACAACATTTTGTTCCCAAAATAACACTATTTCAATTTAATTCATAATCATACCTAGTTGACCGAATAATCAAGTTCTCATATATCAAATCATAATTACTTACTTATATGATCAAATATACATGACTCATTATACCATCTCATATGATCGAATATACTAGTTTAATACATTATCATATATAACCGAACATTCAAAGTTAATTAATTCATCACATGTACTCATACATTCGAATTAAATATAACATCACATATGACCACTTGTATACAAATTCAATTCATCATCACATATGCACATACTTTTGTGGCCGAACATATAAGGTCAATTAAATCAACTTACTTGCTCAATTTCCACATCAATATGAGGTCTTATGGACATAGACTTGAAAATAAATCACCGGTATTAAACCTGCTAGGCGTAAGCCTGAATTACACACCGACACTAGGCCTGCTAGACCCAAGGTCTGATATTTATTCACCGGCAATAAGCCTGCTAGGCACGAAGCCCGATTTAAGTTCACCAGCTCAAAGCTTGCTAGGCCCAAGGCCCGAATAACAGTACTTAATAGCTATCACACGTATATATCATGTAACAAAACTTTCATGTACTTCATAATCTTCATACGAACTTTCAGATATTATAATTCAATCAAACTAAACTTAAACGTGTTAATTCTAGATTTATTCATTTTCGGCTATCTCAATACAATCTCCACAATTTCCAAATCAGCATATTATTAAATTATATACACAATTTACAATGTTTAATTGCTTAAAGACTTACCTCGGATATCGTCGAACGACAAAAATCGGCTATTCAACTATTTTCGCTTTTCCCCGATCCAGGTCCGATTTCTTTGGTTCTTGATCTAAACATATTCAAATTAAGCTCATTCAAACATATTTTCTTTTAATTTAGTCCAAAAACACATAAATGAACAACTTACCATTTTGCCCCTAACATTTCACATTTTTTACAATTTAGACCTATTTGTACAAAACACAAAATACACAAAATTTGACAATATACCTTAAGGGCCGAATATTCCTAGTCCTCATACAAGTCTATACATTTCATTTATTTCACATTTTAGTCCCTCAAAAATTTATCTTTGCAATTTAGTCCAACATACTCAATTTCATCAAAAATTCAAAGACAAAACTTGTTAATCTAACACATATAAATCATATTTCATCATCAAACAACATAAACAACAAGCTATCATCAATGGCTCAACTCAAAATATTCATCAAAATCAAAAATTAAAACATGGGCTTTGTGTATCTCATAGCAACGATCTCAAAAACGTGGAAATTATCAAAAATTGAAACCTGCACATACCTTAATCAAGCTAATTTGGTGCCGAATACCCAAAGCTTTCCTATGTTCTTTTTCTTTTCTTTGTTTCGGTCAAGAAGAAAGAAAAATTACTTTTAAATGTTATGATTTTGTTTTATTAAACTAATATAATTATATGATATAATAATATTAATTAAAAAATTAATAAACATAGAAACTATATATTTGATAAACCGTAAAAGTAACATATTTTAAGCCCACATTTAGCATGCTTTTGGATGAATTATCCCTTATTTTATGCCATTTGGTGCTCTTAATCCTTTGTTTTCATGTTTTATACTCAGGAAAGCACCGGAGGATGAAAAGAACAAGAAACGGGCTTAAAACGGGCCAAATTGGCCACATCATGAAATCCTCACGGCCTGGGCCCAAGACCACACGGCCGTGCCTCATCAACGGACTCCACACGGCCTGCCCACGAGTTACACAGGCGTGTACCATGGCCGTGCCCCTGCCATGACAAAGAGAAAATTCACTCGGATTAGGATACTTAGGGGCAAAGAAACACATTCCAAAGCCTATATAAACACCTTAAGTATGAACTAAAAGGGGGAGCCCAAGGCTGTTGTCAAGGGGCGTCTTGCTAGGCCAAAGGAGGAAGATTTGTGGAGGTTTACTTGAAGACAGCCAGTTGATCCATCTCAAGAAGTCGGAATCATACTCAAGACGGAGGATCTCTACTTCAATTCCTTCAGGGGGTTTTAGGGATTTCTTATGTTTTGTTTTATCTTTTCTTCTGAGATGTTTTCTTTTATTGTTATGAACTAAGCCCTCAAATACCTGAGGGGGATGAAATCTAAGATGAATCTTGTTATCGTTTGCTGAACTATATGATAAATATTTGACTTGTTCTGAATTATGTGTTCTTAATTCTTGTGTTGATATTTTCGGGATATTGATTCAAGTTTGATGTGCTTAGGTGGAGGAGCAAAAGTCCCTACCTAAGAGTAGATCTAGCATAGTTAAGCGGAGTTGATCGCACGCCTAGAGATAGGGTGACGAGATTTTGCCGGATTAGGGTGAAACCTAAAATGGGAGTCCATATATCGAGTTAATGCAATTCTAGGAGTTTTAATTAGAAAGAGATTCCAATTAATCAACCTAGGGTTAGACGTTATTCGCTTCGAGAGAGGGTTTAATATACATTAGGGAATCTTACGGATCAAGTCAAATGAATAAATCGTCTGGTTCAGAGTTAGATAACTAGTGAAGTCTAGGTGGATTCTTCCTTGGGTATTATCTTTATCAATTGGTTTTTCCCACAAGTATTTCCCCAAATTCATTCTTCTTTGTCTTAGAGTCTTTAGTTTAATAATTAGTTAATTTAGATTAAACAACAAATTCCCTTTATTTTAGGCTAGATAATAAAAAGAAAGTTAGTATTAGTACTTTTAGTTCCTTTGGGTTCGACATTCCGGTCTTGCCTTAACTATACTACTGTTCGATAGGTGCGCTTGCCTCAAATCGTTGTCATAGTTAGTTTCTAGGTTTGATCATTCTCATTATAAATTTTAAGACTTTGACATCGCATAAACACAACGATCAAGTTTTTGGCGCCGTTGCCGGGGAACTAAAATATTAAGAAAGCTCAATTTTTATTACGTTAGCCATTTTTTATTTTATTTTGCAATTTACTTTTATTTCCTATTTTATTTTAACTTTGCTAAATTTTATTCTTTTATTATTTCCTCCTTTCAGGTACCTCTAGTTTATGATTAGAAGGAACCCGACAGGACCCCTACTTTACGATAGTGATATTGAAAAAATAGTTCGTAGAAATCGCAGAGAAATAAGGCGAAGCTTAAACTACATAGAAGAAGAGCAAGAAAGCGAAACCAATCCTACTGAAGCGATGGCTGAAAATAACCCACTACCTCCAGAGATGGTTGAAAATAATGCTCATAGAACTATGTATGATTATGCTAAACCTAGTTTAGCAGGAACCGAGTCAAGTATTGTTAGACTCTGCTATTGTCTTGCAAATAATTTTGAACTCAAAACCTAACACAATTCGGATGATACAACAATTTGTTCGGTTTGATGGTTTGCGTGATGAAGATCCAAATAATCACTTGGCAAATTTCCTAGAATTTTGTGATACTTTCAAGATAAATGGCGTTACTGACGATGCCATCTGTCTTCGGTTATTTCCCTTCTCTCTGAGGAATAAAGCCAAACAGTGGTTGCATTTTCTTCCACGAGGGTCAATCACTACATGGGATCAAATGACCGAAAATTTTTTATTAAAATATTTTTCGCCAGCCAAAACGGTCAAGTTAAGGAATGATATCTCTTCTTTTGTGCAGATGGATTTAGAGACACTTTACGATGCATGGGAGAGATGCAAAGATTTGCTAAGAAGGTGAGATTTGCTAAGAAGGTGTCCACACCATGGATTACCCTTGTGGCTACAGGTCCAAACTTTTTACAACGATGTGAACCCTTCAACAAGGAAATTAATTGATTCAACCACCATGAACTCACGAATAACAAAACTCCCAGCGACTTATGAATTCATAGAAGAGATGTCATCAATAACTATCGCTTGCAAGTCACAAGGACAAGGCCAACAAAAGCAGCCGGAGTTTATAACCTCGACGCAGTAACCATGCTATCAAATCAGGTAGAGATGTTACATAAAAAATTTTATGGTGCTTACGGTTTCTCGCAGGTACAACCAGTTATGCAGTGCGAAACAAGTGGAGGCGTGGTGAATCCTGAGTACCCACCCTACGGACAGGGCATGGAGAGCGAACAAATGAACTATATGGGTAACAATTTTTGATCTTAAAATAACCCTTATAGTAATACTTATAATCCAGGTTGGAAGAATCACCCCAATTTCTCATGGGTTGGTCAAGGAAATCAAAGGCAACAATATTCCCAAAACTTCTAACAACAGCCCTACCCACAGGAAAAGAAGCCGAACCTTGAGGAGGTGCTGACAAAATTCATGGCAGCCACAGAAACACGTTTCCAAAATACTGAGACAACATTAAAAAATCAACAAGCATCGATTCAAAGGGTTTAGGGCAAATAGCTAAGGCGATCGCTGAAAGACCACAAGGAAGCTTACCAAGCAACACTGAGACTAACCCAAATGAGCAAGTCCAAGCCATAACAGCTCAAGAAAGTAAAGGGTTAGATGAGCCCAACTTAAGGCAAGAGAATGTGGTCGAAGAAGGTAAGGTTGAGGTAAGTAATAACAAGCACAAACCGACAATCAAAGAGTACCAACCTCGCATACCATATCCCGAAGCATTAAGGAGAGACGACACAGAGGAACAACTCGGTAAGTTTCTAAAACTTTTAAAGAAATTACATATTAACTTACCGTTACTTGAAGCTATTTCGCAGATGCCAGATTCTAGAAAATTTTTAAAAGAGTTGTTGACGAAAAAGCGAAGGATAGACGAGGCATCACATGTGGAACTAAACGCAATGTGCTCGGCAGTATTACAAAATAGACTACCACGGAAATTAAAAGATCCAGGGAGTTTTACAATTCCATGCTTAATTGGTAGTTTATCTATTGATAATGCGTTAGCTGATTTAGGGGCAAGCATAAATGTCATGCCTTATAAAATGTTTAAACAACTAGGTTTAGGGAAACCCAAACAAACTAGGATGAGCATTCAATTAGCTGATAAAACTGTTAGAATTCCTAGGGGTATAATTGAAGATGTACTCGTAAAAGTTGAAAAATTCGTATTCCCAATAGACTTTGTCGTATTAGACATGGATGAGGACAATAGTATCCCCTTAATCTTAGGAATACCATTTTTAGCAACTGCCAGAACTAAAATTGATATTGATGCAGGAGAACTCATACTTTGTGTAGGTAATGAGACAGTCACACTCCAAGCTCTCGATTCGGCTACAACATCGAGTAATCAAGGTGAGAAAATAAATTCTATGGATAACCATTCGGTTAACCCTTCTTTTTAGGAAGCACCACAAAAGAACACAACTAAACCCGATCCTATACCCCGTGCCAACAAAGAAATAACTCATGAGGAATGAAGGATTCAGATCGATGATCTAGATGAGTGGAAGACGCATTTCAAGGAAAAATTAGGGATATACTGGCGTAACCAAAGCTACTCTACGAAGCAGACAAGTTTAAAATTGGAGATCAGGTATTGATAGATAAAGCAAACCCTCGAATATCTCCTCCTGATCCTAACACAAACAAAGAAATCCCTTTTAAGGTAATCAGTGTTTTCCCATACGGAACCGTCGAGGTAAGTAATCCTATATTTGGCACTTTTAGAATAAAGGCTACTCGACTTGAATTATACACTGATAATAAGAAAGATAGCATGAGGAAGGATGCTCAACTTTTTAAACAACCATGATTGGGCGAATGAGAGGTAAGTCTAGCTTAAGACTTTAAACGAGCGCTTCTCGGGAGGCAACCCGAGCACTAACTCCATTACTCTTTCTATTTTATTTTATTTTATTTTCACTCTTAATTCTCCTTTGTAGTAACTAACTATAAACTAACCAAGGTTAATTTCCATACAACACGGCCTTACACACGGCCGTGGCCGTGGCCGTGTGGATGCACCGAATCTTCGTACTGACATGGTAGATATGGTACGAGTCAGGATGGATCGTATCTTCGAGTCATGGACCCAACTACCCAGCCACGGCCGTGCGAAATGGCCATGGCCGACACCGAGAAATCCACACGGGGGGAGGCACGCCCGTGCTAGGAGACCGTGGTCGACACTGTTTCATCAAACATGGGCGTGGTGACCTGAACATGGGCGTGGGAGAAACGAACGAAGCACAGCACGGCCGTGCGATACGGCCATGTGACCCAAAACGCCCATGGTACACGGGCGTGGGGATGTACCAGACCTCAAAACTCTATTTAAACCACCCCCTTCTTAACTACTCCCCATTCCTCTTCCTCCATACATTCTTAGACCCCATTCTATATTATCCTTCCTTGGCCTTTTTCCAAACTCTAGATGTACACCATATCCATGTCGAAGAAGCAAAGGGATCCTAGCATAGTCTTCCCCTATGGGAGACCGATTTACATAAGTTCATGCCGGCCACTTCATATTTGAGGCCATTTCGTTTTTTATTTTTTTTCGTCGCATTTATTTTCCTTCTCTTTATCTTCCTTGTCCCTAAATAAATAATTAGTTTATTTTGAATTTTTCTTAGTATTTCTTGGCTATTTCTTCACGGGCTACCCAAGTTCTTCATCTAGCGCAGTAATAGTGGGCAGCCCCCATACCACCACCAGAGACGCCTCCTCCAACTTATCTTTCACCTCCAAATCAAGTTTCCACACCTCCAACCCAATGAATCCATCCAAATTCAGGAAGTTTCATCTCTCCCTATCTTTTATGAATTTCTATCTATCTTTATACATTAAGGGCAATGTACATCTTAACTGTGGGGGCTGAATCTTAAAAGTGCCAAACTTTTTGCATTATTCTCAAATCCTGAATTATGCCATGTCTTAAAGTAAGTTTCTCATATTATGATTAGAATGAAATTTCCTTTGATTTATGATTTTTGTTAATGTGTTTTGGATTAAGTCATTGATAATTGTGCATTGATGATTTATACTTTAAGATACTAGAGAATCAAGCATGATAGGTCTATTTTTCAAAATTAAAAATTTTTCTAGGTTGTCTACCTGAATTTAAATATTACTTTAAAGTTTGAAATTTACGAGGCTGACATCAAAAACCCATAATTTTTGTGAGATTTTGAGCCTTATAGAGCATATATTCTTTTTCTTGCTCACTTTATTGATTATGAGTGTGTCAACATTGATTTGTTATTTTAGAACTTGCATCGATTATACTTGTCGAGACCACACTTTTGATTTGATATACAGAGATGATGAAGGCACCTAGTAAAAGCCTACCTTCACAATTAACCCTTAGTGAACCCCGTTTAATCCTAACAACCCTTTTTATTGACTCAACCGCTAATATTAACCCAAAACCCTTCGTTTTCGTTATCACTAATCCTTCTGACTACCCTTATATCGAGATTTGATTTGATCGATTGCCTAATTATTTTGATAGTAAATTCATCATTTATTATGTATTTTTGACTTGTTCTTAATTAAAAAAATCAAATCAAAGTATATTCATTATTAGTTCTGTGATCAAGTGAGCTTATACGTTTAAATTCCAATTACTGAAGAAGAAGCTTGTATTAGAGTATTATTAGTACAAGTTTTCAATTGATGTAATTATTTATATTTAGTTCATTGTTTCTAGTTAGGTAATTTGTCAATTCAATCTTGATTCTAACCCTCTAATTCAGTCTTTATCCACACCTTTAACCCAAGCCTCACACAACCCCTCATTAAAGACCTTTTGATTTGTGTATCATCTTATATTATAGTGGTGGTGATTTGATTTTCATGCAAGCCTATGGGATTAACTCTTCATGTTTGACTTTTGAGTGCTTTTTCTTGAACCTTAAACACCTCGAGTGATTTGAGTGAATCTTTAGTAAGGATGTCAATCCTTGTCGATTTTGAATCAGAGGTAACTATTTAGATGAGGGGAAACACCTAGGTTTTGTGCTACAAAGGTATGACTTAGATTGTTTGAATCTTTAGGACTCTTTGAGTTGAATCATCCATGTATAAATTATCTTTGAATTATGATGAAACACTATTGATAAATATTATGAATCGAGGAAGTTCGTTTTAATTATGAGTTGAGAATTTTGCTTGAGGACAAGCAAAAGCTTAAGTGTGGGGGTATTTGATAAACCGTAAAAGTAACATATTTTAAGCCCACATTTAGCATGCTTTTGGATGAATTATACCTTATTTTATGTCATTTGGTGCTCTTAATCCTTTGTTTTCACGTTTTATACTCAGGAAAGCATCGGAGGATGAAAAGAATAAGAAACGGGCTTAAAACGGGCCAAATGGGCCACATCACGAAATCGACACGGCCTGGGCCCAAGACCACACGGTCGTGCCTCATCAACGGACTCCACATGACATGCCCACGATTTACATGGGCGTGTGCCATGGTCGTGCCCTTGCCATGACAAAGAGAAAATTCACTCGGATTAGGATACTTAGGGGCAAAGAAACACATTCCAAAGCCTATATAAACACCCTAAGTATGACCTAAAAGGGGAAGCCCAAGGCTGTTGTCAAGGGGCATCTTGCTAGGCCAAAGGAGGCAGATTTGTGGAGGTTTACTTGAAGATAGCCAGTTGATCCATCTCAAGAAGCCGGAATCATACTCAAGATGGAGGATCTCTCCTTCAATTCCTTCAGGGGGTTTTAGGGATTTCTTATGTTTTGTTTTATCTTTTCTTCTAAGATGTTTTCTTTTATTGTTATGAACTAATCCCTCAGATACCTGAGGGGGATGAAATCTAAGATGAATCTTGTTATCGTTTGCTGAACTATATGATAAATATTTGACTTGTTCTTAATTATGTGTTCTTAATTCTTGTGTTGATATTTCCGGGATATTGATTCAAGTTTGATGTGCTTAGGTGGAGGAGCAAAAGTCTCTGCCTAAGAGTAGATCTAGCATAGTTAAGCGGAGTTGATCGCACGCCTAGAGATAGGGTGATGAGATTTTGCCGGATTAGGGTGAAACCTAATATGGGAGTCCATAGATGGAGTTAATGCAATTCTAAGGGTTTTGATTAGAAAGAGATTTCAATTAATCAACCTAGGGTTAGACGTTATTCGCTTCAAGAGAGGGTTTAATAAACATTAGGGAATCTTATGGATCAAGTCAAATGAATAAATCGTCTGGTTCGGAGTTAGATAACAAGTGAAGTCTAGGTGGATTCTTCCTTGGGTATTGTCTTTATCAATTGGTTTTTCCCACAAGTATTTTCCCCAAATTCATTCTTCTTTGTCTTAGAGTCTTTAGTTTAATAATTAGTTAATTTAGATTAAACAACAAATTCCATTTATTTTAGGCTAGATAATAAAAACAAAGTTAGTATTAGTACTTTTAGTTCCTTTGGGTTCGACATTCTGGTCTTGCCTTAACTATACTACTGTTCGATAGGTGCGCTTGCCTCAAATCGTTGTCATAGTTAGTTTCTAGGTTCGATCATTCTCATTATAAATTTTAAGACTTTGACATCGCATAAACACAACGATCAATATTATAACCATGTTGCCGTGCACTATCTTATAAAAATGGGTTTATTGCATTTTAAATGCTCCCATTTAAAAAGACAACCTCAATTTAGTCCTAGCACATTAAACTATCAAGTTTATAATTTACGCGATTAAGCCCTTTTTATTAAATTAAGCTCACAAACAATCAAATTTTTATACGAAACTTTCACACATGCTAATTCACATATAATTAACACGAAAAATAATATTTAAATATTTTTCTGACTCGGATTCATGGTCCCGAAACCACCGTTTCGATTAGGGTCTAAATTGGACTGTTACATCCTGGGTCTATTAATGCTATCACATCAGTAATAAATAGAGTAAAAAATACCAGTAATGACATTTGGAGATGACGCTTCCTCTCGTGCACGTATAGCATAGGCTCGAGCAGGTGCTCTTGCCTCCAATCTCACAGCTGTATCAGTAGTCCCTCTTTGACTTCCACTTACATTCCCGGCATTTCTAGGTGGTCTACCCCTAGCCGTCACATTACTCGGTTTCACGTTCTGAACATTTTCTTCCTCAGCTAACTTTAGGCAATCTCGAATAAAGTGATCTCTTGATCCATACTTATAACAAGTTTGATTATTATATTTACCCCAACATTCTCCCACATGTCGTCTTCCACACTGTCTACACTCAGGTTTGTTGCTTTTGACATTTCCAACACTTAATTCAGTCGAAATTTGAACCCGTGGACCGATGCTTTGTCTCGCACGATCTCTACTCGGATGTCCAAACGAAGCATTTGATCGATTACTTGCATCTTTAAATCTCTTCATCGAAGGTTGAGACGACTTACTCATCAATCTTTTTCTTTCATCTCGAGCTTCGAAATCAACTTTCTTCTTTTCTTTACTGAGCTCCTCGGCTTTACAGGCTCTTTCAACTAACACAAAAAATTCATTTATGTCAAGTATTCTGACCAACAACTTAATATCCTCATTCAGCCCTTCTATGAAGCGTTTACACTTGGTAGCTTCGGTCGAAACACATTCTCGTGCATACTAGTTCAATCTCACAAATTCCCGCTCGTACTCAATAACAGACATGCGACCTTGTTTCAACTCGAGGAATTCTTTACGTTTCTGATCAATGAATCATTGACTAATATACTTCTTTCTGAATTCAGCTTGAAAGAAATCCCAGGTGATTCTCTCTCTCGGAACCATGGATATCAATGTCTTCCACCAGTTATACGCTGTATCTCTCAACAAAGAAATTGCACACTTAATGCATTCATTAGGAGTCAATGACATCTCATCCAACACTCGGATTATATTCTCGAGCCAAAACTCGGCTCACTCAGCATCATCATCAGTGGTGGCCCTAAACTCTTTGGCCCCATACTTTCAGATTTTATCTACAGGAGGCTTATTCAATTGATTCGGATCTACAACTTGTGGCACAACAAGTACTTATGGGGGTGGAGGTTGTGGAGCAGCCGGATTCATTTGAATGAACTCCGAAAACCACTCACTCAACATTCGGAAGAAGGCTTGCTTAGCCTCTCCTCCCTCACTTCTATCATTCGGCCTAGATGTGGCCGGCGCTGTCCCTTGAGCAGGAGCAGGCGCGTTACTCTCTACATCGTCAGCAACTGCTCGATCAGGATCCATTACTATATGAAAACACATTTTCAACTGTCAGGATTCATCACACTATCGCAATTATATATATGGCATGTATAGCTAGACTCACACGCGCTACTTTAATCTGAGAATCGACTAAATCGTAGCTCTGATACCAATAAAATGTAACACCCCTAACCCAAAATCGTCGCCGGAATAGGGTTAAGAGGCATTACCGATCAATCGAAACGTTTCACATCTATTTCACGACACAAAGTCAATCATCAATCAAACATATTCAAATATAAACATTTAGTCCCTTATTGAGGTCTACGAGACCTTAGACACGTGTTAGAAAGAAGTCGGGACTAAACCGAACACATACGAAAATTTCCAAAAGTTCAAACATTTTTCAAAACTGTAGAGGTCACACGCCCGTGCAGTTAGGCCGTGTGCCTTACATGGCTACCAGACATGCCTATGTGTCCAGGCCGTGTCAAAATAGGGCATACATACTGACTTGTCCACACGGCCACCAGACACGCCCGTGTGCCATGGCCGTGTGAAATTAAGCTAGCTACTGACTTGGTCACACGGTCACCAGGCACACCGGTATGTCACAGTCGTGTAACCTGCCCAGGCACACTTCGAAGTGGCCCTTGAGCCACACGGCAGAGACACACGCCCGTGTCCCTTGGCCGTGTATGCAAAATAGGCCATTTGCAAGGCCAAAATGCCACCCACACTTGGGTCATACCTACAAGCACATACAAGCCTATTTTCACACACAATTTGGCAACCAATTACTTGTCAAATGATCAACTTATCATCCCATCAAGTCTCATTTCTAATCATGTCAACTTATATGCTAAATAGCTCAACCAATTCACATGTAAAACCAAGCATGATTCATCCACAATTTCACTAAATCATTATGGCATCAATCCATCAATAAACTTACCATTCTTAAGACCATTTCATTGCCATCAAGCCATACCAAAACATACTTCATATACCATAATCATTCATGCATATTACCAACATTTATCTAGCCACATCACATGGCTATTTACACATCTCAAACATGTTTGAACACAACTAGCCTATACATGCCATATTCAAATATACACATCTTCAAAAGTACCAAAATAGATTGCCGATAGAGATGCTGACGATCCTTGGATCCGAGCTAGCTTTACTGACACTGTAAAACAGAGAAACAAATCACACAGTAAGCTTTCAAAAGCTTAGTAAGTTTGTAATATAATACGTATTACTCAATAATACCACTTCAATACATAATTAAACCATCACATAGATAATACACAATTAGGCTCATCATCAATCTCAACCATATGCTCAAGTATCTATTCATTCAACTTTTAAGACTATCATCAGCCACATAGGTTTAAACATACCTTTATCAACACATAGTTACTCACCATTCATGCTACTCAAATGCTCGATATTACCTCTCGTTCAACCTTCGCTATTCCTTTGATTTATTCGCACACTTAGGGCCAATTTCATAACCGAAACATAATCGTCACCGCACACTTAGTGCCAATATGTTAAACCGAACTTATATCGGTATCGCACACATAGTGCCAATTCGGTAAGCCGAAGCTTCTATCTTTTCGCACACACAATGCTAATCATCTCTGTCTCGTTTCTAATTTCGCACACTTAGTGCCTCAATACTCGATTTCATATATATAACACATTTATATTTCATTAATATAAATTCATTCATTTCTCATCACACAGATATAAGTTTAATGGCAAGTATTATATCCGGACTTACCTCGGACGTCAAAATACTGAAACGGTCGATTAATCGAGCACTTTGTCTTTGCCTCGATCTCGATCTGAACCTCTCATTTCTTGGTCTATACACACTTAAATTTAACTCATTCAATCACCAATTCATTCAATTTAGTCCACACACACATATTTAGGGCATTTTGCAAAATAGCCCTCACATTTTCACATTTCAACACTTTAGTCCCTAGTTCACAAAATCACAAAATACACCAAATTTCTTTATACCCACGCTTGGCCGAATGTTCATGTATCTCATACAAGTCCATAAATTTCATTTATTTCACAGTTTAGTCATCCTGGAAACACGAAAATTTACGTGTTTTTACATGCCC
Organism: Gossypium sturtianum; assembly: GCA_025698515.1. Classification (NCBI taxonomy): domain Eukaryota; kingdom Viridiplantae; phylum Streptophyta; class Magnoliopsida; order Malvales; family Malvaceae; genus Gossypium; species Gossypium sturtianum. The sequence continues at coordinate 46,318,875 of CM046943.1, forward strand.
TTTTTAACTTAAAATCATGCTATTTCGGTTAAATTCTTGTTGAAAAATAATTAAATACTATAAAATAATTAAATTGTGTTAAAAATATGAACATGATGAATTTTAATTAATTTTATAGTTAATTTTGATTAATTTTGACTATTTTCGACAGATTCGCACAAAGGGCGAAAATTGGCTCGGCAGACACTGCTCGAAGAATAAAACCGAGAAGCAACTTGAAGTATCGAGGAAAATTTATTTCCAGCCCAAGACGGTCCAATTTTGAATATTAAATCATAAATTAATTAATTTTAATTTATTCCCAAATTAATTTGGGCTAAATAAATTAATCTTAATTAATTATGGAAAAAGGGCCTAGTTGAACCGCACTGGTTGAACCGAATTCAGTGAACCGAACAAGCCACCAATTGGGCAGCCCAAACCGTCCATATGCTGACCCAAATCAGCTTATTATCTGATTAATTAAGCTTGCAAAGAATCCCTTGAAGACTTGTCAAAGTTGCATTCAACCCCCTCCACAATTCGTGGCTTTGTAGATTTGCCCCAAGCCATATTTAGCAAAGTTGAAGCCATGAAGTTGGCCACATGGGTGGCCAGTCAAGGTGTGGCTCTTTGGCTGCTATTTTTAGAAAATTTCAACTGCCACATTCAGCTATGAATTCCCCCCTTGGCTGATCATTCAAAGCATCCCTCATCTCTCATTCACATCTCTTCTCTCACAAATTTTCTCTCCTCTCTCAATTCTTCTTTCATTTTCCTATTTCCTTGCTCTTGTGCTGATTTCTCCTCTTGGGAAAGGGGTCTTCTTCAGACATAATTGAGAAGAAATTAGAGTGTTCATAAGGCACCTTGATAGCCGAGGACAACGGAGGACGAAGAACGGAGCAAACAGTCAAGCCACGGAGAAACACCGGATTTGCTTCTTGTTCCCTATCTCTTTAAATTTCGTTGTTGTTTTGAAAAACATGTTTATGAATATTTATGCTATTGGAATGGTTAATTTAATCAGCTTAGCTTGAATTTAATTCGTGTTGGGTTGATTTCATGCCGTCCTTTTAAATTATTAAAATTGTGTTTATGCTGTTATAGGCCTCGGTAAAATGCTTGATTAAGTAAAATCATGCTTAAGTTATTCTGGCATTTTAATTGTTTAGATAACTAAAGAATTAATTATTTAAACGTATTGAAATTGTAATTAATGGACACAGTACTTAATCAGTGCATGTTTAATTCTTCTAAGGTAGCTGAAGATTAAATTCGCATTGTATTTGGCGATACATATGCCTTGGACAACTTGCAAGATTGGTGTGATTAAATTGTTTCAAGGTAAGGATACTTTGTTACCTCACATGGTCTTTTATATGCTTATTAGGTTGAATTAATCGGTTGAATCGACATAGGAATATGCGAGAGACTGTTTAATTTAATAAGTATGTATGTGCAATAACATGTTTACTTTTATAAATATGTTTTATCGGTCGAATTGACATAGGAATATGTACAAGAGATGAATGGATTTTTGATTTGTAAATATGTTCATAAGTTAGCAAATTACCGTGTTGCCGTGATTTATTCTTAACAAGTATAAGCATAAGTTTAATAATTCTAAGGTAAGAAATGTAACTAATCCAACACAATTATATCATCTTGATTAAAATCAGCTTTTGAAATCGTGCATTAGAACTTTATTTTATTTTATTTTACTTTTTTTTCTAGTTTTTAAATATTTCTTAAATCCAATTATTTTCCCTTCACCAAAGTGTTTGAAATCATTTTCATAAGTAATTCTTTTACAATCCCTGTGGGTACGATAACTCGACATTTACTTGTCACTTTATTACTTGTTGCGATTGTATACACTTGCACATTTCCACCGCCCCAAGTTTTTGGCGCCATCGCCGGGGACTGTTTTTCAAAGCCATTATTTGTGAATCTATTTTACATTTTGTTTATTTATTTTCTTATTGAAATTTTTACTTAATTTTTCTATGATTATTTTAGGTGTTTATGAGTATTGACCAGATTATTGACTTACTCCCTGTAGACCCTGAGATAGAACGAACCTTTCGAAAGCGAAGAAGACAAGCGAACCAGAGAATGACCGAAGAGATGAACTTCAAAAATATGAATCAAGGAAACGGAGCAAACCCTGCTCAGAATCCTATCCTTATTGCTGATGATAGGGATACGGCCTTAAGACAATATGTCGTGCCAGTGTTCAATGACCTTAATCCGGGTATTAGAAGACCCAAAATCGAGGAACAACAATTCGAGCTGAAGCCAGTCATGTTTTAGATGCTTCAAAAAGTGGGCCAGTTCAATGGAATGCCTACCGAAGACCCTCATATGCACTTAAGACTATTCATGGAGGTGAGCGATTCTTTCAAGTTAGCCAGAGTTCCCGAAGATGCCTTACGATTGAAGTTGTTCCCATATTCGTTAAGGGACAGAGCTCGTTCCTGGTTGAACTCATTACCACCGAACTCCATTTCTACATGGCAAGAATTAGCCGAGAGATTCCTCATGAAGTATTTCCCGCCAAGCAAGAATGCCAAGTTGAGGAATGAGATCATCGCCTTCCACCAAATGGATGATGAGTCCTTGTATGAGGCATGGGAAAGATTTAAAGAGTTGTTACGAAAGTGCCCTCATCATGGAATCCCACATTGCATTCAACTTGAGACATTCTATAATGGTCTCAACGCTCACACAAGAATGGTAGTGGACGCCTCTTCTAATGGTGCTCTCCTTTCTAAGTCTTATAATGAGGCTTATGAAATTATTGAGAGGATTGCTAGCAACAATTATCAATGGCCAACCAATCGAGTAGCGTCAGGAACATGAGTCGCTGGAATACATGAAGTAGACACTCTTACTTCACTCGCATCTCATGTATCATCAATATTTTCAATGCTTAAAAATCTTACTACTAATGGGTCTAATAGTTTTGCAGCACAGCTGCCTAATCAATTTGAGAATATAGCCTGTATCTATTGTGGGGAGGGACATTTGTTTGAAGAATGTCCATCAAACCCAGAATCTGTATACTACATGGGTAATCAGAACCAAAACTGAGGAAGGCAAGGGTTGCAATCAAATTTTTATAACCCATCATGGAGAAACCACCCGAATTTTTCCTGGAGTAACCAAGGGGCTGGAACCAGTACTACTTACAACCAACCCAGACCAACCCAGCTGCCTAGTTTCCCTCAACAAGTTCAGAAACCAGTTCAAGTGGAAGTATCCAATAGCTTGGAGAGTTTGCTGAAGACATAAATGGCAAAGAATGATGCCTTAATCCAGAGCCAAGCAGCTACATTGAAGAATTTGGAGAATCAAGTGGGCCAGCTTGCTACTGAACTCAGTAACCGACCACAAAGTGCTCTACCTAGTGGCACGGAGAATCTGAGAAATCCGGGGAAGGAACATTGTAAAGCATTGACATTGAAGAGCGGAAAGACATTAGAGCCCAACACTGTCGAAGTTGAAAAGGAGCCAGCTGACGCTCAAGATTCAGAAGAAGTTCAACCAAGTGTTGAAATCCCAAGTTCACCAGAACCAGAATCTGCAAAACCTGACAAAGTAACCTTAGGACCAGCTAATTTTGATCAACTATCAACTTCGTTAGGTGCAGAATTGCCACCAAAGACGAATCAACCAGAATCAGTTCCAGTAATGAAACCACCACCACCCTACACTCAAAGACTTCAGAAGTAGAAACAGGAGATTCAATTCAAGAAGTTCCTTGACGTACTCAAGCAACTTCACATCAACATCCTGTTGGTTGGAGCACTTGAGCAAATGCCGAACTACGTCAAGTTCATGAAAGATATCTTGTCTAAGAAACGAAGACTTGGAGAATTTGAGACGGTAGCTCTGATGAAGAAATGCAGTGCATATGTTCAGGACAAACTACCCCTAAAATTGAAGGATCCTGGATGTTTTACCATACCGTGCAACATTGGAGTAACATATTGTGGTAAGGCATTATATGGCTTAGGTGCAAGTATCAACTTGATGCCTATGTCAATATTTAGAAAGTTGGGGATAGGAGAAGTTAGACCAACTACAGTTACGCTTCAGCTAGCAGATCGATCCTTAGCACATCCAGAAGGAAAAATCGAGGACGTATTGGTACGTGTAGATAAGTTTATCTTCCCTGCTGACTTTGTAATTCTAGATTTTGAAGCAGACAAAGAAGTACCAATCATCCTAGGAAGGTCGTTCCTAGCAACTGGAAGGACCCTTATTGATGTGTAGAAGGGCGAGCTCACTATGCGTGTTCAGGATGATCAAGTAACATTTAACATCTTTAAGTCTATGCGGTTTCCTAACACAATGGATGATTGTTTTGCAGTATCCGATTTAGAGGAATTAATAGCGGAGAAGGAACTCAACAGTGTTGAGGACCCACTAGAAAGAATTTTGACATTAGATCCCCCAATTGAGGAAGAGGAGGATGACTACTTAGCTTTGCTAGAAGCTAATCAAAAGGGATTTAATCCGCAATCCTGTTTTGAATCTTTGGAGTTAGAAAATAGGGATTACACCCAGCCAAAAGTATCGATCGAGGAGCCACCTAAATTAAAACTCAAGGTATTACCTTCTCATTTAAAATACGTTTATTTAGGTAACACTTCTACTCTGCCTGTGATTGTTTCAGCAGAATTGACCACTAAGCAAGAAGAAAAACTTATCTTAGTTTTGAAATAATTCAAGAAGGCCATCGGATGGACCATAGCCGATATTTGCAGTATTAGTCCATCTGTATGCATGCACAAGATTATCCTGGAAGATGGCAAAAAGGGACGATCGATGGACAACGGAGATTGAACCCCATCATAAAGGACGTAGTAAAAAAGGAGATCATCAAGTGGTTAGATACGGATATTATCTATCCCATCTCAGATAGTTCATGGGTATGTCCAGTCCAGTGCGTACCAAAAAAGGAGGTATCACGATCGTAGAGAACGAGAACAACGAGTTGATACTGACTAGAACGGTTATGGGATGGAGAATCTGCATCGATTACCGGAAGCTGAACAAGGCGACTAGTAAAGATCACTTTCCTTTGCCGTTCTTGGACCAGATGCTGGATAGACTCGCAGGATGAGATTACTACTATTTTCTTGATGGATACTCAGGGTATAATCAGATTACAGTAGCACCGGAAGATCAATACAAAATGACATTCACTTGCCCGTACGGTACGTTTGCATTTAGACGCATGCCATTTGGTTTATGTAATGCACCTGCTACATTTCAAAGATGTATGATGTCTATTTTTACTGACATGGTTGAGAAGTACTTGGAAGTTTTTATGGATAATTTTTCAGTATTCGGAGATACTTACGATGATTGCTTAGCCAATCTAGCTAAGGTACTAAGGCGATGCGAAGAGACGAATCTGGTACTCAACTGGGAAAAGTGCCATTTTATAGTACGAGAAGGAATTGTTTTAGGCCATCGGATAATGAGACATGGGATCGAGGTAGACAAAGCAAAGGTAGACGTTATTGAGAAACTCCCACCTCCAACATCTGTAAAAGGTGTTAGGAGCTTTTTGGGCCACGCCGATTTTTATCGAAGATTTTCAAGGACTTCTCCAAAGTTGCTAAACCCTTATGCAAATTATTAGAGAAGGACTCAATATTCAAGTTTGATGAGGAATGCTTAAAAGCCTTCAACGATTTGAAGAGTCGATTAGTCACGGCACCCATAATTGTCACACCAGACTGGGATTTGCCATTCGTATTGATGTGTGACGCAAGTGACTTCGCAATTGGAGCTATCTTGGGCCAGCGAAGGAACAAAGTTTTTCATCCTATCTACTACGCAAGTCGAACTCTAACCAGAGCTCAACTAAATTATATAGTAACAAAAAAAGAGTTACTTGCTATTGTGTTTGCTTTTGACAAGTTTCGATCTTATCTTGTAGGTACCAAAGTGATCGTCTATATGGACCACTCGATAATTAAATATCTACTGGCCAAGAAAGACGCTAAGCTAAGATTGATGCGGTGGGTACTAATACTTCAAGAGTTCGATCTAGAAATTCAAGATCGAAAGGGAGTAGAGAACCAAGTAGCAGATCACTTGTCTAGATTGGGGCCGCAAGAGGGAAATTCTCCACTTGTACTGATCCAAGAGACATTTCCAGATGAACACATACTGAAGGTAAATCATGTCCATAATATTCCTTAGTTTGCTGATATTGCTAATTATTTAGCTTGTGGTTTGATGCCGATTGATAAAACATATCAACAAAGGAAAAAGTTTCTTCACGATGCGAAGTACTATTTCTAGAAAGAGCCATACTTGTTTAAAAAGTGTGCAGATCAGATGATCAGGAGATGTGTGGTAGAAGATGAAATACCGAAGATTTTATACCATTGCCACTCAGCTCCGAGTGGGGGACACTTCGGAGGTACACGTACAGCGGCCAAAGTATTGCAAGCTGGATTCTTTTGGCCCACACTATTCAAGGATGCATACGCTTACGTAAAGAGCTATGATCGATGTCAGAGGGTTGGAAATGTCACCAACAGAAATGAGATGCCTCGAACAAATATCATTGAGGTAGAATTGTTCGATGTTTGGGGTATTGACTTTCTTGGTCCTTTCCCTCCGTCTTTTGGTCACAAGTACATATTGGTAACAGTAGATTATGTGTCCAAGTGGGTTGAGGCTGAAGCTTATCCGACGAACGATGCTAAAGTTGTGATGAGGTTCCTGCAGAAACACGTGTTCACAAGGTTTGGAACCCCAAGAGCTATTATCAGTGATGAAGGGACCCATTTTGTGAACAAGTGGTTAAAATGGTTGTTAGATAAACATGGAGTAAAACATAAGGTTGCTACAGCTTACCATCCCCAGACAAATGGGCAAGCTGAGCTGGCGAATAAGGAGATCAAAGGCATACTTGAGAAGGTAGTTTTCCTGAACCGATGAGACTGGTCCAAGAGACTAGATGATGCTTTATGGGCTTACAGAACAGCATACAAGACACCTTTAGGAATGTCACCCTACAGGTTAGTCTTTGGGAAAGCCTGTCATCTACCTCTAGAGTTAGAGCACAAAGCTTACTGGGCTCTGGGACGACTCAACATGGATCTTAAGCTTGCTAGAGAGAAACGGATGCTCCAACTCAACGAGCTAGAAGAATTCCGAATGTTCTCATACGAAAATGCTAAATTACTCAAAGAAAGACTCAAGAAATGGCATGACAAGCACATTCAAGTTAGAGAATTTGAAGCAGGTCAGCAAGTCTTGTTATTTAATTCCAGATTGAAGTTCTTCCCAGGTAAGTTAAAATCACGCTGGTCTGGTCCATTTACGATTCATCGCGTCTATCCATATGGAGTTGTTGAACTCCAAGGTAAGGGAGGTAATTTTCAAGTCAACGCTCAGCGTTTGAAACATTACTATGGAGAAAAACCTGAACGGGATCAAATCTTGTTCAGTTTATCAGTTATTTAAATTTTCTTATTTTTAATAAATTATTTAGGGTATATTTTTTGGGATTATTGTGTTTAAATAAATTCTGTCTAGGAGACTGGAACTTAAGCGGGACCGCTTGTGACCCCTCCAATCTATCCGGGAATTGATTTTTACATAATTTTCCGAGAAATTAGTCCCTAAATGACAAAATAAATTTTTGGTTTTTCAAATAAAAGGGTCAATTTTGATCCAAGTTTTAATTTGCTACTCAATTTCAAATTTTCATTAAGTCTAAGGACTTAATTGAATTATTTTTAAATTTTGGTTGCTATTTTCGTAAATAATAAAAACTACGTGCCTCTTTTTGTAAATATTTCCAAAAGGCATCTAAAATAAATATTTTTACTTAATATATATTTTTATATGATAATAGTAATATGATAAACTTTAATATATAATTATATCCATTATAATTTATATATTAACTTTTATCAACTTAGCTTAGAATTAGGATTAATTTTATTTAATTTTATTTTATGTTTATCTTAATAATTTAATAGCAATTGATAATTTCATATGCATATTATTAATTGTTGTTAACTTTGAGTAGGATTAGAATTAGAATATTGTAACACCCTGGTTTAGGGGCTGTGCATATGGGGTATAAATCAAGTGTTAGTAGGTTTTTGGGAGTGCTTGGTTGAGTTTTAGAGGCTCTAAGAATGTTGGGATGAGAAGGGAAGGCTTTGGAAAATTTAGATTTTTAGGGTAAAAAGGAATTGGGCCTAGGAGAATTGAGCCCAATGGGCCTTAGGCGTAGTAGCATTTAAATTTTTGGAGAACAAGAGACCGGCTTAAATGCAAGTTGGACCTATTGGATAAGTTATTTTGGAAGGTTAGAAGGCTTCTATGAAGTCCCGGGATCAAATATTATCTTTGAGGAAATTTTGGTTTTAGGTGAAAAAAACCCCGGAAGTTGGCGGTAGGCCTTAAGAATAAAATGTGGGGAAAAATAACACAAGTGGAGTGTGTGGTGTAGTGGCAAAGTGACGCCACATAAGAGACAAGGGGTGACGCCACAAGGGAAGGAAGGAGGTCCAAGGTTCAAGTCTTGGCTTTTGCATTTTGGTTTCTTTTGCTTGGACCTTAGAATTTGGCCCATAGTTTATATTTAGTTGCGCATGGTTTAAGACACAAGAGGAGCTTGTGGCCAAGTGGTTAACAGCGTGGATTATGTTGCAAGGGAGCACAGGTTCGAATCTCATGAGAAGCAAGGGAGTATTTATTTTGCGATGCAGGACGGGAAGAGTTTCAGTTGAATTTAAACTCTACTCGACGAAGGGATCCCACATCGGAAAGATACAAAGAAGGAAGGTGAAGTGCTAGCTATATAAGGAGCATCCTAGGAGGAGAGTAAACACATCTTGGAGGGCGTTTAGGCACAGGAGTGGTCGGAGCGCGCGGATTAACACCGAGTCCTATCGGTGTGTAACTCTCTCTACTCTAGTTGTAGAGCGGCAAATGCCGAAGTGCGGTCACGGCAATAGTAGCCACACGCGTGTGGCGCGCACGTGTGGGGCTTCGACGCGATAGTTGAGGCCATCAGTAGTATTCTTGTGGGTTGGGGCTGCTTGGGCCGCGATGGGCCGAAGTGGGCCCAATGGGCCCGTGGGCCCTTATGAGTAAATTGTGCGATTGTGTAGTATATAGTGAACTAGACTAGGTGGAACTTATATACATGGCTAGATTTGTGCTAGGTGGGCCACACGAGCGTGTGGGCCCGAATGGGCCGAAATCGAGTTTTAGGCCCAATCGTCCGGTACGACCAGAGATGGTAGCTGAGTCGCTCGGGGTGACATTTGGGCCTTTAGGAAAGGCCATTGTAGGTGTAAAATTACTGAAATACCACTGAAGGGTAAATTACGAAAATGCCCTTGGTTGGTAAATTACCGATATACCCTTGGTGGGTAAATTACGAAAATGCCCTTAGTAGGTAAAATTACGATTTTACCCTTAAAGGTTGATTAGCAAGGTAGGGGCGTGTTAGTTTTCTTTGTGCTATAGTTTTTGTCTTGGCCGAATGGCCTAAGTGTTCATTGTTTTTATGCCAAGGCCGATTGTAGGAAGAAGAGCACATCATTTGGAACCTTTTGTAAGTCCGTTAGTCTGCGGTGCGAAAGGTAAGTAGCGTTTGGGTTTTGGTATCATTTAGGTGCGTAATCATCGCACTATTTCGTGGTTTGGTTTGCTAACATGTTTATGTGTGTATTATGTGTAATAGCCGTTTATAATGGCATAAGTGATGAATAATCGGTGATGGTAAGTTAATCTTGATATACATTTATATATGTACAATGTGGTAGTGGTAAGTGATAAATACTCATTCTATATGATATTCTTGCATGATTTATTGACACATGGGCATGGGATTGGATTGAAGAAGGAAGAAGTGTACACAGGGATGTATGCGTGGTCTAATGATAGCTCAGGCTACATTAGCGCTTGAGGGTTAGCTTTGTGCTACCTCAAGGGAGGTGTTGGCTAGGTGCCCATCTCGGCGGTTGATTGCTATGTGCATCACCGTAGACAGCGATTACGATATTTGGATCACTTTGGTTGATCGGTGGCTCAACCACGGCCTCGAGCAATGAGAATGCCGAGGTAAGATTTATGGATCACGATGTGATCGGTGGCTCACCCACGGCTTGTGCAAAGCAAGTCCGCCAGAGGTAACATATGTGGGATCACTCGGTTGTGATCGGTGGATTAGCCATGGCCTTAGGCAGGGAGTCTGCTAAAGTTGGTGTCACGGTTGGATAGTAGGTTGGGCTGAGATGCATTCTTGTATGATTTGTTTTGATGGCTGTGTGGGTATGGGCCAAGCCCATACGGATGGAAATATGTGTTGTGGTTATGCACCGAGTCAGTGGACTCACTCTTTTCATTAACCATTTCGTAGTGCTTAAAGTCGACCGGGATCGGAGAGGACAAGGTGGCCCATGCCGAGGATGATGTTCAATTATTCCATGCTAAATTTTGATATAAGTACTTTATTTGAATTGTTGGGTTGTAATAAAGGCCATTTTATGTTTTTGGTATTATTTTAACTATGGTTTATTTAAATTAAATTGCTACGTGAAAATGATTTATGGTTTGCAACCTATTTATTCAAATTGGATATTATAAACTAAAGTTTTAAAAATGAATGAGTTTTATAGCAAAGTTTTATTCCAAAGATATGTTTTCCAAAATTCAAAGAAACTACGATGTTTTATTTTAAGATTTTCAACCGTCTTTTCCCAGTGACATAACCAGATTTCTGGTCGTAGCGAATGGGCCGGGTTTGGGGATGTTACGCTTTGGTATCGAGCCCCGGTTCAAAACTCGGCTTTGAGGGTTTTGGGCCCAAAACGTTTCAAAATGGGTTTTTATGAAAGGTTTTCGAGTTAGGTGGCATGGCACTGTACCTCGACCGAAGTCCACGGTAAGTACCCTTACTATTGCTTTTGAGTTATTGATGTGATCGGATGATTGCAATAGTGGATTACTTTAGAATCGAAACTTTGATTGCTCGAAAGAACGACTTCCGAAACTTACTGTTCATAAAATTTGCTCGTGGGATTAAATAAAGGTGGAACAAAATTTCTAATGCATAAAACTTTTAATCGAGTTAAATCGCGACGCTAGATATGAGTTATAGGGGCGTTGTCGTACTTCTTGTGGACGTGGTAGAGGGAATTTTGGTGACTGTTTGTTTTGTTGCTCGTAAAGTATGTTAGCTCTTGGAGATCATGAGTGCGCAGCGATAGCGTAGTGGAGAGAATTGGACTGTTAGTTTAGACAAGTAATTTCGAGGACGAAATTATTTTAAGGAGGGTAGAATTGTAACACCCTGGTTTAGGGGCTGTGCATATGGGGTATAAATCAAGTGTTAGTAGGTTTTTGGGAGTGCTTGGTTGAGTTTTAGAGGCTCTAAGAATGTTGGGATGAGAAGGGAAGGCTTTGGAAAATTTAGATTTTTAGGGTAAAAAGGAATTGGGCCTAGGAGAATTGAGCCCAATGGGCCTTAGGCGTAGTAGCGTTTAAATTTTTGGAGAACAAGAGACCGGCTTAAATGCAAGTTGGACCTATTGGATAAGTTATTTTGGAAGGTTAGAAGGCTTCTATGAAGTCCCGGGATCAAATATTAGCTTTGAGGAAATTTTGGTTTTAGGTGAAAAAAAAACCCTGGAAGTTGGCAGGTAGGCCTTAAGAATAAAATGTGGGGAAAAATAACACAAGTGGAGTGTGTGGTGTAGTGGCAAAGTGACGCCACATAAGAGACAAGGGGGTGACGCCACAAGGGAAGGAAGGAGGTCCAAGGTTCAAGTCTTGGCTTTTGCATTTTGGTTTCTTTTTGCTTGGACCTTAGAATTTGGCCCATAGTTTATATTTAGTTGCGCATGGTTTAAGACACAAGAGGAGCTTGTGGCCAAGTGGTTAACAGCGTGGATTATGTTGCAAGGGAGCCTGGGTTCGAATCTCATGAGAAGTAAGGGAGTATTTATTTTGCATGGTGCAGACGGGAAGAGTTTCAGTTGAATTTAAACTCTACTGACGAAGGGATCCCACATCGGAAAGATACAAAGAAGGAAGGTGAAGTGCTAGCTATATAAGGAGCATCCTAGGAGGAGAGTAAACACATCTTGGAGGGCGTTTAGGCACGGGAGTGGTCGGCGCGGATTAACACCAGAGTCCTATCGTGTGTGTAACTCTATCTACTCTAGTTGTAGAGCGGCAATGCCGGGTGCCGGTCCACGGCAATAGTAGCCACACGAGCGTGCGAGCGCGCGTGTGTGGGGGGCTTCGACGCGATAGTTGAGGCCATCGCAGTATTCTTGTGGGTTGGGGTCGCTTGGCGCGATGGGCGAAGTGGGCCCAATGGGCCCGTGGGCCCTATGAGTAAATTGTGCGATTGTGTAGTATATAGTGAACTAGACTAGGTGGAACTTATATACATGGCTAGATTTGTGCTAGGTGGGCCACACGAAGCGTGTGGGCGAATGGGCCGAAATCGAGTTTTAGGCCCAATCGTCCTGCATGCGACCAGAGATGGTAGCCGAGTCGCTCGGGGTGACATTTGGGCCTTTGGGAAAGGCCATTGTAGGTGTAAAATTACTGAAATACCACTGAAGGGTAAATTACGAAAATGCCCTTGGTTGGTAAATTACCGATATACCCTTGGCTCAGAAATTACTTAAAATGCCCTTAGTAGGTAAAATTACGATTTTACCCTTAAAGGTTGATTAGCAAGGTAGGGGCGTGTTAGTTTTCTTTGTGCTATAGTTTTTGTCTTGGCCGAATGGCCTAAGTGTTCATTGTTTTTATGCCAAGGCCGATTGTAGGGAAGAAGAGCCCACATCATTGGGAACCTTTTTAAGTCCGTTAGTCATGTGTGCGCGTAAGTAGCGTTTGGGTTTTGGTATCATTTAGGTGCGTAATCATCGCACTATTTCTGTGGTTTGGTTTGCTAACATGTTTATGTGTGTATTATGTGTAATAGCCGTTTATAATGGCATAAGTGATGAATAATCGGTGATGGTAAGTTAATCTTGATATACATTTATATATGTACAATGTGGTAGTGATAAGTGATAAATACTCATTCTATATGATATTCTTGCATGATTTATTGACACATGGGCATGGGATTGGATTGAAGAAGGAAGAAGTGTACACAGGATGTACGTGGTCTAATGATAGCTCAAAGCTACATTAGCGCTTGAGGGTTAGCTTTGTGCTACCTCAAGGGAGGTGTTGGCTAGGTGCCCATCTCGGCGGTTGATTGCTATGTGCATCACCGTGAGAGGCGATTACGATATTTGGATCACTTTGGTTGATCGGTGGCTCGACCACGGCCGGAGCGGCGAGAATGCCGAGGTAAGATTTATGGATCACGATGTGATCGGTGGCTCACCACGGCCTTGTGCAAACAGTCCGCCGAGGTAACATATGTGGGATCACTCGGTTGTGATCGGTGGATTAGCCACGGCCTTAGGCGAGGAGTCCGCTAAGGTTGGTGTCACGGTTGGATAGTAGGTTAGGCCGAGATGCATTCTTGCATGATTTGTTTTGATGGTCAGTGGGTATGGGCCAAGCCCATACGGATGGAAATATGTGTTGTGGTTATGCATCGAGTCAAGTGGACTCACTCTTTTCATTAACCATTTCGTAGTGCTTAAAGCTGGACCGGGATCGGAGAGGACAAGGTGGCCCATGCCGAGGATGATGTTCAATTATTCCATGCTAAATTTTGATATAAGTACTTTATTTGAATTGTTGGGTTGTAATAAAGGCCATTTTATGTTTTTGGTATTACTTTAACTATGGTTTATTTAAATTAAATTGCTACGTGAAAATGATTTATGGTTTGCAACCTATTTATTCAAATTGGATATTATAAACTAAAGTTTTAAAAATGAATGAGTTTTATAGCAAAGTTTTATTCCAAAGATATGTTTTCCAAAATTCAGCAAACTACGATGTTTTATTTTAAGATTTTCAACCGTCTTTTCCCGGTGACATAACCAGATTCGGTCGTAGCGAATGGGCCGGGTTTGGGGATGTTACAAATATTTTAATTATTAAATTACTCTAAGAGTTTTACTCTAATTCCTATTACTCTCACTATAAATTCCACCCATGCCTCTTCCCATTCATTCATCACTTAAAACCCAAGTGCCGAAACCTCCTAGCTGAAGCACCTAGCCGCACGCCCAAGCGTCCAGTAGCTCGCGCACATAAGCGCGCCAGTGGCCTCCCCGTGCCGCTACACTTGCTGCTCCAGCCCAGCTGCCCAGGCCGTGTCCTGCTCTTGTGCGCCGCACCTGCGCACGCCTGAGGCCTGCTTGCCGCAAGGCCTTGCACACTGCTGCTTACGCGCAGCCCCTACCGCGCGTTGCATCTTGCTCCCGCACCCATCCGCCCGCGTACCTAGCAGCCTTCCAACACCCGACCAGCACATCTCTTTCACCCACACATCAAGCCCTTAAGCCTTCAACCTTCCTTTTAAATTCCCATCTTTTGTTTCATAAGTATAATTTAGTTTAGGAGTTCTTAATTTTTACAAGGAAGGTGGTAAGAAAAATTTTTTTTCTTAAGTTTAATTTTATTCAATTATTTAATTTTTTAATTTATTGAAATATTAGTAATTTTTATTAATTAAATTTTTGAAAAAACATTTTCCCATCTTATGTTCAGGTCAATCATGCCTCGCAAGAGAACTCGTGCTTCCACTCAAATCGATGAAACGCAAAATAAGTTCCACTATGAAGAAGCCAAAGTAAGATACAAAAGTATCTTCAAAAATCAACAGATGCATCTAGAGAAAGGCTTCACATTGAATGAAAGCAACTACAGAGACTTTATGGCACGTATTCGTCAAGTTGCTGAAGCCCTCAATTGGGAATTGTTTTGTGAATAGAGACCAAGTGTGGATGAGGAACTAGTCCGTGAATTTTATGCGAACTTAACCTCAAGTGAATTGACCGAAGTTTCGGTTCACAGAATCAAGGTACCAATAAATTCAAATGCTATTAATGAGTTCTTTGAATTACCTGATTTCAAAAACGATGAATATTCTTCTCTGTTGAGCAACATTAAGCCTAAAAATTTGCAAGAAATTCTCGAGGAACTTACAGTTCCAGGTTCTAAGTGGACTGTGTTAAAGCAAGGAATCCAGACGTGTTGAAGAGAGTACTTGACACCAATTGCTAAGGTATGGTTCTATTTCATCCGTTTCAGCCTTATGCCTAGTTCGCATGGGACTACAATCTCATTAGAGCGAATGGTCCTATTATACTCGATTCTAACTGGAAAGACCATTGATGTGGGTAAAATCATCCTAAGAGAAATGTGAAATTGTGCCGTTAGACGTTCTAGCCCGGCCTATTTCCCCTTTACGATAACAATTCTGTGCTTAAAAGCAAAAATCCTTGTGGACGTGAAGAAGATAGGGTATAGTCAAGGCACAATCACTGATTGGGACCTCTACCGAGTAGCTGGAGATTCTGTTCTACAGCAACGAGTTGAAGAGAGTGAGGATCCTGAAGAAGTAGAAGATGACCCCACAGAGATCCCGCTAGAGCAATCAACTGAAGTCCCTAGTGAGGCAGAACTAATGGAACAAGAAGCTGAACTTGATATCGAGACCTCAATGTTTGGAGCTCCACCGCCTAGCCCAGATCTTTGTGATGAGCTGTTAAAGCTGATGGACTTAATGCAACACATGCAATGGCAGCAACAAGCCTACTGGAGATACTAAAAAATAAGGGATGGCTCGATGAGGAGTGCCCTCAAGAAAATTTATAATGACCCATTTATTTTTGTGCCTGAGTTTCCAGATTTCATATTTGAACCATGGATTTCATTATCGAAGAGGGAGCAAGGTGATTCATGCAAAGGCAATACTGATGGAGCAAAAGATGAGTCAAATTCGGAAGGATCAGCAAATAAATAAAAAAGGAGGACTTCAACTTTAGTTTATTTTTATTCTTAAGTTATTTTAGGATTAGGTTAATTAGGATTTTTTATTCTTGTACAATAAAACAAGAGATAGGAATCATGAATAAAATCTGAACAAGTCACAAAGGCAAAAGTGTGGCAATAGGTATATACATGTCTAGGATTGGATTTTAGAGAGAGCTTGGTACTTAAGCAGTCAATTTGACTCACCTCCTATTTTCTAAAATCCTACCTGGTGTATAGTATCTATTCACTTTAAACAATGAGAACATTGTTCACTTTAAGTAGGGGGACCGAAAATTTAAATTAATCCCACTCAGAATAAAATTTTCTTTTAATTATGATTAGGATATATTTTGTTCAAAAAGTTGAAAATTTTGTTAAATATGCTAAACTTCAGTATTAATAAAGTTCTATTATTTCAATAAGTTATTATGTTAGCTTAATAATGATATGAATGTATTTTTAATAAAACATGCAAATTCGTACCATAAAATTTTTTAGTTACCTACGAAAAAATTAGGCATGCATGAAAGTTTAAGTCTCTAGAATTGACTTAGTAATTTCTTGAGGCGAAATCCTAGAAAGCATGGAATATTGAAAATGATTTAGGCAACTATTGTTGGACCTTTTGAGCCTTTCAAGCCAACCCTGATAAAATTATCCTTTGAAACCCAACTTTGAGTCTATATGGCCTAGTTTTATTTGAACCTATGCAATATTTAGCCATCACTTTTCTCTTCATTATCTTTAAAATTGTCCCAAACACTAGACTTAGTACTATTCAGAATATCGTTTGAAAATAAGTTTGGGGGAGTTGAAAAGAAATATCAATTGCTCGAAAGTTGTAGTACATGAAGCAAGTGCTCGAATTTGATTTGAAGTTAAAAAAAAAGAAAAAAAGAAATGTACTCGAAATAAAATAGATGTACGAAAGAGCATAAGTTGGTGTATCAAGGGTAAAAATTTCGAAGGTTCGATTTTACGCTAAGTCTAGGGTTTAAAACCTAAAATTATCTATCTTTTACCTACCCCTAAGCCCAGCCACGTTACAACCCTGTTAAAGACCTATTGATTCAAAGTTCTAATGTTACCTACAAATTGCTTTGTTCAACATATGAAGACATCAGTTAAGCTTAATGATTGCAGTTTAATTTTTGAATAAGGGATTAAAATCAAAATGGTAGGGATTAACATGTCTTTATTAAGAAACATTTAGTCTAATTTTGCTATCGCAGTAATTATTGAGATTAATTTGAACGACATATATACTTGAGTAGCATAATTATCAAATTTCTTGTTTTTGAGCATAAGTATATTGATTTCATGATTTTGGGAAGAATGTTGTTCTGAAAGAGTAGTTCAAAAGTGTTTCCGAGAAAATTCTTTTCAAATTTGTGCATTACTGGGGACGAGCAATGAATTATGTTTGGGGGTGTGGAAACACGAAAATTTACGTGTTTTTACATGCCCTTTTTAACTTAAAATCATGCTATTTCGGTTAAATTCTTGTCGAAAAATAATTAAATTGTGTTAAAAATATGAACATGATAAATTTTAATTAATTTCATAGTTAATTTTGATTAATTTTGACTATTTTCGACAGGTTTGCACAAAGGGCAAAAATTGGCTCGGCAGACACTGCTCGAAGAATAAAATCGAGAAGCAATTTGAAGTATCGAGGCAAATTTATTTCCACCCCAAGACGGTAAAATTATGAATATTAAATCATAAATTAATTAATTTTAATTTATTCCCAAATTAATTTGGGCTAAATAAATTAATCTTAATTAATTATGGAAAAGGGGCCTAGTTGAACCGCACTGGTTGAACCGAATTCAGTAAACCGAACCAGCCACCAATTGGGCAGCCCAAACCGTCCATATGCTAACCCAAATCAGCTTATTGGCTGATTAATTAAGCTTGCAAAGAATCCCTTGAAGACTTGTCAAAGTTGCATTCAACCCCCTCCACAATTAGTGGCTTTGTAGATTTGCCCCAAGCCATATTTAGCAAAGTTGAAGCCATCAACTTTGCCACATGGGTGGCCGGCCAAGGTGTGGATCTTTGGCTGCTATTTTTAGCAAATTTTAGCTGCCACATTCAGCTACAAATACCCCCCTTGGCTGATCATTCAAAGCATCCCTCATCTCTCATTCACATCTCTTTTCTCACAATTTTTCTCTCCTCTCTCAATTCTTCTTTCATTTTCCTATTTCCTTGCTCTTGTGTCGATTTCTCCCCTTGGGAAAGGGGTCTTCTTCAGCCATCATTGAGCAGTAATTAGAGTGTTCATAAGCCATGTAACGCCCCGAATTTGGGCCTAGAAGAATTGGGCTTTGGGTTTCAGAAAATTTTTAAGTGGGCGAGAAAATGACAATTGGCATGTGGGCTTTGAGGGTTAATGAATTTGGAGTGTCTAGGGGTGTTGGAGATGTTCTGGGATCAAGTAAGGGTATTGGAAAAACTTTGGTTTTAGCCCAAGGGAACTGTGACTTCAGTTAGTAGGCCTTTTAAATAAATGAAGAAGAAAAATGACACAAAAGAGCTTGTGGTGTAGTGGCAAAGTGGCGCCACTTAGGGAGTAGGGAGGTGGCGTCATTAGCAGGAAAGGGAGTCCAAGGTTCGAGTAGTGGCATGGTATTTTTTTGGGGATTTAATTTTTTCCTTCTAGATGGTTAGTAGTGGCGTTGGATGTGAACTCTGAAGGAAGTGTTCATAAGAGAAAATTAAGGAAGGGATAAAGGAGCTTATCTTAGAGAAAATTTAGGATGAGATTGAGGATTTATCAGGGAGAAAAGTTAGGAGCTGAGAAGTGTGAAGAGTTGGTGCCGTTTTGGGAAGTGGGAAGTGTATAAATTTGGCTTAGGAGGGTAAATGAGTGTCGTTTCTGGGTCTTTTAGGGGGTATTACGAATTTTCATTGTGGCTTTTGGCATTTGGAGAGTTTTGCAAATAGGTCAGTCTTTCTTTTCTTGACCGAATATCCTGTGGTTACCCTCACGCAAGCATATTTGGTCTTTTCTTTTCTCCCCCTCATTCTGTTCTTCTGTTGCCGAATTCTTCCATTGCCGAAAAACCATCATTCCTTTTTGCCGAAATCCCTATTGGTGTTGCGTTCTTCTTCTTTCTCTGAAAACCAAATACTCCCTTATAATCAAATAGCCCTATCTTTTGTTGATTCCTTGTTGTTTTTCCTCCATCACAAATCGGTTACTGTTATCTACTCTTAATCAAGTTTTAAAAGCCGGATCTCGTTCAGTAACTATCTAGGCCGCAGGATCAAAGGTTAGATTCGGTAAGTACTTAGTCAACCTCCTTTAGTGTGTTTTGTTAAAAGCCGAAGGGCTATCTAACTCTATCTTGTCGTTAACCCTATATTAACAAGGGTAGGGTTCAAAGATCGCCAGCATGGTAAGGATCGCTAGCAAGTGGTAAATGTACTCGTCTCAATTGTGGATTAGTAAGTGGCCAAATATAAGTGTGGCTTATAGAGGTGACTTGTGTGGAATAAGAGTCACTTGATTTTTGATAGTATATGTGTGGGTGCAGATCTAGGGGGTATTCGTGAATAGTAGCTAAGGAAGGGCTACTAGAACTGGTGGCACACGGTAAGGTTATGGTAAGGCTTCGGTTTTTGGGTAAATAATGTGGTTAAGTGTGTGATTGATTGGAGATTGGTATTGGTTGTAGGTTCAAGGATGGGGATAGTGTAGCATGCCGCATTAACAAGGTGTGTACATACACCTCACACACGACAAATCGGCAAAAGCCAAAATCTCGAAAAACCGGAATGTCGAAAAGCCGAAAAGTCGAAAGGTTGGCGTCGGCAACCAAACGAGCGTGTGAACATTTGTGTGGGAACACCGATACGATTATTGGGCTGAGAGAGCGATCTCATGGTCTTGGGCCACTATTTGGCCGACCGGGCCAAACGAGGCTAAATGGGCCTACCGAGCTCGTAGGCCCAAATCGGTAAGAGTTGATATGTGAAATTGAATGATGGATTTATATGGATGGTTGTATGATTTGATTATGATCGGGCCTAATGGGCTACATAAACATGATTGGGCTTAATGGGCTATATGGACATGATTGGGCATAGTGGGCCTTATGGGATTTTAGAGATGCATGCTAGGGTTTTAATGGACTCTAGGCCTAGTTCTGATAAATTCTTAAATAGCATAAAACTTATTTTAATAATCAAACATGTCTGTGGACAAGTCGCTAGGTTAGAGTGTGGCAATGGACATATGCATGTCTAGGATTGGATCTAGGGAGAGCTTGGTATTTAAGCGGTCCTAGTGACCCACCTCCTCTTCTCTAGGATCCTACCTGGTGCGTAGTGTCTGTTCACTTTAGCCGCAAGGACTTGTTGATGGGCCAAAGTTCATAACTAAAACCCGAGATGAAAGAAATTATGAAAATACCCCTGTAGGGTAGATTTACAAAAATACCCATGGGTAGTGAAATGACTAAAATACCCCTAGGTGCTTAATGTGTGAAAATGTGTATGTTGCATTCATGAGATATATGTTGCACTTGGGTGGGTTTGATGATACGGAGGAAGATATGTGAGGATCGCATAGTCGCTTGACGGTCGTGGATCCACCGGTTGCTTTAAGCCCATTATATGCTTAGCAGCCTTGCTACAACGTTTGAGTAGTGCCGCTGTTGGTGATACCTTTGAAGTGTAGGGATGGGTGGGTTGATATTTATACCCCCACAGGAGTGTAGGGTTGGAAGGGAAATGGAGTGCAGGGTTGGATTTGGGATGGGAGCATTGCATTCATGTGATACTGATGTGATATGAGGTCATTGTGGGCTAAGGCCCAAGACCACCGATTTTGATAGGGCTTAGGCCCAATGTGATAATCGCATGTTGTTTGGATTACCAAGGGTTGTACACACTGAGTTTCGAAACTCACACCCTTTTTCTAATGTTTTAGGTGGCTCTCAGTAAACGGCTCGACGTGGAAGAGGACTCGGAGGTGGCCACACTGCAAACTACTTAGAAGTTTTTAATTAGTTTCGAATGACTTTATTTTAATTACTTTATTTTCATTGGGATGTAATAAGGCCTTGTATCTCCAATTTGTCTTTACATTTGGGTTTTATTATCGTTTCAACTGCCTAATTATTAAACTTAAATAAATTTCTAAAGTTTAACATGGTTTTCGAAATAACTATAACATATGGACGTTTTCCTAAAACATGGGCTTTCTTCTTAACTTAACAAGTTGCAAGGATTTTGGGTTTCTAAATCTTAAACTTAAGTTTTGAACTAAAACAAGTTGTTTTGGAATTATCCCTTCAATGTGACACGCCGGATTTGGCCATAACGTCTGGGCTGGGTCTGGGGCTGTTACAAGCCACCTTGATAGCCGAGGACAACGGAGGACGAAGAACGGAGCAAACAGTCAAGCCACGGAGAAACACCGGATTTGCTTATTGTTCCCTATCTCTTTAAATTTTGTTGTTGTTTTGACAAACATTTTTATGAATATTTATGCTATTTGAATAATTAATTTAATCAGCTTAGCTTGAATTTAATTTGTGTTGGGCTGATTGCATGCCGTCCTTTTAAATTATTAAAATTGTGTTTATGTTGTTATAGGCCTCGGTAAAATGCTTAATTAAGTAAAATCATGCTGAAGTTATTTTGGCATTTTAATTGTTTAGATAACTAAAGAATTAATTATTTAAACGCATTGAAATTGTAATTAATGGAGACAGTACTTAACCAGTGCATGTTTAATTCTTCTAAGGTAGCTGAAGATTAAATAAGCATTGTATTTGGCGATACATATGCCTTGCATAACTTGCAAGATTGTTGTGATTAAATTGTTTCAAGGTAAGGATACTTTGTTACCTCACATAGTCTTTTATATGCTTATTAGGTTGAATTAATCAGTTGAATCGACATAGGAATATGTGAGAGATTGTTTAATTTAATAAGTATGTATGTGCAATAACAAGTTTACTTTTATAAATTTATTTTATCGATGGAATTGACATAGGAATATGTACAAGAGATGAATGGATTTTTGATTTGTAAATATGTTCATAAGTTAGCAAATTACCGAGTTGTCGTGATTTATTCGTAACAAGTATAAGCATAAGTTTAATAATTCTAAGGTAAGAAATGTAATTAATCCAACACAATTATATCATCTTGATTAAAATCAGCTTTTGAAATCGTGCATTAGAACTTTATTTTATTTTATTTTACTTTGTTTTTTTTCTAGTTTTTAAATATTTCTTAAATCCAATTATTTCCCCTTCACCAAAGTGTTTGAAATCATTTTCATAAATAATTCTTTTATAGTCCCAGTGGATATGATAACTCAACATTTACTTGTCACTTTATTACTTGTTGCGATTGTGTACACTTGCACATTTCCACCGCCCCACCTCTAATTTACACTTTTCTCAATTTAGCCCAAATTACTCAATTTCACTAAAAATTCAAACACAAAACATGTTCATCCTTCACATATCTTTCATATTTCACTATCAACTAACACATAGCTCAAGCATTCATCAATGCCATATCTCAAAATCACCATTAATTTCTAAAATTTAAGCATGGGTTTGAAAGAGCACGAAGCAACGATCACAAAAATGTAGAAATTATCAAAAACCGATTAAAACATACCTTGAATCAAGATGAACAAGGACCAAAATTCTCAAACCTTAAAACCCTTCTTTTACTCTCAATTTTCTGTGGATGAACATTCACTAAATGGCTTATTTTAGCCTTTTGTTTTATGAATAATAACTTAATTATTCATTTCCCAATTTACCCATTTATTAATCATATAAGACAAATAAACATTATGGTTATTTTGTCATTTATCCAACAACTAACCTATTATTGGCTTAATTACATCATAAGGCCTCCTCATTTAAAAGCCACATCAAATTAAGCACTTAACAATTAGCACTCATCATTTTAAACTTTATGCGATTAAGTCCTTTTTGCATATTAAACACACAATCGATATAATCTTCACACAGAAATTTCACACATGCTAATTCACATATAATGAACACAGAAAATAATGTGCTTTCCCGATGAATATTGAATTCCGATGAATATATGTGCTTTCCCGAAATGAATGAGGTCCTGCATTTATTGCTGATGGGATTTGGCTCCGATGAGTAATCCTATTGACCTCATTATATAAAGGATTTAGCCCGGACGGGTAATCCTGATATAATCCCACTCAAGCATATGTTACAATTAGGATTTAGCCTGGACTGGTAATCCTAACTGAACTCTCCTGTGCATACGTTACATAAAGGGTTTAGCCTGAACTGGTAATCATGTTATACGATATGTGGCTCGAGAGTGTGTTTTTTGATTAAGTGCCCTAATGGGTACTCTCGAATAAGAATTGACATGCTATTGAATTGTATACCTTGAGTGTACTACTTGAGTATCCATCAAAATTTCAATGATTCAATGGACACAAATCTTGGCATGATAAGGAATTTATTAACATTAAGCATTCCATAACATGCTTTTCATCAATTTTGCAAATTTACCTAAGCACTTACACTCAATCAAACAAGTTAGTCACATAAATGTTCACATATACATCAAGTAAGCATAGATGATACTCAAAAAACATTGAATCATTGAAATTTTGATGGATACTCAAGTAGTACACTCAAGGTATACAATTCAATAACCTGTCAATTCTTATTCGAGAGTACCCATTAGGGCACTTAATCAAAAAACACACTCTCGAGCCACATATCGTATAACATGATTACCAGTTCAGGCTAAATCCTTTATGTAATGTATGTACAGGAGAGTTCAATTAGGATTACCAGTCCAGGCTAAATCCTAATTGTAACATATGCTTGAGTGGGATTATATCAGGATTACCCGTCCGGGCTAAATCCTTTCTACAATGAGGTCAATAGGATTACTCGTCCGAGCTAAATCCGTCAGCAACAAATGGAGGACCTCATCCATTTTAGGAAAGCACATATATTTATCGGAATTCAATATTCAATTGGGACTTAACCCTTTTTTTCACCATTTCAAGCATGTATTAAGCTTTTCATTATAGCATTCAAATAATGTACATCAATATAAGTTACATTCCATATAAACACAACATTCAATTAAACATATTTACATGCTCGATTAAGTTACACGAACTTACCTCGACACTTGTTCGCATATATAATCTACTAATCTGAAACCTTTTTTTTCCTTGGTCTAACCTCAAATTTGCATTGTTCGGATATATATAAATAGCTTAAATCATTAATTTCTTATATTTCATATTCATTCGGACTTAATTTACGTTCAAGGCAAAATTACCATTTTGCCCCTAACTTTTCCATAAATTCCAGTTTCGTCCGTACGCTAGGAAAATGAAACTTGTGCAATTTACTCCCTATTCCAAGCCTAACCAAAATCCCATTACAAAATTTACAGCACATGTATTCATAAAAAATTAGAATTTTCCATCAAATTTCACAACTTTACATTTTAGTCCCTAAATCATGTTTTTTTTTTATCAAAAATCACTTTGTAAAATTTGTTTATCTATCAACAACCTTTCATTTTCTACCACAAATTTCTAATTTTCAGCATATACATCCATGACCCATTTTCCATACTTTGATAACTTTTCAAATTAATCCCCCAAATAGATAGATTAAACTATCCTGGTTTCAAAAATATCAAAATTACTAAAAACGGGACAAGGAAACTTACCCAATTAAGCCTTGAAAGTTTCTTCTCTCTCTCTCCTAGGGTTTCCATAGAAATTTTGGGAAAGAGGACATGAAAATAAGATGATAATTACTTTTTAATTAATTATCATCTTTTAATTTTTGTGATTTCCAATTTAGTCCCTACTCCTTTCTAATTTTTCCAAGGATGAGTCACCAAAAACCTACATACTTTTCTTAAATGGTCTAATTACCATATAAGGACATCTAGTTTTGAATTCCATAGCTATTTAATCCTTATAGCTTCTCGTAATTAAACACTTAATCGATAAAATTTTTGTATCAAAATTTTCACACGACATGTCTATCATAATACGGACCATATAATAAAATAAAAATAAACTTTATTTTCGGATCAGATTTGTTGTCCTGAAACCACTGTTCTGATTTCACTAAAAAGCGGGCTGTTACAGTCCGTTGATGGTAAAAGGTTATTGCTTTTCGGCTGACTTGATGTTATTGCCATTTGACAATTTTGATGTGATTTTTGGAATGGATTGGCTAACCCAATATGATGCAGTGGTGAATTGCAAGCAAAAATATATTGTATTGAAATGTCAGAGTGGTGAATTACTTCATGTTGAATCTGATAAACTGGATGGATTACCTAATGTGATTTCAGCAATATCAGCATAAAAATATTTCGGAAAGGGTTATGATGCTTACCTTGCATATGTATTGGATACTAAAGTATCTGAATCGAAGATCCAGTCAGTGCCGGTTGTTTGTAAATTTCCTGATGTATTTCCGGAAGAATTACCTGGTTTACCACTGACTAGAGAAGTGGAGTTCTCTATTGACCTTGTTCTGAGGACAACACTGATATCCATAGCACCTTACAGAATGGCTCCTACTGAATTGAAGGAATTGAAAGCACAGTTGCAAGAATTGATTGACAGAGGTTTTGCTCGACCTAGTTTCTCACCTTGGGGTGCGTCGGTTCCTGTTTGTAAAGAAGAAAGATGGATCGTTGAGGCTGTGCATTGATTACAGATAGCTCAACAAAGTTACAATAAAGAACAAGTATCCATTGCCTCGTATAGATGACCTGTTTGACCAGTTGAAATGTGCCACTGTATTTTCAAAGATTGATCTTCGTTCTGGCTATTACCAGTTACGGGTAAAAGATTCAGATGTACCCAAGATAGCTGTCAGAATAAGATACAGGCACTATGAGTTTCTTGTGATGCCATTCAATTTGACAAATGCACCTACAGTGTTTATGGATCTGATGAATAGAATTTTCAGACCATATTTAGACAGGTTTGTGGTGGTATTTATAGATGATATTTTGGTTTACTCCCGAGATGAAAATGAACATGTTGAGCATTTAAGAATAGTGTTGCAAACTCTACGTGAGAAACAATTGTATGTCAAATTTAGTTAATATGAATTTTGGCTATGGGAAGTTAGTTTTCTTGGGCATATAATATATGCTAAAGGTGTCAGGGTGGACCCGAATAAAATTTTGGCTATTGTTAATTGGAAGCCACCAAAGAATGTGTCTGAAGTTCGAAGTTTTCTGAGACTAGCTGGTTATTATCGGAGGTTTGTTAAAAGTTTTTCAATGATAGCTTTTCCGATGACTCGTTTGCTACAGAAAGATGTAAAGTTTGAATGAACTGATAAATGCCGGCAGAGTTTTGATAGATTGAAAGCTTTATTGACAGAAGCACTAGTGTTAGTCCAACCTGAATCGGGTAAGGAATTTATAATTTATAGTGATGCGTGTAACACCCCTAACCCGTATCCGTCGCTGGACTAGGGTTAAGAGGCATTGCCGGACAATCGGAAAACTTTTACAATCATTTCGTATCATAAAGAATATCACTGTCACATCATAGCAGAATACAAGTAATTAGTCCCTTATTGAGGCCTACGAGACCTTAAACATGCATTAGAAATGGGTCGGGACTAAACCGGGATCATACAAAATTTTTCTAAAAATGAAACATTTTTCAAAGATACAGAGGTCACACGCCTGTGTGGGTAGGCCGTGTGCCTCACACGGCCTCAAACACGCCCATGTGTCCGAGCCGTGCCAAAACAGGGCATACATACTGACTTGTCCACACAGCCTGAGACATGCCCGTGTGCCTCACCCGTGGTCGAGCCTGACTTACATCACACGGCCAGTCACACGCCCGTGTGTCCAGCCCGTGGTCGAGCCTGACTTGTTTTGAAATGGAACCATGAAGGACATGGTCGAGTCACACGCTCGTGTGCTCAACCGTGTGGGCAAATATAGGCCATTTGCAAGGCCAAAATGCCACCCACACTTTGGGCTAACCCCACAAGTACCTACAAGCATCATTTCATATACCAATGGCAACCAAAACATACCAAATTGTACATCATTTCTACCCATACATAAACATCACAAACACACCAACTTAGGTACCATTTAGCTCAACTAGATCACAAGCATTTCTATACAAGTTTCATCCATAATCTTACCATCATAATATAACATCTTATCATCAATAAAATACCAACTTTGCTTCATAAATATATCATAATTTTGGTCATCTCAATAGCCATCATAACTTACCAAAATATGCATCATTTAACATGACTACTCATTCACATAACTTACAATTAGATAGCCATATCACATGGCTATACACATATCTCAAACATAATCCTTTCCAACTAGACTATACATGCCATACTTAATATATACATGATCATAAAGTACCAAAATGTGATTGGATAGTGTGATGACAATCCACAACGATCCCCGAGCCTCTCGTAGCTTTAACGATCTATAAAACAATGCAAACAGACACAAAGTAAGCTTTCAAAAGCTTAGTAAGCAATATACAAATAAACTTAACATATAATGCAAATAATCATAATAATACAACATCATTTGAAACACCCCAAACCCGGCCCATTCACTACGACCGAATTTGAAATGCCACTGCGGAAAACGTTTGAAACAAATTTGAACTCAAGGATAAAACATGAAAATTTTGTTAAGTTTAGAAAACAGTGTTCATTAAAATTCTTAAGTGAGATGTGGTGTTTATAAAAATATTCGGATTAAAACTTTAGTATATATAGTTTTAAATAAAATCGTTTGCAAATAATTCCTCAATTGTCAATCCATAATAAAACATAATAATAAACTTAATGAAAAACACTTAAACAAACTTTAAATACTTTTAGGGGCCTTATTACAATAATTGAATAATCAAAGTACTGGAAATATGAATGCTTAATTAATTAAAAATATCTTTCTCCATGAAAATCTGCTTCTGCATGGCCACCTTTGTATCCGCTCCAACTCGGTCCTAGCTTTACGCATCACTTGAAAGGTTTAATAAAATATTGGGTGAGTCAAACCGACTCAGTGCATAGTCATTTCACATGTATCCGCATATGGGCTTGGCCCACATCCACACAGTCCATACACATAAATATGCAATTATGAAGCCCATCCCAACCTAGGGTCCATCCATTTCACCTACCTTAGCAGGCCCCCTGCTCAAGGCTGTGGCTAATCCACCACCGATCACATAGTGATCCACATATCTTACCTTGGCAGACTTGCTGCTCAAGGCCGTGGCTGAGCCACCGATCACCTAAGTGATCCCACATATCATTCAGTCCACGGTGATGCACACAGCTATCAACCGCCGAGGTGGGCACCTAGCCAACACCTCCCTTGATGAAGCACATAGCTAACATCAAGCGCTAATGTAGCACAAGGCTAACATTAGACCACGTACATAAATATGTACACCCCTTTCCTTCTTTGATCATATCCCAAGTCCCATGCATATATGTGTATCATGTCAGATTAACATTTAGAGTAAATATTCATCACATGCTCACCACAAATATCACACATATATCATAGGCAAAATAGAGCACTGACCTGATTAATCGATTACCCACTACGGGTATCCACCATCTTAGCCATTATTTCGGCTTTCATTCACAACATATCACATATACATACTAACATAGTTAAATCAATGAAAAGATAGTGCGATAACTACGCACCTGATTTATCTAGCGAGATCCCGATCTATTGAATCTAACACAATCTAGAATCCCGAAACTTTCCCTTATGCACGCCGATTAGCCCCTAATCCATCATGGATGCCAATCGCTTAGCCACTTAAATACCAAAAATGGCCTAAGGCCGAATGCTAACCATCACTTACCTTGCTAACTATTCCCGAATCACCACCGGTTATGAAGTCACGAAATCCCTTGAAGAATTGAAACCACGAGAGGCTCCTCAATGCACCTTGACGTTAGCTACAACAAAGAAATACCATCTTGTGACCCTATGACATTCGCCAACCATTACATCGTTACTTGAAGAGGCTAGAAGAAAGACTCACACTAACGCTTTCGGTTCTTAAGTCTTGCGACAAGAAGAGAGAATGAGGCCACTATGGGATTCGACTATGGCTTCTAAATGGCAAGGGGTTATTCGACTATCCAAGAAAATATGTAGAATTAAAGTTGAAGAAAAGAGAAAGAATAGGGAGAAGAAGTGAGAAGCAATTCGGCTCAAAGAGAGAATTAAAGGAACAACTTTCGGCCAAGGAAAATAAAATGAAGAAAAGAATAGCTAAAGGATGGTCACCCCTATTTATACTACTCAAATTCGGCACTCCTACCTCCTCTCAAATTCCACTTCCTTCTCCTATAATAACTCTTGAACACATATTCAAAATAAATAAAAAAAATAAAAACTCTATCTCCTTTTTATCTCTTATCACCACATTTAAACTAAATAAAATAACACCTCTATTATCTAAAATAATACACCCATTATCTCTACTTATTCAAAATAAACAAATAACAAAAATAAAACCAACAATTATCCTTACTCCAAATTAATTTTAAAAGGATAAGTAAGCTAAATCCTCTTTCAATTAAAAGTCCAATTGTCGTCCATTGCTTCCTTCTCTCCTGGCGCCAAAAGCCAAAATTAAAACACCCAACTGCTACTCCCACTCCTCGAACTCAATACCTGTTGGAGCTTCACTGCGCAGTAACGCCCAGAACCACCGTGCCCAAGGTGCCTCTTTGTGATATAATTCACCCTGAATTTCTTTTAACACCTCTTTCCCAAGCTCCCTTGTCTCAACGCCAAAAACCAAAATAAAAATACGCTCGCTACCGCCGTGATTCGAAACAAGGCCCTTGTTGCCGCAAGCCGCATATAGCGCTCCAAGCCACTCTGCCGTGGCAGTTTTTATGACATAAACCCGCCAGAAATTCTTTTAAGACCTCCCAAGCTAAGCTCCTACTTGACGCATAAAAATAAAATCCCATTCGCTTCCTCTGCAACTCGAACTGGCCCTCATTGCCGCAAAGCCTCCAAGGCCCCTAAAGTAGCGTCCCAAGCCACTTTACTAAGCCCAAGTTCATGTCCAAAAACGCCTATATTTTTCCCTTAAGGCCTCCCCTGCCTTGCTCCCCTTACTAACTAAAAATCCAAAATTTTTCCAATGAACTTTCCTACATCCTAGGGTTCTCAAAACCCTTAAAACATATCCAAGCATACCCCAAAGCCTACTAACACTGAAGTATGCATCCAACGCATAACCCCTAATCTAGGATGTTACGCTTCTACCCTCCTAAAAAATAATTTCGTCCTCGAAATTACTTACTAACGAATAATCGTACATCTTAACTTACATCGCACTACGCTTACGCTGCGCGCTCTCGATCTTAATAAAACCATCATACTTCCTAGGCACAATTTCTAAGTTCACATCCAAGGTTCCATACACTTCATTAGCAACATAAGAAATAATCGACCCTATAACGAGCAAAGCAATGAAGGATGATCCGTAAATAAGAAACTTACCCGTTGTCACCTCGGCACATCTTCCTCCTCACGACGGCCGATCGCATAAACCAGGCCTTGGTCGCCTTGCATCCAACCTTCAAAGACCTTCGCTTGGTGCTCCACGACCTCGGCGGAACCATTTCCTCCATGGTTCGCAGACCACGATCCCTTGTCGCTTACTAACCATCCCTACCCGGCTGCACATAACCTTGGCCTATTGTCCGAGCCCTATTCGGATCTTGAGGACAGTCTTTAATCAAGTGAGACTTAGACTTACACCTAAAACATTCTCGATTCCAGTTCCAACACTCGCCGACATGATACCTTCCACACTGAGCACACGGACGGTCCAGATTTACAGTAGCTGGCTTAGTAACACGAATAGAATTCTCAACCCTCGGTCTTTTCTGAAAGCTCTCAGATGATTCTGACGGTCTAACACTCCTCTTATCCCGATTCCTATCCTTATCTCTGTTCTGTCTTACAGAGTCCTTAATCCCTTCGGCTACCTTAGCCTTCTCTACTAACACAGCAAACTCCCGCTCTTGATGTGGAGCTATCAGCAATCTTAGGTCGTCCCTTAATCCATCCTCAAACCGGACACATCGTTCATGCTCCGTCGTAACTACTCCTCGAGCATATCGGCTTAACCTTAGGAATTCAGCCTTGTATTCCGCCACGGACTTGTTCCCTTGAACCAGCCCCAGAAATGCCTTCCTCTGCGCATCAATGTAATGAGTTCCAACATACTTCTTCTGGTATGCCACCTTAACATACTCCCAGGTGAGATTCTCAGCCGTAGCACTATCCCGAACTGTGAGCCACCACTGATACGCCTCGTCGCGAAGCAGCGCCACCATTCCTTTCACTTTCTCCTCAGGAGTTAAATCAAGCTCATCCATAATTCGCTCGGTCGCTTCCAACCAATACTCAGCTGTACTGGGTGCCACACCAGAGACACCACGAAATACCTCAGCTCTATTGGCTCGGAGTCACTTGGGTACAGACTTCCTAGCTCTCATATTCCCACCTGCTCTAGCCACCATCTCAAGAACTCGCGCAGCGCCGCTGCGATCAAACATCATCCCCATCTGATCTTGCTGCTCATTACAAAATGCTTTGGTGGAGGTGGTACCTCATTCTCGGACCCTTGACCCGATCTAACGGGTTTCGATCTGACCATTACGCGCCGACCACGTCCCACGACGACCACGTCCTCTAGAACTCATTTCTAGCGCCTCGATTTAGTCTCGATTAAGAAGTTTTATGCATCGAAATTTTGTTCCACTTGTTAACCGCGAACAATTTTATGAAATAAAGTATTTAGAAGTAGTTCTTTCGATCAAACAAGGGTTCGATTCAAGTTCACCACTCTAATTGAGAGAGTCACACTCACATTCATAGAGCAGAGACACATTCATTCATCAACAAGAACACATTCATTCAATGGTATCTACCACACACATTCACTATCCTGGACATTTCGCCTTCCTATCCTGTGGTATTTTCGTCATTTGTCCTAAAGGGGTATTTTGGCAATAAATCTAGGGTCACTTGAAAAATTTTTTACAAATCAAAGGTATTTGAAATTTACAAAACCTCGGGGTTATCTTGAAAATTTGTTTTCCAAATCGAGGTGTTGCAAAAATTTGAGAGATCGGGGTTATTTCGGTAATTTTGGAAGTTAGGGGCATTTTCGTAAATTCTCCAAGTCAGGATATCTTGATATTTGTAAAATAGAAGTTTTTGGTATTTTTGTAAAGTAGAAATATTTTAGCAAAAGTCGAGGGTATTTTAGTAATTTATAATACAGGGGCATTTTTGTAATTTTGTAAATCGGAGATATTTTGGAAAAATTTTCACAATAGTCCTTTACTACAATTAAAAGGGTAATTTAGGGATTTTAAAACTAGGAATTTTATAAAACTGCATGGCTAGTCCCTTTCGGGTTTTAATTAGCGGGTTTAGCAGTGAATAAGTCCCCTTGGTTAAGGTGAACCGTAGCTACGCACTGGTAGGATTCGAGTAAAGAGGAGGTGAGTCGCTAGGACTGCTTAAATACCAAGCTCTTACTGAATACCAATCCTAGACATGCGTACAATGGTTGCCACACCTTAACTCTCGGTGACTTACTTCACGCTTTTGTTTAATAATCCTTAAGTCTTATGCATGTGTTTGAGTAGACTAGTCCTAGGGTTCAATGACCTAATATTCTAATCTACGAGCCCAAATAAGCCCATAATGATTCACATAAACAAGTCACTTCAACAATTAGAAGTACTTACAGTGGACTTCTGTAGAGATTCAGTGCCATGCCGAATAGCCTGAAATAGTTCATAAATTCTTATATTTTTGGAAAGCCCATTTTGAAAAACGTTTTTGGGCCCAAATCCCTCAAAGTCGAGTTTTGAACCTGGCTCGATACTCAAATGAAACACCCCAAACCCGGCCCATTCACTACGATCGAATTTGAAATGCCATCTGCGGAAAACGTTTGAAACAAATTTGAACTCAAGGATAAAACATGAAAATTTTGTTAAGTTTAGAAAATGCAGTGTTCATTAAAATTCTTAAGTGAGATGTGGTGTTTATAAAAATATCCGGATTAAAACTTTAGTATATATAGTTTTAAATAAAATCGTTTGCAAATAATTCCTCAATTGTCAATCCATAATAAAACATAATAATTAACTTAATGAAAAACACTTAAACAAACTTTAAATACTTTTAGGGGCCTTATTACAATAATTGAATAATCAAAGTCTTGGAAATATGAATGCTTAATTAATTAAAAATATCTTTCTGCATGAAAATCGCATCGCATGGCCACCTTTGTATCCGCTCCAACCCGGTCCAAGCTTTACGCATCACCAAAAAGGTTTAATAAAATATTGGGTGAGTCAAACCGACTCAAGTGCATACTCATTTCACATGTCTCCACATATGGGCTTGGCCCACATCCACACAGTCCATACACATAAATATGCAATTATGAAGCCCATCCCAACCTAGGGTCCATCCATTTCACCTACCTTAGCAGACCCCCTGCTCAAGGCCGTGGCTAATCCACCACCGATCACATAGTGATCCACATATCTTACCTTGGCAGACTTGCTGCTCAAGGCCGTGGCTGAGCCACCGATCACCTAAGTGATCCCACATATTATTCAGTCCACGGTGATGCACACAGCTATTAACCGCCGAGGTGGGCACCTAGCCAACAGCTCCCTTGATGAAGCACATAGCTAACATCAAGCGCTAATGTAGCACAAGGCTAACATTAGACCACATACATAAATATGTAAACCCCTTTCCTTCTTTGATCATATCCCAAGTCCCATGCATATATGTGTATCATGTCAGATTAACATTTAGAGTAAATATTCATCACATGCTCACCACAAATATCACACATATATCATAGGCAAAATAGAGCACTGACCTGATTAATCGATTACCCACTACGGGTATCCACTATCTTAGCCATTATTTCGGCTTTCATTCACAACATATCACATATACATACTAACATAGTTAAATCAATCAAAAGACAGTGCGATAACTAAGCACCTGATTTATCTAGCGAGATCTCGATCTATTGAATCTAACACAATCTAGAATCCCGAAACTTTCCCTTATGCCTGTCGATTAGCCCCTAATCCATCATGGACAGAATCGGTTAGCCACTTAAATACCAAAAATGGCCTAAGGCCGAATGCTAACCATCACTTACCTTGCTAACTATTCCCGAATCACCACTGGTTATGAAGCTGTCGAAATCCCTTGAAGAATTGAAACCACGAGAGGCTCCTCAATGCACCTTGGCGTTAGCTACAACAAAGAAATACCATCTTGTGACCCTATGACATTCGGCCAACCATTACACGTTACTTGAAGAGGCTAGAAGAAAGACTCACACTAACGCTTTCGGTTCTTAAGTCTTGCGACATGAAGAGAGAATGAGGCCACTATGGGATTCGACTATGGCTTCTAAATGGCAAGGGGTTATTCGGCAATCCAAGAAAATATGTATAATTAAAGTTGAAGAAAAGAGAAAGAATAGGGAGAAGAAGTGAGAAGCAATTCGGCTCAAAGAGAGAATTAAAGGAACAACTTTCGGCCAAGGAAAATAAAATGAAGAAAAGAATAGCTAAAGGATGGTCACCCCTATTTATACTACTCAAATTCGGCACTCCTACCTCCTCTCAAATTCCACTTCCTTCTCCTATAATAACTCTTGAACACATATTCAAAATAAAAAATAAAAATAAAAACTCTATCTCCTTTTTATCTCTTATCACCACATTTAAACTAAATAAAATAACACATCTATTATCTAAAATAATACACCCATTATCTCTACTTATTCAAAATAAACAAATAACAAAAATAAAACCAACAATTATCCTTACTCCAGCCGAATTTTAAAAGGATAAGTAAGCTAAATCCTCTTTCACTTAAAAGTCCAATTGTCGTCCATTGCTTCCTTCTCTCCTGGCGCCAAAAGCCAAAATTAAAACACCCAACTGCTACCCCCACTCCTCGAACTCAATACCTGCTGGAGCTTCACTGCAGGTAACGCCCCAGGCCACTGTGCCAAGGCGCCTCTTTGTGATATAATTCACCCTGAATTTCTTTTAACACCTCTTTCCCAAGCTCCCTTGTCTCAACGCCAAAAACCAAAATAAAAACACGCTCGCTGTTGCCGTGATTCGAACCAAGGCCCTTGTTGCCGCAAGCCGCATATAGCGCTCGAAGCCACTCTGCCGTGGCGGTTTTTATGACATAAACCCGCCAAAAAATCTTTTAAGACCTCCCAAGCTAAGCTCCTACTTGACGCATAAAAGTAAAATCCCATTCGCTTCCTCTGCAACTCGAACCTGGCCTTCTTTGCCGCAAGCCTCCAAGGCCCCTAAAGTAGCGTCCCAAGCCACTTTACTAAGCCCAAGTTCATGTCCAAAAACGCCTATATTTTTCCCTTAAGGCCTCCCTGGCCTTGCTCCCCCTTACTAACTAAAAATCCAAAATTTTTCCAATGAACTTTCCTACATCCTAGGGTTCTCAAAACCCTTAAAACATATCCAAGCATACCCCAAAGCCTACTAACACCTGAATTATGCATCCAACGCATAACCCCTAATCTAGGATGTTACATCATTAAAGTTTCTCAATTGCAAATTCATAACTCTTCTTTGACTCATTAGTTCAGCCATTGCTTACCACAAATCATATCTCCAACTATCTCTTTTATTCAAAGCTCATTCATACATATACCACATTCCGTCTCAATAAGTTCATACACATATCTCACTTGTGCACCATTACATATACTTACCTTTCATGCTTAAACAAACATACACATCAAACGTACCTGAAACGGTTACACAATTCACATAGTCATTCATTTCTCGAAATTGCCCGTTGAACTATACGGAATCAAATAGGATACTCGAAATATTCAGAATAATCATACAATGCCAACGTCCCAAACGTGATCTTACATGTAACCAAATATTGATGCCACTGTCCCAGACAGGGTCTTACACGAATCAAATACGATGCCAATGTCCCAGACATGGTCTTACACATAAATCTCAAATCGACGCCAACGTCCCAGACGTGGTCTTACACGATATCACATATCGGACACCTATGTCATGACATATACAATCCTATCTATTCCTAGGTTCGTACGGGACTTTTTGGGCTTTGACACCTTGTCGATACTTTCTCGGATTTCATCTATGTATCAAATCGAACACATTCATCACAATCTAAATTTCATAGGTGTATAAATAAACCAATTCAAATACATTTATTTGTATTTAAACTTATCTCGGATTCGGAATAAACAGACGGATTCGGCTACTCAATCACCTTCGACTTCCCTCTGTCTAAATTTGTTTTCTTTGGTTCTTGATCTATACATATTCAAATTTAATCCATTTATTCACTAAATCATTCAATTAAATCCAAAAACACACATTTAGGGCAATTTACAAATTAGCCCTCACATTTTCACATTTTGACATTTAAGTCCTTATTTCATAAAATCACAAAATACACATAATTTCATATGACCCATGCTTGGCCGAATTCTCTATAGGTCCCTAGCAACCCATATTTTTCATTTGTTTCACATTTTAGTCCTTCAAAATATTATTTTCTCAATTTAATCCAATTTACTCAAATTCACCAAAAATTCAAAGACAAAATATGTAAATCTAACACATATATTTCATATTTCATCCTCAAACATCATAAAACTCATGAATTCATCAATAGCATATTTCAAAATCATCATCAATTTACAAAATTAAAGCATGAGCTTAGTAGATTTCATAGCAACGATTACAAAAACGTAGAAATTATAAAAAATCGAGTCAAAAACATACATATATTAAGCTTAGCAATGGTCGAACCCTATTTTGCTTCTTTCTTTTCTTTTTCTTTGATAATTCGGCACAAAGATGATGAATATGGCCATTTTCTTATGATTTGTTTTATTTAATTACGCATATTTTATAATTTACAAATTTAACCTTTAATAGTAATATAAAATAACACATAATGGTTGGTCATAAATGTCCATTAACCATGCTAATGGTTTAATTACAACATAAGGCCACCACATTTTTATAATGACATAACACATAGGTGCTTTTAACATATGGCATGCTAATTTTGCATCTTTCACAATTAGATCCTTTTATCAAATTAAGCACCCAAATAGATAAATTAAATCACGAAACTTTCACATATGCTTAATCTCATATTGCAAGCATAGAAAATAATATTAAAATATTTTTTTGACTTGAATTTGTGGTCCCGAAACCACTATTCCCACTAGGGTCTAAACCGGACTGTTACAATGCGTCATTGAATGGTTTAGGCTGTATTTTGATGCAAGAAGGTAAAGTAGTAGCCTACGCTTCAAGACAGCTAAAACCACATGAAAGAAATTACCTGACACATGATCTTGAATTGGAAGCCATTGTGTTTGCACTAAAAATCTAGCGGCATCACCTGTTTGGTGAAAAATGTCACATATTCACTGATCATAAAAGTTTGAAATATTTGATGTCACAGAAAGATTTGAATGTGAGACAACGTGGGTGGCTTGAATTATTGAAAGATTATGATCTGGTTATTGATTATCATCCGAGAAAAACAAATGTGGTTGCTGATGCTCTAAGCTGAAAATCCCTTTTTCCTTGCGAGCTATGAATACTCGATTGTCAATATATGATGACGGTTCAATCATAGCTGAGTTAAAAGCTAGACCGACATTTTTACAGCAAATATCTGAAGCTCAGAAAAATGATAGTAAGTTGTAGGCAAAAAGGATACAAAGTGAACCGACTCCTGACTCAGAATTTCAGATCGAGACTGATGGTTGTTTGTTATTCAGAGACAGAGTATGTGTACCGAAAAGTTTAGAACTAGTACCGAAGATTTTGAATGAAGCTCATAATGGTAACGTGTCTATTCATCCTGGTAGTAATAAAATGTATAATGATCTAAAAAAGATGTACAAGTGGTCGGGAATGAAATGGGATATTTCTGAGTTTGTATCTAAATGTTTGATATGTCGGCAAGTAAAAGCTGAACATCAGTTGCCTTTTGGACTATTACAGCCAGTTACGATACCGGAATGGAAATAGGAAAGGATCACTATGAACTTTGTATCGGGATTAGCCCTGTCTCCAAAGAAGAAAGATGCCATTTGGGTAATTGTTGATCGGTTAACAAAATCTGCACACTTTATTCTGGTACTTATGGATTCTTAGATAGATTGGCTAAATTATATGTCTCTGAGATTGTCAGATTGCATGGAATGCCTATCTCCATTATTTCAGATAGAGACCCTCGGTTTACATCTCGATTCTAGAGCAAGTTGCAAGAAGCTCTAGGTACCCAGTTACACTTTAGCACTGCATTTCATCCCCAGACAGATGGTCAATCTGAATGTGTAATACAGATTTTAGAAGATATGCTCCGGTGTTGTGTAGTTGAATTTGAAGGTAACTGGGAAAAGTATTTACCTTTGGTTGAATTTTCTTAAAATAACAGTTATCAGTCCAGTATCAAAATGGCACCATATGAAGCCTTATATGGTCATAAATGTAGAACCCCATTGTATTGGACAGAACTCAGTGAGAAAAAGTTACACGGAGTTGACTTAGTCCTTGAAACTGAGGAAAAAGTGAAAGTAATTCGAGACAGTTTGAAAGCAGCCTCTGATTATCAAAAGTCCTATGCTGGTCTTAAACGAAAAGAAATAGAATTTCAAGTCGGTGACAAAGTATTCTTGAAAGTATCGCCGTGGAAGAAAGTTCTCTGTTTTGGTCGTAAAGGAAAACTGAGTCCATGGTTTATTGGACCATATGATATTACAGAAAGAATTGGACCGGTTGTATATCGGTTAACTTTACCACCAGAACTAGATCGGATTCATAATGTTTTTCATGTGTCTATGTTACGAAGGTATCGATCAGATCCTTCACATGTTATTTCTCCAACTGAAGTTGAGATTTAGCCTGATATGACTTCTAATGAGGAATCGATCAGAATCTTGGCATGTGAAACAAAAGAGTTAAGAAATAAAAAGGTAGCATTAGTAAAAGTTCTTTGGCAACGCCACGGTATAGAAGAGGCTACCTGGGAACCGGAGGATACAATGAGGAAGCAATACCCAAATCTCTTTACTGGTAAGATTTTCGATGACGAAAATCCTTAAAGGGGGGAGAGTTGTAACAGACCATTTTTCAGTGAAATCGGAACAGTGGTTTCGGGACCATAAATTCGGGTCGAAAATAAAATTTATTTTAATTTTATTACATGGTCCGTATTATGTTAGAAATGTCATGTGAAAATTCTGATAAGAAAATTTTATCGATTATGTGCTTAATTACGGGAAGGACCAAATCGCATAAAATGAAAAAGTTGAATTCTAGTAGATAGAAGGATTAAATAGCTATGGAATTCAAAACTAGAGGTCCTTATATAGTAATTAGACCATTAAAGAAAAGTATGTAGATATTTTAGTGACTCATCCATGGAAATTTAGAAAAAGGGTAAGGACTAAATAAGAAATTGAAATAATTTAATTAATTAAAAGATGATAAAAGAATTATCATCTTATTTTATATCATCTTCAACCCCAAAATACATGGAAACCCTAGGAGAGAGTGAAGAAACTTTATTGGCTTAATTGGGTAAGTTTTCTTGTCCCGTTTTTAGTAATTTTG
Organism: Gossypium sturtianum; assembly: GCA_025698515.1. Taxonomy (NCBI): domain Eukaryota; kingdom Viridiplantae; phylum Streptophyta; class Magnoliopsida; order Malvales; family Malvaceae; genus Gossypium; species Gossypium sturtianum. The sequence continues at coordinate 46,358,645 of CM046943.1, forward strand.
ATAATTTTAAAATGGGGATAGCTTAATCTATCTATTTGGGGGAACAATTTGAAAAGTTATCAAAGTATGGAAATTAGGTCATGCAGGAATATGCTAAAAATTTGAAATTTATGGTATAAAATGAAAGGTTGTTGATAGATAAACAACTTTTACAAAGTGATTTTTGATGAAAACATGATTTAGGGACTAAAATGTAAAGTTGTGAAATTTGATGAAAAATTCTAAATTTTATAGAATGTATGTGCTGTAAATTTTATAGTGAAATTATAGGTTAGGCTTGGAATAGGGAGCAAATTGCATAAATTTCATTTTCCGAGCCTAGGGATGAAATTGGAATTTATGGAAAAGTTGGGGGCAAAATGGTAATTTTGCCTAGGATGTAAATTGAGTCCACTTGAATATGAAATGTGATAAATTGATGAATAAATTCATTTATATAGATCCGGACAACAAAAATTCGAGGTCAGGCCGGGGAAAAGAAAAAAGTTTCGGATTAGTAGATTTATAAACGCGAACAAGTGTCAAGGTAAGTTCTTGTAACTTAATCGGCAAGTAAATATGTTAAATTGAATGTTGTGCTTGTATGGAATGTGACTTATATTGATGTGAATTATTTGATTGATATAATGGAGAATATAATACATGTTTGAAATGGTGAAAAAGGTTAAAGTTCCGTTTAAATATTGAATTTCGATGAATATATGTGCTTTCCCGAAATGAATGAGGTCCTGCATTTGTTGCTGATGGGATTTGGCTCGGATGAGTAATCCTATTGACCTCGTTATATAAAGGATTTAGCCTGAAAGGGTAATCTTGATATAATCCCTCTCGAGCATTTGTTACAATTAGGATTTAGCCTGGACTGGTAATCCTAATTGAACTCTCCTGTGCATACATTACATAAAGGATTTAGCCTGGACTGGTAATCCTGTTATTCGATATGTGGCTCGAGAGTGTGTTCTTTGATTAAGTGCCCTAATGGGTACTCTCAAATAAGAATTGACGGGTTATTGAATTGTATACCTTGAGTGTACTACTTGAGTATCCATCGAAATTTCAATCATTCAATGGACACAACTCTTGGCATGATAAGAGAATTATGGGATGAAATGAATAATGTCTTGAAGGAATATAGTATGATGAGCTCATCTATGCTTACTTGATGTATATGTGAATATTTATGTGACAAACTTGTTTGATTGAGTGTAAGTGTTTAGGTAAATTTGCCAAATTGATGAAAAGCATGTTATTGAATGCTTAATGTTAATAAATGTGAATTGGTAAGTTTTAATTCCCGTTATACGAACTTACTAAGCATGTAATGCTTACTTAGTTTTATTTTCCCTGTTTTATAGTACTCGGAAGCTCGCGAAGGTTGGAGACTAGTGGAGCATCATCACACTATCTACTAGTTTATTTTGGGTATATATAGCAAAATCATTTGGGTATAATGGCATGTATAGGATAACTTGGCCATTAGTGGCTTGAAAATGATGCTTGTAATCTAGCCATTGGAATAGCTAGTAATGGTTTGTTTTGATATACTTGTGATGTCATACTATGGTAGCTACATATATGTTAAGTAGTTGATCAAATTATGTCTAACATATGGACTAGACCAAGGTAAGATTATAAACATGTATGCATGTATTGATATGCCATGTTGAATGATAGAGTTTGCTTAATTTGAATGCTTGAAATGATTGGTATTTGGATGTGAGTTTTAGTGTAGGTCATTGGTATGATTTTGGGTGAGAAATGAAGCTAGAAATGGCTTTATTCCATCCACACGGGCGTGTGTCTAGACCGTGTGTGACACATGACCTGGTACATAGGCGTGTGGTTAGGCCATGTGTCCCCTACACCTTAAATTTGAAAAATAGAATGCTCAGAATTGAGCACACGGGCAGAGACACGGGCGTGGGTCTCAGCCGTGTGTGCTACACGGCCTAGAACACGGGCGTGTGTCTTGGCTGTGTGAAACCTGCACCTAATTTTGAAAAATAAAATTAACCACACGGCCTAGCACATGGGCGTGTGGCCGACCGTGTGGTACAAGTCAGAGAGTTACACGGGGTCAAACACGGCCTGCAGCATCGGCGTGTCCTAGGGTCACACGGGCGTGTCCCTTGGACGACACAGGCGTGTGAGCCATACACCTTGGAAAATTTTAGAATTTTGCGAAAAATTCTCTGAGTTCTTGATTTTGTCCCGATTCGATTCTAATACTCGTTTTGGGCCTTGAGGGTCCATTTAAGGGATGTTATGAATAATTTCGGTAAATGAATAGTACTTAATGTGAAATTTTCGTAAATGTTCTGAAAGCTCCGGTAATACTCTGTAACCCTGTTTCGGCGATGGATAAGGGTTAAGGGTGTTACACACTAGGCCGTGTTGCATGGCCGTGTGTCACACACAGCTGAGACACACGCCAGTGTCTTTGGTCGTGTGGACAAGAAATAGGCCAAAATCAAGTTGTTTCTTTCACCCAATTCAAGCATGTACCTACAAGCCATTTGCACATATAACCAAGACCTTAAATCATGCCCAAAACATGCATAATAAGACCAATTTAAAAAGGCTATTCATTCATCCAACCAATATGCCATATAGGCACCTCAAACACAACCATCAAAAATGTCTAAGCATATGCATATTTGTCCATAATTCAATGATACACAACTACTTATTTCCATACCAAAACATAACACAATTGATCATATACCAAGTCACATCCTAATATACCAAATTTGTCATTCAAAACATACATCCACTTAGCCATATCAACACCAATCATCAAGGCATCAAAGTGTCAAAAGCACACAAACCATAATACCATATATACATGCCAAACATACAACTAGACCATTAAGCACAAGTCCACATATACATGCCAATATAACCTTGACTAAAACATCAAAATCTACCAATATAATCTCTAGATAGTGTGATAGATCTCCGATGAGCTTCCAAACCGATCGAGCTTCCGATAATCTATAAAACATAGGAAAGAAAACAACGTAAGCATATAATGCTTAGTAAGTTCGTAAATCATTAACATAGCTTACCATTTCTGTAACACCCCTCACCCGTATTCACCGTCAGAATAGGGTTAAGGAGCATTACCGGATTTAGAACACTTTTAAACATTCATTTCATATACAATTTATCAATTCAAATATAATTCAATCACAATCAATCATAGTGTCCCTTAAACGAGCCTACAAGGCCTTAAACATGCATTAAGAGTGGTTCGGGACTAAACTGATAACTCGAAAAATGTTTCAACACTTATAATTTTTTTCTCCAAAATAGGGAACACACGCCCGTGTGACCAGGCCGTGTGTCTCACACGGCCACCAGACACGCCCGTGTCACAGGCCATGTGAACATTCGAAATGGGAGCACATGGCTGTGTCCCAGCCCGTGTCCTACCTCGTGTCCAAACAAGTAAGGTTTCTGACTTGGGTCACACGGCCAACCACACACCCGTGTGTCTAGCCCGTGTGCCCTTCGAAGTGGCCACACACGCCCGTGTGCTAGGCCGTGTGATAGGTCATGCCAAACTAGTAGGGTATACTGACTTATGCAACATGGCCAAGTCACACGCCCGTGTGCTAGGTCGTGTGCCAATTAGGGGTATACTGACTTATTCCACACGGTGCCCGTGTGTGAGACTGTGTGGAGCATACTGAATTCAATTCAATTTCAGCACTAGGGGACACACGGCCGTGTAACATGACCGTGTATCACACACGGCTGAGACACACGCCCGTGTCTCTACCCGTGTGGACAAAAATAGGCTATTTACCAAGCCAAATTGCCACCCAAATTATGCACACCTAAACCAAAGTCAATGGCACCAAAAACATAAAACTTAAAGGCATTATACAACCTCAATCATACATCATTCATACCAAAATACATATATCAACCAACTAACTAAGCCTATACCAAAAATACATCACCTTGCACTGATTCACAAACACAATCAATTTCAATTCATCAACCATTAGCTACCCTTAGAATTACATTAAACCAACCATTTTCAATCAAACATGAACCACATCACTAAGAAGCATTAACACATATATATATATATATATGTACATCACATAATGACCAAAATAAGCCAAGTCACATGGCTAACATACAACCAATTATGTAATATAAACAAGCCAACACAAATGGCCAACAATCATGCTACAATAACAAAATGACTCAAAGTCCCTATACATGCCATATGACCAAACCATAAGTTCAAAAGTACCAAAGTGATGGTTGGATAGTGTGACGATGTCTCCGACGATTCCTGAATCCGAGCTAGCTTTGAATTCTCTATAAAACACGGGAAAAATAAATAAAGTAAGCTTTATAGCTTAGTAAACTCGTACGAAATATACTCAACAAATCATAATACACAAATCATCGATTTAAACTATTAAACATATAATTCATGATAACAACAAACCTTCCATATGTTTAATCATATGCTTATATGCAAATTCATAAACTTTTCTTTTTGAATCTCATACTTTACATGTACATACCTGTACAAATTCATAACAAGTTCATACCTATTCGGAATACTGTCGAATACTTGATATCTCGCACACTAAGTGCCAATACATAGAAGAAGCTATTTTAATCTCGCACACTAACTGCCTTACATAGCTGAAGCTATCTAGATCTCACACACTAAGTGCTATATATAGCCGAAGCTATTTCGAATCACACACTAAGTGCCATATATAGCCGAAGCTATCTCGAATCGCACACTAAGTGCCATATATATTGGAATCATCGTCAAACATGACTATAATATCATATACACAATTTATGCAATATCAAAGCTGTAACACCCCAAACCCGGCCTAGAAGTTAGACCCGAACCTGGCGTGTCACATTGAAGTGTTTTTCGAAAACCATGTTTTCATTGAAAACCCTTCTTGTTTAAAAGCTTAAGTAAAATCCCAATTACGTTAGTTTATTTTTAAAACGTGGTACATTGAAAAAAATTATTAATTTTATTCCCAAAATTTCTTTTTAGTTGTGGAAGCTAATATTGAGAGTAATCGATTTACGAAAATGATTAAGTCGCGAAACCATTTCGAAAATATTGCGAAAACGTAGTGTTGTTTTAAAACAGTTAACATTTTAGAAAACCGTGATTTACTTCTAACGGATATAATTCAAGGTAAATAAAAACCCCAAGTTCAAACCCAAAACCTTAAAGAGGCCTTATTACAAAATTTAAAACCCAAAACGGAATCTAAAGCATAAATGAAGTCCAAAGGCAGTCGTGTGGCCATCTCCGAGTCCCTCGCAGCACCGATCCTCCTAAAGTTGGGGATTACCTGTACAGTTAAACATGGGGTGAGTTTGTGAAAAATCAGTGTGCAATCCCCTCCTAACTAAAACAGTTAGTAAAACAGACCGAATTCAGAATCAGTCTGGGCCGGAGACCAAAACAGTAACAGATCAATGTGTATGGGTCTAAGCCCAGTACAATTCCACTTGGGCCTCAGCCCTTATCAGAATCAATTCCATATGCATAATGTGTGATGCATGCTAACCCATCCCATCCAACCTTGTACTTGCCTCCGTCCAACACTAGACTACCTGCGGGGAATAAATCACCCACGCCATCCCTACACTCCCAATGTTAGCACCGATTCGACACTAATTCAAAATTGCAAAGAAAGTCGCGAAGAAATGAATGGCCAAGAGCCATAAACAGAATGGTTATAAACCATAATCAGGATGGCACAGAGCCATAATCAGGATAGCACAAAGCCACGAGTAATATAATTATCACATAGCCATCAATGATGGTAATATAATTGGCACACAGCCACGAGTCATTATGATCGACACAGAGTCTTCAATATCTAAGTTAGGCACGTAGCCACGGGTAAATACGATTGGCACAAAGCCATAATCAAGATGGCACAGAGCCATATTTAGGTTGGCACAGAGCCATAATCAGATTACGTGGCTTTAAGCCGTCCGTCGGTCCACAATCATCTCATGCGACCCGTGTGACCCTATCAGAACTTCCTCCTTATCAATGTCCCAACCCCATGCAATATGTCGTGTATGTCATGCTCAATCATTACACGTGTATGCAAAATGGCCATGCCCAGTAACAGTTGTTTACACACATATTAAAAGCACATTAGTCACACGACCACAGTCAAGTAATTTAAAACACAGCCATACGATCACAGTCAAATCAGTCAATTCATTGTCTAAGTTAGTCATTTACCCACAAGGGCAAAATAGTCATTTTACCCTATAAGGGTATCCCGATCATTTTACCCTATGGGGGTATTACGATAATTTTACAAACCGGGGGTATTTGGGTGATTTGGAAAATTGAGGGTATTTTGGTAATTTGGCAAATCGAGGGTATTTCATTAATTTCACAAAATGAGTGTATTTCGGTAATTTCACAAATCTAGGTTATTTCAGTAATTTCACAAATCGAGGGTATTTCAGTAATTTCACAAATCGATGGTATTTCAGAAATTTCACAAATTGAGGTCTCAGCGACCCAACAGAAGGTCCATCGTCGCCTCGAGCGACTTAAGTAACCTACACAATCACAACGGTGTAAATGGGCCTAAGGCCCATTACTCGGCCCAAGTGGGTCCATATGCTCGTGTGGCCCAATTAGCCCAAAAATAGCCTTGGCTATACAAGCAGCACAGTCCAAACCAATAGAAACCATATAACATGCATTTTATCTGTGTGAGCCCACAAGCCCACTGGGCCCACACAGCCCATTTCGACCCAACGAGGCCCAGAATAGCCTAAGACCACGAGAGCGATTGTGGTGGCCTCTACAGACTAACGACCATGTTCGTGGGCTCAGTTCACCACATGCACGATCGCACGCTCGTGTGGCATCATACGCCAAATTTTTGGCTTTTCGGCATTTAGCCAATCTACAGACCAATCAGTATGGAATACACACTTTCGGCTTTTCAGCCGATCATCAACAGAGCACAAAGTTACACACCTGCTTGTGAACACTCGCGCACTGCCTTCGAGCGCCAACCTATAATCATTCACAACACATGATTACATGCATAACAACAAAACATAACCAACCTTAAACAACCAAACCTCATCATTCAAACCACAGTCACCTACCTTGCTTGAACCAATGGATACTTGCAACTAAACTGCTGATTAAAAGCGATGACCCACTTCTTGATTAGTATCTACACACGAAACGCACTACCCATTAACAAAACTCGCATGCCCAAAGGCTTGAAACAAACCCATTGTCCAACCAAGTCTCAAAACTAGAGATAGGGAGAAATGGCATTCGGTTTTAAGTAGAACCAAAGAGTGAGGTCTCTTAAAACAAAAAATGAAATTAAAGAAACAGAGCTAGAGTCGATCATACTTACAATTTCCAGAGAACCGTTGTCAAGCCAATATGAGATGAAAAGAAGAGCAACAATCGATCAACACAAAACCCAAGCTACAAGATGTGATATTCGGCCAACAGATTCAAGGTACTTAGGTGTAAGAAAGAAAAGAGTATCCGACTTAGGAGAAGAAAAGGAGAATAATTGATCCAGCAAAGAAAAGAAAGGAAAAAGAAAGGTATAATCGGTTTAGAAATATGAGAGGAGAAAGATAGAGATTCGACCAACCCAGTGGAAAGAAAAGAAAGAAATGAGAAACTGAAAGAAAGGAAAGATTCGGCAAAATTAAGAAAGGAGAAATTGACCACTCATAAAATACCCAAAATGCAATATTTAGCCACCAGAAAAGAAAACGAGAGAAAAACGGTGCTAAAGGCTACCCAAAAACACAATTCGGCACATCAAAAGAACTTGAAAAGCACAAAACAAAATGCTGAGAACCAAACAAAGCAAAATGTAAGCACCTAAAACCTTCTAGCCGAATTTGCACATACCAACACTCCCATTCGGCTACAACTTCTCCCACATTCCAAATTCCTTAAACATCTCCATAAATCCCTCATTGATTTGCTACATAATCTTCTCCCAACAACTCAAGACCATTTCAAACTTCCCAACACAGAGTTCAAATCCAACACAAACTCTTGCCCACTCATGAGCAAAATAAATAATCCCTTTTTGCGTGTAGTGAGACTTGAACCTCTGTCCTCCTTGCAACACCTGTGACACCACAACCACTCCACCACAGGCTCTCTTGTGCCTCTTTTTAATCACAAATACTTAAAAGGCTTACAACCTGGAGTCAGGACTCCCCTAATGCTAAAAATAAAAATTTTCCAAATGACATGGCTTGAACCCAGGACTTCATAGAAGCCCCCTAACCTTCCAAAACCACTCACCTTACAGATCCAACATACATTTATGTCGTTCTCTTGTTCTCAAAAGTTTCGAACGCTCCCATGCCCAAGGCCCAATAGGCCCAATTCTACTAGGCCCAAATTTAGGGTGTTACAATTCTACCCCCTTAAAGAAATTTCATCCTCGAAATTTCCAACTATCTAACAGTCGTTTAACACAGACTACTCTACTACGCTGCCGCTGCGCACTCTCATCCCAATAACACTAATACACTTTTAACTTAATCTTGAAACCTCTTACACACAACCAACCATCTAACAACAGAAGCAAACATATATTTATCACACATGCATACAATTTCTATATTCAAACATCACATCCAAACAAAACACACCTGACTTAAAAGGGACTGTGCAATCCCGAACCCAATGCTCCTTAGACCCGTATCTAAGACACGCTCTTGACTTTCTCCAGCATTCACCCGGATGGTGCCTTTTGCAATGCCCGCAAGCTGGAAAGTTCAGACGCGTCTTAACAAGTTTCACAGAACGAGGCTCTTGCTTCAGAGAATTGTGGTCCCTCTTCCTGCTGCACTCCGAGCACCTAACCTGAAGGGTTTCACCATACGCCTTAACTCCTTCCTCAAACACTTCTTCCAGCATTTCCCTTACCAACCGGGTCAGTGCCTCCGTACCAAGCTCTGGGTTATCGCTACCCGAAGTTGGCAGACTTACCTCAACTACTGTCTCCTGAACCATCTTATTTTCCGGAGAGACGGGCAACTCCTCGCGACCTTGCTTGCCTTCGGAATCGATCACAGTACTGTTGCTAGCTTAAAAAAAATCTGATTTCCAAAACATACACTGAATAAATACAAAATCTAATTTTAAAACTGTCTAATAGAAAACTTACGGATTTGGCACCGAAGACTCGGTAAACCACCTTTTCAGGAAAATATTCAGAAAAACATTTTGATTACTTCAAATCTTTTCAAACCTTTTTGAAACAATTCTTTCGAAACTCCAATTTTTAAAACCCATTCCACAGCCGAGTTTTGCAACTTGGCTCTGATACCACTAAATGTAACAACCCAAACCCAGCCTAAAAGTTAGACCCGAACCTGGCGTGTCACATTGAAGTGTTTTTCCAAAACTATGTTTTCATTGAAAACCCTTCTTTTTTAAAAGCTTAAGTAAAATCCCAGTTACGTTAGTTTATTTTTAAAACGTGGTACAATGAAAATATTATTAATTTTATTCCCAAAATTTCTTTTTAGTTGCGAAAGCTAATATTGAGAGTAATCGATTTACGAAAATGCTTAAGTCGCGAAACCATTTCAAAAATGTTGCGAAAACGTAGTGTTGTTTTAAAACAGTTAACATTTTGGAAAACCGTGATTTACTTCTAACGGATATAATTCAAGGTAAATAAAAACCCCAAGTTAAAACCCAGAACCTTAAAGAGGCCTTATTACAAAATTTAAAACCCAAAACGGAATCTAAAGCATAAATGAAGTCCCAAGGCAGTCGTGTGGCCATCTCCTAGTCCTCGCAAAGACCGATCCTCCTAAAGCCGGGATTACCTTGCACGATTAAAAACGGGGTGAGTTTGCGAAAACTCAGTGTGCAATCCCCTCCTAACTAAAATAGTTAGTAAAACAGACCGAATTCAGAATTAGTCTGGGCCGGAGCCTGAAATAGTAACAGATCAATGTGTGTAGGTCTAAGCCCAGTACAATTCCACTTGGGCCTCAGCCCTTATCAGAATCAATTCCATATGCATAATGTGTGATGCATGCTAACCCATCCTATCCAACCCTGCACTTGCCTCCGTCCAACCCTGCACTACCTACGGGGAATAAATCACCAACGCCATCCCTACACTCCCAATGTTAGCACCCGCCATGGCACTAACCAAAATCGCAAAGAAAGCCGCGAAGAAATGAGAATGGCTAAGAGCCATAAACAGAATGGTTATAAACCATAATCAGGATGGCACAGAGCCATAATCAGGATAGCACAAAGCTATCAATAACTGTAATAAGTTTGGCACATAGCCATTAACGACAGTAATATAATTGGCACACAGCCACGAGTCATTATGTTCGACACAGAGTCATCAATATATAAGTTAGGCACATAGACACGGGTAAAAATGATTGGCACAAAGCCATAATCAAGATGGCACAGAGCCATATTTAGGTTGGCACAGAGCCATAATCAAATTACGCGGCTTTAAGCCGTCCATCGGTCCACAGTCGTCTCATGCGACCCATGCAACCTTAAAAGATCAATACTGGATCCACAGTCGTCTCATGCGACTCGTGCGACCCTATCAGAACTTCCTCCATATCAATGTCCCAACCCCATGCAATATGTCGTGTATGTCATACTCAATCATTACACGTGTATGCAAAATGGCCATGCCCAGTAACAGTCATTTACACACATATTAAAAGCACATCAGTCACACGACCATAGTCAAGTCAGTTAAAACACAGTCATACGATCACAGTCAAATCAGTCAATCCATAGTCTAAGTTAGTCATTTACCCACAAGGGCAAAATAGTCATTTTACCCTGTAAGGGTATCTCAGTCATTTTACCCTATGGGGGTATTATGGTATTTTGCAAACTGGGGGTATTTTGGTGATTTGGAAAATCGGGGGGTATTTCAGTAATTTGGCAAATCGAGGGTATTTCGGTAATTTCACAAATCGAGGGTATTTCAATAATTTCACAAATCGAGGGTATTTTGGTAATTTCACAAATCGAGGTCTCAATGACCCAACAGAAGGTCCATCATCGCCTCGAGCGACTTAAGTAACCTACACAATCACAATGGTGTAAATGGGCCTAAGGCCCATTACTCGGCCCAAGTGGGCCCACACGCTCGTGTGGCCCAATTACCCTAGAAATAGCCTTGGCTATACGAGCAGCACAGTCCAAACCAATAGAAGCCATATAACATGCATTTTATCCGCGTGGGCCCACAAGCTCACTGGGCCCACATAGCCCATTCCGGCCCAACGAGGCCCAGAACAGCCCAAGACCACGAGAGCGCTCGTGGTGGCCTCTACAGACTAACGCCCATGTTCGTGGGCTTGGTTCACTACATATATGATCACACGCTCGTGTGGCATTATACGCCATTTTTCTGGCTTTTAGGCATTTTGCCGATTTACAGACCAATCAGTGTGGAATACACACTTTCGGCTTTTCAGCCGATCATCAACAGAGCACAAAGTTACACACCTGCTTGTGAACACTAGCGCACTGCCTTCGAGCGCCAACCTATAATCATTCACAACACATGATTACATGCATAACAACAAAACATAACCAACCTTAAACAACCAAACCTCATCACTCAAACCACAGTCACCTACCTTGCTTGAACCAATGGATACTTGCAACTAAACTGCTGATTAAAAGCGATGACCCACTTCTTGATTAGTATCTACACACAAAACGCACCACCCATTAACAAAACTCGCATGCCCAAAGGCTTGAAACAATCCCATTGTCCAACCAAGTCTCAAAACTAGAGATAGGGAGAAATGGTATTTGGTTTTAAGCAGAACCAAAGAGTGAGGTCTCTTAAAACAAAAAAAGAAATTAAAGAAACAGAGCTAGAGTCGATCATACATACAATTTCGAGAGAACCTTTGTCAAGCCAATATGAGATGAAAAGAAGAGCAACAATCGGTCAACACAAAACCCAAGCTACAAAATGTGATATTCGGCCAACAGATTCAAGGTACTTAGGTGTAAGAAAGAAAAGAGTATCCAGCTTTGGAGAAGAAAAGGAGAATAATTGATCCAGCAAAGAAAAGAAAGGGAAAAGAAAGGTATAATCGGTTTAGAAATATGAGAGGAGAAAGATAGAGATTCGGCCAACCCAGTGGAAAGAAAACAAAGAAATGAGAAACCGAGAGAAAGGAAAGATTTGGAAAATTTAAGAAAGGAGAAATCGACCACTCATAAAATACCCAAAATGCAATATTCAGCCACCAGAAAAGAAAACGAGAGAAAAAGGAAGCTAAAGGCTACCCTAAAACACAATTCGGCACATCAAAAGAACTTGAAAAGCACAAAAAAAAATGTTGAGAACCAAACAAAGCAAAATGTAAGCACCTAAAACCTTCTAGCCGAATTTGCACATACCAACACTCCCATTCGGCTACAACTTCTCCCCCTTTCCAAATTCCTTAAACATCTCCATGAATCCCTCCTTGATTTGCTGTATAATCTTCTCCCAACAACTCAAGACCATTTCAAACTTCCCAACACAGAGTTCAAATCCAACTCAAACTCTTGCCCACTCATGAGCAAAATAAATAATCCCTTTTTGCATGCAGTGAGACTTGAACCTCTGTCCTCCTTGCCACACCTGTGATGCCACAACCACTCCACCACAGGCTCTCTTGTGCCTCTTTTTAATCACAAATACTTAAAAGGCTTACAACCTAGAGTCGGGACTCCCCTAATGCTAAAAATAAAAATTTTCCAAATGACATGGCTTGAACCCAGGAATTCATAGAAGCCCCCCTAACCTTCCAAAATCACTCCCCTAACAGATCCAACATACATTTATGCCGTTCTCTTATTCTCAAAAGTTTCAAATGCTCCCATGCCCATGGCCCAATAGGCCCAATTCTACTAGGCCCAAATTTAGGGTGTTACAAAAGCATTTAAAGCATAATTGTAACAATGCTCATTACATACGAACTTACCTCGGATGCTACCACAGCGAATCGAGTCAACTACTCCATAACTTTACTCTTTCGTTGATCTAAGTCCGTATTTCTCCTTTCTTGATCTATATAATATCAAATTTAGCTTATTCATTCATCTATTCATTCAATTTAGTACAAAACACACTTTAAAACACATTTACACTTTTGCCCCTAAACTTTCACATTTTTCATGATTTAGTCCTTATCACATAAAATCACAAATTCATGAAATTCAAGACTAACCCATGCTAGCCGAATTACCATTATGCCCCTAGTAGCCCATATTTTCCATTTATTTCACAGTTTAACCACTAACTTTACGCATTTCACAATTTAACCCCTAATTTGTATTTTCACTAAAAATCACTTAACAAAACTTGTATATCTATCGACAAGCATTAATAATCTATCATCAATCATCAATACTCACACTTATTCATCAATTGCAACATTCAAAAATTTAACAGTTTTGCAAAATAGTCCCTGGGTGTAACACCCCTTACCCGTATTCAACGCCAGAATAGGGTTACGAGGTATTACCGATCAATTCACAACACATAGAACATACATTTATGCAATGATAAGTATTCATTCTTATAAATCATTCAAAAGAATCACATTGTCCCTTATAAGGGCCTACGAGGCCTTAAACATGCTTTAGAAGTGGTTCGAGACTAAACCGATATCATACGAAAATTCTAGAAACTTAGAAATTTTTCTTGTAAACAAGGGTCACACGCCCGTGTGAACAAGCCGTGTGCCTCACACGGCTAGTAGACACGCCCGTGTCTCAGGCCATGTGAAAATAGGGCATACATACTGACTTGGGTCTCACGGCTGACCACACGCCCGTGTGTCTAGCCTGTGTACCCTTCAAAGTGGCCACACACGCCCATGTGCCAGGCTGTATGTTAGGCCATGCCAAAACTGTAGGGTATACTGACTTATGCAACACGGCCAAGTCACACGCCTGTGTGCTAGGCCGTGTATCAATTAGGGGGTATACTGACTTGTACCACACGGCTAGTCACATGCTCGTGTGTGAGATTGTTTGGGGCATATTGACTTGAATTCAATTTCAACACTAGGGGAAACACGACCGTGTAACTTGACCATGTGCCACACATGGCTGAGACATACGCCCGTGTCTCTGCCCGTGTGGACAAAAATAGGCTATTTACCAAGCCATTTTGCCACCTCATTTTGCACATACCTACACAAGCACAAATGGTACTAATTCAAGGTACTAATATGCATCCAAATAACATCAACAAATGTTCAAATCATACCCTTTCTTTACCATCAATATAATTTACAAATATGCTACAATTTATCATCTAATTTCATACCTAATTCACATATTCAATTCAATCAACTAAACCATTCCATACATACATTATCAATCATCAATTCTCAAGCACATAACTTTACAGATTACCTAATATCATTTAGCATTATACACAATATAGGTCAATTACAAAACTCAAAATAGAACCATTTGCACATTTATAAACATCATCAACTTTCATTATCATATGCCAACTCAACTGGCTCAAAATACATGTTCATGAAACATACCAAAATGACTCAAACCTATACATGCCATATACTATATATACAAAACTCAAAAGTACCAAGTAGATGGTTGGATAGTGTGACGTAGTCTCTGACGATCCCCGAATCCGAGCTAGCTTTGAATTCACTATAAAACATGGGAAAAACAAACAAGGTAAGCTACAAAGCTTAGTAAGTTCGTACTAAATATACTCAACAATTCATAAAACACAAATCATCAATTTGAACAAGTTAATGTATAATTCATGATAATATCAAACCTTCCATAAGCTTATTCATATACTTATATGCAAAGTCATAACCTTTTCTATTTGAACTTAATACTTACATGTACATACCTGTACAAATTCATAACGAACTCATACCTTCTCGTAACACTATTGAATACTCGATGTTTCACACACTAAGTGCCATCGCATAGCTGAAGCTATTATAATCCCGCACACTAGGTGCCTTACATAGCCGAAGCTATCTCAGTCTCGCACACTAAATGCCATATATAGCCGAAGCTATTCCAAATCGCACACTAGGTGCCATAAATAGCCGAACCTATCTTGAATCGCACACTAAGTGCCATATTTAGCTGAAGTTATATCGAATCGCACACTAAGTGCCATATTTAGCCGAAGCTATATCGAATCGCACACTAAGTGCCACAAATAGCCGATTTGTCGTCGAACATAAATGTAGTCCCGTATATACAATTTATACAATATCAAAGCATTAAAAAGCATAATTATAACAATGCTTATTGCATACGAACTTACCTCGGATGCTAAAACGGCGAATCGAGTCGTTTAGTCGATAACATTCATTTTTCCCGATCTAGATCTGAATTTCGCATTTCTTGATCTAAATGTACTCAAAATTAACTTATTCAACCATCTATTCATTCAATTTAGTCCAAAACATACTTTAAGGCATATTTACCCTTTTACCCATAAACTTTCACATTTTTCACAATTTAGTCCTTATTTCACAAAATCACAAATTAAAGAAATTCAAGACTAACACATGCTAGCCAAATTACCATAGTGCCCCTAGCAGCCCATAATTTTCATTTATTCCCACTTTTAACCACTACATTTCTCATTTTCTCAATTTAATCCCTTTTTGACATTTTTGTCAAAAATCACTTTACAAAAGCTATTAATCTAACATTAAACCTTCCAAATCTATCATAAATCATCAAATTACTCAAGCATTCAACAATGGAAACATGATAAATCTTTAACAGTTTTGAAATTTAAGGTACGGGCTAGCTAGAATACGAAGCAACGATCACAAAAACATAGAAATCATTAAAAACGGATCAAAAACACATACCTAATTGAAAGGAATGAGATTGTCAAAATTTTAACACCAAAGGGTTTGGTTTTTCTTCTTCAATCGGTTAAGAACACCATTAATGAATGAAATTTGATTTTAGTATTACTAATTAAAACATTATTTGTCTTTTTACTAATTTGCCATTAAAAATAATTCATATTTACACAAATGCCAAACCAAATATCATCCACTAACTCACAATTGGGCTATTTACCTCATAAGAACTTAAACTTTAAGGTTCTATAGCTATTTAACACCTTTAGCTATTAGAACGACACTTTTGCATTTTACGCGATTTAATCCTTTTTCTCAAATTGACCAACTAAACAATAAAATTTCTTCACGAAACTTTCACACAATAATTCTATCATGCTGTAAACTTTAATAAAATAATAAAATAAATATTTTAACTTGGGATTTTTGGTCCCAAAACCACTGTTCTGATTTGACTAAAAACGGGCTGTTACAACTCTCCCCCCTTAGGGATTTTTGTCCCCGAAAATCTTACCAGTGAATAGGTTTGGGTACTATTTTCATATAGTTTCCTCGGGTTCCCACGTAGCTTCTTCAACCCCGTGTCGATGCCATAATACTTTTACTAATTCGATTCTCTTATTTCTCAGATATTTGATCTCACGAGCTAAAATTCGAATGGGTTCTTCAGCATATGACATATCAGACTGAATTTCAACCTCGATCAGGGAAATGACATGTGAAGGGTCAGATCGGTATCGTCAAGCATCGACACATGAAACACATTATGTATTTTCTCTAACTCAGACGGTAAAGATAGTTGATATGTCACTAGCCCAACTCGCTTAGTAATCTCATACGGTTCAATGAATCGTGGACTAAATTTCCCTTTCAGACCAAACCGTAATATCTTTTTCCATGGAAAAACTTTCAAAAACACTTTATCCCCGATCTGGAACTCAATATCTTTCCATTTCAAGTCTGTGTACGATTTCTGTCGATCCGAAGCTGCTTTTAAACTATCACGAATTACTTTCACTTTTTCTTCTGTTTCTCTGATCAGATCAACCCCGTGAATCTTATTCTCGCTAAGCTCAGTCCAGTACAATGGTGTTCTACATTTACAACCGTATAGAGCTTCATACGGCACCATTTTAATACTCGATTGGAAGCTATTACTGTAAGCAAATTCAATCAGTGGTAGATATTTCTCCCAGCTACCTTCAAACTTAAGAATGCAACAACGCAACATATCTTCAAGTATCTGAATAACTCGTTCGGATTGGCCATCCATTTGCGGGTGAAACGAAGTGCTAAAATGCAACTTTGAACCCAAAGATTCTTGAAATTTCTTTCAAAATCGCGAAGTAAATCTTGGATCTCTATCCGAAACAATAGATAGGGGAACACCATGTAATCTCACAATTTCAGAAATATACAGCTCAGCTAATTTATCAAGTGAGAAATTTGTACATATCGGAATAAAATGAGCTGATTTCATCAATCTGTCAACAACAACCCAGATCGCATCTTTCTTTTTCAGAGATAAGGGCAAACCCGATACGAAACCCATTGTTACTCTATCCCACTTCCACTCAGGAATCATAATAGGCTGTAATAAACTTGACGGCACTTGATGATCAGCTTTGACTTGCTGACAAATCAAACATTTCGAAACAAATTCTAAGATATCACGTTTCATGTCGTGCCACCAATAAAGTTATTTCAAATCGTTATACATTTTCATGGTTCCTAGATGTACAGATAAACAACTACTGTGTGCTTCGTTTAGAATCTTTCGAATGAGCTCAGAATTTCTTGTTACACATATTCTATCACGAAACATCAAACAATCATCAGGCACTATTCGAAACTCTGAATCAGAAGTCGAATCACACTGAGCTCGTTTTGCTTGCAATTCATTATCAAATTTTTGAGCCTCACAAATCTGTTGTAGAAATAACAGTCTCGCTTTCAACTCGACTACTATCGAACTGTCGTCAGACAAAGCTAATTGTGTGTTCAAAGCACGTAAAGAAAATAAGGACTTTCGGCTCAAAGCATCAGCAACTACATTAGCATTCCCTGAAATGATAGTCATTCACTGATTCATAGTCTTTTAGCAATTCTAACCATCTTCGCTGTCGCAAATTCAAATCTTTCTAAGTCATCAGATATTTCAAACTTTTGGGGTCGGTATAAACATGGCATTTCTCACCAAACAAATAATGACGCCAAATTTTCAATGTGAACACTATTGCGGCTAACTCTAGATTGTGTGTTAGATAATTCTTTTCTTACGGTTTCAACTGTCTCGAGGCATAAGCTACAACTTTGACTACCTGCATCAAAACACAACCCAGGCCATTTAACGATGCATCACTAAAAATTACGAATTCTTTACTCGACTTAGGCTGAACTAACACCGGTGCCTCTATCAATAATGCTTTTAATTGATCGAAGCTTTGTTGACATTTTTTGGACCATTAAAACTTTACATCTTTCTGTAACAGTTTGGTTATTGGTGTAGCAATCATCGAGAACCCTTCAACGAAACATCGATAATAACTAGCCAATCCCAAAAAACTTCTAACCTCGGATACATTTCTAGGTGGTTTCCAATCAATAACTGCAGAAATCTTGCTCAGATACTCTCGAATACCATCCGTCGAGACTATATGTCCCAAAAATCCAACTTCCCAGAGCCAGAACTCACATTTGATGAATTTAGCATACAGTTGCTTATCTCTCAAGGTATGCAATACAATCCTCAAATGCTCGGCATGCTCAGACTCATCTCGTGAATAGATCAGAATGTCATCAATGAACATAATAACAAATCTGTCTAAATACGGTCTAGAAATCCAATTCATCAAATCCATAAAAATGGCAGGAGCACTAGTCAAACCAAAAGGCATAACAAGGAATTCATAATGTCCATACCTTATTCTGAACACAATTTTCGAAGCACTAGTCTTTAACTCGCATTTGTGTTCCATGGAATTCAGAGTTAATTCAGATGATTTTAAATGAAGCTCAAAATAGTCGTTTGGCTGTTCACCCCGGGAGTACAAAAATGTATAACGATTTAAAACAGTTTTATTGGTGGCATGGTATGAAACGGGATATCTCAGAATTTGTTTCGAGATGTTTGATTTGTCAGCAAGTTAAAGCTGAACATTAGGTTCCATCCGATTTATTACAACCGATTATGATTCCTGAATGGAAATGGGAGAGAATCACGATGGACTTTGTGTCAGGATTGCCTTTATCTCTGAGAAAGAAAGATGTGCTCTGGGTGATAGTTGATAGATTGACGAAGTCAGCTCATTTTGTTCTGCTGAGAATAGATTATTCACTTGATAAATTAGCTGAACAGTATATTGCTGAGATTGTGAGATTGCACGGGGTGCCACTATTTATTGTATCTGACAGAGATCTGAGATTTACCTCGCAGTTTTGGAAGAAATTGTAAGAGGCTTTAGGCACAAAGTTGCATTTCAGTACTGCATTTCATCCACAGATGGATGGTCAATCCAAGCAGATCATACAGATTCTGGAAGATATGTTGAGATGCTACATTCTTGAGTTTGAATGCACGTGGGAAAAGCATTTATTGTTGATTGAATTCGCATACAATAATAGTTTTCAATCTAGCATCAAAATGGCACTATATGAGGCTCTTTACGGTCAAAAATGTCGAACTCCATTGTATTGGATTGAGCTGAGTGAAAATAAGATCCACGGGGTTGATTTAATAAAAGAGATTGAGCAGAAAGTGAAAGTGAAAGTGACAGTTTGAAAGCAGCGTCAGATCATCAAAAACCTTATGCAAACTTGAAACGAAAAGATATCGAATTCGAGGTTGGTAACAAAGTGTTTTTCAAAGTGTCTCCATGGAAGAAAATACTTCGATTTGGCCAAAAAGGCAAGCTGAGTCTGAGGTTCATCGGGCCGTATGAGATTATCGAGCGAATTGTGCTAGTTGCTTATAAGTTGTTGTTGCCACCTGAACTAGAGAAAATTCATAATGAATTCTACGTATCGATGCTTCGACGATACAGATCTGATCCATCGCATGTAATTGCTCCTACTGAAGTTGAGATTCAGTCAGATTTGTCGTATAGTGAAGAACCAATTCGAATTTTGGCTCGCGAGATCAAAGAGTTGAGAAACAAAAGAATTTCCTTAGTGAAAGTGTTATGGCACAAACACGGAGTTGAAGAAGCTACGTGGGAGCCTGAAGATGTTATGAGAGAGAAATATCCAAACCTATTCACTGGTAAGATTTTCGGGGACGAAAATCCCTAAGGGGGGAGAGTTGTAACAGCCTGATTTAGACCCTAGTTGGAATAGTGGTTTTGGGACAACAAATCTGAGGTCAGAAAAATATTTTAATATTATTTTTGGTGTTTATAATATGTGATTGAGCATGTGTGAAAATTTTGTATGAAAATTTTATCGTTTGTGTGTCGAATTAAGAAAAAAGACTTAATCGCATAAAATGCAAAAGCTGTGTGCTGATTGTTAAAGTGCTTAATTGGCATGACTTATTAAATGAAAGGTCCTTATGTTGTAATTAGACCATAGATAGTGGAGATGGACATATATGTACATAGTTAGTGGAAATATTAATGAAATAATAAAAGGGAAAATGGTAAAATTTCTATTAGTGTGTATTAAATAAAACAAAAAGATTAAAACATGTTCATCTTTGTTTCTTTCAACCAAAAATAGGAAAATAGATAGGGTTTGGAAGCTTTGAAGCATTCGGCTATCTTGGAGTTTAATTGTAAGATCATTTTTGTTCGCTTTTTTATGATTTCTACGTTTTTGTAATCGTTGCTTTGTGTTCTTCAAAACCCATGCTTCAATTATGTGAATTGATGAATATTTTGAAAAGTGCCATTGATGAATGCTTGAGCTTTGTGATAGTTGATGATGAAATATGAAAGATAGGTGAAAGATTAAAGATAGGTGAAAGATTAACATGTTGTCTTTGAGTTTTTGGTGAAATTGAGTAATTTGGACTAAATTGTGAAAATAATACTTTGAAGGACTAAAAGGTGAAATAAAGAAAATATATGAGCTTGTATGAGCATAGGGAAAATTTGGCTAAGCATATGTGAATGGAGATTTTGTGTATTTTGTGATTTTATGAAATAGGGACTAAAGTGTCAAAATGCGAAAATGTGAGGGCTATTTTGTAAAATGCCCTAAATATGTGTGTTTGGACTAAATTGAATGAATTGGTGATTGAATGAGTTAAATTTGAATATGTATAGACCAAGAAAAGAGAGATTTGGATCGAGATCGAGGTAAAGATAAAGTACTGGATTGATCGGCTAGTTTCGGTATTTCGACGTCCGAGGTAAGTTCAGATATAATACATGTTCTTAAATTATGTTTAAATGCTATGAAATGAATATTTATGTGATTTGGATTAGAAATATTATGCATGGAATTGAGTTAGATGACACTAAGTGTGCATAATTGGAATCGAGAAAGAGATGAATTGTACTGTCTGTGCGATACCGAAACATATTCAATTTTATGTAAAGGCACTAAGTGTGTGATGATAATTAAGTCTCGGCTATGAAATTTTGCACTAAGTGTGCGAATGTATCGAAGAAATATTGAAGATTGATCGAAAGGTGTGATCGATTAATAAGTATCAAAGTTGGATATAAACTAGGTGTTGGCAAAGGTATGTATGAACCTATGTGGTTGATGAACTTGTAAATGATGAAAGAATAAAGATGTGAACATATGGTTATAGTTGAGATTGAGTATTCATGAAAATTTACCTACGTGATTGTTTATTTTAAACATTGATTTGAATTTTTGAGTTACATGTATTGTATTACGAACTTACTAATTTAAAGCTTACTGTGTGAATTGTTCTTCTGTTTTACAGTGTTAGTAAAGCAAGCCCGGATCTGGGGATCGTCAGCGACTCAATCACACTATCGGCTATCTATTTTGGTACTTTTGAAAGATGTATATATTTGGTATATGGCATGTATAGGCTAGTGAATATGGGATGTTTGGACCTTGCCATGTGATATGGCTTGGAAGTTGAATGATATAAGATTTTATATGTAGGCTATGAAAATGATGAATATGGTATGAAGTAGTGAGGATGGAAATGGTATATTTCATGCTTGAATTGGTTAATGAGAATTGTGGTTTAAATGTAAACTTATGGTATGGATTATATGATGCTTGATTTATATGTTTTGGGATGTGAATTTGACACTTTGGATGGACTTATTTGAAATGATATTGAGTATGGAACTAGATGATATAGATGATGATTTTTTGGTGCATATATTAGTATGTTTTGGCTACCAATTAAGGTATAAATGCATGAGAATTGAAGCTTGTAGGTGATTTCAAAGTGTGGATGGTAATTTGGCCTTGAAAATGGCCTATAATTGCCCACACGGTTGAGAACACGGGCGTGTGGCTCGACCGTGTCTTTCGAGTTTGAAAATTGAAACAATTCAGGCTCGACCACAGGCTGGACACATGGGCGTGTGACTGGCCGTGTGGTGCAAGTCAATGTCGACCACGGGTGAGGCACACGGGCGTGTCTCAGGCCGTGTGGACAAGTCAGTAGGTATGCCCTGTTTTGCCACGGCTTGGACACATGGGCATGTCTGAGGCCGTGTGAGGCACACGACCTACCCACACGGGCGTGTGACCTCTGTAACTTAGAAAAATGTTTGAATTTTCGAAAATTTTTGTATGTGTTCGGTTTAGTCTGTAACACCCCAAACCCGGCCTAGACGTTATGGCCCGAATCTGACGTGTCACATTGAAGTGTTTTTCGAAAACCATGTTTTCACTAAAAACCCTCATTAATATTTAAGAACTAAAGTATCAGTTTGTGTTTGTTCAATTTCAAAACGTGGTTCATTGAAAAGTTAATCACTTTTAAAAACGTTATTAACTTCGTTAAAAATCCCTTTTAGTTGCGGAAGCTAATTTAAGGTAAAGAAGTTTAAAACGTATGTTTTTAAAAATAGTAATTCGGTTGAAAACTCGTCTACGTCTAACAGATCTAAAACGTAACAAAATCCCAAATTTAGAATTAAATCCAGAGAGGCTTTATTACTGAAATTAAAACCCAAAATGGAATTTAAAACATATATAAAGTCCAAAGTATAACAACTGCAGTAGTGTGGTCACTTCCGAGTCCCTCGCAGCACCGATCCTCTTAACGCTGGGGATTACCTAACAGTTAAAAATGGGGTGAGTTTACGAAAACTCAGTGTGTAATGAAACACCCCAAACCCGGCCCACGAGATTTGCCCAGATTTGGTATGTTCCTCAAGTAAACCGGTTTCAAAATTCTTTCGTTACCTAGAGAAAACTTGTGCGATTTTGAAAAAAAATTGTTTTGGGTTGGGCTTGTGTTGAAAACGAATTCAATTCTTTATATTAAAAATTTTACTTAAACTTTAATAGGTAAAACTCATAATCATAATAAATAGAAATAAATGGAAAACAATCCAACTATGGCCTTATGGCCTTATTACATCAAATAATTTCCAAGTAATTCAAGTACTTAAATAGAAATAGTAGTTCATAAAATAAAAACTTCATGTTGAGCATGGCCACCACAAGTTCTGCCGTCCCTGGTCCATCACCGATCATCACCAAAAATATTCCCAACGGGGTGAGTCAAACAGACTCAATGTGTACACAAACACTAAATCAAAATAGAATCAGGCATACAAATGTTACGCATTCATATCATAGCATACAAATTATGATGCATTCCCAAACCCAAACCTAATAAGCCATCCGCTACACTCCCCCGTACCAACCTGTACACCGTGGGGACTACTAAGTCGACCCTCCTTCCACTACACTCCATATCGTGGTCTTAGGTCGCCGCATTTGTGGTCTTAGGTCACCACATTCAGATATCGCAGTCTTAGGTCACCGCATTCAGATTACTGTGGTCTTAGGTCACCACATTCAGATACCACGGTCTTAGGTCACCGTGTTCGTGGTCTTAGGTAACCACATTCACTTCCCCTTTCAAACAAACCCATATGCCCCATATAATGATGATATACATAAATATGCCAGAGTTCACATTCTTATCATATTCTCATGTTACTAATGACCTTTTTCATATTCTTTGTAGAAGTAGGAAACGTACCTGAGTACTTAGTACCATAACATGGTACCCTAGCCACTTTCATATTCTTAATATCACATATTTTAATAAAATGTGCCATGAAACATATTAAGAAGTAGTGTGGGGTACACACGATTTGCTTAACCACTTCACTTGAAATCCCAAATCGATCTAATCGCCTTAGATCTCAAGTTCCTACAATTGATTAATCACTTACTATTTAGCATAAAGCCTATTCGGCTAGAAAACCAAATCCTAGTAGGATTTGTATTCTTAAAGCTTACCTTGGTGTCGATTTGATGATTTAATCAAATCCCGAAAACTCGTATTTTTCCCCTTTGAAATCGGCTAGTCACTATATCCCTTGAATTGGTTAGTTTTCGGCTTAAAACACATAATAATAGATCTACTACTAAAATAGGCCTTGGCCGAATTTACCTTTGTTCTTACCTTCAAAATCTTAAATCCCGAATTGGATCATTGCTTCTTTATTCTTTGTCGAAATCCCTATGTACCCATGTTAGATCCAATCTAACATTAAATCATAATAATATAGCTTATGGCGAATGGTATTCATAACTTACCTTAGATCTTAGAAGTTCTGAAAGATACCTTCTTGTAGTTGGCAATTTCTTAAATCCAAAACACCCTTCCTTAACTCGGCCAAAATCCATAATAGAGATTAGTCCTAAATTTTAGATAGGTTTAAAATATAAAAGAATTGAAACCAAACTTTGGATCTTACCCTTTTTAAGAAATCGGTAGCACCCTTGTTAAAAGCCCCTTAAAGAATCGGCCTTGATGACTAGATGATAAAGTTTCTGGCTTTTGGGATTTAATGGAGAAGTCGACTAGGGGTTCTCTTGGGGTATTTGGTTTCACGAAAAATAAGGAAAAGAAACTTGAGAATTTTGGCAATGGTGGACTATAGATTCGGCTTGACAAAAGAAAAGAGAAGAGAAGAGAGGAGAGCACTCGAAATTCAGAGAGAGAGGAGGAGGAAGAAAAATTGATGAGTAGCCCTATTTCCTTCCTTTTATAGCCGAAACTACTCCTCGTAATCCCTTACTTGGCCACCACTCTTCTTTATTTGATAGCTTTATCTCATAATTTAAAATAATTAGAGAATAATCCTTTATTATCTCTTCAAAAATAATCCAAATTAAATCCCTTATTTATCACCTTATTAATCGAATATTAAAGAGAATAAAACTCCTCCTTTCTAGAAGGCTTGTGCCGTCCACCTCGTAGCTTCTGGAAGCAAAAATAAAACTTCTTTTATTTTCTTCCCATGTGACTCGAACCTGTGCCCAACACCTTTCATGTGGCGCCATTTCAGAGGCCCTAAGTGGCATCTTGAGCCACTTTTCCAAGCCTGTTTGTGTGTCAAATTTCACAAACTTTTTCTTTTAAGGCCACCTTGCCTTAATTTCCTCTTTTAAACTTTAAAACTCGACATTTCTAAGTCATTTCTAAGTTTCCAAAAATTTTAGTTCGGCTCTGTAAACTTGACATTTTCTTACATTTCCAAGTTTCAGAAATGTGCACTTTCCTATTTTGAATCATTTCCAAATCATTTCCATCCATTTCCAAGTTTCCAAAAATGTTCACTTTCCATTTTTTTAACTTAACATTTCTATTCATTTTCGTGTTTCCAAAATTGTTCAAAATTTATTCTTAGTACATAAAACATGTTACTTCATACAATTAAACCGAAAATGCATAGGCCCTTTCCGTGATGTTACAATTCTACCCCCTTAAAATAATTTCGTCCTCAAAATTTTCTAACTAAAATAATTGAGGGTATTGTTGTCGCATTGCCTCTTCCGGTTCCCACGAAGCTTCTTCCGATCCATGATTGCGCCATAACACCTTGACTAGAGGAACCGACTTCCTCCGTAGCACTTTCACATCACGCCCAATATCCGAATCGGCTCTTCCTCGTAGGATAAGTCCGGCCTTAGCTCTACTTCTTCGATAGGTACCACATGAGACGGATCCGATCGATAACGACGTAGCATGGATACATGGAATACATCGTGCATCTGCCGCAACTCGGTGGCAACTCCAATTGGTATGCCATCTTTGCTCCAACTCGTTTCAATTACTCGATAGGGCCCTATAAACCTTGGGCTTAACTTCTTCCATGCGGCCAAAACTCATTACCTTTTCCAAGGCGAGACTTTCGAAACACTTGGTCTCCCACTTCAAACTCTATTTCCTTCCGCTTATGGTCTCAGCGTCGACTTACGCCTATCGAGGCTTCCTTTAACCGTGCTCGAATCATCTCAACCTTCTCTTTAGTTTCGACCACTAACTCGGGACCCAAAACTCGACGTTCTCCTAACTCAGTCCAACAAGTAGGAGTTCTACACTTCCGACCATACAATGCTTCATATGGTGCCATCCGAATGCTAGCCTTGATAGTCGTTGTTGTAGGTGAACTCAACTAAAGGCAAATAGTCTTCCCAACTTCCTCGAAATCCATCACACGACCTCTCAACATATCCTCCAACACTTGTATAACTCTTCGTTCGGACTGCCCGTCTGATTGTGGATGGAAAGCCGTAGTGAAGTCCAATTTAGTGCCTAAAGCTTGATGAAGTGCCCTCTAGAACCGAGACGTAAACCTTGGGTCTCTGTCGGAGATGATCGATACTGGTACACCATGTAACCTCACAATTTCCGCCACATATAACTTAGCCACTTACAAGAGAATAGTCAACTCTTATCGGGATGAAGTGCGCGGACTTAGTCAAACGGTCCACTATCACCCATACCGAGTCCTTCTTAGTAGGCGTAAGGGAAGCCCACTAACAAAATCCATGGTAATTCTCTCCCACTTCCATTGCGAAATCTCGATTGGTTGAAGCAATCTGATGGAACTTGGTGTTCACCTTAACTTGCGACACGTCAAACATTTCCCCACAAATTCAGTCACTTCTTGCTTAAGATCGGACCACCAAAATTGTTCCCTTAGATCTCTCAGACAACTTAATGCCTCCGGGATGCATAGCATAAGGGCTACTATGCGCCTCCCGAAGAATCCTTTATCTTAACTCCTTGTCCTTAGGCATACATGCCTTTCCCTTGAAGCACAATACTCCTCATCATTAACACTATAATCCTCTAACTCTCTTACTCGCACTTGTTGTAACTTAGCACTTAGATCCTTATCAACCAATCTGTCCCTCTTTCACCTCCTTCACCATGTGGGCTTGACTTGCAACTCGCCAACAAAGCTTCCATCATCGTACAAACTTAAGTGAGCGAACATAGCCCTTAGATCCGACACAACCTTCCGACTTAGGGCATCCGCTACCACATTCGCCTTGCCCTGATGATATTCTATCGAATGATCGTAGTCCTTCAACAACTCCACCCACCTTCGTTGCCTCAAGTTCAACTCCTTCGAGTCAACAGATACTTAAGGCTCTTGTGGTCTGTGTAGATCACCGACCTTTCTCCATAGAGGTAGTGCCTCCAAACCTTAAGGGCGAAAACCACTGCTTTGCGGTTCAAGTCATGAGTTGGGTAGTTAACCTCATGAGGCCTTAGTTGCCGAGACGCATAAGCGACTACTTTTCTTTCTTGCATTAGCACACATCCTAATCCCGTATGCGAAGCGTCACAAGACACCACAAAATCCTTCCCACCTCAAATTTGAATTAACACTGGAGCCTCCGTCAACACCTTCTTAAGGTTGTCAAAGCTCTTCATGCTTATCGGACCATTCAAAGGGTACTTCCGTCCTTAGTAACTTTGTCAAAGGTGCGGCTATTGACGAGAATCCTTCTACGAACCTTCTCTGTAATAGCCACAAAACCTAAGAAACTTCGAATCTCACCCACGGACCTAGGTGGTTTCCAATCCAACACCGCCTCGATCTTCCTAGGATCCACTCTTATTCCTTCTCATGATACCACATGCCCTAAGAATGCCACCTCCTTAAGCCAAAATCCACACTTGCCGAATTTGGCATGAGCTTCTTCTCCTTAACACTTGTAGCACCACTCGGAGATGTTCATCATGCTCCTCTTCGGACTTAGAATACACCAAAATATCGTCGATGAACACAACGACGAACCTATCCAAGTAGGGTTGAAAAACTCGGTTCATCATATCCATGAACGCTTGCCGGAGCGCTTGTCAATCCAAACGGCATCACCACAAACTCAAAATGGTCGATCTTGTCCTAGAAGTGGTCTTATGGATATCCGCCTCCTTCACCTTCAATCGTGATATCCCGACCTTAAGTCTATCTTTGAGAATATCATGGCCCCCTTCACCGATCGAACAAGTCATCGATCCTTGGCAAAGGATACTTTTTCTTGATGGCCACTTATTTAATCGACGGTAATCTATGCACATACGCATAGTTCCGTCCTTCTTCTTTACAAATGAACTGGTGCTCCCCATGGAGACACACTGGGTCGTATGAACCCACGATCCAACAACTCTTGGATTTGAGCCTTGAGCTCAACTAACTCCTTTGGCGCCATTCGGTATGGAGCGATTGACATAGGAGCTGCTTCCTGTAGTAAGTCTATTCCAAACTCCACCTCCCTATCCGGGGTATTCTCAGTAATTCCTCCGGAAATACATCTTCAAAGTCTTTCACCGTTCTAACTCCACTGACACCTTCTTCCTTTCCACCTAACGCACTTACGAAGGCTAAGAACGCCTTGCACCCTTTCTTAACCATTTTCTCGGCCTTCAACGCCAAACTACGTTGGACGGTAGTTTCTTCTCGCTCCGATCATTACTACTACTTCATCCTCCGAGGTCCTTAGTTCCATTCGTTTAGCCGCACAATCCAACACGGCTCTTCTGCTCTACTAGCCACCCATTCCAAGTATAAGTTCAAACTCCCGAAAGGTAGTTCCATTAAGTCACCCAAAAAGTTCACTCCACAGAATCTCTAGGGGTACATTCCAAAAGATCTTATCCACCACTACGCTTAGGCCTAATGGGCTTACTACTGATCGCCTTCCTATCGTAAGGTTCGAGTCTAGGCCTAGTGTTTACACTACACTACATGCAACATAGGAATGGGTCGAGCCCACATCAATTAGAGAAAAATAGGGCTCGTCAAAAATAAAGAACGTGCCAGCTTATAACGTGCGCGCGCGTCTCCATCTTCCTCCCGCGAACCACATAAACCAAACCTGGTTGCCTTGCCTCAAATTAGCAAAGACCTCTCCGCCTTGTGTTCCACGGCCTCTTCCAAACCATTCCTCTCATTACTCGAACCACGACCTCATTGAGGTCGCGGTCCTCCTCTACCACCGACTAACATTCCGAGCTATTGGTCGGCTTTCATCCGATTGCTTAGGACAATCCTTGATCACATGGTACTTGGACCCACATCTAAAACATCCTCCTGTTTCTTTCTTCGGCACTCTCCTAAGTGCTTCTTTCCACACACATCACAAGGTCGATACACGCCCTTCTTCCGAACCAACTTCTTTCGACCTCGCGCCCATCAACTCTAGGCCTCTTATGAACCTTTCCAGACGTTCCAAAACCTCTTTTGGGCCTATTCCTATCCATAGCCCGGTTTGTAGAATCCTTGATTCCTTCACCACCTTGGCCTTTTCTACCAAAGCGTAAAACTCCCGCCTCCCGATGCGGTGCTATCAACGATCCTCGAGATCATCCCTTAGCCCGTCCTCAAAACGGATACAGCGCTCATGCTCGGTTGCCACTACTCGAGCATATCGGCTCAACCTCGTGAATTCACCTCATACTCCGCCACGAACTTGTTCCCTTGAACCACCCGAAATGCCTTCCTTTGCTCATCAAGATACCCGGTCCCACATACTTCTTCCAAATACTTCCTTAACATATTCCTGTGTCGATCCTCGGTCCGTGGCACCATCCCGAATAGTCAACCACCACTGATACGCTTCATCGCGTAACAGTGCCACCATTCCTTTTAACTTCTCCTCAGGGGTCAAGTCAAGCTCATCCATGATGCGCTCTGTTGCTTCCAACCAAGACTTTCCGAACCGGGTGCCACACCCGATACCCCACGAAACATTTCGGCTCTATTAGCTCGGAGCCGCCGAGCACTGCACTTCACGGGTTCCCGAATTTCCTCCGCACTGACCACCAACTCTAAAACTCGTAGCACGACCGCGACACAAAGATCATCCCCCCGTCTGAGCTTGCTGCTCAACACCAACAGTTGGGGGTGGTGGTGGCGGTGGTATCTCATTGTCAGACCCTTGACCCGATCTAACGGGTTCTGACACCGTCATCCTTCCTCTACCTCGTCCACGACGACCACGTCCTCTAGAGCTCATTTCTAACGTCGTGATCTGATTAAGAAGTCTTATGAATTAGTCTTTGTTTCACTTGATTACCCGCAAAGAAATTTTATGAAAAGAGTTTTATGAGTGGTTCTTTCGTATGCACACAGTCTTTCCATTCATTCATCCATACATCCATCAAACAATCATGAACTCTCGTTCATTCAGAGAAAGGTTGTAGTTTTCATTGTTATTGTTTTTTTTTCTTCCACTACCCAGGGGTATTTTCATAATTCTGTCCTATAGGGGTATTTTCGTAATTTTTCAAAAGGAAAAAGTTCCTTGGTGATTTTGTCACAAAGTATTTTGGTATTTTTAAATTTCTGGGGTATTTTGAAAAATTTTGAAATCCAGGGGTATTTTCGATGATTTTTTTTCCAAGCGGGGTAAATTTGTAAAATCTTATAAATCAGGGATATTTCAAAGGTTGCAAAACTTTGAGGGTTATTTTTGAGATTTGTACTTTTCAAAACGGTGATGTTGCAAAAATTTTGGAAATCAGGGTCATTTTGGTAATTTTATAAGTTAGGGGCAATTTTGAAATTTCCAAAATTCAAGGTATTTTAGATAATTTGCAAATTAGGGTTTTGAACATTGATAAAATAATGAAATTTTGGCAAAACTGCTGGGTAGTTGGTCATTTTATAAACCAAGGGTATTTTGGTAATTTTACCACTAGGGGCATTTTTGTATAAATCTAAATCTTTCGTAAAATTTTGTAAAGATGGTTTTCATGAATTTAGAAGAAAGTTTTAAGAGTTCTAAAACTAGGGTTTTGTTATTTTTATAAAAACACGCTAATTCCTTTCGGGTTTTAGTTATTGTGTTTAGCCTATGACCGAGTCCTCTTGGTCGGGGTGAACCAAAGCTACGCACTGTGCAGGATTCGAGTGGAGAGGAGGTGAGTCACGCGGATCGCTTAAATACCAAGCTCCCACCGAAACCATTCCTAGACATGCGCACGAGGTTGCCACACCTACTGAGCCCTCAGGGTTAGGGTGAACTGAAGCTACGCACTGCAGGATTCTGCGAAGAGGAGGTGAGTCACTAGGATCTGCTAAATACTGTGCTCTTCCGGATCCAATCCTAGACATGCGCATTGTGGGTTACCACACCCTAACTTAGTGACTTAGCCATGGGTTTGTTTAACATTCCTTAAGTCTTATGTGTTTGTGTTTGAGTAGACTAGTCCTAGGGTTCAAGTTCCTATCATGCTATTCTACGTTCCATTCCTTTTCTACCCTTCTAATATTCATTACACATAATCACACAAATAGTTAGGGTACTTACCGTGGACTGTGGGTCTGAGACTTTAGGTGCCATGCCGTAAAAACCGCTTGTTTCATAAAATATTTTTAAAAAAAAAACTCATTTGGGCTCACTTTGAAAACGTTTTGGGCCTTGGCCCACAGGCCGAGAGTTTTAAAACTGGCTCGATATCAAATCAAACACCCCAAACCCAAATTTCACGAGATTTGCCCAGATTTGGTATGTTCCTCAAGTAAACCGGTTTCAAAATTCTTTTCGTTACCTAGAGAAAACTTGTGCGATTTTGAAAAAATTATTTTGGGTTGGGCTTGTGTTGAAAACGAATTCAATTCTTTATATTAAAAATTTTACTTAAACTTTAATAGGTAAAACTCATAATCATAATAAATAGAAATAAATGGAAAACAATCCAACTATGGCCTTATGGCCTTATTACATCAAATAATTTCCAAGTAATTCAAGTACTTAAATAGAAATAGTAGTTCATAAAATAAAAACTTCATGTTGAGCATGGCCACCACAAGTTCTCGTCGTCCCGGTCCATCACCGATCATCACCTGAAAAATATTCCCAACGGGGTGAGTCAAACAGACTCAATGTGTACACAAACACTAAATCAAAATAGAATCGCATACAAATGTTACGCATTCATATCATAGCATACAAATTATGATGCATTCCCAAACCCAAACCTAATAAGCCATCCGCTACACTCCCCGCACCAACCTTTGCACACCGTGGGGACTACTAAGTCGACCCTCCTTCCGCTACACTCCATATCGCGGTCTTAGGTCACCGCATTTGTGGTCTTAGGTCACCACATTCGATATCGCGGTCTTAGGTCTCCGCATTCAGACATCTGTGGTCTTAGGTCACCACATTCGATACCACGGTCTTAGGTCACCGTGTTCGTGGTCTTAGGTCACCACATTCACTTCCCCTTTCAAACAAACCCATATGCCCCATATAATGATGATATGCATAAATATGCCAGAGTTCACATTCTTATCATATTCTCATGTTACTAATGACCTTTTTCATATTCTTTGTAGAAGTAGGAAACGTACCTGAGTACTTAGTACCATAACATGGTACCCTAGCCACTTTCATATTCTTAATATCACATATTTTAATAAAACAGGCCATGAAACATATTAAGAAGTAGTGTGGGTACACACCGATTTGCTTAACCACTTCACTTGAAATCCCGAACTGATCTATCGCCTTAGATCTCAAGTTCCTACAATTGATTAATCACTTACTATTTAGCACAAAGCCTATTCGGCTAGAAAACCAAATCCTAGTAGGATTTGTATTCTTAAAGCTTACCTTGGTGTCGATTTGATGATTTAATCAAATCCTAGAAACTCGTATTTTTCCCCTTTGAAATCGGCTAGTCACTAAATCCCTTGAATTGGTTAGTTTTCGACTTAAAACACATAATAATAGATCTACTACTAAAATAGGCCTTGGCCGAATTTACCTTTGTTCTTACCTTCCAAATCTTAAATCCCGAATTGGATCCTTGCTTCTTTATTGCATCGAAATCCCTATGTACCCATGTTAGATCCAATCTAACATTAAATCATAATAATATAGCTTATGGCCGAATGGTATTCATAACTTACCTTAGATCTTAGAAGTTCTGAAAGATACCTTCTTGTAGTTGACAATTTCTTAAATCCTGAAAACACCCTTCCTTAACTCGGCCAAAATCCATAATAGAGATTAGTCCCTAAATTTTAGATAGGTTTAAAATATAAAAGAATTGAAACCAAACTTTGGATCTTACCCTTTTTAAGAAATCGGTAGCACCCTTGTTAAAAGCCCCTTAAAGAATCGGCATTGATGACTAGATGATAAAGTTTCGGCTTTTGGGATTTAATGGAGAAGTCGACTAGGGGTTCTCTTGGGGTATTTGGTTTCCACGAAAATAAGGAAAAGAAACTTGAGAATTTTGGCAATGGTGGACTATAGATTCGGCTTGACAAAAGAAAAGAGAAGAGAAGAGAGGAGAGCACTCGTAAATTCAAAGAGAGAGAGGAGGAGGAAGAAAAATTGATGAGTAGCCCTATTTCCTTCCTTTTATTGCCGAAACTACTCCTCGTAATCCCTTATTTGGCCACCACTCTTCTTTATTTGATAGCTTTATCTCATAATTTAAAATAATTAGAGAATAATCCTTTATTATCTCTTCAAAAATAATCCAAATTAAATCCCTTATTTATCACCTTATTAATCGAATATTAAAGAGAATAAAACTCCTCCTTTCTAGAAGGCTTGTGCCGTCCACCTCGAGCTTCCGAAGCAAAAATAAAACTTCTTTTGTTTGCTTCCCAAGTGGCTCGAACCTGTGCCCAACACCTTGCATGTGGCGCCATTTCTAGAGGCCCTAAGTGGCATCTTCAGGCCACTTTTCCAAGCCTGTTTGTGTGTCAAATTTCACAAACTTTTTCTTTTAAGGCCACCTTGCCTTAATTTTCTCTTTTAAACTTTAAAACTCGACATTTCTATGTCATTTCTAAGTTTCCAAAAAATTTTCGTTCGGCTCTGTAAACTTGACATTTTCTTACATTTCCAAGTTTCCAGAAATGTGCACTTTCCTATTTTGAATCATTTCCAAATCATTTCCATCCATTTCCAAGTTTCCAAAAATGTTCACTATCCATTTTTTTTAACTTAACAATTCCTTACATTTTCAGGTTTCCAAAATTGTTCAAAATTTATTCTTAGTACATAAAACATGTTACTTCGTACAATTAAACCGAAAATGCATAGGCCCTTTCCAGGATGTTACATGTAATCCCTTTACTAGAGTAACAATCGAAGATACGAAAATAGAAACCAAAATATGCAGGCCAAAGCCCTTTAACAAGAATAAGATGCATTCCGGTTTAGAGCATACGTGCGCCAAAGCCCACTACAATAACATTTGGGTCACAGCCAATAACAAAATCAATTGGGCCTAGCCCAAACCAATAACAGAACAAGTGGCCTAAGCCCAATACAATGACAGATCTCACAAACAGATATGCAACAGTATGAGGATGCATCCCACCCCGATCCAGCCAAGACACCACCCGTACCAACCCTGCACTTACATGGGGATAAAATCGACCTACCCAGCCAACACACCAAGCTTAGCACCGGTTGCGGCACTAAGTCAACAGAACGGCTCAGCACCGTAAACAGAACGGCTAAAAGCCATAAACAGAACGGTTATAAACCATAATCAGGATGGCACAGAGCAATAATCAGGATGGCACAAAGTTATCGGTAACTTTAATAAGTTTGGCACATAGCCATCAGCGACGGTAATATAATCGGCACACAGCCACGGGTAATTATGATCGACACAGAGTCATCAATATATATGTTAGGCACATAGCCATGGTAAATACGATTGGCACAAAGCCATAATCAAGATGGCACAGAGCCATATTTAGGTTGGCACAGAGCCATAATTAGATTACGCGGCTTTAAGCCATCCATCGATCCACAGTCGTCTCATGCGTCCCGTGCGACCCTATCAGAACTTCCTCCGTATCAATGCCCTAACCCCATGCAATATGTCGTGTATGTCATGCTCAATCATTACACGTGTATGAAAAATGGCCATGCTCAGTAAAGTCAGTTAAAACACAGTCATACGATCACAGTTAAATTAGTTAAAACACAGTCATACGATCACAGTCAAATCAGTAAATTCATAGTTTAAGACAATCATTTACCCACAAGGGCAAAATAGTCATTTTACCCTATAAGGGTATTTTGGTAATTTCATAAATCGAGGGTATTTCTATAATTTCACAAATTGAGGGTATTTTGGTAATTTCAAAAATTGAGGGTATTTAAGTAATTTCACAAATCGAGGGTATTCCGGTAATTTCAAAAATTGAGGGTATTTTGGTAATTTCACAAATCGGGGGTATTTCGGTAATTTCACAAATCAGGGGTATTTTGGAAATTTCACAAATCGGGGGTATTTCAGTAATTTTACAAACCAGGGTCTCAGCGACCCAACAGAAGGTCCACCGTCGCCTCGAGCGACTTAAGTAACCCAAACAGACACAACGGTTTAAATGGGCCTAAGGCCCATTACTCGGCCTAAATGGGCCCACACGCTCGGGTGGCCTATTCAGCCCAAAAATCAGATACGGCTAGGTGTACACCATAACCCGGTTCACTAATAGTCACTTACAGCAAATTTCCTCCGTGTGGGGCCCACGTTCCCATTGGGCCCACACGGCCTATTTTTGGCCCAACGAGGCCCAGAACTACCTAAGTCATGTGCGCGACATGACAAGTCTATCGAATTCTCACTTAACAGCGGAATGACAAGTCTATCGATTTCTCACTTAACAGCGAAATGACAAGTCTATCGATTTCTCACTTAACAACGAAATTTACCCTTGCGGGCCCACTCGACCCCAATCGGCCCATTAGGCCTATTAACGGACAAGTCCACGAGATCGCTCATGGCGGCCTTTGTCAATGTGTCGACTCCCCCACACGAGTGTGTCATGCGCCGCAGTAGCCGCCGCCGTATCGCGTCGGCTTTTCGGCATTTCGACATTTGTCGCTTCTACAACGCGAATAGTGTGTGTACAGCACCTTGATAGAGAAAACGCAGAGTACGAGCGTAGAACCTTGACCGAATCGGCTTATACTTCCCAAGCCGCTTTGATTATGAATCGATATCACCTCCTTGTGGTTTATCTGTACCACAACATTATCTATTAAGCATCAATATCAATAACAAAGGTTAAAAAATTACTATCCTAAGGAAAACACACGACCAACAGGAGAACTAGACATTCGGCCAGTATTTGAAAGCACATAACCACTTACCCCTAACAATCGGCCAACCCGATAAATTGAACTCAATCAACCCACAAGAGAAGAAGAAATTTGGCACTTCAGAGACTGGAGAAATGATTCGTCAGAATGCTTGTAGGTCGAAACGTTTGATTGATAGAGAAGGGAAAAAGAATGAAGGCAAAGAAAGAGAGGTTGAATTCAACTCACATTAAGAAGAATAGGAAACAGGGAGAAGAGAACAAAGAAAACTGAAACGGGAAAAACACAAAAAGGTCTATGGATATCTGTGGCACTAGAGATAGAAGAGAGAAAATAAAACAAATCGGCAGAAAAGAAAGCAATTGCCGAAAATGCACCAAATGCACTCCCTAGCCGAATTTTCCTAAACAAAACCCCCCCAATCGGCTCCAACTTCTCCCATTTCAAAATCCTTCAAAAACTCCACCAATCCCTCCATCGAATTTTCTCCTTGATTTACTCCAACTCCCCATTCAAATTCAATTCAAATTCTTATGACCAATTCAACCACAGAGTTCCAGTCCAGTTCCAACACCTCCCCAGCTCAAGCAACAAAATAAACATACAATTGCGCACGCCAAGCCTCGAACCTCAAACTCCTTGCCATACATGTAGCGCCACCTTGCCACTAGATCCCTTCTCTCTTTTTGTCATAAAACAAGCACTAATTATTATAAGTCCTATAAGCTAACATCAAGGTTCACTTAAAAGCCCAAATTAAAATTTTGCAAACACCCAAGCTTCTCAAGCACTCCCAAATATGCCCAAATACTTAGCCACTAAAGCTACACTTAATTTATGATATTTCCTCACACACATAAACTTTTATGAGCAGTCTTCTAGCGGCTCCCACGCACAAGGCCCAATCTTACTAGGCCCAAATTCAGGGCGTTACAATTCACCCCCTTAAAGAAATTTTGTCCCCAAAATTTCCAACTAACAGGGTAGTCATGTAAAAACTACAACATTACGCTACCGCTGCGCACTCTGATCCCAACATCTTTAACACACATTCAAAACATCCACCTATCGTAGCAGATAGGTTACAATTTCTATATCTAGAACATCACATCCAACATTTCCAAACACACACAGAATAAATACCAAAAATACAGTCCAGTATCTAAAGAAACCATAGTATTTCTAACTCACTGTATTTCAATTTCTAAACAGATAAAAGTATTCAGAAAACTTACGGATTCTGCGCTAGAGACTCGGTAAACCACACTTTCAAGAAACATTTGAAAACATTTTGAATACTCTAAATCTTTTCAAATCCTTTGGAACCATTCTTTCGAAAATTTGATTTAAAAAAAAACCAATCCACAGCCGAGTTTTGCAACTTGGCTCTGATACCACTAAATGTAACACCCCAAACTTGGCCTAGACGTTATGGCCTGAATCTGGCTTGTCACAATGAAGTGTTTTTCGAAAACCATGTTTTCACTGAAAACTCTCCTTAATATTTAAAAAATAAAGTCTCAGTTTGTGTTTGTTCAATTTCAAAACGTGGTTCATTGAAAAGTTAATCACTTTTAAAAACGTTATTAACTTCGTTAAAAATCCCTTTTAGTTGCGAAAGCTAATTTAAGGTAAAGAAGTTTAAAACATATGTTTTTAAAAACAGTGTTTGGGTTGAAAACTCATCTACGTCTAACAGATCTAAAACGTAACAAAATCCCAAATTCAGAATTAAATCCAGGGAGGCCTTATTACAGAAATTAAAACCCAAAACAGAATATAAGACATATATAAAGTCCAAAGCATAATAGTTGCAGTCGTGTGGTCATTTCTGAGTCCCTCGCAACACCGATCCTCCTAACGCTGGGGATTACCTGCACAGTTAAAAACGGGGTGAGTTTACGAAAATTAAAATGTGTAATCCCCTTACTAGAGTAACAGTCAGTATACAGAAATATAAGTCAAAATAGCGATGCAGGCCAAAGCCCTTTAACAAGAATAAAGATGCAGTCGATTCAGAGCATACGTGGGCCAAAGCCCACTACAATAACATTTGGGTCACATCCCATAACAGAATCAATTGGGCCTAGCCCAAACCAATAACAGAACAAGTGGCCTAAGCCCAATATAATGACAAATCTCATAAACAGATATGCAACAGTATGAGGATGCATCCCACCCCGATCTAGCCAACACACCACCCGTACCAACCCTACACTAACGTGGGGATAAAATCGACCAACCCAGCCAACACACCAAGCTTAGCACCGGTTGGGGCACTAAGTCAACAGAACGACTCGGCGCCGTGAATAGAACGGCTAAAAGCCATAAACAGAACGATTATAAACCATAATCGGGATGGCACAGAGCCATAATCAGGATGGCACAAAGCTATCGGTAACTTTAATAAGTTTGGCACATAGCCATCAGCGACGGTAATATAATCGGCACACAGCCATGGGTAATTATGATCGACACAGAGTCATCAATATATATGTTAGGCACATAGCCACGGTAAATATGATTGGCACAAAGCCATAATCAAGATGGCATAGAGCCATATTTAGGTTGGCACAGAGCCATAATCAGATTACGCGGCTTTAAGCCGTCCGTCGGTCCACAATCGTCTCATGCGACCCTATCAAAACTTCCTCCGTATCAATGTCCTAACCCCATGCAATATGTCGTGTATGTCATGCTAAATCATTACACGTTTATGCAAAATGGCCATGCTCAGTAAAGTCAGTTAAAACACAGTCATACGATCACAGTAAAGTCAGTTAAAACACAGTCCTACGATCATAGTCAAATCAGTTAAAACACAGTCCTACGATCACAGTCAAATCAGTAAATTCATAGTTTAAGTCAATCATTTACCCACAAGGGAAAATAGTCATTTTACCCTATAAGGGTATTTTGGTAATTTCACAAATCGAGGGTATTTCGATAATTTCAAAAATCGAAGGTATTTCGATAATTTCACAAATCGGGGGTATTTTGGTAATTTCACAAATCAGGGGTATTTCGATAATTTCACAAATCAGGGGTATTTTGGTAATTCTATAAACTAGGGTCTCAGCGACCCAACAGAAGGTCCACCGTCGCCTCGAGTGACTTAAGTAACCCCAACAGACACAACGGTGTAAATGGGCCTAAGGCCCATTACTCGGCCTAAGTGGGCCCACAAGCTCGGGTGGCCCATTCAGCCCAAAAATCAGATATGGCTATGTGTACACCATAACCCGGGTCACTAATAGTCACTTATCGCAAATTTCCTCCGTGTGGGGCCCACGTTCCCATTGGGCCCATTTTGGCCCAACGAGGCCCATAACTACCAAAGTCATGTGCGCGACATGACAAGTCTATCGAATTCTCACTTAACAGCGGAATGACAAGTCTATCGATTTCTCACTTAACAGCAAAATGACAGGTGTATCGATTTCTCACTTAACAGCGAAATTTACCCATGCGGGCCCACTCGACCCAAATCGGCCCATTAGGCCTATTACAGCCAAGTCCACGAGATTGCTCATGGTGGCCTTTGTCAATGTCTCGACTCCCCCACACGAGTGTCCGTGTGCCCGTGTAGTAGCCGTTGTCGTATTGTCGGCTTTTCAGCATTTTAACATTTGCCGTTTTACAATACGAATAGTGTGTGTACATACCTTGATGGAGAGAAACGCAGTAGCCCACGAGAGTAGAACCTTGACTGAATCGGCTTATACTTCCCAAGCCGTTTGATTATGAATCGATATCACCTTCTTGTGGTTTATCTGTACCACAACATTATCTATTAAGCATCAAAATCAGTAACAAAGGTTAAACAATTACTATCCTAAGGAAAACACATGGACAACAAGAGAACTAGACATTCGGCCAGTATTTGAAAGCACATAACCACTTACCCCTAACAATCGGCCAACCCGATAAATTGAACTCAATCAACCCACAAGAGAAGAACAAATTCGGCACTTCAGAGGCTGGAGAAATGATTCGTCAGAACGCTTGTAGGTCAAAATGTTTGATCGATAGAGAAGGGAAAAAGAATGAAGGCAGAGAAAGAGAGGTTGAATTCGGCTCACATTAAGAAGAATAAGAAACAGGGAGAAGAGAATAAAGAAAATCGAAATGGGAAAAATACAAAAAGGTCTATGGCAACCTTTGGCACTATAGATAGAAGAGAGAAAATAAAACAAATCGGCATAAAAGAAAGCAATTGCCTAAAATGCACCAAATGCACTCCCTAGCCAAATTTGCCTAAAAAAACTCCTCCCCCCCAATCG
Source organism: Gossypium sturtianum (assembly GCA_025698515.1). Classification (NCBI taxonomy): domain Eukaryota; kingdom Viridiplantae; phylum Streptophyta; class Magnoliopsida; order Malvales; family Malvaceae; genus Gossypium; species Gossypium sturtianum. The sequence goes on from CM046943.1 coordinate 46,399,381, forward strand.
GCTCCAAGTTCTCCCATTTACAAAATCCTTCAAAAACTCCACCAATCCCTCCACCGAATTTTCTCTTTGATTTACTCCAACTACCCATTCAAATTTAATTCAAATTCTTATGACCGATTCAACCACGGAGTTCCAGTCCAGTTCCAACACCTCCCCAGCTCAAGCAGAAAAATAAACATACAATTGTGAATGCCAAGCCTCGAACCTCAGACTCATTGCCACACATGTAGCGCCACCTTGCCACTCGATCCCTTCTTTATTTTTTTCATAAAACAAACACTAATTATTATAAGTCTTATAAGCTAACATCCAGGTTCACTTAAGAGCCCAAATTAAAATTTTGCAAACACCCAGACTTGAACCCAGGCTTCTCAATCACTCCCAAATATACCCAAATACTTAGCCACTAAAGCTACACTTAATTTATGATATTTCCTCGCACACATAAACTTTTATGAGCAGTCTCCTAGCGGCTCCCATGCACAAGGCCCAATCCTACTAGGCCCAAATTCAGGGCGTTACATAGTCTCGACCCCTTTTTAACACATGTTTAAGGTCTCATTGACCTATTTAAGGGACTATATGTTTGTAAATAGTTATATTTGATTGTGATTTGATATGAAATGTTTGGAAAAGATTAGCAATACCTCTTAAACCTAATCCAGCGATGGTCACGGGTTAGGGGTGTTACATTTTATCGGTATCAGAGCTACGGTTTAGTCGATTCTCGGACTAACGTAGCGTGTGTGAGTCTAGCTATACATGCCATATATATAATTACGATAGTGTGATGAATCCTGACAGCTAAAAATGTGTTTTTATATAGCAAATGGATCCCGATCGAAAGATTCGATGATGATGTAGAGTAATGCGCTGCTGCCCGCTCAAGGGACAAAGGCAAACCACATCTAGACTGAATGATAGTAGCCAAGAGGGAGAGGCTAAGCAAGCCTTTTTTTGAATCATGAGTGAGTGGTTTTCAGAGTTCGTTCGAACGAATTCAGCTGCTCCACAACCTCTAACCCCACAAGTACCTGTTGTGCCATAAGTGACAAATCCGATCCGATTGAATAAACCTCCTGTATATAAAATTTGAAAGTATAGGGTCGAAGAGTTTAGGGCCACAGCTGATGATGATGCTGAGCGAGCTGAGTTCTGGCTCAAGAATAACATTCGAGTGTTTGATGAGATGTCGCTGACTCTTGATGAATGCATTAAATGTGCAGTTTCCTTGCTGAGAGATACGTCATATAACTTGTGGAAGACATTGATATCTGTGGTTTCGAGAGAGAGAATCACCTGGGATTTCTTTCAAGTCAAATTTTGAAAGAAGTATATCATTCAACGATTTATAGATCAGAATTATAAAGAGTTTCTAGAGCTGAAATAGGGTCGTATGTCAGTTACTGAATATGAACGGGAGTTTGTGAGGTTAAGCCAGTATGCACGGGAATGTGTTTCGACTGAAACTACTATGTGTAAACGTTTCATTGAAGGGTTGAATGAAGACATCAAATTGTTGGTTGGAATACTTAACATAAATGAGTTTGTTGTGTTAGTTGAACGAGCCTGCAAAGTCGAGGAGCTTAATAAAGAGAAGAAGAATGCAGATTCTGAGGCTAGAGATGAAAGAAAAAGATCAATGAGTAAGATGTCTCAACCTTCGACGAAGAGATTTAGAGATGCAAGTAATCATTCAAATGCTTCGTTTGGACATTCGGGTAGAGATCGTGTGAGACAGAGTATTGGTCCAAGAGTTCAAATTCTGACTTAATCAAGTGTTGCTAGTGTTAAAAGCAATAAACCTGAGTGTAGACAGTGTGGGAGACGACACGTTTGAGAATGTTAGGGCAAGTACAATAATAGAACATGTTATAAATGTGGATCATGAGATCATTTTATTCGAGATTGCCTAGAGACAGCTGAAAAAGACAATGTTCAGAGTGCGAAACCGAGTAATATGGAGGCTAGGGGTAGACCACCCAGAAACACCAGAAATGTGAGTGGAAGCCAAAGAGGGACTATCGATACAGCTGTGAGATCAGAGGCGAGAGCACCTGCCCGAGCCTATGCTATTCGCACACGAGAAGAAGCATCATCTCTGGACGTCATTACTGGTACTTTTACTCTATTTGATAATGATGTGATTGCATTGATAGATCTAGGTTCTACTCATTCCTATGTGTGTGTGAATTTAGTATCTAGTAAGACTCTACCTGTTGATTCTACTGAATTCGTGATTAGAGTATCGAACCCCTTAGCAAGTGTGTCTTGGTTGATAAAGTGTGCAAGAACTGCCCATTGATGTTGCTACCTTTTGATGAATTTGATATCATTCTGGGTATGGATTGATTAACTTTGCATAATGCTATTGTGAATTGTAAACGAAAGAGCATTGATTTGAGAAGTCAGAATGTTGAGATAGTTCGCATTGAATCCAGTAATTTGAATGGGTTGCCGGCTGTTATATCTTCAATGAAAGCTTTGAACTATGTGAAATGGGGTTGCGAAGCTTATCTTGCATATGTGATTGATACAAAGGTGATAGAAAAGAAAGTTGAATCTGTGCCTGTGGTTTGTGAATTCCCTGATGTGTTTCCTGAAGAACTACCGGGATTACCTCTGATACGAAAAGTTGAATTTGGTATTGATCTAGTACCGGGAATGACTCATATCTCAATAGCTCCGTATAGAACGGCACTGACTGAATTGAAAGAGTTAAAGTCTCAGTTGCAAGAGTTGACAGATAGAGGATTTGCACGACCGAGTTTTTTACCCTGGGGTGCTCCTGTGTTGTTTGTGAAAAAGAAAAATGGTACTATGAGGATGTGTATTGACTATCGACAATTAAATAAAGTAACGATAAAGAATAAGTATCCCTTGCCATGTATCGATGATTTGTTTGATCAACTGAAAGGAGCTACAGTGTTTTCTAAGATAGATTTGAGATCGGGCTACTATTAGTTGAGAGTTAAAGAATCAGACGTACCGAAGACTACTTTCAGAACGAGGTACGGACATTATGAATTCTTAGTTATGCCTTTTGGACTAACTAATGCTCCTGCAGTGTTTATGGATTTGATGAACCGGATATTCAGACCGTATTTGGATCGATTTGTCGTGGTGTTTATTGATGACATATTAATTTATTCATGTGATGAGACGCAACATGCCGAGCATTTGAGAATTGTGTTACGGACTCTACGTGAGAAGCAATTGTATGCAAAGTTCAGTAAATGTGAGTTTTCGCTGAAAGAGGTTGGTTTTCTGGGGCATATTGTATCAGCTACGGGAATACGAGTTGATTCGAGTAAGATTTCAGCTATTTTAGAATGGAAACCTCTAAGAAATGTGTCTGAAGTCTATAGTTTTCTGGGACTAGCAGGATATTATAAAAGGTTTGTGAAAGGCTTTTTGATGATTGCAACTCCGTTGACGAAATTGCTACAGAAAGATGTTAAGTTCGAGTGGACAAAAAAGTGTCACCAGAGTTTCGAACAGTTGAAAGCATTGTTGACAGAGGCACCAGTCTTGGTTCAACCTGAACAGGGTAAAGAATTCATAGTTTACAGTGATGCATCGTTGAATGGTTTGGGCTGTGTGTTGATACAGGAAGGCAAAGTCATCGCTTTCGCATCAAGACAGTTAAAGCCGCATGAAAAGAACTATCTGACGCATGATCTTGAATTAGCAGCGATTGTATTTGCATTGTAGATTTGGCGTCATTACCTATTTTGTGAGAAATGTCATATTTTTACAGATCACAATAGCTTGAAATATCTAATGACTCAGAAAGAATTGAATTTGTGACAGAGAAGATGGTTAAAATTGTTGAAAGACTACGAGCTTGTGATTGATTATCATCCGGGTAAAGCTAATGTTGTTGCTGATGCTTTGAGTTGAAAGTCTATATGTGCTTTGCGAACAATGAGTACTCAGATAGATCTATCTGATGATGGTTTGATTTTGGCTGAGTTGAAAGTTAGGTCGATGTTTATACTTTAAATTTATGATGCCCAGAAAAGTGATGATGAGATGAAAGCAAAACAAACTCAATGTGGTTTGAATTCTGATACAGAGTTACGAGCTGAGAACGATGATTGTTTGAGATTCAGAGATCAGATTTGTGTTCCGAGGAATTCAGAGTTGATTCAGATGATTTTAAATGAAGCTCACAATAGTCATTTGGCTGTTCACCCCGGGAGTACAAAAATGTATAACGATTTGAAACAGTTTTATTAGTGGCATGGTATGAAAAGGGATATCTCAGAATTTGTTTCGAGATGTTTGATTTTTCAGCAAGTTAAAGTTGAACATCAGGTTCCATCCGGTTTATTACAACAGATTATGATTCCTGAGTGGAAATGGGAGAGAATCACGATGGACTTTGTGTCGGGATTACCTTTATCTCTGAGAAAGAAAGATATGGTCTGGGTGATAGTTGATAGATTGACGAAGTCAGCTCATTTTGTTCCGGTGAGAATAGATTATTCACTTGTTAATTAGCTGAACTGTATATTGCTGAGATTGTGAGATTGCACGGGGTGCCACTATCTATTGTATCTGACAGAGATCTGAGATTTCCCTCGCGGTTTTGGAAGAAATTGCAATAGGCTTTAGGCACAAAGTTGCATTTCAGTGCTGCATTTCATCCACAGACGGATGGTCAATCCGAGCGGATCATACAGATTCTGGAAGATATGTTGAGATGCTGCATTCTCGAGTTTGAAAGCATGTGGGAAAAGCATTCACCGTTGATTGAATTTGCATACAATAACAGTTTTCAATCCAGCATCAAAATGGCACCGTATGAGGCTCTTTACGGTCGAAAATGTCGAACTCCATTGTATTGAACTGAGCTGAGTGAAAATAAGATCCACGGGGTTGATTTAATAAAAGAGATTGAGCAGAAAGTGAAAGTGATTCGTGACAGTTTGAAAGCAGCGTCAGATCGTCAAAAACCTTATGCAGACTTGAAACCAAAAGATATCGAATTCGAGGTTGGTAACCAAGTGTTTTTCAAAGTGATTCCATGGAAGAAAATACTTCGATTTGGTCGAAAAGGCAAGCTGAGTCCGAGCTTCATCGGGCCGTATGAGATTATCGAACGAATTGGTCCAGTTGCTTATAAGTTGTTGTTGCCACCTGAATTAGAGAAAATTCATAATGTATTCCACATATAGATGCTTCGACGATATAGATCTGATCCATCGCATGTAATTGCTCCTACTGAAGTTGAGATTTAGTCAGATTTGTCGTATAGTGAAGAACCGATTCGATTTCTGGCTCGTGAGATCAAAGAGTTGAGAAACAAAAGAATTTCCTCAGTGAAAGTGTTATGGCACAAACACGGAGTTGAAGAGGCTACGTGGGAGCTTGAAGATGTTATGAGAGAGCAATATCCAAACCTATTCACTGGTAAGATTTTCAAGGACGAAAATTTCTAAGGGGGGAGAGTTGTAACAGCCCGGTTTAGACCCTAGTTGGAATAGTGGTTTCGGGACCACAAATCTGAGGTCGAAAAAATATTTTAATATTATTTTTGGTGTTTATAATATGTGATTGAGCATTTGTGAAAATTTCGTATGAAAATTTATCGTTTATGTGTCGAATTAAGAAAAAAGACTTAATCGCATAAAATGTCAAAGCTGTGTGATGATTGTTAAAGTGCTTAATTGGCATGACTTATTAAATGAAAGGTCCTTATGTTGTAATTAGACCATAGATAGTGGAGATAGACATATATGTACATAGTTAGTGGAAATTTTAATGAAATAATAAAAGGGCAAAATGGTAAAAAGTCTATTAATGTGTATTAAATAAAACAAAAAGATGAAAACATGTTCATCTTTGTTTCTTTCAACCGAAAATAGGAAAATAGATAGGGTTTGGAAGCTTTGAAGCATTCGGCTATCTTGGAGTTTAATTGTAAGATCATTTTTGTTTGATTTTTTATGATTTCTACGTTTTTGTAATCGTTGCTTTGTGTTCTTCAAAACCCATGCTTCAATTTTGTGAATTGATGAAGATTTTGAATAGTGCCATTGATGAATGCTTGAGCTTTGTGATAGTTGATGATGAAATATGAAAGATAGGTGAAAGATTAACATGTTGTCTTTGAGTTTTTGGTGAAATTGAGTAATTTGGACTAAATTGTGAAAATAATATTTTGAAGGACTAAAAGGTGAAATAAATAAAATATATGGGCTTCTATGAGCATAGGGAAAATTCGGCTAAGCATATGTGAATGGAGATTTTGTGTATTTTGTGATTTTATGAAATAGGGACTAAAGTGTCGAAATGTAAAAAAGTGAGGGCTATTTTGTAAAACGCCCTAAATATGTGTGTTTGGACTAAATTGAATGAATTGGTGATTGAATAAGTTAAATTTGAATATGAATAGACCAAGAAAGGAGAGATTCGGATTGAGATCGAGGTAAAAACAAAGTACTCGACTGATCGGCTAGTTTCGGTATTTCGACGTCCGAGGTAAGTTTGGATATAATACGTGTTCTTAAATTATGTTTAAATGCTATGAAATGAATAGTTATGTGATTTGGAATAGAAATATTATGCATGGAATTGAGTTAGATGACACTAAGTGTGCGTAATTGGAATCGAGACAGAGATGAATGGCACTGTGTGTGCGATGTTATGGAAGCTTCGGCTTTATTGATTGGCACTGTGTGTACGATACCGAAACATATTCAATTTTATGTAAAGGCACTAAGTGTGCGATGATAATTAAGTCTCGGCTATGAAATTTTGCACTAAGTGTGCGAATGTATCGAAGAAATATTGAAGATTGATCGAAAGGTGTGATCGATTAATAAGTATCAAAGTTGGATATAAACTAGGTGTTGGCATAGGTATGTATGAACCTATGTGGTTGATGAACTTGTAAATGATGAAAGAATAAAGATGTGAACATATGGTTATAGTTGAGATTGAGTATTCATGAAAATTTACCTATGCGATGGTTTATTTTATACATTGATTTGAATTGTTGAGTTACATGTATTGTATTACGAACTTACTAAGCTTTAAAGCTTACTGTGTGAATTGTTCTTCTGTTTTACAGTGTTAGTAAAGCAAGCTCGGATCTGGGGATCGTCAGCGACTCAATCACACTATTGGGTATCTATTTTGGTACTTTTAAAAGATGTATATATTTGGTATATGGCATGTATAGGCTAGTGAATATGGGATGTTTGGACCTTGCCATGTGATATGGCTTGGAAGTTGAATGATATAATCTTTTATATGTAGGCTATGAAAATGATGAATATGGTATGAAGTAGTGAGGATGGAAATGGTATATTTCATGCTTGAATTGGTTGATGAGAATTGTGGTTTAAATGTAAACTTATGGTATGGATTATATGATACTTGATTTATATGTTTTGGGATGTGAATTTGACACTTTGGATGGACTTATTTGAAATGATATTGAGTATGGAACTAGATGATATAGATGATGATTATTTGGTGCATATATTAGTATGTTTTGGCTGCCAATTAAGGTATAAATGCATGAGAATTGAAGCTTGTAGGTGATTTCAAAGTGTGGATGGTAATTTAGCCTTGAAAATGGCCTATAATTGTCCACACGGTTGAGAACACGGGCATGTGGCTCGACCGTGCCTTTCGAGTTTGCAAATTGAAACAAGTCAGGCTCGGCCACGGGCTTGACACACGGGTGTGTGACTAGCCGTGTGGTGCAAGTCAGTGTCGACCACGGGTGAGGCACACGGGCATGTCTCAGGCCGTGTGGACAAGTCAGTAGGTATGCCCTGTTTTGCCATGGCTTGGACACATGGGCGTGCGTGTGACCTCTGTAACTTAGAAAAATGTTTGAATTTTTGAAAATTTTTGTATGTGTTCGGTTTAGTCCCTATCCCTTTCCAACACGTGTTTAAGGTCTCATTGACCTATTTAAGGGACTATATGTTTTTAAATGGTTATATTTAATTGTGATTTGATATGAAATGTTCGAAAAAGATTAGTAATACCTCTTAACCCTAATCCGGCGACAGTCACAGGTTAGGGGTGTTACAATAACTCGATACTTACTTATTACTTGATAATGACTATGTACACTTGCACAAACCTACGCGTTACAAGTTTTTGGCGCCGTTGCCGGGGATTGTCAACTGTTGCCATAGTCGTTTCTTTCGTGAAATTATTTATTTTGAATTTGATTCATTTCTAACATTACTAACTTATTCTTTTTAATTTTTTGATTTCCTTTCCAGGTGTTTATGAGTATAGATCGAATTATTGATTTACTCCCTGTAGACCCTGAAATTGAGCGAACTTTCAGACAAAGACGACATGAACGAACAGCTCAAAGACAAGTCGAGATGAACCTTGGAAATTAGAATCAAGGCCAAGGTAATGAAGCCGATCATGTACGAAATCCCATCCTCATTGCCGATGATAGGGATTGATGCAATAGACAATATGCTGTGCCACTTTTCAGTGAGTTAAATCCAGGAATTAGAAGACCAGATGTTGAGGCAACCCAATTTGAATTGAAACCAGTGATGTTTCAAATGTTAAAAATGGTAGGCCAATTTAGTGGTATGCCCACGGAAGATCCACATCTTGTAACACCCCTAACCGTACCCATCGCCGGACTAAGGTTAAGAGGAATTACTGAACATATCGAATCATATCACATACATTTCACTAACATCAAATATTCACAAACATTCCATAATGAAATATAAATATAAAGTCCCTTTAGAAGGTCTACGAGACCTTAAACATGCATTGGGAAGGGGTCAGGACTAAACCGAGCACATACAAAGTTTTCTAAAATTTAAACATTTTTCAAAGTTACAGATGTAATATCCCGGGTTAGGGGCTGTTTTGTGGTTGCATGATATTGCATGTCTTAGTGTGCTGTGTTGTTATTTCGGTGTTTTAGGGCTTAATTGTAGCCTAGGAGTGTGCCTGAGTGAATGGGAAAATTTTGGTTTTTGGGTGTCAAGTCGGGAGCTTTGTTGGAGCTAGGGTATAAGGGTTTTCTTGGTATTTTATTGCACAAGTGAAGAGTCGGGCAGAGTGGCAAGGGAGGAGCTTGGTGTGGCGTCATCCACATGTGAGGGAGGTCCAGAGTTCAAGCAGCAGAGTTCCCTTTTGTCACTTATTTTGGACGGCATAGGAGGGAGGAGTTGTGGGTGATTTAAACTCCACCTTGGACTTGGTCAAGTGGTGACTTGGATGGTGGAGAGCAAAGTGTGGAGGAGGACTTGGTCCACTCATTTCAAATGAGTGAATGGGAGCTTTGGGGGATTGTGGCGAAATTTAGGGAGTTGGAGGGGGAAGTGACGGCTTAGTGTGGGAGAGGGGAAGGCCGAATATGCCTTTGCATCTTTGGTGCATTTTTCGGTCATTTTTGGTAAGCTAAAGTCCTCTCTTTTTGTCAAAAAAACAAACCAAATTCCTTTGAAGAAATTCTCTCATTGTTGTTCTTTCTTTCATCTATTGGAACCGAAACTCAAGCCTCTAAAAAAACATTTCCTTTTCCCATTTCTTCTTTTGTAAACCGAAATTCTTCTTCTCTCAAAAGCAAGCCGAAACTTTCCAAGTAAATTCCTCCATCTTTCCTTCGTGAAGTCAAAGCCTAGTTGCCGAATTTGTTTTATTTTTCTTCAAACTCCTTGATAGCCGAATGTGCTCATTCATCACTTTTTCTTTTTCAATTGTGTAAGCCGAAACCTATATCCCTTCTTCTCACATTTTCTTCCTCTTTCTTTAATTGTACAAAGCCGAAAGTAGGGGGGTGTTAAGCACTCAAGCCGAACCCTTCTCATCTGTTGGCCGATTCCTTCTCATCTCTTAAACCATTTTCCTCTGTTGTACTTCTGAGTTTTAAGCGGAATACCTCCCTTCTCTTAGTGTTTTGGTTGGCCGAATTCTTTCCTTCTTTTGATCAAGGTGTTGGCCGAATCTATCCCCTCTTCTAGTGGTTGTCTTGGCCGAGTATCAGTGGTGTTTGGAGGCCTTCCTTCCATCGGTTGGAATTGGTAAGTCCTTGGCCGAATGGTCATCTCCTTTCTCTCCTTATACTTTGTCAAGGTTGGTTGATTAAGGGCCGAATATGGTCATGCTAGAAGGATTCTAATCTCTTTGTTATAGGGTCTTTGGAGTGTGAAAGCAAGCAAGGGAATCGTTATTCTTTTGTTAATCGATTGCCGATTGCTAAGGAGAATCATTGGGTGATTCGGATTTGGTAGGAAACCAAATCATCTTAAAAGGTAAGGGTTCGATATTAACCCCTTTGGTTAATTGTTGATGGCGAAATGTCATAGATGCCTAACCCTAATGTTTGGCCGATTGTAGGATCTAGTAATCGAGGGACTTAGATCGTTTTCGTTGGATTCTAGACTCGTATTTACCAGGTGTGTAAACTAACACACTTCTGTTTAGTAATATGATTGATAACCTGTGTGATGATTAATGAAACAGTGATGATTGATATGATACCCTAATGGGTATGATTCTAGACTTCGGGTAAGTCAAGATTATTATTATGAGTTTCTTGATGATCTATATGATACCATGGTCATGGATGTATGTGATATGGGGCATGAGTCAAACATATTAGCATGATATGCATGACTTGTATGATATGCATGATTACATGAGTATGGTATGTTGATGGGTGACATGAGTGGAGGGAGCATGATATTTTGTCTTGTGAGCACCGATGTTTTGGTAACACACCTTGTGACTTTGGGTCACCAGTGCTTTGGTAGCACACTTGTGTCTTTGGGACACCAGAGGTTGGGCACCTCATTGCGACTTGTCCCTGTGGTTAACACCACCGTGGGTTGGCCCCACTTTGAGATATGGGATCGTCTGCTAGTGATTGGGTATCACACGATGGGTTGGCCCCATCATTCGATTATCGTGACTACGGTCACCAGTGCTTGGGTAGCACATTGTGTCTTTGGGACACCAGTGTTTTGGTAACACATTGTGACTATATGTCACCAGTGGTTTGGCACCACCAGTGGTTTGGTACCACACGGGGTAGAAAAGGGAGATACGGATGGTTAGGATCGGGTTGCATTAATTATGTTGCTATGTATGATGTGTGTTAGCATGTTGTTCCATCGGGAGCGGGATTTATGCACTGAGTCACTCGACTCACCCTCTCCTTTGACATTTCAGGTGACTCGTAGACGCGGACATGGAGCCGGGATGGACTCGGGGTGCTCATGCCATGCTCAATAAAGTTTTACTCCAACTCTATCATTTGGGTACTTTAGTTTAATTACTGCTTGTTGGGTTTAATATGGATTTGTAAAGGGCCTTTAAATTATGTTTTTGATGGGTATGTTTTAATTAGATTCTCAACCTGCTTAACGAATAACTTGGTATGAAATTTTACTAAAACTTGGAAAGACAACGTTTTCAAAATTATATCGCGATGTGTTTTAAACTATACCATCGGGTATCTCGCTATGTTTCGCTATTCAATAAACTCAAATGATTCTTTTTAAATCAAACTCGATTTGCTACTAAGTCTAAAAGGGTTCAAAATGGCACTAAGAAACTACTAGAAGTCCTAAGTGAAATCAACTCGTTTTAACTTTAGACTTGGATAAGTTTTCAAAAATCTAACCAAACAAGCCTACTCATTTCCTCAAATACACTATGTTTTCACCCCACTTCTAAACAAAAAAAAAAAAAAAAAAAAAAAAAACTGGTCACTCAAAGACGTTCTTCCCTGTAACATACCAGATTCGGGCGTGGTGTTTTGTCCGGGTTTGGGGTGTTACAATTGTGGTATCAGAGCCAAGTTCAAAAGCTCGGCTGTGGGCCTGAGGCCCAAAATGTTTTCAAAAGGTTGTTTTGTTAGTTTTATTCTTAAAGTATGGTTTGAAAGGCATGGCACCGAGTCTCCGGCACCAGTTCGCCCAGGTAAGTACCCTTACTATTGCTTGTGAATTGATTGGATGTGATGTGATTTGATAATAGCAATAGTATACTACCTTAGAGATTGAAACTGATAGGATTTTTGTGAACTCGCGAGAACAAATCCTCCTAAATATTCATAAGACTTGCTTTTAAACAAGTGGAATAAATACTGATGCATAAAAATTCTTAACCAGATACGTAGAAAGATTAGTCATGAGCGCTAGAGGTGGACGTGGTCGTGGACGAGGTCGTGGTAGGATGACAGTTTCTGAGCCCGTAGGATCAGTCGGGGTTCGAAAATGAGATACCGGATTCGCCACCACCGGAGGTGGTGAGTTCCAAGATCGGCCCGGGGACGACGCAGATGTCACAGCGATCGATCTTGCGAGTGTTAGAAAGAGTAGCTGGTGTTGGTGGTAATGCAGAGTTAGGAAATCATTCTGAGCGACTTCGGGCCAATGGGGCGAATTCTTCCGAGGTGTTTACGGTGTTGCTCCAAAGACGGTGAATATTGGTTGGAGGCAACCGAGCGGATCATGGGCGATCTGGACTGACAAACAAGAGAAGGCCCGAAGGGCATCGTATCACTTCTCGGGATGAGTCATATCGGTGGTGGCTCACGGTTCGAGACAAGTGTGGCGTGAGAGATCTAACATGGGATTATTTCGTGGTCATATCAAAAGAAGTACATCGGAGCTAGTTATATTGACTCCCAAATGAAGGCTTTTCCGAGGCTTGTTCAGGGAGTAAATCATGTTTAGCAATCTGAGGTGAGTTCCCGGTTGAGTAGGTATGCCGGGGGCATTGTGGCCACCGAGCATGAGAGGTGTGTTCGCTTTCGAGGATGGTCTCGCGAGACGACTTGAGGTCTGCTGATTGCTCCTCGGCAGGAGCGCGAGTTTGCTTTGTCTTAGTTGAGAAGGCTAAGGTAGCCGAGGTGTTAAGGAGTCGGTGAGACAGGTATGGACCGAAATAGACATAAAAGGAGCTTTGGGTCTTCTGGTCGTCGGGTAATCCGCGAAGAGGGCCGCACCGAGTGGGCCGAACCACTGCTAGGTTTGTTCTTTGCTAGGCGAGGGCCGCCGTAGTGTGATCGGTGTGGGAAATCTCATTGAGGTGGTTCTTTGGACGGAGGAAAAGGTTGCTTTGAGTGTGGTTCACCGAGCACCGTGTGAGGGACTGTCCGCGCGTAGGTTGGCGGTGATTCATCCCGAGAGTCGGGCCGTGTCGATTCAGAGGTAGTGGACCGCCACCGCAGAGGGGCCGTGGTAATGGCAGAGGTGGTAATGGTTCTGGTCGGGGCCGTGGAGCACCGGCGCAGGTACGAGTAGCTCGATGCTAGACACCGGATTAGTGTATCTTTGCGAGGCGCCGAGAGGAGAGCGGCGCGCCGGACGTCATAACCGTGCGCTTTTTGATTTTTGGTTCTCCTTATACTGCTTTAATTGATGTGGGTTCTACGCACTCTTATGTTGCCAGTAGTATAGTAGAGACAATGGATTTAGACTCTGAGATATCTTCTAGGCAGATGACTGTGATTAGCCCTCTAGGTCACTCTGTAGTAGTAGATAAACTGTTTAGAGGTACCCCCTAGAACTCCAAGGGGTAGTGTTTGCTGCTGATCTGATGGAACTGCCGTTTGGGGAGTTCGATCTGATTCTTGGGATGGATTGGTTGGTCAAGTATCAGGCGAGGTTGGATTGCGCGGCCAAGCGCATGGTTCTTAAGACGGTTGAGGGTGATGAGGTGGCTATGATAGGTAATAGGAGGGATTACTTATCAAATGTGGTATCTGCTCTGAAGGCGGAGAAGATGGTCAGGAAGGGCTGTGAAGCGTATGTAGTTCATGTGTATGCCTTGGAGGTTAAAGAGTCTGCGGTTGAGAAGGTTCGTACTGTTAAGGAATTTGCTGATGTGTTTCCTGAGGAGCTTCCGGGCTTGCCGCCAGACGAGAGGTAGAGTTCGGGATTGATCATTGCCTTGAATCTGCGCCGGTGTCTATTGCTCGTATATAGGATGGCGCCAAAGGAGTTGGTAGAGCTTAAGGCTCGAGATCCGGGAGTTATTGGATAGAGGTTTCATTAGGCCTAGTGTTTCGCCAGTGGGTGCGCCGGTACTCTTTGTCAAGAAGAAAGATGGCTCGATGCGGATGTGTATAGACTACCGCCATTGAACAAGCGGACGATTAAAAACAAGTATCCGTTGCCACGGATAGATGATTTGTTTGATCACCAAGGGTGTCTTTGCGGTATTCTCGAAGATCGACTTGAGGTCCGGGTATCACCGATTAAAGGTTAAGGAGGTGATATCCATAAAGCAGCGTTTGGACTCGGTATGGGCACTACGAATTTCTCGTAATGCCATTCGGGTTGACTAACGACCGGCAGCGTTTATGGACATGATGAATAGGGTGTTTCAAAGATGATCGGATCGCCTCGTCGTGGTTTTCATAGACGACATCTTGGTGTACTCAGGACGGAGGAAGAGCATGATAAGCATTTGCGAGTGGTGTTGCAGATTTTGAGGGAAAAGCTCTATGCTAAGTTCGATGAGTGCGAGTTCGGCTTAGAGAAGTGACTTTCTTGGGTCATGTAGTGTCGGTGAGGGAATTCGAGTAGATCCTCGTAAGATTGAGGCGATTTGGATTGAAGCCGCCTAAGTCGATGGTGAGATTCGGAGTTTTACTGGTTTGGCCGGATACTCACCAAGGTTTGTTGAGGGTTTCTCGTTGATAGCAGGCCTTGATGACCAAGTTCTTTGAGGAAAGAAGTTCCGTTTGTATGGATCGGGAAACAGCAGGAAAGCTTCGACAAGTTAAAGAAGATTTTGACTGAGGCTCCGGTTCTAATTCAACCTGAGGCCGGTAAGGAATTCACAGTCTATTGCGACGCATCACATACGGGCTTGGGTTGTGTGCTTTGATGCAAGAAGGTAAGGTTGTGGCTTACGCTTCTCGGCAAATGAGGCCACATGAGGTCAACTATCCGACGCATGACTTGGAGCTAGCGGTGTGGTCTTCGCTTTAAAGATTTGGAGGCACTACTTGTACGGAGAGAGATCGATAGTCTACCACGCATCACAAGAGTCTCAAGTATCTGGCGACTCGTAAGGATTTGAATTTGAGGCAGCGCAGATGGGTCGAGTTCTTTGAAAGATTACGATCGCTTCGATTGAGTATCATCCGGGCAAGGCTAACGTGGTGGTCGACGCGTTGAGCCGCAAGGTTGTTTCGGACTTAAGAGCGATGTTTGCCCATTTGAGTTTGTATGGCGGGAGGATTATTCGAGAGTTGCGAGTTAAGCCTACTTGGGTTGAGCGGATCGAGAGAAACAGATTATTGGATGAGGTTCGAGTGCGCGAAGGTTACAGAGTGCGGGGCGGTGGCTTGATGGTTACAAAACTGTCTAGTGACGAGGTTCTCGTGTTTTTCGTGGTAAGGCTTGTATGCCTAAAGATGTTAAGTCGAGGCGAAGATTCTTCAGACGCATACATAGCGAGTCCTCATGCTATGCATCCCGGAGGTAGCAAGATGTATAGGGATCTTAGAGAGCGCGATTTTGGTGGCCCGGCTTGAAGAAGGAGGTGACGAGTTTGTTGGGAAGTGTTTGACTTGTCGCAGTCAAGGCCGAACATCGATTGCCGTCGGGTTTGCTTCACTGTGAAGATTCCTCGATGGAAGTGGGAAAGGATAACCATGGATTTCGTCGGTGGGTTACCGCTACGCCAAGCAAGAAAGATTCAGTTTGGGTAGTGGTGGATCGATGACTAAATCAGCTCACTTTATTCCGGTGAGGGTTGACTACTCACTTGAAGCTAGCGGTCGTATGTGTCGAGAGATAGTGAGGTTGCACGGTGTGCGGTTTCGATAATCTCGGATAGGGATCCTAGATTCACGTCCAATGTTCGGAAAGCACCGCATCAAGCTCTGGGTACTCGTTTGGATTTCAGCACGGCTTTTCACCCGCAGTCTGACGGTCAATCAGAAAGGGTCATTCAGATCTTAGAGGATATGCTGAGAGGTTGTGTCCTGGATTTCAGAGGTAGTTGGGAGGAGTTTCTACCATTAGCTGAGTTTGCCTACAACAACAGTTATCAAGCGAGCATCAAGATGGCACCGTATGAGGCGTTGTATGGTAGGAAATGTCGCTCACCTACGTGTTGGACGGAATTAGGTGAACGTCAGTTGTTGGGACCCGAGTTGGTTGCTGAGACCGAAGACAAGGTTAAGCTGATTCAGTCTAGATTGAAGGAAGCTTCGGACCGGCAGAAGTCTTATGCCGATCTTAAGCGAAGAGATATAGAGTTCGCTGTGGGGGATCGAGTTTTCCTGAAGGTATCGCCTTGGAAGAAGGTGTTGAGGTTCGGGAAGAAAGGCAAGCTAAGTCCGAGGTTCATTGGGCCGTATAAGGTATTGAGGCGAGTAGGACCAGTGGCGTATCAGCTGGAGTTGCCAGCAGAGCTTAGTCAGATCCATGACGTTTTTCACGTTTCGATGCTCCGGCGCTATCGATCAGATCCGTCACATGTGGTAGCGGTGGAAGAGATCGAGGTAAATCCAGACTTGACTATGGAAGAGGAACCTGTGCAGATTCTTGATCGGGATGTGAAGGTTCTGCGTAGGAAGTCTGTGCCTTTGGTTAAGGTACTTTGGCGGAATCATGGCGTGGAAGAAGCCACGTGGGAACCCGAGGATACGATGAGACAGCAGTACCCGCAACTCTTTTGACCAGGTAATTTCGTGGTCGAAATTATTTTTAAGGGGGGTAGAACTGTAATATCCCGGTTAGGGGTCATGTTTTGTGGTTGCATGATATTGCATGTCTTAGTGTGCTGTGTTGTTATTTCGGTGTTTTAGGGGCTTAATTGTAGCCTAGGAGTGTGCCTGAGTGAATGGGAAAATTTTGGTTTTTGGGTGTCAAGTCAGGGGAGCTGTTGGAGCTAGGGTATAAGGGTTTTCTTCGGTATTTTATTGCACAAGTGAAGAGCTGGCAGAGTGGCAAGGGAGGAGCTTGGTGTGGCGTCATCCACATGTGAGGGAGGTCCAGAGTTCAAGCAAAGAGAGTCCCCTTTTGTCACTTATTTTGGACGGCATAGGAGGGAGGAGTTGTGGGTGATTTAAACTCCACCTTGGACTTGGTCAAGTGGTGACTTGGATGGTGGAGAGCAAAGTGTGGAGGAGGACTTGGTCCACTCATTTCAAATGAGTGAATGGGAGCTTTTGGGGATTGTGGCGAAAAATTTAGGGAGTTGGAGGGGGAAGTGACGGCTTAGTGTGGGAGAGGAAAGGCCGAATATGCCTTTGCATCTTTGGTGCATTTTTCGGTCATTTTGGTAAGCTAAAGTCCTCTCTTTTTGTCAAAAACAAACCAAATTCCTTTGAAGAAATTCTCTCATTGTTGTTCTTTCTTTCATCTATTGGAACCGAAACTCAAGCCTCTAAAAAAAAACATTTCCTTTTCCCATTTCTTCTTTTGTAAACCGAAATTCTTCTTCTCTCAAAAGCAAGCCGAAACTTTCCAAGTAAATTCCTCCATCTTTCCTTCGTGAAGTCAAAGCCTAGTTGCCGAATTTGTTTTATTTTTCTTCAAACTCCTTGATAGCCGAATGTGCTCATTCATCACTTTTTCTTTTCAATTGTGTGCCAAAACCTATATCCCTTCTTCTCACATTTTCTTCCTCTTTCTTTAATTGTACAAAGCCGAAAGTAGGGGTGTTAAGCACTCAAGCCGAACCCTTCTCATCTATTGGCCGATTCCTTCTCATCTCTTAAACCATTTTCCTCTGTTGTACTTCTGAGTTTTAAGCGGAATACCTCCCTTCTCTTAGTGTTTTGGTTGGCCGAATTCTTTCCTTCTTTTGATCAAGGTGTTGGCCGAATCTATCCCCTCTTCTAGTGGTTGTCTTGGCCGAGTATCAGTGGTGTTTGGAGGCCTTCCTTCCATCGGTTGGAATTGGTAAGTCCTTGGCCGAATGGTCATCTCCTTTCTCTCCTTATACTTTGTCAAGGTTGGTTGATTAAGGGCCGAATATGGTCATGCTAGAAGGATTCTAATCTCTTTGTTATAGGGTCTTTGGAGTGTGAAAGCAAGCAAGGGAATCGTTATTCTTTTGTTAATCGATTGCCGATTGCTAAGGAGAATCATTGGGTGATTCGGATTTGGTAGGAAACCAAATCATCTTAAAAGGTAAGGGTTCGATATTAACCCCTTTGGTTAATTGTTGATGGCCGAATGTCATAGATGCCTAACCCCTAATGTTTGGCCGATTGTAGGATCTAGTAATCGAGGGACTTAGATCGTTTTCGTTGGATTCTAGACTCGTATTTACCAGGTGTGTAAACTAACACACTTCTGTTTAGTAATATGATTGATAACCTGTGTGATGATTAATGAAACAGTGATGATTGATATGATACCCTAATGGGTATGATTCTAGACTCGGGTAAGTCAGTATTATTATTATGAGTTTACTGATGATCTATATGATACCATGGCTGTGGATGTATGTGATATGGGGCATGAGTCAAACATATTAGCATGATATGCATGACTTGTATGATATGCATGATTACATGAGTATGGTATGTTGATGGGTGACATGAGTGGAGGGAGCATGATATTTTGTGCTGACGAGCACCAGTGTTTTGGTAACACACCTTGTGACTTTGGGTCACCAGTGCTTTGGTAGCACACTTGTGTCTTTGGGACACCAGAGGTTGGGCACCTCATTGCGACTTGTCCCTGTGGTTAACACCACCGTGGGTTGGCCCCACTTTGAGATATGGGATCGTGCATAGTGATTGGGTATCACACGATGGGTTGGCCCCATCATTCGATTATCGTGACTACGGTCACCAGTGCTTGGGTAGCACATTGTGTCTTTGGGACACCAGTGTTTTGGTAACACATTGTGACTATATGTCACCAGTGGTTTGGCACCACCAGTGGTTTGGTACCACACGGGGTAGAAAAGGGAGATACGGATGGTTAGGATCGGGTTGCATTAATTATGTTGCTATGTATGATGTGTGTTAGCATGTTGTTCCATCGGGGCGGGATTTATGCATCGAGTCACTCGACTCACCCTCTCCTTTGACATTTCAGTGACTCGTGAAGCGCGGACATGGAGCCGGATGGACTCGGGTGCTCATGCCATGCTCAATAAAGTTTTACTCCAACTCTATCATTTGGGTACTTTAGTTTAATTACTGCTTGTTGGGTTTAATATGGATTTGTAAAGGGCCTTTAAATTATGTTTTTGATGGGTATGTTTTAATTAGATTCTCAACCTGCTTAACGAATAACTTGGTATGAAATTTTACTAAAACTTGGAAAGACAACGTTTTCAAAATTATATCGCGATGTGTTTTAAACTATACCATCGGGTATCTCGCTATGTTTCGCTATTCAATAAACTCAAATGATTCTTTTTAAATCAAACTCGATTTGCTACTAAGTCTAAAAGGGTTCAAAATGGCACTAAGAAACTACTAGAAGTCCTAAGTGAAATCAACTCGTTTTAACTTTAGACTTGGATAAGTTTTCAAAAATCTAACCAAACAAGCCTACTCATTTCCTCAAATACACTATGTTTTCACCCCACTTCTAAACAAAAAAAAAAAAAAAACTGGTCACTCAAAGACGTTCTTCCCCGTAACATACCAGATTCGGGCGTGGTGTTTTGTCCGGGTTTGGGGTGTTACAACAGAGGTCACACGGCCGTGTTGGCAGGCCGTGTGCCTCACACGGCATTAGACACGCCCGTGTGTCTAGGCCGTGGTAGAACAAGGCATACATACTGACTTGTCCACACGGCCACAAGACACGTCCGTGTGCCAGGCCGTGTAAAAATTAGGGAGGCTACTGACTTGGTCACACGGCCAGTCACACGCCTATGTGTCCAGCTAGTGTGGCTATTCGAATTGGCCTCACACGCCCGTGTACTCAGCCGTGAAAATCAAAGGGGGTATACTGACTTGGCCACACGGTCTAGCACACGCCCGTATGTGCGACCGTGTGATCTGCCCATGCTCACTTCGAAGTGGCCCTTGAGCAACACGGCAGAGACACACGCTTGTGTCCCTACCCGTGTGGGCACAAAATAGGCCATTTACAAGGCCAATTTGCCACCCAATTTGGGTCCTCCCTACAAGCATCAAACAAGCAACAAATATGCCACATTTCCAGCCAATTTCAAGCACAAAACATACTCCATTTAAACCATCTCCTCATCAACCAATTTCATGCTCAAAACCTAAACCAAAACATACCAAAATCTCATAACAACTCATTAATTCATACATGATCAATGTCCCAAAATATATCACTTCCATTTTTATACTAAAATCATACCAAATTCTCAACAAAGCACATACCAAATTGACCATTTCTTTTGGTCATTTATAAACATCAAAACATACCATTACTTAGCACAAATCATGTACCACATCAAAACCATATTTTCTTCCAAAAGCAAGCCATATCACATGGCTATAAAATGCATATCTCAAAACATATCACACTAGTCCTAGCCTATACATGCCATACTTTTAACATTTACAATTCCAAAAGGCACCAAAATAGAGTTCGATAGTATGGTGATGATCCTCGACGATCCCCGAGCTTCCAGTAGCTTCGATAATCTATAAAACAATGCAAACACACAAAAAATAAGCTTTCAAAAGCTTAGTAAGCCATATACAAATAAACTTATCACATAGAACAATTATAAACTATTTCATACATATGGTTCATGACATAACCCAATCACAAGTCATATTTTTCTTATATCACAATTTATCTTGTTCACTTGCTCATAATCACAAATCATGTAATGTAGCTCACATATCAAATGTTCACATGAATACATACCTTTCATTTCCAAATTTCATATACATACATATGTACCAGAATTTGGATGCACATTCGTATACTCATTCATTTCTCGGAATGTCTGTTGAACCGTTCGAAATCAATAAGGATACTCAAATAGCTCGAAAAGCTCGTACAACGCCAACGTCCCAGACGTGGTCTTACATGTAATTAAATATCGATGCCTCTATCCCAGACAGGGTCTTACAGGAAATCATATACGATGCCAATGTCCCAGACATGGTCTTACACGTAAATCTCAAATCGATGCCAACGTTCCAGATGTGGTCTTACACGATAACACATATCAGAGTCCTATGTCATGACATACGTATCCTAACTATTCCTATGGTTCGTACGGGGCTTTTTAGACTTCATCACATTACCTAAACTTTCCCAGATATCACATAATCAATTCAAGTAACCATATATCACAATTCATTCACAAATAAGCAATAATAATTCAATTTCAACAATTTATTTGTATATCAACTTACCTCGTACGGATACGAACGGATGGAAACAACTACTCGACCACTTTCGATTTCCCCCGATCTAATTCTGTTTTCTTTTGTTCTTGACCTATACACATTCAAATTTAGTTTATTCATTCACCAAATCATTCAATTCAATCCATATACACGTATTTAGGGTATTTTACAAATTAACCCTCATATTTTCACATTTTGACATTTAAGTCCCTAATTCACAAAATCAAAAAATATACAAAATTTCATTACACATGCTTGGCCGAATATTCCATTAGTCCATATAAGCCCATATCTTTCGTTTATTTCACATTCTAGCCCCTCAATTTCTCATTTTCACAATTTAGCCCAAAATAATAAAATTCATCAAAAATTCAAAGACAAAACATTTTAATCTACCACATATCTTTAATATTTCATCAACTATCATCACAAAGCTTACAAAATCATCAATAGCACATCACACAATCATCAACAATTTCTGAAATTTAGACATGGGCTTGATAGAACACAAAGCAACGATCACAAAAACGTAAAAATTATCGAAAACGGATCAAAAATCATACCTCAATTAAGCTTATCAATGGTCGAATGAAACTAAGCTTTAAACCCTTTATTTTTTCTTTCAAATTCGGTGAAAAGATGATGATAATGGCCATCAAATTATTTTTATTTTAATTATATTAAAATTAATTATCAAATACCAATTTTAACCTTGGTTTAAAAAATTTATAAACATATAATGAATGGCCATAATTGTCCACTTTCAGGTTAATGGCATAATAACAACATAAGGACCCTTTAATTATAAAGACACATCAATTCGGCACTTAATTAAATAGAAGGCTACTTTTTCATTTTCTGCAATTTAGTCCTTTTTGCAAATTAAGCACACAACGATCAAATTAAATCACAGAAATTTCACACATACCAATTCACATGCTGTAAACTCAAAAAATAATATTAAATTTTTTTTTACTCGGATTTGTGGTCCTAAAACCACTATTTCGACTAGGGTATAAACCAGACTGTTACACGTCTCCACCTTCAATTGTTTATGGAGGTGAGTGCTTCATTGAAGATAGCCGGTGTGACTGAAGACGCACTAAGGTTGAAGTTGTTTCCGTACTCGTTACGAGATTGAGTACGAGCATGGCTCAATTCATTGCCACCAAGTTCCATATATACATGGCAAGAATTAGCAGAGAGATTTTTGGTTAAGTATGTCCCACCTAGCAAAAACGCTAAGTTGAGGAACGAGATCACAACTTTCCAACAATTGGATGACGAGTCTTTGTATGAGACTTGGGAGCGATTCAAGGAGTTACTTTGTAAGTGTCCTCATCATGGGATTCCTCATTGTATCCAGTTAGAGACATTCTATAATGGTCTCAATGCACATACAAGATTGATGGTAGATGCTTCCGCGAATGGTGCAATTTTGTCTAAGTCTTATAATGAGGCTTATGAGATCATCTAGAGGATCGCGAGTAATAACTATCAATGGCCAGCAAATAGAATAGCTTCAGGAAGACGTGTAGCTGGAGTTCATGAAGTTGATGCCCTCACTTCGTTATCAGCTCAGGTATTATCTATTTCCTCAATGTTAAAACAGTTTATCGCTAATAGTGCTAATAATTTTGCAGCTCAGCCACCAAGTCCATTTGAAGTAGTTTCCTGTGTGTACTGTGGGGAAGGTCATTCTTTTGAGAATTGTCCATCAAATCACAAGTCAATGTACTATGTGGGGAACCAAGATCAAAATAGGAGTGGACAAGGACCCCAGTCTAACTTCTACAATCCTTCATGGCGTAATCATCCTAACTTTTCTTGGAGCAACCAAGGACGTGGACCGAACAACAACTTATGCAGCAAAGACCCAACCAATCTCAATGGTTTAATCAGCAAGCTCCAAAACCACCTCAAGATGAGGCATCAAACAGTTTGGAGAACTTGTTGAAAGCGTACATGGAAAAGAATGACGCTTTGATCCAAAGCCAAGCAGCAACACTGAAAAATTTTGAAAACCAAATGGGTCAGTTAGCTACAGAGCTACGTAATAGACCGCAAGGAACCTTGCCGAGTGATACTGAGAATCCAAGAAATTTGGGTAAAGAACATATCAAGGCTTTGGCATTGCGAAGTGGTAAAATTCTGGAACCCCGATTGATTGATGTCGAACATAAGCCCGTTCAGAAAAATCAACCAGCTGTTGAAATTCCTACATAAAAGGAATCAGAATCTGAAAAGTCTGACAAGGTAAACCCTGACTTAGTGAATTCAGATATTTTAACATATTATTTGGATACAGATTTACCTACTCAGAAAAGTTTTCTGGTTCAACCGAAAGTTTCATCACCTCCATATCCGCAAAGATTGCATCAACACAAGCAGAAACAGGAGGTGCAATTCATGAAGTTTTTGGATGTTCTGAAGCAGTTACACATCAATATTCCGTTGGTGGAGGATTTAGAACAAATGTCAAATTATGTGAAGTTTATGAAGGATATACTGTCCAAGAAGAAACGAATGAGTGAGTATGAGACTGTTGACTTTACAAAGGAGTGCAGTGCGTTCCTGCAGAACAAACTGCAACCGAAATTGAAAGACCCAGGAAGCTTTACTATACCCTGTAACATTGGTGAATCTTACTGTGGTAAAGCTTTGTGTGACTTAGGAGTGAGTATCAACTTGATGCCTAAGTCTATTTTCAAGATGTTAGGGATAGGTGAAGTAAGACCTACAACTGTGACGCTTCAGCTAGCGAATCGATCTTTAGCATATCCCGAAGGAAAGATCAAGGATGTTTTGGTAAGAGTCGATAAATTTATTTTTCCTGCTGATTTCATTGTCTTAGATTTTGAAGCAGACAAGGAAGTGCCGATCATCCTTAAGAGACCTTTCTTAGCCACGGGAAGAACGTTAATTGATGTGCAGAAAGGTGAACGCACCATGCGAGTTCAAGAAGATGAGGTAACTTTTAAAATTCTTAAAGCGATGAAATTTCCCGATCCGGAAGAGGAGTGTTTAGTTATGGAAAAGATAGAAAACTTGGTTTCTATGGAAAGCAATTCTGAAGAAGATCCATTGGAGAAAGCCTTTGAACTTGACCCTTTGGAGGATGAAGAAGGTGAAGAAAACATGGCTCTGATGGAAGCCAATCCGAGAAATTTTATTCAATCCACACGGTTTGAATCGTTGGAGTTGGAAGTCAGAGAATTTATGCAACCCAAGTTGTCAATTGAAGAACCACCTAAACTCGAACTAAAGGTACTTCTTTCCCATTTGAAATACGTTTATTTAGGTGACTGTTCTACTTTGCCTGTGATTATTTCAGCGGAACTGACGAAAGATCAAGAGGAGCAACTAATTGCTGTTCTAAAGAAATTTAAGAAAGTAATTGGTTGGACCATAGCTAATATTTGAGGTATAAGCCCTTCTTTTTGAATGCATAAAATAATTTTAGAAGAAGGTAAAAGAGCCTGAATTGATGGGCAAAGGAGGCTCAAACCTATTATGAAAGAAGTTGTGAGAAAGGAAGTCAACAAATGGTTAGATGCAGGAATCATCTATCCTATTTCAAATAGTTCGTGGGTAAGTCTGGTGCAGTGTGTGCCGAAGAAAGGAGGAATCACAATTGTTGAAAATGAGCGTAACGAGTTAATTCCAATGAGAACTGTTACCGGTTGGAGAATTTGTATTAATTACAGAAAGTTGAACAAAGCCACTCAGAATGACCATTTTCCATTGCCTTTTATGGATCAGATGTTAGATCGACTGACAGGTAATGAATTCTATTGTTTTTTAGATGGCTATTCGGGATATAACCAAATAGTTGTAGCCCCGGAGGACTAACATAAAACAACCTTTACTTGTCCATACAATACGTTTGCTTTTAGGCGAATGCCTTTTGGTTTATGCAATGCGCCTGCAACTTTTCAACGATGCATGATGGCAATATTTACTAATATGGTTGAAAATTTTGTTGAGGTTTTCATGGATGATTTTTCTATTTTTGGTAACACTTATGGTATCTGTTTGAGTAATTTGGCTAAGGTACTGAAGAGATGCGAAGAGACGAATCTTGTCCTTAATTGGGAAAAATGTCATTTTATGGTCAAGGAAGTGATTGTCTTAGGTCATAAGATCTCAGAGAAAGGAATTGAAGTCGATAAAGCAAATGTGGGTGTAATTGAAAGATTACCGACCCCAATGAATGTGAAAGGAGTCAAAAGTTTCTTAGTCCATGCCGGTTTTTACCGAAGGTTTATCAAAGATTTCTCAAAAATTTCTAAACCGTTGTGTTTGTTGTTAGAGAAAGATACAGTGTTTGATTTCAACAAAGCATGTTTGGAAGCTTTTAAAGATCTAAAGAAGCGGTTAATCTCATCCCCAATAATCGTTACACCTGATTGGAACTCACCTTTTGAGTTGATGTGCGATGCAAGTGACTATTGATCACTGTGAAGTCAGAGTTTTAAATTTATAAAGATAATGATCGAACCTGGAAACTAACTATGACAACGATTGAGGCAAGCGCACCTATCGAACAGTAGTATAGTTAAGGCAAGACCGAATTGTCGAACCCAAAGGAACTAAAAGTACTAATACTAACTTTCTTTCTATTATTTAGCCTAAGAATTAAGCGAATGGTTGTTTAATCTAAATTAATTAACTACTAAATTTAAAGACTCTAAGACAAAGAAGAATGAATTTGGGAGAATACTTGAAGAAAAACCAATTAATTAAGACGACACCCAAGGAAGAATCTACCTAGACTTCAATTGTTATCTAACTCTGAACCAGACGATTTATTCATTTGACTTGATCCGTAGGATTCCCTAATTTATATTAAACCCTCTCTCGAGGCGAATAACATCTAACCTTAGGTTGATTAATTGAAATCTCTTTCTAATTAAAACCCCTAGAATTGCATTAACTCGATCTATGGACTCCCATATTAGGTTTCACCCTAATTCAGTAACGCTTCGTCACCCTATCTCTAGGCGCGCGATCAACTCTGTTTAACTATGCTAGATCTACTCCTAGGCAGGGACTTTTGCTCCTCCACCTAAGCACATCAAACTTGAATTAATATCCGCGAAATATCAACACAAGAATTAAGAGCACATTATTAAGAACAAATCAAATATTTATCATATAGTTCAGCAAACGATAACAAGATTCATCTAAGTTTCATCCCCCTCAGGTATCTGAGGGTTTAGTTCATAACAATAAAAGAAAACATCTCAGAAGAAAAGATAAAACAAAACATAAGAAATCCCTAAAACCCCCTGAAGGAATTGAAGAGGAGATCCTCCGTCTTGAGTATAATTCCAGCTTCTTGAGATGGATCAACTGGCTATCCTCGAGTGAATCCCCACAAATCTGCCCTCTCTTGCCTAGCAAGACGCCCCTAAATGGTAGCTTTAGGCTCCCGTCACTCCCCTCTTTTAGGTCATACTTAGGGTGTATTTATAGGCTTTTGGAATGTGTTTCTTTGCCCCTAAGTATCCAAATCCAATTGAAATTGCTCTTTTCCGCGGCAGGGACACGGCCATGGCACACGCCCGTGTGAATTATTTTTAGGCCATGTTCGGACTTTATTAATGAGGCACGGCCATGTACTTCGTGGCTTAGACCATGTTCGAGATTATTGAGGAGGCACGGCCATGTGGTCTTGGGCCCAGGCCGTGTTGATTTCGTGTTTTGGTCCATTTAGCTCATTTTAAGCCCGTTTCTTGTTCTTTTCATCCTCCGATGCTTTCTTGGGTATATAACATGAAAAGAAAGGATTAAGAGCACCTTTTTACATAAATCAAGGGATAAATCATCCAAAAGTAAGCTAAATGTGGGATTAAAATATGTTACTTTTACGGTTTATCAACTATGCCGTTGGAGCTGTGATGGGTCAAAGAAGAAACAAAGTGTTTCACCCTATTTACTATGCATGTAGAACTTTGACGGGAGCCTAACTCAATTATACGGTAACTGAAAAGGAACTCTTCGCTATAGTTTTTGCTTTTGACAAATTTCGCTCATTTCTTATAGGTACCAAAGTTACAGTATTTACTGACCATGCAGCCATTAAATACTTGCTCACGAAGAAAGATGCAAAATTGAGGCTAATTAATTGGATACTTTTACTCCAAGAATTTGACCTTAAGATCCAAGATAGAAAAGGTGTCGAAAATCAAATAGTTGATCATTTGTCAAGTTTGGAGCAAGATGAGGTAACTCGATCATGTGTGCCTATCAACAAGAATTTCCCAGAAGAACACTTATTTGAGGTAAATCGAATTCATGAAATACCTTGGTTTGCTAATTTTTCCAATTATCTTGCATGTGGAATAATTCCTCGAGAAATGACATACCAACAAAGAAAAAAATTCCTTCATGATAGTCGGTATTATCTTTGGGAGGATCCATTTTTGTTTAAATAATGTGCAGATAATATAATCCAAAAGTGTGCAGTTGAAAGCGAGATTGCTGAGATCTTGTATCATTTCCATTCATTTCCAAGTGGGGGACACTTTGGTGGTTCACGTACTGCAGCAAAGATTTTGCAAGAAGGTTTCTTTTGGCCTAAACTATTTAAAAATGCTTATGCTTATGTAAAGAACTATGATAAATGCCAAAGGACTGGAAATATATCAAGGAGGAATGAGATGCCCTTGACAAACATTTTGGAGATTGAATTATTCGACGTATGGGTCATTGACTTCTTAGGCTTGTTTCCTTCTTCGTGTGGGAACAAATACATCTTAGTTGCTGGACTATGTATCCAAGTAGGTTGAAGCTGAAGCATACCCTACAAATGATGCTAAGGTAGTCATACGATTCCTACATAAGCACGTGTTTACACGATTTGGGACACCAAGAGCTATTATTAGTGATGAAGGTTCTCACTTTGTGAACAAATGGCTTAAGTGGTTGCTTAACAAATATGATGTGAAGCACAAGATTGCTACTGCCTATCACCCCCAGTCTAATGGGCAAGTTGAAAGAGTGAATAGCGAAATCAAAGGTATCCTTGAAAAGGAAGTACGCCCTAGTAGAAAAGATTGGTCTCGAAGGCTCGATGAGGCATTATGGGCCTATCAAACAGCATTTAAGACTCTGTTAGGAATGACTCCTTATCGATTAGTCTTTGGAAAGGCATGTCATTTGCCAATAGAGTTGGAGAATAAAGCTCACTAGGCTTTGAAGCAGTTGAACTTTGATCTTAAGCAAGCCGGTGAGAGAAGGATGTTACAACTTGATGAGTTGGAAGAGTTGAGGTTGTTTTCCTATGAGAATGCCGAAATGTGTAAAGAAAGATCAAAGAGATGGCATGATAGTCATATACAACCTCGCGAGTTTAAAGAAGGTCAGAAGGTTTTGTTGTTTAATTCAAGGTTGAAGTTATTTCCTCGGAAGCTTAAATTCCGATGGAAAGGACCTTATACCATCTACCAAGTTTATCCTTATGGAGGTATTGAATTATACAACAATAAAGTAGGTACATTTAAAGTTAATGGTCAACGCCTCAAACACTACTGGGATGGTGAAGTTGAGCGAGTTGAATCCTTGTTCAAATTAACAGACCCTTAATTTTTCATGAACTCATTTTGTAAATAAAATAAATAATTAGAACTTATTTTCTTAACTTATTACATTTAATTAATTCTGTCTAAGGAGATTGGAACTTAAGCAGGACCGCTGTGACCCCTCCAACCTTTCCTGGGAATTAATTTAATGTAATTTGTTAAGAAGAAATTTTCTAATTACGATTTAAAATTTTTAAGTTTCATTTGTTCTGTTTAAATTTTAATTTTTATGTTAATAAAGGGGGTCAAATTTGGCCCAAGTACTAATCAATTTTTTTTAAGATACAGTCTGAGTTTGAGGCCCAAGACAGCAAAAAGGAGGGAAAAATCCATGCCTTGCCGTCACACCCATTGCTTGCCGCCCAAGTAACCCTAATATAGCTAAATTTTTTCTACATGTTGCCCTAATTTTTCCCTATATAAACCCCTCTCCATTCTAAAAATTTTCATATCCCTCAAAGTAATTTGCTTACACCCTAAAAATCCTTAAATCTCCCTTTTGTGCCGTCAACCTTAAATCCCGAAAGAAACCCTAGTTCTCTTCCCTTTCTACCGAAATTCCTTATTGCTGCCGGAAAGAGATTGTCGAAGCACCGCCATTACTGTCGCACACCATTTTCACCGTTGTACCCTGCCATTGCTGTCGCACATCGTCGTCTCTGTCGCACCATCCTTGCCGTAGCAAGTTCTACCCACTTTGCTGATTTCTCTTTTCTCTTTTGTGCAGAAACTTTGCCAAATTTTCGGGAAAAGATATCATGTCTCGCGAAAGAACCAGATCTTCAAAGACTACTCCTGAAAACCCGATTTTGATCGATGAAGAAGTGAAAGAGAGATTTGATTCAATCTTCAAGCATCAACCTATAATGCCGAAAAAAGGTTTTGACTTGAAGAGTAATGATTTGATGGTTGTTCCTATACCGATTAGAAAGAAAATCAATGCTCTCAAATGGGAACAATTTTGTGATGCTCGTTCACTTCCCGATGATGAACTAGTTCAAGAATTCTAAGCTAGTTTGACTACGCAAGATGCTACTGAAGTCATCGTTTGAAAGAAAAATGTACCTCTTACTTCTAAGTCCATCAATGGTTTGTTTAATTTACCTGATGTTGAAGAAGATGAGTAATACCCTATGATGAATAATATCAATTGGGATTTTCTTCAACAAGTGCTTGATGTTGTAACAAATCTAGGATCCCAATGGATTATAAGAAAGTATGGAAGCCATTCTTGTCGAAGGGAATACTTAAAACCAGTAGCAAAGGTATGGTTTTATTTCATTCGCTACAATTTTATGCCTATCTCTCATAGTTCCACCATCTCGATGGAACGGATGCTTTTGTTATATGCAATTTTGACAGAAAAGTCCATTAATGTTGGGAAAATTATCCTTAAGGAGATTCACGATTGTGCTAAAAAGAAGGCAGGAAGTGCTTATTTCCCATCATTAATCAGTTCACTTTGCTTAAGGGCTCATGTTAAAGCACAAGCAAATCTGAAGGGGCAATATGTTCAAGGGTGCATTACAAATTATGATCTTGAAAGGTTAGTAGAGAGGGTGCATGAGCTGAATCAAGGCGAGCAAAAAGAGCCAACTAAGCTAGATACCGAGGAGTCAACAGATGAAACTGAGACTGAAGCTAATTTAGTTACAGACACTGAAGAGGAAGAATCTGATAAGAAACCGAACATTCCTAAACCAAGGGTTGAGCCAGAAGAAGAACCAGTCAAGCTAAGTGTTGAACCTGAATATACAATTCCCATGCCGACTTCTGCAAGTACTTCAAGGAAATCGGAGTTGTCAATTTTGATGGATATGTGCAAATTCATGCACAATCAACAACAAACTTACTGGAAATATGCAAAAATTAGAGAT
This sequence comes from Gossypium sturtianum, assembly GCA_025698515.1. NCBI lineage: Eukaryota > Viridiplantae > Streptophyta > Magnoliopsida > Malvales > Malvaceae > Gossypium > Gossypium sturtianum. Next base: position 46,430,139 of record CM046943.1, read on the forward strand.
GACTCAATTCGAAATACTTTTAAGAATATCCCTAATACTTTTGTTCTTGAGTTCCTAGATGCTATCTTTGAGACATGGAAGGAAGATACTGACGATGCAAGCAGAGATGGAGCTAAAGAAGACAAGGGGAATGAGTCAGAAAAATAAAAGGGGGGATTCTTATCTTGTTATTTATTTAATTATTTTTAGGTCCTTAGGAATTTATTTCTTTCATAATTAGGATTTAATTTCTGCAGAATAAAACATAGCAAGCATGAACAAACTTAACACTTCTTTAGAAAGAATAAGACTAAGTGATGTGGTAATAGGAATGAACATGTCTAGGATTGGGTTATTAGGGAAGACTTTGTATTTAAGCTGTCTTATTGACTCACCTTCTTTTTTTACAACCCTACCTGCTGTTCAGTTTTCATTCATTACCTTGTTCTTGTAATGAGGACATTGCTTCTTTTTAAAGGGGGTAAGGCAAATAAATTGCTCAAACTTTTAAATTTTTTTCAAGTATGTTTCAATCATTTCTTTCATAAGTATGTTTTAATAAATGAATGTCTAGAGATATTTTTTGTTACTAAGATAGTTTGTATGCAAGTATGAATGATGATTTTATCTAAGTGAAAGTATGTTATCATGAAGAATGGAATGCTTGTATGATTTTAGCCTTAGTAATGTTTGCAATGAAAACTTAGTTTCTTTTGAGATTAGATGTGCATGAAGTTTATATCTTTAGAATTGACTTAGTAACTTTCTTGAGGCAAAATCCTAGGGGACATAAAAATCTAAAATGATATAGGCACTATTTCTTTGGACTATTTGAGCCTTTTGATAAACCGTAATAGTAACATATTTTATCTCCACATTTAGCATGCTTTTGGATGATTTATCCCTTGAATTATGGAATTTGGTGCTCTTAATCCTTTAATTTCATGTTTTATACTCAGGAGAGCATAGGAGGATGAAAAGAATGGAAAACGGGCTTAAAACGGGCCAAATGGGCCAAAGTAGGAAATCAACATGGCCTGGGCCCAAAGCACACGGCCTGAAGTCGATTCACACGAGCGTGCCACACGGGCGTGTCCCTGCCGTGACAAAGAGGAATTTCACTCGGAATAGGGTACTTAGAGGTAAAGAAAGCCATTCCAAAAGCCTATATAAACACCCTAGAGGGCTTTGGTCAGGGGGCGTCCAGCAAGGCCAAGGAGCTGAGCCAGAGAGGTCAGAATCGTGGGATTTACTCGAAGAAAGCCAGTTGATTCATCTCAAGAAGCCCAAATCATACTCAAGACGGAGGATCTCTCCTTCAATTTCTTCAGGGAGTTTTAGGGTTTTCTTATGTTTTGTTTTATCTTTTCTTCTGAGATGTATTCTTTTATTATTATGAACTAAACACCTCAAATACCTGAGGGGGATGAAACCTAAGACGAATCTTGTTATTGTCTTCTGAACTATATGATAAATACTTGATTTGTTCTTAATTATGTGTTCTTAATTCTTGCTTTGATATTTCAGGGTATTGATTCAAGTATTGATGTGCTTAGGCAGTGGAGCAAAAGTCCCTGTCTAAGAGTAGATCTAGCATAGTTAAGCGAAGTTGATCGCAACCCTAGACATAGGATGACAAAAATCTGCCAGATTAGGGTCAAACCTAATATGGGAGTCCATAGATCGAGTTAATGCAATTCTAGGGGTTTTAATTAGAAAGAGATTTCAATTAATCAACCTAGGGTTAGACGTTAGTAGCCTCGAGAGACGTATTAACATAAATTAGGGAATCCTACAGATCAAGTCAAGTGAATAAATCGTCTGGTTCAAAGTTAGATAACAAGTGAAGTCTAGGTGGATTCCTCCTTGGGTATTGTCTTAATCAATTGGTTTTTCCCACAAGTATTTTCCCAATTCATTCTCTTTTTCTTAGCGTCTTTAGCTTAGTAGTTAGTTAATTTTAGATTAAACAATAATTCACTTCAATTCTTAGGCTAAATAATAGAAAGAAAGTTAGTATTGGTACTTTTAGTTCCTTTGGGTTCGACATTCCGGTCTTGCCACTAAACTATACTACTGTTTGATAGGTGCACTTGCCTTAATCATTGTCACAGTTAGTTTCTAGGCTAGATCATTCATTATATAAATATTAAGACTCTGACACACGATCAAGTTTTTGGCGCCGTTGCCGGGGAACTAAAATATTAAGAACACTTGGTTTTTATTACTTTAGCCATTTTATTTATTTACAATTTATTTTTATTTTATTTTAACTTTACTAATTTTTCTCTTTCTTTGCTTCTAGCAGGTATTTCTAGTTTATGACTAGAAGAAACCCGTCAGGACCCTTGATTTTTTACAGTGAAATAAAACATACCACTCGCAGAAACCGAAGAGATGTCACTGAATAATTATCAATGGCAAGACATGAGGACAATGCCTAATAAAGAAACCAGTGTTTTCAACCTTGACGCGGTCACCATGTTATCTAACCAGGTAGAGCTTTTAAATAAAAAATTTGATGGTTGGTATGGTTCTATGCAGGTACATCCGGTAATATAGTACGATACAAATGGAGGAGGGGTGAACAATACAGAATATCTATCTTACAACCCTAGCACAGAGAACGAACAAGTCAACTATATGGGTAACTATTCTAGACCTCAAAATAATCCCTATAGTAACACTTATAATGCTGGTTGGTGGAACCATTCCAATTACTCGTGGGATGGCCAAGGACATCGGAGACAACAACCCCTCCCAGGCTTTCAACAACCACCTTACCAGTAGGAAAAGAAGCCGAACCTTGAGGAGATGCTAACAAAATTTATCGCGGTGTCAGAAACCCGTTTTCAAAACAACGAGACAATGCTCAAAAATCAGCAGGCTTTAATTCAAGGGATCGAGAACCAGTTAGGTCAGCTAGCTAAGCTGATCTCAGAAAGACCACAAGGCATCTTGCCTAGAAACACCAAAACTAACCCAAGAGAGCAACCTCAAGCAATAACTGCTCATGATAGTGAGGGGTTAGATGAACCAAAATTGAAGCAAGAGAATATGGTAGAGGAAGGTAAGGTTGAGGTAAGCCATTATAAACCAAAACCGGTAATTACAAAGTACCAACCTCGTGTACCATACCCCAATGTGATAAAGAAAGACCACACAGAGGAACAATTCTGTAAATTTCTTAAACTTCCAAAGAAATTACATATTAACTTGCCGTTTCTTGAAGCTCTTTCACAGATGCCAGATTCAAGGAAATTTTCAAAAGAGTTTTTGACAAACAAGTGAAAGTTAGACGATATGTCGCATGTGGAGCTAAACGCAGTGTGCCCAGCAATTCTACGAAATAAACTACCACGTGAGCTCACATTTCGTGTAAGTGACGAAATGGTCACTCTTTAGGTTCTTGACACGGCTAGGACATCGGGTATTAAAGGTGGAACCAATCACTTCAAAGTTGGGGACCAGGTACTGTCAGATACAATCGACCCTTGAATAGCCGCTTCAAAGCTTAATACAAACGGTGCAACTCCTTTTACGGTACTTAAGGTCTTTCCATACGGACCGGTCGAGGTAACTCATTCTAATTTCGGTACTTTTAAGGTAAATATTACCTGACTCAAACCATATGTTGATAGAATTGATAAGAAGTTTTGACTCCGTAAACCACCATGGCCATACGAATAACAGGTAAGTCTAGCTCAAGACTTTAAACGAGCGCTTCTCGGGAGGCACCCCGAGCACTAACCTCACTAACGTCCATATTTTTGAATTTTAGCATCTAACTAAAAAACTAACCAAATTTTTAGGCGCAGGTTTCCCTACCCACACGGCCTTGCACACGGGCATGGCCGTGGCCATGTAGAGACAACGCAAAACTTTTCCCCAAAACACGGGCTGCGATAAAATGCCACGGCCGTGCGATTCGACCGTGGTCGAAACTAAGAAATCTATACGGGCGTGCGACACGCCCGTGGGACATTTGAGTCCATTTATTTTATTTTTTTCTTTTTCTTTTTCTCTTATTTTTATTTTTAATTTCTTTTCTTTTATCCTTCTCATCTTTAATTTATATTATTTTCTTTAATTTAGGTTCAAGAGGCTGTTAATGAACGACCACACCACCACCGGAGTATCCTCCCCACCTTCACCTTTCTCCAACTTTACCGTTTCTTTTCATTGACTCCATCCAAAATTCAGGATGTTTCACTTCTCTCCCTATCTTATGATTTTATTACTATTATCTATCTTTGTACATTGAGGACAATGTACATCTTAAGTGTGGGGGGTTAATTACAGTATTATTTGAAAATCCCTGAATTATGTCTTATTCTTAAGTAATTTTCTCATATTACTGTTAGAATGAAATTTCTTTTGATTTATGATTTTCATTTATATGTTTCGGATTAAGGCATAGGTAATTGTGCAGTGAAGATTAAAACTTTAGAAGACTAGAGAATCAAGCTTGATGAGTCTATTTTCATAATTAAAAATTTTTTAGGTTGTCTACCTGAATTTAAGTATTACCTTGAACTTTGAAATTTACAAAGTTGACATCAAAAGCCCATAATTTTTGTGAGATCTTGAGCCTTTTAGAGCATACATTCCTTTTCGTGCTCACTTTATTGATTATGAGTGTGTCAATATTGATTTGTTATTCTAGAACTTGCTTCGATTATACATGTCGAGACCACACCTTTGATTTGATATACTAAGATGATGAAGCCACTTAGGTTTTAACCCACTTACTCCATAAAAAGCCTATCTTCATAATTAACCCCTAGTGAACCCCTTTGAGACTAATAAACCGTTTATTGGCTCACCCATTAATTTTAACCCAAGACCCATTCTTTTTGATTCATTGAGAATTTTTCCTTCTTGTTCTAACCCTTTTTGTCGAGAATTGATTTGAGAAGTTGCCTAACTATGTTTTCCATTTCAGTTGTTAAATTCTTTATTATTATTGTATGATTTGTTCTTAAAAAAAATTGAAGTATATTTATTATTAGTTCGATGACTAAGTGAGCTTATACATTTAAATTCCATATCTTGAAGTAGAAGTTCATAATTTTTAGTAATGAAGTTCTAATTGATGTAATTATTCAGGATTAGTTCATTTTTCTAGTTAGGTAAATTATCAATTCAATCTCGATTCTAACCCTCTAATTCAGCCTTTATCCACACCTTTAACCCAAGCCCTGTTACAACCCTTTTTAAAGACCTTTTGATTTGTGTATCATCTCATATTATAGTGGTGGAGATTTGAATTTCATGCAAGCCTATGGGATTAACCTTTCGTGTTTGACTTTTGAGTGCTTAATTCTTAACCTTAAACACTTTGAGTGATTTGAGTGAATCTTTAGTGAGGATGTCAACTTTTGTCGATTTTGAATTAAAGGTAATTATTTAGGTAAGGGGAAACACCCATTTTTCGTACTATAAAAACTATGACTTTGATTATTTGAATCTTTAGGAACCTTCCGGTTAAATTATCAATGTATGAATTACCTATGAATTATGATGAAACACTATTGATGAAGGTTATGAATTGAGGAAGTTTGTTTTAATTGTGAGTTAAGATTTTTGCTTGAGGACAAGCAAAAGCTTAAGTGTGGGGGTATTTGATAAACCGTAATAGTAACATATTTTATCTCCACATTTAGCATGCTTTTGGATGATTTATACCTTGAATTATGGAATTTGGCACTCTTAATCCTTTAATTTCATGTTTTATACTCAGGAGAGCATAGGAGGATGAAAAGAACAGAAAATGGGCTTAAAACGGGCCAAATGGGCCAAAGTAGGAAATCAACACGGCCTAGGCCCAAAGCACACGGTCGTGCCCCTTTAGCAGGCTCGAACATGGCCTGAAGTCGATTCATACGGGTGTGCCACACAGGCGTGTCCCTGTCATGACAAAGAGGAATTTCACTCGGAATAGGGTACTTAGAGGCAAAGAAAGCCATTCCAAAAGCCGATATAAACAACCTAGAGGGCTTTGGTCAGGGGGCGTCCAGCTAGGCCAAGGAGACGAGCTAGACAGGTCAGAATCGTGGGATTTACTCAAAGAAAGCCAGTTGATTCATCTCAAGAAGCCAAAATCATACTCAAGACGGAGGATCTCTCCTTCAATTCCTTCAGGGAGTTTTAGGGTTTTCTTATGTTTTGTTTTATCTTTTCTTCTGAGATGTGTTCTTTTATTATTATGAACTAAACCCATCAGATACCTGAGGGGGATGAAACCTAAGACGGATCTTGTTATTATTTTCTGAACTATATGATAAATACTTGATGTGTTCTTAATTATGTGTTCTTATATCTTGCTTTGATATTTCAGGGTATTGATTCAAGTATTGATGTGCTTAGGCAGTGGAGCAAAAGTCCCAGTCTAAGAGTAGATCTAGCATAGTTAAGCGGAGTTGATGGCAACCCTAGACATAGGATGACGAAAATCTGCCGGATTAGGGTCAAACCTAATATGGGAGTCCATAGATCGAGTTAATGCAATTCTAGGGGTTTTAATTAGAAAGAGATTTCAATTAATCAACCTAGGGAGGTATTAACATAAATTAGGGAATCCTACGGATCAAGTCAAGTGAATAAATCGTCTGGTTCAGAGTTAGATAATAATTGAAGTCTAGGTGGATTCCTCATTGGGTATTGTCTTAATCAATTGGTTTTTCCCACAAGTATTTCCCCAATTCATTCTCTTTGTCTTAGCGTCTTTAGCTTAGTAGTTAGTTAATTTTAGATTAAACAATAATTCACTTCCATTCTTAGGCTAAATAATAGAAAGAAAGTTAGTATTAGTACTTTTGGTTCCTTTGGGTTCGACATTCTGGTCTTGCCACTAAATTATACTACTGTTCGATAGGTGCGCTTGCCTCAATCGTTGTCATAGTTAGTTTCTAGTCTAGATCATTCATTATATAAATATTAAGACTCTGACACACGATCACCTTTTCAAGTCAACCCTATGATATTAGACCCTTGAAACTGTAATTTTGAGCTTAAACGCATGTTTATTGCAATGAACCCACATTATAAGCTAATTACTATCTTTTTAAAGTTATCCTAATTTTGGGCACCTATCTTAACTAAAGTTGTCTTGGGAATCAACATTTGAGGAAATTTCATAAAGATGTATGTGCTCATGCTTAAAAAAACAAAAAGAAAAGCAAAGAAAAGTTTGCTCAGTCTCCAAAAAGGAAAAATGTATGAGCTTGAGTTCAAAATAAGTTTGGGGGTGCTCCAAAGGTTCACTTAAAGAAAAAGGTTGTATTACAAGAAAACCAAGATAAAGTTAAAAGTTAAGATTTTTTTTAAAACTGAAATGTCCCATCTCTTAAAATCACTACCTTTAACCGAGCCCCATTACAACCTTATAAAAGACCTATTGATTTGATGATTATGTCACCTACATTAGTGGAGAGGAAGTCCTAAGTTCAACATATGAAGATCATAAATAAGCCTTGTGATTGTTTGCTCGATTGATAGGAAATTATGTTGAATGAAGAATGTTATCTATGGCTCTGACATACATGCAAACTATGATTCATGTTGGCATATTTTGAAGCTTAGTATAATCTTAAGGAATGTTTGCATATGAATTACTTGTTAATAAAGAAGATTGATGAGCATGAAGTTATTAATGCATGATTATGGGACAAAGATTGATGCTACTTACACAATTAGCAATTTTGCCTTAACAAGACCTTTTGCTGTGCATAAACATTACTCGGGGCGAGCAATGATTTAAGTTTGGGGGTGTGTAAACGGAAAGATATATAGGATTTTTCCTATGTCATTTATCACCTTTTTACTTAAATCCATTGTTAAAACTAAGTAATTGTTTAATAAATTAATGAAATATGTGAAAATATGAAATTAGGATATAGAAATTATTAAAATGTGATTTTATGCTTTATTATATAGTTTTCATGCAATAAATGGCTTATTTTATATTAATTTGAATATTTTATATTTTTTAAGACTTAAAGTGGGCCATGCATGATTAAATTAAATAATAAAATATAAAATTATATTTAATAATTCATTTTAAAATATTTCATTAATAATTTGGGTTTTAATTAATCAATTAAATTGGATAAATTTTATTCTTTGGTCCTCTAACTTGTTGATTTATTCTGGACAGGTCTGATAGCTTTACTGGATTACAAAACCGTCTAAATTGGAGACCACGTCGACCCAATATTCGGCTACACATTGCTGTCCATTTAAACCATTCTTTGGTTTAATTACACAAGGTCCTTGCAGTGTTGAAGAAATTAGAGATTTGCCCAAAGATTTACGATTGACCGAGTCTCAGTCCTAAGTTGTGTGGCATCCAAAATTCCTTAAAATAAGCAAAAAACAAGTCAAAAGCCACTAAGCATGGCCGGCCACAATTTGAGGAGATTTGAATAGGTTAACATCCACTATTTTTAGCAAACTATCCCCCTCTCCTCACCTATAAATAAGACCCTCTCATTCCCTCATTCATCATCCCTCAATCATCCCTCAATCATTCCTCATTCATTCTTATCATTCATCATTCTCTCTTCTCTCCAAATTTTCTTAGCCTTTTCCATTCCCACGCCTAGCATCATCTCTTCATAGAGATTTTAGCAATTAAGCCTCTTAGAGAACCCTTGGTCGACCACCTTGGAGAGCCATCAGCAAAGGAGCAAAGCAAAGGAACAAAGGAACCTCGTCAGTCAGAGTCTTGGGTGACAGCCACTCTGAATTGGGTTTAATCTTTCTTTTCTTTAATTTAATCTAAAGATGTTTGCTTTTTGTTCTTTGTTCTTGTTTACAACAATGTTAGCTTAATTTTATTTAAGCTAGGATGATTGCTTTGATTAAATAATATTTATTTGGTTCATGCTTATAATGTTTGTGCCTCAATCGATCATGTTTTCAATTAAAATCAAGTCTGTATTTTGTTCATACGTGATTGAAATGGACCTGAATTAGCTGAGCGATCCTAACCAGACCACGGCTAATGGACACATAATTGAAATGTGCATGCTCAATTTAGATCCTGACCCGATTAAATTGTAGGTTGCATAACAACTCTGACCAAGCTCTGTTATCAGCATAGTTTTTATATTTGTGTGATTAAACTATTTCAAACCTGACACGTCCCTGTTACCTCACACGAATGCTAAGAAACCTTTAGTAAATAAGGATTAGTAAAATGCGTATTTACTAAGTAAAGGATTCCGAAAGGACCTAATGTGGTTTCCAAACTCATGAAAGATCGAGTTGCCATGGAATGTTTTTTCGAATGTTATTAAGCATGTTGATAATAAATTGAAAAGTAATTGTCCTAGTTTATTTATGTTAAAATTGTTGTAAATTGTGTTTGATTTTACTAAAATCTATTTCATTCATATAGTTTGCATACTTAGGATAATTTGCATTAGGGATCATTGCATTTAGTTTAATATATTTTAATCACCACTTCTCAACTATATTGTGTTTTTATTTACCAAATTGTTAATATAATTTTACAAATTAAGTGACTTAGCACAAATACAATCCCTGTAGAGACGATAACTCGATACTTACTTATTACTTGATAATGACTGGGTACACTTGCACAACCCTACGCGTTACCAATGACGATTGCATGTATTGATTAAATGAATCAGAAAAGTATGTTTAAATGAGTTGTAAGTTCGGTAATGCTCTAAAACCCTATTTTGGCTTTTAATACGGGTGAGGGGTGTTACATTTATCGGTATCAGAGCTACGGTTTAGTCGATTCTAGGACTAACGTAGCATGTGTGAGAGTCTAGCTATACATGACATATATATAACCTATGATAGTGTGATGAATCCTGACATTGTAAACTATTTTTTTGTATAGTATGGAACTCGAACGAGTAGTAGCAGATGATATTGAGAGTAATACGCCAGCTACCGCTCAAGGGACAGCGCCTTCTAAATCTAGACCCGTGTCTAGTAGTCACGAAGGTGAGGCTAAAGAAGCCTCTTTTCCAGATGATGAACGAGTGGTTCACTCAATACATTCGTACGAACCCGGTTGCTCAACAACCTCCACCCTCACCAAATACTTAATCAATCCCCGTAGTTCCTCAAATTATTGATCCAATACAATTGAATAAGCCGCCAGTCGATAAAATTCGTAAGCATGGGGCTGAAGAGTTCAAGGCTAATGTTGATGATGATCCTGAGAGAGTCGACTTTTGGCTTGAAAATACGATCCGAGTGTTTGATGAACTTTCCTGCACACCGGCTGAATGTTTAAAATGTGCTATATCCTGTTTGAGAGACACTGCATACAAATGGTGGAATACATTAATATCTGTGGTGCCGAGAGAGAGAGTCACATGGGAGTTCTTTCAGACTGAGTTTCAGAAAAAGTACATAAGTCAACGATTTCTGGATCAAAAGCATAAAGAGTTTTTAGAACTAAAACAAGACCGCATGACTGTAATCGAGTACGAGAGAGAATTTGTACGGTTAAGTAAATATGCTCGAGAGTTTGTTTCGACTGAAGAGATAATGTGCAAACAGTTTGTTGATGGGTTGAACGAAAATATTAAACTTCTGGTCGGGATATTGGATTTAAAAGAATTTGTTGTGTTAGTTGAGCGTGCTTATAAAGCTAAAAAACTGGGCAAAGAAAAGAGAAAGGCAGATTCTGAAGTTAGAGATTCGAGAAAGAGATTGATGAATAAACCCTATCACTCTTCATCACATAAATCTTGAGATTCATATAGTCGATCAAATGCATCAGTGGAGTACTCTAATAGAGATTGTGGGAAGCAATTTATGGGTTCAAAAACTCCAGCTATGTCAGTGGCAAGTGTGGGAAATGTTAGATCGAATAAACCTAAATGTGAACGATGTAGAAAATGACATTTTAGAGAGTGTAGACTGAATGATAAAGCCTGTTTTAGATGTGGCCCGCTTGAACATTTCATTCGAGATTATCCTAAGTTAGATGAGAAAGATAAATCTCAAAATGTAAGATCAAGCAACCCGACTATGAGAGGAATACCATCCCGTAATGTTGGAAATGTGAGTGGTGGTAGAGGTGTGACACGAGATACTACTATGAGATCCGAGGCTAGAGCACCTACGAGAACTTATGCTATTCACGCTCGCGAAGAAGCGTCATCTCCAGATGTTATTACCGGTACATTCTCTTTTTATGACACTGATGTAGTTGCATTGATAGATCCCGGATCAACTCATTCATATATATATGTGTGAACGTAGTGTCTAGTAAGAATTTACTTGTTGATTCTACTGAGTTTGTTATAAAAGTGTCGAATCCCTTAGGCAAATATGTCCTGGTTGACAAAATTTGCAAAAATTGTCCGTTAATGACTCGGGGTTACTATTTTATGGCTAATTTGATGTTGTTTCCATTTGACGAGTTTGATGTTATTCTGGGTCTGGACTGGTTGACGTTGCATGATGCAGTAGTAAATTGTAGACAAAAGACAATTGAGTTGAAATGTCAGAATAATGAAACTCTCCGAATTGAATCAAATGATTTGAAGGGTTTACCAGCTGTAATCTCGTCGATGTTAGCTCAGAAATATTTAAAAAAGGGATTCAATGCATATCTTGCATATGTACTTGATACAAAAGTGTCAGAAATAAAGATTGGATCAGTACCAGTTGTTTGTGAGTATCCAGATGTGTTGCCAGAAAAGTTACTGGGTTTGCCACCGATCAGAGAGGTTGAATTTGCTATTGATTTAGTACCGGGAACTTCACCAATATCGATAGCTCCATACAGAATGGCTCCAACAGAGTTAAAAGAGTTGAAAGCTCAGTTGCAAGAATTAACTGATAGAGGATGGTTCTATGAGAATCTGTATAGACTATCGACAGCTCAACAAAGTGACAATTTAGAATAAATATCCTCTACCGAGAATTAATGATTTGTTTGATCAGTTAAAAGAAGCTACAGTGTTTTCTAAGATTGATTTAAGATCTGGCTATTTTCAGTTGCGAGTTAAAGATGCTGATGTACCGAAGACAGCGTTCAGGATGAGGTACGGACATTATGAATTCCTTGTTATGCCTTTTGGATTAACTAACTCTCCTGCTATCTTTATAAATTTGATGAATCAGATTTTCAGACCATATTTAGACAGATTCGTTGTTGTATTTATTGCTGATATTCTAATTTATTCTTTAGATGAATCTGAGCAAGCTGAGCATTTGAAAATAGTGTTACAGACCTTGAGAGATAAGAAATCGTTTGCAAAGTTCAATAAATGTGAATTTTGGCTCCGAGAGGTTAGATTTTTAGGGCATATCATTTCAGCCGGAGGTATTAGAGTTGACTCGAGGAAGATTTTTGTAATTATAGATTGGAAACCTCTGAGAAATGTATCTGAAGTTCGAAGTTTTCTGGGACTAGCTGGCTATTACCGATGTTTTGTGAAAGGATTTTTTATGATTGAAACACCGATGACTCGATTACTTCAGAAAGATGTAAAGTTAAAATGGTCTGAGAAGTGTCAACAAAGTTTCAAACAGTTGAAAGCGCTATTGACAGAGGCACCAGTGTTAGTACAGCCTGAGTCGGGTAAAGAATTCATAATTTTTCAGTGATGCGTCGTTGAACGGTCTGGGTTGTGTGTTGATGCAGGAAGGCAAAGTAATAGCTTATGCTTCTAGACAGTTGAAGCCGCATGAAAAGAATTATCCGGCGCACGATTTAGAGTTGGCTGCGATTGTGTTTGCATTAAATATTTGGCGACATCACTTGTTTGGTGAGAAATGCCACATTTATACAGATCACAAAAGTTTAAAATATTTAATGACTCAAAAAGACTTGAATTTGCGACAACGAAGATGGCTTGAATTACTAAAATATTATGAGCTAGTAATTGATTATCATCCTGGAAAAGCGAATGTAGTTGTTGATACTTTAAGTAGAAAGTCATTATCTGCTTTACGTATGATGAATACACAGTTAGATTTGTCTGATGACGGTTCGATTATAGCTGAGTTGAAAGCGAGACTGTTATTTCTTCAGCAAATCGATGAAGCCCAGAAATGTGATAAACATTGCAAGTTAAACGAGTTCAGTGTGAGTCGACTTTTGATTCAGAGTTCCAAATCGGACCTGATGATTGTTTGATGTACCAAGGAAGAATTTGTGTACCGAGAAATCCCGAGCTTATTCAGAAGATTTTAAACGAAGCACATAATGGTTGTTTGTCCGTACATCCAGGAAGAACTAAAATGTACAACAATTTGAAACAGTTATATTGGTGGTCAGGTATGAAACGAGACATTTCAGAGTTTGTATTGAAATGTTTAGTTTGTCAGCAAGTGAAAGCCGGGAATCAAGTGCCTTCGAGTTTGCTTCAACCTGTGATGATGTCAGAGTGGAAATGGGATAGAGTGACTATGGATTTCGTATCGAGATTGTAACAGCCCGTTTTTAGTCAAATCGGAATAGTGGTTTTGGGACCACAAATCTGAAGTCAAAATATTTATTTTATTATTTTTTTAATGTCTACAGCATGATAATGTGATTGTGTGAAAATTTCGTTAAGAAAATTTATCGTTTAAATGGTTAATTTGATAAAAAGGACTAAATCGCGTAAAATAAAAAAGTGTTATTCTATTAGCTAAAAGTGTCAAATAGCTATAGAACCTTAAAGTAAAGGTCCTTATGTTGTAATTAGACCATCCTTAGTGTAAGTGGACTTTTATGTACATAAAACAAGTTAATTTTAATGTTTTAAACCAAGGTTAATTTAGTAAATTATGTATTATGATAAAATAAATAAAACAAACATAATGTCATCTTTATTTTGTTATCATCTCCACCGAAAATAGAAGAAGAATATGTTCATGAGAGCTTGCTAGGGTTTCGTCAATTGCATAGTCAAATTGGTAAGTGTTTTTAACCCAGTTTTTAATGATTTCTATGTTTTTGATATCGTTGCAGCTAGTACTAGCTAGCCCAGGGACTATTTTGCAAAACTGTCAAAGACTGTGAATGTTGCCATTGATGAGTATGTATAAGTTTTGATGTTTGATGATATATTTTGATTAGTTGTTGATAGTTAAACAAGTTTTGTTAAGTGATTTTGAGTGAAAATACAAAATAAGGATTAAATTGAGAAATGTGTAAAGTTAGTGGTTAAAGTGTGAAATAAATGAAAATTTTTGGCTACTAGGGGCATTTTAGTAATTCGGCTAGCATGGGTTTATTTGGAATTTCACTAATTTGTGATTTTATGCAAAAAGGACTAAATTGTGAAAAATGTGAAATATGTGAGGCAAAAGTGTAAATGTGTTTTAAAGTATGTTTTGGACTAAATTGAATGAATAGATGATTTAATAAGTTAATTTTTAATACATTTAGATCAAGAAAAGCGGAATTCAGATCTAGATCGGGGAAAATGAAAGTTATTGATTAATCGACTCAATTCGCCGTTTTAACATCCGAGGTAAGTTCGTATGTTATAAATTCATTTCAAATGTATTTTATATGCTTTGATATAGCACGAATTGTGATATTGTGATTACGGACGAGTTCGGAAATTATTCGATGAAGATTCGACAATTGAAATCCTGATTGAACCTTAGGAATAGTTTAGGATGCTAGTGACATGTCATTAGGTATACTTGAGTTGGCTTTGGGCCATGATTTAGCACTATGTGTGTGAGATAAACCAATTTGGCTTCGGCCCATGCATATTGGCTGATTTGGCTTCGGGCCATGATATCAGAATTTCGGATAAGTTACCTTAATTTGGCTACAGGCCATGGTATAGGTACTTATGGAGTGAGACCTTGAGTGTAACAGTCTGGTTTAGACCCTAGTCAGAAAAGTGGTTTCGGGACCACAAATCCGAGTTATAAAAAAATTTTAATATTATTTTCTGTGTTTATAGTATGTCAATTGACATGTGTGAAATTTACGTGATTTAATTTAATCATTTGTGTGCTTAATTTGATAAAAGGACTTAATCGCATTAAATGCAAAACTGGCTAATTATTTGTTAAAGTGCTAAAGTGCTATGTCTTTTTAATGTGGGGGTCCTTAAGTTGATATTATACCATTGAAATATTGGATGGACATAAAAACCAATGGTTAGTGGATTTTAAATGAAAATAAAAAGGCTAAAATGGTAATTAATGTATTAATATGTAATAAACTAAAATACAACAAAAGTTTAGTGGAGTTCATCTTGGTTCTTGCCGAAATTGAAGAAAGAAAACCTAAAGTTCTTGCATTTTGATATTCGGCTACTTCCAAGTTTAATTAAAGGTTCGGTTTTGTTCGATTTTTGATAATTTTTATGTTTTTGAGATCGTTGTTTTGAATACTAGCTAGCCCAAACTTAAATTTTTGAATTTGATGATGAATTCATGAATTGATATCGATGATAGTTTGTGATTTTTGTTGTTTGGTGATGGAAAATAAAAGATATGTGATAGATTAATATGTTTTGTCTTTGGATTTTTGATGAATTTGGGTAAATTGGATTAATTTGTGAAAATGTTATTTTGAGGGACTAAAATGTGAAATAAATGAAATATGTGGGCTTATATGAACTAGAGGAAAATTTGACTAGGCATATGTATAAAGAAATTTTGTGAATTTTGTGTTTTGTGAAATAGGGACTAAATTGTGAAAAATGTGAAATGTAAGGGGCAAAAGTGTAATTAGCCCATTTATGTGTTTTTGGATGAATTTGATTGAATATGTGATTAAATAAGTTAAATTTGTACTCATTTAGATCAAGAAAAGAAGAAATCAGAATTGGATCGGGGGAAATCTAAATTTGTCGAATAGTTATCTCGGTTCGTTCATATATGTCCGAGGTAAGTTCATAAGTAAATAAATGTCGTTAAATTCGATTGTATTTATTTTAATAGTGCCGAATTGAATTATTACTTGTGTATATGTATATGCCAAATTGAATTAAGCATGGAAGCAATATTTACGAGCTTGAATCGATCGAGTTACGACGTCCGAAAGCCCCGTACGAACCTTAGGAATAGTTAGGATACATATGTCATGACATAGGATTCCGATATGTGATTTGGTGTAAGACCACATCTGGGACTTTGGCATCGACTTTTGTTTACGTGTAAGACCATGTCTGGGACATCGGCATCGTATTTGATTCGTGTAAAACCCTGTCTGGTATAATGGCATCGATATGTGATTACATGTAAGGCCACGTCTGGGACGTTGGCATTGTACGAGATTTCTAACTATCCGAGTATCCTTTTTAATTCCGAATTGTTCAACGGGCATTATCGAGATAAGATCGAATGAGAAAAACAAACTAAAAGGTTCAGGTACGTGCTATGTTATATGAATATGAAAGTAAGGTAATTAAATGTTTGAGATGAATATATGAATTAGATATGATAAAAGAGATATTTATATGTTCCTTTGAGTATATGTGCATTCGGCCATTGATGTTATAATGCTATTGTATATGTGACAATGTTTGAGTTTGCAAGCATAATAAATATACATTTGGTTAAGGTTTGTTTGATTTGGCTAGTTGATTTAATGCGAATGTTTATTTGATCATTATTTGCTTATGACTTACTAAGCTATGAAAGCTTACTCTGTGTGTGTGTGTTTGTTCATTGTTTTATAGATCATCAAAGCTACTGAAAGCTCGGGGATTTTCGAGGATCATCACCACACTACCGAATTATAATTTGGTACCTTTTGAAAGTGTACATATTTAAGTATGGCATGTATAGGCTAGAGAACTTTAATTATGTTTTGAGATGTGTAAATATAGCCATGTGATATGGCTTGTTAATTAATGTGCTTATGGATGAGTTTAGTTCATACTATATGATGCAAAGGTTGGTATGTTTTGATATGCTCATGAATGGCCAAAATGAAAAGGTCAATGTTTGTAAGTTTTATGGTTATTTTGGAAAATTGATATGATGAGAAATGCTATGAAATGATATGGATTAAGATGATGTATGAATCACATGTTTTTGATGTGAAATAGATGCTTTGAATTGGTATGTTTGAGTTGGATTTGTATATATAAATGAATGATGTTGTTAAGAGTCAAATTGTGCAAGATTTGGTATGTTTTTGGTTGCCTCTGGGGACATGAATTTAGGCTTGTATGATGCTTATGGGTATGACCCAATTTTGGGTAGCAAATTGGCCTTGCAAATGGCCTATATTTGTCCACACGGTTGAGCACACGGGCGTGTATCTCGACCGTTTCTCTTAAGGTTGTAATTCGAAGCAAGTCAGACTTGCACACAGGCCAGACATACGGGCGTGTCTTCGGCCATGTGGTGTAAGTCAGAATGTATGACCTGTTTGACACGGTCTTAGACATGGGCATGTCTTGTGTCCGTGTGAGGCACACGGCCTGATGACACGGACGTGTGACCTCTGTAACTTTGAAAAACGTTTAAATTTTTAGAAAAAATTATATGTGCTCAGTTTAGTCCCGACCCCTTCCCAATGCATGTTTAAGGTCTCGTAGACCTTCTAAAGGGACTTTTTGTGTATATTTCTCCATGGAATGTTTGTAAATGTTTGATGTTAGTGAAATATTTGTGTTATGATCCTATATGTCCGATAATGCCTCTTAACCTTAGTCTGGCGACGGATACGGGTTAGGGGTGTTACATTTGATTGGTATCAGAGCTACGGTTTAGTCGATTCTAGGACTAACGTAGCGTGTGTGGGTCTAGCTATACATGCCATATTTATAAACTGCGATAGTGTGATGATTACAGACAATTAGAATGTGTTTTCGTATAGTAAATAGATCCCGATCGAGCCGTAGCTGATGATGTAGAAAGTATAGCGCCTGCTCCCGCTCAAGGGACAGCACCGACTGAATCTCGACCGACTTCGAGTATCCAATAGGGAGAGGCTAAACAAGCCTTTTACCAAATGATGAATGAATGGTTTACTCAGTATATCCGGATGAATCTGACTATTCCGCAACCTTCTCCCCCACTGATTCCTCCTTAAATACCTGTTATGCCATAAGTTACTGATCCTGTGCGAATGAATAAGCCACCGGTTGATAAAATTAGAAAAAACGGGGCTGAAGAATTTAGAGCCACTATTGATGATGATGCTGAGCGAGCTGAATTCTGGCTTGATAATACGATCCGTGTGTTTGATGAACTATCCTGTACCCCTAACGATTGTATTAAATGTGCTGTATCATTGCTTTGAGATTCTACGTATCACTTGTGGAATACACTGGTTTCGGTGGTTCCAAAAGAACAGGTTACCTGGGAGTTCTTTTAGACTGAATTTCGTAAGAAATACATCAGTCATAGATTCATCAATCAAAAGCGCAAAGAATTTCTCGAGTTGAAACAGGGTCGTACGACCGTAACAGAATATGAGTGGGAATTTGTGAAACTTAGCAGATATGCCTGTGAGTGTGTTTCAACAAAAGCGATTATGTGTAAAAGATTCGAAGACGGGCTGAATGAAGATATTAAATTGCTCGTTGGGATTCTTGAAATAAAAGAGTTCATTGTACTTGTTGAGCAAGCATGCAAAGCTGAAGAGCTTGGGAAAGAGAAAAGAAAAGCTGATTTTGAAGCTAGAGATTTTCGTAAAAGATTATCGAGTAAGACATTTCAGCATCGAAGGATTTCAAGGATGATTTTAGCCCATCAAAGGCTACTGCAGGTTATTCTAGACGTGATCGGGACAGACCACCTGTGAGTTCGAAAGCTACCTTAGTAACTAGTGTTGGTAACGTCAGACCAAATCAACCGGAGTGCAAATATTATGGTAAACGACATCCTGCGATTGTAGACCCGAATGAACGAACTGTTTTCAAATGTGGATCATTAGATCATTTAATCCATGAATGCCCTGAGTTTGCTGAGCAAAACACAGTACAGAATGCGAGACCGAGTAACATGTCAGCTCGAGGTATACCACCCAGAAACACGGGTAATGTGAGTAGCAGTTAGAAAGGAACTAAAGACATAGCTGTTAGATCTGAGGCTCGCGCACTTGCCAGAGCTTATGCTATTCGGGCTCGTGAAGAGGCTTTATCCCAAGATGTTATTACCGGTACTTTCACTCTCTATGATACTAGTGTTGTTGCATTGATTGATCCTGGTTCGACTCATTCTTATATATGTGAGACTTTAGTATCCAGTAAGACTTTGCCTGTAGAGTCTACTGAGTTTGTGGTTAGAGTATCGAACCCCTTAAGCCGGTTTGTTTTGGTTGATAAAGTATGTAAGAGTTTCCCGTTGATGATTCGAGATTCATGTTTTTCGGGTGATTTGATGTTGTTGCCATTCAACGAGTTTGATATAATTTTTGGTATGGATTGGGTAACATTGCATGATGCTATTATGAACTGCAAACAAAAGACTATTGATTTGAGATGTCAGAATGATGAGATAATTCGGATCGAATCTAATGATTTAAATGGGTTACCGGCTGTAATATCTTCGATGAAAGCTCTGAATTATGTGAAAAAGGGATGTGAAGCTTATTTTGCGTATGTGATTGATACTAAAGTGGCAGAAAAGAAAGTTGAATATGTGCCTGTGGTTTGTGAATTTTCTGATGTGTTTCCTGAAGAATTACCAGGATTACCTTCGATACGAGAAGTTGAGTTTGGCATTGAATTAGTGCCGAGAATGACCCCTATCTCAATAGCTCAGTATAGAATGGCTACGACAGAATTGAAAGAATTAAAGTCTCAGTTGTAAGAGTTGACTGATAGAGGATCTACAAGACCGAGTTTCTCACCTTGGGGTGCTCCTGTTTTGTTTGTGAAAAAGAAAGATGGCACGATGAGAATGTGTATTGATTACCGTCAGTTAAACAAAGTTACTATTAAGATCAAATATCCTCTGCCCAGAATCGATGATTTGTTTGTTCAGTTGAAAGGTGCTGTTGTGTTTTCAAAGATAGATCTGAGATCAGGCTATTATCAGTTGCGACTAAAAGATTCTGACATTCCGAAAACTGCTTTCAGAACGAGGTACAGGCACTATGAATTTTTAGTTATGCCTTTCGGACTAACAAATGCTCCTGCTGTCTTTATGGACTTGATGAACAAAATTTTCATACCGTATTTAGATCGATTTATTGTTGTATTTATTGACGGCATTTTGATTTATTCACGTGATGAAATTGAGCATGCCAAACATTTGAGAATTGTTCTACAAACTCTGCGTGATAAGCAATTGTATGCAAAGTTTAGTAAATGTGAGTTCTTGTAACAGCCCGATTTAGACCCTAGTCAGAACAGTGGTATCGGGACCACAAATTCGAGGTCAGAAAAATATTTGAGAATTATTTTTGATGATTATAATATGTGATTTACCTTGTGTGAAAGTTCTGTGTGAAAATTTTATCGATTGTGTGTCGAATTATGAAAAAGGACTTAATCGCATAAAGTGTAAAAGCTGTGTGCTGATTTATGAAGTGCCTATATGTTATGGCTTTTTAATGAGGAGGCCTTATGAGGCAATTAGCCCATTATTAAAGTTAGTGGATGGTTAAATGTCATAAAAACCTTATTGTTAAATTGTCTTATATGATTAATAAAAGGGCAAATGGGTAAAATAATTATTAAGATATTATAATCAAAACAAAAAAAAATGAAATGGCCATTCTCTCATCTTTCTTCCACCGAATGTTAAAGAGAAGAATAGCCATGGAAGCATTTTAGGTTTCGGCACATTCATAGCTTGATCAAAGGTCCGTTTTTGTTTGGTTTTTAATAATTTCTATGTTTTTGTGATTGTTGCTTTGTGCTCTAGCTAGCCCATGCTTTAATTTTAGAAATTGATAGTGATTTTGAGATATGTCGTTGATGAATGTTTGAGCTTTGTGATAGTTGATGAAAGAATATGAAAGATATGTGTTTAATGAACATGTTTTGTTCTTGAATTTTTGGTGAATTTAGCTATTTTGGGCTAAATTGAGAAAAATGAATAATTGAGGGACTAAATTTGTATAGTAAATGAAATATTTGGGCTTGTATGAGTATAGTAAAAATTTGGCTAGGCTTATGTGAAAAGAAACTACGTGAATTTGATGATTTTGTGAATTAGGGACTAAAGTGTCGAAATGCGAAAATGTGAGGGCTATTTTGTAAAATGCCTAAATATGTGTGTTTGGAATAAAAAGAATAATTTGGTGATTGAATGGATTAAATTTGAATGTGTATAGACCAAGATAGGAGAGGTTCGGATTGAGATTGAGGCAAAGACAAAGTGCTCGGTTAATCGACCGTTTCGGTATTTTGACGTTCGAGGTAAGTCCGGACATAATGCGTGTCATTAACTATGCTTAATGTTATGAAATGAATGGTATGATATATCAAATTATAAATGCTATGTGAGACCTCGAGTTATGTGGCACTAAATGTGCGTATTCAAAAATGTGACCGAGATGATTAGCACTGTGTGTGCGAAATAATATAAACATCGGCTTTGTGGTTAGCACTGTGTGTGCGATATTGATGTAAGTTCGGATATAATACTAGTCATTAAATTTATATCTATGTGATGAGAAATGAATAAATGTATAGAGTTATATTAATACTGTATTACATATAAGAACGAGTATTGAGGCACTAAGTGTGCGAAATTAGAAAAGATATAGAAATGAATAGCACTATGTGTGCGAAAAGATTGAAGCTTCTGCTTATCGAATTGGCACTGTGTGTGCGATACCGACATAAGTTTGGCTTATCAAATTGGCACTGTGTGTGCGACATCGATATAAGTTCGGCTTACCGAATTGGCACTATGTGTGCGATACCGTTATAAGTCCGGTTTATCAAATTGGCACTAAGTGTGCGATGATAAATATGTTTCGATTACGAAATAACACTAAGTGTGCGAATAAATCAAAAGTATAGTAAAGATTGATCCAAAGGTAAAGTCGAGCAATTGAGTAGCTTGGTTGGTGAGTAACTATGTGTTGGCAAAGGTATGTATGATAACTATGTGTTGGTTAAAGCATGTGTGATAACTATATATTGGCTAAGGTATGTATGATAACTATGTGTTGATTAAGGTATGTATGATATCTATGTGTTGGCGGATTTGAAAGTAGATGGATAGAGTGCTATGTGAGCATTGGATATAGTTGAGTTGGTGTATCATTGATAAATTAATCTAAGTGATGGCTTATTTTTGTATTTTGTTTTGAATTGTTGAATTACATGTATTATATTACGGACTTACTAAGCTTTGAAAAGCTTACCGGGTGATTTGTTTTTCGCGCTGCGATGTCGTCGAAAAGCTAGCTCGGATCTGGGGATCACCAAAGATATCAATCACACTATCGGCAATCTATTTTGGTACTTCTGGAAAGATGTATATAGATTAAATATGGCATGTATAGGCTAGAAGTTATGGTATGATTTGTGATGTTTAATCCTTGCCATGTGAGTTGGCTTGGAAGTGTGATAATATTGAGTTTGTGAATGAGCTATGAATGTGGTATGTTTCATGACTTTATGGTTGATGAAAGAGGTAATTAGAAGATGAGTTTTGGTATGGATTATATGATGTTTGAGTTATAAATGTTTTGAGATGTATAATTGATACTTGGATGGACTCATTTGTGATGTCCATAGGTATAGAAGTAGATGATATGTGGATGACTAATTGGTGTATGAAATGGTATGTTTGAATGCATTTAGAAGCATGATTTGGTATTGCTTTGATGCTTGTAGGTTTGACCCTTGTGTGGGTGGCAAATTGGCCGTGCAAATGGCCTGTTTTGCCTACACAGTTATGGCACACAGGCGTGTCTAATGACCGTGGGGTAAAGTCAGTAGCTAGCTAGTTACACACGGCTATGGCACACGGGCGTGCTTAGTCACCGTGTGAGAAAGTTAGTATATGGCCTAAGAGTACACGGCCTTAGCACACGGGGTGCTTGGTGGCCGTGGATGTGAGGTCAGATTCGACCACGGCCAAGGCACACGGGCGTGTTTGGTGGCCGTGGATGTGAGGTCAGATTCGACCACGGGGAGAACACACGGGGGTGTCCAGCAGTCGTGGGAGGCACACGGCTTGCCTACATGGGCGTGTAACCCCTGAAACTTAGAAAAGTTTTAAATTTTTATGAAATTTCGTATGTGTTCCGGTTTAGTCCCGACCCAGTTTATAAGCATGTTTTAGGTCTCGTTGACCGTATTAAGGGACATTATGTTTGAGATTGATGGATGAATGTATAAACTTCTGAAAATGTTTCCGATCTGTCCGGTAACGCCTTTAACCCTAATCTGGTGACAGATATGGGCTAGGGGTGTTACATTTGGTTGGTATCAGAGCTACGATTTAGTCGATTCTCGGACTAACGTAGCGTGTGTGAGTCTTGCTATACATGCCATATATGAAATTACGATAGTGTGATGAATTCTAACAGTTATAAATGTGTTTTCGTATAGTAATGGATCTCGATCGAGTAGTTGCTGACGATGTAGAGAGTAACACGCCTAGTCCCGCTCAAGGGACAGCGCCGGCCACATCTAGCCCAAATGAAAGTAGTGAGGGAGGAGAGGCTAAGCAAGCCTTCTTCCGTATGATGAGTGACTGGTTTCCAGAGTTCGTTCGAACGAATCCGGCTGCTCCACAACCTCCACCCCCACAAGTACCTGTTGTGCCACAAGTGATAGATCCGATTCGATTGAATAAACCTCCTGTGGATAAGATCCGGAAGTATGGGGCCGAAGAGTTTAGGGCCACAGCTGACGACGATGCTGAACGAGCTGAGTTTTGGCTCGAGAACACAATTCGGGTATTTGATGAGATGTCGTTAACCCCTGATGAATGTATCAAGTGTGCAGTTTCTTTGTTGAGAGATACGACTTATAATTGGTGGAAAACATTGACATTCGTGGTTCCGAGAGAGAGAATCACTTGGGATTTCTTTCAAGTTGAGTTTAGAAAGAAGTATATTAGTCAACGATTCATTGATCAGAAACGTAAAGAGTTTCTAGAGTCAAAACAAGATCGCTTGTCGATTCATCGAGTATGAGCGGAATTTGTGAGATTGAGCCAAGCAAGCACGAGAATGTGTTTCGACCGAAGCTACTATGTGCAAACGCTTCATAGAGGGATTGAATGAAGATATTAAATTTTTGGTTGGAATACTTGATATATATGAATTTGTTGTGTTAGTTGAAAGAGCATGCAAAGCTGAGGAGCTCAGTAAAGAAAAGAAGAAAGTTGATTTTGAAGCTCGAGATGAAAGAAAAAGATCGATGAGTAAGTTGTCTCAGCCTTCTACAAAGAAATTTAGAGATGGAAGCAACCGGTCAAATACTTCATTTGAACATCCGTATAAAGACCACGCAAGACTAAGTGTTAGTCCGAGAACTCAAGCTCAAATTGAGTCAAATGTTGAAAATGCTAAAAGCAACAAACCTGAGTGTAGACAGTGTTGAAGACGACATGTGGGAAAATTCTGGGGCAAATACAACAATAGAGTAAATTCTGGGGCAAATACAACAATAGAGTTTGTTATAAATGTAGATCACGAGAACATTTCATTCGAGATTGCCCAAAGATAGTTGAGGAAGAAAATGTTCAGAATGTGAGATCGAGTAATGTGATGGCTAGGGGTAGACCATCCAGAAATGTCGGGAATGTGAGTGGAAGCCAAAAAGGGGTTACTGATACAGCTGTGAGGTCAGAGGCGAGAGCACCTGCCTGAGCTTATGCTATACGTGCACGAGAGGAAGCATCATCTCCAGACGTCATTACTGGTACTTTTACTCTATTTGATACTGATGTGATTGCATTAACAGATCCGGGTTCAACTCATTTCTATGTGTGTGTGAATTTAGTATCAAGTAAGACTCTACCTGTTGAGTCTACTGAATTGGTAATTAGAATATCGAACCCTTAGATAAGTGTGTTTTAATGGATAAAGTGTGCAAGAATTGCCCTTGATGTTTCGGGATATATGCTTTTCGGCTAATGTGATAATGCTACCATTCGATAAATTTTATATAATTTTTAGTATGGATTGGCTCACTTTACATAATGCCATTGTGAATTGTAAACGAAAGAGAATAGATTTGAGAAGTCAGAACGGTGATGTAACGACCTGAAATTGGGCCTAGCAGGATTGGGCCCATTGGCCCTTGAGCGTAGAAGCATTTTAAATATTTTTGAGAATAAGATAACGGCATTATTTCAAGTTGGACTTATTAGGAAGGTGATTTTAGAAAGTTACGGGGTTCTATGAAGTTCCGGGTTCAAGTTGGGCTTTAGTAAAATTTTGTGTTTTAGCACTTTAAGGAGAGATAGTAAGTGGCATCAAGGCTTATGGAAATAAGAGAGCAATTTGCTTGCATAATTGAGCATATGGTAAAGAGGTTATGGCGCCACATGAAGGACTTTGAGGGAAGAGGTTCAAATCCCATCAAGTTCAAAATTTTGACTATTTTTTTGTACTCTTTCCTAAGTGTCGGCCAAGCTTGTAAATAAGGCAAGTTGGACTTTTTAATTTTGGCAAGGTGGCTAAGGAAATATGGTAAGAAAGAGTGGATGGAAAGGAGTGAAAGAAAAGGGAAGGAATAGGGAACATGTTGGCATTTTTCGTGGGGGATGTTTTGGAAAGGTTCTATTTGGTCTATGTTCATCTTTTGGTAAAGATGATAATGGTTTTGGAAAGGGAGAGGGTAGCTGAATTTTGATGGGAGCATTTTGATAGTTTTGGTGTTGGTTAGGCCTAATTCCTTTTGGCATCCCTTGTGTTCATTCTTCCAACTTCTCCTCTCACTGCCACAACTTCAAGACAATAGTGAGCATTTTCTCTTTTCTTTCTTGTCTTGCCGAAAACACCTAGCCTTTGTGACCAATTATTTTCACTCATCTTCTCTTGAAAACTGAAACTACCGATCCTTCTTTGTTGTCTTACTACAAGTGCCAAACCGTGTTCTTCATTTCGGTTCATCCCTATTATTAAGGTAAAGGTTCTTTCTTCTTATTCATGTTGTTTGTTCTTTCTTCTCTTGACTTGGCTAAGCCGAAACTTTCATCCCTTGGCTAAGCCGAATCTAGCCACTTGTTGTTATTTTAAACACCTCTTATTCTCTTTTGATGAAGGTCGAATCAAGCCATCCTTGCTACTACTTATCTTTCTCTTAGCCTTGGTTTCGAAAGTTGATTGGGACTCGTTGCAATAGCCAAGGTGCAAGACCGGATTTTAGAATCTAGTAGGGAAGGATCGCGATTGTGGTAAGTGACTCTTGTGAGTGAGTACTTTTGGGCTTTTGGAACTTTTAAGAAATCGAGGCTAACTTTTGATCGATTTTATTTTTAGGGGGCAACGAAGAGTGATTCTTTAGGGAATCCTTATCAGGTGTGTAATCCCGTACCCTTCCGAATACATGTTTGAAATGGTGTGTAATCTCATACCTCTCTAAATTTTTGTATGATATGTTCTATGATTCGGTCGAAATACCGAAGAAAATAGGAAACCGGCATCCGTGACCACTCGGGAGTGCGTATGTTCGTAGTAGTAACCATATTTTTGCAATGAAACAGTTTGGTCAGCAGCAGTGATGTGATTTTGAAAAATCACGAAAAATAGGAGAAAGAGAATTAGACAGCTAATAAGATATCGAAATAAAGCTTACTGTGTCTATTTTTGTATGAAAGAAACAGAGGAGGAAGAGGAATTGTATATTCTGTGATATCTTAATTTTAGTGAGACTGGTTCTGATCGACTTTGCGGTTCTCTATTCTGTCTTGGAAAAATCGTTTAGAATTTTACAAAGGGAATTATAAGTTATAATTTATATGTATAGATTCCTTAGTGAGCCTATTTTCAATAGAAACAAGTGGGAGCAACATATGAAAACTGTACAGTGAGATATTTGAAATTAAGGTAAGAGAGGTCAGAATCGTTGGTCAGTGAAACAAGGGAAACTTTAAGGAATAAACTGTACTAAATGGTTTAGCCAAAAATTCTGGAAATATTTTAATAAGAAGATATATGAGTCTAGTTTCAAGGAAAATTTACGGATTTAAATTTCGAATTTCCTAACCCGAGTTATAGTCATTTTAGTCAGTATGATGCAGATGGACAGTTTCAATTTTTATGCCCCACATTAGTAGTTAAGTCTAGGTTGCGGAATTACCAAAATACCCTTGGAGGGTAAATAACCGAAATACCCCTGGGTTGCGAGATTACCGAATTACCCTTAGTGGGTAAAATTACCGAATTACGGAAATGCACTTATGGGCCGAATTATAAAAATGTCCTTATGGATCGATTTACCGAAATGCCCCTATGGGCCGAATTGATAGAATGCCTTAGTGGGCTGAATTACAAAGCTCAATAATGAGCCGATTCATCGTATTAAATTACTAGACTAATGGTTGTTATACATGTGGATATTTTATGTTGTTATGTGTATTGCATCATCACATATTGCATGGGATGGGAAACTTGAATGAAGAGAAGTATAGACCGGTGGCATTGCCACAAATTCTGATATATGGGCTATGTGCCAATTTAAATATGGCTTTGTGCCATCGTGATTAAGGTCGTGTCGATTATATTATCAGATATGATTCTGGTGGCTTTGCCACAAATTCTGATATGGGCTATGTGCCAATTTAAATATGGCTTTCTGCCATCGTGATTAAGGTTGTGTGTCGATTATATTACCGTATATGATACTCTGGTGGTTAAGCCACAAAATTATTATAAATGGCAGCTTGTCTGCAAATTGGAGAGACTGGCGGGGTGGGTTGACTTGATCCCCACAGGAGAGACTGGTTGGTACGGGGGAGAGACTGGTTGGATGGGTTGGGTTGCATACATTTGCTTCATATATATATGTGTTCTGTTATGATAGTGGGCTCCGGCCCAAGATGTTGCTATATGGGTTCAGGCCCAGTGGATGACGGTAAGGGATTTCACACTGAGTTCTTGTAACTCACCCCCCTTTTTCTTAACCCTTGTAGGTAATGCTCCGTAATGAGGACTTGGGCCCATGGATGACTCGGTGGAGGCCATACTTCAAAATGGTGTTATTGAACTTTAAATTTCTATTTTGGTTTATTTTATTATTTTGCTATTTTGGTTTAAGTTGTAATAAGGCCTCTGGGATATGTTTTAAATTGCTTTATGTTTAGTCGTACTTATAATATTGCTTGAATTGTTTTAACGGGGATTTTCTAAAATCATAAATAATGGTTTTCCAAAATTGATTAATAAATGGATTTTATAACAAACTTTTACAAATATTTTAACTCGGAAATTTTCTCTCGAATTATCAACAATATTTTCAAAAGCCACGGTTTTAAAGCTCACTACCTCGATTTTCAACTCATCAAACGATCTCTCAAAAATACTTGTATTTTATCTACGTTTCCGCAACGATTTCAAAATACTTCTACAGCTCTTTTTCTAAACATCACATTTTTTTGTAAATTGTTTATTTCAAATATGCTTTTGCCACCAAAAAGGTTTTAAAAAAAATAATTACATTTTCAAGTAGTTAACAATTGCTTAAGTGTTTTGGGTTTTAACAAAGAGGCTGTAATTCTCAAACAAGTTATTCCATGTGACACGCCAGATTCGGGCCTAACTTCTAGGTCGGGTTTGGGGTGTTACAGGTGAGATAGTTTGAATTGAATCTAATGATATGAAAGGGGTACCAGTTGTTGTATATGCGGTGAAAGCTTTGAACTATGTGAGAAGGGGTTGTGAAGCTTATTTGACATATGTGATTGATATAAAAGTGACCGATAAGAAAGTTGAATCATGCTCGTGATTTATGAATTCTTAGCTATGCCTTACGGATTGGCGAATGCTCCTGCAGTGTTTATGGATTTTATGAACCGTATATTCAGACCGTATTGAGATCGTTTTGTTTTAGTGTTATTGATGACATTCTGATTCATTTATGTGATGAGACGTATCATGCCAAGCATTTTAGAATTGTGCTACAAACTCTGCGTGAGAAACAGTTGTATGCTAAGTTTAGCAAATGTGAATTTTAGTTGCGTGAGGTTGGTTTTCTGGGGAATATTGTGCCAGCTGCGGGAATACGAGTTGATCCAAGTAAACTCCCTGCTAGTTTAGAATAAAAACCTCCGAGAAATGTGTTTGAAGTCCGTAGTTCTCTGGGACTAACGGGATATTATATACGGTTTGTGAAAGGATTCTTGATGATTGTGACTCCGTTGATAAAGTTGCTATAGAAAAATGTTAAATTTGAGTGGTCAGAAAAGTGCCAACAGAGTTTTGAACAGTTAAAAAATGTTGTTGACAGAAGCACCAGTGTTAGTTTAATTTGAATCAGGTAAAGAGTTTATAATTTATAGTGATTCATTGTTAAATGGTTTGGGTTGTGTGCTGATGCAAGAAGGCAAAGTCATTGCTTATGCTACGAGGCAGTTAAAGCCACATGAAAAGAACTACCCGACGCACGACCTTGAATTAGCCGCGATCGTATTTGTGTTAAAGATTTGGCGTCACTATCTTTTTGGTGAGAATTGCCATATTATACCGCTCATAAGAGTTTAAAGTACTTGATGACTCAGAAAGAATTGAATTTGCGATAAAGAAGATGGTTGGAATTGTTGGAAGACTACGAACTTGTGATAGATTACCACCCAGGTAAAGCTAATGTTGTAGCTGATGCCTTGAATCGAAAATCATTATGTGTTTTACGAACTATGAGTATTCAGATAAATCTGTGTGATGATAGTATGAGTTTGGTCGAGTTGAAAGTAAAGCCGATGTTTGTACGTCAGAATTGTGATCCTCAGAAAAGTGATGTTGAAATGATGGCTAAATGAACTCAGTGTGAATTGAATATTGATTCAGAATTTTGAGTTGATAGTGATGATTGTCTGAGAATTAGAGATCGGATTTGTATTCCGAAGAAGTCAGAGTTGGTGGCATGGTATAAAATGGGACATCTATGACTTTGTGTCGAAATGTTTAAATTGTCAGTAAGTTAAAGCTGAACGTCAGGTTCTGTCAGGATTGTTACAATCGATTATGATTCCTGAGTGGAAATAGAAAAGGATTACAATGGACTTTGTGCCGGGATTACCTTTATCTCCGAGAAAGAAAGATGCGATATGAGGCTCTTTAAGGTCGAAAATGCTGAACTCCATTGTATTGAACTAAGCTGCATGAAAATGAAATTTACAGGATTAATTTGATAAAAGAGACTGAACAGAAAGTGAAAGTGTTGTGACACAAATACTGAGTAGAAGAGGCTACGTGGGAGCCTAAGAATATTATGAGAGAGCATTATCCACACCTATTCACTGGTAAGATTTTCGGGGACGAAAATCCCTAAGGGGGGAGAGTTGTAACAACCCGATTTAGATCCTAGTCGGAACAGTGGTTTCGGGACCACAAATTCGAGGTCGGAAAAATATTTGAGAATTATTTTTGATGATTATAATATGTTATTTAGCTTGTGTGAAAGTTCTGTGTGAAAATTTTATCGATTATGTGTCGAATTATGAAAAAGGACTTAATCGCGTAAAGTGTAAAAGCTGTGTATTGATTTATGAAGTGCCTATATGTTATGGCTTTTTAATGAGGAGGCCTTATGAGGCAATTAGCCCATTATTAAAGTTAGTGGATGGTTAACTGTCATAAAAACCTTATTGTTAAATTGTCTTATATGATCAATAAAAGGGCAAATGGGTAAAATAATTATTAAGATATTATAATCAAAACAAAACAAATGAAATGGCCATTCTCTCATCTTTCTTCCACCGAATGTTGAAGAGAAGAATAGCCATGGAAGAATTTTAGGTTTTGGCACATTCATAGCTTGATCAAAGGTTCGTTTTTGTTCGGTTTTTAATAATTTCTACGTTTTTGTGATTGTTATTTTGTGCTCTAGCTAGCCCATGCTTTAATTTTAGAAATTGATAGTGATTTTGAGATATGCCATTGATGAATGTTTGAGCTTTGTGATAGTTGATGAAAGAATATGAAAGATATGTGTTTAATGAACATTTTTTGTTCTTGAATTTTTGGTGAATTTAGCTATTTTGGGCTAAATTGAGAAAATGAATAATTGAGGGACTAAATTGTATAGTAAATGAAATATTTGGGCTTGTATGAGTATAGTAAAAATTCGGCTAGGCTTATTTCAAAAGAAACTACGTGAATTTGATTATTTTGTGAATTAGGGACTAAAGTGTCGAAATGTGAAAATGTGAAGGCTATTTTGTAAAATGCTTAAATATGTGTGTTTGGAATAAAATGAATAATTTGGTGATTGAATGGATTAAATTTGAATTTGTATAGACCAACATAGGAGAGGTTCGGATCGAGATTGAGGCAAAGACAAAGTGCTCGATTAATCGATCGTTTCGGTATTTTGACGTTCGAGGTAAGTCCGGACATAATGCGTGTCATTAACTATGCTTAATGTTATGAAATGAATGGTATGATATATCAAATTGTAAATGCTATGTGAGAGCTCGAGTTATGTGGCACTAAATGTGCGTATTCAAAAATGTGACCGAGATGATTAGCACTGTGTGTGCGAAATAATATAAACATCGGCTTTGTGGTTAGCACTGTGTGTGCGATATTGATGTAAGTTCGGATATAATACTAGTCATTAAATTTATATCTATGTGATGAGAAATGAATAAATGTATAGAGTTATATTAATATCAGTATTACATATAAGAACGAGTATTGAGGCACTAAGTGTGCGAAATTAGAAAAGATATAGAAATGAATAGCACTATGTGTGCGAAAAGATTGAAGCTTCGCTATCGAATTGGCAATCGTGTGTGCGATACCGACATAAGTTTGGCTTATCAAATTGGCAATCGTGTGTGCGACATCGATATAAGTTCGGCTTCGAATTGGCACTATGTGTGCGATACCGTTATAAGTCCGGTTTATCAAATTGGCACTAAGTGTGCGATGATAAATATGTTTCGATTACGAAATAACACTAAGTGTGCGAATAAATCAAAAGTATAGTAAAGATTGATCCAAAGGTAAAGTCGAGCAATTGAGTAGCTTGGTTGGTGAGTAACTATGTGTTGGCAAAGGTATGTATGATAACTATGTGTTGGTTAAAGCATGTGTGATAACTATATATTGGCTAAGGTATGTATGATAACTATGTGTTGATTAAGGTATGTATGATATCTATGTGTTGGCGGATTTGAAAGTAGATGGATAGAGTGCTATGTGAGCATTGGATATAGTTGAGTTGGTGTATCATTGATAAATTAATCTAAGTGATGGCTTATTTTTGTATTTTGTTTTGAATTGTTGAATTACATGTATTATATTACGGACTTACTAAGCTTTGGAAAGCTTACCGGGTGATTTGTTTTTCTGCTTTGCAGTGTCAGTAAAGCTAGCTCGGATCTGGGGATCACCAGTATATCAATCACACTATCGGCAATCTATTTTGGTACTTCTGGAAAGATGTATATAGATTAAATATGGCATGTATAGGCTAGAAGTTATGGTATGATTTGTGATGTTTAATCCTTGCCATGTGAGTTGGCTTGGAAGTGTGATAATATTGAGTTTGTGAATGAGCTATGAATGTGGTATGTTTCATGACTTTATGGTTGATGAAAGAGGTAATTAGAAGATGAGTTTTGGTATGGATTATATGATGTTTGAGTTATAAATGTTTTGAGATGTATAATTGATACTTGGATGGACTCATTTGTGATGTCCATAGGTATAGAAGTAGATGATATGTGGATGACTAATTGGTGTATGAAATGGTATGTTTGAATGCATTTAGAAGCATGATTTGGTATTGCTTTGATGCTTGTAGGTTTGACCCTTGTGTGGGTGGCAAATTGGCCGTGCAAATGGCCTGTTTTGCCTACACAGTTATGGCACACGGGCGTGTCTAATGACCGTGGGGTAAAGTCAGTAGCTAGCTAGTTACACACGGCTATGGCACACAGGCGTGCTTAGTCGTCGTGTGAGAAAGTCAGTATATGGCCTAAAAGTACATGGCCTTAGCACACGGGGTGCTTGGTGGCCGTGGATGTGAGGTCAGATTCGACCACGGCCAAGGCACACGGGCGTGTTTGGTGGCTGAGGATGTGAGGTCAGATTTGACCACGGGGAGAACACACGGGGGTGTCCAGCAGCCGTGGGAGGCACACGGCTTGCCTACACGGGCGTGTAACCCTTGAAACTTAGAAAAGTTTTAAATTTCTGTGAAATTTCGTATGTGTTCCGGTTTAGTCCCGACCCAATTTATAAGCATGTTTTAGGTCTCGTTGACCGTATTAAGGGACATTATGTTTGAGATTGATGGATGAATGTATAAACTTTTGAAAATGTTTCCAATCTATCCGGTAACGCCTTTAACCCTAATCCGGCGACGGATACGGGTTAGGGGTGTTACAGTTTTGGTTGCGTGAAGTTGGATTTTTGGGGCATATTGTGTCAGCATCTAGTATACTAGTTGATCCGAGCAAGATTTCAGCTATTTTAGAGTGGAAGCCTCCGAAACATGTGTCTAAAGTCTGCAGTTTTCTGGGACTTGCTGGTTATTACCGACGGTTCGTAAAAGGCTTTTCGATGATTTCAAATCCGTTGACAAGATTGCTTCAGAAAGATGTGAAATTTGAATGGTCTGAAAAGTGTCAGAAAAGTTTTGATCAGTTGAAAGTCTTATTGACTGAAGCTCCAGTGCTAGTACAGCCAGAATCCGGTAAAGATTTTGTGATATATAGTGATGCTTCGTTGAATGGTCTGGGATGTGTATTGATGTAGGAAGGCAGAGTTATAGCTTATGCCTCGAGACAATTAAAACCCCATGAAAAGAATTATCCGACGTACGACCTTGAGTTGGCTGCGATTGTATTCGCGTTGAAGATTTGGTGTCACTATTTGTTCGGTGAAAGATGTCATGTATATTCAGATCATAAAAGCCTAAAATATTTGATGACTCAGAAAGATCTGAATTTACGACAGCGAAGATAGTTAGAGTTGTTAAAAGATTACGAGCTTATAATTGACTACCATCTGGGGAAAGCCATGTTGTTGCTGATGCTTTGAGTCAAAAATTGTTGTTTTCCCTTCATGCGATGAATACTCAGTTGGCCCTATCCGATGATGGTTCGATAGTAGCTAAGTTGAAAGCAAAACCGTTATTTATTCAGCAGGTTTGTGAGGCTCAGAAAGTTGATAACGAATTGATAGCAAAACGGGCTCAATGTGATGCGAATATTGATTCAGAGTTCCGAGTTGATACTGAAGGTTGTTTGAGGTTCAAAGACCGAATCCAAAAAATTCAGAGTTGATTCAGATGATTTTGAATGAAGCTCATAGTAATAGGTTATTTGTTCACTCGGGTAGTACGAAAATGTATAATGATTTAAAATAGCTTTTCTGGTGGCCTGGTATGAAACGAGACATCTCTGAATTCGTTTCGAAATGTCTAATTTGTCAACAAGTCAAAGCCGAGCATCAGGTACCTTCTGGTTTATTTCAGCCGATTATGATACCCTAATGGAAATGGGACAGAGTCACGATGGATTTTGTATCAGGTTTACCTTTGTCATCGAGTAAGAAAGATGCAATCTGGGTTATAGTTGATAGGTTGACAAAATCAGCTCATTTTAGTCCTGGAGAATGCAGTTATTCACTTGATAAGCTTGCTTTGAGTTGTACATTTCTCAGATTGTGAGATTGCACGGAGTACCTATTTCTACTGTTTCGGATAGAGATCTGAGATTCACATCGCGGTTTTGGAAGAAACTACAAGATGCACTAGGTATGAAACTACACTTTAGCACTGCTTTCCATCCGCAGACAGACGGTCAGTCCGAACGAGTTATTCAGATACTCGAGGATATGTTGAGATGTTACATTCTTGAGTTTGAAGGTGCGTGGGAACGATACTTTCCCCTGATGGAATTTGCATATAATAATAGCTTTCAATCGAGTATCAAAATGGCACCTTACAAGGCTTCGTACGGTCGCAAATGTAGAACACCTTTGTATTGGACTGAACTTAGTGAGAATAAGATACACGGGGTTGATTTGATCAAAGAGACTGAACAGAAAGTGAAAGTGATTCGTGATAGTCTGAAAGACACGTCAGATCGTCAGAAGTCGTACGAAGACTTGAAACGAAAAGATATTGAGTTTCAGATCGGGGACAAAGTGTTTTTGAAAGTCTCACCATAGAAGAAAATACTTTGATTTGGTCGTAAAGGCAAATTAAGTCCAAGATTCATTGGGTCATATGAGATTATAGAGCGTATCAGGCCGGTTGCTTACAGACTGTTGTTGCCGCCTGAGTTAGAAAAGACCCATAATGTATTTCATGTTTCGATGCTTCGACGATATCGATCCGACCCATCGCATGTAATTTCCCCGTCTGAGATTGAAATTCAATCCGATATGACTTACGAGGAAGAACCGATCCAGATTTTAGATCGTGAAGTGAAAGAATTGAGAAATAAGAAAATTTCTTTAGTAAAAGTCTTATGGCATCGACACGGGGTTGAAGAAGCTACGTGGGAGGCCGAAAATTCTATGAGAGAATGTTACCCAAGCCTATTCGCCGGTAAGATTTTTGGGGACGAAAATCCCTAAGGGGGGAGAGTTGTAACAGTCTGGTTTAGACCCTAGTCGAAATAGTGGTTTCGGGACCACAAATCTGAGTCAGAAAAATATTTTAATATTATTTTCTGTGTTTATAGTATGTGAATTGACGTGTGAAATTTTCGTGATTTAATTTGACCGTTTGTGTGCTTAATTTTATAAAAGGACTTAATCGCATTAAATGCAAAACTGGCTAATTATTTGTTAAAGTGCTAAAGTGCTATGTCTTTTTAATGTGGGGGTCCTTAAGTTTATATTATACCATTGAAATATTGGATGGACATAAAAACCAATGGTTAGTGGATTTTAAATGAAAATAAAAAGGCTAAAATGGTAATTAATGTATTAATATGTAATAAACTAAAATAAAACAAAAGTTTAGTGGAGTTCATCTTGGTTCTTGCCAAAATTGAAGAAAGAAATCCTAAAGTTCTTGCATTTTGATATTCGGCTACTTCCAAGTTTGATTAAAGGTTCGTTTTTGTTCGGTTTTTGATAATATTTATGTTTTTGAGATCGTTGTTTTGAATACTAGCTAGCCCAAGCTTGAATTTTTGAATTTGATGATGAATTCATGAATTGATATCGATGATAGTTTGTGATTTTTGTTGTTTGGTGATGGAAAATAAAAGATATGTGATAGATTAATATGTTTTGTCTTTGGATTTTTGATGAATTTGAGTAAATTAGATTAATTTGTGAAAATGTTATTTTGAGGGACTAAAATGTGAAATAAATGAAATATGTGGGCTTATATGAACTAGAGGAAAATTCGACTAGGCACATGTATAAAGAAATTTTATGAATTTTGTGTTTTGTGAAATAGGGACTAAATTGTGAAAAATGTGAAATGTCAAGGGCAAAAGTGTAATTAGCCCATTTATGTGTTTTTGGATGAATTTGATTGAATATGTGATTAAATAAGTTAAATTTGTACTAATTTAGATCAAGAAAATAAGAAATCGGAATTGGATCGGGAGAAATCTAAAGTTGTCGAATAGTTGTCTCGGTTCGTTCATCTCTGTCCGAGGTAAGTTCATAAGTAAATAAATGTCGTTAAATTTGATTGTATTTTTTTTAATAGTGTCGAATTGAATTATTACTTGTGTTTATGTATATGCCGAATTGAATTAAGCATGGGAGCAATATTTACGAGCTTGAATCGATCGAGTTACGACGTCCGAAAGCCCCGTACGAACCTTAGGAATAGTTAGGATAAATATGTCATGACATAGGATTCTGATATGTGATTTGGTGTAAGACCACGTCTGGGACTTTGGCATCGACTTTTGTTTACGTGTAAGACCATGTCTGGGACATCGGCATCGCATTTGATTCGTGTAAGACCCTGTCTGGGACAGTGGCATTGATATGTGATTACATGTAAGACCACATCTGGGACGTTGGCATTGTACAAGATTTTTGACTATCCGAGTATCCTTTTTAATCCTGAATGGTTCAACGGGCATTATCGAGATAAGATCGAATGAGAAAAATGAACTAAAAGGTTCAGGTACGTGCTATGTTATATGAATATGAAAGTAAGGTAATTAAATGTTTGAGATGAATGTATGAATTAGATATGATAAAAGAGATATTTATATGTTCTTATGAGTATATGTGCATTCGGCCATTGATGTTATAATGCTATTGTATATGTGACAATGTTTGAGTTTGCAAGCATAATAAATATACATTTGGTTAAGGTTTGTTTGATTTGGCTAGTTGATTTAATGCGAATGTTTATTTGATCATTATTTGCTTATGACTTACTAAGCTATGAAAGCTTACTCTGTGTGTGTGTTTGTTCATTATTTTATAGATCATCAAAGCTACTGGAAGCTCGGGGATTTTCGAGGATCATCACCACACTACCGAATTATAATTTGGTACCTTTTGAAAGTGTACATATTTAAGTATGGCATGTATACGCTAGAGCACTTTAATTATGTTTTGAGATGTGTAAATATAGCCATGTGATATAGCTTGTTAATTAATGTGCTTATGGATGAGTTTAGTTCATACTATATGATGCAAAGGTTGGTATGTTTTGATATGCTCATGAATGGCCAAAATGAAAAGGTCAATGTTGGTAAGTTTTATGGTTAATTTGGAAAATTGATATGATGAGAAATGCTATGAAATGATATGGATTAAGATGATGTATGAATCACATGTTTTTAATGTGAAATAGATGCTTTGAATTGGTATGTTTGAGTTTGATTTGTATATAGAAATGAATGGTGTTGTTAAGAGTCAAATTGTGCAAGATTTGGTATGTTTTTGGTTGCCTCTGGGGACATGAATTGAGGCTTGTATGATGCTTATGACTATGACCCAATTTTGGGTAGCAAATTGGCCTTGCAAATGGCCTATATTTGTCCACACGGGCGTGTATCTTGACCGTGTCTCTTAAGGTTGTAATTCGAAGCAAGTCAAACTTGCACACGGGCCAGACACACGGGTATACGACAGGCCGTGTGAATCAAGTTAGTGTTGCACACGGGCCAGACACATGGGCGTGTCTTCGGCCGTGTGGTGCAAGTTAGAATGTATGCCCTGTTTGACACGGTCTTAGACATGGGCATGTCTTGTGGCCGTGTGAGGCACACGACCTGATCACACGGGCGTGTGACCTCTGTAACTTTGAAAAATGTTTAAATTTTTTAGAAAAATTTGTATGTGCTCGGTTTAGTCCCGACCCCTTCCCAATGCATGCTTAAGGTCTCGCAGACCTTCTAAAGGGACTCTATGTGTATATTTCTCCATGGAATGTTTGTGAATGTTTGATGTTAGTGAAATGTTTGTGTTATGATCCTATATGTCTGGTAATGCCTCTTAACCTTAGTCCGGCGACGGATACGGGTTAGGGGTGTTACATTGAGTATTCGACTTCTATTCCGAATGGTTCAACGGGTAAGTGAAGGATGTGATTGAGTATGAGATTAGTATGAGATAGTACAGGTATGTACGGAAATGAATTGAGTATTGAAAACTATGAAATTGATAAGTTCCTTGGTAAGTTATATGAATGATCATTTGATAGTTTGAGATTTAATAGAATTGTTGCACATTATTTTCCATTATATGATTTACTAATGAATGATGATAGTTGCTCATTGTTAACATACGAGCTTACTAAGCTATATAGCTTACTTTGTTGTTTTTCTATGTTTTATAGTGATTTCAAAGCTAGCTCGGATTCGAGGATCATCGGAGACTTCACCACACTATCCACTGGCTTTTTGGTACTTTTGAATCTATGTTGTAAGTATAAGGCATGTATAGGTAATTGAGTCATGTTGAATATATTTTGGTAATGATGTTGGCCAAATGAATTGGCATTGTAAATGTATATGTTTTGATTTGTAAATATAGCCATGAGATTTGGCTTAATTTGGTGAATTTGGCTATGTGCTTATATGTGCATAGATGTTGATAGTTAAGTTCATGGATGGATATGTGAATGGCTTATATTATGAGAATTGTGGTCATTGTTACTAATAGGTATTATGAATGTTAAATTGACGATTTGTAGAAGTTGGTATGCTTGTGAAATTAGGCCTAATAATGCACCTTTTACAATGGTCATTTTTTATGATTGAGTAGACAAGGATTTGTATGAATTCAATTAGTATATTGTGTTACCTATGTGCCTTGAATTGTTGGTATTGAGAATGGTATGAATTAGGCTTGATTATGGATGAATTAGAATGTTATTTGTGCTATGGATTGGTACAATTTGAGTTGGTTTAGGTATGTGCAAAATGGGTGGCAAAATGGCTTGGTAAATAGCCTATTTTTGTCCACACGGGCAGAGACACGGGCGTGAGTCTCAACCATGTGTGACACACGGTCAAGTTACACGGCCGTGTGTCCCCTGGTGTTGAAATTGAAATGAAGTCAGTATGCTCCACACGGGCTCACACACGGGCGTGTGCTTGGCCGTGTGGTACAAGTCAATATACCCCCTAATCGGCACACGGCCTAGCACACGGACGTGTGACTTGGCCGTGTTGCATAAGTCAGTATACCCTACAGGTTTGGCACGGCCTGGCACACGGGTGTGTGTGGCCATCTTGAAGGGCACACGGTCTAGACACACGGGCATGTGGTTGGCCGTGTGACCCAAGTCAGTATGTACCCCTTGTTTTCACACGGCCTATGACACGGGCGTGTTTGGTGGTCGTGTGAGACACACGGCCTGGCCACACGGGCGTGTGTCCTCTGTTTGAAGCAAAAATTTTCTAAGTGTTGAAAATTTTCCCGAGTTATCAGTTTAGTCCCGAACCATTTCTAATGCACGATTAAGGCCTCGTAGGCCCGTTTAAGGGACACTATCATTGGTTGTGATTGAATTGTATTTGAAATGATAAATTGTATATGAAATGTGTGTTTTAAAGTGTTGTAAGTTCGGTAATGCTCCGCAACCCTATTTCGACATTAAATACGGGTGAGGGGTGTTACAGGGATTACCCCTGTCTCCGAAAAAGAAAGATGCAATTTGGGTTGATGAACTGACGAAATCAGCACATTTTATTCCGGTACGTACTGACTATTCACTTGATAGATTAGCTGAATTGTATATTGCTGAGATAGTTAGATTGCACAGGGTGCCAGTTTCGATTATTTCAGACAGAGATCCGAGATTCACATTGCGATTTTGTAAGAAATTGCAAGAAGCTTTGGGCACGAAGTTGAATTTCAGTACAGCTTTTCATCTGCAAATCGACGGTCAGTCTGAGAGTAATTCAGATTCTCAAAGATATGCTCAGATGTTGTGTTTTAGAGTTCGAAGGAAATTGAGAGAAATATTTGCCACTGGTTGAATTTGCGTATAATAACAGTTTCCAATCGAGTATAAAGATGGCACCGTATGAAGCATTGTATGGTCGTAAATGTCGAACAACATTGTATTGGTCCGAACTTAGCGAGAAACAGATTCACGGGGTTGATTTGGTTAGAGAAACCAAAGAGAAAGTGAAAGTAATTCGCGATTGTTTGAAAGCGGCTTCAGATCGACAGAAATCGTATGCAAATTTAAAACGAAAAGATATTGAATTTCAGATCGGTGATAAAGTGTTTCTGAAAGTGTCCCCGTGGAAGAAAATACTTCGATTTGGTCGTAAAGGCAAATTGAGTCCGAGATTCATCGGGCCATATGAAATCATTGAAAGAATAGGGCCAGTAGCATATCGCCTATCTCTACCATTAGAGTTAGAAAAGATCCACAACGTGTTTCATGTATCGATGCTATGTCGGTATAGATCTGATCCATCACATGTGATTTCTCCATTTGAGATTAAAATTCAACCTGACATGACGTATAGTGAAGAACCGATCAGAATTCTAGCTCGAGAGGTTAAAGAATTGAGAAAAAAATGCATAGCTTTAGTGAAAGTTTTATGGCAACGTCATGGTGTCGAAGAGGCTACGTGGGAGTCCGAGGAAGCTATGAGAAAATACTACCCTAACCTTTTCACTGGTAAGATTTTCAGGGACGAAAATCCCTAAGGGGGGAGAGTTGTAACAACTCGTTTTTGGTCAAATCAGAACAGTGGTTTTGGAACCACAAATCCAAATTCAAAATTATTATTTTATTATTATTTTAATGTTTACAGTATGATATCATGTTGCTGTGAAAATTTTGTTAAGAAATTTATCGTTTAATTGATCAATTTGAGAAAAAGGACTAAATCGCAAAAAATGCAAAAGTGCTATTCTATTAGCTAAATATGTCAAATAGCTTTGGTTTTTAAATATGGGGGCCTTAAATGGCAACCTTTTAATGATTTTTAAGTTATATAACAAAGGTTAAAATAGTAATTAGTAAATAAAGGTTAATTTAATTAAAACAAAACAAAATTTTAAGCCATTCATCTTCTTGATTGTCGAATGTGAAGGAGGAAGAAAGCCATTTTAGGGCTTAAATCATTCGGCTACTTCAAGGCTCAATTGTAAGTCCGTTTTTGCTCGGTTTTTAATGATTTTTATGTTTTTGTGATCGTTGCAACTACTACTAGCTAGCCTAGGGACTATTTTGCAAAACTATTACAGATTTTGAATGACGCCATTGATGAATACATGTGTATTTTGAAGTTTCTTGATAGATTATGAATGCTTGTTGATAGATATACAACTTTTGTTAAGTGATTTTTAGTAAAAATGCAAAATAAGGATTAAATTGAGAAGAGTGTAAAGTTAGTGGTTAAAATGTGAAATAAATGAAAATTATTGGCTGTTAGGGGCATTATGGTAATTCGGCTAGCATGGTTTTATTTGGAATTTCACTAATATGTGATTTTATGCAATAAGGACTAAATTATGAAAAATGTGAAATATGTGGGGCAAAAGTGTAAAAATGCCTTAAAGTATATTTTGGACTAAATTGAATGAGTAATTGATTAAATAAGTTAATTTTGATTATTTATATATCAAGAAAAGAGGAATTCAGACTTAGATCGGGGAAAAAGCAAAGTAATTGAATAGTCAGTCTGTTCCGTTATTTTCGTATACGAGGTAAATTCGTATAATTGAACTTAAATGTACCTTTATTTAAATGATGGATATAATGTGAATGTACTTATCTTATTGGTAAAATTTGGAAGATTTCGAATTAAATGTACGATTTAGGTAAAGCGAGTTGCCAAATAAGACCATAGCTGGGCTATGGCAATTGGATAATAAGACCATAACCAGGTTATGGCATGTGAATGTAAGACCACGGCAGGGCCTTGGCAATATATGTGTAAGACCAAAGTTGGACTATGGCATCGGAAAATCGATGTATTTGTTTTGTAAGCATTTATAAGTCGGAGTGGTTTGTTAAGAGAATTGTTCAGAAATAGATAAGTATCAGTACAGGTACGTACGAAAAACTATTCGAGTAACGAGTTAAAGGAAGTTGAGAACTTATGAGTTACTATGTGGTTAAATTTTATGTTAACTTAGTGATTGATGCTTTAATGCAGTATATGTTATCTATTTGAAATGCTAATGAATGATGAGATTATTTCATATTTATATACGAACTTACTATGCTTTTATAGCTTACTTTGTTTATTTTCTTCCATGTTTTATAGTATTTCGAAGCTAGCTCGGACCCGGGGATCGTCAGGGACTTCATCGCACTATCGGACATCTATTTTGGTACTTTTGATGTGTGTATATATGGTATATGGCGTGTATAGGCTTGATTTATTTTGGTATGTTCGATGAACATGTATTTAGGCCATTTGAGTTGGCTTGTGGTGGTGAATTTGATGTTGTTTATAAATGTGCAAATGGTATTATTTTGAGTTAGGTAATTGACCTATAATGAGTGATTGAGGTTGAATGGATATTGCATGTTTGGAATGGTTTAGTTAATTGAATGGTATATGTAAATTAGGTATAAAATTATATGGCAAATTGTGGTATATTTGTGATTTATATTGATGGTAAAGAATTGGTATGATTTGAACTTTGGTTGATGACTTTTGGCTACTTATTTGTGTCTTGAAATGGAACTATTTGAGCTTGTTTAGGTATGTGTAAAATGGGTGGCAAAATGGCTTGGTAAATAGCCTATTTTTGTCAACACGGGCAGAGACACGGGCGTGTGTATCATCCGTGTGTGACACACGGTCATGTTACACGGCCGTGTGCCCCCTGGGGTTGAAATTAAAATGAAGTCAGTATGCTCCACACGGTCTCACACAAGGGCGTGTGATCGGCCGTGTGGCACAAGTCAGTATACCCCCTAATTGGCACATGGCCTAACACACGGGTGTGTGACTTGGCCGTGTTGCATAAGTCAGTATACCCTACAGGTTTGGCATGGCCTAGCACACGGTCTGGCAGACGGGCGTGTGTGGCCACTTCGAAGGGCACACGGGCTAGACACACGGGCGTGTGGTTGGCCGTGTGACCCAAGTTAGTAAGCTCACTTGTTTGGACACGGGGTAGGACACGGGTTGGGACACGGTCATGTGATCCCATTTCAAATGTCCACACGGCCTGTGACATGGGCGTGTCTAGTGGCCATGTGAGACACACGGCCTGGTCACACGGGCGTGT
Organism: Gossypium sturtianum; assembly: GCA_025698515.1. Lineage (NCBI taxonomy): Eukaryota > Viridiplantae > Streptophyta > Magnoliopsida > Malvales > Malvaceae > Gossypium > Gossypium sturtianum. Next base: position 46,473,778 of record CM046943.1, read on the forward strand.
GTCCCCTGTTTTAGAGAAAAATTTTATGAGTGTTGAAAAATTTTCCGAGTTATCGATTTAGTCCCTAACCACTCCCAATGCATGTTTAGGGCCTCGTAGGCTCGTATTAGGGACAAATTGATTGAGATTGAATGACGATTGCATGTATTGATTAAATGAATGAGTAAAGTATGTTTAAATGTGTTGTAAGTCTGGTAATGCTCCGAAACCTTATTCCGGCATTGAATATGGGTGAGGGGTGTTACATTGTTGATAGATAAACAACTTTTACAAAGTGAATTTTAATGGAAACATGATTTAGGGACTAAATTGAAAAGTTGTAAAATTCATGGGAAAATTCTAAATTTTATGAAATACATGGGCTGTAAATGTTACATGTAAAATTGAAACACACCTACCCGTATCCGTCGCCGGACTAAGGTTAAGAGGCATTACCGGACATATCGGATCATATCACATACATTTCACTAACATCAAATTTTAACATCAAATTTTCACAAACATTCCATAGTGAAATATACACATAAAGTCCTTTTAGAAGGTCTACGAGACCTTAAACATGCATTGGGAAGGGGTTGGGACTAAACCGAGCACATACAATTTTTTTCGAAACTTTAACATTTTTCAAAGTTACAAAGGTCACACGCCCGTATGGGCAGGCCTTGTGCCTTACACGGCATTAGACACGCCCGTGTGCCTAGGCCGTGGTAGAACAGGGCATACATACTGACTTGTCCACACGGCCACAAGACACGCCCGTGTGCTAGACCGTGTGAAAATTAGGGAGGTTACTGACTTACTCACACGGCCAGTCACATGCCAGTGTGTCCAGCCCGTGTGGGCACAAAATAGGCCATTTACAAGGCCAATTTACCACCCAATTTTGGTTTTCCCTACAAGCAAAAATAGCACATTTTTACACCACATTTTCCAGCCAATTCCAATTCCAAAACATGCATCATTCAAACCATAATATTGTCGATTAATTCCACATTCAATTACCAATCCAAAGGCATACCTTTCATGGACTATAATCACATCTAAAATCATATACTTCATATCCAAATTAGACCATTTCATACATAATCAAAACATACCAATTCATTCACATCAAAACATATCAAATTGGCCTTTTCCCTTGACCACATATATACTGCAAAATGTACCATTTCAAAACACATAGTACATACCCAAAATTCATTCATAAACTTAAACTTAACCAAGTCATATCACATGGCTAGATATACATGTCCCAAAACAGATCTTAACATTTCTAGCCTATACATGCCATACTTCAATATGTACATTTTCAAAAGGTACCAAAATATAGTTTGTGTAACATCCTGGTTTAGGGCCTAGTCGGAATGGTGGTGCGAGACCACAAATCCGAGGGTTATGAATGATTTTTTGAGGCTTATATTATATATGCATGCTAGTGTGAAAGTTTCATGAAGCAATTTTGTGAAATTGTGGTTGAATTGTCCAAAAGGACTAAATTGCAAAAGTTGCAAAATGTGTGTTTCTAGAAGCTATTTGTGTGAAATAGCTTTAGATTATTAATTTGAGGTCCTTAAATAGCAATTTAATCAAATTCTAATTTTTGGACAAAAATGGGCATGGATGAGTTAAAATTGAAAGTCTATCAAAAAGGGCATTTTGGTCATTTATCAATTAAGAGATTAAAATAGGTGAAAAGATGATAGAAATTCATTCATCTTCTTCCCATAGTTGCCAAAAATTAGAGAAGCCATTGTTAGGGCTCCTTCAATTTTTCAAGCTTGCTAGTAAGTGCTCTTAAGCCCGGTTTTTGATATTTTTCATATTTTTGAAGTCCTAGTAGCATGAGTAAGCTATTTATAGCTATTTGGTGAGCTATTATGGATGTTCAAAAATGTACATATGTATGACATGCATTTATTTTGATGTTTTATGGAAGAATATGAAAGCTTGATGTAGTAGAAACATCTTTTGCTAAGTGATTTTCCATGAAAATGCATGTAGGGACTTAGTTGTAAAAATCTTAAGTTTGGTCATACATGGGTGATTTAGTGAGATTTTATGAATGCTTTAGTTGAGTAAGTGGTTCGGCTAAGCATGAAAGAGTAGAAAGTTGAATAAAAATCACTTTACGAGCCTTCAGGACTAAAGTGTAAATATGAGAAAGTTTAGGGGCAAAATAGTAATTTTGCTAAAGTATGAGATGTGGGTCAATTTAGTCAATGTGTGTATTGAATAAGCTAATTTATTCATTATAGATCAAGAAAGACGAAGCGCGGATCGAAACCGAGGCAAAACCAAGGTGGTGGACTAAATTGCATATTTTTGTACTTTTGAGTATCGAGGTAAGTCTATGCATAAACAATGCATTCATACTTACAATTTGTTGATGATAGCTAGTGTGTAGCTAATTCGAGATTGATTTAGAACCTATGTGGTTCAAGTAGAATGAATGTAGTAGAAATGGTGAATGAATGTATGGTCGAGAATGATTGGGAATCTATGTGGTTTAAGTAGACTTGTGCATGTGTTGTGATAATGCTAGATGGTAGGCTAAGTGCGATACCATCCTAACGCATATTGACGATGAGCTAGCTATGTACGATGCTATCGTGAGATATATCATCTAGTGAGCTATGTGTTGAATCACTACGAATACCATTGTGGTAGGCTAAGTGCGATACCACCTTATTAATCAAATGTGGTGTGCTAAGTGCGAAACCACCGAGATATTGGCCGTGTGGGATTGATTGTGTGTATTAACCGTGTGGATGAGTCGTGTGGATTAGTTATGTAAACTAGCCGTGTGGATGAGCCGTGTGGATAAGTTATGTGGATTGATTTGTGTGGATGTATTACGATATATAATGATGTGTTGTATATTACGTAAATGTGATATTGAATGCGGGGGTGCATTTCAATGGTTATGAGTATGTGACTCATGATGTGTTGGAAATGTGGTAAGGGATAGAAAGAGTAAGCATAGTTGTGAATTACTTGTTGGTATAATGCTAATAGTTGCTTAGCTTATACTATGTTGCTTATTTGTTTATGTGTAAACTTACTAAGCTCAAACCTTACTCTCTTTCTTTTCCCTTGTCTTATAGATTAAAAGCGTTGAATCGAGATACGAGGATCATCGAAGATAGCCCACATATCAAAGACACTTTGGTACATGAAACTTAATGTTCAGTATATGGCATGTATAGGGGCTAGATAAGTTAGTAAATTTTGTTGTAAATGGCTAAGATGTGTTGGCCTTTAGATGGATAGCTTATTTTGTATAATGCCATGGTTTTTGGCTATCACATTATATGAAAGAAAGATGTAGTTTTCTATGTGAGAATGCACTTCAATTTGAGTTGATTATGATGGTGTTAGATGAGTGTATGTTGTGTATGTTAGAAGGGTGAAAAGAACTTGACATTTAGTCTTGTTCTTGACCATGTGGATAGAAACATGGGCGTGTGTCTAGACCATGTGTGACACACGGTTAGCCCACGGGCGTGTGCTGTGGCCTTGCATCCCCTGCATGTTAATATTTGAAAACAGAATAGACCACGGACTAGTCACACGGGCGTGTGCCTAGGGCATGTGGGATTAATCAGTGTTGGCCACGGGCTAGCCACATGGGCGTGTGTCTAGACTCTAGGCCGTGCGAGGGAAGTCAGTGTTCACCACGGTTGGGGAGCACGGGCGTGCCATGGCCGTGGGGCAATTGGCAGAATGCTCGAGTTTTTAGCACGACTAGGGAACATGGGCGTGTACGTCCATGCACGGGCGTGTCTAATCTTGCACGGGCGTGTGAGACCTTTATAAAAGAGAAAAATTTTAAGGATCGTAAAAGTTCCGGATTAGTCTCGAGAGCCCTCGTGTGTATGAGTGAGGCCTCGTAAGTCGAGAATGAGGTTATAGTGAGTAATGACGTTGAGCCTAAGTGGAAATTAAGTGGTTTGAGTTCGGTAACGCCTCGGGCCCGGTTCCCAGCATAGAACCCGGGTAAGGGGTGTTACATTTAGTGGTATCAGAGCTATGGTTTAGTCGGTTCTAGGACTACTATAGCGGGTGTAAGTGTCTAGCTATACATGCCATAAGTGTACGATGATAGTGTGGTGGTTTCTGATGATTTTAAATCTTATTTTATATAGAATATGGATTCCGATCCATTGACTGGCGATGAAGCGACTAGTAATGCGCTGTGGCTCTGCGCGCAGGAACCGTCTTGGTGCAAAGTGGACCCAATGCGAGGGGTCAAGGGGAAGAGGCACGAGAAGCCTTTCTCCATATGATGAGTGATTGGTACTCGAACTACGTTCGAGTGAACCCTAACGCTCAACCTCCTCCACCTCCTCCTATACCTCAGCCAAATCCAGTGGCTCCTCAAGGTATAGATGTAGTGAGGATATTGAAACCCCCGGTGGATAAGATTAGGAAACACGGGGCTGAGGAGTTTAGAGCTAAAGTAGATGACGACCCTGAGAGGGCGGAGTTCATGTTAGAGAACTTGATGAGGGTGTTCGATGAGCTCTCATGTACACTTGAGGAGAGTTTGAAGTGTGCCATATCTTTGCTGAGAGACTCGGCATACCATTGGTGGAAGACACTGACATTAGTGGTCCCGAGGGAGCGGGTAACGTGGGACTTCTTTCTGGAAGAGTTCTGGAAGAAGTATATAAGCCAAAGATTTACTGATCGGAAGAGGAAAGAATTCCTTGAGTTGAAGCAAGGAAGAATGTCAGTAGCAGAATATGAGCGTGAGTTTGTTAGGCTTAGCAAATACGCTCAAGAATGTGTGTCGACAGAGACCATCTTGTGCAAGAGGTTCAAAGATGGGCTGAATGAGGATATCAAACTCCTAGTTGGCATTTTGGAGTTGAAAGAATTCGTGGTATTAGTTGAGAGGGCAAGTAAGGCCGAAGAGTTGAGTTCAGATAAGAGGAGGGTTGTGAGTGAAGCCCGAGATTTTAGAAAGAAACCGATGGGCAAGTCTTATCAAGCCCAGTTGAAAAGATCCAAGGAAGTGGATCCTCGTACGTCAGCCTCAATGGGATATTCGCATCGAGACTTGGACAATGCTCGTCAGGGTTCGAGAGTCCGAGCCCCCTCGATGGAAAGTGTGGGCAATACAAAGAGTAAACCGGAGTGTCCAAGTTGTGGTAGGTATCACACCGGAGAGTGTTGGGGAAACAGTCGAAAATGTTACAAATGTGGTTCCCCTGACCACTTTATCCGTGAATCGTCCCGAGAGGATGATAAGGAAGAGAGGCAAGAAGTGAGACCTAGTGATGTGTCTACGAGGGGTAGACCACCAAGGAACCCAAGAGGTGGGGCTAGTGGTAGAGGTGCGTCCAGGGACTCTGCTATGAGACCAAAGGGTCGGGCACCTGCGAGGACGTATGCCATTCGCGCTCGCGAAGAGGCATCCTCCCCTGATGTGATAACGGGTACTTTTTCTCTCTTTGACACCTCTGTTATTGCTTTAATAGATCCAGGGTCTACTCACTCTTATATTTGCATGAGATTAGCATCTAGTTTGAGTATGACCGTTGAGTCTACGGACATTGTGATTAAGGTGTCAAACCCGTTAGGAAAGTATGTGTTAGTGGACAAAGTGTGTAAAAATTGTCTTTTGTTGATTGAGAATCATTGTTTTCTGGCAAACCTTATGTTGTTGCCATTTGATGAGTTCGATTTAATCCTAGGCATGGATTGGTTGACTACCCATAGTGTTTTAGTGTAAGTACATTGAATTGAAATGTGAGAGTGGAGATATAGTTCGGGCTGAATCAGGTGGATCAGACAGTCTACCCGTGATGATTTCTTCCTTAGTGGCTGAGAAATGTTTAAGAAAAGGGTGTGAGTCCTATCTTGCGTTTGTGTTGAATACTCAAGAGATTGGAGTAGAGTTTGAAACAGTGCCAGTGATATGTGAGTACCCAGATGTGTTTCCGGAAGAGTTACCTGAATTACCTCCTGTGAGAGAGGTCGAGTTTGGAATTGAGTTGGTTCTGGGAATGACACCTATTTCGATTGCTCCGTACAGAATGGCACCTGTAGAGTTGAAAGAACTGAAGGTTCAGTTACAAGAGTTGACAGATAAGGGTTTTGCAAGACCGAGCTACTCGCCGTGGGGTGTTCCGTATTGTTTGTGAAGAAGAAAGATGGGTCTATGAGGTTGTGTATAGACTATAGACAAGCTGAACAAGGTGACGGTTAAGAATAAGTATCCTTTACCAAGGATTGATGATCTTTTCGATCAATCAAGAGAGCTACAGATGTTCTTCAAGATAGACTTGAGGTCTGCAGTTATTATCATTTCAGTGTGAGAGAAGATGTGTGTGAAAATGCGCGTTTCGGACAAGGTATGGCCATTATGAGTTTTTGGTTATGCCGTTTGGTTTGACAAATGCACCTGCGATTTTTATGGATCTGATCAACCGTATTTTCAGACCATATGTGGACAAGTTTGTGGTTGTCTTTATTGACGACATATTGATCTATTCTCGGGATGAGAACAATCATGAAGAGCACTTGAGAATTGTCTTGCAAACTTTGAGAGATAAGCAGTTGTATGCTAAGTTTAGCAAGAGTGAGTTTTGGCTCCAAGAGGTCGAATTCCTAGGACACATGGTGTCAGGCGATGGTGTCAGAGTTGACCCGAGTAAGATATCGGCTGTTATAGATTGGAAACCGCCGAGGAACATGTCAGAAATCAGAAGTTTCTTGGGATTAGCAGGGTATTATAGACGTTTCATAAAAGGGTTCTCTGTGATTGCTACCCCGATGACGAAACTATTGCATAAAGATGTCAAGTTTGAATGGACTGAGACATGTCAACAGAGCTTCGAGGGACTGAAAACAATGTTGACTGAGGCACCAGTTTTGGTTCAACCAAAATCGGGGAAGGAGTTCGTGGTATATAGTGATGCATCGTTTAATGGTCTCGGTTGCATGTTGATGCAAGAGGGTAAGGTAGTCGCTTACGCCTCGAGGCAGTTAAAACCACACGAGAAGAATTTTTTGACTCACGATTTGGAGTTGGCTGCGATTGTGTTTGCGTTAAAGATTTGGCGACATTATTTGTATGGCGAAAAGTGTCGAATCTTTACGGATCACAAGAGTTTAAAGTATTTGATGGATCAGAAGGATCTGAATCTGAGACAGAGACGGTGGCTTGAATTGTTGAAAGACTATGAGTTAGTCATTTACCACCCGGGAAAAGCGAATGTGGTTGCGGATGCCTTGAGTAGGAAATCCATGTATGCTCTAAGAGTTATGAGAGCGAGTTTAGCATTATCTGATGATGGTGCTATTTTGGCAGAGTTGAGAGCTAAGCCACTATTTGTTCAACAAATATGTGAAGCTCAGAGAAATGACAGCGAGATGCAAGCTAAGATAGCTAAGTGCGGATCAAAAAGTGATTCTGATTTTCGAGTGGATTTGAATGGTTGTCTGATGTATCGTGACAGAATTTATGTTCCTAAAAATGAGGATTTGATTCGAAAGGTTTTGTATGAGGCCCACAAAGGATGCTTGTCGATTATCATGCAGGCGATCGAAAATGTACAACGATTTGAGAAAGTTGTATTGGTGGCGGGTATGAAAAGAGATATTTGAGTTTGTGGCAAAGTGTCCGATTTGCCAACAAGTGAAAAATTTGAGCATCAAGTGCCTTCGGGATTGCTTGACCGGTGATGGTTCCCGAATGGAAGTGGGATCGGGTTACCATGGATTTTGTAACGGGTTGCCGACGACTCAGAGAAAGAGAGATGCTTTGTGTGGGTTGTTGTGGATAGATTGACGAAGTCGGCTCACTTTATTCCAATGACGTGTTGATTATTCACTGGATAAGTTAGCTGAGTTGTACGTGGCAGAGATAGTGAGATTGCATGGTGTACCTGTGTCTATTATATCGGATAGATATCCAAGGTTTACTTCAAGATTTTGGAAGAAGTTGCAAGAGGCCATGGGTACGAGATTGAATTTCAGTACTGCGTTCCATCCGTAATCCGATGGTCAGTCTGAAAGAGTGATTCAAGTTCTTGAAGATATGCTTCGATCTTTGTGTGCTAGAATTCGAAGGTAGTTGGGAGAGATATCTACCTTTGGTCGAATTCTCCTATAACAATAGTTATCAGTCGAGTATATAGATGGCACCGTATGAGGCTTTGTATGGCCGTAAGTGTCGGACTCCTATGCATTAGACCGAGCTTAGTGAGAAGCGAATCCATGGGGTCGATCTAGTAAAAGAGACCGAAGAGAAAGTGAAAGTAATCCGTAATAGTCTGAAAGCTGCTTCCGGACGGACGAAGGTCGTCGGCGGTTTGAAAAGAAAAGAGATTGAGTTTGAAGTGGGTGACAAAGTGTTTTTAAAAGTGTCCCCATGGAAGAAAATCATGAGATTTGGACGAAAAGGGAAATTGAGTCCAAGGTTTATAGGGCTATATGAGATTAAAAATAGAATTGGGCCTGTAGCTTACCGGTTGGCTTTACCGGTAGAGTTGAAAAAGATTCATAACGTGTTCCATGTGTCGATGTTGCGACGGTATCGCTCCGATCCTTCACATGTGATTCCTTCAACGAAAATTGAGATAAGACCGGATATGTCTTATGAAGAGGAGCCGATTAAGATCTTGGCTAGAGAAGTGAAATAGTTGAGAAATAAGAGCATAGCACTAGTGAAAGTATTATGGCAGAAACATGGCGTGGAAGAGGCTACGTGGGAAACGGTAGAAGCTATGAGAGAGCAAAATCCAAACCTCTTTTCTGGTAAGATTTTCGGGGGCAAAAATCTCTAAAGAGGGAGAGTTGTAACATCCCGGTTTAGGGCCTAGTCAGAATGGTGGTGCGAGACCACAAATCCGAGGGTTATGAATGAGTTTTTGAGGCTTATATTATATATGCATGCTAGTGTGAAAGTTTCATGAAGCAATTTTGTGAAATTGTGGTTGAATTGTCCAAAAGGACTAAATTGCAAAAGTTGCAAAATGTGTGTTTCTAGAAGCTATTTGTGTGAAATAGCTTTAGATTATTAATTTGAGGTCCTTAAATAGCAATTTACCCAAATTCTATTTTTTGGACAAAAATGGGCATGGATGAGTTAAAATTGAAAGTCTATCAAAAAGGGCATTTTGGTCATTTATCAATTAAGTGATTAAAATACGTGAAAAGATGATAGAAATTCATTCATCTTCTTCCCATAGCTGCCGAAAATTAGAGAAGCCATTGTTAGGGCTCCTTCAATTTTTCAAGCTTGCTAGTAAGTGCTCTTAAGCCCGGTTTTTGATATTCTTCGTATTTTTGAAGTCCTAGTAGCATGAGTAAGCTTTTTATAGCTATTTGGTGAGCCATTATGGACGTTCAAAAATGTACATATGTATGACATGCATGTATTTTTATGTTTTATGGAAGAATATGAAAGCTTGATGTAGTAGAAACATCTTTTGCTAAGTGATTTTCCATGAAAATGCATGTAGGGACTTAGTTGTGAAAATCTTATGTTTGGTCATACATGGGTGATTTAGTGAGATTTGATGAATGCTTTAGTTGAGTAAGTGGTTCGGCTAAGCATGAAAGAGTAGAAAGTTGAATAAAAATTACTTTACGAGCCTTCAAGACTAAAGTGTAAATATGAGAAAGTTTAGGGGCAAAATAGTAATTTTGCTAAAGTATGAGATGTGGGTCAATTTAGTCAATGTGTGTATTGAATAAGCTGATTTATTCATTATAGATCAAGAAAGACGAAGCCCAGATCGAAACCGAGGCAAAACCAAGGTGGTGGACTAAATTGCATATTTCTGTACTTTTGAGTATCGAGGTAAGTCTATGCATAAACAATGCATTCATACTTACAATTTGTTGATGATAGCTAGTGTATAGCTAATTCGAGATTGATTTAGAACCTATGTGGTTCAAGTAGAAAGAATGTAGTAGAAATGGTGAATGAATGTATGGTCGAGAATGATTGGGAATCTATATGGTTTAAGTAGACTTGTGCATGTGTTGTGATAATGCTAGATGGTAGGTTAAGTGCGATACCATCCTAATGCATATTGACGATGAGCTAGCTATGTGCGATGCTATCGTGAGGTATATCATCTAGTGAGCTATGTGCTGAATCACTACGAATACCATTGTGGTAGGCTAAGTGCGATACCACCTTATTAATCAAATATGGTGAGCTAAGTGCGAAACCACCGAGATATTGGCTGTGTGGATTGACTGTGTGTATTAACTGTGTGGATGAGCTGTGTGGATTAGTTATGTAAACTAGTTGTGTGGATGAGCTGTGTGGATAAGTTATGTGGATTGACTGTGTGGATGTATTACGATAAATAATGATGTGTTGTGTATTACGTAAATGTGATATTGAATGCAGGGGTGCATTTCAATGGTTATGAGTATGTGACTCATGATGTGTTGGAAATGTGGTAAGGGATAGAAAGAGTAATCATAGTTGTGAATTACTTGTTGGTATAATGCTAATAGTTGCTTAGCTTATACTATGTTGCTTATTTGTTTATGTGTAAACTTACTAAGCTCAAAGCTTACTCTCTTTCTTTTCCCTTGTCTTATAGATTAAAAGCGTTGAATCGAGATACGAGGATCATCAGAAGATAGCCCACATATCAGCACACTTTGGTACATGAAACTTAATGTTTTGCATATGGCATGTATAGGGGCTAGATAAGTTAGTAAATTTTGTTGTAAATGGCTAAGATGTGTTGGCCTTTAGATGGATAGCTTATTTTGTATAATGCCGTGGTTGTTGGCTATCACATTATATGAAAGAAAGATGTAGTTTTCTATGTGAGAATGCACTTCAATTTGAGTTGATTATGATGGTGTTAGATGAGTATATGTTGTGTATGTTAGAAGGGTAAAAAGAACTTGACACTTAGTCTTGTTCTTGACCATGTGGATAGACACACGGGCGTGTGTCTAGACCATGTGTGACACACGGTCAGCCCACGGGCGTGTGTTGTGGTCGTGCGTCCCCTGCATGTTAATATTTGAAAACAAAATAGACCACGGACTAGTCACACAGGCGTGTGCCTAGGGCGTGTGGGATTAATTAGTGTTGGCCACGGGCTAGCCACACGGGCGTGTGTCTAGACTCTAGGCCGTGCGAGGGAAGTCAGTGTTCACCATGGTTGGGGAGCACGGGCGTGCCATGGCCGTGGGGCAATTGGCAGAATGTTCGAGTTTTTAGCACGGCTAGGGAACATGGGCGTGTGTGTCCATGCACGGGCGTGTCTAATCTTGCACGGGCGTGTGATGTAACACCCCTTACCCATGTTCTACGCCGGGAACTGGGCCCGAGGCGTTACCGAACTCAAACCGCTTAATCGCCACTTAGGCTCAACGTCATTACTAGATATAACCTTATTCTCGACTTACGAGGCCTCACTCATACACACGAGGGCTCTCGAGACTAATCCGAAACTTTTACGATCCTTAAATTTTTTCTCTTTTATACAGGTCTCACACGCCCGTGCAAGATTAGACACGCCCGTGCATGAGAACACACGCCCATGTCCCCAGACCGTGCCTAAAAACCCAAGCATTCTGCCAAATGCCCCACGGCCATGGCACACCCGTGCTCCCCAACCGTGGTGAACACTGACTTCCCTCGCACGGCCTAGAGTCTAGACACACGCCCGTGTGGCTAGCCCGTGGCCAACACTGATGAATCCCACACGCTCTAGGCACACGCCCGTGTGACTAGTCCGTGGTCTATTCTATTTTCAAATATTAACATGCAGAGGACGCACAGCCACAGCACACGCCCGTGGGCTGACCGTGTGTCACACATGGTCTAGACACATGCCCGTGTGTCTACCCACATGGTCATGAACAAGACTAAGTGTCAAGTTCTTTTCACCCTTCTAACATACACAACATATACTCATCTAACACCATCATAATCAACTCAAATTGAAGTGCATTCTCACATAGAAAACTACATCTTTCTTTCATATAATGTAATAGCCAATAACCATGGCATTATACAAAATAAGCTATCCATCTATAGGCCAACACATCTTAGTCATTTACAACAAAATTTACTAACTTATCTAGCCCCTATACATGCCATATACAAAACATTAAGTTTCATGTACCAAAGTGTGCTGATATGTGGGCTATCTTCCGATGATCCTCGTATCTCGATTCAACGCTTTTAATCTATAAGACAAGGGAAAAGAAAGAGAGTAAGCTTTGAGCTTAGTAAGTTTACACATAAACAATTAAGCATCATAGTATAAGCCCAACCGCAATTAGCATTATACCAACATATAATATACAACTATGCTTACTCTTTCTATCCCTTACCATATTACCAACACATCATGAGTCACATGCTCATAATTATTGAAATGGACCCCTGCGTTCAATATCACATTTACACAATATACAACACGTCATTATTGCTCAATAATGCATCCACATAGCTAACTCACATAGCTAATCCACACAGCTAATCCACACAACTAATCCACATATCTTATCCACACAGCTATTACACACAGCTAATATACACAATTAATCCACACAGTCAACATATCGGTGTTTTCGCACTTAGCACACCACAATCAATTTATAAGGTGGTATCGCACTTAGCCTACCACAAAGGTAATCATCGTGATCTCGCACATAGCCACTAAATGATATACCTAACGATAGCACCGCACATAGCCAGCTCATCGTCAATATGCATTTGGATGGTATCGCACTTAGCCCACCATCTAGCATTATCACAACACATGTATAGGTCTATTTACCCAATTATTCATCCAATTACATCTATATTACATTCATTCTACTTGAACCATTTAGGTTCCCAATCATTCTCATTCATTCTCATTCATGCTACACCCTAGCTAGCATTTACAAATTGTAAGTATGAATGCATTGTTTATGCATAGACTTACCTCGATACTCAATAGTATTGAAATGTGCAATTTAGTCCACCACCTTACTTTTGCCTCGGTTTCGATCCGGGCTTCGTCTTTCTTGATCTATAATGAATAAATCAGCTTATTCAATACACACATTGACTAAATTGACCCACATCTCATACTTTAGCAAAATTACTATTTTGCCCCTAAACTTTCTCATATTTACACTTTAGTCCCAAAAGCTCGTAAAGTGATTTTTATTCAACTTTCTACTCTTTCATGCTTAGCCGAACCACTTACTCAACTAAAGCATTCATCAAATCTCACTAAATCACCCATGTATGACCAAACTTAAGATTTTCATAACTAAGTCCCTACATGCATTTTCATGGAAAACCACTTAGCAAAAGATGTTTCTACTACATCAAGCCTTCATATTCTTCCATAAAACATCAAAATACATGCATGTCATACATATGTACATTTTTGAACATCCATGATAGCTCACCAAATAGCTATAAATAGCTTACTCATGCTACCGGGACTTCAAAAATACGAAGAATATCAAAAACTGAGCTTAGGAGCACTTACTAGCAAGCTTGAAAAATTGAAAGAACCCTAACAATGGCTTCTCAAATTTTCGGCAGCTATGGGAAGAAGATGAATGAATTTCTATCATCTTTTCACCTATTTTAATCACTTAATTGATAAATATCCAAAATGCCCTTTTTGATAAACTTTCAATTTTAACTCATCCATGCCCATTTTTGTCCAAAAATTAGAATTTGGATAAATTGCTATTTAAGGACCTCTAATTAATAATCTAAAGCTATTTCACACATATAGCTTCTAGAAACACACATTTTGCAACTTTTACAATTTAGTCCTTTTGGACAATTTAACCACAATTTCACAAAATTGCTTCATGAAACTTTCACACTAGCATGCATACATAATATAAGCCTCAAAAACTCATTCATGACCCTCGAATTTGTTGTCTCGAACCACTATTCTGACTAGGCCCTAAACCGGGATGTTACATGTGAGACCTGTATAAAAGTGAAAAATTTTAAGGATCGTAAAAGTTCCAGATTAGTCTCGAGAGCCCTCGTGTGTATGAGTGAGGCCTCGTAAGTCAAGAATGAGGTTATAGTGAGTAATGAAGTTGAGCCTAAGTGGTGATTAAGTGGTTTGAGTTTGGTAACGCCTCGGGCCCGATTCCCGGAGTACAACCTAGGTAAGGGGTGTTACAGTTCGATAGTGTGGTGATGATCCTCGATGATCCCCGAGCTCTCAGTAGCTTCGATAATCTATAAAAAAATGCAAACACACACAAAGTAAGCTTATAAAAGCTTAGTAAGCCATATACAAGTAAACTTATCACATAAACAATTACAAACTATTTCATTCATATGAACTATGACATAACTCAATAGAAAATTCATATTTCTCATCTAACTCAATTGATTATAACCACTTGCTTATAAACATATCACATTTTCATGTAGCTCACATATCAAATGATCATATTCATAGTTATCTTTCATTGCCAAATTTCATATACATAAATGCATAGCGGAATTCGGATGCACATTCGTATACTCATTCATTTCTCGGAATGCCCGTTGAACCGTTCGGAATCAATAAGGATACTCGGATAGCTCGGAAAGCTCGTACAATGCCAACGTCCCAGACGTGGTCTTACATGTAATTAAATATCGATGCCTCTGTCCCAGACAGGGTCCTACACGAAATCATATACGATGTCGATGTCCCAGACATGGTCTTACACGTAAATCTCAAATCAATGCCAATGTCCCGGACGTGGTCTTACACGATAACACATATCAGAATCCTATGTCATGACATACGTATCCTAACTACTTCCTAAGGTTCGTACGAGACTTTTCGGACACCGTCACATTATCGGAACTTTTTCAGATTTCACATATTCAGCTCAAATAGCCATATATCAAAATTCATTCACATAAAAGTATTAATAATTCAATTTAAACACATTTATTTGTATATCGACTTACCTCGTAGGGAAAGAACGGAAACGAACGGCTATTCAACTACTTTCAATTTCCCCCGATCTAATTTCGTTTTCTTTGTTTCTTGATCTATACACATTCAAATTTAACTCCTTTATTCATCAAATCATTCAATTCAATCCATATACACGTATTTAGGGCATTTTACAAATTAGCCCTCACATTTTCACATTTTGAAACTTTAGTCCCTATTTCACAAAATCATAAAATATGCATAATTAAATTCAATCAATGCTTGGCCGAATATTACTACACTTCATATAAGCCCATTTATTTCATTTATTTCACATTTTAGTCTCTCAATTTCTCATTTTCACAATTTAGCCCAAAATAGTCAAGTTCATCAAAAATTCAAAGACAAAACATATTAATCTATCACATATCTTTCATATTTCATCAACTATCATCACAAAGCTTACAAAATCATCAATGGAATAACTCACAATCTTCATAAAATTCAGAAATTGAGACTTGGGCTAGGTAAAAGACAAAGCAACGATCTCAAAACATAAAAATTATCAAAAACCGAGCAAAACACATACCTAATTCAAGCTTTCAAAGGTGTGGAATATTCAAAGCTCAACTATGGTTTCTTTCTTCTCACTTTTGGACACAAAAAGACACAAAAAGATGAACAAAACATGTGTTTTTACTTTATGTTTTATTTTATTATCATATATTAACATAATTACCATATTAGCCTTTTTAATTCCATTTAAAATCCACTAACCTTAGGTTTTTATGCCCATCCATAATTTCAATGGTATATTATAAACATAAGGACCCCACATTAAAAGAACACATCAATTCAGAACATAATCAATTAAACCATAGCTTTTACATTTTACGCGATTAAGTCCTTTTATCAAATCGGACACTCAAACGATAAAATTAAATCACGAAAATTTCACATATATTAATTCACATGCTGTAAATACGGAAAATAATATAAAAATATTTTTGACTCGAATTTGTCGTCCTGAAACCACTGTTCCAAATAGGGTCTAAACCGGGCTGTTATAAAAAGTCGGCTAGGCTTGAAACAAGGATTAAATTGAATAAATTTCATTTTTCAAGCCTAGGGACGAAATCATCATTAATTAAAAGTTTAGGGGCAAAACGGTAATTTTGCCTAAGATGTGAATTGAATTGAAATGAACATGAATTGATGTTAAGTTCATTCATATAGATCCAGATAGACCAAATTCATAATTAGAACGAGGAAAAGAGGAAAATGTTGGATTAGTAGATTTTACGTACACGAACATTTGTCGAGGTAAGTTCGTGTAACTAAATTGTGTTTATTTATATGCTTGAATTAAATGTTGTGAATGTGAATTGTATAAATATTATATATATATATATATGAAATTGAAGACATATCCGACAAAGGCCGATAAATGATGAATGATAAAAATGTTACTTTTATGCTTGAAATGAATGTGGAATGTGTTTATTTGAATTATATGAATATTATAAATGAATGAAATAATCATACACCTAATAATGCCTGAAAAATTTTAAATCCCGTTTAAATAAATGAAAGACGATGGATACGTGATTTTCGTAATGAATATAGTCCTGCATATGTTGCGGATGAGATTTAGCTCGGACGAGTAATCCTGATATAGCCCTCTCGAGCATCCTGCGATATAGTTCCTGCGAGCATCCTGATCGGTAGTGATTCTGCATGTGTTGCGCACTACCACAGCTCTTTGTGATTGTCCTGTTACATTATTCGGTCGGTTGTGCTCCAGCATATGTTGCGGACACAAACGCAGCTCTTTGTGAGCGGCCTGATATGGCTCGCTTGAACTCTTTGAGATATGGCTATCCGGTGCTCTTGTTACATGGATCTTTGTGAGCAAGCCTGATAAGCTCTTCGTGAGTTACCTGATTAAAAGTTATTTGTGAACTTCCAGATTGTGGCTCTTATGAGCACTCCTGATTTAGCCCGGATAAGCTTCCTGTTACATGGCTCATCTGAGCATCCTGATATGTGGCTCGAGAGTGTGCTCCATGGTTATGTGCCCTAAATGGGTACCCCCTAAATATGAATTGACGGATCCTGATTTGTACACCTTGAGTGTACTACATGTGTATCCATCGATATTTCAGATAAATTCAACGGGAAAAAATCCTGACATGAGAAGATATGAATAAGAAATGAGTTATTACACGTATCTACCTGAAATACATGAAAGTGATGACACATGATATATGAAAAATGTGAGATGATGATATATGTACATGGAATTTATTAGATGAATACATTCATTCATGATTATAGATTTGTACACCTTGAGTGTATTACTCGTCTGACATTGATATTTCGAATGATTTAATGGGTAAAGTTCCGACATGAAATAATCTGAACTCGAGATAAATTATTATGAAAATGTACTTGAAATACAAATATATGATTTATACATGTTATATGAATACATGATATGGAAAGCATATATATATCTGGAAATCTGATTGTTGTTGAGCTCATATATGTTTCTTGATGTTATTGTGGAATGTATGACTAATAAGGGCAATGAGGATATGTGTAGGGCTTGAGATCAAATTAATTGAATTTGCCTTACATGTTTATCTTGAAATAGAATGAATGGTAAGTTAATTACCATGTTATACGAACTTACTAATCATTTCATGCTTACTCTATTTTATTTTCCTCTGTTTTATAGTAATTTTGGAAGCTCGTTGGATTAGAAGCATTGGCGGAGATCACTCACACTATTCATCGGCCCATCTTGGTAAATATGGTAAATTAATTATGGTTATAATGGCATGTATAGGTTAATTAGCCAACGTTGGCATGTAAATATTTGGGTTATAACTAGCCATTGGAATGGCTAGTGATGGACATGTATGGTATATGCTTGAAATGGTTGATTTATAAAAATTATATTGGTATATTGATGATCTAATTAAGTTAGCATATTTGATAAAATATGTATATAAGTGAATATGGTAATTTAAGTAAATTTGTATACTTGGTTATATGAAGTATATTATCATTTATATGACTTGGATTTTAAGTTGGTTTAAATGACCTATACTGACTTGTGAATATGTTAAAGTGTTGGTATAGGTGGATGACAATTTGGGTCAGAAATGTGGCTTGAAAAATAGCCTATTTTCGTATACACGGACAGAGACGCTGGCGTGTGTCACAGCCGTGTGTGATACACGGCCTAGCACATAGGCGTGTGGCCTAGCCGTGTGTCCCTTGCATCTTTAAAATGTCAAAATAGAATGCTCAGAATAGATCACACGGCCTAGCACACGGGCGTGTGGCTTGGCCGTGTGACCCCTGCACCCATACATAGCCTAGCACACAGGCGTGTGATTTGGCCGTGTGACCTAAGTTAGAGAGTTACATGGTCTAAGACACGGGCGTGTCCATGGCTGTGTGGCTGATCACACGGGCGTGTGACCCCTGCACATAGAAAAAAATAATTAATTTCGCGAAAAATTTTCTGAATACCCAGTTTAATCCTGACCTAATTTTAATGCATAATTTGGGCCTCGAGGACTCATGTAAGGGACTATATGGTGAGATTTGATTGAAATCTGATACGAATATTAAAGAATTATGAAATGTCTGTTATTTGTTCTGTAAACTTTGGTAATACTCCGTAACCCTGTTTCGGCGATAGATTCGGGTTAGGGGTGTTACACTGACGGTCGGAATGTAGCTACACTGTAACATCCCAATTTAGGGCCTAGTCAGAATAGTGGTTGCGAGACCACAAATCAAAATTATAAATATGTGTTTTATGGCTTTTATGAGGTTTAAGACATGTTAGCATGCTTATGTGAAAATTTCATGAAGAAATTTTATTATTTAGTGATCAATTTAATCACTAGGACTAAATTGCAAAGATTGAAAAATATGAGATTCTAGAAGATTCAAGTATGAAATAGCATTAGAAAAATTATTAGAGGTACTTATTTAGTAATTAGACCATTATATGTCAAGATGGACAAAAATGGACCTAGGAAGGAAAAATCTCAAGAAAGGGGCCTTAAGGGCAAAATGGTCATTTGGATAATAAAAGAATTAAAAGGGAAAAAGAAGTCAAAATTGTGTTCATCTTCTTCCCCTAAGTGGCAAAAATTTCAAGCTCTCCATAGCTAGGGTTTTGTCATCTTTCAAGCTTGATTGTAAGTACCTCCTAGCCCCGTTTTTAATGTTCTTCGCATTTTTGAGATCCTCGTAGCTCGATTTAGCTATTTCTAGCTATATTTTGAGCTACGGTTCATGTTCAAAAAATTTACCCATGCATGAAATGCATGTATTTTGATGATTAATGGAAGAATATAAAATTTTGATGTATGATAAACTTCTTTTTCTAAGTGATTTTTATGAAAAATTCATAAAAAGGACTAAGTTGTAAAAGTCATGAAATTTGCCATAAAAGTGTGAATAAGTGGAAATTGTGGGCTGTTGTAGTTATGAAGATGGTTTGGTTAAGCTTAAAATAAAAGGAAATTGAATAAAAATCATTTTACGAGATTTGGGGCAAAAGTGTAAATATGTGAAAGTTTAGGGGCAAAATTATATTTTTTCCAAAGTATGATTCATGGTTCGATTTTGTCAATGTGATCATTAAAAGAGTGAAATTGTCCTTATAGATCAAAAAACACAAAGTCCAGACTGAAATCGAGGCAAAAACAAGGTTTTGGACTAAATCGAACAATTATACGTATATTTTGGTATCGAGGTAAGTTTGTGTGAAATTAAAGCTATATAATGCTATCATGTTTTTAATTACTTGATATCATGAGAAAGGTACATCATTTCTATGAAATTTATTAATGATGCCTCGATGAAAGTATGATGATATTATATTAAGTCGAAGTCCCGATTGAACCTTAGGAATACCAAGGATACCATTGTCACGACATGGGATAAGGAAGGTCCTGTATAAGACCATGTCTGGGACATGGCATCGGCACCGAAAGGAAGGTCCCGTATAAGACCATGTCTGGGACATTGTAACACCCCATACCCAAGTCCGAGGCTCAGACCGGATACGAGACATTACTATGCTTGAACTTACTTAATCATGACATTACGGGCTATAAAATTTCGTTCCGAAATTAAAACTTCTCATTCTTAAACAATTCGTACATTTCATGGGCCTACGGGGCCTTAAATTCGTATTGGTAAACTTTCAGAACCTTATCGAAAAACTTTTCTTTGAAACAGGGGTTACACGCCCGTGTAATATAAGACACGCCCGTGCATAGGCATACACGCCCATGTCCTCAGACCGTGCCCTAAAACTCAGTATTCTGCCAATTTCCATACGTCCATGACACGCCCGTGGACTTAGACCGTGTACTACATCTTGATATACTAACTTATTTCACACGACTGGGCACACGCCCATGTTCTAACCGTGTGTCATGCACGGCCTTAACACACGGCCGTGGGATTAGTCCATGGCCTATTCTTACTTATAAGACTAAGGTGCAGTTTACGCACGGCCTAGACACACGCCCGTGTGTCTAACCGTGTGGGCACTTAGAGGCTATTTACCAAGCCAATTGCCATCCTGAAATTAAGATACAATTCATACTCATTTCTACAAATCAATACTACATCATCTTGAATAATACTACATGCTTCATTGATAATTATAAACATACACACGTGGCCAATCACTTAGCCATATACAAAAGAATAACAAACTTAATAGCCTATACTTTGGCTCTTCTTAAAACATTTACTCAAAATGTAATGCTACCTATACATGTCATACTTAATAAAACAACTTGGCTATACCAAAATAGCGATTGATAGTGTGCTCCAAGCTCCGATGACGGTGATCCTCAATATTAGCTTGGCGGGACTACATGGAAAGAAAGAATGAAAGACGTAAGCATTTAGCTTAGTAAGTTTGCATAATACACATAGAAACATTCTTACTTAATATAGACCATTTGATATAAACAATGGCATCATAAATTCAGCTATATAAAGCTTACTTACTCATACTTGATTCTTACATAACTCATGAAACTTACTAGTCTCATACTTGATAGGCAAACAAAGTACTGCATCACTAGATCACATTGATTCAGCATACTTGAACATAATACTCATAATTTCTAATTTATCATTCATAACATGAATAATATTCTTTTTCACTTGATAATAACCTTACTTACTTAGCTTTCTTGTTATCTCTTTGGAGCTTAACTCGTTTGCCCAATGAATTTATATGAATAACCGATGATACTAAATCTCATCTAAATTTCGAGGCCATGAATTAACATGGACTTATACAAAGTCTTTCTTGTTCTCACCAATGCCATACCTTAACTTGGACTTATATGGGATCTCTTTCTCTTGATAACTTTTCAATGCCAAGCTTGCCTTGGTCTTACATGATAACTTACTCAATGCCAAGCTTGCCTTGGACTTACATGATAACTTACTCAATGCCAAGCTTGCCTTGGACTTACATGATAACCTACTCAATGCCAAGCTTGCCTTGGACTTACATGATGTCTTGCTTGCTTGCCGATGCCATGCCTCGGCTTGGTCTTATACGGACTTTCTTGTTTCATGTGGTAGATTGAGTATCCTAAGCTATTCAACTTCAATCGGGGCTTTCTCATGCTTGATTTCATTAATTTCTTTGTTTAACATAACATTAAACATTTTCATAATAACATTGTATATTATACTAAGCAATTCAATGATATAAATCATAAAGCTTAGAAATCATACAAACTTACCTCAATATACAAAATGTAGCTAGGTATGTAATTTAGTCCTCGACCTTGTTCTTGCCTCGGTTTCGATTCGGGCTTCGTTTTTCTTGATCTATAGTCATAAATAGATCATTTAATACTCACATTGACTAAATTGACTCTTAAATCATACTTTGGCAAAATTACTATTTTACCCCTAAACTTTCTCATATTTGCACTTTTGCCCCAAGGCTCGTAAAATGATTCTCATTCAACTTTCTTAAACTTCATGCTTAGCTGATTCATTTTCTCTACTATGACAACCATCAATTCTCACTATTTCTACTATGTATGGGAAATCTAAAAACTTTTACAAACTAGTCCCTATATTCATTTTTCATGAAATTCATTGAGGAAAAGATGTTTATCTAACATCAAACTCTCATAATCTTCCATGAAACATCATTTAACAAGCATGTCATACATGGGTAGATTTTTGAACATGCATCTTAGCTCATTTTATAGCTAAAAATAGCTAATTCATAATACGAGAACTTCAAAAACACGAAGAATATTAAAAACGGGACTAAGATGAACTTACTAGCAAGCTTGAAAGATGAGCAAACCCTAGCTATGGTTTCTTTGAAAATTTCGGCAATGAGGAAGAAGATGATAATGATTTTTGTCATCTTTTTCCTTTATTAATCATTTAATAGGTAAATGACAAAAATGCCCTTCTCTTAAAAATATCACCATTTACTAACTCATGTCCAATTTTGTCCAAAAATTATAATTTGGGCAAATTGCTATTTAAGGACTCATAATTGCTATTCTAGAGCTATTTCATACAAAATGCTTCTAGAAACTCATAATTTGCAACTTTTGCAATTTAGTCCTTTTTGACCATTCAACTTCAATTTAGAAAAATTGCTTCATGAAACTTTCACACTAACATGCAAACGTGGCAAGAACCTTAAAAACTCATAAATTCACCTCGGATTCGTGGTCTCGCACCACTATTCCGACTAGGCCCTAAATCGGGCTATTATAATTCTCCCCCCTTAGGGATTTTCGTCCTCGAAAATCTTACCAGCAAAAAGGTTTAGATACTGGTTTCTCATACTCTCTTCTGGTTCCCATGTGGCTTTTTCTACTCCATGTCTTTTCCACAATACTTTCACTAAGGTAATACTTTTCTTTCTTAGCTGCTTCACTTCCCGAGCTAATATCTTGACTGGTTCTTCACCATAAGTCATGTCGGGATGAATCTCTACCTCTGACTGGGGAATTACATGCGAAGGGTATGATCGGTAGCGTCTTAACATTGACACGTGAAACACATCATGTATCTTTTCTAACTCTGATGGCAAAGCCAATCTGTAAGCTACAGGCCCAACCTTCTCGGTAATCTCATACGGTCCAATAAAACGTGGACTCAACTTGCCTTTCCGGCCAAATCTGAGAACTTTTCTCCAAGGTGACACTTTCAAGAAAACTTTTCTCCGACTTGATACTCTATCTCTTTTCTCTTTAAGTCCGAATAGGACTTCTGTCTGTCTGATGCAGCTTTTAAACTTTCTCGTATCACTTTCATTTTCTCTTCAGCTTCTCTAACCAAATCAACCCCGTGAATTTGGTTTTCTTTAAGTTCAGTCTAATATAGAGGCGTTCGACACTTACGCCCATATAAAGCTTCATAAGGCGCCATCTATAAGCTCGACTGAAAACTATTATTGTAGGCAAACTCTACTAATAGGAGAAACTTTTCCCAACTGCCTCGGAATTCAAGAATACAACATCTGAGCATATCCTCGAGTACTTGAATTAACCTCTCTGATCCGACCGGGTTGAGGGTGAAAGGCCGTACTAAAGTTCAACTTTGTACCCAAGGCCTCTTGTAACTTCTTCCAAAACCTGGATGTGAATCTCGGATCTCTATCCGATATGATTAATAAGGGAACTCCATGAAGTCTTACTATTTTTGAAACATACAAGTTTGCCAACTTGTCGAGGGAGTAATCAACTCATACAGGTATAAAATGGGCTGATTTCGTGAGTCTATCAACTACAACCCATACGGCACCTTTCTTGCTCGGAGACAATGGTAAACCCGTTACAAAATCCATAGTAATATGGTCCCATTTCCACTCCGGAACTAAAATGGGTTGAAGCAAACCCGAAGGTACTTGGTGTTCACCCTTTACTTGTTGACAAATCAAGCATTTGGAAACAAATTCTGAAATATCTTTCTTCATTCTCGGCCACCAATACTGTTGGTTCAAGTCATTATACATCTTGGTACTACCCGGATGTACAGATAAACATCCATTATGGGCCTCATACAAAATTCTCTGAATAAGCTCTTCTTTTCTCGGTACACAAACTCTGTCTTTGAACATCAGACTTCCATTGGGACTAATTTGGAAGTCAAACTCAACATCTGTCTCGCACTGATCTCTCTGAACTTGCAATTCACTATCCTGTTTTTGAGCTTCAATGATCTCTTGGAGGAATATTGGTCTAGTTCTCAACTCAGCTAGAATAGAACCATCGTTGGACAAAGTCATCCGTGAATTCATTGCCCTTAATGCAAATAAGGATTTTCTGCTCAAAGCGTCGGCGACCACATTCGCCTTCCCCGGATGGTAATCAATGATCATCTCATAATCTTTTATCAACTCTAACCATCTCCGCTGTCTTAAGTTTAACTCTTTCTACATCATCAAGTACTTCAAACTTTTGTGATCAGTGAAAATTCGACATTTCTCACCATATAGGTGATGTCTCCATATCTTCAATGCGAAGACTATGGCAGCCAACTCTAAATCATGCGTCGGATAACTCTTCTCATGAGGCTTCAATTGTCTGGAGGCATAAGCAATAACTTTGCCTTCTTGCATAAGTACACAGCCTAATCCATTTAAGGATGCATCGCTATAAATCATAAATTCTTTCCCTGTCTCAGGTTGAACCAAAACTGGGGCTTCTGTCAACATCGCTTTCAGTTTCTCGAAACTTTGTTGGCATTTTTCAGTCCACTCAAATTTCACATTTTTCTGTAACAATTTAGTCATCAGGGTTGCAATAACAGAAAACCCCTTGACGAATCATCTATAATAGCCGGCTAGGCCTAGAAAGCTTCTAATCTCAGAAATATTCTTCGGTGGATTCCAATCCATTATGGCTGAAATCTTACTCGGGTCTAGTTGAACTCCTCTTTCTAAGACAATATGTCCCTGAAACCCTACTTCCTTGAGCCAAAATTTGCTTTTACTAAACTTAGCATATAATTGATTTTCTCGTAGAATCTGTAAAACTGTCCGTAGGTGCTCAGTATGCTCATTCTCATCTTGGGAATAAATCAGTATGTCGTCAATGAAAACGACTACAAACTTGTCAAGGTATGGTCTAAACATGCGGTTCATTAAGTCCATTAATACTGCCAGAGCATTGGTCAAACCAAAGGGCATGACTAAAAATTCATAATGCCCATACCTTGTTCGGAAGGTCGTTTTAGGCACATCTCGATTCTTTTACTCGAGTCGGTAGTACCACGATCTCAAGTCTATTTTGGAGAACACAGTGGCTCCTTTCAACTGATCGAACAAATCATCGATTCTAGGCAATGGGTACTTATTATTTACTGTCACTTTATTAAGTTGACGGTAATCTATGCACAATATTATAGTGCCATCTTTCTTTTTCACAAATAAAACCGGAGCACCCCAGGGAGAACAACTTGACCTTGCAAAACCTTTATCTGTCAACTCTTGTAACTGCGACTTCAGCTCCTTCAACTCCGTCGGAGCCATTCTGTAAGGAGTAATAGATATTGGTACAATACCAAGAGCTAGCTCAATGCTGAACTCAACCTCTCTAACTTGTGGTAGTCCTGGCAATTCCTTAGGTAACACATCCACGTACTCACATACTATTGGCACTGACTCAATCCTTAACTCTGTTTCTTTTTCATTCATCACGAAAGCCAAATATGCTTCATATTCCTTTCTCATGTATCTCTGTGTCGTCACGTGAGAAATCAATTCTGACAATCTACTCTGTTCATCTGATTCTATGTGAAGGGTGTCCCCATCCTCACATCTCATTTCAATGTATTTCATCCCACAATTAACTATTACATTATAGGCAGTTAACCAGTCCATACCGAGAATGAGATCAAACTCGTCAAATGGTAACAACATAAGGTTTGCTTTAAAATAATGATCTCTAATCATTAATGGACACTCTCTACATACTTCTTTCACTAACACACTCTTGCCTAAAGGATTAGACACTCTAATCACAAATTCTGTAAACTCTATAGGCATACTCAAATCGGATACCAATTTCATGCAAATGTAAGAGTGTGTAGATCCGGGATCTATTAAAGCAATAACTTTAACATCATGAAGAGAAAAGGTACCCATGATAACATCATGGGAAGATGCCTCTTCGCGAGAGTGAATGGTATAAGTCCGTGCAGGCGCCGTACCCTCGGGTCTCACGGCCTGCTCTCTAGGGTTACCTCTTCCACTAGCCCCACTTCCGGGGTTTCTCTGCGGCCTTCCTCTGACCATACTCCCGGATCTCGGGTTCTGAGTTTTGTCCTCTTTCATCATCTCTGGAAAATCTTTTATGTAGTGGTCCTGGGAACCACATCTGAAACATGTATTTTCATGCGCTCGGCATTCACCGAGATGACATCTGCCACACTGTGGGCATTCGGGTCTGTCAGATCGAATATTCCCTACACTGGCAACTGGAGTAGTCTGCGCTTTGTTTCCCAAATTTTGTCTACTCTTGTCTTTCTTGGAAAATCCAGTGGAAGTAGCTGAACAGGTAGGGAAATCTCTTGACTTCTTAGATGAAGATTGGAATGGCTTATTCCACTGTCTCTTTCTCGAGTCACGAGACTCCATTTCAGACTTTCTCTTCTCTTTTACTAGCTCATCGGCTTTACAAGCCCTCTCTACTAGTACCACAACTTCCTTTAGTTCTAGGACAGCAACAAATAGTTTGATGTCTTCATTTATCCCATCTTCAAATCTCTTACTCATGATGGCCTCGGTGGATACGCATTCTCGAGCGTATTTACTGAGTCGTACAAACTCACGCTCGTAATCAGTCACTGACATCTTGCCTTGCTTTAACTCTAAAAATTCTTTTCTTTTCTGATCTACAAATATTTGACTGATATACTTTTTCTTAAACTCTTCTTGGAAAAATTCCCACATGATCTTCTCTCTTGGGACTACTGATACCAAGGTGTTCCACCATTGATAGGCAGAATCTCTTAAAAGAGAAACTACGCACTTCATGCACTCTTCAGTGTACATGATGACCATTAATTAAATACCCGATGGTATTTTCTAACCAGATTCACTCTTTTCCCTGATCGTCATCTTTTCTAGCCCGAATTCTTCAAATTTCATGTTTCTGATCCTATCAACTGGAGGCTTAACTCCTCTTGCCACCTCTATTACTTGAGGGGCTACTGGGATAGGTTGAGGAATAGGCGGGGGTGGAGGAGGTTGTGCACTCGGGTTCGTACGAACGAACTCTGAATACCACGTATTCATTATATGGAGGAAGGCTTCTCTAGCCCCTTCTCCTCCTTCTTGACTCACCGTAGTGGGTCTATTCTCATTTTCGTTCGGCACCGTCCCTTCAGCAGGAGTCGGCACGTTACTTTCTACGTCATCCGCCATATCTCTTTCAGGATCCATTTACTATATATATAAACATAATTTAAGTCGTCAGGAGTCATCACACTATCATTATAAAAACATTCTTACGTATGGCATGTATAGCTAGACTCATGCTCATGCTACATTAGTCCTAGAACCGACTAAACAGTAACTCTGATACCACTAAATGTAACACCCCACACCCGAGTCTGAGGCTCAGACCGGATAAGAGACATTACTATGCTTGAACTTACTTAATCATGACATTATGGGCTATTAAATTTTGTTCCGAAATTAAAACTTCTCATTCTTAAACAATTCGTACATTTCATGGGCCTACGGGGCCTTAAATTCGTACTGGTAAACTTTCGGAACCTTATCAAAAAAACTTTTCTTTGAAACAGGGGTTACACGCCCGTGTAATATAAGACACGCCCGTGCATAGGCATACACGCCCATGTCCTCAGACCGTGCCCTAAAACTCAGTATTCTGCCAATTTCCCCACGTCCATGACACGCCCGTGGACTTAGACCGTGTACTACATCTTGATATACTGACTTATTTCACACGACCGGGCACATGCATATGTTCTAACTGTGTGTCATGCACGGCCTTAACACACGGCCGTGGGATTAGTCCGTGGCCTATTCTTACTTATAAGACTAAGGTGCAGTTTACGCACGGCCTAGACACACCCCCGCGTGTTTAACCGTGTGGGCACTTAGAGGCTATTTACCAAGCCAATTGCCATCCTGAAATTAAGATACAATTCATACTCATTTCTACAAATCAATACTACATCATCTTGAATAATACTACATGCTTCATTGATAATTATAAACATACACACGTGGCCAATCACTTAGCCATATACAAAAGAATAACAAACTTAATAGCCTATACTTTGGCTCTTCTTAAAACATTTACTCAAAATGTAATGCTACCTATACATGCCATACTTAATAAAAATAACTTGGCTATACCAAAATAGCGATTGATAGTGTGCTCCGAGCTCCGATGATGGTGATCCTCGATATTAGCTTGGCGGGACTACATGGAAAGAAAGAATGAAAGACGTAAGCATTTAGCTTAGTAAGTTTGCATAATACACATAGCAACATTCTTACTTAATATAGACCATTTGATATAAACAATGGCATCATAAATTCAGCTATATAAAGCTTACTTACTCATACTTGATTCTTACATAACTCATGAAACTTACTAGTCTCATACTTGATAGGCAAACAAAGTACATGTATCACTAGATCACATTGATCAGCATACTTGAACATAATACTCATAATTTCTAATTTATCATTCATAACATGAATAATATTCTTTTTCACTTGATAATAACCTTACTTACTTAGCTTTCTTGTTATCTCTTTGGAGCTTAACTCGTTTGCCCGATGAATTTATATGAATAATCGAGGATACTAAATCTCATCTAATTTTTGAGGCCATGAATTAACATGGACTTATACGAAGTCTTTCTTGTTCTCACCAATGCCATACCTTAACTTGGACTTATATGGGATCTCTTTCTCTTGATAAATTTTCAACGCCAAGCTTGCCTTGGTCTTACATGATAACTTGTTCAATGCCAAGCTTGCCTTGGACTTACATGATAACTTACTCAATGCCAAGCTTACCTTGGACTTACATGATAACTTATTCAATGCCAAGCTTGCCTTGGACTTACATGATAACTTACTGAATACCAAGCTTGCCTTGGACTTACGTGATATCTTGCTTGCTTGCCGATGCCATGCCTCGGCTTGGTCTTATACGGACTTTCTTGTTTCATGTGGTAGATTGAGTATCCTAAGCTATTCAACTTCAATCGGGGCTTTCTCATGCTTGATTTCATTAATTTCTTTGTTTAACATAACATTAAACATTTTCATAATAACATTGTATATTATACTAAGCAATTCAATGATATAAATCATAAAGCTTAGAAATCATACAAACTTACCTCAATATACAAAATGTAGCTAGGTATGTAATTTAGTCCTCAACCTTGTTCTTGCCTCGATTTCGGTCTGGGCATCGTTTTTCTTGATCTATAGCCATAAATAGATCATTTAATACTCACATTGACTAAATTGACTCTTAAATCATACTTTGGCAAAATTACTATTTTACCCCTAAACTTTCTTATATTTGCACTTTTGCCCCAAGGCTCGTAAAATGATTCTCATTCAACTTTCTTAAACTTCATGCTTAGCTGATTCATTTTCTCTACTATGATAACCATCAATTCTCACTATTTCTACTATGTATGAGAAATCTAAAAACTTTTACAAACTAGTCCCTATATTCATTTTTCATGAAATTCATTAAGGAAAAGATGTTTATCTAACATCAAACTCTCGTAATCTTCCATGAAACATCATTTAACAAGCATGTCATACATGGGTAGATTTTTGAACATGCATCTTAGCTCATTTTATAGCTAAAAATAGCTAATTCATAATACGAGAACTTCAAAAACACGAAGAATATTAAAAACCGGACTAAGATAAACTTACTAGCAAGCTTGAAAGATGAGCAAACCCTAGCTACGGTTTCTTTGAAAATTTCGGTAATGAGGAAGAAGATGATAATGATTTTTGTCATCTTTTTCCTTTATTAATCATTTAATATGTAAATGACCAAAATGCCCTTCTCTTAAAAATATCACCATTTACTAACTCATGTCCAATTTTATCCAAAAATTATAATTTGAGAAAATTACTATCTAAGGACTCATAATTGCTATTCTAGAGCTATTTCATACAAAATGCTTCTAGAAACTCATAATTTGCAACTTTTGCAATTTAGTCCTTTTTTACCATTCAACTTCAATTTAGAAAAATTGCTTCATGAAACTTTCGCACTAACATGCAAACATGGCATGAACCTTAAAAACTCATAAATTCACCTCGGGTTCGTGGTCTCGCACCACTATTTCGACTAGGCCCTAAATTGAGCTATTACAAACATGGCATCGGCACCAAAAGGAAGGTCCCGTATAAGACCATGTCTGGGACATGGCATCGGCACCGAAAGTAAGGTCCCGTATAAGACCATGTCTGGGACATGGCTTTGGCACCGAAGGTAGATCTCGTGTAAGACCATGTCTGGGATATGGAATTGACATCGAGATATGAGATCCCCTGTAAGACCATATCTGGGATATGGCATCGGCATTAAGATGTGATCCCATGTAAGAACATATCTGGGATATGGCATTGGCATCATGTTACATGTATAATGAGTTTGAGTATCCTTCGATATGCCAAATAGTTCAACGGGATAAAGAGCTAAGCCTATGTTCAAAAGAGTAAATGTACTAAAGTTATGTGATGAAGTGGTACAGGTACCCATGAGTAACTTATGATAAATGAATGCAAAATGTGTTATGTGATTCGGTAAGAGTAAACATGAGTAAGTTATGACAATGTATTTGAGAACTAGTACTATTATTTAGTGTGACGAATGAATGTTATCATAAGCTTTTTTGTTGTTATCTATTTCATGCAAACTTACTAAGCTTTATGCTTACCCTCTTTCTTTTCCCTTTTCCTTGTAGTATTGCCAAGCTAGCTCGGGGATCGTAGGAAGTCGGAGTTCGGCTCACACTATCAAGCTATTCTTTTGGTATAGTAAAGTTTGATCATTTTGAGTATGGCATGTATAGGTACTCGATCATTTTGTTATGTCATATTGGTTAGCCATGGTGTTGGCTAATAGTGTTACTTGATTCATTTTGTAAATGGCCATTGGAATTGGCCAATACTAATTAAGTTATAGCTATTCAATCATGATGAAATACATGAAGTGTAAGTTGTTGCAATTGAATGAGCAGTGTGGAAGTAGATGTATGAAAGATTAGTGAATGTTAATGGTCCATTATTGCTATGCTATGTGTAGAACGAATTGGGTATAAGTGTAGACACTTTTCAGGGTGGCAAAAAGCTTGGTAAATAGCCTTACAATTGTCCACACGGGTAGACACACGGTCGTGTGTCTAGGCCATGTGTGACACACGATCAGCCCAATGGGCGTGTTGGTAGGCCGTGTAACACCCCTTACCCGTATTCGACACCTGAATCGGGTACGAGGCATTACCGTACTTATCTTGCTAAATCATACTATATCGATCCATAAAAATTTCATGTCAAATTAAAACTTTTCATTCGAACCCATAATGTGCTTATTATAGGCTTACGAGGCTCTAAACTTTCACTCGGAATGATTCAAGACCAAACCGAAAACTTTTGAACACTTAGGAAATTTTGAAACAAAATAGGGCCACACGCCCGTGTGAATTTATTTTTCAGTTCGAACCTACACGGGTTTTTACATGGCCTGACACACGCCCGTGTCCCTCAGACGGCGATGACACGCCCGTGTCTTCACCCGTGTGTGAAAACCTTGACATTCTGTTTATGACGTCAGCACCTCAATAAGGTCACACGGCCAAGGCTCACGCCCGTGTCTTTAGACCGTGTGTCGAATTAAATTCCTAATTTCAGGTGCAGACTTCACACGGCCTGGGCACATACCCGTGTCTTAGGCCGTGCCTCCCACACGGTTGAGACACACTGTCGTGTCTCAGCCCGTGTGTTAACTACTGAGTATTCTGACTTGCAAACCTAGCATGCATGGGGACACACGGCTTATCAACACGCCCATGGGGCTGACCGTGTGTCTCACACGGCCTAGACACACGCCCGTGTGTCTATCCATATGGACAATGGTAAGGCTATCTGCCAAGCCCATTTGCCACCCTACAAAGCAACAATACTTATGCCATTTTAATGCAACATACATCAAGACCATAAAGCACTTCTAATACCCAAAATCAAGACATCCACACAAACATGTACTTCATGAGCTTCATCATTGAATATATAAACTTGTCAAGTATTGGTCAATTTCCAATGACCATTTACAAAATGAATTTAATGACATTAATAGCCACACATTGGCTAACAATTATGACATAACTCAAAATAACCAAGTTCCTATACATGCCATACCCAAAATTTATCAAACTTTGCTATACCAAAAATAAGTTGATAGTGTGATTCCGAACTCCGACGTCCTACGATCCCCAAGTTAGCTTGGCGATACTACAAGGAAAGGGGAAATGATAGGGGTAAGCACAAAGCTTAGTAAGTTTGCATGAAATAAGTAACAACATAAAGGCTCATAATGTCATCCATCATTTGCGTTGAATAAAAAAAACACAAAGTCTCAAGCACATTGCCATATCTTATTCTTGCTTACTCTTACCAATTACATATCATGTCACTTATCGTAAACATTTCTCGTGAATTATTCACATGTACCTGTATCACTTCATCACATAGCTTTAGCATTAATCTCATCTCTATTATAAGCTTGACTATTTACCCCATCAAATCACTTGGGATACTTGAAGGTACATAATCATCATCATTCGCATAAACACGACGCTAATGCCACATCCCAGATGTGGTCTTACATGGGGTCACCTATAGATGCCGTTGCCATATCCCAGATATGGTCTTATATGGGATCCCATATTGATTATCGATGCCATATCCCAGATATGGTCTTATACGATATTCATATTCGATGCCGATGCCATATCCCAGATATGGTCTTATACGGAATCTCCATACGATGTCGAGGCCATGTCCCAGACATGGTCTTATACGGGACCTTACCAATCTCAATGATGATATCCTTTCACTTCTTAAAGTCCAATCGGGACTTCAACATCATAATTTTCATCATTTTCTTATTCAACATCATTACTCAATTTCATAGAATAAATATACATCTTTACTAATATCAAGCATTTTAAAACATAATAACATGACGTTGAATTTATTTCACACAAACTTACCTCGATTTCAAAGTAGGCCAATTTGCCGATCTAGTCTGATACCTTGCCTTTTCCTCGGTCAAGGTTAATTCCTCGTTCTTCTTGATTTGTAAGGAGAAAATATTGCTAAAATTTTTGAGCTCTCAAACCCCTATTTTGCTGCTAATTTTCGGTGGAGAAGAAGAGAAGAAAAGATGATATCTTTCCTTTCTTTATTTTATTATAAAACATCAATTTAGTCCACCTAATTTCAACAACTTTGACCAAATTTTGACATGGTTTGTCCCCTATGGCCGGCCGTCCTATTTCAAAGGGTCTAATTGCACTTT
This sequence comes from Gossypium sturtianum, assembly GCA_025698515.1. Lineage (NCBI taxonomy): Eukaryota > Viridiplantae > Streptophyta > Magnoliopsida > Malvales > Malvaceae > Gossypium > Gossypium sturtianum. Next base: position 46,507,328 of record CM046943.1, read on the forward strand.
AAGGGCCTCCAATTAATATTCTATGGCTTTTAGACACCTTTAGCTTGTAAAATGGAACTTTCGCACTTTATGCGATTTAGTCCTTTTTCGCAATTAAGCGTGCAATCGCTAAAATTAAAGCACCAAAAATTTCATGCACCTATATAATCATGCTTTAACTCATAAAATAATATAAAAAATAATTTTCTCTGACGTCAGATTAATGGTTTTGAAACCACTGTTCTGACTAGCCCCTAAATCGGGCTGGGCTATTACAGGCCGTGTGTCCCCTGCACCTAAATTTGCGAAAAATTTAGTTCGTCACGCGGGCCAGCACGCGGGCGTGTGTCTTGGCCGTGTGCCCCTGAGGATTTGCTTACGTCATAAACAGAATGTCTCTTATTTTGGACATGGCCTGGAGCACGGGCGTGTGACATGCCACACGGGCGTGTCACTTCTCTCACATGGGCGTATGGCCTTGTTTTGAGTAAGAATTTTCTAAGTATTCGAAAGTTTTCGATTCAGTCCCAAACCACTCCGCAAGTATGTTTAAGATCCCGTAGACCTATAATAGGGACGTTATGCTCTCGAATGAAAAGTTTTAAATTGAAATGAAATTTTATGGCTTGATATTACGTATTTAAGCATGTTAAGTCCGATAATGCCTCGTACCCGGTTTCAGCATTGAATACGGGTAAGGGGTGTTACATTTAGTGGTATCAGAGCTACGGTTCAGTCGGTTCTCAGACTAACGTAGCGTAACCATGAGTCTAGCTATACATGCCATGCGTATGAGTATTTACATAATGATAGTGTGACGACTCCTGACGATTTGAATTATGTTTTCATATAGTAATGGATCCCGAAAGAGCAGTGGCAGATGATGTAGAAAGTAACGCACTGGCTCCAGCTCAAGGGACGGTGCCAACTAAAAATGAGAATAGACCAGCCACAGTGAGTCAAAGAGGAAGAGAAAAGGCTAGGGAAGCCTTTCTCCATATGATGAATGCCTGGTATACAGAGTTCGTTCGAATGAACCCGAACGCGCAACCCCCTCCTCCCCCACCTACTCCTCAGCCTACCCTTTTAGCTCCTCAAGTTGTAGAAGTGGTAAGATGGGAAAAGCCCCTTGTTGATAGAATTCGGAAGCAAGGAGCCGAAGAGTTTTGAGCTAATAAAGATGATGATCCGGAAAGAGCAGTGTTTTGTCTTAAAAATACCATCAGGGTATTTGATGAACTGTCATGCACACCTGAAGAGTGCATGAAGTGTGTTGTGTCTCTCTTAAGAGATTCAACTTACTAGTGGTGGAACACCCTTGTGTCGGTTGTACCAAGGGAGAAAGTTAATTGGGAATTTTTACAAGAAGAGTTCCGAAAGAAGTACATTAGCCAAAGATTCATCGACTAGAAAAGAAAGGAATTCTTTGAACAAAAGCAAGGTCGAATGACGGTAACTGAATACGAACGTGAGTTTGTAAGGCTTAGTAAATATGCTCGGGAGTGCGTACCCACTAAAGCCATTATGTACAAAAGGTTTGAGGACGAGTTAAATGAAGATATTCGATTGTATGTTGGTTTCCTAGAACTAAAAGAATTTGTGGTATTAGTAGATAGAGCTTGCAAAGCCGAGGAGTTGGCCAAGGAGAAAAGAAAGGCCGAAATTGAGTCTTGTGACTCGAGGAAAAGACAATTTAGTAAGTCTTTTCAATCCTCATCCAAGAAATCGAAAGAGTTCACTACTCGATCAGCAGCTTCAGCTGGGTTTTCAAACAAAAGTAAGGGTAAACAGTACTCGGAGTTTAAAGCTCAGACCACCTCAATTGCTAGTGTTGGTAATGCTCGACCAAATAGACCGGAATGTTCACAGTGTGGCAGACGTCATCCCGGTGAGTGTCGAGCACACGAGAGAGTTTATTTCAAGTGTGGATCCCCAGATCATTTTATTAGAGAATGCCCCGGAATGGATGAGAAAGAGAAATCTCAGAGCGCAAGATAGGGAAGTACTACGAGAAAAAGTTCACAGAGAAATCTGGAAAGCGGAACGAGTAGTAAGAATACCCCTAGAGAGAAGACTGCAAGATCTGAGGGTAGAGCGTCTGCGAAGACTTACACCAGTCGCGCTCGCGAAGAGGCGTCATCCCCAAATGTGATCACGGGTACATTTTCTCTCTATGATACTCATGTTGTTGCTTTAATTGACCCGGGATCTACCCACTCATATGTTTGCATGAAATTAGTATTTAGTATGAACATGTCTGTAGAGTCTACAGAATTTATGATAAATGTGTCAAATCCCCTAGGTAAATGCGTGCTAGTTGATAAAGTATGTAAAGATTGCCCTTTGATGATTAGAGGTCATTATTTTCTGGCAAATCTCATGCTATTGCCATTTGATGAATTCGATGTAATTCTTGGTATGGATTGGCTAACTACTCATGATGTGATAGTAAATTTTGGAAGGAAATTTATTAAGTTAAAATGTGAAAATGGGGATATTCTTCGTGTTGAATCAGATGAACAAGACAAATTGCCCGTAGTGATTTCTCATATGTCTGCCCAAAAATATGTAAGAAAGGGATATGAAGCTTATCTTGCTTTTGTGATGAATGCCAAAGAGACTGAGTTAAGCATTGAATTAGTGCCCATAGTATGTGAGTACTCAGATGTATTTCCGGAAGAATTGCCAGGGTTACCTCCAGTGAGAGAGATTGAATTTGGTATTGAGTTAGTCCCTGGTACTGCCCCTATTTCAATTGCCCCGTACAGAATGGCTCCAACCGAGTTGAAGGAATTGAAGGCACAATTACAAGAGTTGACGGATAAAGGTTTCGCAAAACCGAGCTATTCTCCGTGGGGTGCTCCCGTGTTATTTGTGAAAAAGAAAGATGGTTCCATGAGGTTATGTATAGATTATCGGCAACTTAATAAGGTAACCATAAAGAACAAGTACCCCTTACCAAGGATCGATGATTTGTTTGACCAATTGAAGGGAGCCAATGTGTTTTCCAAGATAGACTTGAGGTTTGGATATTATCAGTTGAGAGTTAAAGACTCAGATGTGCCGAAAATCGCATTTAGGACAAGGTATGGTCATTATGAATTTTTAGTCATGCCTTTCGGTTTAACCAATGCCCCTGCTATGTTTATGGATTTAATGAATCGCATTTTTCAGCCATATTTGGATAAATTTGTAGTAGTATTCATTGATGATATACTGATTCAATCTCGTGATGCGAATGAGCATGCTGGGCATTTGAGGACAGTCTTACAAATTTTGCGAGATAATCAGTTATATGCAAAGTTTAGTAAAAGTGAATTTTGGCTTAAAGAAGTCAGATTTTTGGGGCACATTGTCTCGGGAGATGGAATAAGAGTTGACCCGAGTAAGATTTCTGCAATTGTGGATTGGAAGCCACCAACGAACGTATCCGAGGTTAGAAGTTTTCTGGGCTTAGCTGGTTATTACAGACGGTTTTTCAAGGGATTTTCCATGATAGCTACTCCGATGACGAGGCTATTGCAAAAAGATGTGAAGTTTGAGTGGACAGAGAAGTGCCAACAAAGTTTTGAGAAATTGAAGGCATTGTTGACTGAAGCTCTAGTCTTAGTACAACCCAAACCAGGAAAAGAATTTGTGGTCTATAGTGATGCATCCTTGAACGGATTAGGTTGTGTACTCATGCAAGAGGGTAAGGTGATAGCTTATGCCTCTAGACAGTTAAAGCCGCACGAGAAGAACTACCCGACCCATGATTTGGAATTAGCCGCTATTGTGTTTGCATTGAAGATATGGAGACACCACTTGTATGGTGAGAAATGTCAGATATTTACTGATCATAAAAGCTTAAAGTACTTGATGACTCAAAAGGAATTAATTTTAAGACAAAGAAGATGGCTAGAGTTGATAAAAGATTACAAGCTAGTGATTGACTACCATCCGGGAAAGGCGAATGTGGTTGCTGATTCCTTGAGTAGAAAATCCTTGTTTGCATTGAGAGCCATGAATACACGGATAGCTTTATCAGATGATGGTTCTATTCTAGCCGAGTTGAGAGCTAGATCGATGTTTCTCCAAGAGATTTGTGAAGCTCAGAAAGACGACGGCGATTTACAGGCCAAGAGAGTTCAATGTGAGTCGGGTGTTGAGTCAGACTTTTGGATTAATTTCGAAGGGTGTTTGATGTTTCGAGATAGGGTCTGTGTACCCAGAGATGATGAGCTTATCCGGAAAATTTTGCACGAAGCACATAGTGGATGTTTATCTGTACATCCAGGCAGCACGAAGATGTATAATGACTTGAAGAAGTGGTATTGGTGGCCGAGTATGAAGAAAGATATTTCTGAGTTTGTATCGAGATGCTTGATTTGTCAACAAGTGAAAGCAGAACACCAACTACCTTCGGGTCTACTTCAGCCTATTATGGTTCCCGAGTGGAAATGGGACCGTATTACTATAGACTTTGTGACGGGTTTGTCGTTGACACCGAAAAAGAAGGATGTCGTATGGGTTGTAGTTGATAGACTTACAAAGTTAGCCCATTTTATACCGATACGCACTGACTATTTGCTTGACAAGTTTGCGGAATTGTATGTGTCAGAAATTGTGAGACTTAACGGAGTACCATTGTCGATTATTTCAAATAGAGATCCGAGATTTACATCACGATTTTGGAAGAAATTGCAAGAAGCCTTGGGCAAAAAGTTGAGTTTTAGTACAGCTTTCCATCCACAAACCGACGGAAAGTCGAAAAGGATAATACAGATACTTGAAGACATGCTCCGATGTTGTGTTTTGGAATTTCAAGGTAATTGGGAAAAGTACTTACCCTTAGTGGAATTTGCCTACAATAACAGTTTTCAGTCGAGCTTGAAAATGGCGCCTTATGAGGCATTATATAGGCGTAAGTGTCGAACGCCCCTGTATTGGACTGAACTCAGAGAGAATCAGATTCACAGGGTTGATTTAGTCAGAGAAACTGAAGAGAAAGTAAGAGTGATTCGTGATTGTCTAAGAGCTGCCTCAGATAGACAAAAGTCCTACGCGGATTTGAAACGAAAAGAGATTGAGTTTCAAGTTGGTGATAAGGTATTCTTGAAAGTATCACCATGGAAGAAAGTTCTCAGATTTGGCCGGAAAGGCAAGCTGAGTCCGTGCTTTATCGGACCGTATAAGGTTACTGAGAGGATAGGACCGGTAGCCTATCGTTTGGCATTGCCATCTGAGTTGGAAAAGATTCATGATGTGTTTCACGTGTCTATGTTACGTCGCTACCGATCAAACCCTTCACATGTGATTGTACCAACAAAGGTAGAAATTCAACCGGACATGACTTATGGTGAAGAGCCGGTTAAAATTTTGGCTCGAGAAGTCAAACAGTTAAGAAATAAAAGTATTGCCCTTGTGAAAGTGCTATGGAAAAGACATGGGGTAAAAGAGGCTACATGGGAACCTGAGGAGGCCATGAGAAACTAATATCCCAACCTTTTTACCGGTAAGATTTTCGGGGACGAAAATCCCTAAGGGGGAGAATTGTAACAGCTCAATTTAGGGCCTAGTCAGAATAGTGGTTGCGAGACCACAAATCTAAAGTAGAAATATGTGTTTTATGGCTTTTATGAGGTTTAAGACATGTTAGCATGCTTATGTGAAAATTTCATGAAGAAATTTTATTATTTAGTGATCAATTTAATCACTAGGACTAAATTGCAAAGATTGAAAATATGAGATTCTAGAAGATTCAAGTATGAAATAGCATTAGAAAAATTATTAGAGGTCCTTATTTAGTAATTAGACCATTATATGTCAAGATGGACAAAAATGGACCTAGGAAGGAAAAATCTCAAGAAATGGGCCTTAAGGGCAAAATGGTCATTTGGTTAATAAAAGAATTAAAAGGGAAAAAGAAGTCAAAATTGTGTTCATCTTCTTCCCCTAAGTGTCGAAAATTTAAAGCTCTCCATAGCTAGGGTTTTGTCATCTTTCAAGCTTGATTGTAAGTACCTCCTAGCCCCGTTTTTAATGTTCTTCGTATTTTTGAGATCCTCGTAGCTCGATTTAGCTATTTCTAGCTATATTTTGAGCTAGGGTTCATGTTCAAAAAATTTACCCATGCATGACATGCATGTATTTTGATGATTAATGGAAGAATATGAAAGTTTGATGTATGATAAACATCTTTTTCTAAGTGATTTTCATGAAAAATTCAAAAAAGGACTAAGTTGTAAAAGTCATGAAATTTGTCATAAAAGTGTGAATAAGTGGAAATTGTGGGCTGTTGTAGTTATGAAAATGGTTCGGTTAAGCTTAAAATACAAGGAAATTGAATAAAAATCATTTTACGAGATTTAGGGCAAAAGTGTAAATATGTGAAAGTTTAGGGGCAAATTTGTAATTTTTCCAAAGTATGATTCATGGTTCGATTTAGTCAATGTGATCATTAAAAGAGTGAAATTGTCCTTATAGATCAAGAAACACAAAGTCCAGACTAAAACCGAGGTAAAAACAAGGTTGTAGACTAAATCGAACAATTATACGTATATTTTGGTACCGAGGTAAGTTTGTGTGAAATTAAAGCTATATAATGCTATTATGTTTTTAATTGCTTGATATCATGAGAAAGGTACATTATTTCTATGAAATTTATTAATGATGCCTCGATGAAAGTATGATGATATTATATTAAGTCGAAGTCCCGACTGAACCTTAGGAATACCAAGGATACCATTGTCACGACATGAGATAAGGAAGGTCCCGTATAAGACCATGTCTGGGACATGGCATCGGCATCAAAAGGAAGGTCCCGTATAAGACCATGTCTGGGACATGGCATCGGCACCGAAAGGAAGGTCCCGTATAAGACCATGTCTGGGACATGGCATCGGCACCGAAAGGAAGGTCTCGTGTAAGACCATGTCTGGGATATGGCATCGACATCAAGATATTAGATCCCGTGTAAGACCATACCTGGGACATGGCATTGGCATCGTGTTACATGTATGATGAGATTAAGTATCCTTCGATATTCCAAATTGTTCAACGGGGTGAAGAGCTAAGCCTATGTTCAAAAGAGTAAATGTACTAAAGTTATGTGATGAAGTGGTACAGGTACCCATGAGTAACTTATGAGAAATGAATGCAAAATGTGTTATGTGATTTGGTAAGAGTAAACATGAGTAAGTTATGACAATGTACTTGTGAACTAGTACTATTATTTAGTGTGATGAATGAATGTTATCATAAGCTTTTGTTTTGCTATCTATTTCATGCAAACTTACTAAGCTTTATGCTTACCCTTTTTATTTTCCCTTTTCCTTGTAGTATCGCCAAGCTAGCTCGGGGATCATAGGAAGTCGGATTTCGGCTCACACTATCAAGCTATTCTTTTGGTATAGTAAAGTTTGATCATTTTGAGTATGGCATGTGTAGGTACTCGATCATTTTGTTATGTCATATTGGTTAGCCATGGTGTTGGCTAATAGTGTTACTTGATTCATTTTGTAAATGGCCATTGGAATTGGCCAATACTAATTAAGTTATATCTATTCAATCATGATGAAATCCATGAAGTGTAAGTTGTTGCAATTGAATGAGCAGTGTGTAGAAGTAGATGTATGACAGATTAGTGAATGTTAATGGTGCATTATTGCTATGCTATGTGTAGAATGAATTGGGTATAAGTGTAGACACTTATTAGGGTGGCAAAAGGCTTGGTAAATAGCCTTACAGCTGTCCACACGGTCAGCCCCATGGGCGTGTTGGTAGGTCGTGTGTCCCCTGCACCAAAATTTGCGAAAAATTCAGTTCGTCACACGGACCAGCACACGGGCGTGTGGTTTGGCCGTGTGCCCCTGAGGATTTGCTGACGTCATAAACAGAATGTCCCTTATTTTGGACACGGGCGTGTCACTTCTCTCACACGGGCGTGTGGCCCTGTTTGAGTAAGAATTTTCTAAGTATTCGAAAGTTTCCGGTTTAGTCCCGAACCACTCCGCAAGTATGTTTAAGATCCCGTAGACCTATAATAGGGACGTTTTACTCTCGAATGAAAAGTTTTAAATTGAAATGAAATTCTATGGCTTGGTATTACGTATTTAAGTATGTTAAGTTTGGTAATTCCTCGTACCCAGTTCCGGCGTTGAATACGGGTAAGGGGTGTTACATACACGGTGCTGCTCACACAAGCTGACGAGTATCCGCAACAAATGCTGGAACTCAGACATCAGTAGAACATTCAGGACCAGCACCCGAAATATGGTAACCCTAATGACATGTCATTTGTATCCTATATATTCCTAAGGTTCAAACGGGGCTTGATAGTCATTGTAACGTCATTGAATTTTCGTCGTAACATGATATGATAAATAACATAATAGCATATAAATCAAATAACATTAAAACGTTATTTAAACATACGAACTTACCTCGAATATAAAGACGTTGAAATAGGATCACTAATATGAGACTTTATCTTTTCCTCGATCTAGATCCGTACGAGTCTTAACTTGATCTAAATAAGCAAATTCAATCTATTTAATTTACATACTATTCAATTTAATAAAAAATTCACACTTTTACAAAATCATGCAAGAACATTCATGGAAAATCCATAAACCTTTAATAGTTTTGCAAATTAGTCCTTAGGCTAGCTAGATTAAGCTACAACAACTTTAAAAACATAAAAAAAATTTAAAAATGGGATGATAACACACTTACATGCAAGGGAGATATAACCAAATGCTCCAGGTGAAAAAATGGAGAGTTTTCTTCTTCCTAATTTTGGTGGAGAAGATGAACACCAAATTAATGCCTTAATTTTCTTTAATTTGCTTTATGATAAATTATTAATTTATAAAATTAACCTCAATTATAAACTTTAAAATTACTTAATACTATGTCCATAATTGTCCGCCTACTAATTAAATGGTTTAATTACCATTTAAGTCACTCACATTAAAATTCCATAGCAATTTAACACATTTAGCTAATAGAACTATACTTTTGCACCTTTTTCGATTTAGTCCTTTTTACTTAATTAAGCATGCAAACATCAAAATTTCTTAACGAATTTTTTATACGACCTTACTAATATACCGTAGACATTAAAATAATAATAAAATAAATTTTTACTTGTTAGATTTGTGATCCCAAAACCATTGTTTCGATTTTACTAAAAACGGGCTGTTACAAACATGGTGGAACACTACAAGTAATAACATCAAGGAATAGGCTTTGTATGATTCAATAAAGTAGGCACTGGAGATGTACTTCATAGATATAAGGTTCGAATTTTATCCATGAATGGAATAATCTTGAAATGATCATTAGGGGATGAAGGTGATGAAAGATTACAAAGATTGACATTGACTCAAGATGTGAAAGAAAATTAGACTAATCATGATACTACGTATCAGTCTATAAATATGAAAATTTTGATGTCCAACCAGAGATTGAAATATTAAAACCCTTTTGATTATTGTCTATCATGTGTGAAGGGAAAAAATGGGCAGTCATTTTGTTGAGTAAAAAAGTGTATGTATCTATGGAGTTGGCAGTGGGCATATAAAATAATGCATTCTCAATTCTAGAAGTTGACAACTAGTGTCAATCTTAATTTTGCAATTATGTCTGGCTATAAATCCTTTAAAATAATAAAAAATGACAAATTCACAATCGTCATGATCATACTACCACTTATTTTAATTGCTTTTGGTTGAAAAAATCAATTAGAAAACGATTTAGCCACATTAATTATTTTGTTCTACAATGTGGATAATAAATTCAACTCTAAATTCTAGAAGTAGAAGAGGTCAACATTTCTAATTTTATCATATGTTTTATTTTTCTTTAATTTATTGTTTTGTTAAATTAAACTAGATGGGTTCATTGATTTGGTATTTTTAGATTTCTTGATTAGGTAAAGAAATAATTGACAAAATATTACTCATACCAACTTTTTTAATTGTGTTCGATGTTTTTATTAGTTGTGATTGATCGCTGTGATTTCAGAGTTTTAAATTTATAAAAAGAATGATCGAACCTAGAAACTAACTATGACAACGATTTGAGGCAAGCGCACCTATCAAACAGTAGTATAGCTTAGGCAAGACCGGATTGTCGAACCCAAAGGAACCAAAAGTACTAATACTAACTTTCTTTTTATTATCTAGCCTAAAATAAGTGAAGTTGTTATTTAATCTAAATTTAACTAACTACTAAGCTAAAGACGTAAAGACAAAAATAATTAATTGGGGAAATATCACTGGAAAAACTCGGTTGATTAAGACGATACCCTTAGAAAGAATCCACCTAGACTTCACTTGTTATCTAACTCAACTGCATAATTTATTCACTTGACTTGATCCGTAAGACTCCCTCGTATATTAAACCCTCTCTCGGCGAATAACGTCTAACCCTAGGTTGATTAATTGAAATCTCTTTCTAATTAAAACCCCTAGAATTGCATTAACTCGATCTATGGACTCCCATATTAGGTTTCACCCCTAATCCGACAAAATCTCGTCACCCTATCTCTAGGCGCGCGATCAACTCCGCTTTAATTATGCTAGATCTACTCTTAAGCGGGACTTTTGCTCCTCCACCTAAGCACATCAAACTTGAATCAATATCCCTGAAATATTAACACAAGAATTAAGAACACATAATTAAGAACAAGTCAAATATTTATCATATAGTTCAAAAAACGATAACAAGATTCATCTAAGTTTCATCCCTTTCGTATCTCAAGGGTTTAGTTCATAACAATAAAAGAAAACATCTCGTAAGAAAAGATAAAACAAAACATAAGAAATCCCTAAAACCCCTAAAGGAATTGAAAGAGAGATCCGCTGTCTTGAGTAGAATTTCTGCTTCTTGAGATGGATCAACTGGCTATCTTCGAGTGTTTCCCACAAATCGACCTTTTAGGCTCGGCTCCTTGGCCTAGCTCACCGCCCTCTTCTAGGTTATACTTAGGGTGTTTATATAGGCTTTTGAAATAGGTTTCTTTGCCCCTAAGTATCCTTTTACGAGTGAAATTGCTCTTCTCCACAGCGAGGACACGGCCATGGCACACGCCCGTGTGAATCGCTTTAGGCTGTGTTCGGACTTTTAATGAGGTGACACACCCGTGTAAATCGTGATCAGGCCGTCTTCTAGTCTATCAAGGAGACACGGCCGTGTTGGCTCAAGTCCAGGCCGTGTCGATTTTCACTTTGGCCCAATTTGGTCTGTTTTGAGCCCGTTTCTCGTTCTTTCCATCCTCCGGTGCTTTCCTGAGTATAAAACATGAAAATAAATGATTAAGAACACCTTTTTACATAAATCAAGGGATAAATCATCCAAAAGTATGCTAAATGTGGGGTTAAAATATGTTGCTTTTACGGTTTATCACATACCCCCACACTTAAGCTTTTGCTTGTCCTCAAGCAAAATTCTCAATTTACAATTAAAACGGACTTTCCATGATTCAATATTCCTATCAACAATGTCTCATCATAATTCATAGATAATTTATACATGGATAATTTAACTCAAAGAGTCCTAAAGATTCAAACAATATAAGTCATACATTTATAGCACAAAACATAGGTGTTTCCCCTCATCTAAATAATTACCTCTGATCCAAAACCTACAAGGATTGACCCTAATCCGGCAAAATCTCGTCACCCTATCTCTAGGCGCGCGATCAACTCCGCTTAATTATGCTAGATCTACTCTTAAGCAGGGACTTTTGCTCCTCCACCTAAGCACATCATACTTGAATCAATATCCCAAAAATATTAACACAAGAATTAAGAACACATAATTAAGAACAAGTCAAATATTTATCATATAGTTCAGCAAACGATAACAAGATTCATCTAAGTTTCATCCCCTTCAGGTATCTGAAGGGTTTAGTTCATAACAATAAAAGAAAACATCTCAGAAGAAAAGATAAAACAAAACATAAGAAATCCCTAAAACCCCCTGAAGGAATTGAAAGAGAGATCCGCCGTCTTGAGTAGAATTCCGGCTTCTTGAGATGGATCAACTGGCTATCTTCGAGTGTTTCCCACAAATCTGACCTTTTCGGCTCGGCTCCTTGGCCTAGCTCACTGCCCTCTTCTAGGTTATACTTAGGGTGTTTATATAGGCTTTTGAAATAGGTTTCTTTTCCCCTAAGTATCCTTTTCCGAGTGAAATTGCTCTTCTCCACGACAGGGACACGGCCATGGCACACGCCCGTGTGAATCATCATTAGGCCGTGTTTAGACTTTTAATGAGGTGACACGCCCGTGTAAATCGTGATCAGGCCGTGTTCTAGTCTATCAGGGAGACACGGCCATGTTGGCTCAAGTCCAGGCCGTGTCGATTTTCACTTTGGCCCAATTTGGTCTGTTTTGAGCCCGTTTCTCGTTCTTTCCATCATCCGGTGCTTTCCTGAGTATAAAACATGAAAAGAAAGGATTAAGAGCACCTTTTTACATAAATCAAGGGATAAATCATCCAAAAGTATGCTAAATGTGGGATTAAAATATGTTACTTTTACGGTTTATCAGTGATCTCTTTCTTGGTTATTATTCCAATCTCAGAAAGTTGATTTTGATTGAGAAAAAATATATCTTAAGATCCTATCTTAATTTTGATACACATTTCCACCATTTGGAACAATCATGTCATCTTCAATTGTTCTTTTCAATAGTTTCAAACATGTAAAAAATATACTTATGTGACATTTGATTTTCTTGATTGCTTTACTGGCTGAAATGAATATGTTCATATACACAATAGATGAGTATTTCGGTGATTGAAGTCAATGGTGAAAAATTTAAAGCAATGTGGGATAAGAGATTAACAGAAATATTCTATGATATTTGTATTAAAGAGATATTGAAAGGCAATAGATCTGGTACTCATTTCATAAAAGATGGATGGTTGAAAATAACGACCAACTTCAAGAAAGAAACAGGCAAGGCTTATTCACAAAAACAACTTAAAATTAGGTGGGATGCCTTGAAAAAAGAATGGAAGGCTTGGAAGAAACTTAAAGGCGGAGATACAGGTCTAGGGTGGAATCCTGTAAAAAGAACCGTTGATGCATCGGATGATTGGTGGAAGGGTAGGCTAAAGGTACATTAATACTTTTGGATATTTTTTTATTTATTTATGAGGTTATTGATAATTTCTTTTATTAAACTACCATTTTATATGTAGGTTGTGCCTGAAGCTCTAAAATTTAGAACATCGGGTATTGATCCTGAATTCCAAGGGAAGTTGGACCAAATGTTCATGGGGATAGTTGCAATAGATGATAAAGCATGGACACCTTCTCTGGTACATTTTGCAGTGAATTTTTTGAGGATGTTGACAATGACATACCTGAAAATAATGAGGAAGAAAATGTGAGAAATGATGCTCACATTTCAAATGATGTTCACATTGATGGAAACGGTCAAAAAAAGAAAAACACCTAAGATATCAACTTCACATTTTAAAATTGGAAAGAAGAAATCCTCAAAGCAAATTGGAGGGGCTGTAAGATTGTCCAGTCAAATAGAAAAATTATGCAGTGCAACTGATAATATGAGTTAAGCCACATCTAGTTTGAATCCTGTTATGGATCCATATGGTATTCCACAAGCAGTCAAAGTGCTTGATAGCATGTCGGAGGAAGTTCATGAAGTTAGTATGCTATACTTTTTCTCATTGAAATTATTACTCAATAAGGACAAGCGAATTATGTTTTTATCAATTAATCCCAAGATTATAGCTTTGTGACTTAAGACGAAAATGGAAGATAATTGAAAATTTTCTAGTCTTCTAGGGTCTAGAGATATCTACTATGTGACTAAACAACAATGCTAAACTAGTTTTACCAATAGTTGTTTATGTTTGGTTTTTAAATATTGAATTTATGTTCTTCTTATTTATGTGTAATCTAGTTTTATCAATAGTTGTTTATATTTGATTTTAGATATAAAATTTATTCACAGGTGATGAGTATGGTTGAGAATTCCAACGGTGATGAAAGTGATGATGAAAAGGAAAAAAAAAGAGATTTTACAACACATGGAATGTTTTAACAGGTTATTTGTTGTTGCATCTTCTTCTGTGCAATTATATTATGAGAAGCATATATTGAAGCAACCATGCGTGGATTCAAAACAGTTAGGTGAGGCATGGATCTGAGAGATGTAACACCCCAAACCCGGCCTAGAAGTTAGGCCCGAATCTGGAATGTCTTCAAAACAATTTACTAGTTAACCATTTAAGGCCCAAAAGCCCAAAACAAAAGATTATTTCGAAAACCATATTAACACTTTAATAGTTTTATGAAATTTCTTAAGTGGGTAGTTAAAACAATAATAATAATAAACCCAAAATTCAAAGTCAAATAGAAGTTACATGGCCTTATTACAACCCAATGAGAAAAAATAAAGTATTTAAACAGAATCATTTGAATAAATTAAAACATTTGAACAACTTGTAGTGTGGCCATCTCCGAGTCCTCTCCCACGTCGAGCCGTCTATTCAGGATTACCTGAAACATTTAAAATTAAGGGTGTGAGTTTCGAAACTCAGTGTGTACAACCCTTGGCAATCAAATCACATACAAATATTCACATTGGGCCTAAGCCCTAAAAAAGTCGGTGGTCTTGGGCCTTAGCCCACAATGACCTCATATTATATCATATCGTATCATTTATAAACAGATAATGCAAAACCCAGCCCAAAAATCCATCCTCTACACACACCATTTCCCTTCCAACCTTATGGCTCCTGTGGGGAATTCTAGCTCGACCCACCCCTCCGCTACACACCATGGGTAGCCCGGTTGCGGTACTACAGAACGTTGCAGCAAAGCTGCTAATCATATATTGGGCTTAAAGCCACCGGTGGATCCATACCATACGGCCATGTGATCCTGGATCCATACCATACGGCCATGCGATCCTCAAATATTGACACAGAGTCATCAATATATATATGTTAGGCACATAGCCACGGTAAATATGATTGGCACAAAGCCCATAATTACGGTACAAAGCCTTCGGTATTGGCACAAAGCCCATAATTACGGCACGAAGCCCATATTAATGGCACACAACCCTCGGTAACATTATCGGTGCAAAGATGGTCGCTCGGTGGCTAAAAAGCCCGTGGTGGATCCATACCATACGGCTATGCGATCCCGGATCCATACCATACGGCCATGCGATCCTCAAATCTTCCTCCGTACCATAATTCCTGTAACACCCTGGTTTAGGGGTTATGCGTTTGGAGCATAACTCGAGCGTTTAGTAGGCTATGGTCATGTTGGGAGAATTTTTAGGGGTTTTGGAGAACCTTAGAAGGCAAGGGATGCCTTAGAAAATTTTTGAATTTTAGTGTAAAAGGGGAAATAGGGCAAGAAGGCCTTAAAATAATTTTATGGAGTTTATGACACAAGATAGACTTTGGCAAAGTGGCGATTGAGGCGCTGCTTGGGGGCTTTGGAAGGTGGCGCCTATGGGGCTTGGGTTCGAGTCCAAGCAGCAGCAATTTCTTGTTTTATTTTTGCGTCAAGGGGACTGGGCTAAGTAGGCCTTAAAAATTAAATGGGTAGGTTTGATGGACATGGAAGTCCAGCAAGCGAGTGGCTCTTAGCGCTACTTAGGCGCTGGAGGGAGAAGAGAGCACGGGTTCGAGGGGCTGGAGCTGCATTTGGGCGTTTTTGTTTTGTTATTTGGTGATGGGCGGAAGTAAGAAGGGGTTAAAAGCAATTGTTGCGGGTTTCTAGCATGAAATTCAATGAGGCCGAGTGGCACAGGCGTTAGGGAAAGGTCACAGACAAAGATGGTGTCCCGTGTTCGAGCCAAGGAAGTCGCATATTGGAGTTTTTTTATTTCTTTTTGGGCAGCAAATTGAAGATTGGACGGCACATGGTTTTTAAATTGAAAGGGATTAAGCTTTTATCCTTTTAATTTCGGCTGGAGTAAGGATAATTATTATGTTTTATTCTTTTTAAATTGAAGGGGGGATATAGGATAAAGGTGGGTTTTATTTTGTTTGAATTGATTGGCTGGGAGTGAATTAAGAGATTTGATTAATTCAAATCAATTTGAATTAAATGGCCAGGAAGGTGGTAGCCGAATTTGGGTAGCTTTGTTAGTTTATTATTATAGGATTATTTATTATTATTTATTAATTAAATTAAGTGGGATAATTATTATTATTTATTTGTTTTTTTAATAAGGGGATAATATGAGCATTTTTATTGGAGATAAACAAGGATATTATGAAGATTAAAAGAATTATTATTGGATTATTAGTGAAGTGTTTAAGTAGAATTAAATTAGTGAAGTGTTGGCCAAATTTTGGAGACTTCAAGGGGGGTTGGCCGAATGCTATAAATAGGGGAGGGGGGAGTGCTAGTTGTTCATCAAGTCTTTTGCCTCTCCCTCTTGGTGTGCCAAATTCCTTCCCTATTTTGTTGTCACCTTACCGAAAGTGTTAAGTGTTTCTTTGTTGCTTGAAGCCGAAATCTCCCTCGGTGTCCTAGTGTGGTCGGCCGAATCTTGAGCAAGAGTGCCGAAAGAAGGAAGCATTGAGGAAGTCTCTTGGATTCGATCATCTAAGGGGCAAATCGACAAAGTACAGAGGAGCCTTTGAGATTTTAGATCGTTTCGGTAAGTAAGTTAAATTGTAGTTGTTCGCTTGAGATTTTGTATTTTGACGTTTAACCAAAGGGTTCTAATTAAGTGATTACGATGGACGTGGATTCGAGTACCAGTCCAAGGTGGGCAAGGAAAGTCCCCATCCCAAAGTTCAAGAAGAGATCCGTTTCTGCAGTACGTGATTGGCCACCAGGGTGTGGGCCAACAGCAAGAAACGTTAGGCAGAAAGCCGTTGTTTCGCTAGACGATAGTGTCGAGGATCGAGAGTCTAGAACTCCTAGTGATAAGGTGTGTAGTTAGCCATTGTTTCCGGGATTTGCGTGATATTTGCTGTGCTTATATGTTGCTAACAAGTGCGATATATGTGAGAATGATACCCTTGAAGGGGGTATGATGATGACCAGGTTAGTAGCAAATCGACTAATATGTGATAATTGATTTTCAATATGTGAGTATGCCTATGATTGTGAATAGCATGCACATGCATCATCTACGCATTATATTATGTTACATGTGCATGGGTGGGTTATGAAAAGAAGGTACGGGTGTACTTCGAGTACGTGGTTGATGTCAGCTTTGTGCTACATCGTGGATTGGCGCTGACTGAGGTCGCGTTGTGGATCTTTGCGATTTAGTTCGCGTGGTTACCTTGATTGATATGGGCTTTATGCCATATCGTGGCTTGATGGATTGCTGTGTGCTCCATCGTGGTTTGATGTTAGCTATACGCTACATCGTGGATGGCATTGGTTGCCTTTTTGGAGGAAAAGGAGAGGGTGACTCGATAGTCCCCGGTGTGTGGGTAGGTTGGATAAGGGGGTGTGTAGCGGATGGACCCTAGGTTGGGTTGGGAATCATGTTGCATTATTTTTGTGATAATATGGAAATGGGCCAAGCCCAATATGACATGTGGATAGGTATGTTTTGGGAACATACGTGGAAATGGGCCAAGCCCGGATGATATGTGGTTTATTGAGAAATGGGCCAAGCCCAGATGTATGTGATGTGATTTGAATGTGGGCCAAGCCCAGTTGTGGTAAATGTTTAAATGATATATATATTACTTGTTGCATTTGATAATTGGGATATTATGTGGCTAGCATGTGGGTGGATTTCAGTGGTTAACTTACACACTGAGTCTGTATGACTCACCCAACTTTTTAAACATCGCAGGAGTCATGATTGATCGGACCGGGTTGGAGTGGATACAAGGTGGCCCATGCAGAAGCAGATTTTCATGCAGAAGTAGACGTTTTGAATATTTTTATTTCAAGCATTTTAATTACTTGGTTTCAATTTATTTGATGTAATAAGGGCCACTATGATTACAGTACTCTATTTAATTTTGTTGAAGTTTACATTATATTTAGAAATATTTTTTAAAAAGGTTCATATTATAGTAATTTATAATAAAGATTTAATTCAAACCAACCTTATATCATTTAATAATTTTTGTGGACATAATTTTCCGAAGATAATAAATTTTCATGTATTAAATACTAAGTAAAGGAACATATTTTCACTAACATAACCAGATTCTGGTCGTAGTGAAATAGGCCGGGTTTGGGGTGTGTTCTGATTTGATATCGAGCGTGTTCAAAACTCGGCTTTGAGGGTTTTGGGCCCAAAACATTCTCAAAATGGGCTTTTAAGAAACTTTTTCAGTATTCGGCATGGCACCTGTACCTCAACCCGAGTCCACCAAGTAAGTACTTGGACTTGTTAAGTAATTTGATATGTGAATTGTTATGGGCTTAGTTGGGCTCGTAGATTAGTGAACTAGGATCTGTTGAACCCTAGGACTAGTCTACTCAAACATATGCATAAAACGTAAAGCTACTAAACAAACCTCGTGATTAAGTCGCGAGTTTAAGGTGTGGTAACCATTGTGCGCATGTCTAGGAGTGGATCCTAAGAGCTTGGTACTTAGCGGTCCTCGTGACTCACCTCCTCTTCACTGAATCCTACCTGTGTGCGTAGCTACGGTTCACCTTAACCAAGAGGACTTGTTCATAGGCTAAACCAAATATTAAAACCCGAAAGGGATTTGCCTCACTGCTTTTAAAGTCCTTAGTTTTAAAATTTCTAAAAAAATATACCCCTATAGGAAAATGACGAAATTACCCACGGGTAGGGAAGGAAACTTGATTGCTCGAAAGAACTACTCTCGGAAACTTCATTACATAAAATTGCTCGTGGATAAAATAGTGAAACAATAATTTCTAATGCATAAAACTTTTTAAATGTGATTAAATCGCGACGATAGAGATGAGTTCTAGGGGCCAGCGGTAGAGGTAGAATGGCGAAGATCGAATCGATAGGGTCCGCCATGGGTCGAAAAGTGAAGTGCCGCCAGAGAGTGGGCGTAGGGGGCAAGACCAGACGAGAGAAGATGACGCAGTGTCGCGGGCCATGTTACGAATTTTAGAGCGTGTAGCAGGAGCTAGTAGAGGAAATGGAACTCGAAAGTCGATTGTCGGAAAGGCTTAGATTGAACGGAGCTGAGATCTTTAGAGGAATATCTCGAGTAGCTCCGAACGTAGCGAGTATTGGCTAGAAGCATTCGAAAGAATCATGGACGATTTGTACTGCACCAATGAAGAAAAGTCAAGGGTGTTTGTTTCATTACTTCGCGACGAAGCTTATCGTTGGTGGCTCATCACAAAACAAGGTGTACCGGTAGATCGATTGGATTGGGACTTCTTTAAGGTTAAGTTTGAAGGAAAGTGCGTAGGAGCCGCTTATTTGGACTCGCAAAGGAAAGCGTTTCTAAATCTAGTACAAGGAAGTAAGTCGATAGCTGAGTACGGCCGGAATTGTGCGACTTAGTCGAGATGCTAAGGGGAATTGTGGCCACCGATTATGAGAGGTGCGTCCGGTTTGAGGACGGATTGCGAGATGAACTTCGAATCTTGATTGCTCCATGCAGAGGAGAGAGACTTTGCGGTGCTAGTGGAGAAAGCTCGGATCGCTCAAAGAGGTTAAGAAGACTATAAGAGAAAACCGAGAAAAGAATAGGAGCGAGAATAAGAGAAATATTGGACCGTCAGTATCGCTTGGTAATATCCAGAAAAGACCAAGGACCGAGAACCCTGTAAGTACACTTGTACCAATGGATCGGAATCGTTCTTGTGTTCGATGTGGAAGACCTCACACAGGAGAGTGTTGGGGAAATAGTAAAGAATGCTTTCGGTGCGGATCTAAGGCACATTTAGTTAAGAATTGTCCTCAAGCGACGAGGGGTCGTGGTTCAAGTCATGGAAGGAATGGTTCTAGTGAGAGTCAACCAAGGATGTGATATTAGGTAAGCTCCTTTGCTTTGGTACATGCTTTAATTACTTTGTTTCATTACGATTTAGCCTTTTCTGTGTTGCTAAGAGAGGTGTTTTTAGCATGAACTTAGAGATTGTGTAGGTACAATAACCTTAGTAAGATAAGAGTGCGCAGCATAAGCGTATGGTGGTAGGATAGGTTGTATGGACGTTTGTTGGTAAAGTAATTTCGAGGACGAAATTATTTTTAAGGAGGGTAGAATTGTAACACCCTGGTTTAGGGGTTATGCGTTTGGAGCATAACTCGAGCGTTTAGTAGGCTATGGTCATGTTGGGAGAATTTTTAGGGGTTTTGGAGAACCTTAGAAGGCAAGGGATGCCTTAGAAAATTTTTGAATTTTAGTGTAAAAAGGGGAAATAGGGCAAGAAGGCCTTAAAATAATTTTATGGAGTTTATGACACAAGATAGACTTTGGCAAAGTGGCGATTGAGGCGCTTGCTTGGGGGCTTTGGAAGGTGGCGCCTATGGGGCTTGGGTTCGAGTCCAAGCAAAGCAGCAATTTCTTGTTTTATTTTTGCGTCAAGGGACCGGCTAAGTAGGCCTTAAAAATTAAATGGGTAGGTTTGATGGACATGGAAGTCCAGGTGGCAGAGTGGCTCTTAGGCGCTACTTAGGCGCTGGAGGAGAAGAGAGCACGGGTTCGAGGGGCTGGAGTCGCATTTGGGCGTTTTTGTTTTGTTATTTGGTGATGGGCGGAAGTAAGAAGGGGTTAAAAGCAATTGTTGCGGGTTTCTAGCATGAAATTCAATGAGGCCGAGTGGCACAGGCGTTAGGGGAAAGGTCAAGACAGCAAGATGGTGTCCCGTGTTCGAGCCAAGGAAGTGCATATTGGAGTATTGGAGTTTTTTTATTTCTTTTTGGGCAGCAAATTGAAGATTGGACGGCACATGGTTTTTAAATTGAAAGGGATTAAGCTTTTATCCTTTTAATTTCGGCTGGAGTAAGGATAATTATTATGTTTTATTCTTTTTAAATTGAAGGGGGGATATAGGATAAAGGTGGGTTTTATTTTGTTTGAATTGATTGGCTGGGAGTGAATTAAGAGATTTGATTAATTCAAATCAATTTGAATTAAATGGCCAGAAGGTGGTAGCCGAATTTGGGTAGCTTTGTTAGTTTATTATTATAGGATTATTTATTATTATTTATTAATTAAATTAAGTGGGATAATTATTATTATTTATTTGTTTTTTTAATAAGGGGATAATATGAGCATTTTTATTGGAGATAAACAAGGATATTATGAAGATTAAAAGAATTATTATTGGATTATTAGTGAAGTGTTTAAGTAGAATTAAATTAGTGAAGTGTTGGCCAAATTTTGGAGACTTCAAGGGGGGTTGGCCGAATGCTATAAATAGGGGAGGGGGGAGTGCTAGTTGTTCATCAAGTCTTTTGCCTCTCCTCTTGGTGTCTTAAAATTCCTTCCCCTATTTTGTTGTCACCTTGGCCGAAAGTGTTAAGTGTTTCTTTGTTGCTTGAAGCCGAAATCTCCCTCGGTGTCCTAGTGTGGTCGGCCGAATCTTGAGCAAGAGTGCCGAAAGAAGGAAGCATTGAGGAAGTCTCTTGGATTCGATCATCTAAGGGGCAAATCGACAAAGTACAGAGGAGCCTTTGAGATTTTAGATCGTTTCGGTAAGTAAGTTAAATTGTAGTTGTTCGCTTGAGATTTTGTATTTTGACGTTTAACCAAAGGGTTCTAATTAAGTGATTACGATGGACGTG
This sequence comes from Gossypium sturtianum, assembly GCA_025698515.1. NCBI lineage: Eukaryota > Viridiplantae > Streptophyta > Magnoliopsida > Malvales > Malvaceae > Gossypium > Gossypium sturtianum. The sequence continues at coordinate 46,529,002 of CM046943.1, forward strand.
GATTCGAGTACCAGTCAAGGTGGGCAAGGGAAAGTCCCCATCCCAAAGTTCAAGAAGAGATTCGTTTCTGCAGTACGTGATTGGCCACCAGGGTGTGGGCCAACAGCAAGAAACGTTAGGCAGAAAGCCGTTGTTTCGCTAGACGATAGTGTCGAGGATCGAGAGTCTAGAACTCCTAGTGATAAGGTGTGTAGTTAGCCATTGTTTCCGGGATTTGCGTGATATTTGCCTGCTTTTATATGTTGCTAACAAGTGCGAGATATGTGAGAATGATACCCTTGAAGGGGGTATGATGATGACCAGGAGTTAGTAGCAAATCGACTAATATGTGATAATTGATTTTCAATATGTGAGTATGCCTATGATTGTGAATAGCATGCACATGCATCATCTACGCATTATATTATGTTACATGTGCATGGGTGGGTTATGAAAAGAAGGTACGGTGTACTTGAGTACGTGGTTGATGTCGACTTTGTGCTACATCGTGGATTGGCGCCGATCGAGGTCGCGTTGTGGATCTTTGCGATTTAGTTCGCGTGGTTACCTTGATTGATATGGGCTTTATGCCATATCGTGGCTTGATGGATTGCCGTGTGCTCCATCGTGGTTTGATGTTAGCTATACGCTACATCGTGGATGGCATTGGTTGCCTTTTTGGAGGGAAAAGGAGAGGGTGACTCGATAGTCCCCGTGTGTGGTAGGTCGGATAAGGGGGTGTGTAGCGGATGGACCCTAGGTTGGGTTGGGAATCATGTTGCATTATTTTTGTGATAATATGGAAATGGGCCAAGCCCAATATGACATGTGGATAGGTATGTTTTGGGAACATACGTGGAAATGGGCCAAGCCCGGATGATATGTGGTTTATTGAGAAATGGGCCAAGCCCGATTATGTGATGTGATTTGAATGTGGGCCAAGCCCATTGTGGTAAATGTTTAAATGATATATATATTACTTGTTGCATTTGATAATTGGGATATTATGTGGCTAGCATGTGGGTGGATTTCATGGTTAACTTACACACATCGAGTCTGTATGACTCACCCAACTTTTTAAACATCGCAGAGTCATGATTGATCGGACCGGGTTGGAGTGGATACAAGGTGGCCCATGCGACAGATTTTCATGCAGTATAGACGTTTTGAATATTTTTATTTCAAGCATTTTAATTACTTGGTTTCAATTTATTTGATGTAATAAGGGCACTATGATTACAAAGATTTCATTTAATTTTGTTGAAGTTTACATTATATTTAGAAATATTTTTAAAAAGGTTCATATTATAGTAATTTATAATAAAGATTTAATTCAAACCAACCTTATATCATTTAATAATTTTTGTGGACATAATTTTCCGAAGATAATAAATTTTCATGTATTAAATACTAAGTAAAGGAACATATTTTCACTAACATAACCAGATTCGGTCGTAGTGAATAGGCCGGGTTTGGGGGTGTTACAATTCCCACCCATATGCATCCTAAGCAGAATATCATATGAATGCATCAAACACAAAAGTAACATTCACAAACCCATATTCATCACATAGGGGTATTTTCGTCATTTCACTACCCAGGGGTATTTTCGTAATTCTACCCTACAGGGGTATTTTGGTAATTTGGAAAATTAGGGGTATTTGGTAATTTTACAAATAGGGGTATTTTAGTAATTTTCCAACGTAAGGGTATTTTAGTAATTTTCCAATATAAGGGTATTTTAGTAATTTTCCAATATAAGGGTATTTTAGTCCCTCTCGGGTTTTAGTTATAAACTTTGGCCCATAAACAAGTCCTCGCGGTTAAAGTGAACAAACACTATGCACCAGGTAGGATCTTAGAAAAGAGGAGGTGGGTCACTCGGACCGCTTAAATACCAAGCTCTCACTAGATCCAATCCTAGACATGCATATGTCTCTTACCACACTCTAACTAATCGACTTGTTCACGGACATGTTTAATTAGATTAAGTCTTATGAAATTGAAGAGTTGTTCAAACTAGGCCTAAGTCCATAAACCCCAGCATATTTGTCTCACGTTCCCATAAAGCCCATCAAACCCAAATTCCAACCTTACGGCCCATTAGGCCCAAAGCTTATCATATGGCCTATTAGGCCCAAAACAAGTCCAAATCGTGTATCATGAGTGACTAACTCAATATGTTTAACAAGCCAAACCATTTAATCAAACTTAACCTCGGGGCCCACCGCCCATTTAGCCACTTTCGGCTTTTCGGCTTTTGGCATTGCCGATATCGTGTGTGTGTGTGTTTGTACACACTGTAACCTCGCGTGCTTGCAAACCCCCTTAGTCACGAACATACAATTGACATTACTAGCGATTAACCAAAGCGTTAACACATACTAACCAAAAACCGAAACCTCACCGTACCCTTACCGTGTGCCTCACATTCTAGTAGCCCTTCCTTTGCTACTATTGGTGATTAACCTCTAGATCTGCACCCAAACACCTATATCGTCAAAACCAAGTGACCCATATTGATCATAAGTCACCCCTATGAGCCACAATAGATTCGGTCACTTATTAAAACTCTAACTGAACCAAGATTGCTTACTGCCTTAATAACAATCCTTACCTACCGCGCTTGCGATTGCTGAGCCTTACCCTTGCTAATACATGGTAACGAAAAAGAGGGGTTAGATAGCCCTTCGGCTTACAATAAAAAACACTAAAAATTTAACTAAGCTCTTACTGAAATCTTCCTTTGATCCTACGGCTTAAATATCTACTTGAACAAGATTCGGCTTCCAAACGTGACTAAGAGTAGATAATAATCGATTGAGGTGGAAGAACAAACAACAAAGAATCAGCATAAATAAGGGTTTCAGCAAATAGGGATTTCGACAAACAGGGATTTCGGCAAATAGGGATTTCGGCAAACAGAGATTTCGGCAAATAGAGGTGGTGGTATTCGACAATGGAAGAAAATAAGGATGAGGGGAAAAAAAGAGAAAGAAAGATGGAAACTCCAAGAACCCCTTCTAAAGATTTCGGCACCCCCCTTTTATAGCCAAAGCCAAACTACCTTCCCCCCACAGTCCTATTCGGCTCCAACACTTCACCCTCCTCATCTCCTATCTTTTCTCTCTGATAATACCTTAATCTTATCCGAAATCTCCTCCACATCCATCAGTCCTGCTTTCTACAAATTCTCCACGGCAAGAGTACAAAAACAACACAACTCTTGCCGTCCACCTATGCAAAATAAAACACTCCAAAATACACTCCTCCTGCTCGAACATTGGACCTCTTCAGCTTTCACACACGCCACATCATAGCTCCCAAGTGACGCCACTTTCCACTGGACCACAAGCCCATTTGTGTCCTATTTTCTCTTAATCTACTTAAGAGGCCTCATGCCTGAGACTAGGGTCCACTAAGCAAGAAAAATAAAATTTTCCCTATGGTCTCCCCTATAATCCCGATAATACCTTAATATTAATATTCTAAGTGCTACATATATCTCAAAAAAATTTAAATGCTCCCATTCCCAAGGCCTATTGGGCCCAATTCTTCTAGGCCCAAATTCGGGGCGTTACAAGAGATCCATGACAGTCATGGATCACGTTGTATGATTAATTTTAAGATGTCTAAAATTGTATTCACAAGTTTGTTGAGAGTTTTGGAGACAAGATACAACTTGCAAACTTCAAGACACATATCTTCTCGTGAAATGTTGAAAAAAAATTTGTACATCTTGGGCACCGGTGCAAAAGTTTCTCAATGTCGAGAAAGATTTCAAAGGTCTGGAGCAACAATAAGTTGATACTTTGCAATTGTGCTTAAGAAAGTTTCAAGGATGGTCATTGATCTAATTGCACCCGAAGATCATTTTTTTAGCTCAATACTCGAACAAATACGTAATGATTCTAGATATATGCCGCATTTTAAGGTTAAAACTTAATATTTTATTATTATATTTTAATATTTTTGGTTGATTAAAAATAAGCATTGGACTAATATGATTATTTGTTTAGGATTGCATAGGTGCAATTGATGGTACTCATGTTGCCGTTATTCTTCCACCAAATGAACAAATTCCCTACATTGGAAGAAAAGGTGTCCTGACTCAGAATGTTATGGCAGTGTATGATTTTAATATGTGTTTCACCTTTGTTATGGTTGGATGGGAAGGATCGGCACATGACACTATAATATTTCTTGATGCAATTCAAGATCCAAAATACAAATTTTCGTACCCACCAAATGGTAAGATATTTCATTTGTTTCTTTTTTTTAAAAATAATAAAGTATAAGTTCTTTAGTTGATAATTTTAAAAAATAAACAATTCTTGAATTAATTGTTTGTTATATTATGACATGTAGAAAAATATTATTTTGTTGATTCTGGATATCTTCAAATGAAAGGTTATCTTGGATCATATAGAGGTCAACGATATCATTTACCTAACTTTCGTAGAGGTAGATCGATATCTAGTAAAGAAGAGATATTCAATTATTCACATTTATCATTACATAGTGTGATTGAACGAACTTTTGGTGTTTTAAAAAAAAGGTTATTTTAAGGGATATGCAAAGTTATAGTTTTGAAAAACAAACGATGATCGTTGTTACTACAATGACAAATTCTATAATCTCTTTGATGGCTAAAAGATATTTTATCCATTCTCGTGTCTACAGTAGCTTCAGAATCTACATTCAGCACTGGATGTCGTGTGTCTTGATCCATTTTGCCGTTCCTTAACTCCAAAAATTGTTGAGTGCCTCATTTGTGCTCAAAATTGGATAAGATCGCCGCCTATACCAGTTTAGAAATAGGAAGAAATTGAAGAAATGGAAAATATTGAGAGTGGTATGCTAGTAAATATGTTCTGACTTTTAGACATACTTTAACTTGTAAATGTATTCTAACTTGTAATAGGTTTCAAGGATTTAAAATTAAATGAAACCAAGAGGACTATTGATGATTGACTTGAAGATGAATTCCTATAAGGTAATTAAAGTTGTAACTAATTTAAAATTTTTAATTGAAGCTGAACTCCTACAAGGTTAAATGTATTCTGACTTGAAGACTAGTGGTTTTTGTGCAACTAATTTAAACTTTTTAACTGAAGCTATTGTTTGTTTGTAACTGAAGCTACAATTTATTTTTTGTTTATTTAGGAATATGATGGAGGATGACACTTGAAAAAAATGGTTCATTTTTGTTTATACAAGATTAGGATATAACTATTTTTTGTGTAATTTGGTTTTGGTAGAAGGTACTACTTGCTTTTAATTTAAGTTGCTACTTGTTTTTTTTTTTTTTCCTTTTAACTAAAATTGTTACTTGTTTTTGTTTTCTTGCAGTGTCTAGATGATTGATGTCTGTTACCTGACATGAAACTTTTTTGTCTAGGATTATGATGGTAGATTTTTGTTTATATATTATTAGGATTGTGAGCTTGATGCCTTCTCTTCATGAAAGTTGAAGTGAATTTTTTTTTTTTTTTTTTGTATATTTTAGATTAGAAAATTGATGGATGGAATTTCTTTTTGGCTAATCAGTTAGGTATGTAAATGATTAGCTATGTTAATATGTTAGTTGAATACTCGCACAGTTATAATTATACATATATATATATGAATTATTTATTTTTGTATATATATATATATATATATTTTAACTTTCCATTTAACAATTAGTTAGTAACTCATCTTAAAGTAATTGAATGGTCTTGTGAATGATTAAAAGATTGCTTTCTTTATTTAGTTCACTTAATCTAATAAATGTATAAACAAAATTAAAAATGTATTATGGTTTTTGTGAAAATAAATATAAAAAAAAAGTTAAAATTTTAGATTTTTTTAGCCCAAAACAATAAAATAATTGTTTTGACAAGCAAAATCCAAAACGGTCAAAGACCGTATCAAAATTATCGATTTTGAATATCTTAATTTTTAATCAATGTGGTTTCGATTACGATTCTAAAATTAAAAATCGAATGTATTGGTTCAGTTGAGTTTTTGAACAAAACCTGAACAGAATACAACCCTAGTGGAACATACCATCAAATTTTCACTAGAGCTTTTAGGTGCAATTATGTGTATTGTTTTCAGTGTCAAAATTGTCTTTACGTACCTTTAATAATGTTTTCCAACACAGAAGGATATTGGCCTATCTTGTAATTGCTCACATTGAAGTGAAGTTATCATTTATATTGCAAAAAAAAAAAAAAAAGTATATAGCAGAAATTGAAAATAATTAAATAAACTATTTATATAAATATATAGTCATTTATTAAAAAAATTTATGTTATATATCATTAAATGTACTTGTCAATATCCAGCTTATTTGGGTCTTAATCTAGCGCGTCTAAACAACCCCACTAAGAGCACTAAACGCTTGCGAGGCACAAGATCACCAACGCTCCTTCCTGCACTAGAGCACTAAACGCTCTCAAAGCACCCTCTTTAACTTAACTCAAGAAACTTCTCTGGTTTCCTTAATCAGCTCAGTCAAAAGAGCACCAAAAGCATGTAGGATCCAACAACACTGGAAAAGTAGAATGGCTCAAGAAGCCAAGCATTATATCCGAGCACCTGCCCTCTTAGCTTTAGGCAGAAATCAGAGGCATTTAAATAAGACGCAATATTCACAAGAGCACGTAAGTGATCCTTTTTGCATAATTTCCATATCTAAAATTCCATTCTCTGTTCTATCTTTGACATAAGCATCAGAGGGTGCTCTGGAGGTAAAACTCCAACCCCCTCTAACCCCTTTTTTTTTCTGTCTTCTTGCTTATTGATTTGCTCCCTTTGGATGCCCGTTTGGCTCCAAGGAGGTGAGTTGTTTTCTTGGCTTTTGTGCGACCTCACCAGTCAGCCCTTTGGATGATATTGAGTTTGCCAGTGAAAAACATTTCAACCACACTAATACTTGAATTTTAGACGGGAGCTCATGCACCAGTTAGAAAAAGGCCTCCACGATGAGATGAGCTTTTCCCACTTTAACCTTTTTATGGGGTTTATGTTGACAGCTATGAGATATTGCGGTTGATGGTGGGTGAAGTTTATATTCTCTGCCTTTTTTCTTCCTTCTTTTTATTAATAAAATATTACTTTTAAAAACTAAAATACATATATTATATAATAACTATAAATTTAAATATAATAATAATAAAATTTAATATATGATCATAAACTTTAATTATTATTTATATAAAATTAATATATTTTCATATATTTAATGAAATTACATAACTTTTATGGTTATTTAATAATCATAAACATATTTTTAATTATTAACTAATATAAAATCGTTTTAACATATATATTTTAATATTTAATATATATGCACTTTAAAATGAATATATAAAAAAGATTATATTAATTTTTAATTTTTATTATATAAAATATATAAGTTTGAGTTTTATGATAATTTAATTAGTAAATATATAAATTTCATTATTATAAAATTTATATGAATTAATCTTACATGAGTAGATATGTGAATAATAAAATAATAATTAATCAGAATTAAAATAAGTAATAATAAAATATTATTTAATATAAGTATAAATTTAATATATATTTTATTTAATATGAAATACAATTATTTATTTTACTTATATAAATCAATTTAATATTTTTAATAATCATTTTTTATTTCGTTTTACTGTTATAACTAATATTGTTTCCAAATATATATTCCTATCATTGATTTTAATGATGGTAGTATGGTAACTAATCTTTCCAGCGAGTTTGATTTTAATCTCACGGAAGAAGAGGAAAACTAGAGTAAAATAAAACAGCCCAATATTAGAAGAAACCACAAAGTTGGTTGGGATCTTTATGCATCATTCATCGCTAAAGCACAGGACTGGAGTTTGGTTCCGAGGAAGGCCAGTGAATGATGAAAAACACCTTCAATCTTGGATTTGATTTTCTGTTTGTGGTTACATATATTCTTCATGCAACCAAGGCAAGCAGCTGGGGAACACTGAAACCTCAATTGCCAGCTTTAATGGAATCGGTATCAGGAGAAGGGATTTGCAGAATTCGGAAACCTTTCCACAGGCAACATGGAAGCATTGCAAATTTCATTTTTTTTGTGAAGCCGATGATTAATAGATAATTCGGAGAAAACTGAAATGTGGAAATGAAGATGCATGCATTATTACCACCGATAAACGCCTTCAAAGAGACCATGGGCATGTGCAAAAGCTTTGAGGCCATTGACAGCTTCAGCAACGACATGATGTTAAAGAAAAAAAATCAAGAGGCGAGGCGAGACGATCGAGAAGAGAGGGAACAAGCTTGTCGAAGCGCTCTCAAGTTTGTCGGAAAAAAGGTGTTTGTTTTAGTCCCACCTCTTCCAAGCGCTCTCCATTCACCATCATTGCTATCACTCTTCTTTATTTCTTTTATTTTCTTCTTTAATTTTTGACTATCTTTTGCATTGCACTTCTTCTACAGTTCTCATCAGTTAACTTATAACACCTGCTTTTCCTTATGTACATTGCTTTTCTTATACTATCCATTTCATCATATAATCCAAAGTTTACAATACCAAATACCAATCTAATCTATCATTTGTCCACGCATGGTATGTACTTAAAACCAATATTATCATTATCTTTGGTGAGGTTAGTTACTATAGCATTGAGATTGAACATTATAACAATAAAATAAAATCAATAATGAATTATGTGTTTAAATTCAAGTGCAACTGTGGTAAAAAATATCATAAAAAATATTAGACTAAAAAATATTTATAATATAAGTTCTAGATTATTTGATATTTAGGATATTATTAAAATTATGTTTAATTAAACATAATTTTATTAATAGAATAATAATATTTATGATAATATTATTGTCTTTATTTTTCTTGTTTATGTAATTATTTATTTTTATTTAAATAATTATTTATATAAGTTCAAAGTGCGCTGATAATTATTTTTAAGTATTTTTAATGATATTTAACATATAAACTTTTAATAATGTTATTTTATATTTATAATTATTTTAATTAATTAATTATTGTATTAAATGATAAAATATTTTTATAAATAATTTAATTTTTTTTTGTAATGAGGTGAAGTATTACTTCAACAAATCAAGAATCTTGATCATTATTATGTACTGTATATTTATGTTTTTAAATTTTTATTAAACATTATAACTTTATCAGAGTGTATGATCATTAAAATGGAATACCACAAACATAAAATCACAGTTGCACACTAAACTCTGAACCAAAATAAAAAACATATTACCAAAACACAAGAAGCATTACATAAAAAAATTGTCCAAAAGAAAGCCAATCAACTCATTGGCGGTTTCAGTAGAAAAACTCCACTCAATAAGACTCATCTCACTGATGTTATCCAAACATGCAATCAAATAAAAAAGGCTAAATGTATGGATTCTTACTTAATTCTTTTAAAAAATTATCATATAATATCTAATTTTTGTAAAAGTGCTCAAATGGATGTCAAATATTTTAAAATAGTCAAATAAAGGTTAACTTTTTTTAAAGTGCTTGAATAAAGACCAAACTTTTTCAAAAGTGTTTAAATAAGGGCTTTTCAAATGTCGCATATCAAGTTTCAAATTATGTTTTCATTGCTTTCTTTTCTTTTCAAGCAATATTCGATTAAGGTGTTATGTGTTTTATTCTATCCATTTCTTATTGAATTAACCGATCAACCTCCTGTCGAAGATTTATTTTGTATTAGATAATTTTGGAAAAAAAAAATTGACATATTTCACTTTATTATGAAAATAAATCCTACTACTACTGCTCCTAGAGTTTCCACGCTTGTAAAAGAAAATCAAGGCGTATTTCTCAAATCATCGGTCCAATCTTCGGATGTAGCCTTTCCCCGGGCAAGATGCCTAATATTTACAACGCCCTAGTAGTTAAGGGTCGAGATACCGCCGGTCAACAAATTAATGTAACTTGTGAGGTACAAAGAATTATTAGGAAATAATCGAGTTAGAGTCAGTAGCTATGAGCGCTACTGGATGGTCTAACGAGAGGAATGGAAGTGATTGACACGGAGTCGCTCTAAGTGTTCCAATCATGGAGCGCGACCCTAGGGCCAATTTTTAACGTGCTTGGGGAGCCCGTTGATAATTTAGGTCCTGTAGATACTCGCACAACATCCCCTATTCATAAATCCGCGCCCTTTTTCATACAATTAGATACAAAATTATCTATTTTTGAAACAGAATTAAAGTAGTCGATCTTTTAGCTCCTTATCGTCGTGGAGGAAAAATCGGACTATTTGGGGGCTGGGGTAGGTAAAAAAAGACTCATTATGGAATTGATCAACAACATTGCCAAAGCTCATGGGGCGTATCCGTATTTGGCGGAGTAGGTGAACGGACTCGTGAAGGAAATGATCTTTACATGGAAATGAAAGAATCTGGAGTAATTAATGAACAAAATCTTGCGGAATCAAAAGTGGCTTTAGTCTACGGTCGGATGAATGAACCGCCAGAGCTCGTATGAGAGTTGGATTGATCGCCTAACTATGGCGGAATATTTCCGAGATGTTAATGAACAAGACGTATTTCTATTTATAGACAATATCTTCCGTTTTGTCCAAGCGGGATCCGGCATCGCCTTATTGGGTAGAATGCCTTCCATTGTGGGTTATCAACCCACCCTTAGTACCGAAATGGGTACTTTACAAGAAAGAATTACTTCTACCAAGGAGGGATCCATAACTTCTATTCAAGCGGTTTATGTACTGCGGATGATTTGACCGACCACCGCCGCCTTACAACATTTGCGCATTTAGATGCTACTACCGTATTATCAAGAGGATTAGCCGCCAAAGGTATTTATCCAAATGGTAGATCCTTTAGACTCAACGTCCACTATGCTCCAACCTCGAATCGTTGGTGAGGAACATTATGAAATCTGCGCAAAGGGTTAAGCAAACCTTACACGTTACAAAGAACTTCAGGACATTATAGCTATCCTTGGGTTGGACGAATTGTCCGAAGAGGATCGCTTAACTTAAAGTAGCAAGAGTGCGAAAAATTGAGCGTTTCTTATCACAACCCTTTTTACGTAGCGGAAGTATTTACTGGTTCCCCGGGAAATATGTTGGTCTAGCGAAAACAATTAGAGGATTTAAGTTGATCCTTTCCGGAGAATTAGACGGTCTTCCCGAATGTGGCCTTTTATTTGGTAGGTAACATCGACGAAGCTACTGCGAAGGCTACGAACTTAGAAATGGAGAGCAAATTGAAGAAATGACCTTAAATCTTTGCGTACTTACCCCTAATCGAATTGTTTGGGATTGAAGTATGAAAGAAATCATTTTATCTACTAATAGCGGACAAATTGGCGTATTACAAATCACGCGCCTATTGCCACAAATGTGTAGATATAGGTATTTTGAGAATACGCCTTAACGACCAATGGTTAACGATGGCTCGATGGGTGGTTTTGCTAGAATAGGCAACAATGAAATCACTATTTTAGTAAATGATGCGGAGAAGGGTAGTGACATTGATCCACAAGAAGCTCAAAGAAGCTCTTGAAATAGCGGAAGCTAACTTGAGGAAAGTCAAGGCAAGAGGCAAACAATTGAGGCAAATCTAGCTCTCGACTCGGGCTAGGACACAAGTCGAGGCTATCAACGCGATTTCGAACGAGTTGCTTAATCGAAAGAATTTCCAGTAGAAACAGAACTTTCGTTTATACATCCCTTTTGATTCTCGCCGATTAAATAGAATCAAATACAATCAAAAGTGAAATCGATTTTGATCTAACGAAAAATTTGAAAATTGAAAACGGAAATAGAATAGGATGAAAAGATAGAAAATCAATAAAAGAAGGTGGGTAGAAAACTTATTAGACACCGGGATCGATGGTATCTAATAAGTTCTACCTACTATTGGATTTGAACCAATGACTCACTCACAGATGAAAGCAATACTTTAACCGCTGAGTTAAGTAGGTCATTTATTATCATAAGGAATCATAAAGAGAAAGAAAAGGGACCTATTACATCGATGGATTATAAATCCAATATTACTTCTAAGCAATACCAATCAAACCGACCAAAAGGGTATGATTATGATGTTGGATCATGTAATATTCATCTTGACAAGAAATTATCTACATAATATGATAAAATATGTATCACAAACACAAGGGCTATAGCTCAGTTGGTAGAGCACCTCGTTTACACGCGCGCCAATGTTTTTCAGGAAGTCTATCATGCAATCAAAAGAATTGATCTTTTTGAGAAATCGATGTCTTACTCCATTACTTTGAAGGAACAAAACAAGAGAACAATAGCCTGACAAATGGTTCGGTCCGATTCGGTGCCATTTAGGCAAGATCCGAATCGAACCCATCATTGATTTGAGATATTGATAGGTGGGTGAATACCCGGTCTATTCAATGCTAGGCATAATGAGTATAAGGACCTCAAAAATGCTCTTTTTCGTCCTATGAATCTTAAGGTGTATGAAGTTTCATGTTTGATTTTTAATCGGGATGGTAGAGACTCCATTTAACTTAGGTTGATCTAGGCGAAAGCGGACACTACGTCAAGATAACCCTTCCCCTCTTTGAAACACTTTGGAAGTGCTCCTGTATCGATAATGAATCGAGCACAATGAATCGAGCACACGGAATCGCCTTCTTTTTTCGTTAGAAAAAATATATACGATAGACTAACCGATATTTCTATCGAGTTAATGAAAGAGCCCAATGCAAAAAAAAATGCATGTTGGGTCTTTGAAATAGGCCGAATCATTTTGATAATAATCGATTCGATCTGTTTTTTACCGAGAAGGTCTACGGTTCGAGTCCAGATAGCCCTATATTTTCTAATTTTCTATTTTATTAATTTTAAATATTCATTAAATTTATTAAATTAAGAAAAATGAAATGAAAATAATATTCTTAAAACTAAAGCAAACTAAAACAATAAAGAATATCCAAATACAACTAAAAATAAAAAAGTTGTATCGTTTTTTTCCTAATTATTGTATTCTTTGTTGATTGGAACTGGTCGCTTCCAGTTGCTTGGTTAAAATCATTCCCATAAGCTCGCTCACAGGGAGATCACTCAGAGTATAACCCTGAAAACAAAAGCGCATTTCAACGGATCCAATCGCTCTTTTTTTTTCTTGGATAAGAATAAAATAAATAAAACCCCATTTTCTTAATTAATCCTCGCGGTAGATTGATTTTAGATTGATTCTATATAAATAGATATAAAAAATTTCTATTTATTCTAAATCTATAATTTCGAATTTATATTTAGAATAAATATAATTTCGAATTAAAAGTTTTTTATTTCTAAATTTCTAATAAATATTAGATATTAGTTAGATATTAGAATTCCTTTTATTTAGAAAAATCCGAAATGAAGTGAAAACGAAAAAGTATTACTTGTTTTGGATTTGTATAGTATTATACTATATATAGTATAAATATATATTTATACTAGTACTATACAAATTTGTACTATATCGAAATGAAATCGAAATAAGTGGAATGTAAATAAAATAGGATTAATTCCAATCAATAAATCTTAAAACGCAACATGGAAACACACGAGAAACAAACGAAACTAGACGATTCGATCAAAATGAATTGTTGTTTTGACTAAACAAACGATTGCGGATGACTTGACAATGAATTCAGTCGAAGCGACTAATCCGATCTATTTTTCACATTCATAGGAGTTCATCTATGTTTCGCTTTACGAATATGATATTTTCTCGGGCATTTCTAATAATATCAAGTGCTATTCCTATTTTGGCATTTCTAATTTCTGAGTTTTAGCACCGATTAGAAAGGGTCCAGAAAAACTTTCTAGTTATGAATCAGGTATAGAACCAATGGGAGATGCTTGGTTACAATTTAGAATCTGTTATTATATGTTTGCTCTAGTTTTTGTTGTTTTTGATGTTGAAACGGTTTTTCTTTATCCATGGGCAATGAGTTTCGATGTATTGGGGGTACCCGTATTCATAGAAGCTTTCATTTTCGTGCTTATTCTAATTGTTGGTTCAGTTTATGCATGGCGAAAAGGAGCATTGGAATGGTCTTAGTTCCTGAATATTCAGATAATAAAAAGAAAGAAAAAAGTCAAAATAATAATAACATTGAGTATGAATTCCATCGAATTTCCCTTACTTGATCGAACAACCCAAAATTCAGTTATTTCAACTACATTAAATGATCTTTCAAATTGGTCAAGACTCTCCGCTTTATGGCGCTTCTTTATGGTACCAGCTGTTGCTTTATTGAATTTGCTTCATTAATAGGCTCACGCTTGACTTTGATCGTTATGGGCTGGTACCAAGATCGAGTCCTAGACAGCAGACCTAATTTTAACAAATGGAACAAGAACAATGAAAATGGCGCCCTCTTTAGTGAGATTATATGAACAAATGCCCGAACCTAAATATGTTATTGCTATGGCGCGTGTACAATTACAAGAGGGATGTTCATGATCGATTCTTATAGTACTGTTCGGGGTCGATAAGCTAATTTCCGTGGATGTCTATTTGCCGGGCTGTCCCCTAAACCCGAGGCGCTTATAGATGCTATAACAAAACTTCGTAAGAAAATATCTCATGAAATCTATGAAGATCGAATTAGATCTCAACAGGGGATCTGTGTTTTACTACCAATCACAAGTTTTGTCTTGTACGCATGCACTCGTCTTGAAATTATAATCAAGGATTGCTCTATCAACCACCATCTACTTGAGAGATTCCTCCTGAAACATTTTTCAACTACAAGGGTTCACTATCTTCCCACGAATTAGTGAATTAGGTAGGATTTTTTTTACGTAAAGCAGACAACGAATTAATCTTCATAAATTCGATTTCATCATAAATGCGAAATACTTATTTTATAAAAATGACAAATAAAAAGAAAAGTCCGGAGAGATAAAAAGATGCAGGGTCGTTTGTCTGTTTGGCTAGTCAAACACGGGCTAGTTCATAGATGTTTGGGCTTGATTACCAAGGAATAGAGACTTTACAAATAAAGCTCCGAGGATTGGCATTCCATTGTTTGTTATTTTATATGTATATGGTTACAATTATCTACGTTCCCAATGTGCCTATGATGTAGCACCAGTGAATTTCATTAGCCGATGTGTATCATCTTACGAGAATAGAGTATGGTGTAGATCAACCGGAAGAGGTATGTATAAAAGTATTTGCTCCAAGGAGTAACCCTAGAATTCCGTCTGTTTTCTGGGTTTGGAAAAGTTCGGATTTTCAAGAACGAGAATCTTATGACATGTTGGGAATCTCTTATGAAAATCATCCACGACTGAAACGTATCTTAATGCCCGAAAGTTGGATAGGGTGGCCTTTACGTAAGGATTACATTGCCCCCAATTTTTATGAAATACAAGACGCTCATTGAATGATAAGAAACTAATTACAACTTCGAATATTCAAGGAATATTTGTACATTCTCTTCTAACTCAAACAGAGGAATTGAGGTTTCATTCGTATTGTTATGGATAGACCAACATTTATTTAATATTTTTTACAAATTTTACTGAAGTGTGTGAAAAATCCTTATTTGAGTACTTTTGTAAAAATTAATCACTTGTTTAATCATTTTAGAAAATTTAATTATTATTTGAGCAACCTCTCAAAGATTTGTCCAAAGTAAAACACATTCAACTAAAAGAAAATGGGCATCCAAAGTTAGTCTAAGATAAGTGTCGAAACCATTTTTATATTTTTGGTAAAAACAGGGACTTTTTTTTTAAAAAACAAAAGTGGAAGTTGCCACCAATCTCTTTTTACTCAAGTGTGATTGGATCACCTTGCAAAACATTTTATTTTAAAACATTTGATTTTGGTCCACGAAAAACAAGAAAATCGGTTCGGGAGTCGGTTACGTATGAGGAAGGGTTAGCACCCCCATAACGCCCAAAAATTGGTACCTAATCGATAGAATCATGTCCAAATGTTTGAAATTTAATAAACATTTAAAATATGACTAAAAAAACCTGAACAATTTGATTTAAAACTTGAGATTTCTTTGTTCCGAAAGAATACAAACATCACATCCAGCACGTTAGGACACGATATTTTTAAACCCTCGTAACTAAAATCATCTCATGATTTACAAAATTTTAGTAAAAGGATATTTAGTTATTTAGTCAAACGGAAAATCGAAACCCAGCACGTTAGGGCACTATTTCCCGAATTTCTAAATACAAAACATTGCCTTATTTTAAAACCTTTTAGGTAAAATATAGTAATTTTGCAAAATGCATTTTATTTTAAAACGATGATCTATGAAATTATTATATTAATACATTATCAAACATAAATATCAAAAGCAATCATGAAATAATAACATTTCATATTAATATAGACAATAAAAATATAAAATGACGACTAAAAATAACTACATTAAGGCAATCATAAATAAATGAAAGAATATAAAAAATTAGAATATATAAAATGATAAATGACAAAATAAAAAAACTTAAATAAACATGAAAATTTCTCATACAATATTAAACAATGACATATACTAAATAATAATAAAAAGATAAAAAAAGAGTTATATATTTTGAGAAAATAAATAAAATATATTTTGAAATAAATAAAAACATACTTGCGATAATCTAATACATATAAAACTACATATTTAAAAATAAACAATATATTATACAAAATTACATGCAACATTAAGGATAAAATAGTTTAAAAGTTATATATATAATATAATATAATAGTGTTATAAAAAAATAAAAATATAATATAATAATATATAAAAACAAACATATAATATAATAATTAATATATAAATCTTTAAAATAATATACAATATAAATATAATATTGAAAAATAATAATCTAATATACAATAATTAAAAATAAAAATAAAATAAAATAAATGAATAAGGATTAAATTAAAATATAAAAAAAAATTAAAGTTAAAATGCGAAAAGGATGATATTGGAATGCGCGCCAAAATGCAAGGACCTATTGGGCAATTATATCCCATCTCCTAAACGGCGTCGTTCGATTACCAGCCTTTTAGTGTCCCAAGGGACTAAATTAAAATATAAGTAAACATTTAGGGCCGAATTAAAAAGTTTTAAAAAAATTAAATCAAACGAAATTAAAAATAAAAAATTTGAGGAAGGACTAAAATGGCAATTAGACCATTTAACAAAAACACGCGGATCCTCCCTGGATTTTCGAGTCAACGCGCGGATCCCCTCTTGGAACGACATCGTTTTATGCTTATTTGATTAAGCAAAAACGACGTCGTTTTATACTACTATATAAGTCAGTATTCCGGCAAAAAAAATAATTTGACACCCTGTTTTTAAAAAATAATAATCGAAATAACCTCTCAAACCTCCTTTCCCCCATGCCTGGGTTATGGTCATCGGACCTAGGCCACGCGCTCCACGCGCCACCGCGAACGGTGGCCGGAGGCCGAACCTCAAGTTTTTAGTGCCATCGAAAGGTAAACCCTTCCCCTTTTATTTTTTTTTTAAATAGTATTTCTATGCGCAAATGTATATAAAAAAAAAACAGAATGAAATATCAAAAAGAATCACCTCTGCAAAATTTCTGTATTTTATTTCTCTGAATTTTTTTGAATATTTTTGTATTCTCTGTCTCTGAGTATTTTTTTGTCTGCACAGATCTCCTCTCGCTTGTGTTACAATTTTTATGGGGTTTTATAACCCTGAAAACAAAAAAGGAAACAAAGAAATTCCATTTTCGCTGCTGTTTCTTTCTTTTCTTGCAGGTGGAAGACGGAGAACGTGGCGGCGATGGGGGATTCGCGCAAGATGCGGCGCGATTGGCGACGTAACCGAGGCTGGTGACTGCAGCACTTGTGGCGCCTAGGGAAACCCTAGGGTTTGGGGTTTCCAGTTTCTGGAAACAAATTTGGGCCATTGGGCCGTGTAATTTGTTGGGCTAAATTAGGCTTGAGTCTGTGGGTTGGCTGGGTTTCGGGTGATCTGTTTAGTAATAGATATTAGGCTACTGTATAGGGCATTGGGCTGCTGTAATGAGGTCAATGGTTTTGGGCTTCAATGAATTTGTAAAATGGACTGAAAAAAACATTTATCTATTTATTTATTATTTTTTTTTGGGTTTATTTATTCTAAGCCCGAACAAAATGGGCTATTACAATAAGAGGACTCAATGGTTCATAAAAGAGAAGGCAAGTTTGCCTCTTCGATTTTGAGCCACTCAGTTTCTACATTATTTTCTAACGATTTCCTTGGAACAAATTCCTTGTCTAAACAGCTCCCAATAATATATCTTTCTTTTTTTTTTGTTACAAATTCAAGCCCGCCTGTGACTTTGATTTTCTTTTCCTCTTTTCGTATCTTCAACTTGCAGTTTTATAAACTCATCTCACATTATAACATTTTTATGACTATCTAGAATTCTTCCAGTTTTTTTAATGTAAGTTAATTCAGTTGATTAAGTCTTCATTAGTACTTTAATCAATACCAAGATTCAAGTTTTACATCAATCTTATTTGATGGCTGATTTGTAATTTCTAACTTTTTGTGAGACGGAGCATACCCTAACGTTAAACTGAAATAACTCCCCCTCACCTAAATTTTTATATGACAAAAAAAAAAAAAAAAAAACCATTTTAAAAAAACAAAACTCCTAATTAAAAATAAACAAAAGAACTCCTTATATTAATTTTTTATACAATATCTAATTTTGAAAATGAAGAATATTACACACTTAAACGCATTCAAAATTACATCTGAAATATTTTTTAGCAATATACTTATATTAAATTAAGTATGATCCATGATCCATGAGCTAGAGCACTGTTGTTTTATTAAAATCGGAAATTGTTTTCCAGTCAATTTTAGCCATCATTTATATGATTTCGAAATTGCTTCAAAATTCACGTTGTTTGATACTTGGAATATAAAACCAAAAACAGGGGGCAAATCCAGAAAAATCCAAGGGAATTAAGTTATAGATTTGGACATTTCAACTAGGGCTGATGCTCATCTCAACTGAATCATACAATCTACTTTAATTTTATGCATTTCAGCCTCTACCACCTTCCCTTTAATTCGCTCCATTTTTGCAACATTCTAATATGGGAAACCAAATTGAACAAATGCATTAATTTGTTTACTAAAATTGAAGTTAATTACTCTCTATTTTACTTTAATCTGATTTGACAGAGATGTAATTGGGTTTAAGTATGAACATGAAATTTATTGATCATATTGTGACCCATTTTTACTGCTCTCGTTAAGCCTTGATGGCTTGTAGTTCTGGGTTTTAATAAAATATATGGCCCCCTTATCTAATTAAAACAATGCTTAAGAAATACAATAATTACTATATTTCATTGGTTGTCATTGTTGAATTGAATGATTAAGCCAAATACAGTTTGACGATTTCTTTGATGATAATAATGTGAAAGTAACCTCGCCAACCGTGTGGAGTCATGTCCCAAACCATCCCTCACTTCTATTCAATACGCGATGAAAATATTTTTTTACCCTTTCCAATTTTTATAATCATAAATTCATAATTCCGTATACTGAGAATCTCGTTTCATCCTCCATCTATAATTTATGTTAAATTCTTTTTTTAATAATTTTAGTTGTCAGTACTTAGTTTGAACCTTTATTAGTTTTTATATTTTTCAAACTTAAATTTATTATGTTAAATTCTTTTGTTTTTAAAACTTTACACGATAAATATATTATAACATATGTAATGTGATATTAACTTATTATTTTCATATAAAACTCTCAAAGATTCATATTATTTTAATTAATGGATTTAATGCCCGCTTTTTGAATTAGGTTTAAAATTTTAATATTAAGAAAATGTGTTAAAAATAATGAAAATATAGAAGATAAACTAAATCTACAACTTATATTTTTTTGGGTAAAAAAGAGACAGCACTAGGCGATTACAACAACTAATTCATAAATGAAAGGATCTAGACCCATTAAGATTTTCATCCAACAACTTTCTAACAGAAACCGGTGCAATTGCAAATAAACGGAGCAAAGAGTCCCTTGTATCAGCATATTTAACCATGTGGTCCGCAACCTTATTTTGATATCTCGAAATATGTCGAACACAGACCTTCCATCTTCGCCGTAACAAATAATAAAATTTGATTTAACGAAATTAAATTCTACCATTTAACTCAAAATTGAAATTTCAAAATTTAAAAACTATACTAACTGAAATTTACCAAATTATACATTATAATAGCAAAATTTAATCAGAAAATTTATTATAATCCTGATTACTTTCTTGCCAAGTATTATATATTTTGGATTAAAAAATGGAATGGCACTTAATTCTAGAAAAATCAAAAGGGAGTTTAAGCTTGGACCGAATGGAAATATTTTATATAAGCTGGATTTAATGCGAAAAACAAGACTGATTTTTTTTTTTAAAAAAAATTCCAGATGATGCTTTAAAGCTTATGTATTTGATTGCAAAAGGAGAGGGTCTGCTAGAATTTTTCAGCCCACTTTGTGGGATCACCTCTTACCGCCCTTTTGGTAAAAAAAAAACACTAGAAAGCTCTCTCACATTTTTTTTTTTCAAAAAAAAAAAAATCTTTTATTATTGTACTCAACTTTTTGAACAATGTTCTTCAAAGTTGATACACAGTTCCGCATTAAAAAAAAAACCTTACATTTTATAGGATTATTAAAAAAAAAAAAATTTGTTTGAGTGTACTTTATTGTAAGATTAATTTCCTTTGAGCTGGAATCCTATATAGCCTGGAAATTATGTAAGGTTGATGATACAAATTAAAGTAGAGGAAGAGGGAACAAAAATCATATTTAATGGTTAATTTAATTTTTAACTTGGGGTTGGGATTTTAGGACCTAAAAAGCCAGTGGGGGCATAATTTAGATATTAAAGCTTGATTAAAGCAAATCTATGGCAAAGTTAAAAAAATAAAATAAAAGTGAAGTTACGTGAAAAGTAATATTTGATGTATTATCGATACATAAGTTTCATGCATAATCAACATAATTAAATTAAATAAAAAAATATGAAAAATTTATAAATAAATATTAATAATTTATTTAAATAATTATCCTAATTTATAATAATAATTTAGTAAATAAACATGTATTTATTTTTTAATTCATTATTTTATTGAAATCCAGATCATTTTCTTATCTATATTGGAAGTTTCTAAAATTCGTATTACGGTAACTGAAATTGAGAATAAAATAATCTACAAATAAATCACATGATTTTTATTACTATTTCTCTTTTCGATATTCATGCCTGATTTCTTAACATAAAAATACATTCCTCAATCGTTAAATTAAATGATCAGTTAGAGTTTGGATAATATTTCTCTTATTCTTTTAAGTGCAATAACCTTTAGGTAAACAAAATTATATTGTAAAATTTAGTTCGCATTCGGAAAAAAGAAATTATACATAGGATGAAATGTTGAATATATTACACTACTTTATTTAATGTATTTAGATGGAAAATAATATTCAAATATTTCTTTATAGACATATAAGGTTATTTAAAAGCATATTTTATTAAATTCTTCTTGTTATAAAAATAAATTTAGTTTTTATTATTATATTTTAATCTCAATTTTCATAAGATTATGCTAAATTATTCTAATTCTTATTTTTATTACAAATTGTTTGCTAATAAGTAAATATATAATGTTGAAAAAAATTATAAATAATTATAATAATCCATGAAAAAGTATGAAATTTACTGTTAACAAAAAGAGAGATTTTCTTTTTGAGGGTTAGAGGTTTTTTTAGTTAGAACTAAACTTTATTTGAGATTAAAAAATTAAATTGATCAAAATAATAAAAATAAATAGTAAATTGTTCAAAATTTAAGTTTACGCCTATAATTTAATATTATTACCTAAAGAATACATGGTAATAAGATTATATGCTATATTATGATATCTTTACAATATTTGAGAATGTGAAAAATAATAGGATACTCAGAAGGTTGAGAATCAAAATAACTTAATTTCATTATAGGTTGTAAGGTAATTTAGTGTTTCTATTTTTAAAAAACCCAATAAAATCATACAAACTAAATATATTAATAAAATTTTAATTTACCATTTAATTAAAACTTTATTTTAATATTTTTATCCATTTTACTTTTATTATTCATCTGTAGATGATAAAATATCCAGTATATAGCAGTATTGATAAATATACTTGTAAATTTTGAAAAATAAAGAAAAAAAGAAAAAAAGAGCAAGTATAAGGAATCCAAAGCTAGAAACAGAAATTCAAGAGTGTATTTCTTTTCTCACACAAAGGAATAGGATGGCAGAGATAAACAGAGTTAAAAGGAGCAGGATGAACATGAAGCAGCAGCAACCTGTCCTAAATGGAGCCCACTTTTAACTTTGAGAGTGGTCTCCACCAACCCATTGGTAAGGTTGGTGGGGCCTCCCATTTTCTTTGTCCCAAACAAAACAACACCAGACTGGAGGGACTGTAAGGGTGGGGGCTGCTATAGCTGGCTACCTCTACCCCTTCCATTAATCCATTGGCATCAACCTTAAGCTTAAGCTAAATGAAAATTTATCACTTAAAACAAATATTTGTTTAGTTGTTTAAGATTCCAATAGTTGCTTAATTCTGTCAAAAAAAGAACCAAGGAAAATAAATTCCTTTATTTACTCTGACTCAAACCTTTTTCAATGTTTTTTAGTTTTTATTTTTGTTTTTGTGGAAAATGTTTTCTATGAATTGATTTTCCTCAGGGTTTCAGTCTTCTTTGGCTGTCACTTTCCTATTCAAAACCGCCTTTTATGATTTCCAAGTCTGAAAAAATATAATACCCATTTCTTTAGACTTTCAGATTCTTCTCTCCCTTATTGAAAAACCATTTCAATTTCACTTCTTTTTCATTCTCCATAACTCTTTTTATCTTAAGCTCTTTCGTCTTCTTCTTATCTAACAACTTCTTCTCTCTTTTTTGTTTCTGTTTTGTCCCTTTTCTCCTCTCTGTACATAGCAGAAAACACAGAGCATCATTAATGGCAGCCAACAAATTTGCTACCATGTTGCATAAAAACACTAATAGGATCACTCTTATTCTTGTCTACGTCTTACTAGAATGGATTCTGATCGTTCTCCTCCTTTTGAATTCACTGTTTTCTTATCTGATCATCAAGTTTGCTGATTACTTTGGTCTTAAAAGGCCCTGCCTTTGGTGTTCTAGGCTTGATCATATCTTTGAGCCATCAAAGTACAACAAATCATATAGAGATCTTGTGTGTGATGATCATGCCAATGAGATTTCTAAATTGGGTTTTTGTTCAAATCATCGGAAACTCTCTGAATCTCGAGATATGTGTGAGGATTGCTTGTCCTCGTCGCCGTCGGAAAATGGTGGTGATGAAGTGATGGAAAACGGCGATGAGGATTTCAAGTGTTCTTGTTGTGGTGTCATGGTGGAGAAAAAGTGGAATCTTCCTTGTTTCATGATTAAACCTTCCTGGGAGGTTTTGGATTATCCCCAGGAAGGAAATTTAATCACTGAAGGTGGAGAAAAAGTTGAGGGTATTATTGCAGATGAGGGTAATGCTTCAGATGGAATCAGATCAGATTTTGTGGCTGATCATAAAGATGAACAGATGATTGAAGAAAACAAGAGAGTTGGCATCATTTCTGATGATGAAGGTATTGAACAAAGGGAAGTGGAAAAAGAGGAGTTTTCATATTTTGTTTCTAGTTTTGATTGCAACCAAGTGGCTGCTAATGGAGATGAAGACGATGTGGTTATAGAGAAAGATCAATCATCAGTGGATGAAGGAGACTTAACTGTGTCAATGGCTGACCAGGGGTTAACTCAAGTCGCTTTTGCCAAAGAGGAGTCTCCTGAAATTCTGAACAAGCATCTGGAGTTTTACATCGGGGGGGATGACTGCCATTTGATTCCAGTTGAATTGATGGATTCTACTGCTATGAGAAGCCAAAAAATATACAAGTTCACAGAGGAAGATGAAGATGTTGCTGGTACTGGAGATGTTATTTTGGACTTTGATTTGCAGCAACCTGGGACACCAGTGGAGTTGGTTGTGGAGAATGGTTGCAGTTCAGCGGAGAAAGTGACACCCCTTTCACCCCATGTGTGTGAAGAGGAAACCATTGATGCAGTGGATGAACCAATGGAGCCTAATGGCAAGGAGGGCTTTTCAACTCCTGCAGTGGAGCAAGATTTGATGGAGATGGAAGATGATCAACATGTTGCTACCACTCAAGCAAATATGCCTCCCTTGAATGAAGCTGATGATGTTCAACCAAATGCCACAACAAGAGAAGAGGAAATCAATTTAGATGTTAATCAAGGTACTTGCTTAATCCAATTTGATATATTTTTTTACCAAATGCCTATTATTGAACTATTAAAGACTAAAGTTTTTTGCAATTTCTTCAGCAATATCAATAGGGACAGATGTTGTGCAATTTAATGAAACAATTGAAGATACTAAAATGCAACATTTATATGAATGCACACAAGGAGATCCCTCAACCAGTTCTGAATTACATGCAGATGCTGATCGTGGTAAACCTTAATTCCAAATTTAAAATGTCTTTTAATTTAAGAATTTTGTTTATTGAGGTGTTGTTAATCTTGGATTCCTTTACATTAGGCTCCAAGGATGTTGAGGAAGAAACAATGCAGCAGCTTAAAACTGCAACATTTGAGAGTGAGACTAGTGACCAACCAATGAAAAACCATCTATCATTATCTTCAGAGCTTAATGATATTGAGGAAGATAAAGTTCCGGATACACCGACTTCCATCGACAGTCTCCATCTGTTGCACAAGAAATTGTTATTGCTTGACAGAAAAGAATCCGGAACCGAAGATTCCTTGGATGGAAGTGTTTTCAGTGACATTGAGGGTGGTGATGGGGTACTGACTGTTGACAAGTTGAGATCAGCATTAAAAACTGAAAGGAAAGCTTTAAATGCATTGTATCGAGAGCTTGAGGAAGAGAGGAGTGCTTCTGCGGTGGCTGCAAATCAGACAATGGCAATGATAAATAGGCTTCAAGAAGAGAAAGCAGCAATGCAGATGGAAGCGGTGCAGTACCAGAGGATGATGGAAGAACAGTCCGAGTATGACCAGGAAGCCTTGCAGATTCTGAATGAGCTTATGGTCAAGAGGGAGAAAGAGAAGGCAGAGCTCGAAAAGGAACTTGAGATATATCGCAAGAAGGTGCAG
Organism: Gossypium sturtianum; assembly: GCA_025698515.1. NCBI lineage: Eukaryota > Viridiplantae > Streptophyta > Magnoliopsida > Malvales > Malvaceae > Gossypium > Gossypium sturtianum. Next base: position 46,554,228 of record CM046943.1, read on the forward strand.
GATCATGAGGCCAAAGAGAGAATGATGATGCTGAGAAGAAGGAAAGATGACAGCATTCGAAGCGCAAGTTCTGCGTCTTGCAGTAATGCTGAGGACAGTGATGGAGTATCAGTTGATTTGAATCATGAATCAAAGGAAGAAGATAGCTTCGAGAACCATCAAGTTCGAGAGGATGTTAACCAGAATACCCCCGCTGATGCAGTTTTGTATTTAGAGGAATCATTGGCTAACTTCGAGGAGGAGAGGCTATCCATTCTAGAGCAACTGAAGGTCTTGGAAGAGCAATTGATTTCATTGAATGATGAAGAGGAACAACAACATTTTGAGGATATAAAATCAGTTGAGTATTTGTACGAAGACAATGGTAATGGCTTCCATGAGATTCATAATTTCGGCCATGAAACAAATGGGGTTGCCAATGGTCATTTCAAGGGAGTGAATGGGAAGCATCACCAAGACAAAATAATTCCCATGGCTACAAAGGCAAAGAGACTTCTCCCACTTTTTGATGCCACCGATGCAGAAACTGAAGAAAAGATACTGAATGGACATGAAAACGGTTTCGATTCTGTTGCCTTGCAACATTCGTTACCTGAACTCGAGAACAAAATGATCACAATAGAGGAAGAAGTGGACCATGTTTATGAAAGATTACAAGCACTCGAGGCAGATAGGGAGTTTCTAAAACATTGTATCAGCTCCTTGAGGAAAGGAGATAAAGGGATCTATCTACTTCAAGAGATTTTACAACATCTTCGCGATTTGAGGAGTGTCGAACTTCGAGTAAGGAGTAATGGGGATGCTGCTATATAGTTGCATTCATCAGAACACACTCGGAAATCTAATCGGTATATCACAATCTACAGTTCTTTGTATCCATATCATAGTGAAGTTACAAGTAATGGTTGTTTATTCTTTGTTGTTCTTTAAGTTAATTGCAGAATGCTCAATTGGAGTTGCTTAACCACTGCAAATCTAGTATTAGAAAAGAAAAGAAAAAAAAAAACACCAACTTGGGCTATGACCAACAATACAGTCGCCACAGTTCCATATATTCAACAATTGGTATGGTCATTTTGGAGGTTCTAGGGTCAAAGTAATCCCAAATTTTTTGTGGGTTTTCAAACTAGTTATCACCTTTTTGAGGGGGTGAATGTATGTGTTAAAAATGAAGTCTAAAAGTCAAGCTGTCATTTTTGTATGTTGTGAGAAACTTGCTGGCCTGCAGAGCTGGAATGTATGATCCATCCAACAAACACTACTGTGCCAGATTCATAGCAATAGTTTATTCAGACAGATAGAACTGGGAAGCTCTTTTTTGTCATGTTTTTTTTATATTTATTTATAATCTTGTTAGGGAAGGGAAAGAAAGGGGTAAGTAACCCCATTTTCCTTCTCATATTTTGCATCATTTTCTTCTGGTGGGTCTTTGTAGGGGGCAGATTAGAGTTACTTGTAAACTACATGCATCGATTTGTAAGTACATATAAAGTGAGTGTTTGTTTATATTGTTTTGGAGCTGTTCTGTTTTCTTGTGTTTTTTAGTACATGTTTTAAACCTCCAATTTACATGGCAGAGGTTGACAGGTAGATGTAAAGAACAAAAGAAAGTATTCTTGTGTTTTTTAGTACATGTTTTAAACCTCCAATTTACATGGCAGAGGTTGACAGGTAGATGTAAAGAACAAAAGAAAGTATAAAATAACAGTGAAATATTTAATTTATAATCAGAATGAGAAGCAAAGATTGCTTTCAGAAATGATTTTGCTTCAAGCATATAACACCACCTAACATGCCGACAACAGTTTTTCAATAAAATATTTGATGCAATCAAATAATAATTAAAAAACGGAAGTCCATTGGTGTCATTGCTGGAACTATATCTTATTAGCTTAAGGATACCGTTACAACATGATGCAGGTTTTCAAGACGTATAAATTTTGTTCAAAAAAAGCACTTAAATTCTCTTTTATGCAAGTTGATGCAAATTAATGTTATAGTTTATCCAAATTGGTCAAAATATACCGCCAGTCCCTATATTTGAATGAAATTTGAAATTTAGTCCATTGATTTAAAAACTTAAAAAAATTAAATCTCATTGTTATATCCTCACTTGGGCTAGACACATGCAACTCCTACAAGACACCAGGTCGATGCTTTAAGACAGCTCTCCACCTCCTGTCCACTAGGTTGTCCTTGATTGTCAGCTCTAAACTAGCCACTTGCTATGAGATCACTCGTTAATAAAGGGAACGTCCCTTTTCATCAGGCTTCCCACTTACCATGGCCTAGTCACTTGCTTTTCAATATAAACACTCTTTTCAAGGACCACTAGGATCCACCTAAGCATAATAACCTCATATTGCCTCAAAATAAATAATAGAATGGACCCCACCTTGCACGTCCTCACACACTCGATGATAACAACTCCTCTATAACAACCTGCCTCACCATTACCAAACAAGAGGTATCTCCTATAAATATCTTCCAATACGATGAGAAAGGGATCTTCTTCCTCATTAGCAACCTTGAGCACTTACTCCCTTACTCGTAGCTTTCCTTACCTTTACAACAACCTTCTTCCTCCTCTTATACTTCTTTGGCTCTCTGCTTGTTTAGGTGAACCACCACATTTGCACCACCATGTTCTCCTCCTTAATTCCTCCCTTATTAAGACTTGTATCAACACTCGTACTTTTTCAATTTAAATTTTCTAGTTCAATCATTGACACCATTAGTATTTTTTATCAAATATTTACAACTGGTATGCTCATGCAATCATATCATATTCAAAAGGTGAATACTTATGAACCCTAAGTCCCTTTATTACAAAGATGAGATCAAATTAGTGTCTCTATTATTAATTAAATCATTTAGTCCCTATATTATAGAAAAAAAATCAAATTGTAACACAGAGATTAACTAAACAGAGTTAACATTCATTTGTTGTTCAATTTTAAATAAAAGTTTTCAATTGCATAACTATAAAAATTTTCAAATTTACTCTATTAAACAATAAATGTTAACTATGTTGACATTTAATCTTATTTAATTATTTTAATAATAATCACCACTCAATAAGCATACCTGGCATTAAGCCAATTTTGATAAAAATTATCAAGGGTCTCAATGGTTAGACTAAAATTTTGAAAAGTAGAATTAATGGCATATTTTGATATATGATTATCGCAACATATTTTAAAAAATTAATGTGAAATAGGGGTATCTAGGATGGTGTGACAATGATAGTGTCACATTATACAGGAATTTAAGGAGGTGGATCAAAATTATACCGACGCCAGATGTGTGTAGTACTTTATAAGAAGTGCCATAGCCCGTGTGTTCATTAATGGAAGGCAGTTTTATAAACTATAAAGTACGATTTTGTATAAGAAAGCAACGGTATGCAGTAATGATTGTATGAAGCATGGTTTAACGACTTTCGGCGCAGATTAATAGCTTAATTATGATATGATGATAATGATGATGTTAAGGTAAGGTATAGCTTTCGAAAATGGAGATATCTGATCTAAAATTGGCCTCTCTAGTTCATGCATTTACCATGTCTTTAATATTTCAGCATGTTACTTCATACCAACCCCTACATTAATAAAATATTCAAATCTTATATAAAAGGATAATATGACACAAAAATAAATAAATAATACATTATTAGTGAAAATTTCGAACTTCACAAACAGGATTACGGGTTGACAAGTATTTCATTAAAGTATAGTAAAATATTAAAAAATAAACATTTAAAAAAAAGAGACTGCCAAAATTTCAAAGTTACTTGTGGAATAAAAAAAAATACATTGCCAGTGTATCAAATACTAACCCTAATAATATATGGAAAATTATAACTTCAACTATTAACATGTTAAAATATGGCAAAGGCGAAGGTCCTGGATCTTGAGTACTCATGTTCGAGACCCACCATGCGCAATTATATACGTGGGACTCCGAGTTCCACCATATGCGGTTGCAAAGTGTGGGTTTTAGTCCAATCGAATTAGTTCAGTTTGTTGGCTTTAGTCTGGATTGTACTTAGTTCTTAGTCTGTTTTTGCTTTTAATTGTTTGATTCTAATTTGTTATTATAGTCCGTGTTGTAACAGTTTGATATTTGTGGTCACTTGGACTTGTATTTGTATTGTACTTGTAACTAGACATGTACATGGGTCGGGCCACCCGAAGGCCTGCTTGAAAAGTTGGAGGGTTTGGGTAAAAATATAGGCAAAAAAAATAGGCTTGAACAAAAAAATAAGGCCCGTTTAGAAAATGGGTCAGACCTTGAGTAAGGCTTTTTTGGCCCGAGCCCGGCCCAACCCGAATTTGCAAAAATAAAAAAAATTGTTGTTTTTTACTGTTTTACTGCTATTTTCTTGTTGTTTTCTCACTATTTTGCTACCATTTCACTATTATGTTGTTGTTGTTGTTGTTATTATTTAGATATTGTATAAATCTTGTTTTATTGTTAATTTTGTTACTATTTTAGAGGCATTTACTTGTTAAGTTGTACCTATCTTGGTATTATTTAAGTATACATATTTTTTAAATTTATTTTCAATTTATTGGGAAACATTTATTTTAATTTATTTTAGTATTTTTGATGTATTATATATTTTAAAAAATTTATATAAAAAATAATATAGAAACATTTAATACGGGTGGGCCGGGCCTAAATTGTAGCAATTTTATCTGGGCTGGGCTTGGACAAAATTTTAGGCCCATTTTTCGGTCTGAGCTGGGCCTAACAAACGAGCCTAAGATTTTAGTTTGGCCCGACCTAGCCCATGGACACCTCTACTTGTAACACTTTCAAAAAAATATTATTGTAATATTGAAAAGGGTAAACTATACCCAAGGTAACTAAACTATTAGTAAGTTTACGTTTTGGTCACTCAACTTTAAAAAGTTACAAAATGGTCACTACACTATACGAAAGTTTTCATTTAAGTAAAAAAATGTTGTTATATGACCTTCTCTATCTGTACTGCCTGTACCAATCGAAAACTCTCATTCCTTTTCTCTTTTACGATTCATTTTTTTCTTGAAACAACTTTGAACGTTACGAATCTGCAAACCAAAATTCAAACAACTTTCTTCTTCGATCTTTGACACTGACCGTCAGATTGACTTGGATCTAAGGTATGTTCTTCTACTCGTTGATGGGTATTGATCTACTGTACCGATTGACAAATTGTCACTTGGAGCTCACTAGTCGGACTTTGAAAAGAAACTTAACAACCCAGTGACTTGAATAAAAACTTTTGAATAGTTTAGTGGCTTAAATAAAAAATTTGAATAGTTCAATAACCATTTTGTGACTTTTTGAAGTTAAGTAACAAAAACATAAACTTATTAATAGTTTAATGACATTGGATGTAATTTACCCTATTAAAAAATAACAAGAATGTGTTAATATGTTCAATTAACTTGATTCTAGAATCATAAAACTCGAAAAAGGATCACGGGAGCCCATAAATTTTGAAAATTCTTATAGAGTCTTTGAATTGTTTTGAAAATTTTCATTAAATCTTTTAAATTTTTTGAAATTTTAAATAAGCTGTCAAAATTTAACGTCAAGATACATAACTATAAAATACAATTCAATTCAAGATTTAAAGTCTTATTCTATAGGTAAAATAACAATTTATTTTCTTAAAAAAAACAATTCTTGAAATATTTAGCAAAAATCATTGAGTCTAATTTAGTTCACCTAGAAATATGTAAACTTTTTTGGCCTTAAAAAAAATTCAAAGCATTGTAAGTACAACGTCCTTGTCCATTTGAAAATTGTTTTGCATATCAAAAGAAAAACCTCTTAACACAATAATTTATTGTTAGAAAAAAAACATGTTTTTTTTTTTGTTTTTAATATGTAAATATTTTTAAATTAAAATTGAATTATTGTTTATTCGATATGATAAATGTGAAATAAAACAAGCTACATGCTTGTGTGGCGAGGAATATTATTGATATGTTACTTCAATTAAACTCTTTTTTTTTTTTGCTAGTTAATAATGATATTTTACATTTTGGTTATTAACATTGTCATATTGGAATATATCGGTCATTTATTCATTAACAATTACTATAATCTTAATGAAAAGATAACATTACATGTTAACATAACCTAATTGCCATATTCTTTAAATTCCTAAAAATAAATTGAAACTTTGAAATTGAAAATGAAAAAGAAAAAAATCCCATAAACTTATTTTTCTCTAAGTTCATCTCCTTTATTTTTTTCTTAAATTTTTAATTTACCACAAGAAAAATGAAAAATAAATGTACATTGGGATAAATTATTCCAAAACTCCATAAATCTCATAACTTTATTATTCTTACCCTCCTCACACTATTAGATCCTAACTAATTCTGTTTCGCACACAACCCCTATCACTAGGAAAGGCCATTACCTTATCCATTCACTATTCATCGCTCTCCTAATATCTCATTGAAAATCACTAATTAAACCAAAGCCTCAACAAACAAAAACCAAAATCTCAACAAACCCAATAACTCGATAACTAACTCACTCGTTCCATTTTCATCAATTTGTAAACCTTTTTAAATCCTAAATTGAAACCTTTTTGTCCCAAGCATGAAACCAAATAGTGAACCCTGTTGAGGATCGACCTATATAAACAATGAGATAGTAAAAGTGGAGAGGAACAAACACAAATAATTTACGTGGAAAACCCTTAAAGAGGGAAAAACCACAAATAAAGGAGGTATCGATTTTTCACTAAATGAGTAAACAAACTAGAGTACAATATGGAGAAAATAAACTTAAAAGTACTAAACATACATTATCCAAAACCCTGAATACAAGGCTCAAAATTCCAAAGAGTAAACTGATAAACAAAACCCTAAATCTCATAAGGCATTAACAAAAATGGGTATAAAATACTCTCCATAATTACCATGAAACTCTCACCAAAACTCATATGCGACTACATCTTGTCGCCCTCAAGAAAAAGCCCTTATTGATTGGCTTCTAAACATTGATACAATGGCCCCTTTAAATAGTTAACCATTCCACGATGCCACTAAAATCTCTTGAATCCCATAACAATCCGTCTATTCCTCCATCACGTCAATTTTTCCTATCTTCATCTACCTTGTCAAGGTAATTTCCTTCGTACTTCGCATATAATATAATCGTGCATTTCACATAAATCAAAGTATTTATTACATAACATACAATACGCCACTTAATAAAACATCATGTCATAACCATTTGATATTCAACAATCATACTTACAAACACTCACATACTTGTGTCACGGGACAAAGTGCAAAGCCCGTGACCATGGTACAAGATGCGCCCCATGGAGGTCTATCAATTAGATGGGGAACATTTAGCCTACGAGAACTGGCCCGATTCAAAGAACTGTTGGAGAAGCCTGTCAAATTGAAGCCTGGTTGGCCCGACAATGAAGATTTGGCAACTTAGGCTATTTTGGTAACTAATCTTAAAAGATTGATAGAATCATATCTTGTAAAGGTTAGATTTGATATGGCATATCTTGTAAATCCCTAAAATCAAGGGATATAGTTAATCTCGTCCGTCAATGTAAATGTATCTTGACCGTCGATTTTGGGGGAGATCAACTATAAATAGAGAGTCTCCCCCTCATTTGTACTGACTCCATTCATTGTTTCATTATTCTTTGTGAATAAGAGAATTTTGAGAGCATTTACTCAAACACTTTGTGTGCGTTCTTTTCTGTGGCTTTCTATTGTTCTTTGTGGCTTCTTTTGGCATAAGTTTGCTTTCGCTATATAAATTGGTACCTTGGAGGACTTCTAAAGGAATCCTCACTTGACTAGAGGCTGACTTAGGCGAGTTTGGATGAACGGATCGTCTAAGGCCGCACGGATCGCGAGACAAAAAATCTAGCCCCGTGACAAATGGTATCCGAGCTATTGGTTCGAAGGAAATGTTGGGATGTCAAAAGAAGTTGTTAGTCAGAGTGAGCTAATGGAGACCCGTGGAAGGGCAAAAAAAGTGAGTCGGTCAAGGGATTTATTGTCAGCTTTGGAGGGTCGAATTGTCACTCTCGAGGAGTCCATGGGGGACGTCAAGGAGAGGATCAATGAAGTCGATGATAAAATCACTGATGGGTTACAGTCCATGAAGGAGCAGCTCAGGGAATATGTGTGGGATACTACCGGTTCCTCAGAAAATAAGCTGGCTGGGAAGGATGATGCTCTTAAGGCTATGGTGACAACTTCGAAGGAAGAGATTGATGAGCTTAAGGGGGAGCTCAAGATTTTCAAGGCTGCCGTGGGTAATGGAATGTTGGCTTCGAAGCCGAAGCAGCAGGCAATGGATGTGCCCAAACCGAAAGCGTTTAAAGGGGTAAGGTCCACAGTGAAGTGGACAACTTTCTTTGGGCCATGGAGCAATACTTCCATGCAATGAGCATCGAGGATACTGCCACAAGGTAAATACGGTTGCTATGTATTTTACTGACATTGCTTTGTTATTGTGGCGACGTAGGTCCACTGATGTGAAACGTGTTGGGATTAAGATTGGGACTTGGGAGGAGTTCCAAAAAGAGTTCAAAGCACAATTTTACCCTGAGTATGCTGAGGATGAAGTTCGAGCAAAGTTGAGGCAGCTTATGCAACGAGGCACGGTTAGGGAGTATGTGCGGGAGTTCAGTGAACTCATGCTCCAGATTTCTAATTTGAGCGAGAAGGAAGCATTTTTCTTCTTTACGGATGGGTTGAAACCATGGGCGAAGCAAGAATTACAATGTCAAGGAGTTTAAGAACTTACCAATGCCATGATAGCAGCAGAGTCCTTAGTGGAACTTGTTCCGAGAACAGACAGGTTTGAATCTTTCAAGCTCAACGGTGTAACACCCCGAATGTTGGGGTTGGAAGTTTTGAGCTTTGGGATTAGGGTCAGTGAGTAGGTTGTGCTATTATGTATAGTTGCACGTTTAGGTGACAGAATGGGCTTGCTGGTCTGGTGGTTTGTTGTGTGTTAGTGTACCTCTGGGTTCTGAGTTCGAGCCGTCATGTGTGTGGTTTGGGGAAATAATTTTGATTTAGTTTGGTTTTAAAGTCTAAAATACCTATTTTAATTTTAATTTTAATGATATTTTTGGATAAAAACTTCCCAAAGTGGTTTTCACGTTCTCTTGTTTCTTTCCCCTATCTCTCTTGTTAGATTTTATTTTTCTTTTCTTCTTTTTATTTTTCTTCGAGATTTACAAATTATACGTTTCTTAGCCTTTAAGTTCTTCTCTTTAATTTTCATTGATGGTTTTTGGATAGTTCAAGGTTTCGAGCAGAGGTAAGTGGTGTTCTTGTTTTTTTTTTTGGTAGAGCAATTTTAGGTTATTAATATGTGTTAGATTGGTATGGTGATCATATGGGTTTTTGTTTGTGTAATTGAGATTTCAGAATTGTGTTGGGGAGGCGTTTCGATCTTCTTTGGTGTTGGAATCGCGAATTCAGGTGTGGGTTCGAAAACTTTCCTTTCATGATTGAAATTCTATTTTGGATCCGTGAATTTCGACATATTTTGTGTGTTTTTGAAATTGACCAATCGAAGTGTTGATTGTGGTGGAATTGCTTGAAATTTTGAGTGTTTTTGTTGTATTTCTATGTTATTGATGGTTGGGGATCGTTTCGACATCAAAGGCACGTTTTGTAGCCTATTTCGGTGTGGTTTCGTGACCACACGGGTGGCCACACGGGCGTGTGCCCTACATGGGTGGCTCACACAGCCGTGTGAAATTGGGAATTAGGGTTTTTAGGTGAATTTTGGTGCCACACAGCCTAGCCATACGGGCTTGTGTCCCACACGGGCGTGTGAGATCTCCACACGGTCGTGTCTCTTCTGTTCTTAATTTTTAGCATTTTTGGACAGTGAGTTACACGGGCGTGTGCCCCCTCCACACGGGCGTGTGTGGCCTTCACATGGGTGTGTAAACCCCCAAAAGGGTATGGGTATTTCCACACGGCTGTGGCACACGGCCGTGTGGTCCTACCTCACCAAATTTTTGTACTGTGTTGATTTATAATCTATTTGTGGTTCTGTGTGTTCCGACCCTTGGCTAGGTCTTAGTAAGGGTAGTCGGGACTCTTTTTTGACTCGGACATATTTGTTATATGCAATCGTTGCATTAGTTAGGTGACTCGTTAATGTGATATTGCCTAATAAATGAGTATCTGCTTTAGTGATTAAGTGATGTGGGTGTGTGTGTGACTATCTTGAAATTGTGTGCATCGATTCTGTAATTGATTGACTAATTGCGAGCTTCTGCATCTGTGTAATTCACAGTGTTTGGTGTGCATTCTTGCATTTGCATTATAATTTCGGATTTGGGATATGAAGAGAAGGAAGTCAGATCTAATTTGGCAGTTTCAACTGCAATACGTCTGTATAGCGGTTTACCGCACAGTACGATACTTCTGGCAGCTCAGCTGCATACTGTTATTTACGTAGCTTTGTTCCACATGTGTAACAGCCCGATTTAGGGGCTAGTCGGAACAGTAATTTTGGAACCACTAATCCGAGGCCGGAGAGATTATTTTTAATATTATTTTATGTGTTATAGCATGATTATATGAGTACATGAAAATTTTGGTGAATTAATTTTAGTGATTGCATGTTTAATTTTGGAAAAAAGGACTAAATCGCATAAAGTGCAAAGTTTCGTTCTACAAGCTAAAGGTGTCAAATAGCTATAGAACCTTAAATTGGAGGTCCTTAATGTGCAATTAGGCCCTTAGGAGAATGTTGGCCGGCCGTAGGGGACAAAGAAATAAAAATTGGTCAAAGTTGGTGGAATTAGGTGACTAAATTGAAAAAATAAAATAAAATAAAGAAAAGCTATCATCTTTCCCATCTTCTTCTTCCACTGAAAATATCAGCAAAATAGGGGTTTTGAGAGCTCAAAATTTCAGCAACTCTTTATCCTTGCAAGTAAGTCATCTTGATGGTCATTTTTGATGATTTTTGTGTTTTTGGAACCCTTGTAGCTTAAGCTAGCTAATGAGGGGACTATTTTGCAAAATGGTAGAGAGTCTGGGGTTTTGCCATGAGAACATTAGTGTTGTTTGTTGAATTTTTATGGAAGAAAATGAATCTTGGTTGTTAAATAAACAACCTTTGTGAAAGGAGTTTCCATGAAAACACCTAAAATGGACCTTTTTGTAAAGGTTGTAAAATAGGTAGTAAATGTGTGAAATAATTGAATTTGTGAGTTGCTATAAGATAAAAATAGTTTCGGCTAGGCTTGTTAAAGGAGGAAATTAGATGAAAATCGTAATTTTGAGAAAGTCTATGGGCAAAATGGTAATTTTTCCAAGGTAGGAATTTTGAAATGTCTTGATTAATGTGGTGATTAAATGAGTGAATTTTATCATTATAGATCAAGAAAAATGGAGTCCGGACCTAGACTGGAGGAAAACCAAGCTAGTAGGCTAATTCAATTTAGTCACTCACTTTTTGTATACCGAGGTAAGTTGTACTTAAATAATACAACGTTATTACATTTATGCTTTAAACAATTGATATTGCATAAAATGTTTGATTATTGCTATGAATATGCATGACAAAAGTTGATGCGATGTACTCCCGGTTGAACCTTAGGAATAGATTAGATATCCAAGCCATGACATTTGAGCGATATGTGCGCTAGTGTAAGACCATGTCTGGGACATGGCATCGGTGTTGATATGTGTGCTAGTGTAAGACCATGTCTGGGACATGGCATCGGCCATATTATGAAAGCCAGTGTAAGATCATGTCTGGGACATGGCATCGGTATTGAGATGAGAGCTAGTGTAAGACCATGTCTGGGACATGGCATCGGCCTCGAAATGTAAGCTAGTGTAAGACCATGTCTGGGACATGGCATCAGCATCGTACTCTCTAGTGTAAGGCTTGTCGGGTATCCTTTGGTATTCCAAATGGTTCAACAGGTAATTTAGAGCTTGTGTCAAAAGCGAGAAAAGTTACGACTATGTTGTAAGTGATACAGGTACCTACATGAGAATTCATGAAAAATGAGCTCGAATTATGTTGTATGATTAGTAAGGGTGAAAATGAGTAAGTTATGCTTTTAATCATTTGAAAATTTTGTGCAAGCTTATAAGATGATATGTGTATGATAATGTATGGTAATTGTTGTTAATTATTTACATGCGACTTACTAAGCTTTGTGCTTACTCCCTCTCTTTTCCATTTTCTTATAGTATCGCCAAGCTAGCTCGGGGATCAAAGGACATCAGAGGCTCGATCACACTATCAATCTAAACATTTGGTATAGTTAGAATTATCATTTTGAGTATGGCATGTATAGGAACTCGGTCTATTGTCAAGTGTCATATTGATTTGGCCAAATGTGTTGACTTGTCTTGGAAATGAATTCATTTTGTATAAGGCCATAGATAATGGCTAATACTTGTTATTAATATGTGCAAATGATGATGCTTTTCATGATTGAGTAAATTGCATGATTGGATTGACAAAGTATGTGATAAGTTTAGCATGTGAAAGGAGTGTAGTAGCCTTGATGTGTGTAAGTCATTGATTGTGGCTTATGTTGGTGCAAGTATGGGTGGGAAAAGGGCTTGGTAAATAGCCTTGTTTTGTCCACACGGGTAGACACACTAGCGTGTGTCTAGGCCGTGTGTGAAACACGGTCTACCCCATGGGCGTGTAGATCGACCGTGTGTCCCCCTAATTTTAAAGTTGGCAAAACAGAATGCCCAGTAGTAACCACACGGGCTGAGACACGGGCGTGTGTCTCAACCGTGTGGAAGACACGGCCATAGGACATGGGCATGTGCCCAGGTCGTGTGAAGTCTGCACTTGAATTTAGGAATTTAATTCGCCACATGACCTAAGGACACGGGTGTGTGCCTTGGCCGTGTGACCTTATTGGGTTGATGATGTCGGAAACAGAATGTCAAGGTTTTTACACACGGGCGGAGACACGGGCATGTCATGGCCGTGTGAGGGACACAGGCCATGGACACGGGCGTGTGCCAGGCCGTGTGAAAACCCCTGTAGGTTCGAATGGAAAAATAAATCCACACGGCTAGGGACATGGGCGTGTGTGACCACACGGTCTGCCCACACGGGCGTGTCCCTTGCCACATGGGCGTGTGCCCCTGTATTTAGTGAAATTTTCCAAAGTTTTCTAAAGTTCTTGGTTTAGTATCGAACTATTTCTAGGGATTGTTTCGGGCCTCATAGGCCCATATTAGGGACTTTAAGGCAAAGTTTAAAAAGTTTTAAAATTGAACGAAATTTTATGACCCGGAAATGTATGTTTGCATGTGTTTAAGATAGGTAATGCCTCGTACCCTGTCCCGACGTCGGATACGGGTAAAGGGTGTTACATTTAGTGGTATCAGAGCTATGGTTTAGTCGATTCTCGGATTAACCTAGCTGTGTACGAGTCTAGATATACATGCCATATATGAATTATGATAGTGTGACGACTCCTGACAAATTAAAATGTGTTTTTGTATAGTAAATGGATCCCGACGGAGTAGTGGCGGATGATGTCGAGAATAATGCACCGACTACCGCAGAAGGGACCGCGCCAGTCGAAAGTGGGCCCGTGACACTGAGTCAGGGCGTAGGGGCTAGAGAAGCCTTCCTCCATATGATTAATGTCTGGTATCCAGAGTTTGTTCGTGCAAACCCGAACACTCCACCTCCTCCACCCCCTCCAATTCCCCAGTCTACCCCTGTAGCTCCCCAAGTGATAGAGATGTTAAGAAGGGAAAAACATTCAGTTGATAGAATTCGAAAGCAAGGGGATGAAGAATTTAGAGCAAATATAGATGACGACCCAGAGAGAGCAGAATTCTGGCTAGAAAATACCATTAGGGTATTCGATGAGCTATCTTGCACACCTGAGGAGTGCATAAAGTGTGTTGTGTCACTCCTGCGAGACTCAGCCTACCAATGGTGGAACACCCTTGTGTCTGTTTTATCGAGGGAGAGGATAACTTGGGAATTCTTTCAGGAAGAGTTCCGTAAAAAGTATATTAGCCAAAGGTTTATAGACCAGAAAAGGAAGGAATTTCTAGAATTGAAGTAGGGCCGAATGATAGTAACAGAATATGAGCGTGAGTTCGTGAGACTCAGCAAATACACTAGGGAGTGCGTATCTACCGAAGCCATCATGTGTAAGAGGTTTGATGACGGATTAAATGAGGACATCCGATTGTTTGATGGTATTCTAGAACTGAAGGAATTTGTTGTACTAGTGGAGAGAGCTTGCAAGGCCGAGGAATTGGCCAAAGAGAAAAGAAAAGCTGATATTAAGTCTCGTGACTCAAAGAAAAGACAGTTGGGGAAATCATTTCAGTCCTCATCCAAGAAATTGATAGAATTTACTACCCGATCAAATGCTTCAGCAGGATTCTCGAATAGAAATAGGAGTAAGCAGTACACGGCGTCTAAGGCTCAGACCACTTCTATTGCGTGTGTTGGTAGTGCTCGACCAAATAAACCGGAGTGTTCGCAGTGTGGTAGACGACATTTCGGTGAGTGTCGAGGAAATGAAAGAGGCTATTTCAAGTGCGGTTCATTAGACCACTTCATTCGAAACTGTCCTGAGATGGATGAGAAAGACAGAAAGCAAGATGTGCGAGCGAGTAATGCTCCTTCTAGAGGTAGACCACAGAAGAACCCGGGAAGTAGGGCTAGCAGTAGAGGTGCGTCTAGAGATTCCACTGTGAGATCAGAGGGTAAAGCTCCTGCAAGGACTTTTTCCATTCGCGCTCTCAAAGAGGCTTCATCCCTAGATGTGATTACGGGTACTTTTTCTCTCCATGATATCTCTGTTGTTGCTTTGATTGATCCGGGGTCTACCCATTCGTATGTTTGTATTAGATTGGTGTCTAGTATGAATATGCCTGTTGAGTCCAAAGAAATTGTGATAAAAGTGTCAAACCCATTAGGCAAGCATGTATTAGTTGACCAAATATGTAGAAATTATCCTTTGACAATTAGAGGTCGTTGTTTTTCGGCTAATCTAATGCTACTACCATTTGATGAATTTGACGTAATTATTGGTATGGATTGTTTAGCAGCTCATGATGTGATAGTAAATTGTGGGAGAAAATTTATTGAACTGAAATGTGAAAATGGGGATATCCTTCGGGTTGAATCAGGTGAATCGGATAGCTTGCCTGTACTGATTTCTTCTATGACTGCTGAAAAATACATGAGAAAAGGGTATGAGTCCTATCTTGCATTTTTGTTGAATACCCAAGAGTCGGAAGTAAAGATTGAGTCAGTACGTGTGGTGTGTGAGTACATGGATGTGTTTCCGGAAAAGTTGCCCGGATTGCCTCCAACTAGGGAAGTCGAGTTTGGTATTGAGTTGGTCCCTGGTACGGCACCTATTTCGATTGCCCCATATAGGATGGCTCCGACGAAGTTAAAGGAACTGAAAATCCAGTTGCAAGAGTTAACGGATAAGGGTTTTGCGAGACTGAGTTATTCTCCGTGGGGTGCTCCGGTACTTTTTGTGAAAAAGAAAGACGGGTCGATGAGATTATGTATAAACTACCGACAGCTCAACAAGGTTACAGTTAAGAACAAGTATCCTTTACCGAGGATCGACAATTTGTTTGACCAATTGAAGGGAGCCACAATGTTTTCTAAGATAGACCTGAGGTCCGGTTATTACTAGCTAAGAGTTAAGGAACAAGATGTACCAAAAACTGCATTTCGGACGAGATGGCCATTATCGGTTCCTCGTCATGCCCTTTGGCTTGACAAATGCTCCTGCAGTATTTATGGACTTAATGAACCGTATTTTTTGACCGTACCTGGATAAATTTGTCGTTGTTTTTATTGATGATATATTAATTTATTCTCGTGATGAGAGTGAGCACGCGGAGCATTTGAGAACTATTTTGCAGACTTTAAGAGATAAGCAGTTGTATGCTAAATTTAGAAAAAGTGAATTTTGGCTCCGAGAAGTCGGATTCTTAGGACACATTGTGTCAGGTGATGGAACCAGAGTTGACCCGAGCAAGATATCGGCTATCGTTGATTGGAAATTGCCGAGAAATGTATCGGAGTTTGAAGCTTTTTGGGCTTAGCGAGATACTACAGACGGTTTGTTAAAGGATTCTCTATGATTGCTACGCCGATGATGAGGTTGCTATAGAAAAATGTCAAGTTCGAATGGACGGAAAAATGCCAACAGAGTTTCGAGAAACTAAAGGTGTTGTTGACTGAAGCTCCAATTTTAGTGCAACCGGAACCGAGAAAGGAATTCGTAGTGTATAACGACGCATCCTTGAATGGATTGGGATACGTGCTCATGTAAGAAGGAAAGGTAGTAGCATATGCCTCGAGACAACTGAAGCCACATGAGAAAAACTATCCGACTCACGATTTAGAGCTGGCCGCCATAGTGTTCGCACTGAAGATTTGGAGACACCATTTGTATGGCGAGAAATGCGGAGTATTCACCGACCATAAAAGTCTAAAGTATTTGATGACTCAAAAGGAGTTGAACCTTCGCCAACGGAGATGGCTAGAGCTCATAAAAGATTACGAACTGGTAATCGACTATCACCCGGGGAAGGCGAACGTAGTCGCCGATGCTTTGAGTAGGAAGTCATTGTTTGCCTTGAGGGCTATGAACACTCAGTTGTTAGTAACCGATGATGGTTCGATTTTAGCCGAGATGAGAGCAAAACCAATGTTTTTGCAAGAGATCTGCGAAGCTCAGAAAGGTGATAAAGAATTACAAGCTAAGATGACTCAGTGCGAGACGGGTATAGAATCAGACTTTCAGATTGGTTCAGATGGTTGTTTAATGTTTCGAGATAGAATTTGTGTACCCAAAGACGATGAGTTAATTCAGAAAATTTTGCATGAGGCACATAGCAGTTGTATGTCTATTCATCCGGGTAGTGTGAAAATGTATAATGACTTGAAGGAAATGTATTAGTGGTCGGGAATGAAAAGAGACATCTCAGAGTTTGTCTCTAAGTGTTTAATTTGTCAACAAGTGAAAGCCGAACACCAAGTACCTTCGGGTTTACTTCAACCCGTGATGGTTCCCGAGTGGAAATGGGACCGTATTACCATGGATTTTGTGTCTGGATTACCGTTGACGCCAAAGAAGAAAGATGCTGTATGGGTTGTGGTTGATAGGCTAACTAAGTCAACTCATTTTATACTGGTGCGTACCAATTATCCACTTGAGAAACTGGCTGATTTGTATGTTTCTGAAATTGTGAGACTTTACGGGGTACCTTTATCGATCATTTCGGATAGAGATCCGAGGTTCACATCACGGTTTTGAAAAAAGTTGCAAGAAGCGTTAGGGACGAAACTGAATTTTAGTACTGCATTCCACCCACAAACCGATGGTCAGTCGGAAAGAGTAATTCAGATTCTTGAAGATATGTTGCGGTGTTGTATTCTTGAGTTTCAAGGCAGTTTGGAAAGGTACTTACCGTTGGTAGAGTTTGCCTACAACAATAGTTATCAGTCGAGTTTGAAAATGGCGCCTTATGAGGCTTTGTATTGGTGTAAGTGCCGAACATCCTTGTACTGGACCGAACTCAGAGAAATCCAAATTCACGGGGTTGACTTAGTCAAAGAGACCGAAGAGAAAGTAAAGGTAATTCGTGACTGTTTGAAGGCTGCTTCGGATAGACAGAAATCCTACGCGGATTTGAAACGAAAAGAAATTGAGTTTCAAGTCGGTGATAAGGTGTTCTTGAAAGTATCCCCATGGAAGAAAGTCCTCAGATCCGGTAAGAAAGGCAAGTTAAGTCCACGTTTTATTCAGCCATATGAGGTGACTGAGAGAATTGGACCGGTAGCATACCGATTAGCCTTGCCATTTGAGTTAGAAAAGATCCACGATGTATTCCATGAGTCTATGTTGCGCCATTACTGTTCTGACCCATCACAAGTGATTTCACCATCAGAGGTTGAAATTCGATCGGATATGACCTATGGTGAAGAGCCGGTTAAGATTTTAGATCCTGAGGTCAAACAATTAAGAAATAAAAGTATAGAACTCGTGAAAGTATTATGGCATAGACATGGGGTTGAAGTGACTATATGGGAGCCCGAGGAGACTATGAGATACCAATACCCGAACCTTTTCACTGGTAAGATTTTCGGGGACGAAAATCCCTAAGGGGGGAGAATTGTAACATCCCGATTTAGGGGCTAGTCAAAATAGTGGTTTCAAAACCACTAATCCGAGGTAGGAGAGATTATTTTTAATATTATTTTATGTGTTATAGCATGATTATATGAGTACATGAAAATTTTGGTGAATTAATTTTAGTGATTGCATGCTTAATTTTGGAAAAAAGACTAAATCGCATAAAGTGCAATGTTTTGTTCTACAAGCTAAAGGTGTCAAATAGCTATAGAACCTTAAATTGGAGGTCCTTAATGTGCAATTAGGCCTTTAGGAGAGTGTTGGCCGGCCATAGGGGACAAAGAAATGAAAATATGTCAAAATTGGTGGAATTAGGTAGCTAAATTGATGAAATAAAATAAAATAAAGAAAAGCTATCATCTTTCCCATCTTCTTCTTCCACCGAAAATATCAGCAAAATAGGGGTTTTGAGAGCTCAAAATTTCAGCAACTCTTCATCCTTGCAACTAAGTCAAATTGATGGTCATTTTTGATGATTTTTGTGTTTTTGGAACCCTTGTAGCTTAAGCTAGCTAATGAGGGGACTATTTTGCAAAATGGCAGAGAGTTTAGGGTTTTGCCATGAGAACATTAGTGTTGTTTGTTGAATTTTTATGGAAGAAAATGAATCTTGGTTGTTAAATAAACAACCTTTGTGAAAGGAGTTTCCATGAAAACACCTAAAATGGACCTTTTTGTAAAGGTTGTAAAATAGGTAGTAAATGTGTGAAATAATTGAATTTGTGAGTTGCTATAAGTTAAAATAGTTTCGGCTAGGCTTGTTAAAGGAGGAAATTTGATGAAAATCGTAATTTTGTGATAATCTAAGGGCAAAACGGTAATTTTTGCCAAGGTAGGAATTTTGAAATGTCTTGATTAATGTGGTGATTAAATGAGTGAATTTTATCATTATAGATCAAGAAAAATAGAGTCCGGACCTAGTCCGGGGGAAAGCCAAGCTAGTAGACTAATTCAATTTAGTCGCTCACTTTTTGTATACCGAGGTAAGCTGTACGTAAATAATACAACGTTGTTGCATTTATGCTTTAAACAATTGATATTGCATAAAATGTTTGATTATTACTATGAATATGCATGATGAAAGTTGATGCGATGTACTCCCGGTTGAACCTTAGGAATAGATTGGATATCCAAGCCATGACATTTGAACGATATGTGCGCTAGTGTAAGACCATGTCTTGGACATGGCAACAGCCACATTATGGACAGCTAGTGTAAGACCATGTCTGGGACATGGCATCGGCGTTGATATGTGTGCTAGTGTAAGACCATGTCTGGGACATGGCATCTGCCACATTATGAGAGCCAGTGTAAGACCATGTTTGGAACATGGCATCGGTATTGAGATGAGAGCTAGTGTAAGACTATGTCTAGGACATGGCATCGGCCTCGAAATGTAAGCCAGTGTAAGACCATGTCTAGGACATGGCATCGGCATCGTACCCTCTTGTGTAAGGCTTGTCGGGTATCCTTTGGTATTCCAACTGGTTCAACGGGTAATTTAGAGCTTGTGTCAAAAGCGAGAAAATTTACGACTATGTTGTAAGTGATACAGGTACCTACCTGAGAATTCATGAGAAATGAGCTGGACTTATGTTGTATGATTTGTAAGGGTGAAAATGAGTAAGTTATGCTTTTAATCATTTGAAAATTTTGTGCAAGCTTATAAGATGATATGTGTATGATAATGCACGGTAATTGTTGTTAATTATTTACATGCGACTTACTAAGCTTTGTGCTTACTCCCTCTCTTTTCCATTTTCTTATAGTATCGCCAAGCTAGTTTGGGGATCAAAGGACGTCGAAGGCTCGATCACACTATCAATCTAAACATTTGGTATAGTTAGAATTATCATTTTGAGTATGGCATGTATAGGAACTCGGTCTATTATCAAGTGTCATATTGATTTGGCCAAATACGTTGGCTTGTCTTGGAAATAAATTCATTTTGTATAAGGCCATGGATAATGGCTAATACTTGTTATTGATATGTGCAAATGATGATGCTTTTCATGGTTGAGTAAATTGCATGATTGGATTGACAAAGTATGTGATAAGTTTAGCATGTGAAAGGAGTGTAGTAGCCTTGATGTGTGTAAGTCATTGATTGTGGCTTATTTTGGTGCAAGTAAGGGTGGGAAAAGGGCTTGGTAAATAGCTTGTCCACACGGTCTGCCCCATGGGCGTGTAGATTGGCCGTGTGTCCCCCTGATTCCTATGTTGGCAAAACAGAATGCCCAGTAGTAACCACACGGGTTGAGACACGGCTGTGTGTCTCAACCGTGTGAAAGACACGGCCATAGGACATGGGCATGTGCCCAGGTCGTGTGAAGTCTGCACTTGAATTTAGGAATTTAATTCGCCACAAGGCCTAAGGGCACAGGCGTGTGCCTTGGCTGTGTGACCTTATTGGGTTGATGACGTCAGAAACAAAGTGTCAAGGTTTTTACACAAGGCGGAGACACGGGCGTGTCATGGCCGTGTGAGGGACACGGGCCATGGACACGGGCGTGTGCCAGGCCGTGTGAAAACCCCTGTAGGTTCGAATGGAAAAATAAATCCACACGGCTAGGGACATGGGCGTGTGTGACCACACGGTCTGCCCACAATAGGCGTGTGCCCCTGTATTTAGTGAAATTTTCCGAGGTTTTCTAAAGTGCCTGCTTTATTATCAAACTATTTCTAGGGATTGTTTTGGGCCTCATAGGCCCATATTAGGGACTTGAAGGCAAAGTTTTAAAAGTTTTAAAATTGAACGAAATTTTATGACCCAGAAATGTTTGCATGTGTTTAAGATAGGTAATGCCTCTACCCTGTCCCGGCGTCGGATACGGGTAAAGGGTGTTACAACATACGTGGTGTGTCGGGTTGGATGAGCCTTTCGAGGTCCTATGTGGTGTGCAGGGCTGGCTAAGCTTCTTATAGCTCGTTTGTGGTGTGAATCGGGGAAGAAGAGGTGTTTGGCTGGATGGGTGTAACACCCATAACCCGTATCCGTCGCCAGATTAGGGTTACGAGGCATTATTCGACCAAACACAAATCAATGCACTTTTATAAAAGTTATAACTTTAATAATGTATACCAATTCATACTATCAAAGATAAACATGTATATCTCGTCCGAAATCAAAACATTGACTTACATTTCACTAATAATATCATTAACAACTAGCAATCCACTATTCCTTGGATCATTCAAAATCAAAGACTGAAGAAGCATATGGTAATTGTTAATTTATTTCATTTGTATAATCTGTAACATCCTGGAAAGGGCCTATGCATTTTCGGTTTAATTGTACGAAATAACATGTTTTATATACTAAGAATAAACTTTGAACATTTTTGGAAACCTGAAAATGTATGGAAGTGGATGGAAATGATTTGGAAATGATTCAAAATAGGAAAGTGCACATTTCTGGAAACTTGGAAATGTAAGAAAATGTCAAGTTACAGAGCCGAACGAAAATTTTTGGAAACTTAGAAATGACCTAGAAATGACGAGTTTTAAGGTTTAAAAGGGGAAATTAAGGCAAGGTGGCCTTAAAAGAAAAAGTTTGTGAAATTTGACACACAAACAGGCTTGGAAAAGTGGTCTGAAGATGCCACTTAGGGCCTATGGAAATGGCGCCATATGCAATAGGAATGGGCTTGAGTTCGAGTCCCTTGGGAAGCAAATAAAGGAGGTTTTATTTTTGCTTCCAAAAGACTGAGGTGGACGGCACATGCTTCTAGAAAGGAGGTGTTTTATTTTTATAAATATTCGATTAAAAAGGGTGATAAATAAAGGATTTTTAAATTGGATTATTATGAAGAGATAAATGTTGGATTTAAACTCTTTTATTTATGATAATTAAGGTGATAAAGTTATCACAAAGGAAGAGTGGTGGCCAAGTAGGGGACTCTAGCCTAGTAATTTTGGCTAAAGAAGGAAGATTAAGGCTATTCTTCCATCTTTTCTAAGTGTTTGCCGAAAATCCTCTAGCCAAACTCTCCTTCTCTGCCGAATTTTCTTTGGCCAAGTAGCCTCTCTTTCATCAATTCTTTTCCTCTCCAAAATCCTTCTTTTCTCCTCTCTTCTCTTCTTTTCTTTCTTTTCCTTTGTCAAGCCGAAATTAAGTAATTGTTGGAACCTAGCCGAATATTTTCCTCTCCATTAGAAGCCATAGCCGAATCTCCCTGTGAATCTAAGCAAGGAAGCAATCATTCAAGTATTAAGGGGATCTCTCGGGTTTCTAAACTGCTGACTACAAGGAGGAATATTTCGGGATCTAAGGTAAGAAACTATAAGATCCAAAGGTCTTGTTTTAAGTTTTAATGTTAGATGAAACCTAACATGTGATTATAGGAATTTCGACATCCCTAGGAAAGCAAGGATACTTTTCGAGATTTGAGATCACAAAGGTATGTGTTTAAGACATTCGGCCAAAGCCTATTTTAAGTATTTGGATTTATTCCCAAAAGCCGAAACTAACCTAGGATGTGTTTTAATGATTGGCCGAATGCAAGAAGGAATAGAACAAAGTTTTGGGACTTGATTCTTAAGTCAATCGGCAACAAGGTAGGTTCTCAGTATACAAATCCTACTAGGATTTGGTTTTAAAGCCAAAAAGGTTTATTAATGTGTTTAAATGATTGGCCAAATATAGGAGTTAAGGATCTAAATCAGTAGATCGGTTCTTTGGGATTTCAAGGACTTCGTTAAACGAATCAGGTGTGTACCCCACACTAACTTTTAATAATATTGATGGTAATATGTAAAATATGCATGTTTATAAGAATGTGGCTAAGGTACCATAATATGGTGCAGTAGTACTGTGCACGTTTCTTACTCCTATTAGGATTACGAAATATGTTATATTTATAACATGTGAAAATTTATAAGAATGTGAATTTAAGTAGGATATGCATGATATGAATAATATGGGTCATTCGGGATATATGAAAAGGGGAAGTGAATGTGATGACTACGGTCTCACTATCTCAATGTGGTGACTTCGGTCACATTATCCGAATGTGGTAACTTCGGTTACATTATCTCGAATGTGGTGTCTCATGACACAATTATCCGTGGCTATGCCACAAATTTTATATGGGCGATGAGCACGTCATTGCAGCCGATCGCCTTGATGGTGTGTAGCGGATGGAGGGTTGACTTAGTAGTCCCCACGGTGTGCGAGGTTGGTACGGGGATGTGTAGCGGATGGCACCTAGGTTTGGGTTTGGGTTGCATCATCATTTTTATCTCATTATATGAATAAGTATTGGATATGAAAAATGTATGCCTGATCTATTGAATTTTAGTGTTGTGTACACATTGAGTCTATTGACTCACCCCGTTGTGGGACTATTTTTCAGGTGACGATCAATAATGGACCGGGTTCGGCGGAAGCTTAGGGATGGCCATGCTCGACTTGAAGTTTTATTCAATATGGATATTTAAATTTATTTAAGTATTTTAATTTTATTTTGGGATTTTACTTGATGTAATAAGGCCATAAGTTACATTTCCTTACTTTTATTTTTAATTACTATGTTACGAATTATTTTCAATTAAAGTTAAGTAAAATTTATTTCTTTAAAAATAAACCCTAATTGTTTTTTTCCATCTTAATTAATTGGACTTTAAAATAAGATCAATGGGTTTTAACTCAAGCCCAACCCAAAACAATAGTTTTTAAAAATCGCACAAGTTTTCCTCTGTAATAAAAGAATTTTGTAACCGCCACTTAAGGAACATACCGATCCGGTCCGGGCTCGTGGGCCGGTGTGTGAAATGTTTCGATTTGTATCGAGCAGATTTTAAACTCTCGGCTTTT
Organism: Gossypium sturtianum; assembly: GCA_025698515.1. Classification (NCBI taxonomy): domain Eukaryota; kingdom Viridiplantae; phylum Streptophyta; class Magnoliopsida; order Malvales; family Malvaceae; genus Gossypium; species Gossypium sturtianum. The sequence goes on from CM046943.1 coordinate 46,578,248, forward strand.
GTGGGCTAAGGCCCAAAACATTTTCAAATCGAGCCAAGTAAGCTTTTTGAAAGGATTTTATGAAATAAACAGAGTTTTCTGGCATGGCTCCTAAGTCTCCGACCCGCAGTCCACCAGGTAAGTACCCCTAACTATTTGTGTGATTATGTGTTATGAAATATGGAAGGGTAGAAAAGGAATGGAACGTAGAATAGCATGATAGGAACTTGAACCCTAGGACTAGTCTACTCAAACACAAACACATAAGACTTAATGCACTAAACAAACCTATGGCTAAGTCACTAAGTTAGGGTGTGGTAACCCCACATGCGCATGTCTAGGATTGGATCCTAAGGGCCTGGTATTTAAGCGATCCTAGTGACTCACCTCCTCTTCGCAGAATCCTGCAGTGCGTAGCTTCGGTTCACCCTAACCTGAGGGCTCGGTAGGTGTGGCAACCTCTCATGCGCATGTCTAGGAATGGTTTCGGTGGGAGCTTGGTATTTAAGCGATCCGCGTGACTCACCTCCTCTCCATTCGAATCTGCACAGGTGCGTAGCTTTGTTCACTACGACCAAGAGGGCTCGGTCATAAATTGAACACAATAACTAAAACCCGAAGGGAATTAGCCGTGTTTTTATAAAAACAACAAAACCCTAGTTTTAGAACTCTTAAAACTTTCTTCTAAATTCATGAAAACCATCTTTACAAAATTTTTCGAAAGATTTTCGATTTATACAAAAATGCCACTAGTGGTAAAATTACCAAAATACCCTTGGTTTATAAAATGACCAACTACCCAACAGTTTTGCCAAAATTTCATTATTTTATCAATGTTCAAAAACCCTAATTTGCAAATTATCAAAAATACCTTGAATTTTGGAAATTTCAAAATTGCCCCTAACTTATAAAATTACCAAAATGACCCTGATTTCCAAAATTTTTGCAACATCACCGTTTTGAAAAGTAAAATTCTCAAAAAGAACCCTCAAAGTTTTGCAACATTTGGAAATATGCCTGGTTTATTAAATTTTACAAATTTACCCCGGCTTGTGAAAAATTACCGAAATACCCCCGAGGTCAAAATTTCCGAAATACCCCGGGAATTTAAAAATACCAAAATACTTTGTGACGAAATCACCAAGGAACTCTTTCTTTCGAAAAATTATGAAAATACCACAGGGGATGAGTGCGAAAATACCCACTGGGTAGTGGAAAAACAATAACAATGAAAACTACAACCTTTCTCTGAATGAACGAGAGTTCATAATTGTTTGATGGATGTATGAATGAATGAATGAAAAGACTGAGTACATACGAAAGAACCACTCCTAAAACTCTTATCATAAAATTCCTTCGCGGATAATCAAGTGAAACAGAAGCACTAACTCATAAAACTTCTTAATCAGATTACGACGTTAGAAATGAGCTCTAGAGGACGCGGTCATCATGGACGAGGTAGAGGAAGGATGATGGTGTCAGAACCCGTTAGATCGGGTCAAGGGTCTGACAATGAGATACCACCGCCACCACCACCCCCAGCTGTTGGTGTTGAGCCGCAAGCTCAGACGGGGATGATCTTTGTGTCGCAGGTACGTCTTCTTGCGAGTTTTGGAGTTGGTGGCTGGTGTAGGAGGAAATTCGGGAACCCGTAAGTCTGTGCCTGAGCGGCTCCGAGCTAATAGAGCCAAAATGTTTCGTGGGGGTATCGGGTGTGGCACCCAGTTCAGCTGAGTACTGGTTGGAAGCAACAGAGCGCATCATGGATGAGCTTGACTTGACCTCTGAGGAGAAGTTAAAAGGGATGGTGGCACTGTTACGCGATGAAGCGTATCAGTGGTGCTTGACTGTTCGGGATGGTGCCACGGCTGAGGATCTGACCTGGGAATATGTTAAGGAAGCATTTAAGAAGAAGTATGTGGGAACCAGGTATATTGATGAGCAAAGGAAGGCATTTACGGGTGGGTTCAAGGAACAAGTCCGTGGCGGAGTATGAGGCTTGAATTCACGAGGTTGAGCCGATATGCTCGAGGAGTAGTGGCAACCGAGCATGAGTCTTGTGTCCGCTTTGAGGACGGGCTAAGGGATGATCTCGAGGCTCGTTGATAGCACCGCATCGAGTGAGAGTTTTACGCTTTGGTAGAAAAGGCCAAGGTGGTGAAGGAATCAAAGATTCTACAAAGCGGTCGTGGATCGAATAGGCCTAAAAGAGGTTTTGGATCATCCAGGAAGGCTCAAAAGAGGACTAGAGTTGATGGGCCACAAAATCGACAAGTCGTGCGGGATGGCGATGTTGTCCTTGTGAACATTGTGGGAAGAAGCACTTAGAGGAGTCTTTGGAAAAAGACGGGAGGATGTTTTCGGTGTGGGTCCAAGGACTATATGCTCAAGGATTGTCGTAAGAAACCGGATGAAAGTCGACACGGCCGCTCGTAATGTTAGTCGTTGGTAGAGGAGGACAAAGAACCTCAACGAGGTCGTGGTTCGAGTGTCGAGGTAACGTCTTTGGTAGAGGACGTGGAGCACAGGCGAGGTGCTTTGCTAATCTTGAGGCAAGGCAACCAGGTTTGGTTTATGCGGTTCGTCGGAGGGAAGATGGTGACGTGCCGGACGTTATAACCGGTACGTTCCTTATTTATGGCAAGCCTTATTATGCCTTAATTGATGTGGGCTCGACCCATTCATATGTTGCATGTAGTATAGTGGAAACACTAGGCCTAGACTCTGAACTTTCTGATAGGGAGATAACTGTAGTAAGCCCATTAGGCCAAACTGTAATGGTGGATAAGATCTTTCGGAATGTACCCCTAGAGATTCAGGGAGTGAACTTTCGGGCTGACTTAATGGAACTACCTTTCGGGAGTTTGAACTTATACTTGGAATGGATCAGCTAGTAGAGCACCGAGCCGTGTTGGATTGTGCGGCTAAACGAATGGAACTAAGGACCCCGGAGGATGAAGTAGTAGTAATGATCGGAGAGAGAAGAAACTACCTGTCCAACGTAGTTTCGGCGTTGAAGGCTGAGAAAATGGTTAAGAAAGGGTGCAAGGCGTTCTTAGCCTTCGTAAGTGCGTTAGGTGGAAAGGAAGAAGGTGTCAGTGGAGTTAGAACGGTGAAAGACTTTGAAGATGTATTTCGAGGAATTACAGTGAATACCCCGGATATAGGAGGTGGAGTTTGGAATAGACTTGCTGCCAGGAACAGCTCCTGTGTCAATCGCTCCATATCGAATGGCGCCAAAGGAGTTAGTTGAGCTCAAGGCTCAAATCCAAGAGTTGTTGGATCGTGGGTTCATACGACCCAGTGTGTCTCCATGGGGAGCACCAGTTCTGTTTGTAAAGAAGAAGGACGGAACTATGCGTATGTGCATAGATTACCGTCAGTTGAATAAGCTGACCATCAAGAACAAGTATCCTTTGCCAAGGATCGATGACTTGTTCGATCAGCTGAAGGGGGCCGCAGTATTCTCAAAGATAGACTTAAGGTCGGGATATCACCAGTTGAAGGTGAAGGAGGCAGATATCCATAAGACCGCCTTTAGGACAAGATACGGCCATTATGAGTTTGTAGTAATGCCGTTTGGATTGACAAATGCTCCAGTCGCGTTCATGGATATGATGAACCGAGTTTTTCAACCTTACTTGGATAGGTTCGTCGTTGTGTTCATCGACGATATTTTGGTGTATTCTAAGTCTGAAGAGGAGCATGATGAACACCTCCGAATTGTGCTGCAAGTATTAAGGGAGAAGAAGCTCTATGCCAAATTCAGCAAGTGTGGATTTTGGCTTAAGGAGGTGGCATTCTTAGGGCATGTGGTATCCGCAGAAGGAATAAGAGTGGACCCTAGGAAGATCGAGGTAGTGTTGGATTGGAAACCACCTAGGTTCGTGGCTGAGATTCGAAGTTTCTTAGGGTTGGCAAAGCATTACGTAAGGTTTGTGGAAGGGTTCTCGTCAATAGCCGCGCTTTGACAAAGTTACTAAGGAAGGAAGTACCCTTTGAATGGTCCGATAAGCAACGAGAAGAGCTTTGACAACCTTAAGAAGGTGTTGACGGAGGCTCCAGGTGTTAGTTCAAATTGGGAGGCTGGAAGGATTTTGTGGTGTACTGTGATGCTTCACATATGAGATTAGGATGTGTGCTAATGCAAGAAGGAAAAGTAGTCGCTTATGCATCTCGGCAACTAAGGCCTCATGAGGTTAACTACCCAACTCATGACTTGGGCCCGGCGGCAGTGGTTTTCGCCTTAAGGTTTGGAGGCACTACCTCTATGGAGAGAGATCGGTGATCTACACGGACCACAAGAGCCTTAAGTATCTGTTGACTCAGAAGGAGTTGAACTTGAGGCAACGAAGGTGGGTGGAGTTGTTGAAGGACTACGACTGTTCGATAGAATATCATCCGGGCAAGGCGAATGTGGTAGCCGATGCCCTAAGTCGAAAGGTTGTGTCGATCTAAGGGCTATGTTCGCTCACTTAAGTTTGTACAATGATGGAAGCTTTGTTGGCGAGTTTCAAGTCAAGCCTACATGGTGAAGGAGGTGAAAGAGGGACGAGTTGGTTGATAAGGATCTAAGTGCTAAGTTACTGAAAGTGCGAACGGGGAATTAAAGGATTATGGCGTTAATGATGAAGGAGTATTGTGTTACAAAGGAAAAGTCTGTATGCTGAAGGACAAGGAGTTAAGACGAAGGATTCTTTGGGAGGCGCATAGTAGCCCTTATGCTATGCATCCCGGAGGCATTAAGCTGTACAGAGATCTAAGGGAACAATTTTGGTGGTCTGATCTTAAGCAAGAAGTGACTGAATTTGTGGGGAAATGTTTGACGTGTCAGCAAGTTAAGGCTAAACACCAAGTTCCATCGGGATTGCTTCAACCAATCGAGATTCCGCAATGGAAGTGGGAGAGAATTACCATGGATTTCGTTAGTGGGCTTCCCCTTACGCCTACTAAGAAAGACTCGGTATGCGTGATAGTGGACCGTTTGACTAAGTCCGCGCACTTCATCCCGGTAAGAGTTGACTATTCTCTTCAGAAGCTGGCTAAGTTATATGTGGCGAAATTGTGAGGTTACATGGTGTACCAAGATCGATCATCTCCGGCGAGAGACCCAAGGTTTACGTCTCGGTTCGGGAGGGCACTTCATCAAGCTTTAGGCACTAAGTTGGACTTCACTACGGCTTTTCATCCACAATCGACGGGCGATGCGAACGAGTTATACAAGTGTTGGAGGATATGTTGAGAGGTCAGTGTGATGGATTTTCGAGGAAGTTGGGAAGACTATTTGCCTTTAGCCGAGTTCGCCTACAACAACAACGCCTATCAAAGCTAGCATTCGGATGGCACCATATGAAGCATTGTATGGTCGGAAGTGTAGAACTCCTACTTGTTGGACCGAGTTAGGAGAACGTCGAGTTTTGGGTCCAGAGTTAGTGGCCAAATCGAGAGAAGGTTGAGATGATTCGAGCACGGTTAAAGGAATTCTCTGATAGGCGTAAGTCGTGCAGGACCTTAAGCGTAAGGAAATAGAGTTTGAAGTGGAGACTACGTGTTTCCGAAAGTCTCGCCTTGGAAAAAGGTAATGAGGTTCGGTCGCAAGGGGAAGTTAAGCCCAAGGTTTATAGGGCCCTATCGAGTACTGAAGCGAGTTGGAGCAGTGGCATACCAATTGGAGTTGCCACCAGAGTTACGGCAGATGCACGACATATTCCATGTATCCATGCTACGTCATTACCGATCGGATCCGTCTCATGTGGTACCTGTCGAAGAAGTAGAGCTAAGGCCAGACTTATCGTATGAGGAAGAGCCAATTCAAATATTGGAACGTGATGTGAAAGTGTTATGTAGGAAGTTAGTTCCTCTAGTCAAGGTGTTATGGCGCAATCATGGATCGGAAGAAGCTTCGTGGGAACCAGAAGAGGCAATACGACAACAATACCCTCAATTATTTTAGTTAGAAAATTTCGAGGATGAAATTATTTTAAGGGGGGTAGAACTGTAACATCCTGGAAAGGGCCTATGCATTTTCGGTTTAATTGTACGAAGTAACATGTTTTATGTACTAAGAATAAACTTTGAACATTTTTGGAAACCTGAAAATGTATGGAAGTGGATGGAAATGATTTGGAAATGATTCAAAATAGGAAAGTGCACATTTAAAAACTTGGAAATGTAAGAAAATGTCAAGTTACAGAGCTGAACGAAAATTTTTGGAAACTTAGAAATGACCTAGAAATGACGAGTTTTAAGGTTTAAAAGGGGAAATTAAGGCAAGGTGGCCTTAAAAGAAAAAGTTTGTGAAATTTGACACACAAACAGGCTTGGAAAAGTGGTCTGAAGATGCCACTTAGGGCCTATGGAAATGGCGCCATATGCAAGAGGAATGGGCCTGAGTTCGAGTCCCTTGGGAAGCAAATAAAGGAGGTTTTATTTTTGCTTCCAGAAGACTGAGGTGGACGGCACATGCTTCTAGAAAGGAGGTGTTTTATTTTTATAAATATTCGATTAAAAAGGGTGATAAATAAAGGATTTTTAAATTGGATTATTATGAAGAGATAAATGTTGGATTTAAACTCTTTTATTTATGATAATTAAGGTGATAAAGTTGTCACAAAGGAAGAGTGGTGGCCAAGTAGGGGACTCTAGCCTAGTAATTTCGGCTAAAGAAGGAAGATTAAGGCTATTCTTCCATCTTTTCTAAGTGTTTGCCGAAAATCCTCTAGCCAAACTCTCCTTCTCTGCCGAATTTTCTTTGGCCAAGTAGCCTCTCTTTCATCAATTCTTTTCCTCTCCAAAATCCTTCTTTTCTCCTCTCTTCTCTTCTTTTTTTCTTTCTTTTCCTTTGTCAAGCCGAAAATTAAGTAATTGTTGGAACCTAGCCGAATATTTTCCTCTCCATTAGAAGCCATAGCCGAATCTCCCCGTGAATCTAAGCAAGGAAGCAATCATTTGAAGTATTAAGGGATCTCTCGGTTTTCTACAATTGTCGACTATAAGGAGGAATATTTCGGGATCTAAGGTAAGAAACTATAAGATCCAAAGGTCTTGTTTTAAGTTTTAATGTTAGATGAAACCTAACATGTGATTATAGGAATTTTGACATCCCTAGGAAAGCAAGGATACTTTTCGGATTTGAGATCACAAAGGTATGTGTTTAAGACATTCGGCCAAAGCCTATTTTAAGTATTTGGATTTATTCCCAAAAGCCGAAACTAACCTAGGATGTGTTTTAATGATTGGCCGAATGCAAGAAGGAATACAACAAAGTTTTGGGACTTGATTCTTAAGTCAATCGGCAACAAGGTAGGTTTTCAAAGATACAAATCCTACTAGGATTTGGTTTTAAAGCCAAAAAGGTTTATTAATGTGTTTAAATGATTGGCCGAATATAGGAGTTAAGGATCTAAATCAGTAGATCGGTTCTTCGGGATTTCAAGGACTTCGTTAAACGAATCAGGTGTGTACCCCACACTAACTTTTAATAAGATTGATGGTAATATGTAAAATATGCATGTTTATAAGAATGTGGCTAAGGTACCATAATATGGTACAGAGTACTCAGGTACGTTTCCTACTCCTATTAGGATTACGAAATATGTTATATTTATAACATGTGAAAATTTATAAGAATGTGAATTTAAGTAGGATATGCATGATATGAATAATATGGGTCATTCGGGATATATGAAAAAGGGGAAGTGAATGTGATGACTACGGTCTCACTATCTGAATGTGGTGACTTCGGTCACATTATCTGAATGTGGTAACTTCGGTTACATTATCTGAATGTGGTGTCTCATGACACAATTATCTGGTGGCTATGCCACAAATTTTATATGGGCGATGAGCACGTCGACTGCAGCGACTGCCTTCGATGGTGTGTAGCGGATGGAGGGTTGACTTAGTAGTCCCCACGGTGTGCAGGTTGGTACGGGGATGTGTAGCGGATGGCACCTAGGTTTGGGTTTGGGTTGGATCATCATTTTTATCTGTTATATGAATAAATATTGGATATGAAAAATGTATGCCTGATCTATTGAATTTTAGTGTTGTGTACACATTGAGTCTGTTGACTCACCCCGTTGTGGGACTATTTTTCAGGTGACGATCAATAATGGACCGGGTTCGGCGGAAGCTTAGGGATGGCCATGCTCAGCTTGAAGTTTTATTCAATATGGATATTTAAATTTATTTAAGTATTTTAATTTTATTTTGGGATTTTACTTGATGTAATAAGGCCATAAGTTACATTTCCTTACTTTTATTTTTAATTACTATGTTACGAATTATTTTCAATTAAAGTTAAGTAAAATTTATTTCTTTAAAAATAAACCCTAATTGTTTTTTTCCATCTTAATTAATTGGACTTTAAAGAAATAAGATCAATGGGTTTTTAACTCAAGCCCAACCCAAAACAATAGTTTTTAAAAATCGCACAAGTTTTCCTCTGGTAATAAAAGAATTTTGTAACCAGTTTACTTAAGAAACATACCAGATCCGGTCCAGGCTCGTGGGCTGGGTGTGGGGTGTTTCATAATCAACCTTGCATCCAATTATATACCCTTTTTGGAACGTATGCCTCTCTTTCGATTTCGTACATTTTTCATTTCAATACTACCTAAGATTATACCATTGACCAATATATTTATTCCATATTAGAGTATATCATAAATATAAATATCAACCAACGCACTTATCACATAATTGCTCATCCCATTCGGTAATAATCATTATATATATATAACATCCTAAACACACCTTAGCACTCATTTCTCATAACCGAATATACCTTAACATTTAACATAAGCTTAGACTCCAAACTAACATACGGTACATGCATACAATTGTACATATATCCACTCAATTACTTTAATACACTATACATATATTGTTCAAAATCATACACATGCATTCGGACATGCTACATATATATATTTTACCAAGGTATAAAATTTATAAAATGCTTACCACAAAACGGTACATATCTAATCATTATAATCAAGACCTATTAAACATAACACATACATTACTTCATGCATAAACAAGTCAACCCGGCATAGTAAGATAGCCATTTTCGTATGGCATCCTTATACATTCACATTTGCCCCATTTAAAACATTTCAACAAATAATTTAGCCTATACATGCCATGGACCTTGGGTTCAAAAACAAAAAAAATACCAAAAGAGATGATAATGTGATTGACTTCGACGACGATCCCCGAGCTCGAACTTCAACTTCACAATCAAATGAATAATGCATCAAACACACCAAGTAAGCTATTATAGCTTAGTAAGTTTAAGCAATTTATATTCACATCATATACTTATAATAACTTCCATATACCATCATCACATGATAAATAACTAACATACATATCATATACTTACCAAATCTTCTACTTGCATTTCAAGCTACTAAGAGTCTCAATTTAATAGGTATAATACATACCTCTAAATTTACTTACCCTTCCACACTTAATCGTTCATAAATAACATGTAATTATACACTTTTACATTTCCGTATACATAATAACATTACTCATAGACATCCTTTAACGAACCTTATACTTACACACTTGTTGATAAGATTTAGTAACGTATCGCTCACATAGAGACGTTACTTAACACTTCTCGTAATGTATCGCTCACATAGAGCCGTTACTTAATACTTCTCGTAACGTATCGCTCACATAGAGCCGTTACTTAACACTTCTCGTAATGTATCACTCACATAGAGCCGTTACTTAATACTTCTCGTAACGTATCGCTCACATAGAGCCGTTACTTAATACTTCTCGTAACGTATCGCTCACATAGAGCTGTTACTTAATACTTCTTTCTCAATACATTTCCACATATAGATATCATTTAGTACATATGTATAAATTCATTTCACACATTCGGCTATCACTAATTAAACTCTTTGTCACTTTCGGCATTAAGGAATTAAACATAATAACATGAACTTAACATTTACATATTCATATAAATAGCTTTTATTCAACCCGATTGCTTAAAATCTTACCTCGGATAATAACGAGTTCAACTTCCCGATTAGTCGATCAACTTAGCTTTTCCTTTATCCACCCCTTTTTCCTTTGAATCTTGATCTAAACAATTTCAATTAAGCTCACTTATAAACATTTCCATTCAATTTGATCCATAAACACATAATTTAGCAAACTTATGAATTTACCCCTACTTTTACAATATATACAATTTAGTCCCTAATGCCAAACTCATCAAATATTAAAATTTAATTGTTTTCCCCTAAAGCCGAATCTTCATAAGGACTTTATAAGTCCATATATTCAACAATTTTTTCAATTTGACCATTCAAGATAATATTTTCACAAATAATTCCCTAATTAGCTACTTTCCTCAAAACTCAAAACAAAAGATGTTCATCTAGCTCCAATCTTAATTTAATACAAAAGAAATCATCATGAAATTCAACTTATCTTCAATGGTATATTTCACATACATGACTATTGCACAAAATTAACAAATGGGTTTGAAAGTAGAATAAATAACAATCACAAAAATACAAAAATTATCAAAATTTAAAAGCATAAACTTACCTAATTAAGCCTAACCCTTGCCGAAACCCCTTGAAACTTCTTCCCCTTCTTTTTCTTCCTTAGTTTCGGCCAACAAGTTAAAAAGATGAACATGCATTTGCTTTTCCTTTTTGTTTTATTAAAATATACTATTTAATATATTATTATAAGTGTCATTATTATTATATCACATATATAATTAATATTAAAACACTTAATGGTTGCATGTTGTCTTCCACTAACCACTCAAATGGAGAATTTATAAATTAAGTCCACATATTAAAGGAAACAAATTAATTTAATCACTCAAATGATAAAGGCTATTTTTACCACCTTTGTAATTAAGTCCCTTGACTAAAATTAAGCATCCAAACAAACGAATTAACCTACCATATTTTAAGACATACTCAAGCACATAACATAGATATCAAATTAATAATAAAAATATTTTTCTAACTCGGATTCGTGGTCCCGAAACCACCGTTCCGATTAGGGTCGTAATTAGGCTGTTACAACTCTCCCCCCTTAAGAAATTTTCGTCCCCGAAAATTCTTACCAGTGAATAAATATAGGTAACGTTCTTTCATTGATTCTTCGATTTCCCAGGTCGCTTCCTCAACCCCGTGCTTATGCCACATAACTTTAACCAACGAAATTTTCTTATTTCGCAACTCTTTCACTTCACGAGCTAAGATGCGAATCGGTTCTTCCTCATAAGTCATATCGGGCTGAATTTCCACCTCTGATGGACTGATCACATGAGAGGGATTGGATCTGTACCGTCGTAACATTGACACGTGGAAGACATTATGAATCTTGTCTAATTCGGATGGCAACCTCAATCTGTACGCAACCGGTCCAATACGCTCAATAACCTCATATGGCCCAATAAATCTCGGACTCAGTATTCCCTTACGACCAAATCTAAGTATCTTTTTCCATGGTGATACTTTCAAGAACACTCAATCACCCACTTGAAACTCTATATCCTTTCGTTTCAAATCTGCGTACGACTTCTGATGATCTAATGCGGTTTTCAAACTTTCTCGAATTACTTTAACTTTCTGCTCCGTCTCCCTAATCAAATCAACCCCGTGTATCTTACCTTCACTTAGCTCGGTCCAGTATAGCGGTGTTCGACATTTTCAACCGTACAATGCCTCGTAAGGTGCCATTTTAATACTTGATTGAAAGCTATTATTATATGCAAATTCAATCAACGGCAAGTATCGTTCCCACGTACCCTCGAACTCAAGAACGCAATATCTCAACATATCCTCGAGTATTTGAATAACACGCTTGGATTGACCATCCGAATGAGGGTGAAAAGCTGTACTAAAGTGTAACTTGGTACCTAAAGCATCCTGCAGTTTCTTCCAAAACTGCGATGTGAACCTCGGATCTCTATCTGAAATAATAGAGATAGGCACTCCGTGCAGTCGTACAATCTACGATATATACAACTCAGCTAGCTTATCAAGTGAGAAATCCATACGCACTGGGATAAAATGAGCCGATTTCGTCAATCTATCAACGATAACCCAGATTGAATCTTTCTTTCCTGGCGTCAAAGGCAAACCCGATACGAAATCCATTGTGACTCGATCCCACTTCCACTCAGGTATCATAATCGGCTGAAGTAATCCCGATGGCACTTGATGCTCGGCTTTTACTTGTTGACACACTAAACACTTTGATACATAATCTAAGATGTCTCGTTTCATACCATGCCACCAATAATGCTGTTTCAGATCATTATACATTTTCGTGCTACCCGGATGAATTGACAATCTACTACTATAAGCTTCATCACAAATCATTCGAATCAATTCAGGGTTCTTCGGTACATAGATTTGATTCCTGAAACGTAAACATCCTTCAGCATCTATTTGAAAAGCTGAATCCACACACGAGCCACAATGACTTTTCTTTATTTTTAAATCATCATCAACCTCTTGGGCTTCTCTAATCTACTGCTCAAACAATGGTCTCACTTTCAACTCAGCAATGATCGCACCATCCTCAGTCATAGCTATATCCACATTCATTGCGCGCAGAGCAAATAACGACTTTCAACTAAGTGCTTCTGCAACCACATTAGCCTTTCCCGGGTGATAATCAATCACGAGCTCATAGTCTTTCAACAATTCTAACCATCGTTGCTGTCTCAAATTCAGATCCTTTTGAGTCATTAAATACTTTAGACTCTTATGATTCGAATAGACGTGGCATTTCTCACCGAATAGATAGTGACACCATATCTTCAAAGTAAAGACTATAGCGGCCAACTCAAGGTCGTGCGTCGGGTAATTTCTCTCGTGCGGTTTCAACTATCTCGAAGCGTAGGCTACGACTTTACCCTCTCGCATCAATACACAGCCCAGCCCATTTAAAGATGCATCACTAAAAATAACAAACTCTTTACCCGATTCTGGCTGAACGAGTACTGGAGCTTCCGTTAACAAGGTCTTTAGTTGATTAAAACTCTTCTGACACTTTTCTGACCATTCAAATTTCACATCCTTCTGTAATAGTTTTGTCATCGGGGTTGCTATCATCGAGAATCCTTTCACAAAATGTCTGTAATATCTAGCAAGCCCCAAAAAGCTACGTACCTCAGAAACATTCCGTGGAGGTTTCCAATCCAATATAGCAGAGATTTTACTCGGGTCTATCCGAATACCCGATACTGAAATGACATGCCCCAAAAAGCTGACTTCTTTCAACCAAAACTCACATTTACTAAATTTTGCGTACAATTGCTTATCACACAAAATCTGTAATACTAACCTCAAATGCTCAGCATGTTCAATTTCGTCACGTGAATAGATCAGTATATCATCTATGAATACAACCACAAACTGATCTAAATAAGGTCCGAATACCCGATTCATCAAATCCATGAAAATAGCAGGGGCATTAGTGAGCCCAAACGGCATCACCAAGAACTCATAATGTCCGTATCTCATCCGAAAAGCAGTTTTTGGTATGTCCGATTCTCTAACTTGCAACTGATAATATTCAGACCTCAGATCAATTTTCAAGAACACCGAGGCTCCCTTAAGCTGATCAAATAAATCGTCGATACGTGGCAACGGGTATTTGTTCTTTACGGTCACCTTATTAAGCTGCCGATAATCAATGCACATTCTCAAGGTTCCGTCTTTCTTTTTCACAAATAGAACGAGCGCACCCCAGGGAGAGAAACTCGGTCTGGCGAAACCTCTATCTGTCAATTCTTGCAACTAATTCTTTAATTCTTTTAGGTCAGTCGGTGCCATCCTATACGGAGCAATCGAAATCGGGGTAGTCCCCGGCATTAGCTCAAACCCAAACTCTACCTCACGAACGGGTGGCAATCCCGGTAATTCCTCCGGGAACACATCAGAATATTCATTAACAACCTATACCGATTCAATCTTCTTTTCAGTTACCTTGCTATCGATCATATACGCAAGATAGGCTTCACAACCCTTTCTCAGATACTGTTGAGCCATCATCGAAGATATCACAACAGGTGGTCCACTCAAATCTGAAGACTCAATTCGGATTCTCTCATTATTCTGGCATTTTAAATATATAGTCTTTCGTCTGCAATTAACTACTGCATCGTGAACTGTCAACCAATCCATACCGAGAATAATGTCAAACTCATCGAAAGTTAATAGCATCAGATTAGTCGTAAAACACATGTCTCGAATCATTAATGGGCAGTTCTTGCAAACTTTATCAACTAATACACATCGACCCAGGGGGTTTGAAACCCGAATCACAAATTCGATGAGACTCAACAGTAAAGTCTTATCGTTGCTAATGTTTCACACACATATGAATGAGTTGAGCCGGGATCAATCAAAGCAGTTACACTAGTATTAAAGAGAGTGAAAATACCGGTAATGACATCTGGAGATGAGGCCTCCTCTCTGGTACGAATGACATAAGCTCTAGTTGGTACACGAGTATCCGATCGAACAACCATATTTGAAGTCCCCCTCTGTGCACTACTCCTACCTCCCCCAAAACGAGATGATCTGCCTCTAGCAGTAGTACCGCTCGGTCTCGCACTCTGAGCAGTACCCTATTCAGCGGTCTCTGGACAATCCCGAATGAAATGGTCCTACGAGCCACACTTGTAACAAGTGCGAGAAATGGATTTACCCTAACACTCTCTGAAATGCCGTCTGCCACACTGTTGACACTCAGGTTTGCTCGATCTCTCATTGCCAACACTAGTAACTGATGTAGCTTGAGAACTCACTGGTGGTCGTTCTCGTATAGAAATCCCGGTGTTAAGTTTATATCGGCTACCATCATTCTTAAACTTCTTTATTACCATCAGCGGAAATTTACCTGCAGATCTCTTTCGGAAATCTTTAGATTCAAGCTCAGCTTTTCGTTTTTCTTTCCCTAGTTCTTCAGCTTTACAAGCTCTTTCAACTAGTACAACGAACTCGTTAATCTCAAGAATGCCAACCAGAAGCTTTATGTCTTCATTTAAACCCTCTTCAAACCTCCGGCACATAGCAGCCTCCGACGAAACACATTCACGAGCGTAGCGAATAAGTCGCACAAACTTGCGCTCATATTCAGATACAGTCATACGACCCTGTTTAAGCTCAAGGAATTCTTTACGCTTAGAGTCTATGAAGCGCTGGCTTATATACTTCTTACGAAATTCCATCTGGAAGAAGTCCCAAGTAACCCTCTCTTTTAGAACAACTGACACGAGTGTATTCCACCAATAATAAGTAGAGTCCCGTAATAACGATATGGCACACTTCAGACACTCATCGGGTGTGCAGGACAACTCGTCGAAAACACGAACAGTATTATCGAGCCAAAATTTGGCTCGCTCAGCATCATCATCATCCTCGGCTCTAAATTCTTGAGCTCCGTGTTTTCTGATACGATTAACTGGAGGCTTATTTACTTTTTCAGGATTTACAATCGGGGGTACCATCGGTACTGTAGGGGGAACATTCGGATTCAGAGGTGGTTGAACAGCCGGATTGGTTCGTATATAATGACTAAACCAATCATTCATCATACTATAGAAGGCTTGTTTAGCCCCTTCTTCAGGATTACTCGCAGCTGGTCAAGATTCCTCTGGCGCGATCCCTGACACGGGTGCGGGCGCCACACTCTCGATGTCATCAGCTACAGCTCGATCGAAATCAGGATCCATTACTATATAAGAGAAACGAATACATGTGTCAGAAATCATCACATTATCATATCACAGTTCATGGCATGTATAGCTAGACTCTCACGTGCTACGTTAGTTAGAGAATCGACTAAACCGTAGCTCTGATACCAATAAAATGTAACACCTATAACCCGTATCCGTCGCCGGATTAGGGTTACGAGGCATTATTCGACCAAACACAAATCAATACACTTTTATAAAAGTTATAACTTTAATAATGTATACCAATTCATACTATCAAAGATAAACATGTATATCTCGTCCGAAATCAAAACATTGACTTACATTTCACAAATAATATCATTAACAACTAGCAATCCACTATTCCTTGGATCATTCAAAATCAAAGACAGAATAAGCATATGGTAATTGTTAATTTATTTCATTTGTATAATCAACCTTGCATTCAATTATATACCCTTTTTGGAACGTATGCCTCTGTTTCGATTTCGTACATTTTTCATTTCAATACTACCTAAGATTATACCATTGACCAATATATTTATTCCACATTAGAGTATATCATAAATATAAATATCAACCAACGCACTTATCACATAATTGCTCATCCCATTCGGCAATAACCATTATATATATAACATCCTAAACACACCTTAGCACTCATTTCTCATAACCGAATATACCTTAACATTTAACATAAGCTTAGACTCCAAACTAACGTACGGTACATGCATACAATTGTACATATATCCACTCAATTACTTTAATACACTATACATATATTGTTCAAAATCATACACATGCATTCGGACATGCTACATATATATATTTTACCAAGGTATAAAATTTCTAAAATGCTTACCACAAAATGGTACATATCTAATCATTATAATCAAGACCTATTGAACATAACACATACATTACTTCATGCATAAACAAGTCAACTCGACATAGTAAGATAGCCATTTTCGTATGGCATCCTTATACATTCACATTTTCCCCATTTAAAACATTTCAACAAATAATTTAGCCTATACATGCCATGGACCTTGGGTTCAAAAACAAAAAAAAATACCAAAAGAGATGATAATGTGATTGACTTCGACGACGATCCCCGAGCTCGAACTTCAACTTCATAATCTAATGAACAATGCATCAAACACACCAAGTAAGCTATTATAGCTTAGTAAGTTTAAGCAATTTATATTAACATCATATACTTATAATAACTTCCATATACCATCATCACATGATAAATAACTAACATACATATCATATACTTACCAAATCTTCTACTTGCATTTCAAGCTACTAAGAGTCTCAATTTAATAGGTATAATACATACCTCTAAATTTACTTACCCTTCCACACTTAATCGTTCATAAATAACATGTAATTATACACTTTTACATTTCCGTATACATAATAACATTACTCATAGACATCCTTTAACGAACCTTATACTTACACACTTGTAGATAAGATTTAGTAATGTATCGCTCACATAGAGCCGTTATTTAACACTTCTCGTAACGTGATCGCTCACATAGAGCCGTTACTTAATACTTCTCGTAACGTGATCGCTCACACAGAGCCGTTACTTAACACTTCTCGTAACGTATCACTCACATAGAGCCGTTACTTAATACTTCTCGTAACGTATCACTCACATAGAGCCGTTACTTAATACTTCTCGTAACGTATCGCTCACATAGAGCCGTTACTTAATACTTCTTTCTCAATACATTTCCACATATAGATATCATTTAGTACATATGTATAAATTCAATTCACACATTCGACTATCACTAATTAAACTCTTTGTCACTTTCGGCATTAAGGAATTAAACATAATAACATGAATTTAACATTTACATATTCATATAAATAGCTTTTATTCAACCCGATTGCTTAAAATCTTACCTCGGATAACAACGAGTTCAACTTCCCGATTAGTCGATCAACTTAGCTTTTCCTTTATCCACCCCTTTTTCCTTTGAATCTTGATCTAAACAATTTCAATTAAGCTCACTTATAAACATTTCCATTCAATTTGATCCATAAACACATAATTTTGCAAACTTATGAATTTACCCCTACTTTTACAATATATACAATTTAGTCCCTAATGCCAAACTCATCAAATATTAAAATTTAATTTTTTTCCCCTAAAGCCGAATCTTCATAAGGACTTTATAAGTCCATATATTCAACAATTTTTTTCAATTTGACCATTCAAGATAATATTTTCACAAATAATTCCCTAATTAGCTACTTTCCCCAAAACTCAAAACAAAAGATGTTCATCTAGCTCCAATCTTAATTTAATACAAAAGAAATCATCATGAAATTTAACTTATCTTCAATGGTATATTTCACATACATGACTATTGCACAAAATTAACAAATGGGTTTGAAAGTAGAATAAATAACAATCACAAAAATACAAAAATTATCAAAATTTCAAAGCATAAACTTACCTAATTAAGCCTAACCCTTACCAAAAACCCCTTGAAACTTCTTCCCTTCTTTTTCTTCCTTAGTTTCTGCCAACAAGTTAAAAAGATGAACATGCATTTGCTTTTCCTTTTGTTTTATTAAAATATACTATTTAATATATTATAAGTGTCATTATTATTATATCACATATATAATTAATATTAAAATACTTAATGGTTGCATGTTGTCTACCACTAACCACTCAAATGGAGAATATATAAATTAAGTCCACATATTAAAGGAAACAAATTAATTTAATCACTCAAATGATAAAGGCTATTTTTACCACCTTTGTAATTAAGTCCCTTGACTAAAATTAAGCATCCAAACAAACGAATTAACCTACCATATTTTAAGACATACTCAAGCACATAACATAGATATCAAATTAATAATAAAAATATTTTTCTAACTTGGATTCATGGTCCCGAAGCCACCGTTCCGATTAGGGTCGTAATTAGGCTGTTACAATGGGTGGGTTTCATGTTGATGCATTTGTTCCACATTTTGTCTGTCTGTCTGATTGCGAGATTAACAGTATATAGATCGTCGTATTCAGTCATGATGTGTCTGTTCGGGTTGTGATGATTATTTGGATATCGGATTTCCATTATGATATTTTTTATTGTGCCACTTAATTTTTGTTTTTCTGTCTTTCCGATCTCACACTAAGCTTGTGTAGCTCACCCCTCTTAGTTTATCCCTTTGCAGGTACTCTCATTTTCTGTTTCTGTAGCTGGACTCGATGTGCGGAGGTCTCGGAAGTATCACATTTTTAAAACTGGTTAGTAAAGTGTTTTCTATAAATTTGAGTTTTAGTTAAACAATTTTGGACTGTAAGTTTTGTTTTAAATACAGTGGTATGAAATTTTGTGTTAAATGCAAGTAGACGTTATTTGTATTGAACAACTGTATTTTGAGATATCGAGATTTGATAACTGATAATTTTTACGTAACCTAAATACTGTTTGTTTTCTCATTTGTTGATCCTAAATTTTCCTACGATCACTTCGGTGATCAATGTAACCTCCTGGATTCAGTCTAGACTTCTAGGCCAGGTTATAGAGCGTTATAAATGGGAGGGGCAATGGTGGGTACCATGAAGAAGATGAAGAGGGACATAGCGATTATAGAAACGGTAGTAGTAGCGACAGTGGTAATGGGAAACCACGAAATGGGAAGTGGAGACCTAACAGCTCGAAAGAGAAGAGGGGAAAGTTGAGATGCTACCTTTTTAAGGGACCGCATATGAAGAGGGATTGCCCAAAGATATCTTCAGTTTCGGCTATCAACAGGAATAATGAGCCGGAAGAGGCGAAGCCTATTGAGAAAAAGACATTGAGGGTCAATTGGATTGTGCTCATTCCTAAGAAAAGTAATGGTGGAGAAGGGTTGATGTTTGTAGACATCAACATTGCAGGTCAAAAGAGGAGTGCTCTTGTTGATATGAGAGCATCGAATTTTTTCATATAGGAAAAGGCTGCGGGTAAACTTGGTCTCTGGATTAAGAAATCGAACAGGGAAATCAAGATGGTAACTTCTGAGGAGGCCACAACTGTAGGAGTAGTTTGTAATGTGGAGCTACAAATCGACGAATGGAAGGGCAAGGAAGAATTTAAGGTAATCAAATTAGATGATTACGATTATATGCTTGGCTTAAACTTTCTTGACATTATTCAGGCAGCTCCGTATCCATAGGCCGATCAAATTCATATTGTCACCGGTCTATTAAAAAGAATGTTGTACCGGTGCATCGAGATATGAAGGTTGGGACAAAGGTGTTGTCGTCAATCCAACTAGTCGAGGATGTTTCGTATGGGAGGAACATTGACTCGATAGAACGGAATGCTAGGAAAGCCCCTTCAGAAGTGTTAGTGGCGCGCGTAAGAGATTGATATGAAGCCTGCAGATTCGACTGTGGACTCGACACATTTGGGAAAGGTGGGTTGTGCATCGGACTTCGAGGAAAAAGAAGCGATGCAGAAACAGTCGGGACGAGTAAACGCTGCGAGTAAGGTACATTGAGAACACTTTGGTAGTGTTTTGAATTGTGACTTGTTGGCTTGGCAAGGTCGTAGGGGCTTTTTTAAAGTTCATAAGTAAGAAGGCCAAGGGACTATGGGCAATACAAAGCTAATGTTTGAGAATCGAGGCGATTCAAAAGGGAACAAGTCAAAATTGGGGCAAATTAAAGCGGAGACTTCTTGCCAACGAGATGTACCAACGAGTGTAACGATTCAAGTTAAGAGGCGAGGAAGCTGAGGCAAAGGTTCTGAAAGAGGGGACAACCCGATTGCAAGACAAGTCGGGAGGAAACCAAGGCAACGAGAGAGTTCCAAGGTGAATCAAGTCAGTGCCATTCGGAAGTCGCAATGAGGGCATTGCGAGAATGGGTGGGGGAGAATGTCACGGGCCAAAGTGCAAAGCCCATGACCATGGCACAAGATGCGCCCCATAGATGTCTATCAATTAGATGGGGAACATTTAGCCCACGAGAACTGGCCCGATTCAAAGAACTGTTGGAGAAGCCTATCAAATTGAAGCCTGGTTGGCCCGATAATGAAGATTTGGCAACTTAGGCTATTTTGGTAACTAATCTTAAAAGATTGATAGAGTCATATATTGTAAAGAATATATTTGATATGGTATATCTTGTAAATCCCTAAAATCAAGGGATATAGTTAATCTCATTTGTAGATGTAAATGTGCAACAGCCTGATTTAAGGGCTAGTCGGAACAGTGGTCCCGGGACCACTAATCTGGGGTCGGAGAAAATTTATTTTAATTTTATCTTATGGGTTATAGCATGATTATAAGGGTGCATGAAAATTTTGGTGCTTTAATTTTAGCGATTTCATGCTTAATCGCGAAAAAAGACTAAATCGCATAAAGTGTGAAAGTTCTATTTTAATTGCTAGAGGTGCCAATTAGCTAAGGAATATTAATTGGAGGTCCCTAATGTACAATTAGGCCTTGTTTTAAGAGGTGGCCGGCCATAGGGGACAAAGAATTGACTTTGTCATATTGTTAGGTGAAAATTTGGTGATAAAAATTTATTTTTATAATAAAATAAAGAGAAGAAAAGATATCATCTTTTCTTTCCCTTCTCTCCACCGAAATTCTCAAGAAAAATAGCCATGGGAGCTTGAAAATTTTCAGCAACTCCTCACCTCTACAAGTAAGTCATCTTGATGACTATTTTTGATGATTTTTGTACTTTTGGAACCCCTAAAGCTTAAGCTAGCTAATGAGGGGACTATTTTGCAAAATGGTTAAGAGTCTAAGGTTTTGCCATGAGAGCAATTGAGTTGTTTTCTGCATTTTTAATGGAAGAAAATGAGTCTTAGTTGTTAGATAAAGAACTTTTGTGAAGGGTGTAACCATGAAAACACCTAAAAAGACCTTTTTTTTGTAAAGGTTGTGAAAGAAGTTGTAAATGTGTCTAATAGTTGAAATCTTGAGTTGCTATAGAAGGGAATATGAATCGGCTAGGCTTGGTTAGCAAAGAATTCGGATGAAAATTGATATACGAGCCTAGGGGCAAAATCATAATTTTGCCAAAGTCTAAGGGTAAAATGGTAATTTTGCCAAAGTAGAAATTTTAAAATGTATCTATTAGTGTGGTGATTAAATGAGTAAATTTTATTGTTCTAGATCAAAGAAAACGAGATTCGGACCTAGAACGGGAGAAAAGATAAATATGGACAAATAGGTCCATTTCTACCCTTTTCGGTATCGAGGTAAGTTCGTGTGCTAATAATGCAACTATAAGTGAAGTATTTAATATTTTGATGTTGCATGAATTGTATATTGACTCTATGAATATATTAAATACGTTTTGACGAGATGTCAAGAATTGAAAGCCTTCAATTGAATCTAAGAATAGAGGGAATGCGAATATCATGATACTATGATAATTAAGGTCCCGTGTAAGACCATATTTGGAATATGGCCTCGGTGTGAGATTTCGTATAAGACCATGTTAGGGATATGAAATCGATATGATATTTCACGTAAAACCCTATCGGGGGTATGATAGTGATATGATACTATATGTATGAGACTCAAAAGTGTTCTTTAGCATTTTGAATGATTCAACAGGTATGTCGAAAATAAGGAAGTATGTGGTTATACCATGAGAGGTACATGTATATGCCCAAAACTCACTTGAGGTGAATTCGGTATATGAGGAAACCATGGTGAGTTATGTGTAAACAACGCACCCTGATTGCATATGTTATATTTATTAATGTATTGCGTGAATGCGAATGATTATGTAGAAATCCATTTAAGAATGATAGTGTGTGAGGATATTCTCGGATGAACATTCGAAATAGGAAAATGTATGTCGATAAATATCCGTGAATGTGTAATAATGGTGGGCTATGTGCGATACCACCTTATTAATTGTTAGCGATGGGCTGTGTGCAATACCATCGCCAATATTATCAATGGTGGGCTGTGTGCGATACCACCTTATTATTTGTTACCGATGGGCTGTGTACGATACCATTGTGCTTAGTATTAATGGTGGGCTATGTGCGATACCACCTTATTAATTATTGAATGGTGGGCTGTGTGAGAAACCACCGAGTATTTATTATTATTTCGGGATGATATCGAGAAACTTGACTAAGTGAAATTTGCATGTGACTTTATGGTGATAAATGCAGGGTATAAATGCAAGTAAAGATGAACAATGTTTTATGATATGAGTTTGTGACAGGTGAAAGTTTAGAATGAGTAAGCATTATGAATGATTGAATGGGTAATCATAAGCTTAAGTGAAAATCTCATTATATTACCTTGTGGTTGAGTATAATAAATAAATGTCAATAGTTGCTTATCATTTGCATATGAACTTACTAAGAATTATTGCTTACTCCTCTTCCTTTCCTATCTCTTATAGGTTAACTTAACTAGCTCGGGTTGGAAACTGCTAGAGATGCTTTCACACTATCGAGCAGTCACTTGGGTATAAGGTTTCAATTCTTCTTGAGATATGGCATGTATAGGGATCTTATTTTTGTTTAATTAAGTCATAGTTAAAGTAGCCAACTGTGTTGGTCTAAAAGAGTTATGGGTTGGTTGTGTATAGCCATGGATGATGGCTCATATCGATTGTAATGGTGCTAGTGATAGTTTTCCCTCGTATATGGGAAGATAGTTTGATTTTCATGATTCAAATGTGATAATTCTAGAGTTATTATTGATTATTTGAGAATGTTATGTGATGATGTGTGAATGTGTGCAGGTGAGGGTGGCTAAATGGCTTGGAAAGTAGCCTTGAATTGGTCCACACGGGTAGACACGCGGGCGTGTGTCTAGACCGTGTTTGACACACGGTCAGTCCCATAGGTGTGTGACTTGGCCGTGTGTCCCCTGCATGTTAGTGTTGCAAGTCAGTTTCGACCACGAGCTAGACACACGGGCGTGTGCCTAGGCCGTGTGCCCATAATTGGTTGCTGATGTCACAAACAGAATACCCAGGTTTTTACACACGGGTGTGTCTAGGCTATGTGGAGCACACGGGCCAAGAACACGGGCGTGTGTTCGGCCGTGTGAAAACCCCTGTAGGTTCGAAAAGAAAATAATTCTACATAGGCATGGAACACGGGTGTGTGATATGTCACACGGGTGTGTCCTACTCTTCACACGGGCGTGTGGCCCAGTTTTATGTCAAAACTTTTAAAGTGTTTAAAAGTTTCAGTTTGGTCCCTCAACCTCCCGAGTATACGTAAAGGGTCTCATAGACCCATAATAGGGACATTACGAGTGTAAATGAAAAAGTTTTAATTTGGAATAAAATTTTATAGCCCAAAGTTGAATGCTCAAGCAAGTCATGTCCGGTAATGCCTCGTACCCGGTTCCGGAGTTGAATACGGGTAAGGGGTGTTACATTTAGTGGTATCAGAGGTATAGTTTAGTCGATTCTCAGACTAACCTAGCGTGTGAGAGTTTAGCTATACATGCCATATTACTACTCATGATAGTGTGATATATCCCGGCTCTAACGAGATTGTTTTGTTAAGACAAAGATGATTCCCAATCGAGCCATTTTCGATAATGGTGAAAATGATAATGAGATAATTGAAATGTGTTTATGATGTGATGAAATTCAGAAAGGTATGAATAGATGTTCATGACATGTGTGTGATAAGGTATGAAATGAGATAATCCTAGGTTGAAGAATGAGATGAAAGTTATAAGGTGATAAGCTTATCCATGTTGGTTCGATGTGCATACGGTGTTATATACTCAACCTATTTGGTTAAGTGAATATAGTGAGTAAACATAACCAGTGAACGGGATATGTGTGTATGTATAACTATTTGAATGATGTATAATCAGTATGTCCACATAGTTGAATCTCATGTGCGACTGTTAGTAGAGGATATATAATGTTTTGTTTTATGACTCTGTTATGAAGCCACAAATATTATAATAGTGTGGGAGTTAAAATGAAAAGTTAAATTAAGTAGAACGCAGGAGATGAGTACGGTCGTTCAATGATAAATTGATGAATAAGACCATGGTTGGACCATGGCAGTACATGTGATCCCATGTAAGACCATGTCTGGGACATGGCATTGGCAATGATGCGTGATTCCATGTAAGACCACGTCTGGGACCTAGCTTCGGTATGAAATCGTGTAAGACCATATCTGGGATATGGCGTCAACATCGATATAAGATCCCGTGCAAGACCATATCTAGGATATGGCATCGGCATCGACATGTGTTTCCATGTAAGACCGTATCTGGGATATGGCATTGGTATCGATATGAGATTTCGTGTAAGACCATAGCAAGGCTATGGCATCGTGACGACATGTAAGATTATAACTTGGCTATGATATTGTGATACGAGTAAGATCATAGTTGGACTATGGCAATCAAGTAAACGACGTACTCAAACTCGTAAGACGTTCTCTAATTTGATAAGTGATGGTAAGAGAAATCAGAGTTAAATGTTGAGTACTTGAATAGATATTAATATGGAGCCCACGTTAGTAAAATCTCTATTCGAAATTATGGATGATAGAAATAATGGTAACATGAGTAAATGTGAAAACTCGCTTGGAGCAAGTTGTGCAATTATAATGATATTTCATTAATGATGAATGTTAAGTCATATGTGTGTAGTCATGAGAGTCAAGTTAGAGGCTTTACGACCTCACCCCCTTACTACTGTTGATTTATAATGAGATTTTTTTTACGAGAGTCAAGTTGAATAAGTTCATGAGTATGAAATAAAAGAGTTCAGTGGCGAGACAATTAGTAATGTATATAGTGATAAAGGTAGTTAGAAGGTGCGAACAGTTTTGGGAAGAATATCTGAATGTTTTAAAGATTGTACTGGTTATGTAATGTTACGGGTAAAGAGAAAGTTGGCCTCGACTATTTGACTCAATTGAGTAGGAAGCCTAAGGTGTACTTACTGAGATCTTTCCAAATTGATGTTCATTAGTGAAAGGAATAATAAAGGAGTTTATGATGACGGAAATGGTTAGAGAAATAATATTCGAACTGTGAAAGTGTTTGATTATAACAACCATAGTTGAATGAATTATAATGACCCCTTTGAATATTCTGTATAGATATCCATTTCCCTTCAGGGGTTATGTGGTTGTTCTTTTTATGAAATTATGATTGTGCAAGAATGTTAGCGGATTGTAAAATTAGACGATATTGTTGTCGATTCAGTTGGTTCGTAATTGACACTTCTTTATCTCTTCGTAACTCTATTTTAGTATCTTGAAGTGAAGTCGGTGATAAAAATTTTATGTGAGACTATTCTTATGTTTCTGCTGATCATGGTTATCTGTAAAGTGTGTTCTTTAGGTTGTGATAGTTATATCTACCATGATTACGCTTTTAGTTTGATCATAGAAAGGTGATAATTCTAGTATAAGTAGTGAAATCACAAGTTTCAAATTGTGCGATGGATTTTTCAGGTAAGCCGAACAAAGTTAATGCATTCAATTGAGATATCCCTGTTAATCTGTACTAAGACGATAGTAAAGGTTTTGAGAAACGTAACTAGAGAATTTCAAATGATTGTGTGTTTGAAATGTATTCTCAGTGTGAAGAAAAGAGTAGATTGATGTATTGAGATATGATTCGAGTTATGTGTATATTTACACATGCTTCACACAGGGAGAATAAATTCTGTGTGTTCATGAGTAGGGAGATTGATAGTCTGAATGAGAAGATTAGATTCTAGGAAGCATAATTCAGAGATATGCTTATTGAAAATTCTAACCGGGCAACGTTAATTTCAAGTTGAAGTTTTTCTGATTGAAAAGTTATCACATTTATGAAAGTTTAAATAGTTTGTTGCAAAATGGTAAAGTCGAAAGCTATTGAAGGTACTATTAACTGAAAGTTCTAGTACTGAGTTCAGTTTAAATATAGAAAAAGAATTTATGGTATTTAGTGATGCGCTAATGAATAAATGGAAATATGTTTCAATACCAGAGTGTAAAGAGATAGTTTACATCTTTAAATGGTTAGAGTTACATCAAAAAGAATTGTTGGACTGGCGATTTAGAGACGATAACTTTTATGTCTGTGTTGTGAACTCGATGATATAATATGATCCATAGAAAAATGATATGTGATTTCTGAATCCAGATGAGTTAAAGTATCGAATGTTGCAGAAAAATATGAATGTGAGACAGTGAAAATGGCTTGAACTATTACAAGAGTATGTATAGTTATTGAAATACTTCTCGGATAGTGGACGTAGTACAGATATCTGGATGGAAAATCCCTGTCTAATCAATGCGAGTTAGTTACTCAATTGACCTTAGTTGATGATATCCTAGGTTCAGCGATGTTAATGGCTAAAGCGAGTTTTCCTTTCGAAACAAAGGAGTTCATAAGTGAGATAGTGAATGGTATTTTAAATAAGCTCCGAATGAGTTTGTTTCAGATGTTAAAATTCAGGTCGGATAAGATTTCTGTTATTATTGTTACCTTGAGATAGAATCTGCATGTTGATGAACCCAGAACTTATGCAGAAGTTTTGGTATGAGGCTCAGTAGTAGCACGTCTGCTCATTCAAGAAAAAGAAAAGGTGCAGTTATATGCATAAATGTTTTGACAATTGAGTACACATCAAGATATGAGTAAGTTTATGTTCAGAAGTAGTCGACCGGTAAAAACTGAATTTTCAGAGTGTTCAAAGCCAGGACTATTACAGACGGTGAAGATCCTAGGGAGAAAGTGTGATAAAATACTATAGATTTCGAATTTGGATTGACATGATTTTCCCAAAGAGGGGGATGTTATCCGGATTGTAGTGAATTATTCGATAAAGATCTGAATGATCATTTTAGCATGTGCAGAGTTCACATTTGTCAGATTACTGAGTATTTGTGCCCTGGAGAAAGAGTAATCTAGGTTTTAAAGTTGTGCTTCAACCTTGTGCACTACAGCTTAAAGGTTTTTGGCAAGAGAAACTTGAGGGTAAATCGATTTGTGATTTTGAAAAGTTGGTGGAAACGTTTCATGAATGTTGAAAGCAACTTCTTCTAGTAAGATTTTCGGGGACGAAAATCCCTAAGGGGGGAGAATTGTAACAGCCTGATTTAGGGGCTAGTCGAAATAATGGTCTCGGGACCACTAATTTGGGGTCAGAGAAAATTTATTTTAATTTTATTTTATGGGTTATAACATGATTATAAGGGTGCATGAAAATTTTGGTGCTTTAATTTTAGAGATTTCATGCTTAATCGCGAAAAAGGACTAAATCGCATAAAGTACGAAAGTTCTATTTTAATTGCTAGCGGTGCCAATTAGCTAAGGAATATTAATTGGAGGTCCCTAATGTGCAATTAGGCCTTGTTTTAAGAGGTGGCCGGCCATAGGGGACAAAGAATTGACTTTGTCATATTGTTAGGTGAAAATTTGGTGATAAAAATTTAATTTTATAATAAAATAAAGAGAAGAAAAGATATCACCTTTTCTTTCCCTTCTCTCCACTGAAATTCTCAAGAAAAACAGCCATGGGAGTTTGAAAATTTTCAACAATCCTCACCTCTAAAAGTAAGTCATCTTGATTACTATTTTTGATGATTTTTGTACTTTTGGAACCCCTAAAGCTTAAGCTAGCTAATGAGGGGACTATTTTGCAAAATGGTTAAGAGTCTAGGGTTTTTCCATGAGAGCAATTGAGTTGTTTGCTGCATTTTTATAGAAGAAAATGAGGCTTAGTTGTTAGATAAACAACTTTTGTGAAAAGGGTGTTACCATGAAAATACCTAAAAGGACCTTTTTTGTAAAAGTTGTGAAATAAGTGGTCAATGTGTGTAATAGTTGAAATCTTGATTGCTATAGAAGGGAATATGAATTGGCTAGGCTTGGTTACCAAATAAGTCGGATGAAAATCGATATACAATCCTAGGGGCAAAATCGTAATTTTGCCAAAGTCTAAGGGCAAAATGGTAATTTTGCCAAAGTAGAAATTTTAAAATGTATCGATTAGTGTGGTGATTAAATGAGTAAATTTTATTGTTCTAGATCAAAGAAAATGAGATTCGGACCTAGAACGGGAGAAAAGAGAAATATGGACAAATAGGTCCCTTTCTACCCTTTTCGGTATCGAGGTAAGTTCTTGTGCTAATAATGCAACTATAAGTGAAGTATTTAATATTTCGATGTTGCATGAATTGTATATTGACTCTATGAATATATTAAATACGTTTTGACGAGATGTCAAGAATTGAAAGCCGTCAATTGAATCTAAGAATAGTGGGAATGCAAATATCATGATACTATGATAATTAAGGTCCCGTGTAAGACCATATTTGGAATATGGCCTCGGTGTGAGATTTCGTATACGACCATGTCAGGGACATGGCATCGATATGATATTTCATGTAAGACCCTATCGGGGGTATGACAGTGATATGATACTATATGTATGAGACTCAAGAGTGTTTTTTAGCATTTTGAATGATTCAACAGGTATGTCGAAAATGAGGAAGTATGTGGTTATACCATGAGAGGTACAGGTATGTGCCCAGAACTCACTTGATCTGAATTCGGTATATGAGGAAACCATGGTGAGTTATGTGTAAACGACGCACCCTGATTGCATATGTTATATTTATTAATGCATTGCATGAATGCGAATGATTATTGTAGAAATCCATTTAAGAATGATAGTGTGTGAGGATATTCTCGGATGAACATTCGAAATAGGAAAATGTATGTCGATAAATATCCGTGAATGTGTAATAATGGTGGGCTATGTGCGATACCAACTTATTAATTGTTAGCGATGGGCTGTGTGCGATACCATCGCCAATATTATCAATGGTGGGCTGTGTGCGATACCACCTTATTATTTGTTACCGATGGTCTGTGTGCGATACAATCGTGCTTAGTATTAATGGTGGGCTATGTGCGATACCACCTTATTAATTACTGAATGGTGGGCTGTGTGAGAAACCACCGAGTATTTATTATTATTTCGGGGTGATATCGAGAAACTTGACAAAGTGAAATTTGCATGTGGCTTTGTGGTGATAAATGCAGGGTATAAATGCAAGTAAAGATGAACAATGTTTTATGATATGAGTTTGTGACAGGTGAAAGTTTAGAATGAGTAAGCATTATGAATGATTGAATGGGTAATCATAAGCTTAAGTGAAAATCTCATTATATTACCTTGTGGTTGAGTATAATAAATAAATGTCAATAGTTGCTTATCATTTGCATATGAACTTACTAAGCGTTATTGCTTACTCCTCTTCCTTTCCTATCTCTTATAGGTTAACTTAACTAGCTCGGGTTGGAAACCCCCGGAGATGCTTTCACACTATCGAGCAGTCACTTGGTTATAAGGTTTCAAGTCTTCTTGAGATATGGCATGTATAGGGATCTTATTTTTGTTTAATTAAGTCATAGTTAAAGTAGCCAACTGTGTTGGTCTAAAAGAGTTATGGGTTGGTTGTGTATAGCCATGGATGATGGCTCATATCGATTGTAATGGTGCTAGTAATAGTTCTCCCTCGTATATGGGAAGATAGTTTGATTTTCATGATTCAAATGTGATAATTCTAGAGTTTTAATTGATGATTTGAGAATGTTATGTGATGATGTGTGAATGTGTGCAGGTGAGGGTGGCTAAATGGCTTGGAAAATAGCCTTGAATTGGTCCACAAGGGTAGACACACGGGCGTGTGTCTAGACCGTCTTTGACACACGGTCAGTCCCATGGGTGTGTGACTTGGCCGTGTGTCCCCTGCATGTTAGTGTTGCAAGTCAGTGTCGACCACAGGCTAGACACACAGGCGTGTGCCTAGGCCGTGTGCCCATAATTGGTTACTAACGTCACAAATAGAATACCCAGGTTTTTACACACGGGCGAGGACACCGGTGTGTCTAGGCTGTGTGGAGCACACGAGCCAAGAACACGGGCGTGTGTCCGGCCGTGTGAAAACCCCTGTAGGTTCGAAAAGAAAATAATTCTACACGGGTATGGAACACAGGTGTGTGATATGTCACACGGGCTTGTCCTACTCTTCACACGGGCGTGTGGCCCAATTTTATGTCCAAACTTTTAAAGTGTTTAAAAGTTTTGATTTGGTCCCTCAACCTCCCGGGTATACATAAAGGGTCTCATAGACCCATAATAGGGACATTACGAGTGTAAATGAAATTTTTTTAATTTGGAACGAAATTTTATAGCCAAAAGTTGAATGCTCAAGCAAGTCAAGTCCGGTAATGCCTCGTACCCTATTCCGGAGTTGAATACAGGTAAGGGGTGTTACAAAATGTATCTTGACCATCGGTTTTGGGGGAGCTCAAAATAGAGAACCTCCCCCTCATTTGTACTGACTCCAGTCATTGTTTCATTATTCTTTGTGAATAAAAGAATTCTGAGAGCATTTACTCAAACACCTTGTGTGAGTTCTTTCCTGTGGCTTTCTATTGTTCTTTGTGGCTTCTTTTGGCATAAGTTTGCTTCCACTATACACATTGGTGCCTTGGAGGACTTGTAAAGGAATCCTTACTTAAGTAAAGGCTGACTTAGGCGAGTTTGGACGAACAGATCGCCTAAGGCCGCACGGATCGCGAGACGAAAGATCTAGCCCCGTGACACTTGCACAAGGTTATGCATTCATAGAATACTCATTCAACATTATCACAAACAACAGTGGATTCAAACAACTTAGAACAAACACAACAAAAATAATTCAAGCAACAAATTTTCCTCAACCACTCATAGGTAGAGTACAAAAACTCACCTTATATCCTTTGTCCTCGCCAGCTTAGCTTGTCCAAACGCCAGAGCGTCATTTGTCCTGATAGCTAAACATGAAAACCATATATATTTGGGTTAGACCAAAGGTATTCCAACCTCAAAAACTTGAATCCATTATTGTACCGAAACTTTTCAGAAATTCTTACTTCTGTTTCCTCTAGATCACGAGTACAGAGAGACTTAAGAGCTTACCAGCTTATTGAATTCTCTTCTTTCCAGGCTCAAGCCTCATATTCATCGCCCCATGTAAAGCGTCCATAACCTCCTCTTTATCGGAGAAACTATAGAAGACGTTACAAATGAGAAGGAAATTATGAGTTGATTGAGAAGAATTCCTTTCACACATACAAACAAACACACACACACACACATATCCTAATTTTGTACGGTCTCCATAGTCCACAGTAGCCATCCATTAGCAATCATTGTGTTTCTCACTATGGAACCAGTTGGTTTTGATCTAGCAGAACCAGAATTAAATTAAAAATATTTACAATCCAACCACTTAAATTTTTGAATTTTTTGGTAGAGCCCGCCAACTTAATATTTTATTCACTTAACTTCCAACTCTCCTTTCAATCTAGGACCATAGTAAAAATTAGGTGTGACAGGTGCGTTTGGTATACAAATTCTGCAATATGTAGCATCATTCATAATAGTGGAATTCATAGCCCAAGACAGAAGTAAATGATATTTGATAGTAATTGACTTTTCATAAAAGAAAATATAATGGCTATCATGAGATAAAATAGGATCATATTGGGAGAGCGAATTTATCTCAAAGAGATTAAGGATATCCTATGAGGGTAACACACTTATGACAAGGTCATTGGATGGGCACTGGTTGAGTTACTTTCGTAATGGTATGTTGTTAGGGAGAGCTCAATCAGGATACTGTAGTGGAATGACTTCGTGACTAAATGAGTTTATAATTAATAGGTGAAAAGCTGAAAATTAATTATACATTATTTGAGCTCTAATTATATATGTTCAATTGGTCCTTCCTCTAGCTCGTTGAAATCGAAAATGAATTGCATGTTGAATAAAATGAAAAGAAATGGATAAAAAAGGTAAAGTTGGAGAAATGAGAAACATTGGAAAATGAATGTGGTTTTCTCACTAAATGGAAATGACCTGAAAAATTAATTTATGGTTTTTCGAATTATTAATTCATTAATTGAAGTTAGAAATGGAATTAAAGTAATTGATCATAATGAATCTGTTGAATATAGAAATATTAAATATATTTTCTCATTGATTTTTTTACCGTAAAGTTACCATGATTTTAATGGAATTAGAATTAAGTTGAGAAAATTATTTAATTAGGAAATTAATTAATTAATTAAAATTAATTTATGATTATTTTGGAAAATAGAAAAACATTTATTGAGTTGGATTGAATTATGAAGTGTTGGGTTAAAAGTCCAAGAAGTGCTCATAATTGGACCGATATGGGAGAGGCCCAAAAGCCCCTCATGTTAATACATGGGATGACAAACCCAAGTATATTTAACTAGGGTTGCCACCCCTCTTTCTTTTAGTTGGAATAGGATCTTGTTTTTCTATTGAGATAGACTTCTACTAATTCTAAAAGGGTTTCACTTCTTCTCCCTAATTGATGGCACTGGTAGGACTAAATATATACAACTTTGAGATATTGTTATTCTGCTCAGAAATAGTGAGAATTCATTTTCTAAGTATAATTTTCATTTTTTCAAAACAACAATTCTACCGATTTTAGTAAGAGAGAGTTTTTTTCTTTCCCACTAAAAGTAAAGTAAATAACTTTTGGTTTTGTGTTTGATTCAAATTTGTTCGAGCACACACTCGAAGCAATTCTGCAACACCACTTACCGTATTCAAGCCGGAATAGGGTTTGAGGCATTACCTAACTGATCTTTCTTAAACATCTTGATAGGGGTTATAAAATTTCGTTTAAACTAATCACTTGTACATAATCGGCCTAGGAGGCCCTACACATACTTCCGAGAGGTACCGGAACTATCCTGGGAACTTTTACGAATTCGAGAAACTTCTCAATAAAACAGGGGCCACACGCCCATGTGAAGTGGGACACGCCCGTGTATAAAATCATGAGTATTCTGTTTGTGTCACACGACCTAGGCACACGCCTGTGTGACTAGCCCGTGGGCGACACTGACTAATTTCACACGGCCTTGACACGCCCGTGTGCTTCAGCCGTGGGCGAATTAAATTCCAAATGTAAAGTGCAGACTTCACACGGCTTGAGCACACGCCCATGTGCTAGCCGTGCCTCCCACATGGTCTTGACACACGCCCGTGTGTCTACCCACGTGGACAATTATCAGGCTATCTACCAAGCCCTTGCCACTCTACATTGCACACATACAAATTCCATTACAAAAACTCCACATATCATCAATTACAAATCTTGGATTAAAGACATTTAATTCATACAATGAATTCTTCATCCCAAACACAAGGGAGAACCGTTTCCAATACAATTACAATCTACTTAAGCCATCATCTATGGCTATTCACAACCAAAACATAACTCACTTACGCCAACACATTTGACTATATTAACTATGACTTAGTCAACTTTAAAAGAGGTCCCTATACATGCCATGACTCAAAAGAACTTGAAACATCATACCAAGCTTCTACTCGATAGTGTGAAAACATCTCCTGACCTCAACCCGAGCTAGTTAAAATAACCTATAAGAGATGGGAAAAAAAGGAGTAAGCAATAATGCTTAGTAAGTTCATCTGCATATAACTGACAAATACTGATATTCATTGAATATATACAACTGCAAGGTATTATAATGATTTTTTTCTCATAAACTCATGGTTACTTACTCAACTATTCTTGAAGCTCACTCATTCTATCTCTTACCACATTCTTACCATGCCTCAAGCCAACTGCTCGTGTTAATTAGCATACATTCCTGCACTGGTCACCACATGATCATGTAGAACAACACATCCATCATTTTCAATAAGCCACCCATACTACCAAACTCTCGGTGGTTTCGTACTCAGCCCTCCATTGATCTCTAGTAGGGTGGCATCGCACATAGCCCGCCCATCATTTATAAGCGATGGTATCGGACACAGCCCATCAATAACTAATTAATCAGGTGGTAACGCACACAGCCCACCGATAATAATATGGTTGATGGTATCGCACACAGCCCATCACTAACCATTAATAAGGTGATATCACACATAGCTCACCATTATTATACATTCATGGATAGTTATCCACATGTATTTATCTATTTCAAATGTTCATCAGAGAACATCCTCACACACTACTATTCTTACTTAACTTTCTACGATACTAGTTCGCATTCACGCAATGCATCAGTAAATCTATCTCATGCAACTAAGGTGCTTTGATTACAAATAACCCACTAGGAGTTCATCATATACTGAATTCATCTCAATTCAATTCTAACACACACTTGTGTTTCTCGTGGTGCAACCACATACTTTTTCATTTTCGACATACCCGTTGAATCACTTAAATTGTTAAATGACTGTTACAGCCCGATTTAGGGCCTAGTCAGAATAGTGGTGTGAGACCACAAATCTGAGTTAGTAAATTGAGTTCTTAAGGTTTATGACATGTTTGCATGATAGTATTAAAGTTCCATGTAGAAATTTTGTGAAATTGACATGGAATGGTCAAATAGGACTAAATTGCAAAAGTTACAAAATATGAGTTTCTAGAAGCTTTTTGTATGAAATAGCTTTAGAATATTAATTAGAAGTCCTTAAATAGAAATTTTCCCAAATTATAATTTTTTGGACAAAAATGGACATGAGTTAGTAAATTGTAAATTTTTAAAGAGAAGGGCATTTTGGTCATTTACCAATTAAATTATTAAAATAGGAAAAAGATGATAAAAATTTCATTCATCTTCTTCCTTGGTGCCGAAAATTTGAAGAACCCCATAGCTAGGGTTTGTTCATCTTTCAAGCTTGCTAGTAAGTTCATCTTAGCCCCGTTTTTAATATTCTTCGTATTTTTAAAGTTCTCGTATT
This sequence comes from Gossypium sturtianum, assembly GCA_025698515.1. Lineage (NCBI taxonomy): Eukaryota > Viridiplantae > Streptophyta > Magnoliopsida > Malvales > Malvaceae > Gossypium > Gossypium sturtianum. The sequence goes on from CM046943.1 coordinate 46,613,767, forward strand.
ATGAATTAGCTATTTTTAGCTATAAAATGAGCTAAGATGCATGTTCAAAAATCTACCCAATAGTGACATGCTTGTAAAATGATATTTTATGGAAGTTTATGAGAGTTTGACGTTAGATAAACATCTTTTCCTTAGTGAATTTCATGAAAAATGATAGTATGGACTAATTTGTAATAGTTATGAAATTGGTCATACCTATTAGAAATAGTGAGAATTGATGATTGTTATAGTAGAGAAAATGAATCAGCTAAGTATGATGTTTAAGAAAGTTAAATGAGAATCATTTTACGAGCCTAGGGGCAAAAGTGCAAATATGAGAGTTTAGGGGCAAAATAGTAATTTTTCCAAAGTATGAGTTAAGAGTAAATTTAGTCAATGTGAGTATTAAATGATCTAATTATTATTATAGATCAAGAAAAACAAATCCCGGATCGAAACCGAGGCAAGAACAAAGTTGAGGACTAAATTGCATATCTACACACATTTTGTATATTGAGGTAAGTTTGTATGTTTTCTAAGCTTTATGATTAATATCATTGAATTGCTTAGTATAATGTAGAATATATTTTAATTCCATGAGATTGTTTAATGCTATGTTAAACAAAGAAATCAATGAGATCAAGCATGAGAAAGTCCCGATTGAAGTTGAATTACTTAGGATACTCGATCTATCACATGAAATGAGAAATTCCGTATAAGACCAAGCCAAGGCATGGCATCGGCAATCAAGCAAGTTATCATGTAAGACCAAGACAAGTCTTGGCATTGAAGTGTTATTATGAGATGAAGACCCATATAAGCCCAAGCCAAGGCATGACATTGGTGAGTCTCCAAGCAAAGTTATCATGTAAGTCCAAGACAAGTCTTGGCATTGAAAAGCTATAAAGAGATAAAGATCCCATGTAAGTCCAAGCCAAGGCATGGCATTGGTGAGTAACAAGAAAGATTTCATGTAAGTCCAAGCCAAGGCTCGGCATTGACAAGTAAAGATACCAAGTAAGACCATGTCGAGACATGGCAATGGTAAGTTCCCAAGGGAACTCATAAGGAAGACTTCGTGTAAGCCCATGTCAAGACATGGCATCAATACCAAGTAAGAGATCCCATGTAAGACTATATCAAGGATATAGCATTGGCATCAAGACACATGTGTTTTGAGATTTAGTATCCTCTATTATTCATAGTAATTCATCGGGCAAAAGAGTAAAGATTAAATGAGAAAGTAAGAAAGTTAAGTAAGTAAAGTTATTATCAAGTTATGCTAGTCGAGTTAATTAAGAGTATTATTCATGATATGAATGATGAAGTTGAGATTATGCTTATCATAGTAAAGTATACTGATCTATGTGATCAAGTGATACAGTATCTTGTTCTGCGTCATGAGCATGAGAATAGTAAGTACCATGAGATATGTATGAATCGGTAAGAGTAAGTAAGCTTAAATACTTGAGATTTCATAATGCCATTGTTTATGATGAATGGTTAATGTTAAGCAAATATATTGCTATGAGAATTACATGCAAACTTACTAAGCTAAATGCTTACGTCCTTTATTCTTTCTTTCCATGTAGTCCCGCCAAGCTAATCTCTCGTGGATCATCGTCACCGAGCTCGGAGCACACTATCAATCGCTATTTTGGTATAGCCAAGTTGTTTATATTAAGTATGGCATGTATAGGAAAAATTTCATTTTGAGTTATGTTTTTCAACTAGCCAAAGTGTTGGCTATCAAGCTTAGTATTCTTTTTGTATATGGCCAAAGAGATGAGTCATGAATGATTAAGTATGTATGTTTTAATCTATCAATGAATTATGCATCCTTGTTCGTGTTAGATGTAATACTTAAGTTGCTGAATTGAGCATGAGTTTGGTCTTGATTTCAGGGTGGCAATTGGCTTGGTAAATAGCCTCTAAGTGTCCACACGGATGGACACACGGGCGTGTGTCTAGGCCGTGTGCACCCTGCACCTTTGTATCTTAAGTCAGAATAGACCACGGGCTAATCCTACGGTCGTTTGTTTAGACCGTGTGTGATACACGGTTAGAACATGGGCGTGTGCCCCGGCCGTGTGAACAAGTCAGTATATCAAGGTATAGCACACGGTTTCAGTCCACGGGCGTGTTAAGACCGTGTGAGATTAGTCAGTGTCGACCACGGTTGGGAGACATGGGCGTGTCTTAGGGGTACACGGGCGTGCCCCAAGCCACATGGGCGTGTGACCCCTGTTTCGAGGAAAAGTTCCCGATTGTATTTCGAAAGTTCTCAGATATGTGTTTAAGGCCTCATAGGCCCATGATATGTACGTTTTGACTAAGAAAGAAGAGTTTCTATTTTGGATCAAAATTTTACAGCCCGTAAGTACATGTTTAAGTGAGTTCAAGCATGGTAATGTCTCGTATCCAGTCTTAGCCTTGGACTCGGGTATGTAGTGTTACATTTAGTGGTATCAGAGCTACGGTTTAGTCGGTTCTAGGACTAACGTAGTACGAGCACGAGTCTAGCTATACATGCCATACGTAAGAATGTTTTTATAATGATAGTGTGACGACTCCTGGCGACTTAAATTATGTTTATACATTTAGTAAATGGATCCCGATAGAGCTGTGGCAGATGACGTAGAAAGTAATGCACCGGCTCCGCCGAAGGGACGGTCTTAGAACGAGAATGAGAATAGACCCACTACGGTGAGTCAAGAAGGAGGAGAAGAGGCTAGAGAAGCCTTCCTCCATATGATGAATACATGGTATATAGAGTTCATTCGTGCACGAACCCGAATCGCAACCCCTCCACCCCACCTATTCCTCAACCTATCCCAAGAGCCTCAAGTAGTAGTAGGTGGTAAGAGGAGAGAAGCCTCCAGTTGATAGAATAAGGAAACATGGGGCGAGAAGAATTTCGGGCTAGAAAAGTTGATGATCCGTAAAAGTCGAATTACAGTTAGAAAATACCATCGGTATTTAATGAGTTGTCATGCACATCGAGGAATGCATGAAGTGTGTAGTCTCTCTTTTAAGAGATTTTGCCTATCAATGGTGGAACACATTGGTGTCACGTGGTACCGAGGAAAAGGTCACATGGGAATTCTTCCAAGAAGAGTTCAAGAAAAAGTATATCAGATCAAAGGTTCGTGGACCGAGAAAAGAAAGGAATTTCTAGAGTTAAAGCAAGGCAAGATGTCTGTGGATCGATTATGAGCGTGAGTTTGTACGGCTCAGCAAATACGCTCGAGAATGCGTGTCCACCGAGGCCATCATGAGTAAGAGATTTGAAGACGGGCTAAATGAGGACATCAAATTATTTGTTACTGTCCTAGAACTGAAAGAATTCGTTGTGCTAGTAGAGAGGGCTTGTAAAGCCAAAGAACTAGTAAAGGAGAAGAGAAAGTCTGAAATAGAGTCTCGTGACTCTAAAAAGAGACAGTGGAATAAGTCATTCCAGTCCACATCCAAGAAGTCAAGAGATTTCTCCACCCGATCGGCTACTTCCACTGGGCTTTTAAGGAAGGACAAGAGTAAGCAGTATTCAGGAAGTAAGGCACAGACAACCTCAGTTGCTAGTGTGGGGAACATCCGATCGGATAGACCCAAATGCCCACAGTGTGGCAGACGTCATTTTGGATAATGTCAAGCACATGAAAATGCATGTTTCAGATGTGGTTCCCAAGACCACTACATACAAGATTGTCCAGAGACAATGAAAGAAGATAGAGCTCAGAACCCGAGATCCGGGAGTGTAGTCAGAGGAAGACCGCAAAGGAACCCAGGAAGTGAGGCAAGTGGAAGGGGTAACCCTAGAGAGCAGGCTGCGAGACCCGAGGGTAGGGAGCCTACGAGGACTTTTGCCATTCGCACTCACGAAGAGGCATCTTCTCCTGATGTTATTACGGGTACCTTTTCTCTTCATGATGTTAAAGTTATTGCTTTAATAGATCCCGGATCCACACACTCTTACATTTGTATGAAACTAGTATTCAGTATGAATATGCCTATAGATTCTACAGAATTTACGATTAAGGTGTCTAATCCTTTAGGCAAGAGTGTGTTAGTTGATGAAGTATGTAAAGATTGTCCATTAATGATTAGAGGTCATTACTTTAAACCAAATCTTATGTTGTTACCATTTGATGAGTTTGGCATCATTCTTGGTATGGACTGGTTGACCACTCATGATGTAATAGTTAATTGTGGGAAGAAATATATTGAGACGAGATGTGAGAATGAGGATATTCTCCATATAGAATCAGATGAGCAAAGTAAATCACCTGTAATGATTTTTCACATGAAGGCACAGAGATACATAAGAAAGGGGTACGAGGCATATTTGGCCTTTGTGATGAATGATAAAGAAACAGAGTTAAAGATTGAGTCAGTACCGATAGTATGTGAGTACGTGGATGTTTTTCCCGAAGAATTACCAGGACTACCCCCAGTAAGAGAGATTGAGTTCGGCATTGAACTGGCTCCCGGTACTGTACCAATATCTATTACTCCTTACAGAATGGCTCCAACGGAGTTAAAGGAGTTGAAGTCACAGTTGCAAGAGTTGACAGATAAAGGCTTTGCTAGGTCAAGTTGTTCTACCTGGGGTGCTCCAGTTTTATTTGTGAAAAAGAAAGATGGCACCATGAGATTGTGCATAGATTACCGTCAGCTTAATAAAGTGACGGTGAAGAACAAGTACCCATTGCCTAGGATCGATGATTTGTTCGATCAATTGAAAGGAGCCACTGTGTTCTCCAAAATAGACTTGAGATCAGGGTACTATCAGTTAAGAGTAAAGGAATCAGATGTGTCTAAGATAGCTTTTCGAACAAGGTATGGGCATTATGAATTTTTAGTCATGCCTTTTGGTTTGACCAATGCTCCTACAGTATTCAAGGACTTAATGAACCGCATTTTTAGACCATACCTCGACAAGTTTGTAGTTGTTTTCATTAACGACATACTGATTTATTCTCGAGATGAGATTGAGCATGCTGAGCACCTACAAACAGTTTTACAGATTCTACGAGAAAATCAGTTGTATGCCAAGTTCAGTAAAAGCAAATTTTGGCTCAAGAAAGTAGGATTTCTGGGACATATTGTCTCGAGAGAAGGAGTTCGAGTAGACCCCAGTAAGATTTCGGCTATTATGGACTGGAAGCCACCGAAGAATGTCTCTGAGGTTAGAAGTTTCCTAGGCCTAGCCAGCTATTATAGACGATTCATCAAGGGGTTTTCTATTATTGCAACCCCGATGACTAAATTGTTACGAGAAAAATGTGAAGTTTGAGTGGACAGAAAGATGCCAACAAAGTTTTGAGAAACCGAAGCGATGTTGTGAAGCTCCAGCTTTAGTACAACTGAGAGCAGGAAAGAATTTGTGATTTACAAATGATGCATCCTTAAATGAATTAGGTGTGTGTACTTATGCAAGAAGGCAAAGTGATTGCTTATGCCTCAAGACAGTTGAAGCCTCATGAGAAGAATTATCCGACCCACGATCTAGAGTTGGCTGCCATAGTCTTCGCATTGAAGATATGGAGACACCACCTATATGGTGAGAGATGTCAGATTTTCACCGATCACAAAAGTTTGAAGTACTTGATGACGCAGAAAGAGTTGAACTTAAGGCAGCGGAGATGGTTAGAGTTGATAAAAGACTATGAGATGGTCATTGACTACCATCCCGGGAAGGCGAATGTGGTCACCGACGCTTTGAGTAGAAAGTCCCTATTTGCATTAAGGGAAATAAATTCATGGATGAGTTTATCCACTAATGGTTCTATTCTAGCTGAGTTGAAAGCTAGACCAGTATTCCTCTAAGAGATTTTTGAGGCTCAGAAAGAAGATAGTGAATTGCAAGTCAAGAGAGCTCAGTGCGAGACAGATGTTGAGTCTGATTTCCGGATTAGTCCCAATGGAAGTCTGATGTTCAAAGATAGAATTTGTGTACCGAGAAAGGACGAGCTTATTCAGGGAATTTTGCATGAGGCACATAACGGATGTTTATCTGTACATCCGGGTAGTACCAAAATGTTTAGTGACTTAAAGCAACAGTGTTGGTGGCCGAGAATGAAGAAAGATATTTCAGAGTTTATTTCCAAATGCTTGATTTGTCAGCAAGTAAAGGCTGAACACCAAGTACCTTCGGGTTTGCTTCAACCTATTTTTGTTTCGGAGTGGAAATGGGACCGTATTACTATGGATTTTGTAACGGGTTTACCATTATCTCCGAGCAAGAAAGATGCTGTATGGGTTGTAGTTGATAGACTCACGAAGTCAGCTCATTTCTTACCTGTACGAGTTGATTACTCACTAGACAAGTTGGAAAACTTGTATGTGTCAGAAATAATAAGGCTTCACGGTGTTCTGTTGTCAATTATCTCGGATAGAGATCCGAGGTTCACATCTAGATTTTGGAAGAAGTTGCAAGAGGCCTTGGGTACAAAGTTGAAGTTTAGTACCGCTTTTCATCCTCAAACTAACGGTCAGTCGGAGAGGTTAATTCAAGTACTGAGAGGATATGCTCGGATGTTGTATTCTTGAATTACGAGGTAGTTGGGAAAAGTTTCTCCCATTGGTAGAGTTTGCCTACAATAATAGTTTTCAATCGAGTTTAAAGATGGCGCCTTATGAGGCTCTATATGGGCATAAGTGCGAACGCCTTTATTTCGGATCGAACTCAAGGAAAACCAAATTCACTGGGTTGATTTGGTTAGAGAAGTGAAGAGAAAGTGAAAGTGATACGAGAATGTTTAAAAGTGCACCAGAGATAGACAGAAGTCCTATTCGGACTTAAAGAGAAAAGAGATAGAGTATCAAGTCGAGATAAATTTTTCTCGGAAAGTGTCACCATGGAGAAAAGTTCTCGATTTGGCCGAGAAGGCAAGTTGAGTCCACGCTTTGTTGGACCGTATGAGATTACCGAAAAGTTGGGCGGTAGCTTATCGATTGGCTTTGCCATCAGAGTTAGAAAAGATTCACGATGTGTTTCACGTGTCCATGTTGCGACGCTACCGATCAGATCCTTCACATGTAATTACCCCGTCAGAGATAGAGATTCATCCCGACATGACTTATGGTGAAGAACCAATTAAGATTTTAGCTCGGGAAGTCAAGCAGCTAAGAAATAAAAGTATTGCCCTGGTAAAAGTATTGTGGCAAAGACATGGAATAGAAGAAGCTACGTGGGAACCAGAAAAGAGCATGAGAAACCAGTATCCAAACCTGTTTGCTGGTAAGATTTTCGAGGACGAAAATTCCTAAGAGGGGGAGAATTGTAACAGCCCGATTTAGGGCCTAGTCGGAATAGTGGTGCGAGACCACAAATCTGAGTTAGTAAATTGAGTTCTTAAGGTTTATGACATGTTTGCATGATAGTATTAAAGTTCCATGTAGAAATTTTATGAAATTGACTTGGAATGGTCAAATAGGACTAAATTGCAAAAGTTGCAAAATATGAGTTTCTAGAAGCTTTTTGTATGAAATAGCTTTAGAATATTAATTAGAAGTCCTTAAATAGCAATTTGCCCAAATTATAATTTTTGGACAAAAATGGACATGAGTTAGTAAATTGTAAATTTTTAAAGAGAAGGGCATTTTGGTCATTTACCAATTAAATTATTAAAATAGGAAAAAGATGACAAAAAATTCATTCATCTTCTTCCTTGGTGCCGAAAATTTGAAGAACCCCATAGCTAGGGTTTGTTCATCTTTCAAGCTTGCTAGTAAGTTCATCTTAGCCCCGTTTTTAATATTTTTCGTATTTTTGAAGTTCTTGTATTATGAATTAGCTATTTTTAGCTATAAAATGAGCTAAGATGCATGTTCAAAAATCTACCCAATAGTAACATGCTTGTAAAATGATATTTTATGGAAGTTTATGAGAGTTTGATGTTAGATAAACATCTTTTCCTTAGTGAATTTCATGAAAAATGATAGTATGGACTAATTTGTAATAGTTATGAAATTGGTCATACCTATTAGAAATAGTGAGAATTGATGATTGTTATAGTAGAGAAAATGAATCAGCTAAGCATGATGTTTAAGAAAGTTAAATGAGAATAATTTTACGAGCCTAGGGGCAAAAGTGCAAATATGAGAAAATTTAGGGGCAAAATAGTAATTTTGCCAAAGTATGAGTTAAGAGTAAATTTAGTCAATGTGAGTATTAAATGATCTAATTATTATTATAGATCAAGAAAAACGAAGCCCGGATCGAAACCGAGGCAAGAACAAAGTCGAGGACTAAATTGCATATCTACACACATTTTGTATATTGAGGTAAGTTTGTATGTTTTCTAAGCTTTATGATTAATATCATTGAATTGCTTAGTATAATGTAGAATATATTTTAATTCCATGAGATTGTTTAATGCTATGTTAAACAAAGAAATCAATGAGATCAAGCATGAGAAAGTCCCGATTGAAGTTGAATTACTTAGGATACTCGATCTATCACATGAAATGAGAAATTCCGTATAAGACCAAGCCAAGGCATGGCATCGGCAATCAAGCAAGTTATCATGTAAGACCAAGACAAGTCTTGGCATTGAAGAGTTATTATGAGATGAAGACCCATATAAGCCCAAGCCAAGGCATGGCATTGGTGAGTCTCCAAGCAAAGTTATCATGTAAGTCCAAGACAAGTCTTGGCATTGAAAAGCTATAAAGAGATAGAGATCCCATGTAAGTCCAAGCCAAGGCATGGCATTGGTGAGTAACAAGAAAGATTTCATGTAAGTCCAAGCCAAGGCTTGGCATTGACAAGTAAAGATACCAAGTAAGACCATGTCGAGACATGGCAATGGTAAGTTCCCAAGGGAACTCATAAGGAATACTTCGTGTAAGCCCATGTCAAGACATGGCATCAATACCAAGTAAGAGATCCCATGTAAGACTATATCAAGGATATAGCATTGGCATCAAGACACATATGTTTTGAGATTTAGTATCCTTTGTTATTCATAGTAATTCATCGGGCAAAAGAGTAAAGATTAAATGAGATAGTAAGAAAGTTAAGTAAGTAAAGTTATTATCAAGTTATGCTAGTCAGAGTTAATTAAGAGTATTATTCATGATATGAATGATGAAGTTGAGATTATGCTTATCATAGTAAAGTATACTGATCTATGTGATCAAGTGATACAGGTATCTTGTTACCGTACGAGCATGAGAATAGTAAGTACTATGAGATATGTATGAATCAGTAAGAGTACGTAAGCTTAAATACTTGAGATTTCATAATGCCATTGTTTATGATGAATGGTTATAGTTAAGCAAATATATTGCTATGAGAATTACATGCAAACTTACTAAGCTAAATGCTTACGTCCTTTATTCTTTCTTTCCATGTAGTCCCGCCAAGCTAATCTCGTGGATCATCGTCACCTGAGCTCGGAGCACACTATCAATCGCTATTTTGGTATAGCCAAGTTGTTTATATTAAGTATGGCATGTATAGGAAAAATTTCATTTTGAGTTATGTTTTAAAACTAGCCAATATGTTGGCTATCAAGCTTAGTATTCTTTTTGTATATGGCCAAAGAGATGAGTCATGAATGATTAAGTATGTGCGTTTTAATCTATCAATGAAGTATGCATCCTTGTTCATGTTAGATGTAATACTTGAGTTGCTGAATTGAGTTTGGTCTTGATTTCAGGGTGGCAATTGGCTTGGTAAATAGCCTCTAAGTGTCCACACGGATGGACACATGGGCGTGTGTCTAGGCCGTGTGCACCCTGCACCTTTGTATCTTAAGTCAGAATAGACCACGGGCTAATCCCACGGCCGTTAGTTTAGACCGTGTGTGATACACGGTTAGAACATGGGCGTGTGCCCCGGCCGTGTGAACAAGTCATTATATCAAGGTATAGCACACGGTTTCAGTCCACGGGCGTGTCAAGACCGTGTGAGATTAGTCAGTGTCGACCACAGTTGGGAGACATGGGCGTGTCTTAGGGGTACACGGGCGTGCCCCAAGCCACATGGGCGTGTGACCCCTATTTCGAGGAAAAGTTCCCGGTTGTATTCTGAAAGTTCCCGGATATGTGTTTAAGGCCTCATAGGCCCATGATATGTACGTTTTGACTAAGAAAGAAGAGGTTCAATTTTGGAACAAAATTTTACAGCCCGTAAGTACATGTTTAAGTGAGTTCAAGCATGGTAATGTCTCGTATCCAGTCTTAGCCTTGGACTCTGGTATTGGGTGTTACAATGACACTTTTGAGTTTCATACACGTAATGTCACACTGACATCATACCCCGATAGGGTCTTACATGAATTAACATATCGATGCCATGTCCGCGACATGGTCTTATACGAATTCTCACACCGAGGCCATATTCCAATATGGTCTTACACGGGACCTTAACTAGCACCGTATCACACTAATTACATTTCCACTATTCCTGGATTAAATCAAGACTTTCATGTCTTGACATCATATCAAAACATATTTAATGTACACATAGAGGAAATAACCAATTTATACAACATCGAAATATTGCAAATGCTTCACTCAAGGTTGTAAAATTTAACACATGAACTTACCTCGATGCCGAAAAGGGTAGAAAGGGACCTTTTTGCCCACATTTCTCTTTTCTCTCGTTCTAGGTTCGAATCTCATTTTCTTCAATCTAGAGCAATAGAATTTACTCATTTAATCACTTATGAATCATAATACATCATAATCTACACTTAGGAAAAATGACTATTTTGCCCCTAGGCTCGTAAATCACTTTTCATCAAATTTTCTTATTAAACAAGCCTAGCTGAACATTTAATCCTCTTACAACTATCCACAATTCAAACTATTTCATGCATAATGAACAAACTACAACATTTGCATCTTAGTCCAAAATTAGGTGTTTTCATGACAACACCTTTCACAAAAGTTGTTTCTTATCTTTCTAACATTCATTTTCTTCCATAAAAATTCAGAAACCTACATAAACTCTCTCATGGCAAGTCCCTAGACTTTCAACCATATTGCAAATTAGTCCCCTCATTAGCTAGCTTAAGCTTTGGGGACTCCAAAAGTACAAAATTTATCAATTAAAATCATTAAAATCACTTACTTGATTGAAGAAAAGCTTGCTGAAATTTTCAGCTTCAAGAACCCCCATTCTTGCTTGTATTTTCGGTGGAAGAAGAGAAGAAAATAAAAAGATGATAGCTTTTTGCTTATTTCATCTTATTTTATTCATTTTCCACCTAATTTTCACTAATTTTGACCAAAATTAAATGCTCTTGTCCCCTATGTCACATGGCCGGCCAACTCACTTAAAACAAGGCCAAATTTCACATTTGGGTCCTCCAATTGATATTCTATAGCTATTTGGCACCTCTAGCAAATAAAGTAGAACTTTCGCACTTTATGCGATTTAGTCCTTTTTCGCGATTAAGCAAGAAATCGCTAAAATTAAAGCATCAAAATTTTCATGCACCCTTATAAACATGTTATAACACATAAAATAACATGAAAATATTTTTCTCTAACCTCGGATTAGTGACCCCGGGATCACTGTTCCAACTAGCCCCTAAATCGGGCTGTTACAATTCTCCCCCTTAGGGATTTTCGTCCCCGAAAATCTTACCAGGGGAAATTTCTTTTAACATTCCTGAAACGTTTCCACCTACTCTTTAAAATCAAAAAATCGACTTATCCTCAAGTTTCTCTTGCCAACAACCTTTAAGCTATAATACACAAGGTCGAAGCGTAACTTGAGACCTAGGTTATTCTTCCTCTAGGGCATATACTCAGTAATCCACCAATTTGGAACTCTGTACTTATCCAATTGATCATTCGGATCTTTACCGGTTGATCCACTACAACTTGAATGACATTCCCCTTCTTGGGAATTTTGTCAAACCAAATTTGAAATCTATAAGGTTTTATCTCACTTTCCCATTAAAGCATTCACCGACTGTGATAGTCTTGACTTGTACACTTTGAAAACTCAGCTTTTAGTGATCAACTACTTCTGACCATAAACTCAATCATATCGTGAAATGTACTCTATTGTCAAAACATTTATGCACATAACTGTACTTTCTTATTCTTGCATTAGTAGATATGCTACTACTGAATCTCATACCAAAACTTCTGTATAAGTTCTGGATTCATCATCATTCAAATTCTATCTCAAGGAAACATCAACAACGGAAATCTTATCCAACCTAGATTTTATCATCTTAAATAAACTCATTCAGAGCTTATTTAAAATACCATTTACTAAATCACTTCTGAACTCCTTTTTTTTGAAAGAAAGACTCGCTATAGTCATTAACCTCGCTGAAACTAGGATGTTACCAACTAAGGTCAACCAAGTAACTAACTCGCATTGCTTAACATGGATCTTTCATCCGGACATCCGTATTTTATGTCTACTATCTGAGAAGTATTACAATAACTATACACACCTTTGTAATGGTTCAAGCCGTTTCCACTATTTCATTTTCAAAATCTTCTGCAGCGTAAGATACTCTAACTCATCAAAAGTCAGAAAATACATATCAATTTTTCCATGGATCATTTCATAACATCTAACTCACTACACAGACACAAAGCGTGATCGCCTCGGATCACCAATCGCAAACTCTTTTTCTCGATTGCATCAACTCGATACTAGAACTTTCAATTAATAGTTCCTTCTATAGCTTTCAACTCGACCATCACGGTTTGAACATTTCCATGAGCATACCTTTGTATCATGCTCCCTACTCACGTATACACAGAATTTTATTCTCCTTATTAATTCATGCGTAAATATACACAAAACTTGAATCACATTTCAATACATTAATCTACTCTTTTCTCCACACTGAGAACATTTTTCAAGCACACTCTCATCTGAGTTTCTCTTGCTATGCTAATCTAAAACCTTTACCATCGTCATATTTCACGATAGCAGGGACATCTCGATCGAATCCATTAACTCTATTCGGCTTACCCGAAAACCAATCACACGACGTGAAACTTGTGATTTCACATCTTATACTAGAATCATCTCCAAATTCCCCCTCGAAGCACCCGAATAGGGTTACGAGGAGATAAAGGAATGTCAATTTCAATTAACTAAATCGACAACTGTTTAGTCTGATTTTTTTTCAGTCAGTTAACATTCTCACATAATCATAATTTATGAGAAGAACAACTACATCAATCCTAAAAGGCAAAAATTATTTATACATAATACCCAAAGAGATCATTATAACCCATCCATGGCATTAACTAACCATGCACAGATCACAGGCTTCAAGCCAACTTACTCATACTTGCCCTTTATTTAGCACATACCGTGCCACACATCGTACTCGTTTCTTCTTGACTCATTCACGAGTGCCTGTATTCGCCCATTCGCATGGCTTTAGTACAATTCTCATTTCTACCTCTAGACTCATCTATCTGTCCCATTGATCACTAGGGATAATCGAAGACGCATATTCATCATCATTCATATAGGTACGAAACTAATGCCACATCCCCGATGTGGTCTTATATGGAGTCACCTCTAAATGCCAATGCCATATCCTCGATACGGTCTTACATAGAACTCATGTCGATGCCGATGCCATATCCCAGATATGGACTTATACGGGATCTTGTAATTCAATGTCGATGCCATATCCCAGATATGGTCTTATACACGATCGTACTTAGATGTCGATGCCACATCCCGGACGTGGGCTTATACAAGATCTTTCTTTAGTGCCGAAGCCATGTCCCAGACACGGTCTTATACGGGATCACATGTATTGCCAAGGTCCTACCATGGTCTTATTTATCAATTTATCATTAAACTACCGTACTCATCTCCCGCATTCTACTTAGTCAAACTTCTCAGTTTAATTTCCACACCATAATATGTGTGGCTTCATAACAGAGTCATAAAACAAAAAATCATGCATTCTCTACTTTAACAGTCACATGTGAGATTTAACCATGTGGACATATTTATCATACATCATTCAAACAGTTGTACATATACACATATCCCATTCTCTGGATAAATTACTCGTTATAAGCACTTAACCCAATAGGTTAGGTACATAGCACCGTACACATATCAAACCAGTATAGGTAAGCTTATCACTTCATAACTCTCATTCCTCAACCTGGAGTTATATCATTCCATACCTTATCATACACATGTCATAAACTTCTATTCATACTTCTCTAAATTTCAACAATGCATAAGTACAATTCAATTACCTCATTGCCACTTACAACCTTATTGAAATTAGCTCGGTTGGAAATCATTTCTGTCTTATCAAAACAACTTTCGTTAGAGCCGGGAGATATCACACTATCACAGTCCACATATGGCATGTATAGCTAGACTCTTACTCACGCTAGGTTAGTCCAAGAACCGACTAAACCATAGCTCTAATACCACTAAATGTAACACCCCTTACCCGTATTCAAGCCGGAATAGGGGTTGAGGCATTACCTAACTGATCTTTCTTAAACATCTTGATCGGGGTAATAAAATTTCGTTTAAACTCATCACTTGTACATAATCGGCCTAGGAGGCCCTACACATACTTTCGAGAGCTACCGGAACTATCCTGGGAACTTTTACGAATTCGAGAAACTTTTCAATAAAACAGGGGTCATACGCCCATGTGAAGTGGGACACGCCCGTATGGGCAGGCCGTGTGGTCACACATGCCCATGTCCCTACCCCGTGTATAAAATCATGAGTATTCTGTTTGTGTCACACGGCCTAGGCATACGCCCGTGTGACTAGCCCGTGGGCGACACTGACTAATTTCACACGGCCTTGACACGCCCGTGTGCTTCATCCGTGGGCGAATTAAATTCCAAATGTAAAGTGCAGACTTCACACGGCTTGGGCACACGCCCATGTGCTAGCTGTGCCTCCCACATGGTCTTGACACACGCCCGTGTGTCTACCCACATGGAAAATTATCAGGCTATCTTCCAACCCCTTGCCACTCTACATTGCACACATACAAATTCCATTACAAAAACTCCACATATCATCAATTACAAATATTGGATTAAAGACATTTAATTCATACAATGAATTCTTCATCCAAAACACAAGGGAGAGCCATTTCCAATACAATTACAATCTTCTTAAGCCATCATCTATGGCTATTCACAACCAAAACATAACTCACTTACGCCAACACATTTGGCTATATTAACTATGACTTAGTCAACTTTAAAAGAGGTCCCTATACATGCCATGACTCAAAAGAACTTGAAACATCATACCAAGCTTCTACTCGATAGTGTGAAAACATCTCCGGCAGCCTCCAACCCGAGCTAGTTAAAATAACCTATAATAGATGGGAAAAGAAAATGAGTAACAATAATGCTTAGTAAGTTCATCAGCATATAACTGACAAATACCGATATTCATTGAATATATACAACCACAAGGTATTATAATGAGTTTTTCTCATAAACTCATGGTTACTTACTCAACTATTCTTAAAGCTCACTCATTCTATCTCTTACCACGTTCTTACCATGCCTCAAGCCAACTGCTCGTGTTAATTAGCATACATTCCTGCACTGGTCACCACATGATCATGTAGAACAACACATCCAGCATTTTCAATAAGCCACCCATACTACCAAACTCTCGGTGGTTTCGCACTCAGCCCTTCATTGATCTATAGTAGGGTGGCATCGCACATAGCCCGCTAATCATTTATAAGCGATGGTATCGCACACAGCCCACCAATTACTAATTAATCAGGTGGTAACGCACACAGCCCACCGATAATAATATGGTTGATGGTATCGCACACAGCCCATCAATAACTAATTAATCAGGTGGTAACACACACAGCCCACTGATAATAATATGGTTGATGGTATCGTACACAACCCATCAATAACTAATTAATCAGTTGGTAACGCACACAGCCCACCGATAATAATATGGTTGATGGTATTATACACAGCCCATCACTAACCATTAATAAGGTGATATCGCACATAGCTCACCATTATTATACATTCATGGATAGTTATCCACATGTATTTCTCTATTTCAAATGTTCATCAGAGAACATCCTCACACACTACTATTCTTACTTAACTTTCTACGATACTCATTCGCATTCACGCAATGCATCAATAAATCTATCTCATGCAACTAAGGTGCTTTGATTACACATAACCCACTAGGAGTTCATCATATACTGAATTCATCTCAATTCAATTCTAACAAACACTTGTGATTCTCGTGGTGCAACCACATACTTTTTCATTTTCGACATACCCGTTGAATCACTTAAATTGTTAAATGACACTTTTGAGTTTCATACACCTAATGTCACACTGACATCATACCCGATAGGGTCTTACATGCATTAACATATCGATGTCATCTTTCCAACATGGTCTTATATAAATTCTCACACCGAGGCCATATTCCAATATGGTCTTACACGGGACCTTAACTACCATCGTATCACACTAATTACATTTCCACTATTCATGGATTAAATCAAGACTTTCATGTCTTGGCATCATATCAAAACATATTTAACGTACACATAGAGGAAATAACCAATTTATAAAACATCGAAATATTGCAAATGCTTCACTCAAGGTTGAAATATTTAACACATGAACTTACCTCGATACCGAAAAGGGTAAAAATGGACCTTTTTGCCCACATTTCTCTTTTCTCTCGTTCTAGGTTCGAATCTCGTTTTCTTCAATCTAGAACAATAGAATTTACTCATTTAATCACTTATGAATCATAATACATCATAATCTACACTTAGGAAAAAATGACTAATTTGCCCCTATACTTTGGCAAAATTATGATTTTGCCCCTAGGCTTGTAAATCACTTTTCATCATATTTTCTTATTAAACAAGCCTAGCTGAACATTTAATCCTCTTAGAACTATCCAAAATTCCAACTATTTCATGCATAATGAACAAACTACAACATTTGCATCTTAGTCCAAAATTAGGTGTTTTCATGACAACACCTTTCACAAAAGTTGTTTCTTATCTTTCTAACATTCATTTTCTTCCATAAAAATTTAGAAACCTACATAAACTCTCTCATGGAAAGTCCCTAGAATTTCAACCATATTGAAAATTAGTCCCCTCATTAGCTAGCTTAAGCTTTGGGGACTCCAAAAGTACAAAATTTATCAATTAAAATCATCAAAATCACTTACTTGAGTGAAGAAAAGCTTGCTAAAATTTTCAGCTTCAAGAACCCCCATTCTTGCTTGTATTTTCGGTGGAAGAAGAGAAGAAAATAAAAAGATGATAGCTTTTTGCTTATTTCATCTTATTTTATTCATTTTTCCACCTAATTTCCACCAATTTTGACCAAAATTAAATGCTCTTGTCCCCTATTTCACATGGCCGGCCAACTCACTTAAAATAAGGCCAAATTGCACATTTGGGACCTCCAATTGATATTCTATAGCTATTTGGCACCTCTAGCAAATAAAGTAGAACTTTCGCACTTTATGCGATTTAGTCCTTTTTCGCGATTAAGCAAGAAATCGCTAAAATTAAAGCTCCAAAATTTTCATGCACCCTTATAAACATGTTATAACACATAAAATAACATGAAAAATATTTTTCTCTAACCTCAGATTAGTGACCGCGAGATCACTATTTCGACTAGCCCCTAAATCGGGCTGTTACAAATTCGTGGTACGAGAATAGCGGAGAAAGTCATCCGACTTAAAGTCATGAATGACAAGGATCCGTATAACTAAAAACACAGGTGCGGTTTTGGAAAAGTTTATTGCTATAAATATCATAAATCGGCTCGATTTTTAAAATTTTAATTTTTCGTTGTGCAAGAAAATCGCTTTCAAACCGGATTTTTTCTAACAAGTCTCTCACAAATTTATTAGTATTTATTATTGTTATTAAAACTTCCAAAAGGTCAAGTGTTCATCTATTTTTTCACTTATTATGTATTGTGTTCTTTTTTCTATTATCATTATTGTTAAAACTTCTAAAATTTTTGTTTTCATTATTAACATTTCGAAATTGGGTGTTTTTTTTTCTGTCATTAAACATTAATGTCTTGTTTGATTACTAGTGTAATAATATGAGGAAAAAATTATTTATTACGTATGTATTTTAATATGTAGCATCATTCATAATAGTGGAATTCATAGCCCAAGACACAAGTAAATGATATTTGATAGTAATTGACTTTGCATGAAGGAAAATATAAAGGGTATCATGAGATAAAATAGGATCATATTGGGAGAGCGAATTTATCCCAAAGAGATTAAGGATATCCTATGAGGGTAACACACTTATGAAAAGGTCATTGGATAGACATTGATTTACTTTTGTAATGGTATGTTGTTAGGGAGAGCTCAATTAGGATACTGTAGCGGAATAACTTCGTGACTAAATGAGTTTATAATTAATAGGTGAAAAGTTGGAAATTAATTATAAATTATTTGAGCTCTAATTATATATGTCCAATAGGTCCTTCCTCTAGCTCGTTGAAATCGAAAATGAATTACATGTTGAATAAAATGGAAAGAAATGAATAAAAAAAAGGTAAAGTTGGAGAAATGAGAAACATTCGAAAATGAATGTGGTTTTCTAACTAAATGGAAATGACTTGAAAAATTAATTTATGGTTTTTCGAATTATTAATTAATTAATTGAAGTTAGAAATGGAATTAAAGTAATTGAATATAATGAATCTGTTGAATGTAGAAATATTAAATATATTTCCTCATGAATTTTTTTATGGTAAAGTTACCATGATTTTAATGGAATTAGAATTGAGTTGAGAAAATTTTTAAATTGGGAAATTAATTAATTAATTAAAATTAATTTATGATTATTTTGGAAAATAGAAAAACATGTATTGAGTTGAATTGAATTATAAAGTGTTGGGTTAAAAGTCCAAGAAGTGCTCATAATTGGGCCGATATGGGAGAGGCCCAAAAGCCCCTCATGTTAATACATGGGATGACAAACCCAAGTATATTTAACTAGGGTTGCCACCCCTCTTTCTTTTAGTTGGACTAGGATTTTGTTTTTCTATTGAGATAGACTTCTACTAATTCTAAAAGGGTTTCACTTCTTCTCCCTAATTGATGGCACTGGTAGGGCTAAATATATACAACTGTGAGATATTGTTATTTTGCTCGAAAATAGAGAGAATTTATTTTCTAAGTATAATTTTCATTTTTCGGAATAACAATTCTACCGATTTTAGTAAGAGAGTTTTTTGCTTTCCCACTAAAAGTAAAGTAAACAATTTTTTGTTTTGTGTTTGATTCGAATTCGTTCGAGCACATACTCGAAGCAATTCGTGGTACAAGAATAGCGGAGAAAGTCATTCGACTTAAAGTCAAGAATGACAAGGATCCGTATAGCTAAAAACACAGGTGCGATTTTGGGAAAAGTTTATTGCTATAAATATCGCAAACCGGCTTGATTTTTAAAATTTTAATTTTTCGCTGTGCAAGAAAATCATTTTCGAACCAGATTTTTTCCAACAAGTCTCACACAAATTTATTACTATTTATTATTGTTATTAGAACTTTCAAAAGTTCAAGTGTTCATCTCTTTTTTAACTTATTATGTATTGTGTTCTTTTTTCTATTATCATTATTGTTAAAACTTCTAAATTTTTGTTATCATTATTAACATTTCGAAATTGGGTGTTTTTTTTGCTGTCATTAATGTAACACCCCTTACCCGTATTAAACGCCGGAACAGGGTACGAGGAATTACCAGACATAAACACAAGAAAACATAAATTTTCCATTGAAATTAAAAATTTTCATACACATTCATATCGTCCCTAAAACGAGCCTACGAGGCCCAAAACATACTTTGGAGGTGGTTCGGGACTAAACCGAGAACTCTGGGAATTTTTATAAAACTTAGAAAATTTTTGCTAGATGCAGGGCTCACACGCCCGTGTGGTCCAAGGGACACGCCCATGTGACCCTGGGACACGCCCGTGCTTCAGACCGTGCTCAAATTAGGGTGCTCTCTGACTTGTGCCACACGCCCGTGTGCTATGCCATGCAGCACACACGGCTAAGACACACGTCCGTGTCTCTGCCCATGTGCTCAATTCTGGACATTCTGTTTTGCAATAATTTAAGTACAGGGGACACACGGCCGGATCACATGCCCGTGGGGCAGACCGTGTGTCAGACACGGCCTAGACACATGCCAGTGTGTCTACCCGTGTGGACAAAAACAAGGCTATTTACCAAGCCATTTTGCCACCCTCACTTGCACACATCTATACAACATTTTATGGCACAAAATCAAGCATGTGAGAGCAAGCAAATAACCACAACCAAGACAATAACATGTCATTCTCATGCCATTATTAATCATGCTTAAAACATCATACTTAGCCCATTAAAAACATACTAATTTCACATTCTTGTCATAAATCATATTTCCATCATTCACCAAGTATACCATGATCATATCACCATAGACATTGACACATATATGAATATACTTAGGCTTACGACCATGTTAGCCAATATGAGCCAACTTACATGGCCAAATAGCAAAACAAGCCTTTGACAATCACAAGCCAACACATTGGCTACAATCACAATGACACATTTAACAAAATGAATAAGTCCCTATACATGCCATAAACTCAGAATACTTGAATTCGTCAATACCCAAAATGATAGCTTGATAGTGTGATAGGATCTCCGGTGAACTCCCATCCGAGCTAGCTCAACGACACTATAAAACATGGGAAATGAAGGGGGGTAAGCTATATAGCTTAGTAAGTTCATATGCAAATAATACAAAACATTATTCATACACTTGACATACAAATAACTTAACAAATATTAACATAAATGTCATTAAAATTTCATAAACACAACTTACTCAATCCCAATCTTACCAACAACTCATCATATAAATAACATAACATATTTCAATATAAATGTCATTAAACTTCATGAGTATAATTTACTCAATCACATTCTTGCCCATAGCTCATCATATGAATAACATAACATATATCAACATAATTTTCATATACCAATAGCTCATCGTATGAATAACATAAAACATATCAACATAAGTGTCATTCAAGCTTCATAAGCACAACTTGCTCAATCACAATCTTACCAATTGTTCATCATATACTGAGTTCATTTTCTTTGAGTTTTTCGTACATAACTATACCATCTCATAACATATTCACATACTTTCTCATCTTTGACATACCCGTTGAACCACTTGGAATACTATCGGATACACGGAAATCTTTGCACATAAGTGCCACATATGTAGCCAATGCTACCTCAAATCTCATAACACAAATAAGTTCGCTCTCGAGCTATCCTCGGGCCTGCTCACACAAGCTGTCAGTCGAGACGTAGCTATGTAGTGCTGCTCACACAAGCGGTCAGGTATCCGCAACATATACCAGTATACCCAGCCACTGGTAGGACTTACAGGACCAGCACCCGGGACACATAAATCACATGATTACATGAGTTCCTAGTGACATGTCACTTGTATCCTAATCTATTCCTAAGGTTCAACCGGGATTTACTCACTCGTCGAAACTTCGTCAATTTCATCCATAGAGTCAATCATACAATTCATGCAATAACAAAACATTAAAAGTACAATTATAACGTTGCATTATTTACACACAAACTTACCTCGACATAAAAATGGCGAAAAGGACTAAATCGTTAAATACTCGTTTTTCCCCCGTTCTAGGTCCGAACTTCATTTTTCTTGATCTATAATATCACATTTAACTTATTTAATCAACATATTATTCATTTCAGTCCAAAAGTCACATTATGACAAAATTACATTTTTGCCTCTAAACTTTTGACATTTTTACAATTTAGTCCCTAGGCTCGTAAAATGAAATGTACTCAATTTCTTCAATACCCATGCTTAGTCGAACCTTATACATGCTTATAACAACCCAAATTTTTCATTTATTCACACTTTTACTACTCATTTTACAACTTTTACAAACAAGTCCTTTTAGGCATTTTCACCGAAAATCACTTAGCAAAAGTCGTTTATCATACACCAAACATGCATTTTCTACCATTAGACATCAAAATTAACAAACATCCATCATGGGTAAAATTTTAGACCTTGACATATCTTCAAATTGATGGTAGAAATAGAAAGATCGAGTTACAACGACTTAAAAAATGTAAAGAGCATTAAAAACGGGGCTAGAACGGACTTACAGTCGATATTGGAAGTGGCCAAACCCTAGCCATGGCTTCTCTTGAGACATTCTTCCATAGCATGAAGAAGATGAATGAAATTTTGGCTTATTTTTCCTTTTTAATTCTTTTAATAACCAAATTATCAAAATGCCCTTAATGAAAAACTTTGAAAACATACCAAACCATGGTCTAATTACCATTTAAGGACCTCCAATTTAAAATTTCATAGCAATTGGACACCTCTAACATATAGAATTCAAGTTTTGCACTTTTTGCAATGTAGTCCTTTTAACTAAATTGAGTGCTGAAACGTCAAAATTTTCGAAAACGAAAATTTCACGAAATCGTTCCATAAAACTGTAGACCATAAAAATATAATAAAAATAAAATTTTCTTCGTCGGATTTGTGGTCTCGAAACCACTATTCCGACTAAACCCAAAATCGGGCTGTTATAATTAAACATTAATGTCTTGTTTGATTACTAGTGTAATAATATGAGGAAAAAAATTATTTATTACGTATGTATTATAATATTCAGACATACAATAAAGAATAGTTAGTACAAATTTAAACCTGAAATTAGAAAGATGAGTAATAACTCTTGTAAATAACAAGACCTCTTCAAAATAAGCAAAAAAAAATTTTCCTTCTCTTTTCTAAAAATAATTCATGAGAGTGGCTAAATATTACCGATTGAATTAATTTATTGCTAACCATATACTAAAACATGTGTAAAAAATAGTACTCCCACCTAACGTTGAATAAGAGTTATAAAATATAAATAATTTAACATTTGATTATGTTCATTGAAGATTGAGAGTGATTAAATCAAGGTTTAATTATATTTTTAATAAACGTTTATAATTATAGATTTTACAAATTATTTTTTAGATAAATATATTAGTCTATATTTTATATATAATTGAAAACAAAATTAAATTGTCAAATAGTGTCTAAAAAACATAAAATAAATATAATTTTATCTAATTAAAGTTGAAAAGTCCAAATCCAAACGCAATTATGTCTAAATAAAGCCCAAAAACAATATGGAAACTCGAAACCCAAACCAATTTAGTATGGTTCAGTAATAATCGATTTCTTATGTCCACCAATTCAGTTTCGATTTAAGAAAATAGAAAAATCGAATACCTCAGTTCAGTTCAAAAAAGCCGAATCGATCTGATCCCACCCCTAGCTAATTTCTTTTGGAACCCACACACTCTTAGTGAGTTTACCCTTAAAAGTGAGTTCCTTTAAAAGAAAAATTTTACCTATCATAACCTTTTTTTGTAAAAAAAAAGTACAAGAAAGGGAGACATCATATATGAAGCTTGGTTTGACAAAGAAATTTTAAATTGGGTTTCTTTTTTAAAACTTTTATATTCTAACCCATCTTTCTCAAAGAAAGCTCTTTGAGTTTCAAGCATGTCATTTTGTTTTTGATGCCCCATATAAAATTTTGTAAATTAGTTATACAAGTTCATATTCTTTTTGTTCAAATAATCAAATTGAACTTGCATATCATTCAACTTCTTTTCAAACTCATTCTTAGTTATGGTTAATGACTCATTTTCCTCTTTTAAGTTTTGAAATCATTTTTCTATATTTTGAGTTCATGACCTCATATTCCGTAGTCAATTCATCAAAATCATATTTCAACTCATCAAAAGAACATTTATTTAAATCACTAGAGTTAGAAGATACCTTAGGCTCATCAAGAGCCATGAGATATAGGTTGACCACTTCATTTTCTCCTTTACTATCTCTCTAAATGACCATTATTACCTTTTTTTTCGTTTGGATGTCCTATTCTTTTGTGACACGGCTTCTTGCACTCAAAACATATAATTAAGTCTTTTTCTTTCTTACTTGTTTCTCTTTTGGTGAATTCTTTTCTTTGAGATCTCTTAGTCTGGTTGAACTTCATGAATTTATTGAATTTCCTAGAAAGCATGGTCATCTCCTCCTCCTCCTCCTCATCATCATCATGAGTTTTAGATTTGAATGCCACACCCACTTTCTTTAGATCCTCCTTAGTTTCTTGAGTGTTGTGATTAATCTTCATAAGCTTATTCAATAATAGTTTGTGTAATTCCTTATATTCTTCAATGGTGGTGACTTTTATTCCCAAGACTTAGGAAGACTACTGAGAATCTTTTTCACCATCTATTTGTTTGGACAACTCTTCCCTAGTGCCTTAAGCCCGTTGATGTTGTCAAATAAGTGATAAGACATCATTAATTCCTTCATTCGGATTGACCTCAAACAAATCATAATACAAAGTAAGCAAGCTTATTTTGGATTCTTTAACCTTACTTGTGCCTTTATGAGTAACGTCAAGCTTGTCACAAATATCTCTGGCATTGTTACACAAGGAGACTTTATTGTACTCATTAACGCCAAAGTACAAAACATATTATGCACGGCTTTTACATTAACTTGTGTCATCTTAATCCCATTCATCTTTATCATTTGGCGTAATGGAATCACCCTTTTTTTTCTTAGAATTTTTGGCCCATCGGTGATCACCCTCCAAACTTCATTCATGTCTTCCAATAATAGTAATTTCCACCACTGGATAGTAGAGGTCTCATGGTGGAGTGGCCTTTTCTCAACATGTTTGTATTTTGATCAAAAGCCATCAAACACACTTCATTGTGGATACCTCTTGATTTATTTATCTCCATTGTTTATAAGTTGAGCTTCTATTGGATGTTTTCTCTTGGTGGTTAAACCGCCTCTAGATACCTAGCTTTGATACCAAGAGGGGGTGAATTAGTGTTTAAAAAGTTTGAAAGAATTGGTTAAAGAAAACTTGAACAAGAGATTTAGAGTGGTTCAACCTTAATTGCCTAACTCAACTACCTTAGCTTTCCACAGCTAAGGGTTTCCCGAATTCACTAATTTTTACCTTTCATGGGCTAGGTATAACCTTTATAAAACACTATCTTTTCATTAGCTAAGATAGGACCACTTCCCTTGTGGAGCTCTTTTTTGTATTCTTTAAGCCCCCTTTGTATCCACACATTTTAATAGGATTTTGTCTCTACTCCTTTCTTTATAGAACCTTATAATTTAGGAAAAATCCCATGAATAACATTTTGATAAATATTTTATCATTTTTTATGCATTCTAAAGGTACTTTTGGAGCTTCAAGTATTGTACTATGTAGTAATATCAAGGTTGTGCATTTGCATCATCTTCAATGCCTTAGGAATGAATGAGCTAGCAGTTCCTTTATTTCTAACTTGATTAACTAAATTTCCACATCGAGATTGACTTTTGGCGGGCAAGGTTGTCACTGCATCTGCAATTTGGTTCTCTTCTTTCAGCAAATGTTGAAATTGAATATTTTCAAATTGCTTAATTAGCTCATTGATGTATTTTTGATACATAATAAACATTTAATGTCTTATTTCCAACTCTCCTTTTAGTTGATAAGTAACCAAAACTAAATCTCTATAAACTTTCAAAACCTTGACTTTCCTCTCTAATGCTACTTGCGAGATATTGATACATTGATGCATAACTCAAGATATGATAAAACCCTAAATCTTCAAGTTTAGTAAATAAAAAAAAGAACACAATTTTTTGTAAAAAAAAAGATAATTTATCATTCACCACCTATAATCAACTTGTAAGTAGCAACTACGATAATCAAATAATTTTATCCTACACCACCTCTAATCAACTTGTGGCTCACAACAAAGATAATCAGGCAACTCCCTATCACACCCTTAGATAAGTTGCACCTAGAAACGTGGTAAACAGGGAAACAAGCAAGGTGAATATCTCAACCTTGAAAAAAAAGGCTCATGTTCAAGTTTATTAAACTCAAATCTCCCTTCTTTATAATGTTTAGCCAAGCCAAGTATTTATAAACATTCAATGTACTATAATTTAAAATAAGGGTAAACTACACCCATGGTCACACTAAAATAGGGTTTCTTGTATTTTGGTCACTCAAAACTTTTTCGTAATTTAGTCACTATAATTAAGATTATTTTTCAAATTTGTCACCACCATTAAAAATCCCCTTAATCCATTGACGGATTATTAATGTGGCACATTAGCCCATTGATTGATTGACAGGTGGCAATTTTTTGACTTTTTACTAAAGTTAGGGACCTCTCTATAATTAGTCCACAACACTTGTTTCTTTTTATTTTCAACATGAAAAAAACCATGATGTAGTTGCCACCAAAGCAAACGTAGGTGCTTTTTTAGGCAACGAAGACTCCAAGGTTAATTTAAGGTTTTGTAAATAATATTTATAGAACTTGTAATATAGTGGGTATGCAGTTGTTTCCATCTTTAGTCAGCCTAACACTTAAGACAAATATCTTAAAGATTCAATATAAATTGCAAAAGGAACACAAGAAGATAAAGATAAAAAGCGAGGAAAATCCCCAAGTGAAATAAATGACCCAAACCAAACCAAATAAAAATAATCCTAACTAGTTTATATATATTGTAGCACCCTTACCCAACCCGATTGCCGAATCCGGGTACAAAGTGTCACAACTGAATTTGTAACATCCTGATTTTTGGCCTAGTCGGAACAGTGGTTGCAGGACCACAAATCCGACATCAAAAAATTTATTTCATTATTATATTGATGTCTACAGTATGATACTAAAGTTGTGTGAAACTTTCATAAAGAAATTTCCTCGTTTGAGTGCTCAATTTGATAAAAAGGACTAAATCACGTAAGGTGCAAAACTTGAGGTCTAATTGATAAAGGCACTAAATAGCTATAAAATTGAAAAGTATGAGCACTTGCATGGTAATTATACCAATATAAAAGTGAGGAGACAAAGATGGACATGTAGTAGGTAGATTTGGTGAAGTTATTAAAAGGTTAAATTGGTAAATAAGTTAATAGGTATAATAAGACAAAATAGCAAAAGCTATCATCTTTATTTTTGTTCTTCTTCAACCGTAATAGATAAAACAAAATTGGAAGCCATGGAATGGGTTTCATTCGGCCAAGCTTTGGAGCTTGATAGGTGAGTGGTTTTTGCCCCGTTTTTAATGATTTCTATGTTTTCGGAGTCGTGGTAACTCGATTTAGCTATCCCGTACCTTCGTTTTCAAAACTGTTAAAGTTTGTGAAATTTTCCATTGTTGATAAAGTGTGTATTTTGATAATTGATGATAGAAAATACATCCTTGCTGTTAGATAAACAACATTTGTAAAGTGATTTTTGATAAAAATGTCGATTAGGGACTAAATTGAGAAATGTGATAAATTGTGTGGTAAAAGTGTGAATATGTGAAAAATGTGGGCTGATGTAAGTATGATAAATATTCAACTAGGCATGGGTAGCAAATAAATTGAATGAATTTCATTTTACGAGCCCAGGGGAAAAAGTGTAAATATGACAAAGTTTAGGGGTAAAAATATAATTTTACCAAAAATGTTAAATTGGGCTAATTTGAGTAGCATGATGAATAAATAAATTAAATGTGTTGTTATAGATCAAGGAAGATGAGATTCGGAATTAGATCGGGGAAAAGCAAGATAATCGAGTAATTGACTTATTTCGTCGTTTCATACCGAGGTAAGTTTGTATGTTAATAAGCATTAAAATTGATATGTTTAAATGCTTAACCGATATCATGTGTTATTTCGTATGTTATTATTGGATCATGAATAATATAAAAATTACGAGATTGTATTGAAAGATCAAATTAAGAGAAATGCAGGGCGGAGTATGATCGAATTTCGACATGTGATGAATTGACGGTAAAGACCATGGTTGGACCATGGTAATATGTGTGCTAGTGTAAGACCATGTCTGGGACATGGCATCATGATCGTTGGTATTGATAGTCTTAATATTTATATAATGAATGATCTAGCCTAGAAACTAACTATCACCACGATTGAGGCAAGTGCACCTATCGAACAGTAGTATAGCTTAGTGGCAAGACCGGATTGTCGAACCCAAAGGAACCAAAAGTACTAATACTGACTTTCTTATTATTATTTAGCCTAAGAATTAAGGGAATTGTTATTTATTCTAAAATTAACTAACTACTAAGCTAAAGACATTAAGACGAAGAGAATGAATTGGGGAAATACTTGTGGGAAAAACCAAACTATTAAGACAATACCCAAGGAGGAATCCACCTAGACTTCACTTGTTATTTAACTCTGAACCAGATGATTTATTCACTTGACCTGATCCGTAGGATTCCCTAATTTATATTAATACCTCTCTCGAGGCTACTAACGTCTAACCCTAGGTTGATTAATTGAAATCTCTTTCTAATTAAAACCCTTAGGATTGCATTAACTCGATCTATGGACTCCCATATAAGGTTTGACACTAATCCGGTAGATTTTCGTCATCCTATCTCTAGGGTTGCGATCAACTCCGTTTAATTATGCTAGATCTACTCTTAGACAGGGTCTATTCCTCCTCTTCCTAAGCACATCACCTGAAATATCAAAACAAGAATTAAGAACACATAATTAAGAACAAATCAAGTATTTATCATATAGTTCAGAAAACAATAATAAGATCCGTCTTAGGTTTCATCCCCCTCAGGTATCCGTCTTAAGTTTCATCCTAATTGGCATTTTGGAGTTAAAAGAGTTTGTAGTGTTGGTTGATAGGGCAAGTAAGGTCGAAGAACTGAGTAAGGAAAAGAGGAGGGCTGTGAGTGAGGCCCGAGATGCAAGGAAACGACCAATGGGCAAATCGTATCAAACTCAGTCGAAAAGATCCAAGGAAGCGAATCCTCAGACGACTGCATCAGTTGGATATTCACATCGAGACCAAGGCAACACTCGTTCGGACTCGAGAGTTCAAGCCACCTCGATGGAAAGTGTGGGCAATCCGAAGACCAAACCAGAGTGTCCAAGTTGTGGTAGATATCACACTGGAGAGTGTTGGGAAAACAACCGAAATTGTTATAAGTGTCGTTTCCCAGACCATTTCATCTGAAATTGCCCCGAGAAGGATGACAAGGAAAGGAAGCAAGAGATAAGATCCAGCAATGTATCTGCAAGGGGTAGGCCACCAAAGAACCCGGGAGGTGGGACTAGTGGTAGAGGTGCGTCACGAGACTCTGTTGTGAGACCGGAGGGTCGGGCACCTGTGAGGACGTATGCCATTCGCGCTCGCGAAGAGGTATCATCCTCAGATGTAATAACGGGTACTTTTTCTCTTCATGACACCTTTGTTATTGCTTTGATTGATCCAGGGTCTACCCATTCTTATATCTGTATGAGACTGGCATCTAGTTTGAGTATGACCGTTGAGTCTATGGAAATTGTGGTAAAGGTGTCAAACCCGTTAGGTAAACATGTGTTAGTGGACAAGGTGTGTAGAAATTGTCCTTTGACAATTAGGGGTCATTGTTTCTCGGCAAATCTTATGTTGTTGCCGTTTGATGAATTTGACTTGATTCTTGGTATGGATTGGCTGACTACCCATAGTGTTTTAGTGAACTGTGGTAGTAAATTTATTGAATTGAAATGTGAGAATGGAGATGTTATTCGGGTTGAATCAGGTGGGTCAGATAGTCTACCGGTGATGATTTCTTCCTTAGTGGCCGAGAAATACTTGAGAAAAGGATGTGAGTCCTATCTCGCTGTTGTATTGAATACTCAAGAGTCTGAGATAAAGATCGAAATAGTGCCAGTGGTATGTGAGTATCCAAATGTATTCCCAGAAGAGTTACCCGGATTGCCTCCAGTTAGGGAACGGCACCTATTTCAATTGCTCCGTATAGAATGGCGCCATTAGAGATGAAAGAACTGAAGGTTTAGTTGATAGAGTTGACGGATAAGGGTTTTGCAAGGCCGAGCTACTCACCGTGGGGTGCTCCGGTATTATTTGTGAAGAAGAAAGATGAGTCGATTAGATTGTGCATAGACTACAGACAACTCAACAAAGTGACGGTGAAAAATAAGTATCCTTTACCAAGGATAGATGATCTATTTGATCAACTAAAGGGAGCCACATTATTCTCCAAGATAGACACGAGGTCCGCTATTACGATTGAGGTTAAGGAGCACGATGTGTTGAAAACTACATTTCGGACGAGGTATGGCCATTATGAGTTTCTGGTCATGTCGTTCGGTTTAACGAACGCTCATGCGATTTTTATGGATTTGATGAACCGTGTCTTCCGATCGTATTTGGACAAGTTTGTGGTTGTCTTCATTGACGACATACTGATTTATTCTCGGGATGAGAGTGATCATGCAGAGCACCTGAGGATTGTCTTACAAACCTTAAGAGACAAGCAGTTGTATGCTAAATTTAGCAAGAGTGAGTTTTGGCTCCGAGAGATCGGATTCTTAGGACACTTTGTGTCGGGTGATGGTATTAGAGTCGACCCAAGTAAAATCTCGGCTATTGTGGATTGGAAACCGCCGAGAAACGTGTCAAAAGTCAGAAGCTTTTTGGGTTTGGCAGGATACTACAGACATTTTGTAAAGGGGTTTTCTATGATTGCTACCGCGATGACGAAATTGTTACATAAGGATGTTAAGTTTGAATGGACTGAGAAATGCCAACAGAGTTTTGAGAGATTGAAAACATTGTTGACTGAGGCACCGATTTTGGTTCAACCAGAATCAGGGAAAGAGATTGTGGTTTACAGTGACGCGTCGTTAAATGGTCTTGGTTGTGTGTTAATGCAAGAGGGTAAGGTAGTCGCTTACGCCTCGAGGTAGTTAAAACTGCATGAGAAGAATTATCCGACTCATGATATGGAGTTGGCTGCGATTGTTTTCGCATTAAAGATTTGGTGACACTATTTATATGGTGAGAGGTGCCGAATCTTCACAGATCATAAGAGTTTGAAGTATTTGATGGATCAAAAGGATTTGAATTTACAACAACGGCGGTGGATTGAGTTATTGAAGGACTATGAGTTAGTCATCGATTACCATCCGGGAAAAGTGAATGTAGTTGCAGATGCCCTGAGTAGGAAATCCCTGTATGCTTTGAGAGCTATGAGCACGCATTGTCTGACGGTGGTGCTATATTGGCAGAGTTGAGAGCTCAACCACTATTGGTTCAACAGATATGTGAGGCTCAAAGGAAGGATAGTGATATGCAAGCTAAGAGAGCTAAGTGTGGATCAGAAAATGATTCTGATTTTCGAGTGGGTTCGGATGATTGTTTGTTGTATCATGACAGAATTTGCGTACCCAGAGATAATGAGTTGATTTGAAAAGTTTTACATGAGGCACATAGTGGTTATTTGTCAGTACACCCGGGGAGTATGAAAATGTACAACGATCTGAGGAAATTTTATTGGTGGCCGGGTATGAAAAGAGACATCTCTGAGTTTGTGATAAAATGTCTGATTTGTCAACAAGTGAAAGCTGAGCATCAAGTGCCTTCGGGATTCCTTCAGCCTGTGATGATTCCCGAGTGGAAGTGGGATCGGATTACCATGGACTTTGTGTCTGGATTGCCCATGACTCCGAAAAAGAAAGATGTTGTGTGGGTTGTCGTTGATAGGCTAACGAAGTCGACTCATTCTGTACCGGTACGTGTTGATTATTCACTGGATAAGTTGGCCGAGTTGTATATTACAGAGATAGTGAGATTACATGGAGTGCCTGTATCTATTATCTCGGATAGAGATCCGAGGTTCACTTCAAGGTTTTGGAAGAAATTACAGGAGGCCTTGGGTACAAGATTAAATTTTAGTACTGCATTCTATCCGTAAACTGATGGTCAATCTGAAAGAGTAATTCAAATTTTCAAAGATATGCTCCGATGCTGTGTGTTAGAGTTCGAAGGTAATTGGGAGAGATATCTACCTTTGATCGAATTTGCTTACAACAACAGTTATCAATCGAGTATACGGATGGCACCGTATGAAGCCTTGTATGGTCGTAAATGTTGGACTCTTTTGTACTGGATCGAGCTTAGTGAGAAGCGAATCCATGGGGTCGATCTAGTAAAAGAGACCGAGGAGAAAGTGAAAGTGATCCGTAATAGTCTGAAAGCTGCTTCGGACCGACAGAATTTGTACGCGGATTTGAAAAGAAAGGAAATTGAGTTTCAAGTAGGTGACTAGGTGTTTTTGAAAGTGTCCCCGTGGAAGAAAATCTTGAGATTTGGACGAAAGGGGAAATTGAGTCCGCGATTCATAGGGCCGTATGAAATTACTGATAGAATTGGGCCAGTGGCATACCGGTTGGCTTTGCTGGTGGAGTTAGAGAAAATACATAACGTGTTTCATGTATCGATGTTAAGGCGATATCGCTCCGATCCTTCGCATTTGATTCCTTCAACGGAAATTGAGATACGACCGGATATGTCTTATGAAGAGGAGTCGATTAAAATCTTGGCTCGAGAAGTGAAGCAGTTGAGGAATATGGACATAACCCAAGTGAAAGTGTTATGGCAAAAACACGGTGTGGAAGAGGCTACATGGGAACCGGAGGAAGCCATGAGAGAGCAATATCCAAACCTTTTTACCGGTAAGATTTTCGAGGGCGAAAATCTCTAAAAGGGGGGAGAGTTGTAACATCCCGATTTAGGGCCTAGTCGGAATAGTGGTGCAAGACCACAAATCCGAAGTATTAATTATGAATTTTAAGGATTATGAGATGTTTGCATGTTTATGTGAAAGTTTCATGAAGTAATTTTGCTAATTGTGATTGAATTGTCCAATAGGACTAAATTGCAAAAGTTGCAAAATGTGAGATTCTAGATGCTTTAAGTATGAAATAGCTTTGGATTATTAATTGGAGGTCCTTAAATAGCAATTTTCCCAATTTCTAATTTTTGAACAAAAATGGGCATGAGTGGGTAAAATTTGAAAGTTTAGCAAAAAGGGCATTTTGGTCATTTGTTAAATAAATGATTAAAAAGGATGAAATAGTCAAAGTTTTATGTTCACCTTCCTCCTTAGTGCCGAAAATTTGAAGAACCCCATAGCTAGGGTTTGTTCATCTTTCAAGCTTGCTAGTAAGTGCATCCTAGTCCCGTTTTTGATATTCTTCGTATTTTTGAAGTCCTCGTAACATGAGTTAGCTATTTTTAGCTATATGTTGAGCTAGGATTCATGTTCAAAAATATACCCATGTATGACATGCATGTATTTTTATGTTTTATGGAAGATTATGAGAGTTTGATATAGAATAAACATCTTTTTCTAAGTGAATTCCATGAAAAATGCATGTAAGGACTAGTTTGTAAAAGTCTTGAAAATGGTCATACATGAGTGATTTAGTGAGAATTGAAGGTTGCTATAGTTGAGAGTATGAATCAGCTAAGCATGAAATACTAGAAATTTTAATGAAAATCACTTTACGAGCCTTGGGTCAAAAGTGTAAATATGCAGAAGTTTAAGGGCAAAATGGTAATTTTGCCAAACTATGAGATATGAGTCAATTTAGTCAATGTGTGTATTAAATGAGTTGATTTATCATTATAGATCAAGAAAGACGAAGCCCAGATCGAAACCGAGGCAAGAGCAAAGTCATGGACTAAATTACACGTCTTCATACATTTTGAATACCGAGGTAAGTTTATGTGTAAACAATGCATTTATACATATTCATTGTTGATGCTAACTAGTGTATAGCATGATTGAGAACCTATACGGTTCAAGTGGATTAAATGTTGTAGTTATTGAGTAATTGATGTATGAATTACAAAATAGATGTCTGAATGAGTTGTGATAATACTTGACGGTGGGCTAAGTGCGATACCACCTTAATACTTAACTACGATGGGCTGTGTGCGATGCTTTCGTTAAGTATATTTTTTAGTGG
Organism: Gossypium sturtianum; assembly: GCA_025698515.1. Lineage (NCBI taxonomy): Eukaryota > Viridiplantae > Streptophyta > Magnoliopsida > Malvales > Malvaceae > Gossypium > Gossypium sturtianum. Next base: position 46,647,715 of record CM046943.1, read on the forward strand.
GCTATGTGCGAAACCACTATAATTACCCTATTTGGTAGGCTATGTGCGATACTACCCTACTATTTGATTGTGGTGGGCTAAGTGCAAAACCACCGAGTGCTTTAGCTGTGTGGTTGAGAAATTGTGGTGTTGAGTGCAAGTATGCAAATGAATGAATGTAAGCATTAAGCTTGTGATGTGGTGGAAATATGGTAAGGGATAGAATGAGTAAGCATAGTTGTGGACGTGAATTGTCTTGTTTAGTATAATGCTAATTGTTGTTTAGCTCATACTATGATGTCAATTATTTATATGTAAATTTACTAAGCTTAAAGCTTACTCCCCTTTGTTTTCCCTTGTCTTATAGAGCTAAAGAGTCGGGACGAGATACGCAGATAATTTGGAAGATTGCCCACACTATCAGCTCACTTGGTATATTTAGATTTAGTGCTTTTGTATATGGCATGTATAGAGACTAGACAAGTTAGTTTATGTTGTTGTATTGGCCAAGGGTGTATTGGCCCTTTTGATGGATAATCTATTTTGTATAATGCCATGGTTAATGGTTTATCTTGTTATTTGAAAAGATGTAGTTATCCATGAGAGTTTATATTTCAAAACATGAATTGTTTGATGATGTGTTGAATAGATACAATGTTGTGTGAACTAGAGGGGGTGAAAAGAGCTTGGCAAATAGCCTTGTTCTTGTCCACTCAGATAGACACACGGTCGTGTGTCTAGGCTGTGTGTGACACACGGGCTAGCCACATGGGTGTGTGACTTGGCCGTGTGCCCCCTGTATGTTAAGGTGGTAAGTCAGTGTTGACCACGGGCTAGCCACACGGGCGTGTGCCTAGGCCGTGTAAGATGGTCAGTGTTCACCACTGATGGAGAACACAGGCGTGTTCTTAGGCCGTGTGACACAAGCAGAATACCTAAGTTTTTATACACGGGGTAGGGACATGGGTGTGTGACTTGGCCGTGTGCCCCCTGCATGTTAAGGTGGTAAGTCAGTGTTGACCACGGGCTAGCCACACGGGCGCAGTGCCTAGGCCGTGTAAGATGGTCGATGTTCACCATCGATGGAGAACACGGCGTGTTCTTAGGCCGTGTGACACAAGCAGAATACCTAAGTTTTTATACACGGGGTAGGGACATGGGCGTGTGTGACCACACAACCTACTCCCACGGACGTGTCCCATTTCACATGGGCGTATGGCCCTTGTTAAGGTGAAAGAAATTTTAAGATCGCAAAGGTTTCCGGTAGGATTCCGGAACCCCTCGTATGTATGTTTAAGTCCTCGTGGGTCTTTAATGAGGTCGTTTTGGTGACTATAGAGAGTTTTCAAGTTGGGACTAAAGTGGATTAAGTCCGGAAATGCCTCGGGCCCGGTTCCAGCATAGAATACGGATAAGGGGTGTTACACTTAGTGGTATCAAAGCTATGGTTTAGTCGGTTCTCGGACTACCATAGCAGGTGTAAGAGTCTAGCTATACATGCCATAAGCGTATAATGATAGTGTGGTGGCTTCTGATGATTCTAAACTTTGTTTATATACTATATGGATCCCGATCAATCGACTGCTGATGATGCAGCTAGTAATGCGCCGGCTCCTGCGCAAGGGACCGCTCCTGTTCAGAGTGGACCCGAGATTAGGGGTCAAGGAGAAGAGGCTCGGGAAGCCTTTCTCTAGATGATGAGTAATTGGTACTCGGATTATGTTCGAACAAACCCTAATGCTCAACGTCCTCCACCTCCCCCTATACCTCAGCCAGTTCTAGTGGCTCCTCAGGGTATAGATGTAGTGAGGATAACGAAGCCCCCGGTAGATAAGATTAGGAAGCAAGGGGCTGAGGAGTTTAGAGCTAAAGTAGATGATGACCCTGAAAGGGCGGAGTTCTGGCTTAAGAACTCAGTGAGAGTATTTGATGAACTCTCCTGTACACTTGAGGAGAGCTTAAAGTGTGCCGTGTCTTTGCTGAGGGACTCGGCATACCATTGGTGGAAAACGTTGACATCAGTGGTTCCTAAAGAGAGGGTGACGTGGGACTTCTTTTTGGAGGAATTCCGAAAGAATTATATAAGTCAACGATTTACTGATCAGAAACGGAAGGAATTCGTTGAGTTAAAGCAAGGAAGAATGACTGTAGCTGAATATGAGCACGAATTTGTTAGACTTAACAAGTACGCGCAAGAATGTGTGTCAACGGAAACTATTTTGTGCAGGAGGTTCGAAGATGGGCTAAATGAGGATGTTAAACTCCTAGTTGGCATTTTGGAGTTAAAAGAGTTTGTAGTGTTGGTTGATAGGGCAAGTAAGGCCGAATAACTGAGTAAGGAAAAGAGGAGGGCTGTGAGTGAGGCCCGAGATGCAAGGAAATGACCAATGGGAAAATCGTATCAAACTCAGTCGAAAAGATCCAAGGAAGCGAATCCTCGGATGACTGCATCAGTTGGATATTCACATCGAGACCAAGGCAACACTCGTTCGGACTCGAGAGCTCAAGCCACCTCGATGGAAAGTGTGGGCAATCCGAAGACCAAACCAGAGTGTCCAAGTTGTGGTAGATATCACACTGGAAAGTGTTGAGGAAACAACCGAAATTGTTATAAGTGTGGTTCCCCCGACCATTTCATCCGAAATTGCCCCGAGAAGGATGACAAGGAAAGGAAGCAAGAGATAAGATCCAGCAATGTGTCTGTAAGGGGTAGGCCACCAGAGAACCCGGGAGGTGGGACTAGTGGTAGAGGTGCGTCACGAGACTCTGCTGTGAGACCGGAGGGTCGGGCACCTGCGAGGACGTATGCCATTCACGCTCGCGAAGAGGTATCATCCTCAGATGTAATAACGGGTACTTTTTCTCTTCATGACACCTTTGTTATTGCTTTGATTGATCCAGGGTCTACCCATTCTTATATTTGCATGAGACTAGCATCTAGTTTGAGTATGACCGTTGAGTCTACGGAAATTGTGGTAAAGGTGTCAAACCCGTTAGGTAAACATGTGTTAGTGGACAAGGTGTGTAGAAATTGTCCTTTGACAATTAGGGGTCATTGTTTCCCGGTAAATCTTATGTTGTTGCCGTTTGATGAATTTGACTTGATTCTTGGTATGGATTGGCTGACTACCCATAGTGTTTTAGTGAACTGTGGTAGTAAATTTATTGAATTGAAATGTGAGAATGGAGATGTTATTCGGGTTGAATCAGGTGGGTCAGATAGTCTACCGGTGATGATTTCTTCCTTAGTGGCCGAGAAATACTTGAGAAAAGGATGTGAGTCCTATCTCACTATTGTATTGAATACTCAAGAGTCTGAGATAAAGATCGAAATAATGCCGGTGGTATGTAAGTATCCGGATGTATTCCCGGAAGAGTTACCCGGATTGCCTCCAATTAGAGAGGTCAAGTTTGGAATTGAGTTAGTTTTGGGAATGACACCTATTTCAATTGCTCCGTATAGAATGGCGCCATTAGAGATGAAAGAACTGAATGTTTAGTTGATAGAGTTGACGGATAAGGGTTTTGCAAGGCCGAGCTACTCACCGTGGGGTGCTCCGATATTATTTGTGAAGAAGAAAGATGGGTCGATTAGATTGTGCATAGACTACAGACAACTCAACAAAGTGACGGTGAAAAATAAGTATCCTTTACCAAGGATAGATGATCTATTTGATCAACTAAAGGGAGCCACATTATTCTCCAAGATAGACCTGAGGTCTGGCTATTACCAGTTGAGGGTTAAGGAGCACGATGTGTTGAAAACTACATTTCGGATGAGGTTTGGCCATTATGAGTTTCTGGTCATGTCGTTCGGTTTAACAAACGCTCTTGCGATTTTTATGGATTTGATGAACCGTGTCTTCCGATCGTATTTGGACAAGTTTGTGGTTGTCTTCATTGACGACATACTAATTTATTCTCGGGATGAGAGTGATCATGCAGAGCACCTGAGGATTGTCTTACAAACCTTAAGAGGCAAGCAGTTGTATGCTAAATTTAGCAAGAGTGAGTTTTGGCTCCGAGAGATCGGATTCTTAGGACTCATTGTGTCGGGTGATGGTATTAGAGTCGACCCAAGTAAGATCTCGGCTATTGTGGATTGGAAACCACCGAGAAACGTGTCAAAAGTCAGAAGCTTTTTGGGTTTGGCAGGATACTACAGACATTTCGTAAAGGGGTTTTCTATGATTGCTACCGCGATGACGAAACTGTTACATAAGGATGTTAAGTTTGAATGGACTGAGAAATGCCAACAGAGTTTTGAGAGATTGAAAACATTGTTGACTGAGGTGCCAGTTTTGGTTCAACCAGAATCGGGGAAAGAGTTCGTGGTTTACAGTGACGCATCGTTAAATGGTCTTGGTTGTGTGTTGATGCAAGAGGGTAAGGTAGTCGCTTACGCCTTGAGGCAGTTAAAACTGCATGAGAAGAATTATCCGACTCATGATATGGAGTTGGCTGCGATTGTTTTCGCATTAAAGATTTGGCGACACTATTTATATGGTGAGAGGTACTGAATCTTCACAGATCATGAGAGTTTGAAGTATTTGATGGATCAAAAGGATTTGAATTTGCGACAACGGCGGTGGATTGAGTTATTGAAGGACTATGAGTTTGTCATCGATTACCATCCGAGAAAAGTGAATGTAGTTGCAAATGCCCTGAGTAGGAAATCCCTGTATGCTTTGAGAGCTATGAGCACGAGTTTAGCATTGTCTGATGATGGTGCTATATTGGCAGAGTTGAGAGCTCAACCACTATTGGTTCAACAGATATGTGAGGCTCAAAGGAAGGATAGTGATATGCAAGCTAAGAGAGCTAAGTGTGGATCGGAAAATGATTCTGATTTTCGAGTGGGTTCGGATGATTGTTTGTTGTATCATGACAGAATTTGCGTACCCAGAGATAATGAGTTGATTCGAAAAGTTTTACATGAGGCACATAGTGGTTATTTGTCAGTACACCCGGGGAGTATGAAAATGTACAACGATCTGAGGAAATTTTATTGGTGGTCGGGTATGAAAAGAGACATCTCTGAGTTTGTGATAAAATTTCTGATTTGTCAACAAGTGAAAGCTGAGCATCAAGTGCCTTCGGGATTACTTCAGCCTGTGATGATTCCCGAGTGGAAGTAGGATCAGATTACCATGGACTTTGTGTCTGGATTTCCCATGACTCCGAAAAAGAAAGATGTTTTGTGGGTTGTCGTTGATAGGCTAACGAAGTTGGCTCATTCTATACCGGTGCATGTTGATTATTCACTGGATAAGTTGGCCGAGTTGTATATTGCAGAGATAGTGAGATTACATGGAGTGCCTGTATCTATTAACTCGGATAGAGATCCAAGGTTCACTTCAAGGTTTTGAAAGAACTTACAGGAGGCCTTGGGTACAAGATTAAATTTTAGTACTACATTCCATCCGCAAACTGATGGCCAATCTGAAAGAGTAATTCAGATTTTCGAAGATATGCTCCGATGCTGTGTGTTAGAGTTCGAAGGTAATTGGGAGAGATATCTACCTTTGATCGAATTTGCTTACAACAACAGTTATCAATCGAGTATACGGATGGCACCGTATGAAGCCTTGTATGGTCGTAAATGTCAGACTCCTTTGTATTGGACGAGCTTAGTGATAAGCGAATCCATGGGGTCGATCTAGTAAAAGAGACTGAGGAGAAAGTGAAAGTGATCCGTAATAGTCTGAAAGCTTCTTCGGACCGACAGAATTCGAACGTAGATTTGAAAAGAAAGGAAATTGAGTTTCAAGTGGGTGACTAGGTGTTTTTTTAAGTGTCCCCGTGGAAGAAAATCTTGAGATTTGGACGAAAGGGGAAATTGAGTCCGCGATTCATAGGGGCGTATGAAATTACTGATAGAATTGGGCCAGTGGCATACCGGTTGGCTTTGCCGGTGGAGTTAGAGAAAATACATAACGTGTTTCATGTATCGATGTTAAGGCGATATCGCTCTGATCCTTCGCATGTGATTCCTTCAACGAAAATTGAGATACGACCGGATATATCTTATGAAGAGGAGTCGATTAAAATCTTGGCTCGAGAAGTGAAGCAGTTGAGGAATACAGACATAACCCAACTGAAAGTGTTATGGCAAAAACACGGTGTGGAAGAGGCTACATGGGAACCGGAGGAAGCCATGAGAGAGCAATATCCAAACCTTTTTACTGGTAAGATTTTTGAGGGCGAAAATCTCTAAAAGGGGGGAGAGTTGTAACATCCCGATTTAGGGCCTAGTCGGAATAGTGGTACGAGACCACAAATCCGAAGTAGAAATTATGAATTTTAAGGATTATGAGATGTTTGCATGTTTATGTGAAAGTTTCATGAAGTAATTTTGCTAATTGTGATTGAATTGTCCAATAGGACTAAATTGTAAAAGTTGCAAAATGTGAGATTCTAGATGCTTTAAGTATGAAATAGCTTTGGATTATTAATTGGAGGTCCTTAAATAGCAATTTGCCGAATTTCTAATTTTTGAACAAAAATGGGCATGAGTGGGTAAAATTTGAAAGTTTAGCAAAAAGGGCATTTTGGTCATTTGTTGAATAAATGATTAAAAAGGATGAAATTGTCAAAATTTTATGTTCACCTTCCTCCTTAGTGCCGAAAATTTGAAGAACCCCATAGCTAGGGTTTGTTCATCTTTCAAGCTTGCTAGTAAGTGCATCCTAGTCCCGTTTTTGATATTCTTCGTATTTTTGAAGTCCTCGTAACATGAGTTAGCTATTTTTAGCCATATGTTGAGCTAGGATTCATGTTCAAAAATATACCCATGTATGACATGCATGTATTTTGATGTTTTATGGAAGATTATGAGAGTTTGATGTAGAATAAACATCTTTTTCTAAGTGAATTCCATGAAAAATGCATGTAAGGACTAGTTTGTAAAAGTCTTGGAAATGGTCATACATGAGTGATTTAGTGAGAATTGAAGGTTACTATAGTTGAGAGTATGAATCAACTAAGCATGAAATACTAGAAAGTTTAATGAAAATCACTTTACGAGCCTTGGGGCAAAAGTGTAAATATGAGGATGTTTAGGGGCAAAATGGTAATTTTGCCAAAGTATGAGATATGAGTCAATTTAGTCAATGTGTGTATTAAATGAGTTGATTTATCATTATAGATCAAGAAAGACGAAGCCCGGATCGAAACCGAGGCAAGAGCAAAGTCGTGGACTAAATTGCACGTCTTCATACATTTTGAATACCGAGGTAAGTTTATGTGTAAACAATGCATTTATACATATTCATTGTTGATGCTAACTAGTGTATAGCATGATTGAGAACCTATACGGTTCAAGTGGATTAAATGTGGTAGTTATTGAGTAATTGATGTATGAATTACAAAATAGATGTGTGAATGTGTAGTGATAATACTTGACGGTGGGCTAAGTGGGATACCACCTTAATACTTAACTACGATGGGCTGTATGCGATGCATTCGTTAAGTATATTATTTAGTGGGCTATGTGCGAAACCACTATAATTACCCTATTTGGTAGGCTATGTGACATACTACCCTACTATTTGATTGTGGTGGGCTAAGTGCAAAACCACCGAGTGATTTAGCTGTGTGGTTGAGAAATTGTGGTGTTGAGTGCAGGTATGCAAATGAATGAATGTAAGCATTAAGCTTGTGATGTGGTGGAAATATGGTAAGGGATAGAATGAGTAAGCATAGTTGTGGATGTGAATTGTCTTGTTTAGTATAATGCTAATTGTTGTTTAGCTCATACTATGATGTCAATTGTTTATATGTAAATTTACTAAGCTTAAAGCTTACTCCGCTTTGTTTTCCCTTGTCTTTTAGAGCTAAAGAATCGGGACGAGATACACGGATAATTTGGAAGATTGCTCACACTATCAGCTCACTTGGTATATTTAGATTTAGTGCTTTTGTATATGGCATGTATAGAGGCTAGACAAGTTAGTTTATGTTGTTGTATTGGCCAAGGGTGTGTTGGCCCTTTTGATGGATAATCTATTTTGTATAATGTCATGGTTAATGGTTTATCTTGTTATTTGAAAAGATGTAGTTATCCATGAGAGTTTATATTGCAAAACATGAATTGTTTGATGATGTGTTGAATAGATACAATGTTGTGTGAACTAGAAGGGGTGAAAAGAGCTTGGCAAATAGCCTTGTTCTTGTCCACTCGGATAGACACACGGGCGTGTGTCTAGGCCGTGTGTGACACACGGGCTAGCCACATGGGTGTGTGACATGGCCGTGTGCCCCCTGCATGTTAAGGTGGTAAGTCTGTGTTGACCACGGGCTAGCCAAACGGGCGTGTGCCTAGGCCGTGTAAGATGGTCAGTGTTCACCACTGATGGAGAACACGGGCGTGTTCTTAGGCCGTGTGACACAAGCAGAATACCTAAGTTTTTATACACGGGGTAGGGACATGGGCGTGTGTGACCACACGACCTGCTCCCATGGACGTGTCCCATTTCACATGGGCGTGCGGCCCTTATTAAGGTGAAAGAAATTTTAAGATCGTAAAGGTTTCTGGTAGGATTCTGGAACCCCTCGTATGTATGTTTAAGGCCTCTTGGGTCTTTAATGAGGTCGTTTTGGTGACTATAGAGAGTTGTCAAGTTGGGACTAAAATGGATTAAGTCCAGAAATGCCTCGGGCCCAGTTCTAGCGTAGAATACGGGTAAGGGGTGTTACATTTAGTGGTATTAAAGTTATGGTTTAGTCGGTTCTCGGACTACTGTAGCAGGCGTAAGAGTCTAGCTATACATGCCATAAGCGTATAATGATAGTGTGGTGGCTTCTGATGATTCTAAACTTTGTTTATATAGTATATGGATCCCGATCAATCGACTGCTGATGACGCAGCTAGTAATGCGTCGGCTCCTACGCAAGGGACCGTGCCTGTTCAGAATGGACCCGAGATTAGGGGTCAAGGAGAAGAGGCTCAGAAAGCCTTTCTCCAGATGATGAGTAATTGGTACTCGGATTATGTTCGAGCAAACCCCAATGCTCAACCTCCTCCACCTCCCCCTATACCTCAGCCAATTCTAGTGGCTCCTCAGGGTATAGATGTAGTGAGGATAACGAAGCCCCCGGTGATAAGATTAGGAAGCAAGTGGCTGAGGAGTTTAGAGCTAAAGTATATGATGACCCTGAGAGGGCGGAGTTCTGGCTTGAGAACTCAATGAGAGTATTTGATGAACTCTCCTGTACACCTGAGGAGAGCTTAAAGTGTGTCGTGTCTTTGCTGAGAGACTCGGCATACCATTGGTGGAAAACGTTGACATCAGTGGTTCCTAAAAAGAGGGTGACGTGGGACTTCTTTTTGGAGGAATTCCGAAAGAATTATATAAGTCAACTATTTACTGATCAGAAACGGAAAGAATTCCTTGAGTTAAAGCAAGGAAGAATGATTGTAGCTGAATATGAGCGCGAATTTGTTAGGCTTAGCAAGTACGCGCAAGAATGTGTGTCAATGGAAACTATTTTGTGCAAGAGGTTCGAAGATGGGCTAAATGAGGATATTAAACTCCTAGTTGGCATTTTGGAGTTAAAAGAGTTTGTAGTGTTGGTTGATAGGGCAAGTAAGGCCGAAGAACTGAGTAAGGAAAAGAGGAGGGCTGTGAGTGAGGCCCGAGATGCAAGGAAACGGCCAATAGGCAAATTGTATCAAACTCAGTCGAAAAGATCCAAGGAAGCGAATCCTCGGACGACTGCATCAGTTGGATATTCACATCGAGACCAAGGCAACACTCGTTCGGACTCGAGAGTTCAAGCCACCTCGATGGAAAGTGTGGGCAATCCGAAGACCAAACCAGAGTGTCCAAGTTGTGGTAGATATCACACTGGAGAGTGTTGGGGGAACAACCGAAATTGTTATAAGTGTGGTTCCCCCAACCATTTCATCCGAAATTGCCCCGAGTAGGATGACAAGGAAAGGAAGCAAGAGATAAGATCCAGCAATGTATCTACAAGCGGTCGGCCACCAAAGAACCCGGGAGGTGGGGCTAGTGGTAGAGGTGCGTCACGAGACTCTGCTGTGAGACCGGAGGGTCGGGCACCTGCGAGGATGTATGCCATTCGCGCTCGCGAAGAGGCATCATCCTCAGATGTAATAACGGGTACTTTTTCTCTTTATGACACATTTGTTATTACTTTGATTGATCCAGGGTCTACCCATTCTTATATTTGCATGAGACTGACATCTAGTTTGAGTATGATTGTTGAGTCTACCGAAATTGTGGTAAAGGTGTCAAACCCGTCAGGTAAACATGTGTTTGTGGACAAGGTGTGTAGAAATTGTCCTTTGACAATTAGGGGTCATTGTTTCCCGTCAAATCTTATGTTGTTGTCGTTTGATGAATTTGACTTGATTCTTGGTATGGATTGGCTGACTACCCATTGTGTTTTAGTGAACTGTGGTAGTAAATTTATTGAATTGAAATGTCTGAATGGATATGTTATTCGGGTTAAATTAGGTGGGTCAGATAGTCTACCGGTGATGATTTCTTCCTTAGTGGCCGAGAAATACTTGAGAAAAGGATGTGAGTCCTATCTCGCTATTGTATTGAATACTCAAGAGTCTGAGATAAAGATCGAAACAGTGCTAATGGTATGTGAGTCTGAGAAAAGGTTACATGGGAGCCTGAGGAGGCTATGAAAAACCAGTACCCAAACCTTTTTACCGGTAAGATTTTTGGGGACGAAAATCCCTAAGGGGGGAATTGTAACAGCCCCATTTAGGGCCTAGTCAGAATAGTGGTTGCGAGACCACAAATCCAAAGTAGAAATATGCGTTTATTGATTTTTATGAGGCTTATGATGTGGTTACATGATTGGGTGAAAATTTCATGAGGAAATTTTATTTATTAGTGATCAATTTGTCCATTAAGACTAAATTTCAAAGATTAGAAAATATGAGATTCTAGAAGATTTAAGTATGAAATAGAATTATAAAAATTACTAGAGGTCCTTATTTAGAAATTAGACCATTAAATGTCAAGATGGACAAAAATGGACATGGGAAGGAAAAATCTCAAGAAAGGGCCTTAAGGGCATTTTAGTCATTTGGTTAATTAATGAATTAAAAAAGGAAAAATAAGTCAAAATCTTGTCCATCTTCTTCCTCTAAGTGCCGAAATTTGCAAGGAGACATAGCTAGGGTTTCTTCAACATCCAAGCTTGATAGTAAGTGCATCATTGCCCCATTTTTAATGTTATTCGTATTTTTGAGATCCTCGTAGCTCGATTTAGCTATTTCTAGTTATATTTTGAGCTAGGGTTTATGTTCAAAAATTTACCCATGTATGACATGCATGTATTTTGATGTTTTAAGGAATAATATGAAAGTTTGATGTGTGATAAACATATTTTTCTAAGTGATTTTCATGAAAAATGCATAAAAGGACCAAATTGTAAAAGTTATAAAAATTGTCATACATGAGTGAAATAGTAGAAATTGGGTGCTGTTTTAGTTAAGAAAATAATTTGACTAGGCTTAAAATACAAGAAAGTTGAATAAAAATCATTTTACGAGCTTAGGGGCAAAAGTGTAATTATGTGAAAGTTTAGGGGCAAAATCATAATTTTGCCAAAGTATGATTCATGAATCAATTTAGTCAATGTGAGTATTAAACAAGTGAAATTGTTATTATAGATCAAGAAACATGAAGCCCGGACCGAAACCGAAACCGAGGCAAGAACAAAGTGTTGGACCAAATCGAACATTTACACACATTTTGAGTACCGAGGTAAGTTTGTGTGAAATTAAAGTTTCATAGTGTTTTTATATTTTAAATTGCTTAATCTTATGATAATGAATATCATTGCATGAAAATCGACTAATGAAGCCTAGATGAGAAAATGATGAGAATGTATTAAGTTGAAGTCCCAGTTGAAGATTTAGAATAACGAGGATACCTATGTCACGACATGACATAAGGAAGGTCCCGTATAAGACCATGTCTGGGACATGGCATCGGCACCGAATAAGGAAGGTCTCGTGTAAGACCATGTCTGGGACATGGCCTCGGCACCAAAGGAAGATCTCGTGTAAGACCATGTCTGGGACATGGCATCGACATCTATGTACGATCTCGTATAAGACCATGTCTGGGACATGGCATCGACACCTATGTATGATCTCGTATAAGACCATATCTGGGATATGGCATCGGCATCAAGAGGTGATCCCATGTAAGACCATATCTGGGATATGACATTGGCATCGTAATACATGTATGATGAGATTGAGTATCCTCCGATATTCTGAGTAGTGCAACGGGCACAAGAGCTAAGTATGCAAAGATGACAAAGAGCTAAGTTATACAAAGATGACAAAGAGTTACATTTAAGTTAAGGATGATAATGATTCAAGTTTATGTTCAAATAGCATATGTGCTAAATTATGTGATGAAGTGACACAGGTACCACGAGTAAAATACGAGTTATGAAACCGTAATGTGATATGTGATGGGTAAGCGTAAGTATGAGTAAGTATGTCAAAGTACTTGAGAACTTGTGTTGCTATTGTTCTATGAGATGAATGGATTTTACCATGAGTACTTATGTTGCTATTTTAATTCATGCAAACTTACTAAGCTATATGCTTACCCCTTTCTTTTCCCTTTTCCTTGTAGTATCGCTACGCTAGCTCGGGGATCGTAGAACGTCGGAGCTCGGATCACACTATCAATCATTCTTTTGGTATAGTAAAGTTGATTTATTTTGGGTATGGCATGTATAGGAACTTGGTCATCTTGTGTTATGTCATATTTGAAAGCCAAAGTGATGGCTATTAGTGTTATACACTCATTTTGTAAATGGCCATTAGGAATTGGCCGATATTTGTCAAGTTTTATATCTTCATGATGATGAGTTTTATGATGTGAAAGTTCATGCAATTGATGGAGTAAAATGTGAAGTGTATGAATGATGATTAGTGATTTTTCATAGTGTATCAATGCCATGTTACGTATTGCTTGTGTCGGCATATGTGTGTTTATGTTTCAGGGTGGCAATTGGCTTGGGAAATAGCCTTTTAATTGTCCACACGGGTAGACACACGAGCGTGTGTCTAGGCCGTGTGTGACACACGGCCAGCCCCATGGGTGTGTTGTTAGGCCGTGTGTCCCTTGCATCAAATTTGCGAAAAATTCAATTCGTCACACGGGCCAGCACACGGGCGTGTGCCTGGGCCGTGTGCCCTTAAGAGCTTGCTAACGTCATAAATAGAATACCCAGGTTTTTCACACACGGATGAGGACACGGGCGTGTCTAGGTCGTGTGAGGGACACGAGCCACAGACACGGGCGTGTGTCCGGCCGTGTGAAAACCGTTGTAGGTTCGAAATGAAAAATAAATTCCTCACGGGCTAGGAACATGGGCGTGTGTGACCACACGGCCTGCCCACACAGGCGTGTTCCATTCCACACGGGCGTGTGGCCCTGTTTAGGCAAAAATTTTCTAAATGCGTAAAAGTTTCCGGTTTAATTTCGAAACCTTCCGTATGTATGTTTAGGGCCTCATAGGCCCATAATAAGGATGTTATGAGTATGAATGAGAAGCTTTAAGTTGAAATGAAATTTTATAGCCCGATGTTGTATGTTTAAGCAAGTTAAGTCCAGTAATGCCTCGTATCCTGTCCCGGCGTCGGACACGGGTAAGGGGTGTTACAATGTGTTTAGTGTGGCTGATTAAATTAATTTAACATGTATGTTCACAAAAAGGGTAAGATTATAAACATGAATGCATGTAATGATGTACCGTGTTAGATGTTAAAATTAACTTGATTATGATGCTTGAATTGGTTGGTATATGAATGAAAGTTTCGGTGTAGGTCATTGGCAAAGTTTGAGTGAGAATTAAAGCTAGAAAATGGCTTTATTTTGTCCACACGGGTAGACACACGGGCATGTGTCTTAACCGTGTGTGACACACGGCCTGGTACATGGACGTCTGGTTAGGCCGTGTCCCCTGCACCTTAAATTTGAGAAACAAAATGCTCAAAATTGAGCACACGGACAGAGACACGGGCGTGTGTCTCAACCTTGTGTGTTACACGACCTATCACACAGGCGTGTGGCCGGCCGTGTGGCACAAGTTACAGAGTTACACTGGATCGAACACGACCTGCAGCACGGGCGTGTGCTAGGGTCACACGGGCATGTGTGCCCTATATCTTGGAAAATTTTTGAAATTTCGTGAAAAATTCTTTGAGTTCCCGATTTAGTCCCAATTTGATTCTAATACTCATTTTGGGCCTCGAGGGTCCATTTAAGGGACGATATGAATAATACTCGGAAAATGAATAGAATTTTACATGAATTATCTGTAAATGTTTTGAAAACTCTAGTAACGCTCTGTAACCTTGTTTCGGTGACGGATAAGGGTTAAGGGTGTTACAGGTGTGTTGGGATGGTAGGAGATGATGTGTAGCAGATGGAGGTAGGAAACTATATCTGATTCTGATCTGTTCTGGATATGTATTTGATCTATTCTGCATCTTGTTTGAACTGTTACGACATTACTGAATATTATCTATTTCTAATTCTGTATTGGAATTTGGACAAATACTGTTATTTCCATGTCGATTTAGTTGACTAAATGTTTTCTATAGGACAAATGTTAAAGTTCTTAAATGTTGGTTTTACCCTTAAACGTTTGATGTAACTTCCAGACTTGGTCTTAACGTTTAAGCCAGGTATGAGGTGTTACATAACAAACATCCTTAACTATTTTGTTTAAAACATTGCCTTAATTTCTTTAAAAAATAAAACATCATTCCAACACAAGAAAAAACTATGGTCAAGATAATTGAAGATAGTGGTGGGACCATAACCATTATTTGACATAAAATAATCTAATGCCTAGCACAATTATTTATCATTTGATTTAATAAAATGTTTGATATCTTTTTTCAAAAATTTTTGACGATGTTAACAACTGAATCTAAAATTTTAAATCCATAAAGTAAAGGGATCAAATTCTTGAAAAATAAAAGTATGAGGGCCAAATTTTAAATGTATAGAGAGTATAAGGATTTAAAGCATATTTTAACCTTTATTTTTTTTTTTTACTTTATAATTTAGCCTAAAACAATAACCTAGCTTTAATAGACCGTACTAGTTGGAATAAAAAGGGTGTAATTTATCTTAAAAAGAAACAATATTAGTAAATTAATGTTTTGGTCACTCAACTTCAATAAGTTATCAAACGATTATTGAATTATTCTAAAAGTTTCATTTAAGTCACTGAATTATTTAAAAGCTTTTATTTAAGTCATCGAACGGTTATGTTTTTTTTTAAAAAAAAAAAGAGAAAAGCTTGGGTAGTGAGCTCCAGACAATTCAACACTTGGTACGGTGGATTAGCACCCACCAATGACTAAAAGAACATACGTAAGATCCAAATCGATTTGACTATCAATTTTAAAGATTGGAGAAGAAAATTGTTCGGATTTTGGTTCGTAAATTCATATCACTCAAATCTGTTTCATGAAAAAAAAAACTAAACAATAAAAGAAAAGGGGAATGAGAGTTTTTGATTGGTACATGCAATGCGACCAGAAAAAAATCCATATAATAGCGATTTTATCAACACAATGACTTAAATAGCAATTTTAGAATAGTTTAGTGATTTATAACTCTTTGAAGTCAAGTAATCAAAATGTAAACTTACTAATAATTTAATAACTTAAATTTAATTCATCTAAGAAATTAATATAATACAGGTTGACTTCTTTTTTCTTCTTCTAAGTAAATTTTTTTTTTATGAACAACACAAGGAAATATAAAGAATCACGAAATGATGAAGACTTTTTTTTTAAAGAATTTTTTTTTTTTTTACAACTGAAATTATTTTGATGTAAATATTTAGTTAAGAAGAAAATAAGGAAAGAAAGTAGTTGTAATTGGCAGGTGGGAAAATGGTGGACCAATTCCCTCTCTATGATTCAAATTTCAAAGTTATCCTAAGACAATTCATCCTCTTCTCTGCCTTTTCATTTTATTATATTATTTCTCAAAATCCTAAAACAACATTCACTGACAGCAACGTAACTACCGCTTTCTTTGTTGTTTCTCAATTTTCTCGATTTGTTGATTTATATAAAAAATAACATTTCACTTATTTATGTGCAGTCGTACCATTAAATTTAGTATAAATATAACTCAAATTTTAAATATGGTTAATAAAGCATTAAAAGTTCTAAATTATGCGATTCATTAATTTTAAATAAACAAAGCTATGATTTACTATAATATTGTTGAGATAAAGCAAAATTTTCTCCATAAGATGAAAATTGCTTTGCTTAGCAATTCCAATCACCCATTTGAATGTTTCAGCAATTGTTATTGGTTTATGTATAGTTTCAGGCTTCATATTTTCAATTGTTGGAAAATTTCAAAATTTAATGATGTACAATTGCTTACATTCCTTAAAACCCTATTAAAAATACATATTTTCTCTTATTTTTTAAAACTGTCATCTCATTTCAATCCTTTAGTGTCATCTCATATTATTTTTATTCTATTCTCCTAATCACTTAACTTCAAAGCTTTTAAATCATCTAATTTATTTTTTTTTTTATTTTCATTTAAAGGTTTTAATTTTATTCATTTGCTAAACTTATATTAAATAATTAAAACATGCAATAATAATATATCAATATTTTAATATTTTTATTTATATATTAAAATTTCAAATATGTTATAAGTTTGACAGATAAAACTCAAAATTGTATATCAACTTTATTTAATGTGCAATTTTATATTTTTAATTTTGGTTTGGTGTAATTATACACGTGAATTTTTAATTTTGATTCAATTATACATATTCTAATAAATAAATACATCAATTTATTGTGGAGTGTGCCTCACTTTTTTGCCTAAACTGAGTTCACGTCACAACAAGAAGATTCGCCACGTCTCAACAACACGATGAAAGGCGTTCCAACGAGGTAGCAACCACGTCACAACGTGACGACGTGTTCCTAAATCTTCTCGGTTTTTTTCTCCCGGTTAAACTCTGATTATTCTAGGGATGTTTTAGTCAAATTTGTACACGAAATTTAGCCTATAAATAGACACTTTTCTACCTTAGAAAGATTTAACCCATAACACTTTTAGGTATTAGCTTTTACAAGCTTACAGGGGATTTTGTGTTTAAGTTTTGAGGTTCTTTTTCGAG
The DNA here is from genome assembly GCA_025698515.1 of Gossypium sturtianum. Taxonomy (NCBI): domain Eukaryota; kingdom Viridiplantae; phylum Streptophyta; class Magnoliopsida; order Malvales; family Malvaceae; genus Gossypium; species Gossypium sturtianum. The sequence goes on from CM046943.1 coordinate 46,664,884, forward strand.
TTTCGGGGTTTAGTCTTTATTTCCATCTTTGTATTCTTCGTCTTTGCCAATTTAGTGAAATTATCTTTGTCCATGGTTTTTTATCTTCTTCGGAGGAATTTTTCCACGTAAAATATTTATGTTCGATTTTTTCAATTTCTTTGTTATTTTTCTTGTTCATTGTTTACACGAGTTTATCCCCAACATTTATTTTTACATTGAATAAAAACAATTATTTGTGTGTTGATTGAGTTTTAGTTTGATTGGCATCAACATTGTTGTTGGTGCAAGAGGACGTGGGTTCGAGCATGTTGAAGTGTAATTTATTCCCTTAGTTACAGATGAGGAGGAGTTTTGGATAGTTCTAACCATTATATTAAAAAAATTATTTGTGTAGGCAACATATAACAATAAAATGGCATTACATTGATAATGGTGTCGATAATTTAGGAAGATTGAATCTAATCAAAATTTATGTATAGCATTACAAATTAAGTCAAAATTCATGTACAATTTTAATATTTGTCTATAAATTTATTCTTATAAAAGTTTTAATCTAATATTTTTAATAATTTATTTGTATTCCCGTTACAATTCACCTCACAGACAATTTTTATATTTAAACACTTATTTCACTATTAATTAATCCTCATTACTAAGTTATTCTTAATTACATCAGAGGTAATTTCACCGCCTATTCAAAATATCCAAAATCTATATGAATTGAAAAAAAAATTCACTTTCCAATTCCAAATTTTGAAATTTCAAATTCAATGGGGATTCACTGCTGATATTTATTTTGATGTTCACCTTATATGAGTCTTGTTTGATTTTATTTTAATTAGTTTTCATCCATAATATATTCTTTGAGTCTTGTTTGAATATAAGAATGGTGAATTCTTTATATAGATAATACAAAAAATTACAAAAATACTAAATTTTTTAAATTATTTATGTAAATGATATGTTTTTATAATAAATTTAGGATCAACCCTCAAAGCAATTATCATCACCCAATCATATTAGGTGAAACAAAACTATTTATTTTAAGTGGTGCCATCATATTGTTAAACAACACAAAAAAAAAAAAAAAAAAACGAATTTCTTTTTAAATATCAATTAAATATTGTAGAAATACAAAAAAAAAAAACGTATATTTTTTTGTGTTGCTGGTAGCACCACTTAAAATTGGGCAAAAAACCAGAAAATACCAAAAAATAACAAAAATTACCGGAAAGTATAGGGTTGAAAATTAATGACCGAAAGGGCAATTTCCCCAAAATCGCGTCCCGTCGGGCGCTTTTGGGAGTGCGACCTAAAGCGCGTCCCCGGGAGCGCTTTAGGCCACGCCATCAAAAACGCCTCCCGTGGACGCGCTTTCGATGACGTGGCCTAAAGCGCCCCCGGGACGCGCTTTAGGCTTTTTTCCCGAGAAATATGGTGGCAGCAAGTGGGAAGAAAATGGCTCCAAAATTAGGCACCGAAAGTTGATGTGATGTGAAAATTGGTATGGGGTAATTGCAATATTGGTCCCTATTTGAATAGGTACTTTGTAAGTTTGATCCCTAAACCTCAACTATAAATAGGCCTAACCATTTCTCATTTTCTTCATCCCACAATTTGCCATTCTCTACTTAAGGCATTGTTCTCTCTCTCCTATTTGTAAATTTTCACTTGTATTTTTGGAGTGAAATATATTTGTTAGTGCCCAAAGACGTAGGCAAAAATTTTTCATATCTTGTGAGTGTGATCGTAGTTATTTATTGTGCTATTAAATTACGATTGAGGATATTCTCGCTAGGAAAGACTTGGTACTTAAGTGATCCTTGTGATCCACCTCTCTTTCCTGGGAATTGAACTTAGTGTGATTTTTTAGTACAATAATTTTACTCTTTTACACCGTCCACTTGCAATGAGTGAACGTATTAATGCTGTTATTTACTACGATGGTGAAGTGCGTGACACCGAAAATGGTGTTGTTTTCTTATCGGAGAACACAAATACGATTGAGTTTTAATCGAACGTCGATTTGGTAGAACTTCGCAAAAGAATTAGGCGTAAAATATTCGGAACAACGCTAATGAAAGTTCAGTCTATTAAGTATAGATTTTGTGCTTCGGTTGATCCGGTGAGATATGACTCATTCGACATCAAAGGTCCTCGGAGCCTTGAGGCAATGGTGGAGACTCATCTTGCCAGTGGTTCACCCTATATCGAGGTATATGTGGAATTTTCATCTCCAAGTGATCTGGCTGCGACCTCAACATCTAGTATCGTTCGAGGGGAATACACGACCCCAAGTCGACACACTGTAAGTGGGAGGCAAAACACGTAAGCCCGTGTGTGCGGTGGTAGTATGGAAAACATAACCCCGCACGACACTCTCGGTTGGTGGATGGGACATGCATATTCGCCATTCGGCGCCGGATGACGTAAATACGTATTGGGGGAGGTCATCAACTTCTAGTGGATGGCAATCCACATACGATTGGGATCGTTACGAAAGATGTTTAAGGAGGATGATGTATTACCGACGCGACATCCAGCAGATGAGGGCCCTCGTTGTTACCGACGACATGCACCGTGAGGGGCCTTCGCTTGTTGCAGATTATAGAGGATGGGATGATGAATCCGTGTGGATCCACCTCGGGAGCCGGGGGCACGATGGTGCGAAGTTGGATTATTTTCTCAACCGGAGCCCGCTCCAATTGTACCGAAGACGCTTGAGGGCGGTTGAGGCGAAGAAGAAGAAGATCCGCTATTCGGGGCATACTCACCTCCAGCGCACATGCATAATGTCGATCTATCTCAAGATGATGCATTGGAGTTTCTGAACTACCACACCGACGCGCGACCGCATAAATTCTTTGTTGGATTCGGATCAATTAGAAGTTGGTAACCGCTTTTCCAACAAGAATACTTTTCTTGCCGCATTGAAACAATACAAAGATCGTGAACAGGTGGTTAACTACACTATGGTTAAATCAAAGCTCGATAGGTACGAGGCAAAGTGTGCGCAAAGGCAAGACGGCACATGTTCATGGAAAATCATGGCGTCGTTGAGGAAAAGGACAGGTGTGTGGGAGGTGAAAAGTACAAAGGTCCGCATACATGTCTTACCTAGACAAGTACCACTATGTGTTCAATGATTCGAATAAGACTAATATTATGTAATGTTGCATTATTTAACGTACTTCATTGACAGTGTGTAACGAAGATCATCCAAGGATGGATTCGCACATGTTGTCCGATTTAATAATCCCGACGGTGAAGGCCGATCCCGTAACTACAATGCCGGCCTTAATTGGCAATATTCGTAGCCAAATGGGGTACACGCCTCTCTCTGAAAAGGCTTGGATAGCCAAGCGAAGCGTTGGAAAAATTGCACGGTCGGTGGGACGTTTCATATAATGAAGTGTGGCGGTGGTGTCGTGTCTTTGGAGAGGTATGTCCCGAGCAAAGACAACAGACCTTGAAACGGAACCGTACTAGATTACAACGATCGTCGCTCCGTGGATGCGCGATGTTCAAGCGTCTGTTTCGGACATTTAAGCAATGCCGAGATGCTTTTACATATTGCAAGCCATTGGTACAAATTGACGGTACCTTCATGTATGGTAGATATACGCATCGGCTATTGCTAGCCGTGGCACAAGACGGCTGTGGGAGAATCCTTCCGATTGCGTTCGCAATAACACCGGGGGAATCAGCTGATGATTGGGACTTCTTCCTATCCAGGTTAAGGAGGCATGTTTGCCCCCAACCTGACATATGCGTTATATCGGATCGGGGCCCGGAATACTTGCGGCAATAGAACGCCAGTGGAAGCATGTGGCATCGCACACACCATCGATATTGCTCGAGGCATGTCGCATCCAACTACTATGGGCAACATCGATCTAAAAGAGAGAAACGGCAAGTGATCGATATGGGTATGAAATATCTAATAATAAAATTTATTTTGATATATTCAATTTATTCGCAATTGAAGAGTGGTATGTAATATTCGCTATCAACGTATATTAGCAGGGTATGAGATCAATAAAGACCGTTTTAGCAGGGTATTAGCAGGGACAAGGAAAAGGAAACATATATGGGTTAGGAGGATACATATAAGGGGCAAAGTACGTGCTGGCATAAATCGTGGATGCCGTGGATGTCGGTGTTGTTAGCTGAACGGATGGGCCCGGTGGATCGTGTAGCGCGCTGTTGATGGGCCCGTGGATCGTAGGCGCCGTTGATGGGCCCGGTGGATCGTGTACGCGCTCTTGGGCCCGGTTCATCATCCATTCTCCTTCGATGTAAAGGGCCCCGACGTTCCTTCTTTCGCCGCGAATTAGCCGCCGCCTCTCCTCATCCGACAACAGATACGGCATGCCATGGATTCTAAACCATGGCATGTACTCCTGCACGCACGCTAACTCGGAACTATGATCGGTTCCTGGTTAGGTAAAAAGTCATACCGGTTCTCCCACGCCTCGATATGTTCTCGACCAAAATCTTGGCCAATCCGCAGTGTCGCCGCCGTAAGTCCACTTTGTGCTCATCATCGAGCACCTCGGAGGCACTGGAATCGGTTGCCGCATCCAAATTGCCGCGAGAACCCGATCGACCGGCATGCATCTCCACCGTTGAGTAGGTGATTAGCGGGACCTTAACGTGCCAACTGTTCAATTTTGGAGATACTCATCCGGATTATCGCCCAATTTCGGGATCCTCGTGCGGTGTCCATTGAAACTATATTAACATTACCAACTTATTAGTTATATACATAATATTAGACACTACCTACGAAAATACTAAATTATAATAACGAAATTCGACACTTACTTGATTCCGACCTTTGGTCCAACAGAGCCGATATCCTCAAGCGCGTTAGGTATTCCAACATGATCGCTCCTCGGATGGTTCCACCTAATTAAATAAACTTTTAGCATGCAATTATACTATAAATATACGACATAATTGTAAAATATAATATTAAATTTACCTCGTTATCGATGGGAATGAATATGGTCGGTCGAGTCGAGGACGTAAAATGGAAATCGAAACCATGCCCATGACTGCAGTAGTGATATAGCAACCTCCGATTTTTTGTTTACTCGGCAGTCACGCCGCCTCGCACATCTCCCAGATAATATAGATAGCACGGCAGGACCCCAACTCAATTCACCGGCCGCTCAAAATCAACAAGTTTCGAGAGCCATCTCGTGTGGACGAGGTTTCTAGAGAGGTCCGGCATCGATAGCCTCCAATTATCTCAAGTATGTATGCCCGCGCATACCGTATTCTTTCTTCTTCATCGAACCTTCATTCGGCCATGGGATTGCGTCTCGTAACCAAGCCAAATCGATCCGAGCTCCTTGAATTTTATCCGGAATGGCACCCGAAGCTCGTGAGCATACGGCCATCCAATCGAGAGATGTTACGGACCGGTGACTACCGACCCGCCCACCGGTAATCCCAATCAGAATCGCACATCTTCCAAGGTGATGGTACACTCTCCGCATGGCAAATGGAAAGTGTGCGTCTCGGTCTCCACCTCTCTATCAACGCTACCGATCAAAGGCGGCTCCAACTTGAACCCCGGGCTATCGTGGCCACGTGCCAAAAACCCGCTTCCCGCAGTAATTCTCGATCAATGGCGATGGGGACCGGGCATGTTGCGAATATAACATTGCAACACCCGATCTACTGCATCGCTTAAAAATTATAAAATTATAAAATTCTAAATTAATTAAAATTGCATAATTAAAAATTTAATAATATTGAAAAATTAACATTCAAACTTACCATTTTCTTTTGCTTTGACGGCAATGTGGTCCTCGCCTAGGCGACATAATTCCCTACCATTGTACTCGATAAATAATTTAAAAATTTTCCAAAAATAGGTTTAAAAAAAAAATTATAAAGGGCTTTTTATAAATAGTAAAGGACTATTTTGAAATTTAAGCGTAAATTGAGAGAGAAATTTGAGAGCAAATTGATAGCAAATTGAGAGAAAAATGAGAAAGGATTGAATTGTGAAAAAATGAAGGGTTGGGGGGGTATTTATAGGGTTTTTTTCGACGATGCTGGGCCCCCCAACGGTCAAAAAAAATTTGATTGTTATGCCTAAAAGCGCGTCCCCGGGAGCGCTTTAGGTCGCACTCCCAAAAACGCTACTGACGGGGACGCGATTTTGGGGAAATTGCCCTTCCGGTCATTAATTTTCAACCCTATACTTTCCGGTAATTTTTGTTATTTTTTGGTATTTTCTGGAGTTTTGCCCCTTAAAATTATATATATTTTTTCACTTGAAATTGAATAATAATGAGTTACTTTTAAGGCTAATAGTATTCACTTAAATTTAGATAAATAATTAATTTACTACATGCCCTGTTTCTGTAAATATTTTTTTTTATTCATGTAAAAACCCGACCCTAAATCTTTCAAATAAAAATAATGACAGTATTGATCAAATAATAATAATAATAATGACAGTAAATAATTCATGCAAGAACAGTGCAGCGACTCGGACGGGCCGCTGAATAGTGAATTGGAAATCGAAGAAGATGATAGAGAACGAGTTGAGACACCAAAAGGAAAGAAACAGAAATCCATTCCGAACAAATTTATATAACCCAAGGGTTTAATCTCAGGGGAAGCAAATTAAATTTGGGGAGAGACTCGTTTTCTTATCTTTAAAAAATGGGGGGAAATGATGTTACCGGCGGGAACAATAGCAGCAGGTATATTGTGATTGATTTGTAGTAGTGGCAAATTACAAGTGAAAGCAAAGCTTATAGAAGAAGGTAAAAAAAGGGCAGATGAATTGAATACAGAAGAAAGAGGAGAGAAATAGTCAAGTGTCAACCAGCTAGTCAACACGTTACGTTTCCGTATACATTTCTCTGTTTCCACCTTCAACAAAAGGAAGTAAATATAGTACGCCAAATTTAACATTCAAGTTCCCGAGCTAATCTTCTACCTTCCTCTTTCTCTCTCAATTGTTCAAGCTTCAATCTTTCCCTAGAATTTCTTTCTTCTTTTTTATTTCTATTTCAGTTCAGAAAGTTCTTTCATTTCATGATCTAGTTTCTACCAGGTTTCTGACTTTCCATGACCAAATCCAAGGATTTCTTTCTAAATCTAATCAAACCTTTTAAGTTTATCTCAAGCAAAGGTAAAATGAAAAACCCATTTTTTATGCGGAAAAGTTTAGAAGAAAGAAAAATAATTTGATGCTTTTCTACATGTTTTGATGATTTTTTTTCGGTGGTCTTTGATCAGACAGGCGGAGTAGAGATGACTTGGAGAAAATAGCTCAACAAGAGCAAAAGCATTTCCCTTTCGAGATTTTAGTTGCTGCTACCAAAGATTTCCACCCACACCAGAAGCTGGGTGAAGGAGGTTTTGGACCTGTCTACAGGGTAAGATCGTCCTGCTCAAACTCTTGTTTGGTTGCCTAGAAATTTGAACTTTATTGATCTTTTGATTCATTGAATGGTTCTTTTGTTTCCATAAAAAATGTAATTGATATGACACAAAGGATTGCTGCAGATTCTTTTTGAAGGAAAAAGAAAGATTCTACTTTCCTAGGTATCCGAAGTTTCAACTTTTGCAGCTGAACAATATAATGAACAGCAAATAATGAAAATGCCTTGTCCTAAAAGGCCAAGACTACTTTAGGATCCCATCTCTGACTATTAGCTTTGATCAAAATCGAACCATCTGTCCCCTTAACCCTGTCAAACCATTTAGCCGTTTCCCCCCTTTAGATGCTAAGAAAAAGAGGCAAAGCATATCAATTTGTTAATTGATGTTGCACTAGAAACTAGAATGTTTTTGTTAGTTCAATCGATTCAATAAGCCTGCCTTGGTTTTCTAGTTATCAGATCTTTCAGCAAGCTTTACAATCATGTTGCTCTTGTTTTCTGGTTTCAAAATGATGATTTCTCTTGTTCATCAACCTAGACAGTAAGGAATTTCTCTAACTTAAAGACTTTTCCTTAATTTATAGGGGAAACTAGATGATGGAAGAGAAGTTGCAGTGAAGAAGCTATCTCATAGCTCAAGACAGGGTAAAAAGGAGTTTGAGAATGAGGCTAGGTTGCTAGCTCGTGTTCAGCATCGCAATGTTGTGAATCTTCTAGGTTACTGTGTACATGGAGCAGAAAAGCTTTTGGTATATGAGTACGTCACTAATGAGAGTCTAGACAAGCTTCTTTTCAGTAAGTTGCACTAACTTCTTTGCTTCTACCATTTGCACACTATGCTTCATGGCAGATTATAGTGACCAGAATAGAGTATAATTGAGTTATTCCTTTGTCTTCAAAGATTAAGATCTTGGGCTACACCACTATGAGTCAATCCTCTCCCATGCCATTATAACCACCCCTCCCATTTTTGTACTTGAATTTGAGACCTCTAAGTTGGAGTCTGAAATTTTAACTTATTCGTAACATCTAGACTGCGCCTGATTGTAATGGTTAAGTCCACTGTAATTTAAATTCAAACCCATTATGGACATGCAAAAGCATTTATATATGATCTTAGATATTGAGATCAAAGATACTTCTTCTAGTTCTAGATCTCTTACGTGAAACTTAATTTCAAGATTGTGTGGTTGAAACTGACAATTAATTATCACATTATTTATCATTAACTAGTAAAAGGATCCGTGTCGGGAAAAACGCCATTCGTATATTAGCGGAAAGATGATGAGAAGGAATAGTAGGCTGATTTGTAGGAGGTCCTGTGAAGATATTTGAAAAAAAATGTGGGTGGATTTCATCGAGGATTTAACCTTGAGGTGCTGCTTTAATTTCACCACCTCTCTTTTTTCAGCACATATGCTTGATCTATTATTGTTTTATTATTTCATATATATAAATTTATTTATTTCTAGCACAGTCTATTGTATCTCTAGCCTCAAAGTACAAATCTTGATTTCGCGGTGTTGGTTTCTAACCTCCAGATGTTATGCACTTAGTGTAGACAAATAAATGCCTACCAAGATTTGTAGAATTTTTCATTCTATCTAAAATCTAAAATGGATTTTGTTAATTTCCTCCGAAGCTGTTTCATTAGATTTGACCGATTGTATAATATGAATTTGGATTAATACTCACGGTAATCTGATGGCCAATTATAGCACAAACTAGGGGGCTCTTGGTGGAACCAGTTTTTAACAACTAAGTTGATTGTAATAAAAGATCATAAACAAATAACATGATACATGTTTCACCGATTTTTCATGGTTGGAAATAGAATTAATCAATTGGCTTTTATGGTGATCTTTTTCGTGCAGAATCAAATAGAAAAACGGAGCTTGATTGGAAGCGGAGGTATGAAATAATTTCAGGTGTTGCACGGGGTTTGCTCTACCTTCATGAAGACTCGCACAATCGCATCATTCACCGGGATATCAAAGCAGGTAACATATTACTTGATGATAAATGGGTCCCCAAAATTGCTGATTTTGGCATGGCTCGCCTCTTCCCCGAGGATCAAACACATGTCAACACCCGTGTAGCTGGCACAAAGTATGTTATCTAGCATACTCTTTAATCAATAATATGACAAGTTATTGTGGGAATTTCATGATGCCTGTTCCTTTGTCCCAGAGTGTTGATTTAACAGAGTTTTATCTATGAAATTTTTGTAACAGTGGATATATGGCACCGGAGTATGTGATGAACGGACGTCTTTCAGTGAAGGCAGATGTGTTTAGCTTTGGGGTTGTGGTTCTGGAGCTGATAAGTGGTCAGAGAAACTCATCCTTCAACTTAGATGTGGATGCTCATAGTCTGCTTGAATGGGTAAGAAAAATATTACGATCAGATCATTATTTCAAATGAGATAGCTTTTTAATGTTCATGGTTGTCTATTCTTGTGTGTTTGTGTCTTGTAAGATCACACGTGCACCAGAGTTGTCTTCCCAATCTCTCATTTGGTCTTTTGCAACTTGTATGTCTGCTGTCATGTGGACTTTTAAGGATCTCCTAGTGGAAACCGGATTGTGCCTATTTAACCTTTACATCATCTTCATGACTAATGTATATAAAGACCCCACCTCATGTTTGGAATAGGAATCATCATCCATCTTGTTCACACCAATAAACATAAAGACAAGCTTTAATTGCCAAGAAGATTCAAACATTAACTCTATGAAAAATGAAAAGTCAAAGTCAAAGTTTAGAGAGAATGGATTAGTAACTGGCATCTGTGGGTTCTTGTGATCGCAGGCATATAAGCTTTACAAGAAAGGCAAAAGCTTGGAGTTCATGGACCCTGTCTTAGCCTCATCAGCAGTCCCTGAACAAGTAGCTATGTGCATCCAGATAGGGTTACTGTGCACGCAAGGCGATCCGCAATTACGACCTGACATGCGCCGTGTAGTTATTTTGCTGTCAAAGAGACCTGGCAGTCTAGAAGAGCCAACAAGACCCGGAGTTCCGAGTGCTCGACACCGAAGATCCCACAGGCCTCCTGGGTTCTCATCCACTGCCGGAACATCGGGTGTTTCGGATTCCCATTCATCTGAATCATCCCTTAATACTTATACTGCTTCTGCATCTGCTTCTACATCAGCTCTTGCAAGCCCCTTGAAATCAGATCGGCATGGGAAGCGCCCAATTCAGAGTTAAAAGTTTTGCAGCAGATTTTGGGCTCTATTTATTCTTTGTATAGATGGGTTAATAATTTTTGTAGGTAAATGTTAATGGAGGATTAGTTGGCAAACCTAAGGCTGTATAGTTTTGTTACTATTTTTTTTTTTTTTTTTTTAAGTTTAATATTTTAGAAGTTCAAACCATGCACGTCTGTAAGTAAATTTTTTTTTTCTGAGAAAAAAAAAGCATAACATACAAGAACTATGATTCTTTTAAAGTTTATTACATAAATTTTATTCTATCTTTTTCTAAATAAGTTACTTTTGGAAAGATAATAAAAATACCTTTTTTTTTTTTTTTTGCAAAAAGAAAACTTAATATCTAATTCATTACTTGTTGATCTATTATTAATTCTTTTGAAGATAAATTTTATTCTTTCTTTTTCTAAATAAGTGACTTTGGGAAAAGATAATAAAAATACCATTTTTTTTATTTTTTTTTTGCAAAAAGAAAACTTAAGATCTGATTCATTACTTGTTGATCTATTATTAATTCTTTTGAAGAAGTGTTCATTCATTTTCAATATTTATGGATGGTGATTACATTTGGTTTGGATGTTTTAGTTGAGCAAAAAGTTTTTGAGAGACCGAAATTAATTATAATTTAGTGTTTGACAAGTTAAAAAAAATTACAAGAACAGAATATAATCAAATTTTAATTTTAATAATTTATAATTAAATTTTATTTTATTATAATGTAAAAATAATTTTTTATATTCACAATAATAAAAATATTTTAGAAATAGTATATAAAATGTATTTGTTAAAAAATATTATATATGTTATAAAACTTAAAAAAGAAATATATAATGAACAAGAGAGAAGAACAGAAAATAAATGAATGATTCAATTTTCACGTCTATTTATAGGGCTTCAAAAATCATAAATTACAAAACATTAAAGACCAACATTAAGGTACCCTATAAATGGTTTAGGGGTTACAAGATAATAAATTTTGGGGGTTATGGACATCAATTTATCAATAAATTTACAACACCCTCCTTGGATGTCCATAAATGAAAATGTGTCTCGTTAAAACCTTATTAGTAAAAACCATGTGGGATGAAAACCTAATGAAGGAAAAATAGTGCACAATCTCCTATTATAAGCTGCTTCATTAAAAACCTTTACCAGGAAAACCTGTATGGGATAAAAGTCTAGTCAAAGGAAAAGAGTACAACATGTTTTAGACTCCCTCTAATGGCAACATCACATTATATCTTTGAGTCAACGCATTCAATCTTATATACTAGTCTTTCAAACGTTGGGGTTGGCAATGCCTTTGATGTAACCACCCTCTTTCAAACATTGTGGTTGGAAATGTCTTTGATGTAACCACCCTCCAATTGAGCTATACATGTTCTATTATCTTCGTATAAGATAATTGACATACTTTCCTATAAACGCAAATTACATATCTTCTAGATATGTTGAGTCAATAACCTTAGCCAAAGATATTCTCGACTTGCCTCATGCATTGCAATTATTTTTGTATGATTTGAAGAGACGGCAGTTAATGTCTATTTTATTGAACACGATGATATGACAGTACCTCCACGTGTAAATAAATTTCCCGTTTGAGATCAAGCTTTATGTGGATTCAATAAATATCCAACATTATCATAGCCAACTAATAGAGATTTTGAATCATTTGAATAAAGTAATTTCATATCAATGGTCCTTCTGAGATATCCGAATACATGTTCAATTCCATTGCAATGTCTACATGTTGGAGAAGAACTAAATCTTACTAATAGGTTTACAGCAAAAGCTATATCAGGTATTATATTGTTTACAAGATATATTAATGCCTTTATGACACTTAGATATGGTACTTTAAGACCAAGAAACTTTTCATTATTCTCGCAAGGATGAAATTGATATTTATTCACATCTAATGATCATACAACCATCGGGATACTCAATGGATGTTTTTTATCCATGTAAAATTTCTTTAATATCTTTTTCGTATAAGTTGACTAATGGACATGAATTTCATCTTTTAAATACTTGATCTGCAGGCCAAGACAAAAAAATTGTTTTTCCAATATATTTCATCTCAAATTATTTCTTTAAACAATTTACTGCATTTTGAAGCTCTTCAGGAGTTCCAATAATATTTAGATCATCAACATAAACAGAAATGATCACAAAATCTAATACAAACTTTTTTATAGACACATGGACAAATTGGATCATTTTTTTTTATCGAGCAATTTTTTGGGGGAACTCTATATCCTTCTAGGATTTTAAATCCTTTAGGGATTTTTATATAAATTTTACTATTAAGTGAGCCATACAAATAGGTTATAACAACATCAATCTTTTAGACTAATAAGATATCTAAACGTGATTGCATCCACCACATAAGAGTATGTCTCTTACTAATTAATGTCGGACATTTAAGAAAATTTTTATGCTATAAGTTGTGTTTTATATCTTGAAAATTTTTATGCTATAAGTTGTGTTTTATATCTTACGACTTCATTTTTCTCATTTTGTTTTCACATAAATATCCATTTATATCCTACTAAATTTAAATCTTTAGGTGTTTGGACTACAGGTCCAAAAACCTCACGTTTAGAAAATTCAATTATGCTTGAATTGTGTCTTTCCATTTTGGCCAATATTTTTATTTTTATATTCCTCAAAAGATTTAGTCTCGGGATTCTCATTTTTTTTTCTATTTCAATAGCAACATTATAAGCAAAATTATTCTTGACAACTATATTTTTCCGGTTCCATCTTTTTCTCATATTGACATAACTTATTGAGATCTTTTTATTTTCATCATTTTCATCATTTTCATTTTCTTCATGTAGCTGAATCTCTTCTTGAGCTTTATAATTAGTTATCTAATGGGTCTCTTCAGGAACCCTTGCCTCCACTATATGACCTTCTTGAATGTTTTCTTCTTTGCTTTTACGAGGATTTTTATCTTTGGAATGGACTGGTCTTCCACGCTTCAAGCGTGGATTACTTTCTTTTGTACTAACAGTTTGCCCTATTGGGACATTAATTCGTATCGGAGCATTTTCGGTTGGTATGTGAGATTTTGTAATTCTCTTTAGGTCAGTAAATGAAACTGGCAATTGATTTGTAAAATGAATTATCTGTTGAACTTTTGGTTCACATTGCTTTGTATGAGGATCTTAGACAATGATAATTCATTTCAAGTACTTTATTCATCCAGCTTTTTATTCTCTGCCCCTAATGTTGGGAATGTTGTTTCATCAAAGTGACAATTAAAAAATTATGCAATAAATAAATCTCTAGTTAATAGTTCAACATACTTAATTATAGAAGGAGACATAGCTAACATATATTCCCAACCTCCTTTGAGGATCCATCTTTGTGCGTTGTAGTGGAGTAATTGGAACGTATATCGCACATCCAAAAATTCTAAGATGGGAAATATTTAGCTCCTGACCAAAAGCCAATTGTAACATGGAGTATTTATAATTTATTGGCTTGATGCGTACAACATGTAAATCAACATAATCTCATGTTGAAATAGGAAGCTATAGTTGGAAAAAACAGGTTTGGAAAACGCAGCGGAAAATAAATTTAGGGAAAAACCAGAGTTTTAAAAAATTTTTCCAAAACAAGATCTTGGTTGTGATATCTAAAGTAATAAACACTTAATCAAAATTGTACCTTTTCGATTCGTTTAGGATGAGCGCTTTGACTGAGTAGTCTTCTCCGCTATCCTCAAGCTCACGTTTGCCGAGTGTGGGTTCGCTTCGAATAAAAAAAAATTCACAAAAATTACCAGAGGGGTAATTTTGTAATTTCTCTAAACTTTTGAGTCAAGTTGTAAATAAGAAAAATATCTCTATAAATTTTTTGAAATAATCTCTTCAGAGAATTTTCTCTCTACAACTTTCTCTTGAATTCAAGTGTATGTGTAAAATAATGACCAATGCTCTCTTTATATAGGGAGAGTTTAAAGAGTTCAACTATGATTAAACTTAATCACTTTAATATTAAATTAATATAATATTTATAAAGATAAATATTAGATTACATTTAATATTAAGATAATCACTTTAATATTCAATTAATAAATACTATTAAGATAAGTATTAAATTAAATTTAATATTAAACTATTAAAATAATATTATTTTTGGAATAGTTAATCTAAAATCAAATTCTCTGTTAGAGTCCCAGTAGGAGTGTAACTCTTCCACTACTCAACTACCGAAGACCAACCACCGCCAGCCACCGGGATGCTACCGTCGTAGCCGTCGACATCGTCGTGTCCGGTGATGTAGGTGCGACACCTTTACGACACCCCAAGCAGTGTTCGTGCTATCGATTCGATTCGAGTCGAGAACGACCGATCGGTCCGGTTTAGCCACCGTTGGGTCGTCACTCGATTTCACATACCAGGCCCGGGTCGACCTTTTTTGGGACTTGGTCTCGGTTATTGGGCTCCCGGATCCAATTTACAATCTCAGGTCCAATTTTCAAGTTCAATTACCCATTGGACCAATTGTCTGACTTGAAATTTAATTTCCAAAAATATCATATTAATTCTAATTAATTTGATTAATTTAATTTTACTTGATCAAAATTAATTTTCCCAAGAATCACTTAGATTTTCCAAATTAATTTTTCAAGAAAATTCTTTAATCAAATTCTCTAGTTAAACAATTCTCACGACCATTTAATTTAATTCCACATCGAATAAATATACTTAATTAAATTATTTCCAAAGTCATAGAATTTTCTTCTAATTCAAATAGAATCCAATCGAGCTTTTGTTGAGCTAGCGGAGGGACCAACCAGACATATACAATTAGGCTCTAGTAATTGCAATTATGTCTAGATGCATCGTTTCGATAATTCACAATTACTTAATCATGGAGTCAGTCCACAAGAAGTACCATGATTGAAAAATCATTATTGTATACTCTTTAAGAAAGCAATTCATCCAATTGCTTTTTCCAATGACCTCGTCATGTGTGTGTTATCCTCATATGATATATTTGATTCCTTTGAGTTAAATCCGTTCATTCAATACAATCCTATTTTATCTCATTGTCACCATTGTGTCTTCTTAATGATTAATATGATCACTTTCAACAAATGACCATGATAAATTGCTCGTTTGAGAACAATAAACTCGTGGCTACATTCCATATTTATCAATCAACACAATTCCAATAAGAGAATATCATTAACTCTTTAATTGAGTTATGAATTCCACTATTGCTAGTAAAGCCATGCCATACACAAGTCATGTACCCAACATACCAACTATGGGCTCGATCATCTTTAGAGTATAAGCCTTCACTTATATCAAAGCATATGAGTTGCATATGCATGGTCAGTAACTAACTCAGGATTTAGGTAAATCACACCATGAACATCACAAGTGAATTAATTCACAAACAGATTCAAAATTAATTCATCTTGGGTCCAGTCCAATGTATCATTCTACCAATGAATACATCTATGTCTCTATCCATGGAGTCAACTACTTCGATAGCCAAGACTAGTCATCTCCCCAATTGGAATTGTAGATGACATAATAATCATTCTCAGTATTTGAATCAAATCTCGTTTTGATTCTTTTATGGGATTACAGGCTTATTTAGATTATCTACTGAAGTAAGGTGTCTTTCTCGCAATGTAAATGTTCTTACAATGCCACTTATCTTCAGTTTGAAGTTAGACAATCAATGAGCTAATATTTTCTTATTACAATTTTGCTATGCATGCAAAATAAAAAAGACAGAAATAAAAAAGACATAATAGTGAAATGTGAAATTAACTTTATTTATTTATTCATCGTTCAAATAAATAGAAAAAAATTACATGTTTACTAAAATATGGACACATTTCCCAACAATCTCCCACTTGCCCTAGTGAAGTAAATGTGTCATGTTTCACATTTTCATATCCTCGATGTGTTTGATAAAAATCCTAGTTATAAGAGTCATAGTAAACGAATCTGCAAGCTTATTTTCAGAAGCTACTTTCATCACATCTACAATTCCTTCGGCTACTGCCTCTTGTATCAAGTGATAATTTTGATCAATGTGTTTCGTCCTCTTGTGACTTCTCATTTCCTTACTATTAGCTATTGCAGCACTGTTATCACAATATAATGTTATAGCTTTTTCCATACCATGAATGACTTCAAGAATGGTTAAGAACTTTCTAAGCCATATTTCTTCTTTCGTTGCCTCAGAAGTAGCCACATACTTGGCCTCCATAGTAAAGTCAGCAGTGCAAGTTTGTTTTACACTTCTCCATACTATGGCTCTATGACTTAGAACGAATACATTTCTCGATGTCGATTTCTTTGAATCTTTACAGGTTTGGAAGTCTGAATCTATGTATCCAATAGGAGTAAGGTTCTCCCTAGAATACACAAGCATATAATCACTAGTTCTTTTAAGATTACTTAATATATGCTTTATAGCTTGCCAATGTTGAGACCTGGATTCATTTGATATCGACTAACCATTCCTACTACGAAACAAATATCTGGATGTGTGCAAAACATAACATACATAAGGCTTCCAACCACTGAAGCATATGGAACCTTACTCATATGTTCTCTTTCTTCCGCTGTCTTAAGACAGTCATCTAAAGAAAAATGAAAATGTTTCAGTGCCTTATTGATGTATGAAGCTCGAGATAGAGCTATTGTTTCATTCTTTTGATCCCTAAGGATTCAAATTCCAAGAATACAACTAGTTTCACCCAAGTCCTTCATGCTAAACTGTTGAACTAACCACAGTTTAACCGATGACAATTCTCCTACATCATTTCTGATATGTAGAATATTATCGACATACAAAACAATGAAGACCACCATTTTGTCCTTTATTCGAATATAAACACAAGGTTCATCAGTGTTTTGCTCAAATCCAAAAGTCTTGATCGTTTGATCAAATCTTTTATTCCATGAGTGGGACGCCTGCTTAAGTTCATAAATGGATCTTAGCAGTTTGCAAACTTTCTGCTCCTTTCCTTTGACAACATAGCTAGTGGGTTGAGTCATGTAAATGGTCTCGTCAAGATAGTCATTCAAGAATGCTGTTTTAACATCTATTTTCCAGATTTCGTAATTGAGAGTAGTAGAAATGGATAAGAGTACGCGGATAGACTTGAGCATGGCTACTAGAGAGGTCTCATCGTAATTGACGTCTTCTTTCTGTGTGTAACCTTTCCCTAAAAGTCTAGCTTTATGTGTTTTCGCTTTCCCTTTTGCATTTCGCTTCCTCTTTTAGATCCACTTACACCCTATGGGTTTAATTCCAATTGGTAAGTCTACAAGTTCCCACATCGTATTGGGTTTCATAGAATCCATCTCGACATTCGTGGCCTATTTTCAGAGCTTGGGATCAACGTCCTGCATAGCCTCCTTGTAAGTGAGTGGATCATCATCCTCATTATTGGCTTCTATATTATTAATACTACCATCATAGATGAAGAAGTCCGATTTCTTAGAAACTCTCCCACTACGATGGATTCCTCTATGTTCTTGATCGTTTGCAGGTCGTTTTACAACTTTCTCGAGCATTGAACTTGGTGATTATTCTACCACTCCTGAAAGTTCCTTAAGTACCACTTTACTCCGAGGCTTAAAATTATCCATGTAGCTTTCCTCGAGGAAAGTAGAATTAGTAGAAACTTTAATCATATTATCTTTTGGATTGTAGACTAATCCTCCATTTGTTCCTTTCAGATATCTTATAAACATGCACAATTCTGTCCGTGCATCCAACTTCTTTGCATCCTTATCCAGAATGTTTATTGGATAACCCCATATTCTAAAGTGATTTAGAGCGGGCTTCTTTCCATGCCACAGTTCATAAGGCGTCTTACAAGCAGACTTGGTTGGCACATCATTCAAAAAATAGCAAGCTGTTTGTATTGTATATCCCCAGAAGGAAGTAGGGAGTTGTGAATAGCTTAACATTGAACGAACCATATCAAGCAAGGTTCTATTCCTTCTCTCTACTATGCCATTCTGCTGTGGAGTGCTCAGCGCAATCAATTGGGATAAAATCTCATTCTCTATGAGGTATCCTAAGAACTCGTCGGACAAGTATTCCAAACCTCGACTAGACCAAAGATTTTTTATGGATAAACCTAATTACTTTTCCAATTCCACATGAAACTCTCGAAATTTATCAAAAGTTTCACTTTTGCGGTGCATTTGATTTGCATATCCATATCGAGAATAGTCGTCAATAAAAGCCACGTAATAATCGTAACGTCCTCAAGCAATGATGCTCATGGGACCACATACATCAGTGTGCACAAGTTCTAAAGGTTGGTTGGCTCTTGTACCTTTCGCATTAAAAGACCTCTTAATCATTTTACTTTTCAAGCAAGATTCACATTGTGGAAGACTAACTTCCTTAAGCATACTTAAGGGACCATCTTTCATGAGTCTAGTGATTCTTTCTTAGTTAATATGACCAAGTTTTAAGTGCCATAGGTACATTTCATTAGAGTGAGAAGATTTATGCTTTTTATTCACTATTTTAGTTTGAAGCTGACCGCCTCCAGACATACTAACGACCAGAGTGTGAATATTGTAATAGAATGAAGAATTACGAGGCAGTATCTGCAAGTATACGGGTCGAGTTGTAATATAGATTTTACAATGAAGTAGTTGAGTACTCTAAGGATCGTACCCAAAGGAGGCGAGTACTAAATCAACCTTAACCTAAAAAATTAAAGATCTAATTAATTCATTAAGTCAGTTATAGTATGAAAGTAAAAAAAAGAGATAATTTTAGGGTTTCTTAAACTAAGGAAATAAAATAACATAAAAAAAGTAAAATTACAAGAGATAGAAAGAAATAAAGTGAATCAAATATGAAGATGGGTGATTAGCTTGCTTCAGCAATCTCAATCACCTGTCATCTCGGGTTCTTCGTCAAGTAGGATCTTCCAATCTTCCACTAACATAACGAGTCAGTAAGAACTACTTATCTTTCGACCTCACAATCTAGACTGGTTTGGGTAAAAGTGTTCACGGATGGGCAATACCAATTTTGGGTTAATTCCCACCTTAATGACTTCTTAGGGTTGTTAGGCCTAGGGTTTGTTTCACGTTCTTCCTTTCCCAAACAATTGATCTATTGAGTAATCCTACAAAACAGTTAATAGCTCATGCTTACACTCGCTAATCCCCCATAGAAGGATTAGTTCCTCATGGCTTTCATAAACAACACGGAATAAATGGAAGAATTAACCATAGAGAAATAGATTGAAATAGAGAGTTTAAGAAAAGCCTGATTGATATTGATAATAAGCATGAATCCATAGAAGTTGATCTCCTTTACATCCAGATCTCTTGAAGAAAGCAAATAACTAAAACTAGGAAAACCTAAGAAAGGAAACAAAACTAATTTTAACGGAAGAAAACTAGGTTAAACTAAGATGTCTTTTACATGTGCTAAAGAGGCCTATTTATAGCCTTCAGGTGGTCGTCGTCCTTAACCCTAGGTTAGATAACGTTCCCGAGCTTAAAGTTTGATTGTGCAAACCAAAATGCCTATACTTTATGTTTTATTCCCATCATAGAGTTGATGTCGTGACACACCAAGACCTGTGTCGTGACATAGCAACCAGCATGTTCCTTTGTAGCAATCTTCAAGGGTATGTCGCGACACCCTCAGCCTATGTCGCGACGTTGAAGGCAGCTTCTCACTTTCTCTATTTTGCTTTCTATGTTGCGACATTAGATCCCTCATGTTGCAACACAGCGTCCAACATTAACCCGAAATGCCCTCTAATGGTCTCCTGCACACTCACAAAGTACGTTAGCTCTCTCTTAGGCCTCATTCGGCCCTTTAGGTTAATAAAATTCTCGATGTGCACATTTTATTGAATGTAAACAAAATTTAAGAAACTGAATTAAAAACATAACGAAAATGCTTGTATTTAAGCTCCTTAAATGTGAAAACTAGTTTAATCTGCTGCACCGAATTACGGTAGATCAAACTCCCCCACACTTAGGTCATTGCTTGTCCTCAAGCAACATAAACAAAGATTACAAAATGAAAACATAAAAAAAGATTACAAAATGAAAATTGACGACCCTTGAGCAAGTATGGTACAAGTATTGATTTCGGAGCATATGACTTAGGCATTTGACGTTTACTAACAATTTCAACATGATGAGTAGTTAACTTACAACTTTTGATCAGAAGCATCTAAGTTCAGTATGTTACAAAATATATAAGTATTAAGGTTTTCACCTATAAGAATACATCAATAAATCATAAAAATTCTTTAATTATCTAAGCAGAATACAAATAGTCGTGTAACACCCCTTACCCGTATTCAAGTCGGAATAGGGTTCGAGGCATTACCTAATTAATCTTTCTTAAACATCTCGAATAGGGTTATAAAATTTCGTTTAAACCCATCACTTGCACATACTCGGCCTAGGAGGCCCTAAACATACTTTCGAGAGGTATCAAAACTATTTTGGGAACTTTTACGAATTCGAGAAACTTTTCAACAAAACAGAGGCCACAAGCCCGTGTGGGTCTAGGGACACGCCCATGTGCCCCTAAGGCATGCCCGTGTCTTCCACCTGTGGTCGACACTGACTAATTTCACACGGCCTTGGCACGCCCGTGGCCCTGGCCCGTGTGCCAAACCTTGGCATTCTGACATATCCACACGGCCTATACACACGTCCGTGTGCTTTAGCCGTGTGGCGGTTTAAATTCCAAGTGCAAGGTGCAGACTTCACATGGCCTGGGCATACGTTCATGTGTTAGCCGTGCCTCCCCCACGGTCTAGGTACACGCCTGTGTGTCTAGCCATGTGGACAATTAGCAGGCTATCTACCAAGCCCTTAGCCACCCTACATTTCACACATACATACATCATCACACAACACTCTCAAATCATCAATTATAACATATTTGATTTGAAAATGAAGTCTTTATCCCATACACGAGGGAAAACTATTTCTGGTATAATTAAAATCGACTTAAGCCATCATCTATGGCTATACACAATCGAATCATAAACTCTCTTAGGCCAACACATTTGGCTAAATCAACTATGACTTAATCATCTTTAAAAGAGATCCCTATACATGCCATAACTTATAAGGACTTAAAACCTCATACCAAGTGTCTGCACGATAGTGTGAAACATCTCCGGTAGTCTCCAACCCGAGCGAGCTAAATTAACCTATAAGAGATGAGAAAGGAAGAGGAGTAAGCAATAATGCTTAATAAGTTCATATGCATATAACAATCAACTATTGATATTCATTGATTATACTCAACCACAAGGTATTATAATGAGTTTTACTCTTAAACTCATGGTTACCTACTCAACCCTTCTTGAAACTTACTCATTCTGTCTCTTACCATATTCTAACCATGCCACAAGCCAAATGCTCATGTTAATTTGCATATATCCCTGCACTTGTCACCACATGATCATATAAAACAACACATCAAACATTTTCAATAAGCCACTCATACTACCAATTACTCAGTGGTTTCGCACTTAGCCCACCCTCAATCTCTAATAGGGTGGTATCACACATAGCCCATCATTTAATAATTAATAAGGTGGTAACTCACACATCCCACCGTTATTATACGTTCATGAATAGTTATCCACATGCATTTCTCTATTTCAAATGTTCATCTGGGAACATCCTCACACACTACCATTCTTACTTAGCTTTCTACGATAATCATTCGTATTCACACAATGCATTAATAATTATAACTTATGCAACCAAGGTGCCTCATTTACACATAACCCACTATAGGTTCATCATATACCGAATTCATCTCAAATCCATTCTAATACATACCTGTACCTCTCGTGGTACAACCACATTCATTCTCATTTTCAACATACCTGTTGAATCACTCAAATTGTTAAATAACACTCTTGAGTCTCATACACATAACATCACATCGACATCATGCCCCGATAGGGCCTTACATGAAATATTATATCGATGCCATGTCCCTCACATGGTCTTATTCAGTATCTCACACCGAGGCCATATTCCAAATATGGTCTTATTCGGGACCTTAATTATCATCGTATCATGATCTTTGCATTTCCTCTATTCTTAGATTCAATTGAAGACTTTCAATTTTTCTTGACATCTCGTCAAAACATATTTAACATATACATGGAGGTAATAAACAGTTTATACAACATCGAAATATTAATTACTTCGCTTAGAGTTGCATAGTTTAGCACATGAACTTACCTCGGTACCGAAAAGGGTAAAAAGGAAATCTATTTGCCCACATTTCTCTTTTCTCCCGTTCTAGGTCCGAAACCCGTTTTCTTTGATCTAGAATAATAGAATTTACTCATTTAATCACTTATAAATCATAATACATCATAATCTACACTTAGGCAAAAATGACTATTTTGCCCTTATATATTGGCAAAATTACGATTTTGCCCCTAGGCTCATAAATCACTTTTCATCACATTTTCCTATTAAACAAGCCTAGCTGAACATTTAATCCTCTTACAACTATCTACAATTCCAACTATTTCATGCATTAATGGACAAATTACAACATTTGCATCTTAATCCTAATTAGGTGTTTTCATGACAAGACCTTTCACAAAAGTTGTTTCTCATCTTCCAACATTCATTTTCTTCCATAAAAACTCAGCAACCAACATAAAATCTCTCATGACAAGTCCCTAGACTTTCAACCATAATGCAAATTAGTCCCCTCATTAGCTAGCTTAAGCTTTGGGGACTCCAAAAGTACAAAAATTATCAACTAAAACCATCAAAATCACTTACTTGAAGAGAAAATGAGTTGCTAAAATTTTCAAGCTTTCAAATCCCTCCCTTTGTTGATATTTTCGGTTGGATAAGAAGACTAAATAAAAAGATGATAACTTTTGCTTATATCATCTTATTTTATTCATTTTGTCAACTAATACCACCAACTATTGACCAAAATAAATGCTCTTGTCCCCTATGCATACTATGGCCGGCCAACTCACTTGAAACAATGCCAAATTGCACATTTGGGACCTCCAATTAATATTCTATAGCTATTTGGCATCTCTAGCAAATCAAATAGAACTTCCGCACTTTATGCGATTTAGTCCTTTTTAGCGATTAAGCCTGAAATCGCTAAAATTAAAGTACCAAAATTTCCATGCATCCTTATTGACATGTTATAACTCATAAAATAACATGAAAATAATTTTTTCTAACCTCGGATTAGTAATCTCGAGATCACTGCTCTGACTAGCCCCTAAATCGGGCTGTTACAAGTCGTCTATGTGAATGTTCAGTATGATGTCCATTCATGTATAAGGATATTTAGGTCACATAAGGCTTTTTGGCTTGTAATGTTCTAAGGCTTAGGACAGGTATGGAATTCAAAAACAGTAAGCATCAAAAGGTTACAAACATAAAAATAGTTTCACACATCGTATTGATCCCTAATCTTCCCCCTTTAATGACCCTTACCCGCTCACTACTTTATTTCTCTTTCTCTCACCTTTCTCTTTTCTCCATATATACGAAATCATAGCATGACATAGTAATTGTGGCTAGCCTTACGAGTTTTTTGCACTAATGAATGAGTTTTTTTTGTGACTTTGTGAATTTTCTCTTTTTCAATACATCTCACTCATGAATGCTCTTTTTCTAGTTTAAGATCTTTTCTACTCGTACTAATTCTCTTTTTTGGATTTTTCTTTTTTTTTCGCACATTACACTAACTTATAGTTCTTATATCACACCAATCTTTCCTATTTCACTCTAGTTTTACAAACTTCGTTATGATGTATCTACTTAACCCTCAATACATATGGCCAGATGTCTATAATCATGCAGTACATGACCAAAGAAAAAAGGCATATACAAATTAACGTTTTCAAGCTTGGGGTTTGAACTGCGGTTCATCAAGAAGTGTCAAAAGGCTTAAAATTGGTACGAAAGGTAAAGTATAGATAGGACAGTTTTTTGGCTATGGATGTGTTCCAAACAATGCCTTAGGTCATCCCTAAATATCTCAACATGCATTAATTTAATCAACCAAACAAACAGAAATTCAACCATTTATCATTCATACTAGCATGCCCATTTCCTTGTATTTTCTATATCACTTGGTACAGATGATTGCTTAATACATATTTACAATATAACATATAGAACTTTAGTAGTTTACTAATAAAAAAAATTAAAATCTCCTATCATCATGCCAAATTTATTCATAAACACAAGCAACCTATGTACATGCTCCTAACCAATCACTTGAATTTCTACAAGCTCAAGCACACAAAAGACAAGAAAAATCAAAAGAAAATGTAAAAATTTGTTGCTGTTGCTACTGTTGTTGGTGATTCCTTTGGATTATTCTTTTTGGATATGTGGCTGCTACAATAGGTGTTCCTCTACTGCGACTCATACACCAAACTCCGAAAGAAAAGATTAGTAATATTAAAAAAAATCGTATCTATAGATAAGAAATTTCCAAATTATTCTTTTGCAATGTGAAAATTAAAATCAATCTAGTGACGTTGCCTCCTCGACAACGACGCCAATAATTGAATTGCCTTTAAACGTACTAATGTTGAGAGTGTGAATACTCCAATAGAATGAAGAATTACGAGGCGGTATCCGCAAGTATACGGGTCGAGTTGTAATATAGATTTTACAACGAAGTTGGTAAGTACTTCGAGGATTATACCCAAGCGAGGCAAGTACTAAATCAATCTTAACCTAAACAATTAAAGATCTAATTAATACTTTAAGTCAGTTACAGTACAAAAGTAAAAGAAGAGATAATTTTAGGGTTTATTAAACTAAAGAAATAAAATAACATAAAAAGAGTAAAATTGCAAGAGATAGAAAGAAATAAAGTGAATCAAATCTGAAGATGGGTGATTAGCTTGCTTCAGCAATCTCAATCAACTGTCATCTTAGGTTCTTTGTTAATCAACTAGTTGCTACCCTAGTAGAATCTTCTGATCTTCCACTAACATAATGAGTCAGCAAGAACTACTTATCTTCCGACCTCACAATCCAGACTGGTTTGGGTAAAAGTGTTCATGGATGGGCAATACCAATTTTGGGTTAATTCCCACCTTGATGACTTCCTAGGGTTGTCAGGCCTATGGTTTGTTTCACGTTCTTACTTTCCCAAACAATTGATCCATTGCGTAACCCTAAAAAACAGTTAATAGCTCATATTTCCACTCGCTAATCCCCCATAGAAGGATTAGTTCCTCATGGCTTTCATAAACAACATGGAATAAATGGAAGAATTAACCATAGGGAAATGGATTGAAATAGAGAGTTTAAGAAAAGCTTGATTGATATTGATAATAAGCATGAATCCATAAAAGTTGATCTCCTTTACAATCAGATCTCTTGAAGAAAGAAAATAACTAAAACTAGGAAAACCTAAGAAAGGAAACAAAACTAAATTTAACGAAAGAAAACTAGGTTAAACTAAGATGTCTTTTGCATGTGCTAAAGAGGCCTATTTATAGCCTTCAGGTGGCCGTCGTCCTTAACCCTAGGTTAGCTAACGTTCCTGAGCTTAAAGTTCAATTGTGCAAACCAAAATTCCCTTGCTTTATGTTTTATTCCCGTCATAGAGTTGATGTTGTGATGCACCAAGACCTGTGTCGCGAGATAGCAACCAGCATGTTCCTCTGTAGCCATCTTCAAGGGTATGTCGCGACACCCTAAGCCTGTGTCGTGACATTGAAGGCAGTTTCTCACATTTTCTATTTTGCTCTCTATGTTGCGACATTGAATCCCCCATGTTGCAACATAGTGTCTAGTATTGACCCGAAATGCCTTCTAATGGTCTCCTGCAGACTCAAAAAGTACATTATCTCTCCCTTAGGCCTCATTTGACCCTTAAGGTTAATAGAAGACTGGATGTGCACATTTTATTGAATGTAAACAAAACTAAAGAAACTGAACTAAAAACATAACGAAAATGCTTGTATTCAAGCTCTGTAAATGTGAAAGCTAGTTTAATCTGCTACACCGGATTATTGCAGATCAGAAGCATCGGGTAGTTATTTGGTTTGATAAAGTAGATATTGTTTTCCATCTATCCATTACAGATTAAAGAATGATTTTTGTGAATAGAAATCCATTTATTGAATGTCACGGTATAACCATTATAAAATAAACATGCTATAGAAATTAAATTCCTCTTAAAATAAGGTACATAAAGCACGCTCTATAAAACAATTTTCCTAAAATTATCAAAGTTTAAAATAACTTCTCCCATTGCTTCGGCTAAAACATAGCTCCCATCTCTAGTCTGCAGCGAGAGGCTCTTGTCACATAGACTTCTCATTTCGTTGAACCCTTATAAAGAAACACACATATGGTTAGTGGCTCCAGAATCAATAACCCAACTGTCCATTGATTCTTCCACTAAGTAAGCTTTAACTACAAAGAGTTCCATACCTTTGCCCTTTTTGGCTAGGTAATCCAAATACTCATTGCAGTTTGATTTGAAATGCCCTTTCTTGTTGCAGAAGGAACATTTGATCTTTTTAGGATCTTTTGACTACTTAGCCTTCTTCCTAACCACATGAGGTAGAACCGAAGACTTAGTCAATTTCTTTTTTCCCTTAGTTTTCTGCTTCCCTTAGAGGACGACGGGCCCATAGCTAAGTTTGCTTCAGGTTTCTCATGAACCCACTTACCACCATTCAGCATCAACTCATAGGATTGTAATTCCTTCATGAGCTGAGTCAAAGTAAACGCCTTGTTCCCCAAGTTTTAAGCA
This sequence comes from Gossypium sturtianum, assembly GCA_025698515.1. Lineage (NCBI taxonomy): Eukaryota > Viridiplantae > Streptophyta > Magnoliopsida > Malvales > Malvaceae > Gossypium > Gossypium sturtianum. The sequence goes on from CM046943.1 coordinate 46,692,290, forward strand.
GCCCTAAAACCAGCAAACTCCTTGGTTAAGGTTTTGAACACTATTTCAATCTGAGTGTTCATGTCTAGTTCAGCCCCATTTTCCTTCGCTTTTGAAAAAAATCGCATAAGCTTAAGCATATGTTCTTTGACCGGAGTACCGTGTTTCTACTGAGAATTCATCAAATTTGTAATAGTGGATTGTCGAGCTAATGCGACATGGCCTTCGAGCAAATCCTCCAAATTTGTCATGATCTCTTTGGCAGTACGAAAATTCTCGTGTTGCTTTTGAAACACACTACTCATGTTCACTAACATATAACATCGAGCAATCGAGTCAGAATCTCTCTAGCGATTTCTCGCTTTGGGCTGAGCTTCAGGAGGGCACGTTTTGTCAAGAACAAATTTGTGTTTCTCACAGTTGAGAACTATTAGCAAATTTTGTTTCCATTCTTGAAAGTTATCCCCATTAAATTTATTCTCAGTAAGAATGCTAATAAGAGGAGTAGGAGGCATATTTGAACTAAAAAAAAAATAAAGATTCACTAATTACTATATTTATATTAAACAAATATTTCTCATTTCAACAACATATCAAGAATGCAATATGATGCATGCATATTGTACTAAAACCTTGAAAAAAATATTTTTTTGTTGCTATGATCATTCTCACACCCATCAACCATATCGCATTGGGGTCACATGATTAACTAGTAAGAACATGGATTACATCCAATCAGTTCGTGAATCTTAATTGTCAAGACTCCTTACGAACTAACGACCATTTAACATTTGACCATCATCTTTCGCTTAAATATTGTTTCTTGGGAAACTATTTAATAAGAGATGATCCTGAGTTTGTAACCATTGACTTAACACCTACCATGAACATGTTCTCATTTGTGAGTCATCCTGGGACAATCTCTCTGAAAGTCATGGATTACTAGTTTTCATTAAAAGGAAATCCCATCTAGTGAACCCATATGACAAATTTTTCCTTGGGGTGCGGCTAGGGTAGGAACCGGCTCGAAACTTTATCATGCTATCACTTAGGGACCACCAATGGAGGCCGTAGGTCTTGTTCAAGGACCTTCTCTCACTCAATATTTAAAAAATATGTAAGGTTTTTTTATCCTAAATTTCAAGAATGATCATACAATAGTCCTAGTGGCATTCTTACCTAATCTAAATGACATGCTTATGATAAATGCATGGCATGCTATGACAATTTTATAATATTCACATTCATTCACAAGAATCAATCAATCATAAAAATAAACAGTTTTGATTCTCCATAGTTTTTCTTTTAAGGGAAAAACCAAAGAAGAGAATATGAACTGTAACACCCCTAACCTGTCTCAATCATCTGATTAAGGTTATAGAGCATTACTATGCAATATAGAACCTTTAACATCAAAAAAGAGATCAACATGCAATTTATATATTAACATTTGATAATATAACTTAAATATAGCATAAATAATTTTAAGGGCCTTAAATCGAGCCTAAGGGGCTCTAAAAAGAGTTTACTAACAATTAGGGACTTATTCGAAACAAATAAAAAACTTCAGGCCAAACTTGAAAATTTGCAAAACAGGGGTCACACGGCCGTGTGGCCAAGCCGTGTGACATAGCCCAGGTCATGTGTGTCAAACCGTGTAAAACTTGTACTTGAAAATGATATGACACACGACCATATGGGGAGACCGTGTGTGGCACACGGTCGTGTGACAGCCTGTGTCTCAAGCCGTATGCTCCAAATGTAGCCCCTAAAATAAGACAATTCAAGGCCTATGCTTGTACAACAAGACATACCTTCCTCCCACACATTCACATAACCTAACACACCTAAACACACACAAACATACCATTTCAATAATCCTATATGTTCTAACCAATGTGTCATTCAAATGCACCACAATTCATTCAACAAGACCATTCATGAATAAGACTTCAATATCACATTTTAACTATATAACATAGATACATCATGAACAATTCCTTTTTAAATCCATACCACCACAACTTACCAAATTAGCTAGGTATAACCAAATGACCGCATTCAAAAGTGCCTAAACACAAACCAGCCAAACCAAACTACATTTATACAAATGGTACTAGCAAATCCAAACATACCAAATGGCCTCATTGACATCAAACCCTATACACTTATACCATATACATTTACAAGCCAAAATAAAAAGGCATTAAACATATTCAAATTTGGCACAACTCATAACATTATAAAATTTCCATAGTAACAAATAAGCCCTATACCTGTCAAAACACATATATCAATTAACCTTATCTTTTCTGTAACACCCCTAACCCGTATACGTCACCAAAATAGGGTTACGAAACATTACCAAACTTTACAGATCAAATACAGATATTTCATAACATTTAACACTCATATCAGAAATCATTCATAATGAATCATATTGTCCCTTAAATTAGCCTTCAAGGCACAAAATATGCATTAGAAACAAGTAGGGACTAAACCGGGTACTCAGAAATTTTTTCGCAAATCTCAAAATTTTATCAAGGTGTGTCTCACACGGCTACCAGACACGCCCATGTGTCCAGGCCGTGTCAAAACAGGGCATACATACTGACTTGTCCACAAGGACACCAGACACGTCCGTGTGCCATGGCCGTGTGAAATTAAGCTCGCTACTGACCTCTGTCACACGGCCACCAGGCACGCCCGTGTGCCACGACCGTGTAACCTGCCCAAGCACAATTCGAAGTGACCCTTGAGCCACACGGCAGAGACACACGCCCGTGTCCCTTGGCCGTGTATGCAAAATAGGCCATTTGCAAGGCCAAAATGCCACCCACACTTGGGTTATTCTTACAATCTCAAACAAGCATTATTCCATACACATTTAGCAACTCAAAATCATGTCAAGTGAACAACATATCATCTCATTCAATATCATTTCTATTCATACTAACTTGTATACTAATTTGCACAACCAATTCAAATATAACACTAATCATGTATCATCCTCAATTTGCCACATTCATAGAACCATCTCATTGCTCAAGCATATATACTCATATTGCATCCATATGCTTACCATAACCTTGACCATTTCATAGGCATAAGATTATACCAAAACCAAACTCATATAGCATAGCATCACATACAAAACAAAGTCACTTATCTAGCCACATCACATGGCTACATATATACATGTCTCAAACATAGTCCAAAACAACTAGCCTATACATGCCATATTTAGCTATTTACACATTCAAAAGTACCAAAGTTGAGTTTGATAGTGTGGTGATGATCCTCGACGGCCCCCGAGCCTCTCGTAGCTTTAACGATCTATAAAAATAGAACAACACACACAAAGTAAGCTTTCAAAAGCTTAGTAAGCTACATACAAATAAACTTAGCATAAAATGCACATAACCATATTAATACATTGACATTAATGTTTCTCAATGCATATTCATCACATATTCTTTGGCTCATTTACTTAGCCATAGCTTGCCACATTCTTCAACTCAAATATCACATATACACATAGCTCATTCAAGCATAAATTCACATATCATCTCATTATTCCTATACACATATTCACCTTAGTAAGTTCATATAGACACTTATCATCTCATTATTCCTATACACATATTCACCTTAGTAAGTTCATATAGACACTTACCTCTCATACACACATAGTGTACTTTTCAAACGTACCTGAAACGGATATACAACTCACATAGTCGTTCATTTCTCAGACTTTCCCGTTGAACCGTTCAAAAATAAATAGGATACTAAGAGTGCTCGGAATATTCGTACAATGCCAACGTCCCAGACATGGTCTTACATGTAATCAGATATCGATGCCACTATCCTAGACAGGGTCTTACACGAATCAAATACGATGCCAATGTCCCAGACATGGTCTTACACGTAAATCTCATATCGATGCCAACGTCCCAGACGTGGTCTTACAAGAAATCTCGAATCAATGCCAACGTCCAAGACGTGGTCTTACATGATATCACATAACGGACACCTATGTCATGACATATGCCATCCTATCTATTCCTAGGTTCATACGGGACTTCTCAGACTTTAACAATTTGTCGATATATACATAAGCTCGGATTTACCATACATTCCATCTCAATGGATATTCATAGCAAATCGAATCTCATATATACACAAATAATTCAGTTCAAATACATTTATTTGTATATCGACTTACCTCGGATTCGGTTTAACGGAAACGTACTCGACTAATCAATTACTTTTGATTTCCCGCGATCTAAGTCCGATTTCTTCGGTTCTTGATCTATACATATTCAAATTTAACCCATTTATTCAATAACTCATTCAATTCAATCCAAGAACACATATTTAGGGAAACTTGCAAATTAGCCCTCACATTTTCATAGTTGGACAATTTAGTCCCTATTTCACAAAATCACAAAATACACATAATTTCAAGTTACTCATGCTTAGCCGAATGTCACCCATGCTCATTCAAGTCCACACATTTCATTTATTTCATAATTTAGTCCTTCAAAATACTATTTTCTCAATTAAGTCCAAAATACTCAAATTCATCAAAACTCCAAAGACAAAACTTATTAATCTATCACATATCATTTGTAACACCCTAAAATTCAAGTATCGATTTATTGCATGTTTTGGTGTTTAGATTATGAAGGAAAATTTTCTTATTTCTTTTCGTGCCTATTATAGTCATGAAGAAGAGTATAGAATTATTCAGGTATGGAATAATTTTTAGTTTGAGAATTTATTGAAGTGGAGCAAGTGGCATTGACACTTAAGTTAAATTAAGTGTTAAAAAGTAGCATAAGATGAGTAAATGGCAAGGTGGTGCTGGCGCATGAGATATTGCATGAGGGGAGTGGTTCGAATCCCTTGTATAACATTTGGACAACTTTTATTTTGCTCTTCTATGGTAAGTGTCATTAAGCTTATTTATGGTAAGTGTTGACCTTGTTATTTTTGGTTAGTATATCAAAGGAATAAGGTAAGAGTGAAATTATGGTAGGGAATCAAGAAAATATGGAAAGATATGGAGACATAGGGCAAGTATCAAGGAAAGTGTTTTGAAACAAATTCATGGTCATTTGACCAATGAATTTGGACGGCAATATGGCTAGGGGAAGGTTGGCGAATATGCTAGTAGTTGGCTAGGATTAGGAGTTTGTTTTGGTCATTCCTAGCATTTTGTGCAAAGGTTTGCAATTCTCTTTTCAACCTCTTTTCCTTTGGCCGAATTTGATCTTTTGGTAAGCCTAATTCTTTTGACCATTTGGTCATTTTTGCTCATCACTTTAGTATTCTTTTTGTGCCTCTTCATAGTGCCGAAATTTGCTAGTACCAAAAAGGCCATTCCTTTCTTTTTGTTTTCTTTCTCCATTGCCGAATGTACTTTGCTCCTAAGCACATTTTTTTTCTTTCTCTTTTCTCCTCTTTGAAAACCAAAACATCATCATCATCTCTTCTCTTATATTTTATTTCTTTTCACTCATACCTTCTCTATTAATTTTCTCATGGCCGAATGTTAGTGAGCCATAGCCGAACCATTTTCTCTTTTCTTTGGTTAATCATAGCCGAATCTTTCACTATTCATAAACATCTTTCTCAATCGTCTCTTTTCAACCGTGGACAATAGGTAAGAATTCTTTTAGTTCATGTTAGTTAATAGTTGTCATGGCCGAATCTTGATAGTGGTATAAAGGCTTTCATAGATCGAAATAAACGTTCACTCTATTAACATTTTATTTGTTATACTTTAGTGCGATAGTGGAAGACCGGAACTCAAGTGTTCGTGAGTATCATAGAACGATTTGCTCGATTTTCTTATTTTGGAACAAGGATCTTTGTGGTAAGCGAATTTCACCCTTAGACCCTTAGTCATATTTCGATGTAATATTAGATTGGATTAACGGTCTCTTGTCTTTGAAGACAATCAAAATAGGGAAGAAAAGGGCGGTGAATAGTGTTCGAAAGAGGGGTGGTTCCGTTATTCCCCCTAAGTATAAATAAAGGACTGTTTCAGCAATCCGAGATTTCCCACCGGGTTGTGGACGTTCATCCGAGGAGAATCAATTGTTTGAAGTAGTTCGTACTCCCGAACCATTATTTGTTCGTGGATTTGATTCGGTTAATGAACCATCAATCGGGGAGAAACCGCAAGTAGAAGTAGTTCAAAAATCTGAGGGTAAAAGTTAGATCGTTAATTTCTAAGATTGATTTCGTTAATAAAATATAGTGATTCTAATTTATCGTGATACGTATAGGTGTTGACGAGCGACAAAGTCTAGTTCTCACTATAACCAGGTGTGTAACTTCACACTTATCTTTCGGGTTAGATACTAAACCGTAAGAAATTTGATAAATCGTAAAAATGGCCAAATCGGAAATGTTGTAGTAATTAGTACTTTTGTGTAAATGCATGAAAACGGCTAAACCGAGAAATTTGCATAAAACTGCTAGATCGATAAATTGGCCCATAAAACTGCTAGATCGATAAATTGGGCCATAAAACTGCTAGATCGATAAATTGGGCCATAAAACTGCTAGATCGATAAATTGGGCCATAAAACTGCTAGATCGATAAAATGGGCTAGAGGCAAGAGAGATATGAAGTATTCAGGTTCTTCAAGAAGGTTTCTGAAGAGGCCTCGGAATGATGAACCAGCTCAAGGTAGAACACACATGAATCGTGAATCGTAGTCGAGATTGTCTTGATTGTGGGAACAGCATTCGGAGAGTCTTTGGAAGAAAACGGGTGCTTGCTATAAATGCGGTCGATGGATCATCAATATAGGAATTGCCCTCGTCCGAATGGATACAACTCGGGAAGCTCGTAATCTTGATGCACCATCGGCAAGAGGAATTCGGCAACCACCGAGAGGTCGTGGACCGGTCGTGGTGGTAATGAGGCTGGGCGTGGTCAAGGCGCGGCGGTCGAGGCAATGGTCCTAGAGGCAACGCAGATGCAAGACGACCCGGGATTGGTATATGCGCGGTTAGACGCCGTGAGGATGGCAATGCACTGATGTGATAATCGAGTACGTTCTTCATCTTTGATGTACCATTATTGCTTTGATAGATATTGGTTCTACCCATTCGTATGTTGCTAGCACCATATCTAGAAACTTGAATTTAGACTCAAAATTTCCGATAGTGAGATGAAGGTAATTAGTCCTTTAGGGCGATCGGTATTAGTAAATAAACTGTTTAGAGATGTGCCCTTAGAAATTCAAGGAGAAATATTTTTGGCGAATTTGATGGAATTGCCTTTCAACGAGTTCGATATCATTTTGGGCATGGATTGGTTGGTTAAGCACCGGGCAAAATTGGATTGTCTTTGAAAAGCGGATGTCAATAAGGACGGTGGAGGATAAAGAAATAGTTATGATAGGCGAACGAAGGAATTGCTTGGCAAATATGGTATCTGCGTTAAAGGCATAAAAGTTGATGCGGAAGGGGTATGGAGCATTTCTAGCTTTTATTAGTGCTTTAGATGCCAAAGAGTTGTCAGTGGAAGATGTGAGAACAGTGAAGGAATTTCGAGATGTATTTCCTGAAGAACTTCTGGCATACCTCCGATCGGGAAGTGGAATTTGGTATTGAGCTATTGCCGGAACGCTCCGGTGTCCATTGCTCCTTATAGAATGGCACCGAAGGAGTTGGCGGAGCTTAAAGCTCAAATTCAAGAATTGTTGGATCGGGGTTTTATTCGACCGAGTGTGTCTCCGTGGGGAGCACCGGTTTTGTTTGTTAAGAAGAAAGATGGGTCAATGCGTATGTGTATTGACTACAGGTAATTAAATAAATTGACGATCAAGAATAGGTACCCTCTGCCGAGAATTGATGACCTGTTTGATCAATTGAAGGGAGCTTCCGTTTTCTCCAAAATTGATTTAAGATCAGGATATCACCAGCTTAAGGTGAAAGAAGCGGATATTCACAAGACGGCTTTCCGAACTCGCTATGGACATTATGAGTTTTTGGTGATGCCGTTTGGGTTGACCAATGCACCAGCTGCATTTATGGATATGATGAACCGGGTCTTTCAATCATATTTAAACCGGTTTGTGGTGGTATTCATAGATGACATTCTGGTATATTCAAGGAATGAAGAGGAGCATGACTCGCATTTGCGAATTGTATTGCGATTACTTGAAATAATCAATCGTATGCCAAATTCGAGAAATGTGAATTCGTTAAGGAAGTGACTTTCTTGGGTCATGTGGTATCACCAAGGAATAAGGGTGGATCCTCGGAAGATTGAGGTCAGTATTGGATTGGAAACCACCAAAGTCGATGAGTGAGATTCGGAGTTTCTTGGGTTTGGTGGTTACTATAGACGCTTTGTTGAGGGGTTTTCGTTGATTGCTTTGCACCCTAACTAAGCTATTGCGGAAGGAGTACCATATATATGGACCGATAAACAAAGCAAGAAAGTTTCGAGAAATTGAAGAAGATTTTAACTAAGGCGCGATCTTGATTCAACTTTGAGGTGGAAAGGAGTTTATAGTTTCTTCGCGATGTGTCACACACGGGCTTAGGATGTGTATTGATGCAAAGTGGGAAAGTGATGGCTTATGCTTCTCGTCACCGAGACCATGCACGAAGTAAACTACCCTACTCATGACTTGGAGTTAGTCTGCAGTAGTGTTTGCTCTAAAGATTTGGAGGCATTACCTCTACGATGAAAAGTCTATCATCTATACGGATCACAAGAATCTTAAGTATCTTCTTACTCGGAAGAATTAAACTTGAGACAACGAAGATGGGTGGAGTCATTAAAGGACTATGATTTCTCAATCGAGTATCATCCTGGAAAAGCTAATGTGGTAGCGAGGCACGCGTTAAGTCGTATGGTGGTATCTCGATTTGAGAACAATGTTTGCCCATTTGAGTTTGTACGAGGATGGTAGACCGATAAGCGGAACTTCGGTGAAGCCTCGGTGGTTAGAGCAAATCAAGGAAAAATAGATATCAGATAAGAAGTTGGGACTTTTAATTCAACAAGTTGAAAATGGTGGAATAGAGGATTTTAGCATAAACACAGAAGGTGTTATATGTTTTCGTGGGAGAGTTTGTATGCCTAAGGACTCAGATCATAGACAAATGATTCTACGGGAGGCGCATAGTAGCCCTTATGCTATGCACCCCGGAGGAAATAAGATGTATCAGGATCTTCGTGAACAATATTGGTGGTCAGGGTTGAAGCGTGAGATTTCTGAATTTGTGGGAAAATGTTTAACTTGTCATCAAGTGAAGGCGGAGCATCAATTGCCGTCAGGATTATTACAACCGGTAAAGATTCCTCTTTGGAAATGGGAGCGGATAACAATGGATTTTGTTAGTGGGTTACCTTTAACACCTACTAAGAAAAATTCCGTTTGGGTAATTGTTGATCGTTTGACGAAGACGCTCATTTTCTACCAGTTAAATGCGGATTACTCGTTACGTGAAGTTGGCTAAGTCGCATGCGTATCCGAAATCGTGAGGTTGCATGGGGTACCGTGTGTCATTATATCGAGATAGGGATCTTAGGTTTACGTCACGGTTTTGGAAAGCTTTGCATGAAGCCTTGGGAACAAAGCTAAACTTCATGACGGCTTTTCATCCTCGATCGATGGTCAATCGAGAAAGAGTAATTCGATTCTCGGAAGACATGTTAAGGGGATGTGTAATCGACTTCAAAGGTAGTTGGGAGGATTTTCTACCGCTGGCGACTTTGCTTACAACAATAGCTATCGCCTAGCATTCGGATGGCACCCTACGAGGCATTATATGGTCGTAGGTGTCGTTCTCTAGTTGTTGGACCGAATTGGACGAACGATGATGTTAGGTCCCGAGTGATCTCTCTCAAACGGAAGAAAAAGTAAAAGCTATTCGAGCACGGTTAAAGGAAGCTTGGATAGACAAAAGTCGTATGCGCGATCCGAAGCGTAGAAGTATCGAGTGTCTTTGCGCGGGGATCAAGTTTTCTTGAAGGTCTCACCTTGGAAGAAGATTTTCAGGTTTGGGAAGAAGGGCAAATTGAGTCCTAGATACATTGGACCATATCGTGTGGTGAAGCGTGTTGGTCCAGTGGCCTATCAGATCGAATTACCTCCGGAGTTGATCCAAATTCATAATGTTTTTCATGTCTCCATGCTGAGGCGCTATAGATCGGATCCTTCGCACATAGTGCCGGTAGGAGAAGTGGAGTTGAAGTCAGACTTGTCTTTTGAGGAAGAACCAGTGGAAATCTTAGACCGAGATGTTAAGGTGCTAAGAAAGAAAACCGTGCCGTTGGTCAAAGTTTTATGGCGTAATCACGGAGCGGAGGAAGCTACGTGGGAGCCTGAGGATGCAATTCGGCAACAATACCCTCACCTCTTTCAACCAGGTAAATTTCGAGGACGAAATTTTCTTTAAGGAGGGTAGAGTTGTAACACCCTAAAATTCAAGTATCAATTTATTGCATGTTTTGGTGTTTAGATTATGAAGGAAAATTTTCTTATTTCTTTTCGTGCCTATTATAGTCATGAAGAAGAGTATAGAATTATTCGGGTATGGAATAATTTTTAGTTTGAGAATTTATTGAAGTGGAGCAAGTGGCATTGACACTTAAGTTAAATTAAGTGTTAAAAAGTAGCATAAGATGAGTAAATGGCAAGGTGGTGTTGGCGCATGAGATATTGCATGAGGGGAGTGGTTTGAATCCCTTGTATAACATTTGGACAACTTTTATTTTGCTCTTCTATGGTAAGTGTCGGCCAAGCTTATTTATGGTAAGTGTTGACCTTGTTATTTTTGGTTAGTATATCAAAGGAATAAGGTAAGAGTGAAATTATGGTAGGGAATCAAGAAAATATGGAAAGATATGGAGACATAGGGCAAGTATCAAGGAAAGTGTTTTGGAAACAAATTCATGGTCATTTGACCAATGAATTTGGACTAACAATATGGCTAGGGGAAGGTTGGCCGAATATGCTAGTAGTTGGCTAGGATTAGGAGTTTGTTTTGGTCATTCCTAGCATTTTGTGCAAAGGTTTGCAATTCTCTTTTCAACCTCTTTTCCTTTGGCCGAATTTGATCTTTTGGTAAGCCTAATTCTTTTGACCATTTGGTCATTTTTGCTCATCACTTTAGTATTCTTTTTGTGCCTCTTCATAGTGCCGAAATTTGCTAGTACCAAAAAGGCCATTCCTTTCTTTTTGTTTTCTTTCTCCATTTCCGAATGTACTTTGTTCCTAAGCACATTTTTTTTTCTTTCTCTTTTCTCCTCTTTGAAAACCGAAACATCATCATCATCTCTTCTCTTATATTTTATTTCTTTTCACTCATACCTTCTCCATTAATTTTCTCATGGCCGAATGTTAGTGAGCCATAGCCGAACCATTTTCTCTTTTCTTTGGTTAATCATAGCCGAATCTTTCACTATTCATAAACATCTTTCTCAATCGTCTCTTTTCAACCGTGGACAATAGGTAAGAATTCTTTTAGTTCATGTTAGTTAATAGTTGTCATGGCCGAATCTTGATAGTGGTATAAAGGCTTTCATATATCGAAATAAACGTTCACTCTATTAACGTTTTTATTTGTTATACTTTAGTGCGATAGTGGAAGACCGGAACTCAAGTGTTCGTGAGTATCATAGAACGATTTGCTCGATTCTCTTATTTTGGAACAAGGATCTTTGTGGTGTTTAATTTCACCCTTAAACCCTTAGTCATATTTCGATGTAATATTAGATTGGATTAACGATCTCTTGTCTTTGAAGACAATCAAAATAGGGAAGAAAAGGGCGATGAATAGTGTTCGGAAGAGGGTGGTTCCGTTATTCCCCTAAGTATAAACAAAGGATTTGTTTGAAAGAATCCGGATTTCCCAAGATCGTGGGCGTTCATCCGAGGAGAATCAATTGTTTGAAGTAGTTCGTACTCCCGAACCATTATTTGTTCGTGGATTTGATTCGGTTAATGAACCATCAATCGGGAGAAACCGCAAGTAGAAGTAGTTCAAAAATCCGAGGGTAAAAGTTAGATCGTTAATTTCTAAGATTGATTTCACGTTAATAAAATATAGTGATTCTAATTTATCGTGATACGTATAGGTGTTGTGAGCGGGAAAGTCTAGTTCTCACTATAACCAGGTGTGTAACTTCACACTTATCTTTCGGGTTAGATACTAAACCGTAAGAAATTTGATAAATCGTAAAATGGCCAAATCGGAAATGTTGTAGTAATTAGTACTTTTGTGTAAATGCATGAAAACGGCTAAACCGAGAAATTTGCATAAAACTGCTAGATCGATAAATTGGGCCATAAAACTGCTAGATCGATAAATTGGGCCATAAAACTGCTAGATCGATAAATTGGGCCATAAAATCGCTAGATCGATAAAATGGGCCAAAAACCTTCTAGTTCAAATATGGGTCAAAGTTCATTTGGATTGCCTTACGGGCTAAATACTATTTTGTTTAATAGGCCCAAATGAAAAGTTTAATTAAAAACTCATTTGTATTATGGGTTACTTGATAAATTATTTATGATTAAAGTTTGTTATTCATACATAATTGCATGGGATGGGATACATGATGAAGAGAAGTAAGGCTGTGGCCATGAATCTAGTTCGGTGGCTCTGCCACAAAATTTGGCTTAATGCCTCTAGTTTGGTGACTATGTCACAATCTAGTTCGATGAGTGCACTACAATATTATTTTAAAGGCTAAATGCCTACGATTGGTGTGTTTGGCGGGGTGGGTTGACTTGATCCCCACAGTGTCTTTGGTTGGTACGGGGTGTGTAGCGGATGGAAATTAGGCTTGGTTGGGAAATTCATTTTACATGCATTTTATATATTTTATTTCATTTTATATTGTTAAAATTTGTAATTGGGCTCAAGCCCAAATTAATGCCTTGATGGTCTAGCCCAATAATGGTGGTAAGTGAGTTACACACTGAGTTCTTTGTAACTCACCCCGTTTTATTATCCATCTCAGGTAATGGAAATTGATGTGGACTTGGGCTGGGGATGACTTGGTGGAGGCCATACTACGAGCTTGGGTTTTATAAACTATGAACTTTATTTAAGTTACTTATTTTAATTACTATTTTGGGTATGATGTAATAAGGCCTCTAATTATATTTTTATGGATTTTTATGTGTGGATGGATTTAATTTTATTTTAAGACTCTTAATATGGGCTTATGTTAAATCTATAAAGTTTTCTTAAAAATATTGTGTTTTATAACAATTTTGGACACCTAAATTACTTTTCAATTTCTTTCAAATTCTTTTAAAACTACGTTAAGGTTTTGACTAATATATATATAAGATTTAGTATTTTTCTAAATTCATAATCATTGTAATTAGTTTTTATTAAACCTTATTTCTAAAGGTTTTGCATTACTGTTTTACTTAAATCATTAGAGAAATTTTGGATGTTCGTTCGGTGTGACAAACCAAATCTCGTCTTAACGCATAGACCTGGTTTGGGGTGTTACATCATTCATAATCCATCCTCAAACATCATAAATCTCATGAATTCATCAAGGGCTCATTTCAAAAACATCATCAATTTACAAAATTGAGACATGGGTTTTGAAGTATACGGAGCAACAATTTCAAAAATGTAGAAATTATCAAAAACGGATTAAAAACATACCTTGAATTGAATCAAAAGCTAGCCAAAACTTTAGGGTTCTTCCTTCTTTTTCTTTTCTTTGTTTTTCGGCACTAAAAGATGATAATCTTCATCTTTTAATTGTTTGTTTTATTAATAACATGTTATTATACTATTTACTTTATTATCCTTTCAATTAATATTAAAAACAAATATACATTAAGGGCATACTTGTCCTTTGTCATCCACTAACTTCATTAATGGGCTAATTGCCTCATAAGGTCTCCCCATTTAAAAGCCATCTCAAATAGGTGTCTTTTTGTAAAGCATACAAATTTTGCATTCAATGCAATTTAATCCTTTCCTCAAATTGAGCATACAAACGGACAAATTAACTCATAGAAATTTCACACATACTAATTCACATATCAAAAGCACGGAAAATAATATTAAAATATATTTCTGACTCAGATTTGTGGTCCCAAAACCACTGTTCCGACTAGGGTCTAAACCGGAATATTACAATTCTCCCCCTTAGGGATTTTTGTCCCCGAAAATCTGACATTTAAACAAATTTGGATATTGCTGTTTCATTGAATCTTCAGGCTCCCAAGTAGCCTCTTCTACTCCGTGTCGATGCCACAACACTTTCACTAACAAAATTTTCTTATTTCTCAATTCTTTCACTTCACAAGCTAAGATACGGATTGGTTTTTCTTCGTAGGTTATATCAGATCGGATTTCAATCTCAGACGGAGGAATCACATGTGATGGATCGGATCGGTATCTACGGAGCATTGACACATGAAATACGTTATGTATCTTTTCTAACTCTGGTGGAAATATCAATCTATACGCAACAGGTCCAACACGCTCAATGATCTCATATAGTCCAATATACCTCGGACTTAACTTGCCTTTACGCCCGAATCAGAGTATTTTCTTCCACGGAGATACTTTCAAGAACATTTAGTCACCAATTTCAAATTCTATATCTTTTCGTTTCAAATCTGCATAAGATTTCTGACGACCCGGCGCTGCTTTCAAACTATCTCGGATCACTTTTACTTTCTATTTAGTGTCTCTTATCAAATCAACCCCGTGTATCTTATTTTCACTGAGTTCAGTCCAATACATAGGTGTTTGACATTTTTGTCCATACAAAGCTTCATAAGGTGCCATTTTAATGCTCGACTGAAAACTGTTATTATAAGCAAATTCGATCAATGGAAGATACTGTTCCCATGTACCGTCAAACTCAAGAATGCAACATCTCAACATGTCCTCGAGAATCAGAATGATCCGCTTGGATTGACCATCCATTTTCGGGTGAAAAGCTGTACTGAAATGCAATTTAGTACCCAAAGATTCTTGCAATTTCTTCCAGATTTGCGATGTAAATCTCGGATCTCTATCTGACACAATGGACAATGGCACTCCGTGCAATCTCACAATATCAGAAATGTAAAGCTCAGCTAATTTATCAAGTGAATAATTAGATCGTACCGGAATAAAATGGGCGGATTTCGTTAATCAATCGACCACGACCCAAATTGTATCTTTCTTTCTCGAAGTCAAAGGTAATCCAGAAACAAAATCCATCGTTACTCTATCCCATTTCCACTCAGGAATCAGAATCGGTTGTAACAAACCAGATGGAACCTGATGTTTAGCTTTAACTTGCTGACAGACTAGACATTTCGAAACAAAGTCAGAAATGTCTCATTTCATACCAGACCACCAATAGTGTTGCTTCAGATCATGGTACATCTTTGTACTTCTCGGATGAACAGATAGACGACTGTTATGTGCTTCATTCAAAATTAACTGAATTAACTCAGGGTTTCTCGGAACCTCAAGCTATCATCAACATCAACTCAAAATTCAGAATCAGAGTTCGAATCACACTGAGCTCGTTTCGCTAACATTTCATTATCAACTTTCTGAGCATCACATATTTGTTGTAAAAACAACGATTTCGCTTTCAATTCAGCTAACACTAAACCATCATCAGACAGGTCTAAATGAGCATTCATTGCACACAATGCAAATAATGACTTCCGACTCAAAGAATCGGCTACAACATTTGCTTTACCCGGGTGATAATCTATCACAAGCTCGTAGTCTTTCAACAGCTCTAACCATCTTCTCTGTCGTAGATTCAAATCTTTCTGAGTCATCAGGTATTTCAAACTTTTATGATCTGAAAACACATGACATTTTTCACCGAAGAGGTAGTGACGCCAAATCTTTAATGCGAATACAATCGCAGCTAGCTCAAGATCGTGTGTCGGATAGTTCTTTTCATGCGGCTTCAATTGTCTTGAGGCATAAGCTATAACTTTGCCTTCTTGCATCAGTACATATCCCAGACCATTCAACGAAGCATCACTGTAAATCACAAATTCTTTACCCGATTTTGGCTGTACTAAAATTGGAGCTTCAGTTAACAAAGTTTTCAACTGATCAAAGCTTTTCGGACATTTATCGGACCATTCAAATCTCACATCTTTCTGAAGCAATTTAGTCAATGGAGTAGCTATCATCGAAAAGCCTTTTACGAACCTTCGATAATAACCAGCAAGTCCCAGAAAACTGCGAACTTCAGACACATTCTTCGGAGGTTTCCATTCCAAAATAGCAAAAATCTTATTCAGATCAACTCGTATTCCAGAGGCCGATACAATATGTCCCAGAAAACTAACTTCACGCAACCAAAATCCACATTTGCTGAATTTCGCATACAATTGCTTATCTCGCAAAGTTTGTAACACAATTCTTAGATGCTCGACATGCTCGTTTTCCTCACGTGAATAAATCAAAATGTCGTCAATGAAAACAACAACAAACTGATCTAAATACTGTCTGAAAATTCTGTTCATCAGATCCATAAAAATAGTAGGAGCATTAGTTAATCTGAAAGGCATAACTAAAAACTCATAATGCCTGTACCTCGTTCTGAAAGCAGTTTTCAGAATGTCTGAATCTTTTACTCTCAATTGGTAGTATCCCGATCTGAGATCTATCTTCGAAAATACGGTAGCTCCTTTAAGCTGATCAAACAAATCATCGATTCTGGGCAACGGATATTTGTTCTTTATTGTCACTTTATTCAACTGACGATAATCAATGCACATTCTCATCGTACCATCTTTCTTTTTCACAAATAGAATAGGAGCACCCCAAGGTGAGAAACTCGGTCTTGCAAACCCTCTATCTGTCAATTCTTGCAACTGTGACTTCAATTCTTTCAGTTCTGTTTGTACCATTCTATACGGAGCTATCGAAATAGGAGGTGTACTAGGCAACAGATCAATACCAAATTCAACTTCACGTATCAGAGGCAATCCCGGTAGTTCTTCAGGGAACACATAAGAGAATTCACAAACAACTGGCACTGATTCAACTTTCTTTTCAGATACTTTGGAATCAATTACATAAGCAAAATAAGCTTCATAACCCTTTCTCAAATAATTCTGAGCTTTTAACACAGATATCACAGAAGGTAACCCATTCAAATCATTAGACTCAACCTGAACTATTTCATCATTCTGGCATTTCAAATCTATAGTTTTTCTTTTACAGTTCACAACAGCATCATGCAACGTCAACCAGTCCATACCCAAAATTATATCGAACTCAACAAAGGATAGCAGTATCAAATCAGCAGGAAAACAGATGTCTTGAAACATTAACAGACAGTTCTTGCATACTTTGTCAACCATAACACTTTTGCCTAAGGGGTTCGATACTTTAATGACAAATTCAGTAGACTCTACAGGTGAAGTCTTACTGGATACTAAGTTCATGCATATATACGAATGTGTAGAACCAGGGTCTATCAATGCTATCACATAAGTATCATAAAGAGTAAATGTACCCGTTATAACATCTGGAGATGAAGCTTCCTCACGGGCTCGGATGGCATACGCTCTAGCAGGCGCTCTAGCTTCAGATCTCGCAACAGTGTCTCTCGTATTCCTCTGACTACCACTGACTTTTCTTGTATTTCGAGTAGATCTACCTCTCGCTGGAACATTATCGGATCTCGGATTCTGAACAGTCTCTGGTTCAACAAACTCTAGACAATCACGGATGAAATGATCTAACGATCCACATCTGAAACAAGCCCGGTCATTTAATCTACAACTTCCTGGATGTCTTTTACCACAATGCTTACACACAGGTCACTCGGATAAGACATTTCCAACACTAGCCATCGATGTTACTGGAGCTTTGGAGCTCAATTGTGATCTAACTCGATCTTTACCCGAATGTCCCACATTAGCCTTTGAACGTATATACTCATCTCAGAATTTCTTCGAAACAGACTGAAATGATTTACTCAAAAATCTCTTTCTCACATCTCTGGCTTCAGATTCAGCTTTTCTCTTGTCTTTCCCGAGTGCCTCAGCTTTGCACGCTCGATTAACAAGCACAACGAACTCTTTTATCTCTAAAATCCCAACTAAAAGACGGATATCTTCATTAAGACTATCTTCAAATCTTTTACACATTATTGCCTCGGTCGATACACATTCCCGAGCATACTGACTTAGTTTCACAAATTCTCGTTCATATTCAGTGACAAACATGCGACCTTGTTTCAATTCCAAGAATTCTTTCCGTTTCTGATCAATGAATCTCTGACTAATATATTTCTTCCGAAACTCAATCTGAAAGAAATCCCATGTGACCCGCTCTTTTGGAACAACAGAAATCAAAGTTTTCCACCACTGATAGGCCGCGTCTCGTAACAAAGATACAACACATTTAATACTTTCTTCCGGAGTCAAAGACTGTAACACCCCTAACCCATATCCGTTACCGAATTAGGGTTACGAGGAATTACCACACTAAATACAACTTCCAAATATTCACTTATTCACACATATCATATTTGCATAAATAAAGCATATGGCTGATTAAAAATTAAATATACATTATTAATCATAAAACAAAAGACAATTCTCTTGCATATAATCTTATTTATATGTTAAATAAACCTGCCTCAAAACCATACCAAATTTGCTTCAAAATATACACATAAATTATATACTCATCACATCATGACATATATGTTCAAATCCAATATAATTATTAAACACTTAATTATTCAATAAATTTACTTGCACTTAATAGACCAAACAAATCACATCACAAAGCTTAATGTCCAAAATCATATATGATATAAACAATTAAACCAATTTATTGGCACATTTTTTTTTCCACATTAAAATTGAACCATTCAAGCTTAAAATATATAAACACATTACCAATCATCTTGCCTTTAATTCGACTAATCAAATTTATCTATTAAAAGCTAAACCCAAAACATACACTTCTCATATAACCAACTTTAACCAATTTTATGAGAACATTATTTACTAACTATAAGTCTATTTAAAAGACAACTATGTATCGTTTTAAAAGACCATAAGCATGCATAGTTTCCTATTACCAACTTTCGCAAATGTGCACACCAAATGAGCCATTTCTGAAAATCCATACAAATCATATCATTGTACAATTAATAAACCGAATCAATCTTACTCACATATGTACGAATCAAACATTTATTGTATACCTCTCAAACTCGTATAACATACTTATTACCTAACTAACATTCATTACTTAGCTTATTACCGAAATACATAACCATATGCCTCATATTCATAAAAACATGAAATTTCTTCTCGATTTGCTAAACCATGATCAAATCCAAAGATTAACAAAACATATCAACTTTTACTCATTAAAGCATGCCATTTCAAATCAAAACAAAACCACATTTCCTAATCAAATTTTCATAGCCAAATTATATATAATACCTCAAACCATCACATACATATTTCATTTCAAAATCAAATACATACTTACTTTATAAACAATATTCAAACCGGTTAAAATTACAATTTAGACATCTCAATATTAAATCATTAACTATGAATAACCTAAATTTATTCATCAATCTCATATTTCAAGACTTTAATACCTAACATAACCAAATTTATCACATACCTGTAACATGAATATCTGATTTGAATGCAAGCTCAAATCATGATCAAATGTAGTCAAAATAAAGCATAAAAATTAAACACATCAAGCACTCATTCAAAAGCACATAAAATCCAACTTAAACAAAATGATCATGGACAAGCCATTTTTAAATCAACCCGAACTCAAGCATGGAAATTAAGCCATTTTCGCATGGCTATAATAATTACAATTTCAAAACCAACCAAACTAATACTAGAATATACATGCCATAAATTCAAATTCAAACTTAGTAAATACCGAAACAGTCGATAGTGTGATAGACTCCTCCGATGATCCCCGAGCTCATAACCCATCATCCAAAATCTATAAAACGAAGAGTAGACATACACACAGTAAGCTTTTGCAGCTTAGTAAGTCATAAGCAAACAATAATCATATGAACATTAACACTAAATCAATTAGCCAAGTCAATCCAAACCTTAATTAAATATACATATATCACACTCACAAGTTTATATGTTATCAAATATACATTAGCATTTAACATCATATAGCTAAATGCACAAATACTCATAAACATATATAATTATCACTTTTAAATATCACAACTATATCAATAGGCCGAATAACTTATATTATCACAAATACATAATAGGCCTAATCACTTATATGTTCAAATATGCTAACACATAATTTATATTGCACATAACTTTAAATCATCAATTCAAGTATACAATTTACCTTGATTTCATAACATAGTATGAGTACATACTTGAACCTTTTAATTCAATTTCACATTTGGTCTTTACTTCACATTGCCCGTTGAACCGTTCAGAATTAAAAAAGGATACGCGGATAGTCGAAAGCTCGTACAATGCCAACGTCTCTGACGTGGTCTTACATTTAATTACATATCGATGCCACTGTCCCAGACAGGGTCTTACACGAATCAAATACGATGCCTATGTCCCAGACATGGTCTTACACGTAAACACAAGTCGATGCCAACGTCCCAGACGTGGTCTTACACGAAAACACATATCGGAATCCTATGTCATGACATATGTATCCTAATTATTCCTAGGGTTCGTACGGGACTTTCGGACAACGTATCTCAATCGAATCGAACTCGTAACTTATCTTCCAAGCTTAATCACAATCGACCAATGCACATATATTTTCTTAAAATTTAATTTAACACATAACAAATAAATATTTTCAATTTAACAACTTTTATATGCTTATAGACTTACCTCGAATAATGAATATCAGAACGGAACGATTATTCGACGACTTTGGTTTTCCCCCGATCCAAATCTGATTTCTTTAATTCTTAATCTAAATATATTCAAATTAAATTCATTTAAACATAATTCCATTCAATTTAGTCCAAAAACACATAAATGGGCAAATTACCATTTTGCCCTTGATATTTCACACTTTTTACAAATTAGTCCTTATACATAAATATGCAAAATATACCAAATTTCCATATACCCATTCATAGCCGAATATTCATGTATATTATACAAGCCCATATTTTCTATAACAGCCTGATTTAGGGCCTAGTCGGAATAGTGGTGCGAGACCACGAATCTGAGGTGAATTTATGAGTTTTTAAGGTTCATGCCATGTTTGCATGTTAGTGTGAAAGTTTCATGAAGCAATTTTTCTAAATTGAAGTTGAATGGTCAAAAGGACCAAATTGCAAAAGTTGTAAAATATGAGTTTCTAGAAGCATTTTGTATGAAATAGCTTTAGAATAGCAATTATAAGTCCTTAAATAGCAATTTGCCCAAATCATAATTTTTGGACAAAAATGGGCATGAGTTAGTAATTTGTAAAATTTTAAAAGGGCATTTTGGTCATTTAACAAATAAATGATTAAAATGGGAAAATTTGATAAAAATCTTATTCATCTTCTTCCCCCTTGTGCCGAAAATTTGGGAGACTCCATAGCTAGGGTTCTTCAAATTTTTGAAGCTTGCAAGTAAGGCATCTTAGTCCCATTTTTAATATTCTTCGTATTTTTGAAGTTCTCGTATATTGAATTAGCTATTTTCAGCTATAAAGTGAGCTAAGATGCATGTTCAAAAATCTACCCATGAATGGTATGCTTGTTAAAGGATGTTTTATGGAAGTTTATGAGAGTTTGATGTTAGATAAACATCTTTTTCTAAGTGAATTTCATGAAAAATGAGCATAGGGACTAGTTGTAAAAGTTTTGAAATTAGTCATACCTATTAGAAATAATGAGAATTGATAATGGCTATAGTAGAGAAAATGAATCAGCTAAGCATGTAGTCTAAGAAAGTTGAATGAAAATTATTTTATGAGCCTTGGGGCAAAGGTGCAAATATGAGAAAGTATAGGGGCAAAATAGTAATTTTGCCCAAGTATGAGTAAAGGGTCAATTTAGTCAATGTGAATATTAAATGATCTATTTATGACAATAGATCAAGAAAAACGAAGCCCGAATCGAAACTGAGGCAAGAACAAGGTCGAGGACTAAATTGCATACCTAGCTACATTTTGTATATTGAGGTAAGTTTGTATGATTTCTAAGCTTTATGATTTATATCATTGAATTGCTTAGTATAATATACAATGTTATTATGAAAATGTTTAATGTTATGTTAAACAAAGAAATTAATGAAATCAAGCATGAGAAAGCCCTGATTGAAGTTGAATAGCTTAGGATACTCGATCTACCACACGAAACAAGAAAGTCCGTATAAGACCAAGCCGAGGCATGGCATCGACAATCAAGCAAGATATCATGTAAGACCAAGGCAAGATTGGCATTGAGTAAGTTATCATGTAAGTCCAACGCAAGCTTGGCATTGAATAAGTTATCATGTAAGTCCAAGGCAAGCTTGGCATTGAATAAGTTATCATGTAAGTCCAAGGCAAGCTTGGCCTTGAGTAAGTTATCATGTAAGTCCAAGGCAAGCTTGGCATTGAATAAGTTATCATGTAAGTCCAAGGCAAGCTTGGCATTGAGTAAGTTATCATGTAAGTCCAAGGCAAGCTTGGCATTGAATAAGTTATCATGTAAGACCAAGGCAAGCTTGGCATTAAAAAGTTATTAAGAGAAAGAGATCCCATATAAGTCCAAGTTAAGGCATGACATTGGTGAGAACAAGAAAGACTTCGTATAAGTCCATGTTAAGTCATGGCCTCGAAATTTAGATGAGATTTAGTATCCTCGGTTATTCATATAAATTCATCGGGCAAACGAGTTAAGCTCCAAAGAGATAACAAGAAAGCTAAGTAAGTAAGGTTATTATCAAGTGAAAAAGAATATTATTCATGTTATGAATGATGAATTAGAAATTATGAGTATTATGTTCAAGTATGTCGATCAATGTGATCTAGTGATACAGTACTTTGTTTGCCTATCAAGTATGAGACTAGTAAGTTTCATGAGTTATGTAAGAATCAAGTATGAGTAAGTAAGCTTTATATAGCTGAATTTATGATGCCATTGTTTATATCAAATGGTCTATATTAAGTAAGAATGTTGCTATGTGTATTATGCAAACTTACTAAGCTAAATGCTTATGTCTTTCATTCTTTCTTTCCATGTAGCCCCGCCAAGCTAATATCGAGGATCACCGTCATCGGAGCTTGGAGCACACTATCAATCGCTATTTTGGTATAGCCAAGTTGTTTTATTAAGTATGGCATGTATAGGTAGCATTACATTTTGAGTAAATGTTTTAAGAAGAGCCAAAGTATAGGCTATTGAGTTTGTTATTCTTTTGTATATGGCTAAGTGAGTGGCCAAGTGTATATGTTTATAATTATCAATGAAGCATGTAGTATTATTCAAGAATGATGTAGTATCGAGTTGTTGAAATGAGTATGAATTGGATCTTAATTTCAGGGTGGCAATTGGCTTGGTAAATAGCCTATAAGTGCCCACACGGTTAGACACACTCAGGCGTGTTCAGGCCGTCATGTGAACCGCACCTTAGTCTTATAAGTAAGAATAGGCCACGGACTAATCCCACGGCCGTGTGTTAAGGCCGTGCATGACACACTGTTAGAACAAGGGCGTGTGCGGTCGTGTGAAATAAGTCGAGATATCAAGATGTAGTACACGGTCTAAGTCCATGGGCGTGTCATGGCCGTGTGGAAATTGGCAGAATACTGAGTTTTAGGGCACAGTCTTAGGACATGGGTGTGTATGCCTATGCACGGGCGTGTCTTATATTACACGGGCGTGTAACCCCTGTTTCAAAGAAAAAAATTTCGATAAGGTTCCGAAAGTTTACCAGTACGAGTTTAAGGCCTCGTAGGCCTATGAAATGTACGAATTGTTTAAGAATGAGAATTTTTAATTTCGGAACGAAATTTTATAGCTCGTAATGCCATGATTAAGTAAGATCAAGCATAGTAATGTCTCGTATCCGGTCTGAGCCTCGGACTCGGGTATGGGGTGTTACATTTTCAATTATTTCACATTTCTAACCACAAAAATTCTATCTTTTTCAATTTAATTCCTAATTCATATTTTTTTTGTCAAAAATCACTTTATAAAACTTGTATATCTTTAAACAACCATCAATAATCTTGCAACAAATATCAAAATAAACATGTATTCAACAACGGCACATTTCAAAAACATTATCAATTTCAGAAATTGAGGTACGGGCTAGCTATATCGAGCTGCAACGAGCTCAAAAACATAGAAATCATTAAAAGCCGAGTAATAATCGTACCTTAATTAGAAATTAAAACTTGGCCGAATGTTAAAGCCATCAATGGCTTTCTAAGTCTTCAAATTCGGCTGGTGAAAAAGGAGTGAAAAAGATGACACTTTGTTTCTTTTATTTATTATTTGTTTTGTCATTATTAACTAACTTACAAAAATAACCTTTATACAACTTATTTATTACACCAAATGCCAAGCCATCATATTCCACTATCTCTTTTAATGGTCCAATTTACCAATTAAGGACCTTTCCTTTTATGTTCTCTAGCTATTTGGCATTTTTAGCTAATAGAACACAAGTTTTACACTTTACGCGATTTAGTCCTTTTTACCGAATTAACCACTCAAACGGTAAAATTTATTTACGAAATTTTCACACGAACATTCTATCATACTGTAAATATTAATAAAATAATAAAATAAATATTTTGACTTTGTTAAGTGGTCCCGAAACCACCCGTTCCGATCAGACTCAAAAATGGGTTGTTACAACTCTCCCCCCTTTAGGGATTTTCGTCCCCGAAAATCTTACCAGTGAATTGGTGTAGGTAACGTTCTCTCATAGCATTCTTTTAACTAACAAAATTTTCTTATTCCACAATTCTTTAACCTTACGAGCCAGAATGTGAATCGGTTCTTCTTCATATGTTATATCGGACTTAATCTCAATCTTTGTCGGACTAATCACATGTGAGGTATAAGATTGATATCTACGAAGCATCGAAACATGAAATACATTGTGGATCTTTTCTAGCTCAGGTGGTAACAGTAGTCTATAAGCAACCAGCCCGATACGCTCTATAATCTCATATAATCCAATATACCTCGGACTCAACTTGCCTTTACGACCAAAATCTGAGTAATTTCTTCCATGGTGAGACTTTCAAAAACACTTTATTTTCAATCTGAAACTCTATATCATTTTGTTTCAAGTCTGCATGCGATTTCTAACAATTCAATGCTGTTTTCAGACTATCGCGAATCACTTTCACATCATATATTTCAAATTCACACATAGATTTGAATTCTAAATCTCTTTAATCTCACAACTAAAATTCTGATATGACTTTCACTGTACATCATCCCTAGCTGAAACTACTTATAACTGTATTAACTTGTTTTCATTTTCTGCTCAATTTCTTTGACGATATTAATCCTGTGAATCATTTTCTCACAAAGCTCGATCCTGAAGTAACGGAGTTCGATAACTGCTTATAATAGCAACAGTCTTTCTTAGTTATTTTGAAATTTTAAAACATAGTGACAAATAAATATTTCGAGAATTTGGTTTGCGTTTCCCGATTTGAATGCAATTTCATACTCACAGATTACTGTAATCTATCTTAGAATTACCATATAAATTTTAGACCTCAATCCAAAACAATGATAACTGACACCATAGACAGATTTACCAACACAGAAACAAATAACTTAACTGTTTTATCAAAAGAGAAAATCTATACTTACAAAGAGATTTCTTCAGACAGTTAATCATATTTCATATAACTTCATCTTTTTCAATGATAAAGATAATCCCGATACAAAATTCATCAACCCTCAATTTCTATAACCAACAAAGTCAGAAATATCACATTTCACACTCATCATCTATATCATATCTCAGACTGTTGTGCATCTTGTTAATCACATATGAACACCACTGAGAGTTTCTTGTAGCAGTTGTTGTATATTCGTAGAACTTTTTCAGTATGCACACTCTATCTCGAAATAACAAATAATCATCGATACCACATCTGAGGTTCTGAATCAAAAATCAATTTATGTTGAACTCCTTTTTAACTTATAATTCGCTAACACATTTCTGAATTTCACAACTTCACTATATAAACATTTATTTAGCCTCTAATTCAACTAACAACTGTTCATTTCCTGATAAGATCAATCACGTATTCATTGCCCAATCAAAACATCCAAAACTATAATCATTTTCCTCGGATAAGAATCACTTACAGACTCAAAAGTTTTTCGACGATTCGAGCCAATTTTGCTGTGCCAAGTTCAAATCTTTCTTTGATATTAAATATTTTAAACTCTTATAGTCATCAAATATGTCACATAACTCTTTTTTATGCAGCTTTAACTGTATAGAATCACAAAATATCTCTGCACATTCTTGTATTAAAACACATTTCGAGCCATTCAATAATATATGACTGAAAATCATAAACCCTTTATTCAACTCAGGCGAAACCAGAACTGACATTTCGGTTGATAATGTCTTCGTGCAAAAGAAAGCTTCAACAATCAAACTAACTTTAATTTACCACAACATTTCCCAGATAGAATCGTTCCTATAGATATAATTCGGTATCAAGTCTTCAAGAATACGAGTTCTTCTTCCAGACTATCCCTCAATTCACACATGTACGTTCAAAGTTTATTTCTAGTCAGGTGGATAGATTCAAACACATATAACTCAATTATCTTTTCAATCAAATAATTCAAATCAGACTAAACCACTGAATCAGTCTTTTCGAAGAAATCTTTTCTTCTCGTTAAAAAGGATAACCCAGACATATCGTTTTACAGATTTGATCTTATTCTTCTATCATTTTCACTTTTGCCGATGTCGAACTTTTCATGAGAACTAGAAAAGAGTTTATAACGAAGCTGTCTCATATATTAATCATCAAGACTCTGAATTATACTGAAATCACCTTAACCAAATAGAAATCATTGGGCCTTACTAAGAACGATGTCTCAACCCTATAATAAATATTATCCCGGCTGTTAATGAAGTATTTGAACATAGAAAAGAATCAAATATGATTTAAATAACCACCATTTCAGAAACACAACTTCTATAACTCTGATGACGGTACCACTGTACTCTCACATTTTAAGCCAGAAATTATAATAATAAAAGACATAGTCATCTCTGTCAAATAGAGATCTCTTGCAGATAATCACATGAAATCATAAGAAAACCAGAATAGTGAAATTTCAACATATGAAGCTATACAGGATATCTGAAAATTACAACCCAAATAGAATGATATCAATTCTGATGATATCCTAGAAAATGTCTAGAAAGAACAATGTCACTCATAAATACCAAATCCACGATATGAATGATGCAAAGATAATCTTCACGTATATTCAACAGAATAATAACCAGTAGAAACAAAATATTAGCCTCAATCAGATTTTACCGTTGACTTTCATATCTACACAATGAAATAAATTATCAGAGAAAGACATAACAATGTTGAACATAACCCAAACAGATCAACGATGCTTTCGTCTATTAATATGTTTAGCTAATGTTTTCATACAATAAGACTTTCTTTCTGAAATTTAATAGTCATATATACTTCTAAGGATAAATGTGCGCATAGAATGCCCAGAAGGAATCATAGTAACTGCCCGACTATAACCATTGCATTCAACCATCAATACAATTCAAACATTATTCAACTGTCTAATTCTGTTGATCGCTGTAAATCAGAGTTTTAAAATTTATAAAAGAATGATCGAACCTGGAAACTAACTCTGACAACGATTGAAGGAAAGTGCACCTATAGAACAGTAGTATAGTTTAGGCAAGACCAGATTGTCGAACCCAAAGAAACTAAAAGTACTAATACTAACTTTCTTTTTATTATTTAGCCTAAAATAAGCAAAGTTGTTTATTAATCTAATCTAACTACTAAACTAAAGACTCCAAGACAAAGAAGAATGAAATTGGAAAATAACTTGGGAAAAACTCAGTTGATTTAGACGATACCCTAGGTTGAATCCACCTAGACTTCACTTGTTATCTAACGCTGAAACATACGATTTATTCACTTAGTTTGATCCGTAAGACTCCCTAACGTATATTAAACCCTCTCTCGAGGTGAATAACGTCTAACCCTAGGTTAATTAGTGGAACTCTCGTTATCTTATAATAACCCCCTAGAATAGCAGTAAATCGATCTGTGGATTCCCATATTGGGTTTCACCCTAATCCGGCAAAATTTGGTCACCCTATCTCTAGGCGTGCGATCAACTCCGGTTAATTATGTTGGATCTACTCTTAGGCAGGGTCTATTCCTCCTCCACCTAAGCACATTAAATTTGGATTAAGCTCACATAATTAAGAACAAACTAAGTATTTATCATATAATTCAAATAATCAAATAACAAGATTCATCATAGGTTTCATCTCTTCTGCATCCAAGGGTTTAGTTTATAATAATAAAGAAAAACATCTCAAGAGAAAAGATAAAACAAAACATAAGAAATCCTTAAAACCCCCTGAAGGAATTGAAGAGGAGATCCTCCGCCTTGAGTATAACTCTGGCTTCTTGAGATGGATCAACTGGCTATCCCTGAGTGAATCCCCACAAATCTGCCTTCTCTGGCCTAGCACGATGCCCCTAGACGATGGCTTTGGGCTCTCCCTTTCAGGTCATACTTAGGGTGTATTTATAGGCTTTTGAAATACGTTTCTTTCTCCCTAAGTATCCTTTCCCGAATGAAATTGCTCTTCTCCACGGCAGAGGCACGGCCATGGCGCACACCCGTGTAAATCGTGGACAGGCCGTGTTCGGATTCCTTTAATGAGACATGGCCGTGTGAGTTAGGGTTAGACCGTGTTCTAGATGATCAGTGAGGCACGGCCGTGTGATCTTTGGTCCAGGCCGTGTCGATTTCATGCTTTGGTCTGTTTTTGTCCTTTTTGAGCCCGTTTCTCGTTCTTTTTATCCTTGGGTGCTTTCCTGAGTATAAAACATGAAAAGAAAGGATTAAGAGCACCTTTTTTACATAAATCGGGGCTTAAATCATCCAAAAGCATACTAAATGTGGGCTTAGAATATGTTACTTTTACGGTTTATCAAATACCCCCACACTTAAGCTTTTGCTTGTCCTCAAGCAAAATTCTCAACTTACAATTAAAACGAACTTTCTATAATTCATAACAGTCATTGATAGTGTCCCATCATAATTCAGAGATAATTTATGCATCGATAATTCAACTCAAAGTGTCCTAAAAATTCAAACAATATAAGCCTTATATTTTGTAGCACAAAACATAGGTGTTTCCCTTCATCTAAATAATTACCTTTAATTTGAAACCGACAAAGATTGACATCCTCACAAAATATCCACTCAAATCACTCAAAGTGTTTAAGGTTCAAAATTTAGGCACTCAAAAGTCAAACATGAAGAGTTAATCCCATAGGTTTGCATGAAAATAAAATCTCCACCATTGAAATATGAGATGAAACACAAATTAAAAGGTCTTTGTTAGGGTTGTAACGGGGCTAGGGTTAAGGTGTGGAACAGGCTGAATTGGAGGGTTAAAATCGAGATTGAATTGACAAATTACCTAACTAAGAACTAATGAACTAATAATAATAATTACATCAATTGAAAACTAATAATACTAATAATACGAACTTCTTTTTTCGATCTTCGTATTTTAAATGTATAAGCTCATTTAATCACATAACTAATAATGAATATACTTCATTTTTTTAATTAGAACAATCATAAATACATAATAAAAGATAAATTACTGAAATAAAAACATAGTTAGGCTATTAATCAAATCAAATCTAGATATAAGGGTAATCAAAAGGAATGGTGATAAAAAAAACAAAGGGGTTCTGGGTTAATATTAGCGGTTATATCAATAAATAGGGTTGTTAGGGTTAAAAGGGGTTTATTAGGGGTTAATTGTGAAGGTAGGCTTTTTAATGGAGTTAGTGGGTTAGATCTTAGGTGCCTTTATCATCTCTGTGTATCAAATCAAAAAAATGTGGTCTCGACATGTATAATCGATGCAAGTTCTAGAATAACAAATCAGTGTTGACATACTCATAATCAATAAAGTGAGCAAGAAAAAGAATATATGCTCTATAAGGCTCAAAAACTCACAAAAATAATGGGTATTTTGATGTCAACCTCATAAATTTCAAACTTCAAGATAATATTTAAACTTAGTTCGACAACCTAGAAAATTTTTAATTTCTGAAAAATAGACTTATCATGCTTGATTCTCTAGTATTCTTCAAATTTAATTATCAATACGTAATTATCAATGACTTAATCTAAAACATATCAATAAAGATCATAAATTATCAGAAATTCCATCCTAATTAGTAATATGAGTAATTTACTTTAAGACAAGGCTAAATTCAGGCTTTGAGTTAGGTATCTTTTTAGGTTGTTCACCCCCCACACTTGAGATGTACATTGCCCTCAATGTACAAAAATATATAATAACCTTTTAATAAAATCATCAGATATGGGGATAAGTGAAAACTTCTTAAATTTTTGGATGATTCCTTGAGAGGAGATTGTGCCTTTGGTGGTGGTGATGGGCCATCTGGATGACGAACCTGCGCTAGATGAAGAAATTGGGAGGCTCGTGGAGAATTAGCCAGGACATCTAGAGTAATATTAAAACTATACTAATAATGTAATTAAAGACAATAAAGATAAAGAGAATGAGACTAAGAAGAAAACTAAAATTAAAAGAAAAGATGAATGGACTGGGACGTCCTTATTGCTGGGTGTGATTTCTAAGGCTGAGGTTATGGTGGTGGTGGTTGCGTGATTCCCAAACAGCCTTTAGAACCTAAAATCAAGAAACTAAGATAAAATAAACTAAATTAAGCATAAGAGTGTTAAAGAGAAGGAAAATAAATGAGAAGATAAAAATAAAAGAACAGATAATTGGTCTCAAAGACCCTTGGCTTGTTGTTTGGATGAAGTTGCCGGCATGAACTCAGGTGAATCGGTCTCCTTTGAGGAGATTGGCCTTTTACGCTTCTTTTCCATGAATATGATTTTGTTGTAGCTCAAGAGTCTGAGGATTTATTAGGAAAAGTAAAAAAAAACAAAAGGGAGAAAAGAAAGAAAAGAAAGAAATGAAGAAGAAGAAGAGTAGGTAAGGAGAGAAAGGAGAGGGGCATGGTATTTAAATAGAATCTCAAATCTGGCAATTTACCACGCCCGTGGGTTGAGGGTGTGTTGATTCACACGGCCGCATCGCACGGACGTGTCGCAGGGTGTGTTGATTCTCTACGTTTGTTTTCGAGTCGACCACGGTTGGAAGACACGGGCGTGTTCTACCCGTGGTGGCAAGTCAGTAGCTTCGCACGGTTGTAAGGCACGAGTGTGTTCTTCCCGTGGTTGGAAAGTCAGTAGCTTCACACGGTTATGGGGCACGGGTGTGCCCCTTTGTCGGTGCCCGTGGTGTAGTGGTTGGATCCGTGACGTCGAAAAGTGGTTGGAATTGATTTGCACGGCCTTTGCTATGTCAGTACGGGGATTCTTATGGTCCACACGGCCACGGCCACGGCCGTGTGTAAGGCCGTGTGTCCTGGAATTATGCACCCATTGTTAGTTTATAACTAAGTGTTCGAAAGAAAAGAAGAAAAGAAAAAAAAATAAATTTAAAGCAAAATGTGAGAATAAATTATGTTAGTGCTCAAGGTTGCCTCCCGAGAAGCGCTAGTTTATAGTCTTAAGCTAGACTCTCCTCTCATTTGCATTGTCGTGGTGGTTTGAAGAGTTGGAAGTCCTTCCTCATGCTATCATTTATGTCTTCGTGAAAAAATTTAAGTCGAGATGTGTTTATAGTAAAAGTACCAAAAATAGGATTACTTACCTCATTGCTCCGTGTGGGAAAACATCTGGTTACCCTAAAAGATATTTCTTTGTTTGTGCTAGGTCCTGGAGGAGATATTCGAGGATTTGCCTGATCTAACATTACCTGGTCCCCTATTTTGAAGTGGTTTGTTGTTCCTATTAGCTCTTTTGGGGGCTCCTTCGGTTTTATCTTGTGTGGTTTCGGTTCTTCATCGTGTATCCCTAATTTCTCCTTGAAGTGTGTCTTCCACTCGTCTAGATCATTGAATTGAATTCCTTGATCTTCATGAGTTATTTTTTTGTTGGCATGGGGTTTAGGATCGGGTTCAGTTTTATTCTTTGGTGGTGCTTCCTGAAAATAAGGGTTAACCGAATGGTTATCAGTAGAATTTACGTTCTCACCTTGATTACTCGATGTTCTAGCCGAGTCGAGAGCTTTGATTGTGACTGTCTCATTACCTACGCAAAGTATGAGTTCTCCTGCATCAACATCAATTTTAGTCCTGGCAGTTGCTAAAAATGGTCTTCCTAAGATTAAGGGGATCGAATTATCCCCATCCATGTCTAAGACAACAAAGTCTACTGGGAAAACGAATCTGTTGATTTTTACAAGAACATCTTTGATAATACCCCTAGGAATTCTAACAGTTTTATCAGCTAATTGAATGCTCATCCTAGTTTGTTTGGGTTTCCCTAGACCTAATTGTTTAAACAATTTATAAGGCATGACATTTATGCTTTCCCCTAAATCAGCTAACGCATTATCAACAGTTAGTCTACCAATTAAACATGGAATTGTAAAACTCTTTGGATCTTTTAGCTTTTGTGGTAGTCTATTTTGGAGAATTGCTGAGCACTTTGCGTTAAGTTCCACATGTGACGACTCGTCTAACTTCCGTTTGTTTGTCAGAAGCTCTTTTAAAAATTTCCTAGAATCTGGCATCTGCGAAAGAGCTTCAAGTAATGGTAAGTTAATATGTAATTTCTTTAAAAGTTTAAGAAACTTACCGAACTGTTCTTCTGTGTCGTCTCTTCTTAATGCCTCAGGGTAAGGTACGCGAGGTTGGTACTCCTTGATTACCAGTTTTGGCTTGTCTTGTGTTACCTCAACTTTACCTTTTTCTACCTCGTTTCCTTGTATTGGACTGGGTTCGTCTACTTTTTCGCTTTCTTGAGCTGTTATGGCTTGGATCTGCTCCTTTGGATTAATTTTAGTATTACTCGGTAGACGCCCTTGCGGTCGTTCGGATAATAGCTTTGCAATTTCTCCGATTGACTGGGTAATTTCCCCGATTGCCTTTGTAAGTCCTCCAACTTGGTTCTCGATCGTTTTGATCGATGTTTGTTGGGTTCCGAGTGTTGATTCAACTTTTCGAAAACGGGCTTCTATGGATGCTATGAATTTGTTCAACGTCTCTTCAAGATTTGGCTTCTTTTCCTGTGGATAGGGCTGATTTTGGAAATTTTGAGGAGGTTGTTTTCTTTGATTTCCTTGATTTCCTTGTCCTCCCCACGAAAAATTTGGGTGGTTCCTCCAACCTGGATTATAATTATTACTATATGGGTTATTATTAGATTTGAAATTGTTACCTATATAGTTCATCTGCTTCGCTCTCTGTGCCGGGTTGGTAGGGTGGGTACTCGGGATTATATACAGCTTCCACTTGTGTCGCATCGCATGACCGGATGTACCTACGAAGAACACAAACTATCAATCTTCTTATTCATCAACTCTACGATTTGACACATGGTTATCATGCGTCGAGGTTGTAAACTCCAAATGTTTTTGTTGGCCTTGTTCTTGTAACTTGCCACTGATAGTTATTTAGCGACATCTCTTCTATAAATTCGTAGGCTGCCTCAGGAGTTCTATTATTCAAGGTTCCACCGACGGCTGAATCAATTAGCTGTCTCATTGAGGGGTTTACAACGTTATAAAAAGTTTGGACTTGGAGCCACAAGGGTAAACCATGGTGTGGACACCTTCTCAAGAGATCCTTATATCTCTCCCATGCATCGTATAATGTCTCTAAATCCATCTGCACAAAGGAAGATATATCATTACGTAATTTGGCCGTTTTGGCCGGTGGGAAATATTTTAATAAAAAAATTTTGGTCATTTGTTCCCATGTAGTGATTGACCCTCGTGGTAACGAGTTTAACCACTGTCTAGCTTTATTCTTTAATGAAAAGGGAAATAACCGAAGTCGTATGGCATCATCAGAAACGCCATTTGTTTTGAAGGTATCACAGAATTCTAAAAAATTAGCTATATGAGCGTTTGGATCTGGCTCGCCTAATTTCTCTGCGATTTCTTCGAGTGGTAGCTTCAATATCACTGTCATATTCTAAAGGTCCTCTCGGGTTCCTTCTAGTCATAAACTAGAGGTACCTGCTAGGAAAAGAAAGAAAGAGAAATTAGCAAAATTAAAATAAAATCTAAAACTAAAAATAAATTGCGAAAAAGAAAAAATAATGGCTAAAGTAATAAAAATAGAGCTTTCTTAATATTTTAGTTCCCGACAGAAGCGCTAAAAACTTGATCATTGTAAATCGAGTTTTAAAATTTATAAAAGAATGATCGAACACGAAACTAACTCGACAACGATTAAAGGCAAGTGCACCTATCGAACAAAGAGTATAGTTTAGGCAAGACCGGATTATCGAACCCAAAGGAACTAAAAGTACTAATTCTAACTTTCTTTTTATTATTTAGCCTAAAATAAGTGAAGTTGTTTATTAATCTAAATTAACTACTAAACTAAAGACTCTAAGACAAAGAAGAATAAAATTGGAAAATAACTTGGGAAAAACTCAAATGATTTAGACGATACCCTAGGAAGAATCCACCTAGACTTCACTTGTTATCTAACGCTGAAACATACGATTTATTCACTTAGTTTGATCCGTAAGACTCCCTAACGTATATTAAACCCTCTCTCGAGCCGAATAACGTCTAACCCTAGGTTAATTAGTGGAAATCTCGTTCTCTTATAATAACCCCCTAGAATAGAAGTAAATCGATCTGTGGATTCCCATATTAGGTTTCACCCTAATCCGGCAAAATCTCGTCACCCTATCTCTAGGCGTGCGATCAACTCCGGTTAATTATGTTGGATCTACTCTTAGGCAGGGTCTATTCCTCCTCCACCTAAGCACATTAAATTTGGATTAAGCTCACATAATTAAGAAAAAACTAAGTATTTATCATATAATTCAAATAATCAAAAAACAAGATTCATCATAGGTTTCATCCCCTTCAGGTATCCGAAGGGTTTAGTTCATAACAATAAAGAAAAACATCTCAAGAGAAAAGATAAAACAAAACATAAGAAATCCCGAAAACCCCCTGAAGGAATTGAAGAGGAGATCCTCCGTCTTGAGTATAACTCTGGCTTCTTGAGATAGATCAACTGGCTATCCCTGAGTGAATCCCCACAAATCGCCTTCTGCGGCCTGTACGCCTTCTAGACGATGGCTTTGGGCTCCCCCTTTTAGGTCATACTTAGGGTGTATTTATAGGCTTTTGAAATACGTTTCTTTCTCCCTAAGTATCCTTTCCCGAATGAAATTGCTCTTCTCCACGGTAGAGGCACGACCATGGCGCACGCCCGTGTAAATCGTGGACAGGTCGTGTTCAGATTCCTTTAATGAGACACGGTCATGTGAGTCAGGGTTAGACCGTGTTCTAGATGATCAGTGAGGCACGACCGTGTGATCTTTGGTCCAGGCCGTGTCGATTTCATGCTTTGGTCCGTTTTGGTCCGTTTTGAGCCCGTTTCTCATTCTTTTTATCCTTGAGTGCTTTCCTGAGTATAAGACATGAAAAGAAAGGATTAAGAGCACCATTTTACATAAATCGGGGCTTAAATCATCCAAAAGCATACTAAATGTGGGCTTAGAATATGTTACTTTTACGATTTATCATCTGTCATCAATAAGTTCATATTATTCCATCAATAACAGAAATCAACCCAGAGAAGCTTCCATTTAATACTTTCTTTAGATAACATACCTGAATAGGTCATTTAATCGAAGTTAACTTCTTCTGTAACAGTGACTTTACACAATCTGAATAGTTTTCAGAACTATTCAACATCTCTTTTAATATTGTCTTCATTTGCTGATTCAATCTCTTTTCTGACCGCGTTATTTATCTTCCGAACACGGACTTCTGTAACTCCAAACTCGTGAGCTTATTCAACCAAAATCTTACAAATTTCATTATAACATTTCACTGATAAGGGGGTGAGGGTAGTAAAGCCTCAAATTTAACTTACACATAAACGCACATAACACATACTATCACAAATAACCAGTTCATTACTAATTTTACATTCTCAAATCATTTAATAATCATTGACTTATCAACACTTTTGCACTTAACACATAGTTCATACGCCAACTCAAATCACTAATTCATAATCAAAGCATTTCATATAGTAGTCATAGGCCACATATCACAACTTATATACTCATATATTTACAACATTTATCAACATCAGAATATATTGTATTCTTATTCATACCTTTATGAGTCTCAACTCATCATCAACACATTTTCACTCGAATATTTGAGTATTTACTTCTATACTATCAGAATTAGCTCGGTTGGAAAACTTATCTATCTCATCAAAACAATTTTCGTTAGAGTCGGGAGATATCACACTATCGCAGATTAAATACGGCATGTATAGCTAGACTCACATACGCTATGGTAGTCCTAGAACCGACTAAACCATAGCTCTGATACCAATCAAATGTAACACCCCTAACCCATATCTGTCACCGAATTAGGGTTACGAGGCATTACCACACTAAATACAACTTCTAAACATTCACTTATTCACACAGATCATATTCGCATAAATAAAGCATATGGCTGATTAAAAATTAAATATACATTATTAATCATAAAACAAAAGACAATTCTCTTGCATATAATCTTATTTATATGTTAAATAAACCTGCCTCAAAACCATACAAAATTTGCTTCAAAATATACACATAAATTATATACTCATCACATCATGACATATATGTTCAAATCCAATATAATTATTAAACACGTAATTAGTCAATAAATTTACTTGCACTTAATAGACCAAACAAATCACATCACAAAGCTTAATGTCCAAAATCATATATGATATAAACAATTAAACCAATTTATTGGCACATTTTTTTTCCACATTAAAATTGAACCATTCAAGCTTAAAATATATAAACACATTACCAATCATCTTGCCTTTAATTCGACTAATCAAATTTATCTATTAAAAGCTAAACCTAAAACATACACTTCTCATATAACCAACTGTAATCGATTTTATGAGAACATTATTTACTAACTATAAGTCTATTTAAAAGACAACTATGTATCGTTCTAAAAGACCATAAACATGCATAGTTTCCTATTACTAGCTTTCGCATATGTGCACACCAAATGAGCCATTTCTGAAAATCCATACAAATCATATCATTGTACAATTAATAAACCGAATCAATCTTACTCACATATGTGCGAATCAAACATTTATTGTATACCCCTCAAACTCATATAACATACTTATTACCTAACTAACATTCATTACTTAGCTTATTACCGAAATACATAACCATATGCCTCATATTCATAAAAACATGATGTTTCTTCTCGATTTGCTAAACCATGACCAAATCCAAAGATTAACAAAACATATAAACTTTTACTCATTAAAGCATGCCATTTCAAATCAAAACAAAACCACATTTCCTAATCAAATTTTCATAGCCAAATTATATATAATACCTCAAACCATCACATACATATTTCATTTCAAAATCAAATACATACTTACTTTATAAACAATATTCAAACTGGTTCATATTACAATTTAGACATCTCAATATTAAATCATTAACTATGCATAACCTAAATTTATTCATCAATCTCATATTTCAAGACTTTAATACCTAACATAACCAAATTTATCACATACATGTAACATGAATATCTCATTTGAATGCAAGTTCAAATCATGATCAAATGTAGTCAAAATAAAGCATAAAAATTAAACACATCAAGCACTCATTCAAAAGCACATAAAATCCAACTTAAACAAAATGATCATGGACAAGCCATTTTTAAATCAACCTGAACTCAAGCATAGAAATTAAGCCATTTTCGCATGGCTATAATAATTACAATTTCAAAACCAACCAAACCAATACTAGACTATACATGCCATAAATTCAAAATTCAAACTTAGTAAATACCGAAACAGTCGATAGTGTGATAAACTCTTTTGACGATCTCCGAGCTCATAACCCATCTTCCAAAATCTATAAAACGAAGAGTAGACATACACACAGTAAGCTTTTGTAGCTTAGTAAGTCATAAGCAAACAATAATCATATGAACATTAACACTAAATCAATTAGCCAAGTCAATCCAAACCTTAATTAAATATACATATATCACACTCACAAGTTTATATGTTATCAAATATACATTAGCATTTAACATCATATAGCTAAATGCACAAATACTCATAAACATATATAATTATCACTTTTAAATATCACAACTATATCAATAGGTCGAATCACTTATATTATCACAAATACATAATAGGCCTAATCACTTATATGTTCAAATATGCTAACACATAATTTATATTTCACATAACTTTAAATCATCAATTCAAGTATACAATTTAACTTAATTTCATAACATAGTATGAGTACATACCTGAACCTTTTAATTCAATTTCACATTTGGTCTTTACTTCACATTGCCCGTTGAACCGTTCAAAATTAAAAAGGATACGCGAATAGTCAAAAGCTCGTACAATGCCAACGTCCTAGACGTGGTCTTACATGTAATCACATATCGATGCCACTGTCCCAGACAGGGTCTTACACGAATCAAATACGATGCCTATGTCCCAGACATGGTCTTACACGTAAACACAAGTCGATGCCAACGTCCCAGACGTGGTCTTACACGAAAACACATATCAGAATCCTATGTCATGACATATGTATCCTAATTATTCCTAGGGTTCGTACGGGACTTTCGGACAGCGTATCTCGATCGAATCGAACTCGTAACTTATCTTCCAAGCTTAATCACATTCGGCCAATGCACATATATTTTCTTAAAATTCAATTTAACACATAACAAATAAATATTTTCAATTTAACAACATTTATATGCTTATAGACTTACCTCGGATAACGAATATCGGAACAAAACGATTATTCGAACTTTGGTTTTCCCCCGATCCAAATCCGATTTCTTTAATTCTTAATCTAAACATATTCAAATTAAATTCATTTAAACATAATTCCATTCAATTTAGTCCAAAAACACATAAATGGGCAAATTACCATTTTGCCTCTGATATTTCACACTTTTTACAAATTAGTCCTTATACATAAATATGCAAAATATACCAAATTTCCATATACCCATTCATAGCCGAATATTCATGCATATTATACAAGCCTATATTTTCAATTATTTCACATTTCTAACCACAAAAATTCTATCTTTTTCAATTTAATTCCTAATTCATATTTTTTTTTGTAAAAATCACTTTATAAAACTTGTATATCTTTAAACAACCATCAATAATCTTGCAAGAAATATCAAAATAAACATGTATTCAACAACGACACATTTCAAAAACATTACCAATTTCAAAAATTGAGGTACGGGCTAGCTATATCGAGCTGTAACGAGCTCAAAAACATAGAAATCATTTAAAACTGAGTAAAAATCATACCTTAATTAGAAATTAAAACTTGGCCGAATGTTAAAGCCATCAATGGCTTTCTAAGTCTTCAAATTCGGCTGGTGAAAAAGGAGTGAAAAAGGTGACACTTTGTTTCTTTTATTTATTATTTATTTTGTCATTATTAACTAACTTACAAAAATAACCTTTATACAACTTATTTATTACACCAAATGCCAAGCCATCATATTCCACTATCTCTTTTAATGGTCCAATTTACCAATTAAGGACCTTTCCTTTTATGTTCTCTAGCTATTTGGCATTTTTAGCTAATAGAACACAAGTTTTACACTTTACGCGATTTAGTCCTTTTTACCGAATTAACCACTCAAACGGTAAAATTTCTTTACGAAATTTTCACACGCATACTGTAAATATTAAAAAAATAATAAAATAAATATTTTGACTTGGGTAAGTGGTCTCGAAACCACCCATTCCGATCAGACTCAAAAATGGGCTGTTACAAAGACATTTCATCAAATACCCGGATTGTATTCTCTAACCAAAACTTGGCTTTCTCGGCATCGCCGTTGTTGGTGGCCCTGAACTCTTCAGCCCCATACTTGCGGATTTTATTGACCGGAGGCTTATTCATCAGATTTATACCCATTACCGGAGGCACAACTAAAGTCTGAGGGGGAATAGACGGGGGCAGAGGTTGTGAAATAGCCGGATTATTTCTTACAAACTGAGTGAACCACTCACACATCATTTGGAAGAAAGCTTATCTAGATTCTCCCTCTTGACCACTTGTAGCCGGTCTCAAATCAGATGGCGCTGTCCCTTGAGCGGGAACAGGCGCATTGCTTTCAACGTCATCAACTACGGCTCTTTCGGGATCCATTACTATATGAAATACACATTTTACACGTCAGGATTCATCACACTATCACAATTCAGATATATGGCATTTATAGCTAGACTCTCATACGCTACGTTAGTCTGAAAATCGAATAAACCGTAGCTCTGATACCAACCAAATGTAACACCCCTAACCCGTATCCGTCACCGGATTAGGGTTGAGAGGCATTACCAGGCAATCAAAAACTTTTATGGACATTTCATTATACAAATCATCAAACACAATCAAGGTGTCCCTTATATAGGTCAACGAGACCTTAAACATGCTTTAGAATAGGGTTGGGACTAAACCGAACACATACGAAAGTTCTTGGAAATTTGAACGTTTTTCAAATCTGCAGAGGTCACATGTAACACCCCAAACCCGGCTTAGAAGTTAGGCCCAAATCTGGCGTGTCACATGGAAAAACTTGTTTGAGAATTACAGCCTCTTTGTTAAAAACCCAAAACACTTAAGCAATTGTTAACTACTTGAAAATGTTATTATCTTTAAAAAACCTTTTTGGTGGTGAAAGCATATTTGAAATAAACATTTTACAAAAATGTGATGTTTAGAAATAGAGTTGCAGAAGCATTTTGAAATCGTTGCGGAAACGTAGATAAAATACAAGTATTTTTGAGAGATCGTTTGATGAGTTGAAAATCGAGGTAGTGAGCTTTCAAACCGTGGCTTTTGAAAATATTGTTGATAATTCGAGAGAAAATTTCCGAGTTAAAATATTTGTAAAAGTTTGTTATAAAATCCATTTATTAATCAATTTAGGAAAACCATTATTTATGATTTTAGAAAATCCCCGTTAAAACAATTCAAGCAATATTATAAGTACGACTAAAAATAAAGCAATTTAAAACATATCCCAGAGGCCTTATTACAACTTAAACCAAAATAGCAAAATAATAAAATAAACTGAAATAGAAATTTAAAATTCAATAACACCATTTTTTTGAATTATGGCCTCCACCGAGTCATCCATGGGCCCAAGTCCTCATTACGGAGCATTACCTATAGAGATTAAAAAGGAGGGGTGTGTTACTAGAACTCAGTGTGAAATCTCTTACCGTCATCCACTGGGCCTGAACCCATATAGCTACATCTTGGGCCGGAGCCCACTATCATAACAAAACATATATATATATGAAGCAAATGTATGCAACCCAACCCATCCAACCGTCTCTCCCCAGTACCAACCGGTCTCTCCCGTGGGATCAAGTCAACCCACCCCGCGATCTCTCCAATTTGCGGACAAGTTGCCATTTATAATAATTTTGTGGCTTAGCCACCAGAGTATCATATCACGGTAACATAATCGGCACACACTGACCTTAATCACGATGGCACAAAGCCATATTTAAATTGGCACATAGCCCATAGCGAGAATTTGTGGCAATGCCACCGGTCTATACTTCTCTTCATTCAAGTTTCCCATCCCATGCAATATGTGATGATGCAATACACATAATAACATAAAATACCCACATGTATAACAACCATTAGTCTAGTAATTTATACGATGAATCGGCCCATTATTGAGCTTTGTAATTCAATTTCACTAAGGCATTCTATCAATTCGGCCCATAGGGGCATTTCAGTAAATCGGTCCATAAGGACATTTCAGTAAATTGGTAATTTTACCCACTAAGGGTAATTCGTAATCTCGCAACCCAGGGGTATTTCGGTAATTTACCCTCCAAGGGTATTTTGGTAACTTCGCAACCCCGGACTTAATTACTAATTTGGGCATTAAAATTTGAAACTGTCCATCTGCGTCATACTGACTAAACTGACTATAACTCGAGTTAGGAAACTCAAAATTTAAATCCGTAAATTTTTCTTGAAACTAGACTCATATATCTTCTTACTAAAAGTTTTCCAGAATTTTTGGCTTAACAATTTAGTACAGTTTATTCTTTAAAGTTTCCCTTGTTTCACTAACCAACGGTTTTGACCTCTCTTAAACGAAATTCAAATATCTAACTGTACAATTTTCATATGTTGCTCCCACTTGTTTTTATTGAAAATAGGCTCACTAAGGAATATATACATATAAATTATAACTCATAATTCACTTTGTACAATTTTAAATGATTTTTCTAAGACAGATCAGGGAACCACGAAGTCAATCAGAGCCAGTCCTACTAAATTTAAAATATCACAGAATATAAAATTCCTCTTTCTACTCCGTTTCTTTCATATAAAAATAGACACAGTAATCTTTAATTCGATATCTTTTTCACTTTCTAATTCCCTTTATCCTATTTTTCATGATTTTTCAAAATCACATCACTGCTGCTGACCAAACTGTTTCATTGCAAAATATGGTTACCACTACTAATATACGTATGCCCGAGTGATCACGGATGCTGATTTCCGATTTCCTTCGGTATTTCGACCAAATCACAGAACATTTCATGCGAACTTTCAGAGAGATATGAGATTACCACCATTTCAAACATGTATTCGGTAGGGTACAGGATTACACACCTTATTTAGAATCCGTAACACGATACTCTCCGCGGCACCAACAATCCGAGTCTCTTATTACGAGGGATAAATGATCGGACAATTTGGTCCCTAAAAATAAACGATTAGTCATCACCTATATACTATTTAGCAAACTAACCGATCAACGAAAAAGATCTAAAAAGAACCATGATAATTCCCTTACTTTAGAGATTATAAAACCAATTCTCAACGATTGTACAATGGCTACAGATGAGTCAAAGTTTCGGCCTTCCACAATTACTCGATTGATCAAAGGAGTGAGCGTCAACACGAATGAGAAGGAATGTTAAAGAAGAGATGGAGGGTTCGGCTATAGAGGAAAAATGGACAAGAAAATTCGGCTATCAAGGGAAGGTGATGTAAGAGATGAATGTTTCGACCAACAAAAGAGAAAGAAAATTGCACAAATGTGCTAGGAGGTTTCGGCCAAGAGAAAAGGAATTGGAAAAATAAAAATCACCGAAAGGCTAAGAAGAAAAGTAACCTTCCAAGCACTAAAACTTACCAAATGCCTAAAGGATTTTCGGCACTCCCCTTTACCCCCCTCAAAACCGTGTACACCAAACCAAAAAGGTCAAACATTTTGGCCATCAAAAACATTCCAAAACATTTTCCTCTCTTTGGGCCAACATGTTCCCTATACTTGCCTTTTCTTTTGATTTCTTTCCCTACCTTCATCCTTTCCTAATATCCTTAGCCACCTTGCCAAAATAAAAAAGTCCACCTTGCCTTATATACT
Source organism: Gossypium sturtianum (assembly GCA_025698515.1). Classification (NCBI taxonomy): domain Eukaryota; kingdom Viridiplantae; phylum Streptophyta; class Magnoliopsida; order Malvales; family Malvaceae; genus Gossypium; species Gossypium sturtianum. The sequence continues at coordinate 46,736,107 of CM046943.1, forward strand.
TCCTTGGCCGACACTTAGGGAAAGAATACAAAAATAATAGTCAAAATTTGCACATTATGGGATTTGAACCTCTTCCCTCCATACTCTTCACTTAATTCCATAACCTCTTTGCCATATGCGCAATTATGCTAGCACATTACTCATTTAATTCCATAAACATTGAGGTCACTTACTATATCTCCTTAAAGTGCTAAAACATAAAATTTACCTATAGCCTAACTTGAACCCGGAACTTCCTAGAAGCCTCGTAACTTTCCAAAATCACCCTCCTAATAAGTCCAACTTGAAATAATGCCGTTCTCAAATTCCCATAAATTTTAAAACGCTTCTACGCTCAAGGTCCAATGGGCCCAATAGGTCCAATTCTACTAGGCCAAATTTTGGGATGTTACATCACACGCCCGTGCAGTCAGGTCGTGTGTCTCACACGGCTACCAGACACGCCCATGTGTCCAGGCCGTGTCAAAACATGACATACATACAGACTTGTCCACACGGCCACTAGACACGCTCGTGTGCCATGGCCGTGTTAAATTAAGCTAGCTACTGACTTGGTCACACGGCCACCAGGCAAGCCCGTGTGCCACGGCCGTGTAACCTGCCCAGGCACACTTCGAAGTGACCCTTGAGCCACACAGAAGAGACAAACGCCCGTGTCCCTTGGCCGTGTATGCAAAATAGGCCATTTGCAAGGCCAAAATGCCACCCACACTTGGGTTATTCCTACAATCTCAAACAAGTATTATTCCATACACAATTAGCAACTAAAAATCATGTCAAGTGAACAACATATCATCTCATTCAATATCATTTCTATTCATACTAACTTGTATACTAATTTGCACAACCAATTCACATATAACACTAATCATGTATCATCCTCAACATTCATAGAACCATCTCATTGCTCAAGCATATATACTCATATTGCATCCATATGCTTACCATAACCTTGACCATTTCATAGGCATAAGATTATACCAAAACCAAACTCATATAGCATAGCATCACATACAAAACAAAATCACTTATCTAGCCACATCACATGAAAACATATATACATGTCTCAAACATACTCCAAAACAACTAGCCTATACATGCCATATTTAGCTATTTACACATTCAAAAGTACCAAAGTTGAGTTTGATAGTGTGGTGATGATCCTCGAAGGTCCCCGAGCCTCTCGTAGCTTTAACGATCTATAAAAACAGAACAACACACACAAAGTAAGCTTTCAAAAGCTTAGTAAGCCATATACAAATAAACTTAGCATAAAATGCACATAACCATATTAATACATTGACATTAATGTTTCTCAATGCATATTCATCACATATTCTTTGGCTCATTTACTTAGCCATAGCTTGCCACATTCTTCAACTCAAATATCACATATACACATAGCTCATTCAAGCATAAATTCACATATCACCTCATTATTCCTATACACATATTCACCTTAGTAAGTTCATATAGACACTTACCTTTCATACACACATAGTGTACTTTTCAAACGTACCTGAAATGGATATACAACTCACATAGTCGTTCATTTCTCGGACTTGCCCGTTGAACCGTTCGGAAATAAATAGGATACTCAGAGTGCTCGGAATATTCGTACAATGCCAATGTCCCAGACGTGGTCTTACATGTAATCAGATATCGATGCCACTGTCCCAGACAGGGTCTTACACGAATCAAATACGATGCCAATGTCCCAGACATGGTCTTACATGTAAATCTCATATCGATGCCAACGTCCCAGACGTGGTCTTACATGAAATCTCGAATCAATGCCAACGTCCCAGACGTGGTCTTACATGATATCACATAACGGACACCTATGTCATGACATATGCTATCCTATCTATTCGTAGGTTCATACGGGACTTCTCAGACTTTAACAATTTGTCGATATATACATAAGCTTGGATTTCCCATACATTCCATCTCAATGGATATTCATAGCAAATCGAATCTCATATATACACAAATAATTTAGTTCAAATACATTTATTTGTATATCGACTTATTCGGTTTAACGGAAACATAATCGGCTACTCAATTACTTTCGATTTCCCACGATCTAAGTCCAATTTCTTCGGTTCTTGATCTATACATATTCAAATTTAACCCATTTATTCAAAAACTCATTCAATTCAATCCAAGAACACATATTAGGGCAATTTACAAATTAGCCCTCACATTTTCACATTTGGACAATTTAGTCCCTATTTCACAAAATCACAAAATACACATAATTTCAAGTTACTCATGCTTAGCCGAATGTCACCCATGCTCATTCAAGTCCACACATTTCATTTATTTCACATATTAGTCCTTCAAAATACTATTTTCTCAATTAAGGACAAAATACTCAAATTCATCAAAACTCCAAAGATAAAACTTATTAATCTATCACATATCATTCATAATCCATCCTCAACCATCATAAATCTCATGAATTCATCAAGGGCTCATTTCAAAAACATCATCAATTTACAAAATTGAGACATGGGTTTTGAAGTATACGGAGCAACAATTCAAAAACATAGAAATTATCAAAAACCGATTAAAAACATACCTTGAATTGAATCAAAAGCTAGCCGAAACTTTAGGGTTCTTCCTTCTTTTTCTTTTCTTTGTTTTTCAGCACTAAAAGATGATAACCTTCATCTTTTAATTGTTTTTTTTTATTAATAACATGTTATTATACTATTTACTTTATTATCTTATCAATTAATATTAAAAACAGATATACATTAAGGGCATACTTGTCCTTTGTCATCCACTAACTTCATTAATGGGCTAATTGCCTCATAAGGCCTCCCCATTTAAAAGCCATCTCAAATAGGTGTCTTTTTGTAAAGCATACAAATTTTGCATTCAATGCAGTTTAATCCTTTCCTCAAATTGAGCATACAAACGGACAAATTAACTCATAGAAATTTCACACATACTAATTCACATATCAAAAGCACGGAAAATAATATTAAAATATATTTTTGACTCAGATTTGTGGTCCCGAAACCACTGTTCTGACTAGGGTCTAAACTGAAATATTACAATTCTCCCCCCCTTAGGGATTTTTGTCCCCGAAAATCTTACCGTTAAACAAATTTGGATATTGCTGTTTCATTGAATCTTCAGGCTCCCAAGTAGCCTCTTCTACTCCGTGTCGATGCCACAACACTTTCACCAACGGAATTTTCTTATTTCTCAATTCTTTCACTTCACAAGCTAAGATACGTATTGGTTTTTCTTCGTAGGTTATATCAGATCGGATTTCAATCTCAGACGGAGGAATCACATGTGATGGATCGGATCGGTATCTACGGAGCATTGACACATGAAATACGTTATGTATCTTTTCTAGCTTTGGTGGCAATATCAATCTGTACGCAACATGTCCAACACGCTCAATGATCTCATATGGTCCAATAAACCTCAGACTTAACTTGTCTTTACGTCCGAATTGGAGTATTTTCTTCCACGGAGATGCTTTCAAGAACATTTTGTCATCGATTTCAAATTCTATATCTTTTCGTTTCAAATCTGCATAAGATTTCTGACGATCAGACGCTGCTTTCAAACTATCTCGGATCACTTTTACTTTCTGTTCAGTGTCTCTTATCAAATCAACCCTGTGTATCTTATTTTCACTGATTTCAGTCCAATACAGAGGTGTTCGGCATTTTCGTCCGTACAAAGCTTCATAAGGTGCCATTTTAATGCTCGACTGAAAACTGTTATTATAAGCAAATTCAATCAATGGCAGATACTGTTCCCACGTACCGTCAAACTCAAGAATGTAACATCTCAACATGTCCTCGAGAATCAGAATGATCCGCTCGGATTGACCATCCGTTTGCGGGTGAAAAGCTGTACTGAAATGCAATTTAGTACCCAAAGCTTCTTGTAATTTCTTCCAGAACCGCGATGTAAATCTCGGATCTCTATCTGACACAATGGACAATGGCACTCCATGCAATCTCACAATATCAGAAATGTAAAGCTCAGCTAATTTATCAAGTGAATAATTAGATCGTACCGGAATAAAATGGGCGGATTTCGTTAATTGATCGACCACGACCCAAATTGCATCTTTCTTTCTCGAAGTCAAAGGTAATCCAGAAACAAAATCCATCGTTACTCTATCCCATTTCCACTCAGGAATCAGAATCGGTTGTAACAAACCAGATGGAACCTGATGTTCAGCTTTAACTTGCTGACGAACTAGACATTTCAAAACAAAGTCAGAAATGTCTCGTTTCATACCAGACCACCAATAGTGTTGCTTCAGATCATGGTACATCTTTGTACTTCCTGGATGAACAGATAGACGACTGTTATGTGCTTCATTCAAAATTAACTGAATTAACTCAGGGTTTCTCAGAACACAAATTCGATCTCGGAACCTCAAGCTATCATCAACATCAACTCAAAATTCAGAATCAGAGTTCGAATCACACTGAGCTCGTTTCGCTAACATTTCATTATCAACTTTTTGAGCATCACATATTTGTTGTAAAAACAACAGTTTCGCTTTCAATTCACCTAACTTTGAACCATCATTAGACAGGTCTAAATGAGCATTCATTGCACACAATCCAAATAATGACTTCCGACTCAAAGCATCGACTACGACATTTGCTTTACCCGGGTGATAATCTATCACAAGCTCGTAGTCTTTCAACAGCTCTAACCATCTTCTCTGTCGCAGATTCAAATCTTTCTGAGTCATCAGGTATTTCAAACTTTTATGATCTGAAAACACATGACATTTTTCACCGAAGAGGATACAATCGCAGCTAGCTCAAGATCGTGTGTCGGATAGTTCTTTTCATGCGACTTCAATTGTCTCGAGGCATAAGCTATAACTTTGCCTTCTTGCATCAGTACGCATCCCAGACCATTCAACGAAGCATCACTATAAATAAAAAATTCTTTACCCAATTCTGGCTGTACTAAAACCGAAGCTTCAGTTAACAAAGTTTTCAACTGATCAAAGCTTTTCTGACATTTATCAGACCATTCAAATCTCACATCTTTCTGAAGCAATTTAGTCAACGGAGTAGTTATCATCGAAAAGCCTTTTACGAACCTTCGATAATAGCCAGCAAGTCCCAGAAAACTGCAAACTTCAGACACATTCTTCGGAGGTTTCCATTCCAAAATAGCAGAAATCTTATTCGGATCAACTCGTATTCAAGAGGCCGATAGAATATGTCCCAGAAAACTGACTTCACGCAACCAGAATTCACATGTACTGAATTTCGCATACAATTTCTTATCTCGCAAAGTTTGTACCACAATTCTCAGATGCTCAACATGCTCGTTTTCCTCACGTGAATAAATCAAAATGTCGCCAATGAAAACAACAACAAACTGATCTAAATACTGTCTGAAAATTCTATTCGTCAGATCCATAAAAATAGCAGGAGCATTAGTTAATCCGAAAGGCATAACTAAAAACTCATAATGCCCGTACCTCGTTCTGAAAGTAGTTTTTGGAATGTCTAAATCTTTTACTCTCAATTGGTAGTATCCCGATCTGAGATCTATCTTCGAAAACATAGTAGCTCCTTTAAGCTGATCAAACAAATCATCGATTCTGGGCGACGAATATTTGTTCTTTATTGTCACTTTATTCAACTGACGATAATCAATGCACATTCTCATCGTACCATCTTTCTTTTTCACAAACAGAATAGGAGCACCCCAAGGTGAGAAACTCGGTCTTGCAAACCCTCTATCTGTCAATTCTTGCAACTGTGACTTCAATTCTTTCAGTTCTGTTGGTGCCATTCTATACGGAGCTATTGAAATAGAAGGTGTACTAGGCAACAGATCAATACCAAATTCAACTTCACGTATCGGAGGCAATCCTGGTAGTTCTTCAGGGAACACATTAGAGAATTCACAAACAACTGGCACTGATTCAACTTTCTTTTCAGATACTTTGGAATCAATTACATAAGTAAAATAAGCTTCATAACCCTTTCTCAAATAATTCTGAGCTTTTAACGCAGATATCACAGCAGGTAACCCATTCAAATCATTAGACTCAACCTGAACTATTTCATCATTCTGGCATTTCAAATCTATAGTTTTTCTTTTACAGTTCACAATAGCATCATGCAACGTCAACTAGTCTAAACCCAAAATTATATCGAACTCATCAAAAAGTAGCAGCATCAAATCAGCAGGAAAACAGATGTCTCGAAACATTAACTGAAAGTTCTTGCATACTTTGTCAACCATAACACTTTTGCCTAAGGGGTTCGATACTTTAATGACAAATTCAGTAGACTCTACAGGCAAAGTCTTACTGGATACTAAGTTCATGCATATATACGAATGTGTAGAACCAGGGTCTATCAATGCTATCACAGAAGTATCATAAAGAGTAAATGTACCCGTTATAACATCCGGAGATGAAGCTTCCTCATGGGCTCGGATGGCATACGCTCTAGCAGGCACTCTAGCTTCAGATCTCGCAATAGTGTCTATCGTAGTCCTCTGACTACCACTGACTTTTCTTGTATTTCGAGTAGATCTACCTCTCGCTGGAACATTATCAAATCTCAGATTCTGAACAGTCTCTGGTTCAAAAAACTCTGGACAATCACGGATGAAATGATCTAACGATCCACATCTGAAACAAGCCTGGTCATTTAATCTACAACTTCTTGGATGTCTTTTACCATAATGCTTACACACGGGTCACTCGGATCGGACATTTCTAACACTAGCCATCGATGTTACTGGAGCTTTGGAGCTCAATTGTGATCTAACTCGATCTCTACCCGAATGTCCCACATTAGCCTTTGAACGTATATACTCATCTCAGAATTTCTTTGAAACAGACTGAAATGATTTACTTAGAAATCTCTTTCTCACATCTCTGGCTTCAGATTCAGCTTTTCTCTTGTCTTTCCCGAGTGCCTCAGCTTTGCACGTTCGATCAACAAGTACAACGGACTCTTTTATCTCTAAAATCCCAACTAACAGACGGATATCTTCCTTAAGACTATCTTCAAATCTTTTACACATTATTGCCTCGGTCGATACACATTCCCGAGCATACTGACTTAGTCTCACAAATTCTCGTTCATATTCAGTGACAGACATGCGACCTTGTTTCAATTCCATGAATTCTTTCCATTTCTGATCAATGAATCTCTGACTAATAAATTTCTTCCGGAACTCAATCTGAAAGAAATCCCATGTGACCCGCTCTTTTGGAACAACAGAAATCAAAGTTTTCCACCACTGATAGGCCGCGTCTCGTAACAAAGATACAACACATTTAATACTTTCTTCTGGAGTCAAAGACATTTCATCAAATAGCCAGATTGTATTCTCTAACCAAAACTCAGCTTTCTCGGCATCATCGTCGCTGGTGGCCCTGAACTCTTCAGCCCCACACTTTTGGATTTTATCGACCGGAGGCTTATTCAACAGATTTATACCCATTACCGGAGGCACAACTAAAGTCTGAGGGGGAATAGACGGGGGCAGAGGTTGTGAAACAGCCAGATTATTTCTTACAAACTGAGTGAACCACTCACTCATCATTTGGAAGAAAGCTTGTCTAGCTTCTCCCTCTTGACCACTCGTAGCCGGTCTTAAATCAGATGGCGCTGTCCCTTGAGCGGGAGTAGGCGCATTGCTTTCAACGTCGTCAGCTACGGCTCTTTCGGGATCCATTACTATATGAAATACACATTTTACACGTCAGGATTCATCACACTATCACAATTCAGATATATGGCATGTATAGCTAGACTCTCATACGCTACGTTAGTCTGAGAATCGACTAAATCGTAGCTTTGATACCAACCAAATGTAACACCCCTAACCCGTATCCGTCGCCGGATTAGGGTTGAGAGGCATTACCAGACAATCAGAAACTTTTACGGACATTTCATTATACAAATCATCAAACACAATCAAGGTGTCCCTTATATAGGTGAACGAGACCTTAAACATGCTTTAGAATAGGGCCGGGACTAAACCGAACACATACGAAAGTTCTTGGAAATTTGAATGTTTTTCAAATCTGCAGAGGTCACACGCCTGTGCAGTCAGGCCATGTGTCTCACACGGCTACCAGACACGCCCATGTGTCCAGGCCGTGTCAAAACAGGGCATACATACTGACTTGTCCACACGGCCACCAGACACGCCCGTGTGCCATGGCCGTGTGAAATTAAGCTAGCTACTAACTTGGTCACACGGCCACCAGGCACGCCCGTGTGCCACGGCCGTGTAACCTGCCCAAGCACACTTCGAAGTGACCCTTGAGCCACACGGCAGAGACACATGCCCGTGTCCCTTGGCCGTGTATGCAAAATAGGCCATTTGCAAGGCCAAAATGCCACCGACACTTGGGTTATTCCTACAATCTCAAACAAGCATTATTCCATACACAATTAGCAACTCAAAATCATGTCAAGTGAACAACATATCATCTCATTCAATATCATTTCTATTCATACTAACTTGTATACTAATTTGCACAACCAATTCACATATAACACTAATCATGTATCATCCTCAATTTTCCACATTCATAGAACCATCTCATTGCTCAAGCATATATACTAATATTAAATCCATATGCTAACCATAACCTTGACCATTTCATAGGCATAAGATTATACCAAAACCAAACTCATATAGCATAGCATCACATGTAAAACAAAATCACTTATCTAGCCACATCACATTGCTACATATATACATGTCTCAAACATAGTCCAAAACAACTAGCCTATACATGCCATATTTAGCTATTTACACATTCAAAAGTACCAAAGTTGAGTTTGATAGTGTGGTGATGATCCTCGATGGTCCCCGAGCCTCTCGTAGCTTTAACGATCTATAAAAACAGAACAACACACACAAAGTAAGATTTCAAAAGCTTAGTAAGCCATATACAAATAAACTTAGCATAAAATGCACATAACCATATTAATACGTTAACATTAATGTTTCTCAATGCATATTCATCACATATTCTTTGGCTCATTTACTTAGCCATAGCTTGCCACATTCTTCAACTCAAATATCACATATACACATAGCTCATTCAAACATAAATTCACATATCATCTCATTATTCCTATACACATATTCACCTTAGTAAGTTCATATAAACACTTACCTTTCATACACACATAGTGTACTTTTCAAACGTACCTGAAGCGGATATACAACTCACATAGTCGTTCATTTCTTGGACTTGCCCATTGAACCGTTCAGAAATAAATAGGATAATCAGAGTGCTCGAAATATTCGTACAATGCCAACGTCCCAGACGTGGTCTTACATGTAATCAGATATCGATGCCACTGTCCCAGTCAGGGTCTTACACAAATCAAAAACGATGCCAATGTCCCAGACAAGGTCTTACACGTAAATCTCATATAGATGCCATCGTCCCAGACGTGGTCTTACAGGAAATCTCAAATCAATGCCAACGTCCCAGATGTGGTCTTACATGATATCACATAACAGACACCTATGTCATGACATATGCTATCCTATCTATTCCTAGGTTCATACGGGACTTCTCAGACTTTAACAATTTGTCGATATATACATATGCTCGAATTTCCCATACATTCCATCTCAATGGATATTCATAGCAAATCGAATCTCATATATACACAAATAATTTAGTTCAAATACATTTATTTGTATATCGACTTACCTCAGATTCGGTTTAACGGAAACATACTCGGCTACTCAATTACTTTCGATTTCCCGTGATCTAAGTCTGATTTCTTCGGTTCTTGATCTAGACATATTCAAATTTAACCCATTTATTCAATATCTCATTCAATTAAATCCAAGAAAACATATTTAGGGCAATTTGCAAATTAGCCCTCATATTTTCACATTTGGACAATTTAGTCCCTATTTCATAAAATCACAAAATACACATAATTTCAAGTTACTCATGCTTAGCCGAATGTCACCCATGCTCATTCAAGTCCACACATTTCATTGATTTCACAATTTAGTCCTTCAAAATACTATTTTCTCAATTAAGTCCAAAACACTCAAATTCATTAAAACTCCAAAGACAAAACTTATTAATCTATCACATATCATTCATAATCTATCCTCAAACATCATAAATCTCATGAATTCATCAAGGGCTCATTTCAAAAACATCATCAATTTACAAAATTGAGACATGGGTTTTGAAGTATACGGAGCAACAATTTCAAAAACATAGAAATTATCAAAAACCAATTAAAAACATACCTTGAATTGAATCAAAAGCTAGCCAAAACTTTAGGGTTCTTCCTTCTTTTTCTTTTCTTTGTTTTTCGGCACTAAAAGATGATAATCTTCATCTTTTAATTGTTTGTTTTATTAATAACATGTTATTATACTATTTACTTTATTATCCTTTCAATTAATATTAAAAAGAAATATACATTAAGGGCGTACTTGTCCTTTGTCATCCACTAACTTCATTAATGGGCTAATTGCCTCATAAGGCCTCCCCATTTAAAAGCCATCTCAAATAGGTGTATTTTTGTAAAGCATACAAATTTTGCATTCAATGCAATTTAATCCTTTCCTCAAATTGAGCATACAAACGGACAAATTAACTCACAAAAATTTCACACATACTAATTCACATATCAAAAGCACGAAAAATAATATTAAAATATATTTTTGACTCGAATTTGTGGTCCCAAAACCACTACTTCGACTAGGGTCTAAACTGGACTGTTACATCTTTGTACTTCCCGGATGAATAGATAACGACTATTGTGAGCTTCACTCAAAATCAACTGAATCAACTCTGGGTTTCTCGGAACACATATTCGATCTCAAAATCTCAAGCAATCATCATCACCAACTTGAAATTCAGAATCAGAGTTTAAATCACACTGAACTCTTTTCGCTAGTAACTCGTTATCAACTTTCTGAGCATCAAATAATTGTTGTAAGAACAACGGTTCAGCTTTCAATTCCGCCAAAACTGAATCATCATCAGACAGGTCCAAATGAGCATTCATAGCACATAATGAAAACAGTGACTTCCGGCTCAATGTATCAGCAACAACATTTGCTTTTCTCGAATGATAATCTATAACAAGCTCGTAATCTTTCAATAGCTCTAACCATCTTCTATGACGCAGATTCAAGTCTTTCTGAGTCATCAGATACTTTAAACTTTTATGATCTGAAAACACGTGGCATTTCTCACCGATAAGATAATGGCGCCAAATTTTTAACGCAAACACAATCACAGCTAATTCAAGATCATGTGTCGGATAGTTCTTTTCATGAGACTTTAATTGTCTCGAGGCATAAGCTATAACTTTGCCTTCCTACATCAGAACACATCCCAGATCATTCAATGAAGCATCACTGTAAATCACAAAATCTTTACCCGATTCTAGTTGTACCAAAACTGGAGCTTCGGTTAACAGAGTTTTCAACTGATCAAAACTTTTCTGACATTTATCGGACCATTCAAATCTCACATCTTTCTGAAGCAATTTAGTCAATGGAGTAGCAATCATCGAAAAGCCTTTTACGAACCTTCGATAATAACCAGCAAGTCCCAGAAAACTGTAAACTTTAGACACATTTTTCGGAGGTTTCCATTCCAGAATAGAAGAAATTTTACTCGGATCAACTCGTATTCCAGAGGCTGATACAATATGTCCCAGAAAACCAACTTCTCGCAACCAAAATTCACATTTACTGAACTTTGCGTACAATTGCTTATCTCACAGAGTTTGCAAAACAATTCTCAGATGCTCAGCATGCTTAATTTCATCACATGAATAAATCAAGATGTCATCAATGAATACAACAACAAATTGATCTAAGTACGGTCTAAAAATTCTGTTCATCAAATCCATAAAAACGGCAGGAGCATTTGTTAGTCCGAAAGGCATAACTAAAAACTCATAATGCCCGTACCTCGCTCGGCGCGCTTTTGAGATGTGCGAATCTTTTACTATGCAATCGGGTAGTATCCTGATCTCAAATCTATCTTTGAAAACATAGTGGCTCCTTTCAGCTGATCGAACAAATCATTAATTCTGGGTAGAGGATATTTGTTCTTTATAGTCACATTGTTCAACTGATGATAATCAATACACATTCTCATCGTGCCATCTTTCTTTTTCACAAATAGAACAGGAGCACCCTAAGGTGAGAAACTCGGTCGTGCAAACCCTCTGTCAGTCAACTCTTGCAACTGTGACTTTAACTCTTTCAACTCTATTGGTGCCATTCTATACGGAGCTATCGAAATAGGAGTTGTTCCTAGATACAAATCAATACCAAATTCAACTTCATGTATAGGAGGCAATCCCGGTAATTCTTCAGGAAATACATCAGGGAATTCACAAACCACTGGCACTGATTCAACTTTCTTTTCATTTACTTTCGAATCAATCACATAAGCAAAATAAGCTTCATAACCCTTTTTCAAATAATTCTGAGCTTTCATCACTGATATCACAGCATCTAGCCCATTCAAATCATTAGGATCAATCTGAACTATTTCATCATTCTGACATCTTAAATAAATGGTCTTTCTTTTGCAATTCACAACGGCATCATGTATTGTCAACCAGTCCATACCCAAAATGATATCAAACTCATCAAATAGTAATAGCATCAAATCAGCCGAAAAACAAACATTTCTAAACATCAACGAATAGTTCTTGCATACTTTATCAACCAGGACACTTTTACCTAAGGGGTTTGATACTCTAATAACAAATTCAGTAGACTCTACAGGCAAAGTCTTACTGAATACTAAGTTCATGCATATATACGAATGAGTAGAACTAGGGTCTATCAACGCAATCACAGAAGTATCATAAAGAGTAAATATACCCGTTGTAACATCCGGAGATGAAGCTTCCTCACGAGCTCGGATGGCATATGCTCTGGCAGACACTCTGGCTTCAGATCTTGCAACTGAATCTTTCGTAGTTCTCTGACTACCATTGACATTTCTTGCATTTTGTGAAGGTCTACTTCTCGCTAAAACATTATCAGATCTCGGATTCTGAACAATCTCTTGCTCAATAAACTCTGGGCAATCTCGGATAAAATGGTCCAACGATTTACATCTAAAAATGGCTCGATCATTTAATCTACAACTTACCGGATGTCTTTTACCACATTGTTTACATTCAGGTCTCTCGGATAAGACATTTCCAACACTAGCCATCGAAGTTACTGGAGCTTTAGAATTCGGCTGTAATCTCGCACGATCTCTATTCGAATGTCCCACATTAGCCTTGGAACAGCTATATTCATATCTGAATTTCTTTGATGCAGACTGAAATGATTTACTCAGAAATCTCTTTCTCACATCTCTAGCTTCAGACTCAGCTTTCCTTTTATCTTTCCCAAGTGCCTCAGCCTTGCATGCTCGATCAACAAGCACAACAAACTCTTTTATCTCCAGAATCTCTACTAGTAATCGGATATCTTCATTTAGGTCGTATTCAAATTTTTTGCACATTATTGCCTCAGTAGATACACATTCCCGAGCATACTAACTTAGTCTTACGAAATCTCGTTCGTATTCGGTGACAAACATGCGACCCTGTTTCAATTCTAGGAATTGCTTTCATTTTTTATCTATGAATCTCTGACTGATGTATTTCTTTCGAAACTCAGACCGGAAGAAATCCCAAGTAACCCGTTCCTTTGGAACCACAGAAATCAAAGTCTTCTACAATTGATAGGCTGCATCTCGTAACAAAGAAACAACACATTTTATGCATTCTTCAGGATTCAGTGACATTTCATCAAATACTCGGATTGTGTTCTCGAGCCAAAACTCAGCTTTTTCAGCATCGTCATTGATAAACCATAATATGTTCATATTTTAATCCCACATTTAGCATACTTTTGGATGATTTATTCCCTGAATTGTGGAATTTGGTGCTTCTAATCCTTTATTTTCATGTTTTATACATAGGAAAGCATAGAGGATGAAAAGAACGAGAAACAGGCCAAAAATGAACCAAATGGGCCAAAGTAGGAAATCAACACGGCCTGGGGTTTCACCACACGGCCGTGCCTCCCTAGCAGACCCAACCAGGGTCTACAATTTGATTCACACGGGCGTGTTGCATGGGCGTGTCCCTGCCGTGGCAAAGAGGAATTTTACTCAGATTAGGATACTTAGAGGCGAAGAAACACATTCCGAAGCCTATATAAACACCCTGAGTATAACCTAAAAGGTGCTTTTGGTCAGGGTGCGTCCAGCTAGGCCAAGGAGTCGAGCCAGAGAGGTCAGAATTGTGGGATTTACTCAAAGAAAGCCAGTTGATTCATCTCAAGAAGCCGAAATCATACTCAAGATGGCGGATCTCTCCTTCAATTCCTTCAGGGGGTTTTAGGGTTTTCTTATGTTTTGTTTTATATTTTCTTCTGAGATGTATTCTTTTATGATTATGAACTAAACCCCTCAGATACCTGAGGGGGATGAAACCTAAGACGGATCTTGTTATTGTTTCTTGAACTATATGATAAATACTTGATTTGTTCTTAATTATGTGTTCTTAATTCTTATTTTGATATTTCATGATATTGATTCAAGTATTGATGTGCTTAGGCAGAGGAGGAATAGACCCTGTTTAAGAGTAGATCTAGCATAATTAAGTGGAGTTGATGGCAACCCTAGAGATAGGATGACGAAAATCTATCAGATTAGGGTCAAACCTAATATGGGAGTCCATAGATCGAGTTAATGCAATCTTAGGGGTTTTAATTAGAAAGAGATTTCAATTAATCAACCTAGGGTTAGACGTTAGTAGCCTCGAGAGAGGTATTAATATAAATTAGGGAATCCTACGGATCAGGTCAAGTGAATAAATCATCTGGTTCAGAGTTAGATAACAAGTGAAGTCTAGGTGGATTCCTCCTTGGGTATTGTCTTAATCAATTGGTTTTTCCCACAAGTAATTCCCCAATTCATTCTCTTTGTCTTAGCGTCTTTAGCTTAGTAGTTAGTTAATTTTAAATTAAACAATAATTCACTTCAATTCTTAGGTTAAATAATAGAAAAAAAAGTTAGTATTAGTACTTTTGGTTCCTTTGGGTTCGACATTCTGGTCTTGCCACTGAACTATACTACTGTTCGATAGGTGCGCTTGCCTCAATCATTGTCACAGTTAGTTTCTAGGCTAGATCATTCATTATATAAATTTTTAAGACTCTGACATCCGACCAAGTTTTTGGCGCCGTTGCCGGGGAACTAAAATATTAAGGACACTCAATTTTTATTACTTTAACCATTTTATTTATTTGTAATTTATTTTTATTTTATTTTAACTTTGCTAATTTTTCTCTTTCTTTGCTTCTGGAAGGTATTTCTAGGTTATGACTAGAAGAAACATGTCAGGACCCTTGATTTTTGACAGTGAAATAAAACATACCACTCACAGAAACCGAAGGGATGTCACTGAATAATTATTAATGGCAAGACATGAGGACAATGCCTAATAAAGCAGACGATGTTTTCAACCTTGACGCGGTCACCATGTTATCTAACCAGGTAGAGCTTTTAAATAAAAAATTTGATGTTTGGTATGGTTCTACGCAGGTACATTCGATGTCTGATGCGATACAAATGGAGGAAGGGTGAACAACACAGAATATCTATCCTACAACCCTAGCACAGAGAACGAACAAGTCAACTATATGGGTAACTATTCTAGACCTCAAAATAATCTTTATAGTAACACATATAATGCAGGTTGGAGGTACCATCCCAATTTCTCGTGGGGTGGTCAAGGTAATAAAAAACCGCAACTTCCTCCAGGTTTTCAACAACCACCTTACCAGCAGGAAAAGAAGCCGAACCTTGAAGAGATGCTAACGAAATTTATCTCGGTGTCAGAAACACGCTTCCAAAACACTAAAACAACGCTTAAAAATCAGCAAGCGTCGATTCAAGGGATCGCGAATCAAATAGGTCAGCCTGCTAAGCTGATCTCAGAAAGACCACAAGGTATCTTGTCTAACAACACCGAAACTAACCCAAGAGAGTAACCTCAAGCAATAACTGCTCATGATAGTGAAGGGTTAGATGAACCAAAATTGAAGCAAGAGAATATGGTAGAGGAAGGTAAGGTTGAGGTAAGCCATGATAAACCAAAACCGGTAATTACAGAGTACCAACCTCGTGTGCCATACCCCAATGCGATAAAGAAAGACCACACAGAGGAACAATTCGATAAATTTCTTAAACTTCTAAAGAAATTACATATTAACTTGCCGTTTCTTGAAGCTCTTTCGCAGATGCCAGATTGAAGGAAATTTTTAAAAGAGTTTTTGACAAACAAATGAAAGTTAGACGATACGTCCCATGTGGAGCTAAACGCAGTGTGCCCAGCAATTCTACGAAATAAACTACCACGTGAGCTCACATTTCGTGGAACCAATCACTTCAAAGTTGGGGACCAGGTACTGTCAGATACAACCGACCCTCGAATAGCCGCTTCAGAGCTTAATACAAATGGTGCGACTCCTTTTACGGTACTTAAGGTCTTTCTATACGGAATAGTCGAGGTAACTCATTCTAATTTCGGCACTTTTAAGGTAAATATTACCCGACTCAAACCATATATTGATAGAATTGATAGTAAGGAAAAGGAGTTTCAAATCCGTAAACCACCATGGCCATACGAATAATAGGTAAGTCTAGCTCAAGACTTTAAACGAGCGTTTCTCGGGAGGCAACCTGAGCACTAACCCCACTAACGTCCATATTTTCGAATTTTAGCATCTAACTAAAAACTAACCAAATTTTTAGGTGTAGGTTTCCATACCACACGGCCTTGCACACGGGCGTGGCTGTGGCCATGTGGACACCACGAGTATGCATATCGGCGTGGCGGATATCATGCAGAAACAGGACGAAAATTTTCCCCAAGACACGGGCTCCGACTAAATACCACGGTCGTGCAACGCAGTTGTGGTCGAAACTGTCTAAAGAACACGGGCTGAGATAAATCCACACGGTCGTGTGAGGCGGTCGTGGTCGATATTATCAGCTTTTTCACATATCGCCGCCACCACCACCTCGAGATCACTCCGATGATGAGGACCTTTGAGTCCTTTTTATTTTCTTTATTCTTATTTTTATTTTATTTATTTATTTTTATTTTAGTTCATTTTCCTTTATTATTAAACTCTTTAAATTTTTAAGTATAATTTGATTTCTTTTATCTTTGGCTGTTTAACTCTCGAGTAACTATAACAAACGTCCATTAAATAAGAACTCCCTAAAAACTTTACTGATGACTTCGCAGTTTTAAAAGGTTCAAGGTGCCACTCAAGGAACGAACAGACCATCGGAGTATTCTCCACCACCTTCACCTATGCCTAGTCATCATGTTCATCATTGATCATCCGCCAAGGATTTCATCCACAATTCAGGAAGTTTCACTTCTCCCTCTCTTTTGATTTTCTTCAAATATTGTTCATATATATATCTTTGTACATTGAGGACAATGTACATCTTGAGTGTGGGGGTGAATTTTATCGTGAAAAAGTGCCTAACTTTTTGCATTATTCTCAAATTCCTGAATTATGTCTTGTTCTTAAGTAAATTTTCTCATATTACTGTTAGAAAGAAATTTCCTTTAATTCATGGTTTTCATTGATATGTTTTGGATTAAGTCATTGATAATTGTGTAGTGATGATTTAAACTTTAGGAAACTAGAGAATCAAGCAGGATAAGTCTATTTTTCAGAAGTAAAAATTTTGTTAGGTTGCATACCTGAATCTAATTATTACTTGGAAGTTTGAAATTTACAAGTTTGATATCAAAAAGCCCATAATTGTTGTGAGATATTGAGCCTTTTAGAGCATACATTCCTTTTCGTGCTCACTTTATTGATTATGAGTGTGTTAATATTGATTTGTTATTCTAGAACTTGCTTCGATTATACATGTCGAGACCACACCTTTGATTTGATATACAGAGATGATAAAGGCACTTAGGTTTTAACCCACTTACTCCATAAAAAGCCTACCTTCACAATTAACCCCTAGTAAACCCCTTTGATCCTAACAACCCTTTTATTGACTCACCCATTAATATTAACCCATAACCCACTTTGTGTTTGTTATCACCATTTCTCTTGACTACCCCTATATCGAGATTTGATTTGATCAGTTACGTAACTATTTTCGTTATTTCAGTTATTAAATTCTATCTTATTATTGTTGTACTTGATTTGTTCTTAAAAAAAAACCCGAAGTATATTCATTTTTACTTCTTTGTTTTTGGAGCTTAAGTTGTTAATTTCATTATCTTTAGAAGAAGCTCATGTTATTAGTATTAAGTTTTCAATTGATGTAATTATTCAGAATTAGTTCGACTTTCTAGTTAGGTAATTTGTCAATTCAATCTCGATTCTAACCCTCTAATTCAGCCTTTATCCACACCTTTAACCCAAGCCCCTTTACAACCCCTTTTAAAGACCTTTTGATTTGTGTATCATCTCATATTATAGTGGTGGAGATTTGATTTTCATGCAAGCCTATGGGATTAACTTTTCATGTTTGACTTATGAGTGCTTTTTCTGAACCTTAAACACTTGAGTGATTTGAGTGAATCTTTAGTGAGGATGTCAATTTTTGTCGATTTTGAATTAAAGGTAATTATTTAGGTAAGGGGAAACACCTATTTTTCGTACTATAAAAACTATGACTTTGATTGTTTGAATCTTTAGGAACCTTCCGGTTAAATTATCAATGTATAAATTACCTATGAATTATGATGAAACATTGTTGATGAAGGTTATGAATTGAGGAAGTTCGTTTTAATTGTGAGTTGAGAATTTTGCTTGAGGACAAGCAAAAGCTTAAGTGTGGGGGTATTTGATAAATCGTAATATGTTCATATTTTAATCCCATATTTAGCATACTTTTGGATGATTTATTCCCTGAATTGTGAAATTTGGTGCTTCTAATCCTTTATTTTCATGTTTTATACTTAGGAAAGCATGGAGGATGAAAAGAACAAGAAACGGGCCAAAAACGGACCAAATGGGCCAAAGTAGGAAATCAACACGGCCTGGGGTTTCACCACACTGCTGTGCCTCCCTAGCAGACCCAACCACGGTTTTCAATTTGATTCACACGGGCGTGTTGCACAGGCGTGTCCCTACCGTGGAAAAGAGGAATTTCACTCGGATTAGGATACTTAGAGGCAAAGAAACACATTCTGAAGCCTATATAAACACCCTGAGTATAATCTAAAAGGTGCTTTTGGTCAGGGGGCGTCCTGCTAGGACAAGGACCTGAGCCAGAGAGGTCAGAATTGTGGGATTTACTCGAAGAAAGCCAGTTGATTCATCTCAAGAAGTCGAAATCATACTCAAGACGGCGGATCTCTCCTTCAATTCCTTCAGGGGGTTTTAGGGTTTTCTTATATTTTGTTTTATATTTTCTTATGAGATGTATTCTTTTATGATTATGAACTAAACCCCTCAGATACCTAAGAGGGATGAAACCTAAGACAGATCTTGTTATTGTTTTCTGAACTATATGATAAATACTTGATTTGTTCTTAATTATGTGTTCTTAATTCTTGTTTTGATATTTCAGGATATTGATTCAAGTATTGATGTGCTTAGGCAGAGGAGGAATAGACCCTATTTAAGAGTAGATCTAACATGATTAAACGGAGTTGATCGCAACCCTAGAGATAGGATGACGAAAATTTGTTGGATTAGGGTCAAACCTAATATGGGAGTCCATAGATCGAGTTAATGCAATCCTAGGGGTTTTAATTAGAAAGAGATTTCAATTAATCAACCTAGGGTTAGACATTAGTAGCCTCGAGAGAGGTATTAATATAAATTAGGGAATCCTACGGATCGAGTCAAGTGAATAAATCGTGCAGTTCGAGTTAGATAACAAGTGAAGTCTAGGTGGATTCCTCCTTGGGTATTGTCTTAATCAATTGGTTTTTCCCACAAGTAATTCCCCAATTCATTCTCTTTGTCTTAGCGTCTTTAGCTTAGTAGTTAGTTAATTTTAAATTAAACAATAATTCACTTCAATTCTTAGGTTAAATAATAGAAAAAAAGTTAGTATTAGTACTTTTGGTTCCTTTGGGTTCGACATTCTGGTCTTGCCACTAAACTATACTACTGTTCGATAGGTGCGCTTGCCTCAATCATTGTCACAGTTAGTTTCTAGGCTAGATCATTCATTATATAAGTTTTTAAGACTCTGACATACGACCAAGTTTTTGGCGCCGTTGCCGGGGAACTAAAATATTAAGGACACTCAATTTTTATTACTTTAGCCATTTTATTTATTTGTAATTTATTTTTATTTTATTTTAACTTTGCTAATTTTTCTCTTTCTTTGCTTCTGGCAGGTATTTCTAGGTTATGACTAGAAGAAACATGTCAGGACCCTTGATTTTTGACAGTGAAATAAAACATACCACTCACAGAAACCGAAGGGATGTCACTGAATAATTATTAATGGCAAGACATGAGGACAATGCCTAATAAAGCAGACGATGTTTTCAACCTTGACGCGGTCACCATGTTATCTAACCAGGTAGAGCGTTTAAATAAAAAATTTGATGTTTGGTATGGTTCTACGCAGGTACATTCGGTAATACTGATGCGATACAAATGGAGGAAGGGTGAACAACACGAATATCTATCCTACAACCCTAGCACGGAAGAACGAACAAGTCAACTATATGGGTAACTATTCTAGACCTCAAAATAATCTTTATAGTAACACATATAATGCGGGTTGGAGGTACTATCCCAATTTCTCGTGGGGTGGTCAAGGTAATAAAAAAGCGCAACTTCCTCCGGGTTTTCAACAACCACCTTACCAAAGAGAAAAGAAGCCGAACCTTGAAGAGATGCTAACGAAAAATTTATCTCGATTATCGAAACACGCTTCCAAAACACTAAAACAATGCTTAAAAATCAGCAAGCATCGACTCAAGGGATCGAGAATCAAATAGGTCAGCCTGCTAAGCTGATCTCAGAAAGACCACAAGGTATCTTGTCTAACAACACCGAAACTAACCCAAGAGAGTAACCTCAAGCAATAACTGCTCATGATAGTGAATGGTTAGATGAACCAAAATTGAAGCAAGAGAATGTGGTAGAGGAAGGTAAGGTTGAGGTAAGCCATGATAAACCAAAACCGGTAATTACAGAGTACCAACCTCGTGTGCCATACCCCAATGCGATAAAGAAAGACCACACAGAGGAACAATTCGATAAATTTCTTAAACTTCCAAAGAAATTACATATTAACTTGCCATTTCTTGAAGCTCTTTCGCAGATGCCAGATTGAAGGAAATTTTTAAAAGAGTTTTTGACAAACAAATGGAAGTTAGACGATACGTCGCATGTGGAGCTAAACGCAGTGTGCCCAGCAATTCTATGAAATAAACTACCACGTGAGCTCACATTTCGTGGAACCAATCACTTCAAAGTTGGGGACCAGGTACTGTCAGATACAACCGACCCTCAAATAGCCGCTTCAGAGCTTAATACAAACGGTGCGACTCCTTTTACGGTACTTAAGGTCTTTCTATACGGAATAGTCGAGGTAACTCATTCTAATTTCGGCACTTTTAAGGTAAATATTACCCGACTCAAACCATATATTGATAGAATTGATAGTAAGGAAAAGGAGTTTCAAATCCGTAAACCACCATGGCCATACGAATAATAGGTAAGTCTAGCTCAAGACTTTAAACGAGCGCTTCTCGGGAGGCAACCTGAGCACTAACCCCACTAACGTCCATATTTTTGAATTTTAGCATCTAACTAAAAATTAACCAAATTTTTAGGCGTAGGTTTCCATACCACACGGCCTTGCACACGGGCGTGGCTGTGGCCGTGTGGACACCACGGGTATGCATATCGGCGTGGCGGATATCATGCAGAAACAGGACGAAAATTTTCCCCAAGACACGGGCTCCGACTAAATACCACGGTCGTGCAACGCGGTTGTGGTCGAAACTGTCTAAAGAACACGGGCTGAGATAAATCCACACGGCCGTGCGAGGCGGTCGTGGTTGATATTATCAGCTTTTTCACATATCGCCGCCACCACCACCTCGAGATCACTCCGATGCTGAGGACCTTTGAGTCCTTTTTATTTTCTTTATTCTTATTCTTATTTTATTTATTTATTTTTATTTTAGTTCATTTTCCTTTATTATTAAACTCTTTAAATTTTTAAGTATAATTTGATTTCTTTTATCTTTGGCTGTTTAACTCTCGAGTAACTATAACAAACGTCCATTAAATAAGAACTCCCTAAAAACTTTACTGATGACTTCGCAGTTTTAAAAGGTTCAAGGTGCCACTCAAGGAACGAGCAGACCACCGGAGTATTCTCCACCACCTTCACCTATGCCTAGTCATCATGTTCATCATTGATCATCCTCCAAGGATTTCATCCACAATTCAGGAAGTTTCACTTCTCCCTCTCTTTTGATTTTCTTCAAATATTGTTCATATATATATCTTTGTACATTGAGGACAATGTACATCTTGAGTGTGGGGGGTGAATTTTATCGTGAAAAAGTGCCTAACTTTTTGCATTATTCTCAAATTCCTGAATTATGTCTTGTTCTTAAGTAAATTTTCTCATATTACTGTTAGAAAGAAATTTCCTTTAATTCATGGTTTTCATTGATATGTTTTGGATTAAGTCATTGATAATTGTGCAGTGATGATTTAAACTTTAGGAAACTAGAGAATCAAGCAGGATAAGTCTATTTTTCAGAAGTAAAAATTTTGTTAGGTTGTCTACCTGAATCTAATTATTACTTGGAAGTTTGAAATTTACAAGTTTGATATCAAAAAGCCCATAATTGTTGTGAGATATTGAGCCTTTTAGAGCATACATTCCTTTTCGTGCTCACTTTATTGATTATGAGTGTGTCAATATTGATTTGTTATTCTAGAACTTGCTTCGATTATACATGTCGAGACCACACCTTTGATTTGATATACAGAGATGATAAAGGCACTTAGGTTTTAACCCACTTACTCCATAAAAAGCCTACCTTCACAATTAACCCCTAGTGAACCCCTTTGATCCTAACAACCCTTTTATTGACTCACCCATTAATATTAACCCATAACCCACTTTGTGTTTGTTATCACCATTTCTCTTGACTACCCCTATATCGAGATTTGATTTGATCAGTTACGTAACTATTTTCGTTATTTCAGTTATTAAATTCTATCTTATTATTGTTGTACTTGATTTGTTCTTAAAAAAAAACCCGAAGTATATTCATTTTTACTTCTTTATTTTTGGAGCTTAAGTTGTTAATTTCATTATCTTTAGAAGAAGCTCATGTTATTAGTATTAAGTTTTCAATTGATGTAATTATTCAGAATTAGTTCGACTTTCTAGTTAGGTAATTTGTCAATTCAATCTCGATTCTAACCCTCTAATTCAGCCTTTATCCACACCTTTAACCCAAGCCCCGTTACAACCCCTTTTAAAGACCTTTTGATTTGTGTATCATCTCATATTATAGTGGTGGAGATTTGATTTTCATGCAAGCCTATGGGATTAACTTTTCATGTTTGACTTATGAGTGCTTTTTCCTGAACCTTAAACACTTCGAGTGATTTGAGTGAATCTTTAGTGAGGATGTCAATTTTTGTCGATTTTGAATTAAAGGTAATTATTTAGGTAAGGGGAAACACCTATTTTTCGTACTATAAAAACTATGACTTTGATTGTTTGAATCTTTAGGAACCTTCCGGTTAAATTATCAATGTATAAATTACCTATGAATTATGATGAAACATTGTTGATGAAGGTTATGAATTGAGGAAGTTCGTTTTAATTGTGAGTTGAGAATTTTGCTTGAGGACAAGCAAAAGCTTAAGTGTGGGGGTATTTGATAAACCGTAACATGTTCATATTTTAATCCCATATTTAGCATAATTTTGGATGATTTATTCCCTGAATTGTGAAATTTGGTGCTTCTAATCCTTTATTTTCATGTTTTATACTTAGGAAAGCATGGAGGATGAAAAGAACAAGAAACGGGCCAAAAACGGACCAAATGGGCCAAAGTAGGAAATCAACATGGCCTGGGGTTTCACCACACGGCTGTGCCTCCCTAGCAGACCCAACCACGGTCTTCAATTTGATTCACACAGGCGTGTTGCACGGGCGTGTCCCTACCGTGGAAAAGAGGAATTTCACTCGGATTAGGATACTTAGAGGCAAAGAAACACATTCTGAAGCCTATATAAACACCACAGTATAATCTAAAAGGTGCTTTTGTCGTGGGCGTCTGCTAGGACAAGGACCCGAGCCGGAGAGGTCGAATGTGGGATTTACTCGAAGAAAGCCGAGTTGATTCATCTCAAGAAGCCAAATCATACTCAAGACGGCGGATCTCTCCTTCAATTCCTTGAGGGGGTTTTAGGGTTTTCTTATATTTTGTTTTATATTTTCTTATGAGATGTATTCGTTTATGATTATGAACTAAACCCCTCGAGATACACGAGGGGATGAAACCTAAGACAGATCTTGTTATTGTTTTGAAACTATATGATAAATACTTGATTTGTTCTTAATTTTGTGTTCTTAATTCTTGTTTTTATATTTCAGGATATTGATTCAAGTATTGATGTGCTTAGGCGGAGGAGGAGGAATAGACCTGTTTAAGAGTAGATCTAACATAATTAAACGGAGTTGATCGCAACCCTAGAGATAGGATGACGAAAAATTTGTTGGATTAGGGTCAAACCTAATATGGAGTCCATAGATCGAGTTAATGCAATCCTAGGGGTTTTAATTAGAAAGAGATTTCAATTAATCAACCTAGGGTTAGACATTAGTAGCCTCGAGAGAGGTATTAATATAAATTAGGGAATCCTACGGATCGAGTCAAGTGAATAAATCGTGCTGTTCGAGTTAGATAACAAGTGAAGTCTAGGTGGATTCCTCCTTGGGTATTGTCTTAATCAATTGGTTTTTCCCACAAGTAATTCCCCAATTCATTCTCTTTGTCTTAGCGTCTTTAGCTTAGTAGTTAGTTAATTTTAAATTAAACAATAATTCACTTCAATTCTTAGGTTAAATAATAGAAAAAAAGTTAGTATTAGTACTTTTGGTTCCTTTGGGTTCGACATTCCAGTCTTACCACTAAACTATACTACTGTTCGATAGGTGCACTTGCCTTAATCGTTGTCACAGTTAGTTTCTAGGCTAGATCATTCATTTTATAAATTCTTAAGACTCTGACATACGATCAGTCATCACTGGTGGTCCTGAACTCTTCAGCCCCATATTTACGAATTTTGTCAACCGGAGGCTTATTCAACAAATTCAAATTCATGGCCGGAGGTATAGCAGAAGTCTGAGGAGGATTAAGTGGGGGCGGAGGTTGTGAAATAGCTGGATTATTCCTTACAAACTGAGAGAACCACTCACTCATCATTTGGAAGAAAGCTTGTTTAGCTTCTCCCTCTTGACCGCTAGTAGCCGGTCTCGAATCAGATGGCATTGTCCCTTGAGCGGAAGTAGGCACATTGCTTTCTACATCGTCATCTACGACTCTTTCGGGATCCATTACTATACGAAAAACACATTTTACTCGTCAGGATTCATCACACTATCACATTTCATATATATGGCATGTATCGCTAGACTCTCATACGCTATGTTAGTCCGAGAATCGACTAAACTGTAGCTCTGATGTAATAGCCCGATTTAAGGGCTAGTCAGAATAGTGATCTCGGAATCACTAAACCGAGGATAGAGGAAATTATCTTCATGTTATTTTATGTGTTATAACATGTTTATAAAGAGGCATGAGAATTTTGGTGCTTTAATTTTAGCAATTGAGGGCTTAATTGCGAAAAAGGACTAAATCGCATAAAGTGCGAAAGTTCCATTCTATAGGCTAAAGGTACCAAATGGCCATGAAATGTAAATTGGAGGTCTTTAAAGGACAATTAGACCATTTAAGATGTGTTGGCCGGCCATGTATACAAGGGGGGGGACAAGAGCTTTTAATTTTTGGTCAAAGTTGGTGGGATAAATTGATGTTTTATATTAAAATAAAGAAAGGAAAAGATATCATCTTTTTCTCTCTTCTTCTCCACCGAAAGTTTCAGCAAACAAGGGGGTTTTTGAAGCTTAAAATTTTAGCAAGCAATTCTCCTCTCTAGTAAGTAATTTTGATGATTTTTCTTGATAAAAATTGTACTTTTGGAGTCCCCAAAGCTTAAGCTTTCTAAAGAGGGGACTAGTTTTAATTATGGTTGAAAGTTTAGGGACTTGCCATGAAACAGTTTATGTTGGTGGCTGAGTTTTTATGGAAGAAATGAATGCTAAAGTGATGAGAAACAACTTTTGTGGAAGGTGTTGTTATGAAAACACCTAATTAGGACTAAGATGCAAATGTTATAATTTGTTCATTAGTACATGAAATAGTTGGAATTATGAAATGTTGTAAGAGAATTAATTGTTTAGTTGGAATTATGAAATGTTGTAAGAGAATTAATTGTTCAGCTAGGCTTATTTGATAAGGAAATGTGATGAAAAGTGATTTACGAGCCTAGGGGCAAAATCGTAATTTTGCCAAAGTATAAGGGCAAAATAGTCATTTTTCCTAAGTGTAGATTATGATGTATTATGATTGTAAGTGATTAAATGAGTGAAATTCTATTGTTCTAGATAGAAGAGAAGAGATTCGGACCTAGAACGGGAGAAAAGAGAAATGTGAACAAATGGATTTTCTTCTACCCTTTCGTTATCGAGGTAAGTTCATGTGCGAATGTTGCAATTATGAATGAGTTTATTGAGTATTCCAATGTTGTATGGAATGTATGTTATTATATGAATGTATGAAATGTCTCTTGATGAGATGTCAATGAATTTAATTTAGAGTGATGGGAAAAGTGTATAGCACGATAGGACGATGGTTAAAGTCTCGATGTAAGACCATATTTGATTATGGTCTCAGTGTAAGAGTTCGTATAAGACCAATGTCAAGGACATGGCATCGATATGTTAATATGTGTAAGACCCTATTAGGGTATGATGTCAATGGGAACTATGTGTATGAGACTTAAGATAGTTAGATAACAATTTGAATGTAGGTGGTTGTACCACGAGAAGTATAAGTACGTGTTAGAACTGAATTGAGATGAATTCAATATCTGACGAATCCCTAGTGGGCTATGTGTTATTATTGCACTTTAGTTGCATGAGATAGATTTGTTGATGTATTGTGTGGACGCTAATGAGAATCATAGAAAGTTAAGTGAGAATGATAGTGAGTGAGGGTGTTCACGGATGAACATTTGAATTAGAGAAATGTATGTGGATAAATATTTGTGAATGTATAGTAACGGCGAGCTTGTGCAAATGCACCTCATTGATGGTTGTTGATGGGCTGTGTGCGATACCATCAACTATATTATTATCGGTGGGCTGAGTGCGTTATCGCCTGATAAATTATTAATTGATGGGCTGTGTGCGATACCATCAAATACACTATTACCGTGGGTTGATGCGTTACCACCGATAAGTTAGTGTCGATGGGGTGTAAAGCGATACCATCGCTTATAAATGATTGGTGAGCTAAGTGCGAAATCACCATTAGTATAAATGATTGATGGGCTGTGTGCGATACCACCCTATAAGAGATTCAATGGTGGGCTAAGTGCGTAACCACCGAGAGATTGGTAGTAAGAGTGGTTTATTGAGATTGTGTGATGTGTTGTTTTATATGGCCTTGTGATGATTAGTGCAGGAATGTATGCTAATTAAACGAGCGAATTGGCTTGTGGCATGGTAAGAATGTGGTAAGTTAATGAATGCGAGCATTAAGCCGAGATATGGTTAGAATGTGGTAAGAGACGATATGAGGAAGCATTATGAATGATTGAATAGGTAACTGTGAGTTCAAGAGTGGGTCTCATTCTAATACCTGGTGATTGAGTATAATCATATGGATAATAATAGTTGATTCTTAATTGCATATGAACTTACTAAGCATTATTGCTTACCCTTCTTTCTTTCTCATCTCTTATATGTTAATTTAGCTAGCTCGGGTTGGAGACCGTCAGAGATATTTTCACACTATCGAGGAGACACTTGGTATGAGGCATCAAGTCATTATGAGTCATGGCATGTATAGGGCTAGTACATGAGGTTGATTAAGTCATTGTTATTGTGCCAAATGTGTTGGCCTAAATGAGTTATGGGATAATTGTAAAATGCCATAGTTGTTGGCTATTATGTTACATGAAAAGATGTATTCATCTATGTGGGATGTCAATTCAATTCGAGTGATTATGAATGTGATGGATGAGTATGAGTTGTTTAAGCTATAGGGATGCAAAGAGCTTGGCAAATAGCCTTGTTTTGGTTCACATGGGTAGGCACACGGGCGTGTGTCTAGGCTGTGTGGAGTCTGCACTTTAAAATTAGAATTAGAATGGTCACATGGTTAAAGCACATGGGCGTGCCGAGGCCGTGTTGAATAAGTCAGAATACTAAGGTATGGCACACGGTTTAGACCCACGGGCGTGTCAAAACTGTGTGTGATTAATCAGTGTCGACCACGGGTGAAAAGCACGGACGTGTGATAGGGTACACGGGCGTGCTCCCAAAATACACGGACGTGTGCCTTAACCGTAGGCAAATTGGTAGAATACTGGGTTTTTAGACACGGTCTGGGGACATGGGCGTGTGTGCCTATGCACGGGCGTGTCTCGTTCTACACGGGCGTGTGAGCCCTGTAATAGAAGAGAAAGATTTTAAGAATCGTAAAAGTTTCGGATTAGTCTCGAGAGTCCTCGTGTGTATGAGTGAGGCCTCGTAAGTCGAGAATGAGGTGATTGAGGTGAATGAATAGAGTAGTCACGATTAGCCTAAGTAGCGACCGTGAGGCTTAAGTCCGGTAACGCCTCATACCCCGTTCCGGTATTGGTTACGGGTAAGGGGTGTTACATCTGATTCCAACCAAATGTAACACCCTTAACCCGTAATCATCGCCGGTCTAGAGTTAAAGGCGTTACAGGACAAATCGGAAGCTTTTACAGACATTTCATAACATAATTTAACAAATCACATCAAAGTGTCCCTTAAATAGGTCTTCGAGACCTTGATCATAGTTTAGAAATGGGGCGGGACGAAATCGAACACATACGAAAATTCTCAAAAATTTAAAATTTTTCTAAGTTACAGAGGTCACACGCCCGTGTGTCTAAGCCGTGTCAAAACAGGGCATACATACTGACTTGTCCACACGGCCTGTGACACGCCCGTGTGCCTCACCCGTGGTCGAGCCTGACTTGCACCACACGGCCAGTCACACGCCCGTGTGTCCAGCCCATGGTCGAGCCTGACTTGTTTTGAAATACAATCAAGAGGGACACGGTCGAGACAGACGCCCGTGTGCTCAACCGTGTGGGCAATTATAGGCCATTTTTAAGGCCAAAATGCCACCCACACTTGGGTTATCCCTACAATCATATACAAGTATTATTCCATACACAATTGGCAACCAAAAATTTCATCAAATGGTCATCTTTACAACTCATACAAGTACATTTCATCACAACATATTATATGCCATTTAGCTCAACCAAATCACAAGTATATCTAAGAAATATTCACCTATAAACTTACCAAATCATTATGGCATCACTCCATCAATATTATACAAACTTTTCATCACCAAAGCAAAGTTCAATTTTACCATATGCTCAACCATTAACAAAACACATAACATAGATTATCTACTTATTCATGACATATCATTAACTAGCCATATCACATGGCTAGTTATATATCTCAATCCATGATTCAAGTGACTAGCCTATACATGCCATACTTAACATTTACACTTTCAAAAAGGTGCCAAAATAAGATTGAGTAGTGTGATGACGATCCTCGACAATCTCCGAGCCTTCAGTAGCTTTGACGATCTATAAAATAGAACAAACACACACAAAGTAAGCTTTCAAAAGCTTAGTAAGCCATATACAAATAAACTTAACCTATAAGCATTCATTATTCATCTCAAATACAAGATCACTAATAGCTCATTTGCACATTCATAATTCTCCATGGCTCATTTGGTTAGTCATTTGCTTACCAACATATATGCATCACCATGTACTTCATTAAATTATAGTTCATTCATTCACATACCACATTTTACTTTATCAAATCTATTCACATATCTCATCTAGGTAAGTTCATATAAACACTTACCTTTCATACAATTGCCTAGTGTACAATTCAAACGTATCTGATTCATTTATACATTTCACGTAGACTTTCATTTCTCAGATTTTCCCGTTTAACTGTTCGAAATCAATAGGATACCCAGAATGCTCGGAATAGTCGTACAATGCCAACATACCAGACGTGGTCTTACATGTAACCAGATACCGATGCCACTGTCCCAGACAGGGTCTTACACGAGTCAATACGATGCTAATGTCCAAGACATGGTCTTACACGTAAATCTCAAATCGATGCCAACGTCCCAGACGTGGTCTTACACGATTTCACATATCGGACACCTATGTCATGACATATGTAATACTATCTATTCCTAGGTTCGTACAGGACTTTTTCGGATGTTGACACCATGTCGATACTATCTCAGATTTCATGTACTCATCATCTCTTATACATTCATCATTATAAATTTTCATATGATCATACATATATCAAGGTAAAAACATTTATTTGTATATAGACTTACCTCATATTTGAGTAAACGATCGGATTCGGCTATTCAATTACTTTCGAATTTTCGCGATCTAAATCCATTTTCTTCGGTTCTTGATCTATACATATTCAAATTTAATCCATTTATTCTTCAATTCATTCAATTCAATCCAAAAACACATATTTAGGGTTTTTACATTTTGACAATTTAGTCCCTATTTCACAAATCACAAAATACACAAAATCTCTATTTACCCATGCTTAGTCGAATGTTTATGTAGTCCATACAAATCCATACATTTCATTTATTTCACAATTTAGTCCCTCAAAATATTATTTTCTCAATTAAGTCCAAATTACTCAAATTCATCAAAAATTCAAAGACAAACTATGTAAATCTAACACATATCTTTCATAATTCATCTTCAAACATCAAAAAACTCATGTGTTCATCAATGGCACATTTCAAAATCTTCATCAATTCACAAAATTGAAGCATGGGTTTTGAAGAACACGAAGCAACGATTACAAAAACGTAGAAATTACCAAAAACTGAAACAAAACATACCTTGAATCAAGCTAAATGAGTGCCGAAACCTAGCTTAGTTTTCTTTCTTCTTTTTCTTTGAACATTCGGCTATGTTGATAAAAAGATGGACAAAATGTTTGTTTTGTTTTCATTTAATAACATTATTAATCATTTTACTAAATTGCCATTAATGATAACAAATAAAATTCCTATAATGGATGGCCATTTATGGAATACTCCACTAAGCATGGTCTAATTACATTATAAGTACCTCACCTTTATAAAGACATGACACATAGGTGCTTTTAACATATAGCATGCTGATTTTGCATCTTTCACAATTAAGTCCTTTTATCAAATTAAACATGCAAACGGACAAATTAATTCATGAAACTTTCACACATGCTTTATCATATAATGCAGACACAAAAAATAATATTAAAATATTTTTCTGATTCGAATTTGTGGTCCCGAAACCATTATTCTGACTAGGGTCTAAACCGGACTGTTACAGAGTTTACCACCCGATTAGCCACTTCAGCTGGGTTTTCAAATAGAATTAAGGGTAAACAATACTCGAGGTCTAAAGCTCAGACCACTTCGGTTGCTAGTGTTGGTAACGCTCGACCAAGTAGACTGGAATGTCCACAGTGTGGCAGACGTCATCCCGGTGAGTGTCGAGCACACGAGAGAGTTTGTTTCAAGTGTGGATCTCAAGATCATTTTATTAGAGAATGTCCCGAGATGGGTGAGAAAGAGAAATCTCAGAGTGCAAGATCGGGAAGTACTGCTAGAGGAAGGTTACAGAGAAATTCGGGAAACAGAATGAGTAGTAAGAACGCACCTAGAGAGCAAACTGAAAGATCTGAGGGTAGAGCGCCTGCGAGGACTTATGCTATTCGCGCTCGCGAAGAGGCATCATCCCCTGATGTGATCACGGGTACATTTTCTCTCTAAGATACTCATGTTGTTTCTTTAATTGATCTGGGATCTACCCACTCGTATATTTGCTTGAAATTAGTATCTAGTATGAATATGTCTGTAGAGTCTACAGAATTTGTGATAAAAGTGTCAAATCCCCTAGGAAAATGTGTGTTAGTTGACAAAGTATGCAAAGATTGCCTTTTGATGATTAGAGGTCATTACTTTTCGGCTAATCTCATGTTATTGTTGTTTGATGAATTTGATTTAATTCTGGGTATGGATTGGCTAATTGCTCATGATGTGATAGTAAATTGTGGAAGAAAGTTCATTGAGTTAAAATGTGAAAATGGGGATATTCTCCATGTTGAATCAGATGAACAAGACAAATTGTCTACAGTGATTTCTTTCATGTCTACTCAGAAGTACATAAGAAAGGGATATGAAGCTTACCTTACTTTTGTGATGAATGCTAAAGAGACTGAGTTAAGAATTGAGTTAGTGCCGATAGTATGTGAGTATCCAGATGTATTTCCGGAAGAATTGCTAGGGTTGCCTCCGGTTAGAGAGATTAAATTTGGCATTGAGTTAGTCCCTGGTACCATGCCTATTTCGATTACTCCGTACAGAATGGCTCTAACCGAGTTGAAAGAATTGAAGGCACAGTTACAAGAGTTGACGGATAGAGGCTTTGCAAGACCGAGTTATTCCCCGTGAGGTGCTCCCGTATTACTTGTGAAGAAGAAAGATGGTTCTATCAGGTTATGTATAGATTACCGGCAATTGAATAAGGTGGCCGTAAAGAACAAGTACCCATTGCCAAGGATTGATGATTTGTTTGACCAATTGAAGGTTGCCACGGTATTTTCCAAGATAGACTTGAGGTCTGGATATTACCAGTTGAGAGTCAAAGACTCAGATGTACCGAAAACCGTATTTCGGATAAGGTATGGTCATTATGAATTTTTAGTCATGCCTTTTGGTTTAACCAATGCCCCTGTTGTGTTTATGGACTTAATGAATCACATCTTCAAGCCATATTTGGATAAATTTGTCATTGTTTTTATTGATCACATACTGATTTACTCTCGTGATGAGGACGAGCATGCTGAGCACTTGAGAACGGTCTTACAGATTTTACGAGGTAATCGATTATACGCCAAGTTTAGTAAAAGTGAATTTTGGCTTAAAGAAGTCGGATTTTTGGGGCACATTGTTTCGAGAGATGGAATTAGAGTTGACCCGAGTGAGATTTCAGCAATTGTTGACTGGAAACTGCCAAGGAACGTATCCGAGGTTAGAAGTTTTCTGGGCCTAGCTGGTTATTACAGACGGTTTGTCAAGGGATTTTCTATGATAGCTACTCCGATGACGAGGCTATTGCAAAAAATGTGAAGTTTGAGTGGACAGAAAAGTGCCAACAAAGTTTTGAGAAATTGAAGGCATTGTTGACTGAAGCTCCAGTTTTAGTACAACCCGAACTAGGAAAAGAATTTGTGGTCTATAGTGATGCATCCTTGAATGGATTGGGTTGTGTACTCATGCAAGAGGGCAAGGTGATAGCTTATGCCTCTAGACAGTTAAAGCCGCACGAGAAGAATTACCCGACACATGATTTAGAGTTAGCTGCCATTGTATTTACGTTGAAGATTTTGAGACACTACTTGTATGGTGAGAAATGTCAGGTATTCACCGACGACAAAAGTCTAAAGTACTTGATGACTCAAAAGGAACTGAACCTAAGGCAACGAAGGTGGTTAGAGTTAATAAAAGATTACGAGTTAGTAATCGACTACCACCCGGGAAAGGCGAACGTGGTTGCTGATGCCTTGAGTAGAAAATTTCTGTTTGCATTAAGAGCCATGAATACACGGATGGCTTTGTCAGATGATGGTTCTATTCTAGCTGAGTTGAGAGCTAGACCGATGTTTCTCCAAGAGATTTGTGAAGCTTAGAAAGGCGACAGTGGTTTGCAAGCCAAGAGAATTCAGTGTGAGTCGGGTGTTGAGTCAGACTTTCAGATTAATTTTGATGGATGTTTGATGTTCCATGATAGGGTCTGTGTACCAAGAGATGATGAGCTTATTCAGAAAATTTTACATGAGGCACATACTAGTTGTCTGTCTATTCACCCCGGCAGTACAAAGATGTACAATGACTTGAAGAAATGGTATTGATGGTCGAGTATGAAGAAAGATATTTCTGAGTTCGTATCAAGATGCTTGATTTATCAGCAAGTGAAAGCGGAACACCAAGTACCTTCGGGTCAACTACATCCTATTATGGTTCCCAAGTGGAAATGGGACCGTATTACTATGGATTTTGTGACGGGTCTACCTTTGACACTAAAAAAGAAAGATCTTGTGTGGGTTGTGGTTGATAGACTTACGAAGTCGACTCATTTTATACCGGTGCGCACTGATTATTCACTTGATAAGTTGGTGGATTTGTATGTGTCAGAAATTGTATGACCACATGGAGTACCGTTGTCGATTATATCGGATAGAGATTCGAGATTTACATCACGATTTTGGAAAAAAGTTACAAAAAGCCCTGGGCACAAAATTGAGCTTTAGTACAACTTTCCATCCACAAACTGATGGACAGTCGGAGAGGGTAATACAGGTACTTAAAGACATGCTTTGATGTTGTGTTTTAAAATTTCAAGGTAATTGGGAAAAGTACTTACCCTTAGTGGAATTTGCCTACAATAATAGTTACAAGTCGAGTTTGAAAATGGCACCTTATGAGGTATTATATGGGTGTAAGTGTCGAACGCCCCTGTATTGGACTGAACTCAGAGAGAATAAGATTCACGAGGTCGATTTAGTCAGAGAAACTAAAGAGAAAGTAAGAGTGATCCGTAATTGTCTAAAAGTTGCCTCAGATAGACAAAAGTCCTACACGGATTTGAAACGAAAAGAGATTGAGTTTCAAGTTGGTGATAAAGTATTTTTGAAAGTATCACCATGGAAGAAAGTTCTCAGATTTGGCCGGAAAGGCAAGTTAAGTCCGCGCTTTATTAGACCGTATGAGATTACCGAGAAGATAGGGCTGGTAGCCTATCGTTTGGCTTTGCCATCTGAGTTGGAAAAGATTCATGATGTATTCCACGTGTCTATGTTACGATGTTACCGATCAGACCCTTCGCATGTGATTGTACCGACAGAGATTGAAATTCAACCGGACATGACTTATGGCGAAGAGCCGGTTAAGATTTTGGCACGAGAACTTAAACATTTATGAAATAAAAGTATAACCCTTGTGAAAGTACTATGGCAAAGACATGGGGTAAAAGAGGCTACATGGGAGCCCGAGGAAGCCATGAGAAACCAGTATCCCAACCTTTTTACCGGTAAGATTTTTGGGGACGAAAATCCCTAAGGGAGGAGAATTGTAACAGCCTAATTTAGGGCCTAGTCAGAATAGTGGTTGTGAGACCACAAATCTAAGGTAGAAATATGTGTTTTATGGTTTTTATGAGGTCTAAGACATATTTGCATGATTATGTGAAAATTTCATGAAAAATTTTTATTAATTAGTGATCAATTTATTCATTAGGACTAAGAAGTCAAAATTGTGTTCATCTTCTTTCCCTAAGTGCCGAAATTTTCAAGGAGCCATAGCTAGGGTTTCTTCAACTTTCAAGCTTGATTGTAAGTACCTTATAGCCCCGTTTTTAATATTCTTCGTATTTTTGAGATCCTCATAGCTCGATTTAGCTATTTCTAGCTATATTTTGGGCTAGGGTTCATGTTCAAAAATTTACTCATGTAAGACATGCTTGTATTTTGATGATTAATAGAGGAATATGAAAGTTTGATGTATGATAAACATCTTTTTCTAAGTGATTTTCATGGAAAATTCATAAAAAAGGACTAATTTGTAAAAGTTATGAAATTAGTCATAAAAGTGTGAATTAGTGGAAATTGTGGGCTGCTGTAGTTATGAAAATGGTTCGGCTAGACTTAAAATACAAGGAAATTGAATAAAAATTATTTTACGAGATTGGAGGCAAAAGTGTAAATATGTAAAAGTATAGGGGCAAAATTGTAATTTTTCCAAAGTATGATTCATGGTTCGATTTAGTCAATGTAATCATTAAAAGAGTGAAATTTTCCTTATAGATCAAGAAACACGAAGTCCGGACCGAAACCGAGGCAAGAACAAGGTTGTGGACTAAATCGAACAACTATACATATTTTGGTACCGATGTAAGTTTGTGTGTAATAATTCAACGTTATGTTATTATCTTTTAAAATGTTTGCTATTGCATGAAGAGGTATATTATTTTATGAAATCAATCAATGATGCTTCTATGAGAATAAGATGAAGACATATGATGTTGAAGTCCCGGTTGAACCTTAGGAATAGAAAGGATACCCTTGTCACGACATTAGACTAATAAGGTCCAGTATAAGACCGTATCTGGGATATGGCATCGACACCGAAAGGAAGGTCCCATATAAGACCATGTCTAGGACATGGCATCGGCACTGAAAGGAAGGTCCCGTATAAGACCATGTTTTGGACATGGCATCGGCACCAAAAGGAAGGTCCCGTTTAAGACCATGTCTGGGACATGGCCTCGGCACCAAATAGAGATCTCGTGTAAGACCATGTCTAGAACATGGCATCGACATCAATATGAGATCCCATGTAAGACCATATCTGGGATATGGCATCGGCATCAAGATGCAATCCCCTGTAAGACCATATCTGGGATATGGTATTGGCATCGTGTTACATGTATGACAAGTTTGAGTATCCTTCGATATTCCAAGTGGTTCAACGGGATAAAGAGCTAAGTTTATGTTCAAGATGGTAAAAGTGCTAAAGTAATGTGATGAGTGTTACAGGTACTTATGATTAACTTATGAGAAATGAGTTCAATAAGTGATATGTGATTGGTTAGAGTAAGCTTGAGTAAGTTATGCCAAGTACTTGAGACCCTGCATTATAACTCAATGTAATGTATGGATGTTATCATAAGATTTATGTTACTATTTATTGCATACAAACTTACTAAGCTTTATGCTTACCCCTTCTCTTTTCCATTTCCTTGTAGTATCGCCAAGCTAGGTCGGGGATCGTAGGACGTCGGAGTTTGGCTCACACTATCAAGCTATTCTTTTGGTAAAATAAAGTTTGATTTTTTTGAGTGTGGCATATATAGGTACTTGGTCATTTTGTTATGTCATATTGGTTAGCCATGGTGTTGGCTAATAATGTTACTTGATTCATTTTGTAAATGGCCATTGGAATTGGCCAATACTAATCAAGTTATATCTATTCAATGATGATGAAATTCATGAAGTGCAAGCTCGTGCGGTTGAATGAGTATGGTGTAAAGTTGATGCATGATGAGTTAGTGAATATCAATAATGCATTATTGCTATGTATGTATTGCTTGAAATGGTATAAGTGTTAGTGTTTTTCAGGGTGGCAATTGGCTTGGTAAATAGCCTTATAATTTTCCACACGGGTAGACACATGGGCGTGTGTCTAGGCCGTGTGTGACACACGGCCAGCCCTGAGGGCGTGTTGATAGGCCGTTTGTCCCCTGTATCTAATTTGCGAGAAATTCAGTTTGTCACATGGGCTAGCACACAGGCGTGTGACTAGCCCATGTGATCCTAGAGGTTTGCTGACATCATAAACAGAATACTAAGGTTTTCACACACAGGCCAAGACACGGGCGTGTCATGGCCGTGTGAGGAACACAGGCCATAGACACATACGTGTGCCAGGCCGTGTGGAAACCCCTGTAGGTTCGAAATGACAAATAAAATCCACATGGGCTAGGGACGTGGGCGTGTGTGACTACACGGCCTGCCCACACGGGCGTGTCCCTCTCTACATGGGCGTGTGGCCCTGTCTTAAGCAAAAACTTTCTAAGTGTTCGTAAGTTTCTGGTTCAATCCTGAACCATCCTATATGTATGTTTCGGGACTCGTAGACCCATAATAGGGACGTTGTGAATACGAATGAAAGGTTTTAAGTTTGAGTTAAATTTTATAGCCCAATATTACATGATGAAGTATGTTAAGTCCGGTAATGCCTTGTAGCCTGTTCTGGCGTTGGATACGGGTAAGGGGTGTTACAAATTTAGTCATTTTCTTTATTTAATTTTCCATGGATGACTAAGCATACTTATCTACTAACTCCTCTTAATGGTATATTTTCCATATAAAGACCTCCAATTTTGATTTTTATAGCTATTTGATACTTATAGCTACTAGAACTCAACTTTTGCATTTTATGCAATTTGGTCCTTTCCATCTAAATAGACATGTAACCAATAAAATTTCTTTACGAAATTTTCATAAGATATTTCAATTATAATGCAGATCATAAAATAATATTAAAATAATTTTTCTTTCGGACTTAGATTTGTGGTCCCGAAACCACTACTCCGATTTCGTTGAAAACGAGCTATTACCACTGTTCCCAGGTAGCTTCTTCTATACCGTGTCGTTGCCAGAGAACTTTTACTAAAGCTACCTTTTTATTTCTCAGTTCTTTCGTCTCACGTGCCAAAATTCTAATCGGTTCCTCACTGTAACTCATGTTAGGCTAAACGCAACTTCTTTCGGGGAGATAATATGTGAAGGATCCGACCTATACTGTCGTAACATATACAAATGAAAAACATTGTGAATTCTGTTAAGTTCTAGTGGTAATGCCAATCGGTACACAATAGGTTCGATTCTTTTAGTGATTTCATATGGCCCGATAAATCATGGACTTAGTTTTCATTTACGACCAAACCAAAGAATTTTCTTCCAAGGTGAAACTTTCAGAAATACTTTGTCGCCAACTTGAAATTTTATTTCTTTACGTTTTAAATCCGCATAGGATTTCTGACGATCAGAAGCTGCTTTTAAACTATCTCAGATGACTTTTTCTTCAGTTTCACAAATCAGGTCAACTCCATGTAACTTTTTCTCACTGAAGTCCAATACAATGGAGTTCTACATTTTCGACCATACAGAGCTTCGTATGGTGCCATTTTAATGCTTGATTGATAGCTATTGTTATATGCGAATTCAACTAAAGGAAAATACTTTTCCCAATTGCCTTCAAATTCTAAAACACAACACCGAAGCATCTCTTCTAAAATCTGTATCACGCGTTCGGATTGACCATCAGTCTGAGAATGGAATGCAGTACTGAAATGTAATTGCGTACCTAGAGCTTCTTGTAACTTGTTCCAGAACCGGGATGTAAACTGTGGATCTCTGTCTGAAATAATGGAGACCGGCACTCCATATAGCCTAACAATCTCAGAAACATATAATTTATCCAATCTGTCCAGGGAGAAATCCATACGTACCGGAATAAAATGTGCAGACTTTGTCAAGCGATCAATGATTACCCAAATGGCATATTTCTTTTTCGGAGATAGGGGTAACCCTGATACAAAGTCCATAGTAACTTTTTCCCATTTCCATTTCGATATCGTTACTGGTTGTAACAACCTCGAAGGTACCTGATGTTCAGCTTTAACTTGCTGACATATAAAACATCTAGACACAAAATGAGAAATGTCACGTTTCATTCCCGACCACCAGTACATCTTTTTCAAATAATTATACATTTTATTACTCCCCGGATGAACAGACATAGTACCATTATGAGCTTCATGAAAAATCATCTATACAAGCTCCGAACTCTTCGGTACATAGACTCTGCCTCGAAATAGCAGACAATCATCAGGTCCTATTTGAAATTTCGAATCAGAAGTCGTTTCACATTTTACTCGTTTAGCTTACAACTAATCATCACTTTTCTGAGCTTTACAGATCTGCTGCAGAAACATTTATTTAGCTTTTAACTCAGCCAAGATTGAACCATCATCAGATAATGACAATCGGGTATTCATTGCTCGTAGAGCAAACAAATATTTTTTACTCAGAGTATCAACAACTACATTTGCTTTTCCCCAATGATAATCAATTACCAAATCATAATCCTTCAACAGTTCAAGCCATATGTGTTGTCTCAAATTCAAATCTTTTTGTGACATCGGATACTTTTAAACTTTTATGATCGGTGAATATATTACATTTTTCACCAAACAGATAGTGTCGCTAGATTTTCAGTGCAAATACAATAGCTACTAGTTCTAAATCATGTATCGGGTAATTCTTTTCATGTGGTTTAAGCTATCTAGAAGCATAGGCTATTACTTTACCTTGCTACATCAAAACACAGCCTAAACCATTCAATGACGCATCACTGTATATTACAAATTCCTTACCCATTCAGGCTGAACTAGGACTGGTGTTTTAGTCAATTGGGCTTTCAACTGATCAAACCTTTGCTGACATTTATCAGCCTATTCAAACTTTACATCTTTCTGTAATAACCGTGTCATTGGCGAAGTTATCATCGAAAACCCTTGTACAAATCTTTGATAATAACTGGCTAATCCCATAAAACTTCTGATTTTCGATACATTTTTCGGTGGTTTCCAGTTAACAATTGCTAATATTTTAGTCGGATCCACTCTAATGCCTTCAGCAGACACTATATGTCCTAGAAAACCAACTTCACGAAGCCAGAATTCACATTTACTGAATTTAGCATATAGTTGTCTCTCACGCAGAGTTTGCAAAATAATTCTCAAATGATTAGCATGTTCATTTTCATCTCGGGAATATACCAGAATATCATCAATAAATACCACCACAAATCTATTTAGATACGGTCTAAAAATTCTATTCATCAAGTCCATAAACACTGCAGGTGCATTTGTCAAGCCAAATTGCATCACAAGGAATTCATAATGTCCGTACCTAGTTCTGAAGGCTATTTTCGGCACATCCGAGTCTTTTACTCGTAACTGATAATAACAAGAACGGAGATCAATCTTTGAAAACACTGTAGCACCTTTTAGCTGATCAAACAAATCATCAATACAAGGTAATGGATACTTATTCTTGATTGTAACTTTCTTGAGCTGTCAGTAATCAATACATAATCTCAAGGATCCATCCTTTTTCTTGACAAACAAAACCGGTGCACCCCAAGGTGAAAAACTAGATCGAGCAAAACCTCTATCAGTCAACTCTTGCAACTGTGCTTTTAATTTTTTAATTTTGTCAGAGCCATTCTGTAGGGTGCTATAGATATCGGTGTTGTTCCCGGAATAAGATCTATAAAAAATTCAACCTTTTTTACTGGTGGTAATCCGGGTAGTTCTTTCAAAAATACATTAGGATATTCACATATTACTAGCACTGATTTAATCTTTGATTCAGATACTTTAGTATCCAAAACGTAGGCAAAATAAGCATCATACCATTTTCTGACATATTTCTGTGCTGACATGGCTGATATCACATTACACAACCCATCCAAATTATTAAATTCAATGCAGAGCATTTCACCCTTCTAACATTTCAACATATTATGCTTTTGCTTACAATTTACAATAGCATCATGCAGAGTCAACCAATCCGTACCCATAATTACATCAAATTCATCAAACGACAATAACATCAAATCGGCTAGAAAACAGTAACCCTGTATCATTAACGGACAATTCTTGCAAATTTTATCCACCATCACATGCTGGCCTAGGGGGTTTGATACTTTGACCACAAATTTAGTGGACTAAACAGGTAAATTTTTATTAGACACTAAATTCGTGCAGATGTATGAATGAGTAGAACCAGGATCAATTAAAGCAGTTATATCAGTATCAAGAAGAGAAAAAGTACCAGTAATAATATCGGGTGTAGAGGCATCTTCATGTGCACGAATAGCATAAGTTCTAGCCGGTGCTCGTGCTTCAGATCTGACGGTTAAATCTTTTGTCGTACCCCGACTGCCACTCACATTGCCAGGATTACGAGGTGGTCTACCTCTTGTAGCGGGGTTGCTTGGCCTTGAGGTTTGAATGGTATCTTGCTCATGCTTTTTCGAGCAGTCTCTGATATAGTGGTCAAAGGAACCACATCTAAAACAAGCTCCGCTTTTCATGTGACTCTCCCCAAAATGCATTTTATTACAGTGCTTACATCTAGGTTTGGTGTTTCTAATACTACCCGTACTCGCTACAGATGTAGCCTGGGATCTTGGAATGGAGCGTGATATACCTCTATCTTTCCCAAAATACCCTGTCGAGGTAGTGGAATGGTCATGATATTGATTTTATTTCTTTGAGGAAGACTTATATGACTTTCCAGTAAATATTTTACTTGAATTCTGGGCTTCCATCTCAGCTTGTCTATTTTCTTTACTCAATTCTTCAGCTTTATGTGCTCGGTCAACCAGTACAACAAATTCTTTTAATTCAAGAAACCCAACCAATAACTTTATGTCTTCGTTTAAACCTTCTTCAAACCGTTTACACATGGCGATTTCAGTCAGGATACACTCTCTGGCATATTTACTCAGTCGGACAAATTCACTTTTATATTCAGATACTGTTCTATGCCCCTGTTTGAGCTCCAAAAATTCTTTTCTTTTCTGATCAAGGAATCTCTGACTGATATACTTATTTTTGAATTCAGTTTGGAAAAATTCCCAAGTGACACTTTCTTTCGGTACAACAGAAATCAGTGTATTCCACCACTGGTAAGCTGAGTCTTTTAGCAGAGATACAACACATTTTAGACATTCATTTGGTGAACAAGACAATTCATCCAAAACCCTTATAATTTTTTCTAGCCAAAACTCAGCACTTTTAGGATCATCTTTGGTTGTTGCTCTGAATTCTTCTACTCCATATTTATGAATTTTATCTATAGGAGGCTTACCAGTTCTAACAAGTTCTGTACCTTGAGGCATTTCGGGAACCGGTTGAGAAACAGGATGGGGAGGTTGTTGTACAGCCAGATTTGCTCTTACATATTCTATAAACCACTCATTCATCATTTGGAAGAAGGCTTCTTTAGCCTCTCCTCCCTGGCCCTCAGATACAGACCTTCTACTGCTTGAAGCTACTCTTTGAACTGAAGTTTGAGCATTGCTCTCATCTTCTTCGAATTCAGCTTGGTTTGATGACATTACTATATGAAAAACATATTTAAAATTGTTAAGAGATATCACACTATCACAGGTTATAGAATGGCATGTATATCTAGACTCATATATACCACGTTAGTTTGAGAATCGGCTAAACCGTAGCTCTGATACCAATAAATGTAACACCCTTAATGCATATCCATCGCCGAAATAGGGTTACAGAATATTACCAAAATTTACAGATCAAATACAGATATTTCATAACATTTAACATTAATATCAGAAATCATTCATAATGAATCATATTGTCCCTTAAATTAGCCCTTAATGCCCAAAATATGCAATAGAAACAAGTAGGGACTAAACCGGGTACTCAATTTTTTTTTGCAAAACCTCAAAATTTTATCAAGGTGCAGGGGACACACGCCCGTGTGTTGTTAGGCCGTGTGGCTCACACGTCTAAGTGACACACCTCTGTTTCAGGCCGTGTGGGTAATCAAAATAAAGCACACGGCCGTGTCCCAGCCCGAGTTCGTACCCGTGTAACTCTCTGACTTGGGTCACACGGCCAAGTCACACA
The DNA here is from genome assembly GCA_025698515.1 of Gossypium sturtianum. Lineage (NCBI taxonomy): Eukaryota > Viridiplantae > Streptophyta > Magnoliopsida > Malvales > Malvaceae > Gossypium > Gossypium sturtianum. The sequence continues at coordinate 46,779,874 of CM046943.1, forward strand.
CCCGTGTGCTAGGCCATGTGAACATTATTTAATAGGTCCAGGGGTCACACGGCCAAGCCACACGCCCGTGTGTCGGGCCGTGTGATCAATTCTGAGCATTCTGTTTTGAAATTTTGAAGATGCAGGGGACACACAGCCAAACACACGCCCTTGTGCTAGGTCATGTGTCACACATAGCTAAGACACACGCCCGTGTTTGTAACACCCCTTACCCGTATTCAACGTCAAAACAGGGTGCGATGCATTACCGGACATAAACACAAGCAAACATACATTTCTGAGTCATAAATTTCCATTCAAATTAAAACTTTTCATACATATTCACATCGTCCCTAAAACGAGCCTACGAGACTCAATACATGCTTTGGAAGTGGTTCGGGACTAAACCGTGAAATTTAAAAAAGTTTACAAAACTTAATTTTTTTTTCATGTTACAAGGCTCACATGCCCGTGTGGTCCAAGGGACACGCCTGTATGACCCTTAGACACGCTCGTGCTACAGGACGTGTTCAAAATAGGGTGCTCTATGGCTTGTGCCACACGGCCTAGCACACGAGCGTGTGGCACGGCCGTGTGGTCGATTTAATTTTCATAATTTTTCATAAAATAGGTGCAGACTTCACACGGTCAAGACACACGCCTGTGTCCTAGGCCGTGTAGCACACACAGCCGAGACACACGCCCGTGTCTCTACCCGTGTGCTATATTCTGGGCATTCTGTTTCTAAAAATTAAGGTGCAGGGGAAACACGACCGAAACACATGCCTGTGGGGACACACGGCCTAGACACACGTCCATGTGTCTACCCATATGGACAAAAATAAGGCTATTTACTAAGCCATTTTTCCACCCTTACTTGTACATACATACACAACATCATATGGCACCAATCCAAGCATTTACATACAACCAAATCAGCCACAATCAAGACATCAACACATCATTCACATGCTACCATCTATCATACACAAACATCACATGCTTATAAACTCAAATCATGTAAATCTCCACATCTATGAAAGGCATCATCATATAAATTGCTCATACCAATTGTAGCAAATTTTCAATGGCCTTATACAAAATGAACTTTCAACCAATATAAGCCAACACATTTGGCCAAATCAATTATGACACATAACAAAATGACCAAGTCCCCTATACATGCCATAACTCAAAATGTTGAATTCATTGGTTCCAAAATAATAGTTGATAGTGTGAATGGATCTCCGACGATCTCCAATCCCGAGCTAGCTTGGTGACACTATAAGACAAGGGAAAGAAAAGGGAGTAAGCTATATAGCTTAGTAAGTCCATATTCAAATAATAAACAACATTAACCATAAAATTGCCATATAAGTAACATACGTATATCAACCTAAATGTCATTAAAACCTCATGAACGTAACATACTCAATCACATTCTTACCAATAGTTCATCATATACCGAATTCATTTCCTTTAAGTTTTTTCATACATACCTGTACCAACTCGTAACATAATCACATACTTTCTCATCTTTGACATACCCGTTGAACCACTTGGAATACTATCGAATACACGAAAAACTTTGCACATAAGTGCCACATATGTAGCCAATGCTATCACAATTCTCATAACACATATAAGCTCGCTCTCAAGCAAATCCATGGGCCGGCTCACACTGTAATGCCCCCAAAATTTAAGTCTTTAATTTTTGCATGATATGACACAATTTGCTTGTTTTTCTTAATTGCTAAGTGATTTGGGTGTGTATGGGAGTGTTTGAGAAGCCTGGGTTCAAGTCTTGGCTTTTGCAGAATTTTTAGTTTTGCTCTTAAATGAATCTGGACACTGGCATATAGGCCTTACAAATAATAGTGCTTGTTTTATGACAAAAAGAGCTTGTGGTCTAGTGGCAAGGTGGCGTGTTGTGTAATAGTGAGGTTTTAGGTTCTAGTCCTGGGTTGCGCAATGGAGTATTTATTTTGCTGCTTGAGCTGTGTAGGTAGTGGAGTTGGACTAAAACACAGCTAAGGGGAGTTTGAGTAGAAGTTGAATGGAGTTGTTGGGGGAGTTGAGGAGAAATCAGTTGAGTAATTCAAGGAGGGATAAGGGGAGAGATACGAGGAGAAAATCAAGGAGTTTGATGGAGAGGAAGTGTTTGTGCCGAATTTGGTCTCTAGGCACTCAGATAACCAGTTTTGGGGGTTTTCGGGTTGTTTTCTCTCTGTCTGCTTCGGTTTTAGTCAGCATTCTTTTCACCTTTTTCTTTTGGTGCCAAATTTTGGCTAAGATTTCGAGTACCTCTTGGGTTTGTTCTTTTTCTTTTTCTTCTCTTTCCTTTAATTCCTTTTTCCTGGTTTGGCCAAATAGCTCTTTGGTTCTCTCCTCTGCCGAATCCTCTTTTCTCTTCCCCTCTTCTCTTTGTTGTTTCTTTTCTCTCCTCTACTTTCCCAAACCTTGACCGAATAGTGTTGAGTAGTTTCGTGTTGCATTTTTCTTCTAATTTGCTCTTCCCCCTACCCTTTTTTGGTCAACTGTTTGTCGAATATTGCTTTTCTCTCCCTTTTCATCTCTTCAATTTTGTTTTCGGCTTGACAACTATTCTCTGACGGTTCAAATTCCTTGATAAGTGAAAGAGTTTCAGGTGAGATTAAAGTTGTCGAAACCTTCCTCTCATCACTCAATCAAAGGTAAGTATGTAGGCTAGCATTCTAAAGTGTAGGCTGAATGCTTTCTGCGATTCTATAAGTTATCATGTGTGGATTTAAACCACATGAATAAACAATCTTGTTTAATAAAATCCATTTGTAATGCAGATATCTATCAAATAGATTGTAGTCAACCTTCGTCAGTGGTATAAGTGGGCTAAACCACATTTTCCAATCGAGGCAAGTGTTAATTTTAGTTTTAGTTAAGGGTGTAAAAGAAGGGGATTAACCTTATTGTTCAGCGACTAATGGAAAGCTGTGTATGAATGTAGGTTTTGGTGCTCGTGGATCTTGGTGCGTTTTCACAAGCAGGTGTGTAAACACCCCACTGTAACTGTAGAACGGCAAAAGCCGAAAAGCTGAAAATACGGCGTTTGAGACCACACGAGCGTGCGATCGCTCATGTGGTAAGCCAAACCCACGAATTATGGGCGATAGACTGTAGAGGCCCCCATGAGCATTTTCATGGGCTTAGGCCGTAATGGGCCACGTTGGGCCGAAAGGGGCCATGTGGGCCCAATGGGCTCGTGGGCCCCACACGGATGAAATCCTTGATTTGTGGCAAATACTAGACTGGGCTATGTAGGTCTCATAGCCGTGGCAAAATCTGGGCTGAGCGGGCTGCACGAGCGTGTGGGCCCACTTGGGCCAAGTAATGGGCCTTGGGCCATTTACACTGTTATGACCATTTAGGTTACCAGAGTCACTCGAGGCAACTGCGGACCTTCAGAGAGGTCGATATCTGCACCGAGACCCCAAAGTAGGTAAAATGACCAAAATTCCCCTAAAGGGTGAAATGACTACTTTTACCCCTAATAGATGGAAATGACCGTTATACCCCTAAAGGTAGGTTGACTGATGTGTTCATGATTTGTAGATGACTGTTACTGAGTATGACATTCTGCATATACGTATGATTTATGACATGACATACTGCATGGGGTTGGGATACTGTTATGGAGGAAGTATACTGTACTGGTGGCTTTGCCACATATACTATTACTGGTAGCTTTGCTGCGATACTATTACTGGCAGCTTTGCTGCGATATTGGTGTGTTGGCTGGGTGGGTCGATTTTATCCCCACATGGTGTGTTGGTGGTACGGAGTGGTGTGTTGGCTGGATTGGGGGATGGGTTGCATTATTGCTCTATACTAATATGGTATTGGGCTAAAGCCCACATTGTTACTGTATTGGGCTAAGACCCACACCGCATCTTTATTCTTGAATAGGGCTCGTGCCCCATCATATTCGCATGTCATGTAATTGACCGGGCCGATAGGGGATTACACACTGAGTTTTCGTAAACTCACCCTTTCCTTTTAACTGTGCAGGTAATCCTCATCCATAGACGATTTGGTGCTAAGTGGGACTCGGAGGTGGCCACACAACTACAGCTGTTCTACACTTGCTTTCGTTTAAATTTAAAGTTTGTGTTGGGTTTTGTTTATGTAATAAGGTCATTTATGTTTGGTTAAACTTTTAATTGGGATCTTGCTTACTTATTTTAAACTGCTAGTTTAGGAGAAGACAAATTTTCAAAATAATCACTGTTTTCAAAGACACGAAATTTAAATGGTAGAGTTTTCAAAAGCTTCCGTGATTTTAAATCAACCTATTATAACAATAGCAGATAATAAGGAAAACGTTTTGACTAGATGATTTGTTAAATAATAATAAAGGGGTTTTAAACTTAGAAACGAGTTTTTACCAACAAGTCTAATTTTCGAAAGACACTTCAATGTGACACGCCAGATTCATCCGTAACGTCTAGGCTGGGTTTGGGGTGTTACACACACAAGCTGTCAGTCAAGACGTAGCTACGCAGATCTTTGCTCACACAAGTCGTCGTGTATACGCAACATATGCGGTATACCCACCACCGGTAGGACGTCACAGACCAAAGACCGGACATAAATCACATAATCAGATGATCACATGGGTTCCTAGTGACATGTCACTTGTATCCTAATCTATTCCTAAGGTTCAACCGGGATTTATCTCTTGCCGGAAAATTGTCGAATATGCTCATAGAATCAATCATAAATTTCATGCAATATCAAAACATTAAAATACAAATATAACATTTCATTATTTACATACGAACTTACCTCGGTACAAAAATAGTGAAAATGGACCTAATCGTCAAACACTTTGTTTTCCCCCCGATCTAGGTCCGAACTTCGTTTTTATTTATTTATAATAGAAAATTCAGCTCATTTAATACTCACATTATTCAATTCAGCCCAAAAATCACATTAGGGCAAAATTGCATTTTTGCCCCTAACTTTTCAACTTTTTACATTTTAGTCCCTAGGCTCGTAAAATGAAATATGTTCAATTTCTTTAATACACAAGCCTAGTCGAACTATTTTTATGCTCATACCAGCCCACATTCTTCATTAAATCACAATTTTACTACTCATTTTATAACTTTTACAAATAGGTCCTTTTAAGCATTTCCATCAAAAATCACTTAGTAAAAGTTGTTTATCCAACATCAAACTTGTATCATCTACCATTAAACATCAAAATACACAATTATCAAACCTGGGTAAAATTTTAGACTTTGATTTTCTTTCAAATTAGTCCTTGAAATAGCTAGATTAGGTTACAAGGATCTCAAAAACATAAAAATCATTAAAAATGGGGCTTGAACGGGCTTACAATCGAGCTTGGAAACTTGACAAACCCTAGCTATGGTTACTCTTGCAATATTCAGCCATGGGGATGAAATTTGGAGAAGAAGGACACTTTTATTTTACTTATTTTGGCTTTATTTACCAAATGACTAAAATGCCCCTAACTTAAAACATAAAAATTCTCTTACTCCATGTCCAATTTTGTCCATACCAAAGCATAATGGTCTAATTACCATCTAAGGACCTCTAATTTAAAATCTCATAGAAATTGGACACCTATAACATATAGAACTTAAATTTTGCACTTCTTGCAATTTAGTCCCTTGAACTAAATTGAGTGCCCAAACGTCAAAAATTTTGAACGAAATTTTCACGAAATCATTTCATAAAACTGTGGACCATAAAAATATAATAAGAACAAATTTTACTAAGTCAGATTTGTGGTCCCAAAACCACTGTTCTGACTAGACCCAAAATCGAGTAGGGATTTTCGTCCCCGAAAATTTTACCAGAAAATAGGTTTGGGTACTGTTTTCGCATTGCTTCCTCAGGTTCCCACGTAGCCTCTTCGACTCCATGTCGTTGCCACAAAACTTTAACAAGGGCTATGTTTTTATTTCTCAACTGTTCTTCACCATATGTCATATCAGGTCGAATCTCAATCTCTATCGGAGAAATCACATGTAAAGGGTTTGATCAATAACGTCGCAACATCGACACATGAAATACATTGTGAATCCTTTCCAACTCTGTCGGCAAAGCTAATCGATATGCCACTGGCCCTATTCTCTCAATAACCTCATACGGCCCAATGAAACACGGACTCAACTTGCCTTTGCGACCAAATCTCAGAATTTTCTTCCACGGGGATACTTTTAGAAATACTTTATCACCAACTTGAAATTCAATCTCTTTTCTCTTCAAATCCACATACGACTTTTGTCGATCTGAAGCTGCCTTCAAACAGTCACAAATTACTTTCACTTTCTCTTCGGTCTCTCTAACCAAATCGACCCCATGTATCTGTTTCTCACTACGCTCGGTCCAATACAGCAGAGTTCGACACTTGCGGCCATGCAATGCCTCATACGGTGCCATCTTTATACTCGACTGAAAACTGTTGTTATAAGCAAATTCGACTAAAGGTAGATATTTTTCCCAACTACCTTCGAACTCCAAAACACAACAGCGAAGCATATCTTCGAGAACCTGAATCGTTCTCTCAGATTGGCCGTCGGTTTGCGGATGAAATACGGTACTAAAGTTTAACTCTGTACCCAAAGCTTCTTGCAACTTCTTTCAGAATTGTGAAGTAAACCTCGGATCTCTATCCGAAATAATAGAAATAGGTACTCCGTGCAATCTCACAATTTCAGCAATGAACAATTCAGCTAGCTTATCAAGTGAGTAATCGGTACGTACCGGTATAAAATGAGCCGATTTCGTCAACCTATCGACAACGACCCAAACGACATCTTTATTTTCGGAGTCAAAGGGAATGCCGTTACGAAATCCATCATAATTTTGTCTCATTTCCACTTGGGTACCATCACTGGTTGAAGTAAGCCCAAAGGAACTTGGTGTTCTGCCTTTACTTGTTGACAAACTAAACATCTCGAAACAAACTTCGAAATATCCAGTTTCATACCTGACCACCAAATGATTTCTTCAAATCATTATACATTTTCGTACTACCTAGATAAACTGATAAGCAACCACTGTGTGCCTCGTGTAAAATCTTCTAAATAAGTTCATCATTTTTCGGTAGACATATTCTATCTCGGAACATCAAACAATTATCCGAACCAATCTGAAAGTCTGAATCATTACCAGATTCACACTGAGCTCTTTTAGCTTGCAATTCACTATCACTTTTCTGAGCTTCACAAATCTGCTGAAGAAATATTGGTCTAGCTCTCAACTCGGCCAAAATTGAACCATCATTAGACAAAGTCAATCTCGTACTCATAGCTCTCAAAGCAAATAAGTACTTTCTTCTCAAAGCATCTGCGACTACATTCACCTTTTCGGGATGGTAGTTAATCACTAGCTCATAATCTTTTAGTAGCTCGAGCCATCTCCATTGCTGCAAATTCCGATCTTTCTGAGTCATCAAATACTTTAAACTTTTATGATCTGAAAATACATGACATTTCTCACCATACAAGTGATGCCTCCAAATCTTCAAAGCAAACACCTGGCTCAGGTTGCACTAAAACTGGCGCCTCGATCAATAATGCTTTCAACTTCTCAAAACTTTGCTGACATTTTTCGGACCATTCAAACTTAACATCTTTTTGCAACAGCTTAGTCATAGGAGTAGCAATCATCGAAAATCCTTTGACAAAACGTCGGTAATAACTAGCTAAGCCTAAAAAGCTTCTGACCTCTGATAATTCTTCGTCGGTTTCCAATCAACAATTGCCGATATCTTACTCGGATCAACCTGAATACTATCTCCAGAGACAATATGTCCCAAAAATCTGACTTCTTGGAGCCAAAACTCACTTTTACTGAATTTAGCAAATAATTTATTATCTCTTAAAGTCTACAATACAGTTCATGCTCAGACTCATCTCTAGAATAAATCAGGATGTCATCGATGAACACAACCACAAACTTATCTAAATACGGTCGAAAAATTCGATTCATTAAGTCCATAAAAATAGCAGGAGCATTAGTTAGTCCGAAAGGCATGACAAGAAATTCATAGTGCCCGTACCTTGTTCTGAAAGCGGTTTTCGGCACGTTTGACCTCAAATCAATCTTCGAAAACATTGTTGCCCCTTTCAACTGATCAAACAAGTCATCAATTCTTGGCAAAGGATACTTGATCTTTATAGTCACCTTGTTAAGCTGTCGGTAATCGATACAAAGTCTCATGGATCCATCTTTCTTCTTGACAAATAATACCGGTGCACCCCATGGTGAAAAACTCAGTCTCGCAAATCCCTTATCCGTCAATTCTTGTAACTGAGACTTCAATTCCTTTAACTCAATTTGAGCCATTCTATATGGGGCTATCGATATCGGTGAAGTCCCTGGTACTAAATCAATACCAAAATCAACTTCTTTAATCAGTGGCAACCCAGGCAACTCTTCTGGAAAAACATCCGGGTATTCACTAACTACCGGCACTGGTTCAATTTTCAATTCAGACACTTTTGTATTCAACACATAAGCAAGATAAGCTTCACAACCCTTTCTCACATATCTCTGGGCAAACATCAAAGAAATCACAATAGGTAACTCACCCGACTCATCTTAATCAATCCGAAGAATTTCACCATTTTCACATTTCAATTTAATAATTTTCCGTCTACAATTCACTACCGCATCATGCAGTTTCAACCAATCTATACCAAAAATAGCATCAAACTCATCAAATGGCAACAACATTAAATCAACCGGAAAATAGTGACCTCGAATCATCAAAGGACAATTTTTGCAAACTCTATCAACTAATACATGTTTGCCTAAAGGGTTTGACAATTTAATCACAAATTCAGTAAACTCAACAAGAAAGCTCTTACTAGCTATCAATTTCGTGCAAACATAAGAATGAGTCATCCAGGATCAATCAATGCAACTACATTAGTATTATAGAGAGAAAAAGTACCAGTCATAACATCGAGAGATTCTTCGCGAGCACGGATAGCATAGGCTCTAGCAGGTGCCCTGGCCTCGAATCTTACAGCTGTATCTTTGGTCACACCTTTACTACTAGCTCCATTTCCTGTGTTCCTTGGTGGTCTCCCTCTAGAGGCGATGTTGCCCGACCTTGCAGTTTGAAATTTATCCTTTTCAACCATCTCTGGGCAATCTTTAATAAAGTGGTCGTGAGAGCCACACTTAAAACAAGACTGATCATACATTCTACATTCGTCGGGGTGTCGTCTGCCACAGTGCAGACATTTAGGCCTACCAGACTTAGCGTTACCATCGCTCGCTACTGATGTAGTTTGGGCTTTAGAATCCGACTATTGCTTCCCACGATCTCTGTTGGGATACCCAGCTGAAGCACTCGATCGAGCATACAGATCTCTCGATTTCTTAGACTGAGATTGAAATGACTTACTCATCGGCCTTTTTCTAGCATCTCTAGCCTCAGACTCAACTTTTCTCTTCTCCTTGCTTATTTCTTCAGCTTTACAAGCTCGGTCGAATAACACCACAAATTCTTTCAGCTCAAGAACTCCAACTAACAATCGGATGTCCTAATTCAACCCATCTTCGAACCTTTTTCACATGATAGCCTCGGTGGAAACACACTCATGAGCATACTTACCGAGCCTGGCAAACTCTTGTTCATACTCGGTTATAGACATTCGGCCCTATTTCAGCTCTAAAAATTCTTTACGTTTCTGATCAATGAACCGTTGGCTGATATACTTCTTCCTAAATTCATCTTGGAAGAATTCCCAATTAACCCTCTCTCTCGGTACTACTGACACAAGGGTTTCCACCACCGGTATGCTGAGTCTTTTAGAAGTGATACGAGACATTTCATACATTCATCCGGTGTGCAAGACAGTTCATCGAATACCCTGATAGAATTCACAAGCCAAAATTCTGCCCTCTTGGGATCATCGTCAACATTTGCTCTAAAATCTTCAGCCCCATGCTTTCGAATCTTATCAACCGGAGGCTTATTTACTCTTACGAATTTCATACCTTCTGGAGCTACGGAAACCGGCTAAGAAATAGGTGGGGTGGAGGGGATTGAGCATTCAGATTTGTTCGAACAAACTCCGTATACCACTCGTTCATCATGTGGAGGAAGGCTTCTCTAGCCCCTTCTCCTTCTCCCTGACTAACCGTGGGAGGTCTACTTTCAGACGGTGCTGCCCCTTTAGCGGGAGCTGGTGTAACACCCCTTACCCGATTCCGTCGGCGGAATAGGGTACGAGGCATTACCGGACATTATCCACACAATTGTACAAAATTTAATATGTAAAATCCGTATAAACTTAAGATTTTTCCATACATAATCATCACATTCTCATTCGACCAATTCAAGCATTAACATAAACATATAACTTGATTAATATTGAACATTATCAATACCCACAAGCAAAATAAACCATCAATTTTTTTTTAAAGGCCAGTATTTTAGCCCAATTCATTACTACAAGTAACAAAACAATTAAGCCTTCTATACATGCCATAATTCCCAAAATATTGTTTTCAGAATACCAAAAGAAGGCTGATAGTGTGGATGGATCTTCGACGATCACCGAATCCCGAGCTAGCTTGATGACACTATAGGACAAGGAAAAGAAAAGAGAGTTAGCATATAGCTTAGTAAGTAAGTATGTAAATAATAAATAATGGATTTAACATGTTTACAAAATAACACAATCATATCTACATTCAAAGTCACTATTTATTCAAGTTCGGAGCAAGCTGTCTATTCAAGCCGTAGTCACTAAATTATTTTTATCTGGAGCTAAAAAACTCCAAATTAAGATCTGTAAACCTTCCCTGAAACTAGACTCACATATCTTGTTACCATAAAATTTTCATAATTTTTGGTTTAGCAAATTAGTACAGTTTATTATTCAAAGTCTCCCCTATTCTGCTGTCCAACAATTCCAAACATTCTTCGCTAAAATTTAATTATCTTTTTGTACGGAATTCAAATGATGTTATAGTTTATTTATTATAAAAATATACTCATTAAATAATCTAACCATATAAATTATGTCCCTAAATTATTTTTGTAAAATTTTCAATGATTTTTCCAAGTCAGAACAGGGGATCTCGAAATCACTCTGAATCAGTCTCACAAAAATCTAAATGTCTGCAAATACAGAATTTATTTGATTTCTATGTTTCTTTAATATGAAAATAGACTCAATAAGCTTTAATTTCATATCTCACTAAACTACTATTTCCATTTCTGCCATTTTTGGTGATTTTTCAAAGTTACTCTACTGCTGCTGTCCAAAACTGTTTTATTTTTAAGTTTACTTTTTCATAATTTCACTTACTCCATTTCCTCTTACCAAAAGTTCGCTCAAATATCGAGCATATTTTTCATAAATTTTCACACTTATACCTGCACTTATCCATCACTTAGTCATATTTAATTACACTTAGTCGTTACATAGTCACATGTATTTTCACTTAGTCAATTTCCGTTGAACTCATCGTAATAATAATAATATACACGGTGGCTCGCACATAGTACCACCCTTGTAGCCGGGCTATCTCGGTGCACATAGTAGCCTGCACTTAGTACTACACTTGTGACCAAAACCATCACTTACACATAGTGGCTCGCACTTAGTACCACACATGTGATCGAAACTATCGGCACGCATAGTAGATCGCACTTAGTACTACACATGCGACCTATCCGTCCTGGTACACGTAGTAGCCTGCACTTAGTACTACACACGTGACCTAAAACCATATTGTAGCTCTCTTGTACACATAGTGGCCTACACTTAGTACCACACATGTGACCTAGCTACCTCATTCGTATATTTTCTATTCTGAAGGTTCAACCAGGAATTCTCACTTTTCAACATTTTTCCAATTCATCCATAATCAATCACAATTCATAATTTGCATCAAGTAATTACTCCATATTCAACTATATCTCATATAATATAACCAAAATATTAAAACGTAAATAAAAATAGTGTATTATTTACATACAAGCTTACCTCGGTACAAAATATGGCAAATTTACAATTTAGTCCACAACATTTTCTTTTCCCTGATCAAGGTCAATTCCTCATCTTTGTTGATCTATGACAACACATTTAACTCATTTAATACTCATATTATTCAATTTAGTCCAACAATCACACTATGACAAAATTACAATTTTGCCCCTAAAATTTCACATATTTACAATTTTGCCCCAATACTCGAAAATTAAACCTCAGCCCCTATTCTTATGTTTTATAACATGCTGATCATGTTTACCTTCTATGGCAACATCAAATTCTCACTCTAACATGTACTTATGAACATTAGGTATTTTTACCGATTATGTCGTTTTACTCGTTTTCACGTAAAATCGCTTAGCAAAAGTTGTTTAACATAATTTCAGCCTTCATATTCTATCATAAAACATCAAAATAAACACATTTAACCTATGGGTATTTTTCCAAATATGAACCCTAAGTTAAATTATTGCTAGAATAAGCTAAACCAAGTTACCGGGATTCCAAAAACGTAAAGAACATGAAAAACGGGGCTTGAATTGACTTACTATGGAGCTTGGAAGCTTGGAAACCCTAGCTATGGAGTCCCCCCTTGAATTTTAGGCCTAAGGAAGAAGATGAGCATATTTTTCCATCTTTTTCCCTTTTAATTTCTTTTTATTACCAAATGACTAAATTACCCTTCATTAAAAACTTTGGTTCTTTCTACCTATATTTGTCCATTTTTGTCCATGAAAGCCTAATGGTATAATTACCATTTAAGGACCTCTACTTCAATTATGCTCTTCAATTAAATCCTTTAGTATCTAGAACTCTCATTTATCAACTTTTACAATTTAACCCTAATAAGCAAATTAGACATGAATTTCATAAAATTTTCTATCAATACTCTAACACATGCATCCAATCAATTAGTAAATCATAAAAATTAATCAAAATAAACTTTTCTATCTCGGATTCATGGTTTCACAACCATTGTTCCGTTTAGGCCCTATTTCGGGATGTTACATTTCTCCCTCCTTTAGAAATTTCGTCCCCAAAAATCTTACCTGTGAAGAGGTTTGGGTACTGTTTTCGCATAGCCTCTTCGGGCTCCCATGTAGCCTTGTCTACCCCATGTCTATTCCATAATACTTTCACAAGTGTGATATTTTTGTTCCTTAGTTTCTTGACCTCTCAAGCTAAAATCTTAACTGGTTCCTCTTCGTAAGTCATATCTGGCTAAATCTCAACCTCCGTCTGAGGAATCACATGTGACGGATAAGAACGGTAACGACATAACATGGATACATGGAACACATTATGAATCTTCTGTAACTCAGTTGGCAAAGCTAACCGATATGCTAATGGCCCAACTCTCTCTGTAACCTCAAATAGAGCAATAAATCGTGGACTTAGTTTGCCTTTCTTGCCAAATCTGAGAACTTTCTTCCACGGGGATACTTTTAAAAACACTTTGTCACCAACTTGATACTCAATCTCTTTTCTCTTCAAATCTGCATATGACTTCTGTCTATCTGAAGCTGCTTTCAAGTAATCTCTGATGACTTTTACTTTCTCTTCTGTTTCTTTAAATAAATCGACCCCATGAATGTGATTTTCCTTAAGCTCTGTCCAATATAAAGGTGTACGACATTTGCGTCCATACAAAGCCTCATAAGGTGCCATCTTCAAACTCGATCGATAACTATTATTGTAGGCAAACTCTACTAATGGTAAATACTTTTCCCAATTGCCTTGAAATTCTAATACACAACATCTAAGCATATCCTCAAGCACCCGAATTACTCTCTCTCGATCACCATCGGTCCGAGGATGAAAAGTCAGACTAAAACTCAACTTTGTGCCCAAAGCTTCCTGTAACTTCTTCCAAAACCGTGAAGTAAATCTCGGATCTTTGTCTGAAGTGATCGATAATGGTACCCCATGTAATCTGACTATCTCTGAGATATATAATTCGGCCAACTTATATAGTGAATAATCCATACGAACTGGGATAAAATGAGCCGACTTCGTTAGCTTATCAATTACAACCCATACTGCATCTTTCTTTCTCGGTGTCAACGGTAGTCCTATCACAAAATCCATAGTAACTCGGTCCCATTTCCACTCAGGGACTAACACAGGCTACAATAAACCTGAAGGTACCTGATGTTTGGCCTTTACTTGCTGACAGATCAAGCATCTAGAAACAAACTCCGAAATATCTATTTTCATTCCTACCCACCAATACATTTTCTTCAAATCATTATACATCTTTGTACTACCTGGGTGAATAGAAAAAGAACTACTATGTTCTTCCTGTAGGATCTTATGAATAAGCTCGTCATTCTTCGGTACACATACTCTATCTTTGAACAACAAACAACCATCAGAACCGATCTAAAAATCAGACTCTACACCTGACTCGCACTGAGCTCTTTTAGCTTGCAACTCACTGTCATCTTTCTGAGCTTCACGAATTTCTTCAAGAAACATCGGTTTAGCTCTCAACTCAGCTATAATGAAATCGTCATCTGATAAAGCCAAGTTAGTATTCAAAGCTCTCAATGCAAATAAAAATTTTCTACTCAAGGCATCGGCAACAACATTTGCTTTACGCGGATGGTAATCGATCACTAACTCATAATCTTTAATCAACTCTAACCATCTTCTTTGCCTCAGGTTCAAGTCTTTCTGAGTCATCAAGTATTTCAAGCTTTTATGATCAGTGAATATTCGGCACTTCTCGCCATACAAGTGATGTCCCCAAATTTTTAGAGCAAATACAATAGCAGCTAGCTCTAAATCATGCGTCGGGTAATTTTTCTCATGTGGTTTTAGCTGTCTAGAGGCATAAGCAATTACTTTGCCTTCCTGCATAAGTACACAACTCAATCCATTCAAGGATGCATCATCAGAAATCACAAACTCTTTACACAGGTTCCGGTTGTACTAGGACAGAGCTTGATCAACAATGCCTTTAACTTGTCAAAACTTTGTCGACACTTCTCACCCATTCAAATTTGACATCTTTCTGTAGCAATCTCGTCAATGGAGTAGCTATCATGGAAAATCCCTCTACAAATCGTCTGTAATAACCAGCTAATCCCAAAAAAACTTCTAACCTTAGATACATTCCTGGGAGGCTTCCACTCAACAATGGCTGAGATCTTGCTCGGGTCAACTCTAATGCCTTCACCTGAGACAATGTGTCCAAGAAATCTGACTTCTCGGAGCCAGAACTCACTTTTTCTAAACTTGGCATACAATTGATTATCTCTCAAAGTTTGTAAGACAGTTCTCAAATGCTCTGCATGCTCAGCCTCATCATGAGAATTGTAACGGCCCGATTTAGGGGCTAGTCAGAACAGTGGTCTCGGGACCACTAATTTGAAGTTGAATAAAAATATTTTGATATTATTTTATGTGTTATAAAATGTTTATAAAGAGGCGTGAGAATTTTGGTGCTTTAATTTTAGCGATTGAGGGCTTAATTGCGAAAAAGGACTAAATCGCATAAAGTGCGAAAGTTCTATTTTATTTGCTAGAAGTGCCAAATAGCTATAGAATGTGAACTGGAGGTCTTTAAAGTGAAATTATGCCTTCCTATAAGTGATGGACGATCAAAGGGACAAGCAATGAAAAATTTGACAAGGGTTGGTGACATTAGTTGACTAAATGAATAAAATAAGATGAAATAAGTAAAAGCTATCATCTTTTCATTTTCTTTTCTTCTCCAACCGAAAATATAAGTAAAGGGAGGGTTTTGAAAGCTTGAAAATTTCAACAGCTCATCTGCTCTTCAAGTAAGTGATTTTGATGACTTTCCTTGATAAAAATTGTAGTTTTGGGGTCCCAAAGCTTAAGCTTTCTAAAGAGGGGACTAGTTTGCAATATGGTGGAAAGTCTAGGGACTTACCATGATAGAGTTTATGTTATTTGATGAGTTTTATGGAAGAAAATGAATGATAGGATGATGAGAAACAACTTTTGTGAAAGGTGTTGTCATGAAAACACCTAATTGGGGCTAAAATGCAAAAGTTGTAATTTGTTCATTAAGGCTTGAAATAGATGGAATTGTGGATAGTTGTAAGAGGATTAAATGTTCATCTAGGCTTGTTTAACAAGAAAATGTGATGAAAATTTATTTATGAGCCTAGGGGCAAAATCGTAATTTTGCCAAAGTGTAGGGGCAAAATAGTCATTTTTGCCTAGAGTGTCGATTATAACATATTATGATTTATAAGTGATTAAATCGGTAAATTTTGTTGTTCTAGATTAAAGAAATCGAGTTTCAGACCTAGAATGGGTGAAAAGAGAAAGGTGGGCAAAAGTCCCTTTTCGGCCCTTTCGGCATCGAGGTAAGTTCATGCGCAAATGTTGTAATTACGTATGAGTTATTTTAATATTCCAATGTTGTATGGAATGTATAATTATGCAATGAATGTATTAAATACTTGTCGATGGGTTGTTAAGAGAATTGAACCTAAGAATGGTAAGAAACGTAAATAGTATGAAATGATGATAGTTAAGGTTCCGTGTAAGACCATATTGAAATATGGCTTCAGTGAGAGATATTAGATAAGACCATGTCAAAGACATGGCAACGATGTGATATTTCGTATAAGGCCTTGTCGGGGACATGGCATCGATATGATAATTCATGTATGATCCTATCAGGGGTATGATGTCAATGTGACAATATGTGTATGTGACCTAATAGTATTATTTAACAGTTGAGATGAATTCAGTGCATGATGAACTTTTAGTGGGATGAGTGTAATCAATACACCTTAGTGTATGAGAGAGATTTGTTAATGTATTGTGTGAACACGAATGAGAATCGTAGAAAGTTAAGTAAGAATGATAGTGAGTGAGGATGTTTACAGATGAATGTTTGAATTAGAGAAAATGTATGTGAATAAGTATTTGTGAATATAATACTATCGGTGGGCTGTGTAATGCATTACTACGATATATTATTAATTGATGGGTCGTAAAGCGATACCATCAACTATATTACTATCGGTGGGCTGTGTGCGTCACCACCTGATATATTATTAATTGATGGGCTGTATGCGATACCATCAACTATATTATTATCGATGGGTTGTGTGCGTTACCACCTGATAAATTAGTAATCGATGGGTTGTGTGCGATACCATCGCTTATAAATGATTGGTGAGCTAAGTGCGAAATCACCATAGGTATAAATGATTGGTGGGCTGTGTGCGATACCACCCTATAAGAGATTCAATGGTGGGCTAGGTGCGTAACCACCGAGAGATTAGTAGTATGAGTGGCTTATTGAGAATGCGTGATGTGTTGATTTATATGATCTTGTGATGATCAGTGCAGGAATGTATGCTAATTAGACGAGCATTTGGTTTATGGTATGGTAAGAATATGGTAAGAGATAGAATGAGTAAACTTTAAGGATGATTGAGTAAGTAACCATGAGTTCATGAGAAAAGCTCTTCATAATAAATTGCAGTCATGTATATTCAATGAATATCAGTGTTTATCAGTTGTGTGTAGATGAACTTACTAAGCAATTTTGCTTACTCCTTTTATTTCTCTCATCTCTTATAGGTAAATTTAGCTAGCTCGGATTGGAGATCACCGGAGATGTTTTCACACTATCGAGCAGACACTTGGTATGATGTATCAAGTCTCTATAAGTTATGGCATGTATAGGGCTAGTGCTTAAGGTTGATTGAGTCATTGTTGATGTAGCCAAATTATGTTGACCTAAGAGAACTTATGTTGTTTGTGTATAGCCATAGATGATGGCCTAAGTTGTTTGTAATTATATGGGAATTAGTTCACCCTAGTGTATGGGATAAAGACCTTATTCTTTTATAATCAAATGTCTTTAATTCAAGAGTAATGTTGATACTATGTGTAGTTATGTTATAAGGTATGTATGTATGCAAATGTGGGTGGAAAAAAGGGCTTGGTAGATAGCCTCTAAGTGCTTGCACGATTAGACACACGGGCGTGTGTCTAGTCCATGTGTCTCATGCACCTTAGTGTATTAAGTCAGAATAGACCACGGGCTAGTCACACGGCCACTTGTTCAGGCCGTGTGATACACACAGTTGGCACACGGGCGTGTGCCAAGGCCATGTGAAGTCTGCACTTGACACTTAGAAATTTAATTGTCACACAGGCCAGGGCCACGGACGTGTCCAGGCCGTGTGGATTTAGTCAGTGTCGACCACGGGTGGAAGGCACGGGCATGTCTTAATGGCACACGGGCGTGTCCCTATACCAACACGGGCGTGTGGCCCCTGTTTTAAAGAAAAGTTTCTTTTAACTTGTAAAAGTTTCCGAACGCAAGTTTAAGGCCTCGTAAGCCCACAATATGAATGATTTGACTAAGAAAGAGAAGTTTTTAATTTGAAACAAAATTTTATAGCCCGTAAGTTCATGTTTAAGGAAGTTTAAGCATAGTAATGTCTCGTATCCGGTTTTAGCCTTGGAATCGGGTATGGGGTGTTACAAATCAAGATATCATCAATGAACACGACTACAAACTTATCCAAGTAAGGTCTGAAAATTCGGTTCATTAAGTCCATGAAAATGGCAGGAGCATTAGTCAAGCCAAATGGAATCACAAGGAACTCATAATGACCATACCTAGTCCGAAAAGCAGTCTTCGAAACATCTGACTCTTTAACTCGTAACCGGTAGTATCCGGATCTCAAATCTATCTTAGAGAACACAGTGGATCCCTTCAATTGATCAAATAAATCATCAATTCTAGGCAGTTGATACTTGTTCTTAATTGTTACCTTGTTAATTTACCGATAATCTATGCACAATCTCATCGAACCGTCTTTCTTTTTCACAAATAGAACTGGTGCACCCCAGGGTGAATAACTAGGTCTTGCAAAGCCTTTATTAGTTAATTCCTGCAGCTGAGCTTTCAATTCTTTCAATTCCAATGGGGCCATTCTATATGGAGCAATAGAAATGGGTGTGGTACCTGGAATCAACTCAATACCAAACTCCACTTCTCTAACAGGAGGCAAACCTGGTAATTCTTCCGGAAACACATCTGGATACTCGCATACCACTGGCACTGACTCAATTTTCAGCTCTGGATCTTTAGTGTTTAACACAAAAGCAAGATAAGCTTCATACCCCTTTCTCAAACATTTTTGAGCAGACATAATAGAAATCATAGCAATTGAACTATCTGACTCATCTGAGTTAACCCGAAGAATTTCACTAGTTTCACATTTTAGCTCGATGAATTTCTTCCCACAATTCACTATCACATTATGTGCAGTTAGCCAATCCATACCAAGGATCACATCAAACTCGTCAAATGGCAATAGCATGAGATCGGCCGGAAAACAATGACCTTTAATCATTAAAGGGCAATTTCTACATACTTTATCTACTAACACATGCTTGCCTAATGGATTCGATACTTTAATCACAAATTCTGTAGATTCTATAGGCATACTTATACTAGGCATCAATTTCAACCCTAAACATAGGAATGGATCGAACCTGAATCAATCAAAGCAACAACATTAATATCATGTAGAGAAAATGTACCCGTAATTACATCGGGGGAGGATGCCTCTTCACAAGCTCGGATGGCATATGTCCTAGAAGGTGTTCTAGCTTCTGATCTCGCAGCTGGGTCTCTCATCACACCTTTACTGCTAGCTCCACTTTCGGTATTTCTCAATGGTCTACCTCGATTAGCACTGTTGGTCTGTCTAGCACTCTGAAATTTTTCTTCCTTAGCTTTCTCCGAACAATCTTTAATAAAATGCTCGTGAGAACCACACCTGAAACAAGCTCGGCTAATCGCCCAACACTCACCGTAATGTTGCTTACCACAATGCTGACACTCGGGTTTATTAGACCTCACATTACCCACACTTGCCATTGAAGTATCTTGGGCTTTAGAACCCGAATATGATCTCCCACGGTCTCGGTGTGAATATCCAGCTGAAACAGTCAATCGAGGATTCATCTCTTTGAACTTCTTTGATTGAGATTGGGACGACTTGCTCATCAGTCTCTTTCTTGTATCTCGGGCCTCGATAGCAGCTTTCTTTCTTTCTTTGTTTAATTCTTCAGCTTTAAGGGCTCAATCGACCAATACCACGAATTCTTTCAATTCCAGAATTCCCACAAATACTTTAATGTCCTCATTAAGCCCATCTTCGAATCTCTTACACATGATAGCCTGGGTGGACACGCACTCCTGGGCATACTTACTAAGTCTAACAAATTCGCGTTCATACTCTGCCACAGACATCTTGCCCTGCTTCAATTCAAGGAACTCTTTCCGTTTCTGATCAATAAACTGCTGACTTATGTTGTAATATCCCGGGTTGGGGGCTATTTTGTTGTGGCATGTTTTGCATGTGTTTAGTGTGCTGTGTTGCTGTTTGTGTAGTTTCGGGGCTTAATTGTAGGCTAGGAGTGTGCCTGAGTAGGTAGGAAAATTTTAGTTTTTAGGCTTTATAGGAGGGGAGCTGATGGAGCTGAGGGATATGTATTTTAGTTGGAGTTTTATTGCACAAAAGAGAAGCTGGCAAGGTGGCAAGGCATGCGCTACTTGGGAGCTAGGTGTGGCGTCAACTGCATGAGGTGGAGATCTTGAGTTCAAGTCGCAGAGTTCCCCATTTTGGCTTCATTTTGGACGGCATGGAGGAAGAGGTAGAAGACAAGTAGAATTCTTCCTTGGACTTGGTCTCCACATTCAAATGGAAGGTGGAGAGCAAATAGTGGAGGGAGACTTGGTAAACTCATTTGAAATGGGTGGCTTGGAGTGATTGTGGGGATGTGGCCGAATATTGAAGAGTGTTGGGGGGTGTTGGCCGAAACTTGGATGCTTGTGGGAGAGGTTGGCCGGTTTTGGTAAGGGGTAGGAGGGTGTGCCGAATGCATTTTGGCATTTTGTTTCTTTTTGGTTGTTTCGGTCACACTTGGTAAAAGAGAAAGTCTCTTTTGGTCTTGGGTTAGCCGATTGTCAAGAGAGCTTCATCACATTTTCTTTTCTCAAACCGAAAGCTTCAAACAAAAATTTACTTTGCCTCTTCTTAATTTTGTGCTTGTGGCCGAATATTCTCCTCCATTCTTCTTCTTTTGTCTTTTGGGGTAAAACCGAAAGTGGTATTCTCTCTTTCCACATTTTCCTTCTTTTGTTGAATAATTGGTAGCCGAAATTGCTTTGCTTTCTTTTACTTTGTGTTTCTAATACTCTCTTCTCTCCTCTCATAATTTCTTTATTTTCATAAGAGCTGAAACTTACCATTTTCTTCCCAACCGATTTCTCCATTCATCTTTTTCATCTCTTGTCGAAACCCTACTCACATTTCGCAATCTTTTCTTTCTCTCATTGCTATCCAAGTTGAATTCTTTTTCTTGTGAAGAGTAGGCCGAATCTCTTCCCTCTCCCTTGTAGCTCTCTTGGTCGAATATCAGTGAAGGGTGGATCTTGGTTGGTTGTTCAACCCTTGAACAAGGTAAGGGGGGTGGCCGAATGGCCATTTGTCCCTCTCTTGTCTTTTCTTTGGTTATGGTTTGGTTAAGGGCCGAATATGGTTATTTTGGAAGGGTATTAATCTCTTCGTTATAGGGTCATTGGAGTGTGGAAGCAAGCAAGAGGAGCCGTTTTTCTATTAACCGATTGTTAAGTGGTGGTAAGAGGATTATTTGTTAGACTATTCTTTTGGATTTCAATAAGATAAGGCTTCAAGTGTTTTAACTGTTTCTTTTTAGGGGTGGCCGATTGTTAAAGGAGAACCACTTTGCTTGGTTCAGTTTGGTAGGAAACCAAATCATCTTCAAGGTAAGGGATTGATATTAACCCCTTTGGGTTTGATAGTAACCTCTTTGGTTAATTGATGTTGGCCGAATGGTATAGATGCCTAACTCCTATTTGACCGATTGTAGGAGCAAGTAATCAAGGAGCCTAGACCGTTTCTTTTGGTATTGGAGATTGTGCTTTAACAGGTGTGTAAACTAACACACTTCTGTTTTGTAATATGATTGATAACTTTGTGTTGTAATTAGTGAAACAGTGATGATTGATATGATACCCTATTGGGTATGATCTTGACTCGTAAGTCAAGATTATTATGAGCTTACTGATGATCTATATAGTATCATGATTATGGATGTATGTGATATGGGATATGATGTTAAACATATTAGCATGATATGCATGACTTGTATGATATACATGATCACATGAGTATGGCATGATGATGGGAGATATGAGTGGAGGGAGAATGATGATATCCGTGTCTTTGGGACACTGTGTCTTTGGGACACCAGAGGTTTGGCACCTCCAGTGGTTTGGTACCACAGTTGATTTTGTGACTTCGGTCACCAGTGATTTGGTATCACATTTGTGTCTTTGGGACACCAGAGGTTTGGCACCTCATTGCGACTCGTCCCTGTGGTTAACACCACCGTGGGTTGGCCCTACTTTGAGATATGGGATGGTCTGCTAGTGATTTGGTATCACACGATGGGTTGGCCCCATCATCGGATTTGTGACTGCGGTCACCAGTGATTTGGTATCACACTGTGTCTTTGGGACACCAGAGGTTTGGCACCTCATTGCGACTCGTCCCTGTGGTTAACACCACCGTGGGTTGGCCCCACTTTGAGATATGGGATCGTCTGCTAGTGATTTGGTATCACACGATGGGTTGGCCCCATCATTGGATTATTCGTGACTTTGGGTCACCAGTGGTTTGGCACCACACTTATGGATATCGTGACTTTGGGTCACCAGTGGTTTGGCACCACCAGTGGTTTGGTACCACACGGGGTAGAAAAGGCGATATGGATGGTTAGGATCGGGTTGCATTAATCATGTTGCTATGTATGATGTGTGTTAGCATGTTGTTTATCGGGAGCGGGATTTATGCACTGAGTCATTCGACTCACCCTCTCCTTTGACATTTCAGGTGACACTTAGACGCGGACATGGAGCCGGGATGGACTCGGGGTGCTCATGCCACGCTTAATAAAGTTTTACTCAGACTTTATAATTTGGGTACTTTAGCTTGCTTTTTATTATTTGGGTTTTGTTTTGGGTTGTAAAAGGCCTTTAAATTATGTTTTATGATGTTTATGCTTTAGATAGACTTTAATATGCCTTAACAAAATAAGTGGGTTGGAATTTTACTAAAATTTGGAAAGACAATGATTTAAAAAACTATAACGCAAAGTGTTTTAAACTATACCATCGGGTATCTCACCATGACTTGCATTAGAAACTCAAACGACTTCCAAACCAAAACTCGATTTTCTACCAAGTTAAAATGTCTTAAGTAACACTAAGAAACTATTTGAATAATGAAATGGAATAAACTCGTTTTAACTACATCTCTTGGTTAAGCTTTCAAAATTTTTTTGGGTTTTCTGAATACACCACCTGATTTCAAACAAGCCTACTCAAATTTTCTTCAAATACCCTAGATAGTGAAGTGTTTACATCCTGCTTTTAAACGAAAAACCTAAACCTCTCAAGTACGTTTTCCCGTAACATACCAGATTCGGTCGTGGTGTATTGACCGGGTTTGGGGTGTTACAATTCGACTCACCCTCTCCTTTGACATTTCAGGTGACACTTAGACGCGGACATGGAGCCGGGATGGACTCGGGGTGCTCATGCCACGCTTAATAAAGTTTTACTCAGACTTTATAATTTGGGTACTTTAGCTTGCTTTTTATTATTTGGGTTTTGTTTTGGGTTGTAAAAGGCCTTTAAATTATGTTTTATGATGTTTATGCTTTAGATAGACTTTAATATGCCTTAACAAAATAAGTGGGTTTGAATTTTACTAAAATTTGGAAAGACAATGATTTAAAAAACTATAACGCAAAGTGTTTTAAACTATACCATCGGGTATCTCACCATGACTTGCATTAGAAACTCAAACGACTTCCAAACCAAAACTCGATTTTCTACCAAGTTAAAATGTCTTAAGTAACACTAAGAAACTATTTGAATAATGAAATGGAATAAACTCGTTTTAACTACATCTCTTGGTTAAGCTTTCAAAATTTTTTGGGTTTTCGAATACACCACCGATTTCAAACAAGCCTACTCAAATTTTCTTCAAATACCCTAGATAGTGAAGTGTTTACATCCTGCTTTTAAATGAAAAACCTAAACCTCTCAAGTACGTTTTCCCGTAACATACCAGATTCGGTCGTGGTGTATTGACCGGGTTTGGAGTGTTACAATTGTGGTATCAGAGCCAAGTTCAAAGGCTCGGCTGTGGGCCTGAGGCCCAAAATGCTTTCAAAAGTTTGTTTGATAGTCTTTGTTTTTAAATAAATGGTTTGAAGGGCATGACACCGAGTCTCCTACACTGGGCCGCCCGTAAGTACCCCTTACTATTGCTTGTGATTTATTGATGTGATCGGATGATTGCAATAGTGGATTACTTTAGAAATCAAACCGATAGGATTCTCGTGAACTCGCGAAAACAAAGCTTCTTTACTATTCATAAGACTTTGCTTTAAAACAGTGGAATAAATATCGATGCATAAAACTCCTAAATCGAGATCACGAGAATTTAGTCATGAGCGCTAGAGGTGGACGTGGTCGTGGACGAGGTCGTGGTAGGATGATCGCTTACGAACCCGTAGGGTCCGGTCGTGGTTAGAAAATGAGATACCGGCCCCGCCACCACCGGAGGTGGTGAGTTTCAAGATCGACCGGGATGACGGTGTCACAGCGCGATCTTTGCGAGTGTTGGAAAGGGTAGCCGGTGTAGGTGGTGGTGCGGAGTTAGGAAATCTGTTCTGGCGACTCCGCAACGGGCCGAATTCTTTCGAGGTGTATCCGGTGTTGCTCTAGCACCGCTTTGAATATTGGCCGGAGGCAACCGAGCGGATCATGGATGATCTGGACTTGATCGCCAAGAGAAGGCCGAAGGGCATCGTGTCGCTTCTCCGGGATGAGTCATATCAATGGTGGCTCACGGTTCGGATGAGTGTGGCGCAGAGGATCCGACATGGGATTGTTTCAGTGGCTGCATATCAAAAGAAGTACATTGGGGCTAGTTATATTGACTCCAATGAAAGGCATTTCGAGGGCTTGTTCAGGGAGTAAGTCTGCTTCTCGTCACGAGGCCGAGTTCTTGAAGGCGAGTAGGTATGCCAGGGGGTATTGTAGCCACCAAACATGAGAGGTGTGTTCGCTTTCGAGGATGGTCCGAGAGACGAGTTGAGGTCGCTGATTGCTCCTCGCCAGGAGCGTGAGTTCTGCCGTCCCGGTTGAGAAGGCTAAGGTAGCCGAGGGTGTTAAGGAGTCCGTGAGGTAGGGTATGGACAGAATGTGCATAAGAGGAGCTTTGGGTCTTCGGATCGCCGGGTAATCCAAAGAAAAGGGCTAGACCGAGTGGGTCAAATCAGCCGTAGGTTTGTTGTCGCTAGGCGGGAGACCGCCGCAGATGTAACCATTGTGGGAGATGTCATTGGGAGGCCTTCTTTGGACCGGTGGAAAAGGTTGTTTTGAGTGTGGTTCTCTGGATCATCGCGTGAGGGACTGTCCGCGTAAGTTGGCCAGGATTCAGTCTGAGAGTCAGGGCCGTACTCAGTTCAGGAGTAGTGGACCGCCACCGCAGAGGGGTCGTGGTAATGGCAGAGGTAGTAATGGATCTGGTCGGGGCCGTGGAGCACCGGGCAGAGGTGCGGGTAGTTCTGATGCCAGACAACCTGGATTAGTGTATGCAGCAAGGCGTCGAGAGGAGGGTGACGCACCGGACGTCATAACCGGTACGTTCTTGATCTTTGGTTCTCCTTATACTGCTTTGATTGATGTGGGTTCAACGCACTCTTATGTTGCCAGTAGTATAGTAGAGACCATGGATCTAGACTCTGAGATATCTTCTAGGCAGATGACTGTAATTAGCCCTTTAGGTCACTCTGTGGTAGTAGATAAGCTGTTTAGAGATGTACCCCTAGAACTCCAAGGGGTAGTGTTTGCTGCTGATCTGATGGAACTGCCATTTGGGGAGTTCGATTTGATTCTTGGGATGGACTGGTTGGTTAAGTACCGAGCGGTTTGGATTGCGCGTGACTAAGCGCATGGTTCTAAGGACGACTGAGGGTGATGAAGTGGCTATGATAGGTAATAGGAGAGATTACTTATCAAATGTGGTATCTGCTCTGAAGGCAGAGAAGATGGTCAGGAAGGGCTGTGAAGCGTATGTGGTTCATGTGTATGCCTTGGAGGCTAAAGAGTCTGCTGTAGAAAAAGTCCGAACAGTTAAGGAATTTGCTGATGTGTTTCCTGAGGAGCTTCCGGGTTTGCCGCCAGATCGTGAGGTAGAGTTCGGGATAGATCTGTTACCCGGAACTGCGCCAGTGTCTATTGCTCCGTATAGGATGGCGCCAAAGGAATTGGTGGAGCTTAAGGCTCGATCCGTGAATTATTGGATCGAGGTTTTATCGTGCCAAGTGTTTCGCGTGTGTAAGTGCGCCGGTACTCTTTGTTAAGAAGAAAGATGGTACGATGCGGATGTGCATAGACTACCGCTTGATTGAATAAGTCGACGATTAAAAACAAGTATCCGCTGCCACGGATAGATGACTTGTTTGATCAGCTGAAGGGTGCTGCGGTATTCTCGAAGATCGACTTGAGGTCTGGGTATCACCAGTTGAAGGTTAAGGAGGCCGATATCCATAAGACAAACGTTTCGGACCCGGTATGGGCACTACGAATTTACGTAATGCCGCTCGGGTTGACTAACGCACCGGCAAAGATTTATGGATATGATGAATAGAGTGTTTCGAAGTATCCGGATCGGTTCGTCGTGGTTTTCATAGACGACATCTTGGTGTATTCAAGAACAGAGGAAGAGCATGATGCGATTTGAGAGTTGTGCTTGGCAAATTTTGAGGGAAAAGCACTCTATGCTAAGTTCGGTAAGTGCGAGTAGCTCGGCTTAGAGAAGTGACTTTCTTGGGTCATGTAGTGTCGGTGAGGGGATTCGAGTAGATCCTCGTAAGATTGAGGCGCTTTTGGACCGAAGCCGCCTAGGTCGCGGGTGAGATTCGAGTTTTCTGGTTTGGCGGATATTACCGGGTTTGTTGAGGGGTTTCTCGTTGATAGCAACGCCGATGACCAAGTTGTTGAGGAAAGAGGTTCCGTTTGTTTGGGTGAGAAACAAAGCAGAGAGTTTCGACAAGCTTAAGAAGATTCTAACAGAAGCTCCGGTTTGATTCAACCCGAGGCCGGTAAGGAATTCACGGTCTCATCGCGACGCATCACATACGGGTTTGGGTTGTGTGCTTTGATGCGGAAGGTAAGGTTGTGGCTTACGATCATCTCGGCAAATTGAGGCCACATGAGGTCAACTATCCGACGCACGATCCGGAGTTAGCGGTCGTAGTCTTTGCATTGAAGATTTGGAGGCACTACTTGTACGGAGAGAGATCGATAGTCTACACGATCATAAGAGTCCAAGTATCTACCGACTCGTAAGGATTTGAATTTGAGGCAGCGCAGATGGGTTGAGTTGTTTGAAAGATTACGATCGCTCGATTGAGTATCATCCGGGCAAGGCTAACGTGGTGGCAGACGCGTTGAGCCGTAAGGTTGTTTCGGACTTAAGAGCGATGTTTGCCCACTTGAGTTTGTATGACGACGGGAGTATTCTGGCAGAGTTGCAGGTTAAGCCTACTTGGGTTGAAGCGGTCGTAGAGAAACAGTTAGAGGATGAGGTTCTGAGTGCGCGAAGGTTGCAAGTGCAGGATGGTGGTTTGGAGGGTTACAGCTTGTCTAGTGATGAGGTTCTGTGTTTCCAAGGTAAGGCTTGTATGCCTAAAGATGTTGAGCTGAGGCAGAGGATTCTTCAGGACGCACATAGTAGCCCTTATGCTATGCATCCTGGAGGTAGTAAGATGTATAGGGATCTCAGAGAGCAGTTTTGGTGGCCTGGTCTGAAGAAAGAAGTGACAGAGTGTGTTGGGAAGTGTCTGACATGTCAGCAGGTCAAGGCTGAACATCAGTTGCCGTCAGGGTTGCTTCAGCCTGTGAAGATTCCTCAGTGGAAGTGGGAAAGGATAACCATGGATTTTGTCAGTGGGTTACCGCTTACGCCAAGCAAGAAGGATTCAGTTTGGGTAGTGGTGGATCGTCTGACTAAATCAGCTCACTTTATTCCGGTGAGGGTTGACTATTCACTTCAGAAGTTGGCGAAGCTGTATGTTTCAGAGATAGTAAGGTTGCACGGTGTGCGCTGATAATCTCGGATAGGGATCCCGATTTACGCCAAAGTTCGAAAGCGCTGCATCAGCTCTGGGTACGCGGTTGGTTTTCAAGACGGGCTTTTCACCCGCAAATCGACGGCAATGAAAAAAAGTTATTCAGATCTTAGAGGATATGCTTTGAGGTTGTGTCCTGGATTTTAGAGGTAGTTGGGAAGAGTTTCTACCATTAGTGAGTTTGCCTACAACAACAGCTACCAAGCGAGCATCAAGATGGCACCATATGAGGCGTTGTATGGTAGGAAGTGTCGATCACCTACGTGTTGGATGGAGTTAGGTGAACGCCAGCTGTTAGGACCCGAGTTGGTTGCTTGAGACCGAAACAAAGGTTAAGTTGATTCAGGCTCGGTTGAAGGAAGCTTCGACCGGCGTAAGTCTTATGCCGATCTTAAGCGGAGAGACATAGAGTTTGTTTGTGGGGATCAAGTTTTTCTCGAAGGTCTCGCCATGGAAGAAGGTTTTGAGGTTCGTAAAGAAAGGCAAGCTAAGTCCGAGGTTTATTGGGCCGTATAAGGTTTTGAGACGAGTGGGACCGATGAGCGTATCGGCTTGAGTTGCCGATGAGCTCGGTCGATTCACGACGTATTTCACGCTTCGATGCTTGGCGTTACCGTTCGATCCGTCACATGTGGTAGCGGTGGAAGAGATCGAGGTAAATCCAGACTTGACTATGGAAGAGGAACCTCGTGCGCATTCTTGATCGGGATGTGAAGGTTCTGCGTGAGGAAGTCTGTGCCTTTGGTTAAGGTACTTTGGCGGAATCATGGCGTAGAAGAAGCTACGTGGGAACCCGAGGATATAATGAGACAGCAATACCCGCAACTCTTTTGACCAGGTAATTTCGAGGTCGAAATTATTTTTTAAGGGGGGTAGAACTGTAATATCCCGGGTTGGGGGCTATTTTGTTGTGGCATGTTTTGCATGTGTTTAGTGTGCTGTGTTGCTGTTTGTGTAGTTTCGGGGCTTAATTGTAGGCTAGGAGTGTGCCTGAGTAGGTAGGAAAATTTTAGTTTTTAGGCTTTATAGGAGGGGAGCTGATGGAGCTGAGGGATATGTATTTTAGTTGGAGTTTTATTGCACAAAAGAGAAGCTGGCAAGGTGGCAAGGCATGCGCTACTTGGGAGCTAGGTGTGGCGTCAACTGCATGAGGTGGAGATCTTGAGTTCAAGTCGCAGAGTTCCCCATTTTGGCTTCATTTTTGGACGGCATGGAGGAAGAGGTAGAAGACAAGTAGAATTCTTCCTTGGACTTGGTCTCCACATTCAAATGGAAGGTGGAGAGCAAATAGTGGAGGGAGACTTGGTAAACTCATTTGAAATGGGTGGCTTGGAGTGATTGTGGGGATGTGGCCTAATATTGAGGAGTGTTGGGGGTGTTGGCGAAACTTGGATGCTTGTGGGAGAGGTTGGCGGTTTTGGTAAGGGGTAGGAGGGTGTGCCAATGCATTTTGGCATTTTGTTTCTTTTGGTTGTTTCGGTCACACTTGGTAAAAGAGAAAGTCTCTTTTTGGTCTTGGGTTAGCCGATTGTCAAGAGAGCTTCATCACATTTTCTTTTCTCAAACCGAAAGCTTCAAACAAAAATTTACTTTGCCTCTTCTTAATTTTGTGCTTGTGGCCAAATATTCTCCTCCATTCTTCTTCTTTTGTCTTTTGGGGTAAAACCGAAAGTGGTATTCTCTCTTTCCACATTTTCCTTCTTTTGTTGAATAATTGGTAGCCGAAATTGCTTTGCTTTCTTTTACTTTGTAAGCTGAATACTCTCTTCTCTCCCTCTCATAATTTCTTTATTTTCATAAGAGCCGAAACTTACCATTTTCTTCCCAACCGATTTCTCCATTCATCTTTTCATCTCTTGTCGAAACCCTACTCACATTTCGCAATCTTTTCTTTCTCTCATTGCTATCCAAGTTGAATTCTTTTTCTTGTGAAGAGTAGGCCGAATCTCTTCCCTCTCCCTTGTAGCTCTCTTGGCCGAATATCGTTGAAGGGTGGATCTTGGTTGGTTGTTCAACCCTTGAACAAGGTAAGGGGGTGGCCGAATGGCCATTTGTCCCTCTCTTGTCTTTTCTTTGGTTATGGTTTGGTTAAGGGTCGAATATGGTTATTTTGGAAGGGTATTAATCTCTTCGTTATAGGGTCATTGGAGTGTGGAAGCAAGCAAGAGGAGCCGTTTTTCTATTAACCGATTGTTAAGTGGTGGTAAGAGGATTATTTGTTAGACTATTCTTTTGGATTTCAATAAGATAAGGCTTCAAGTGTTTTAACTGTTTCTTTTTAGGGGTGGCCGATTGTTAAAGGAGAACCACTTTGCTTGGTTCAGTTTGGTAGGAAACCAAATCATCTTCAAGGTAAGGGATTGATATTAACCCCTTTGGGTTTGATAGTAACCTCTTTGGTTAATTGATGTTGGCCGAATGGTATAGATGCCTAACTCCTATTTGACCGATTGTAGGAGCAAGTAATCAAGGAGCCTAGACCGCTTTCTTTTGGTATTGGAGATTGTGCTTTAACAGTGTGTAAACTAACACACTTCATTTTGTAATATGATTGATAACCTGTGTTGTAATTAGTGAAACAAAGTTGATGATTGATATGATACCCTATTGGGTATGATCTTGGACTCGGGTAAGTCAGTATTATTATGAGCTTACTGATGATCTATATAGTATCATGATTATGGATGTATGTGATATGGGATATGATGTTAAACATATTAGCATGATATGCATGACTTGTATGATATACATGATCACATGAGTATGGCATGATGATGGGAGATATGAGTGGAGGAGAATGATGATATCCGTGTCTTTGGGACACTGTGTCTTTGGGACACCGTGAGGTTTGGCACCTCCAAAGGTTTGGTACCACAGCTTGATTTTGTAACTTCGGTCACCAGTGATTTGGTATCACATTTGTGTCTTTGGGACACAAGAGTTTTGGCACAGCATTGCGACACGTCCCTGTGGTTAACACCACCGTGGGTTGGCCCCACTTTGAGATATGGGATGGTCTCATAGTGATTTGGTATCACACGATGGGTTGGCCCCATCATCGGATTTGTGATCATGTCACAATGATTTGATTTGGTATCACACTGTGTCTTTGGGACACCAGAGGTTTGGCACCTCATTGCGACTCGTCCCTGTGGTTAACACCACCGTGGGTTGGCCCCACTTTGAGATATGGGATCGTCTGCTAGTGATTTGGTATCACATGATGGGTTGGCCCCATCATTGGATTATTCGTGACTTTGGGTCACCAGTGGTTTGGCACCACACTTATGGATATCGTGACTTTGGGTCACCAGTGGTTTGGCACCACCAGTGGTTTGGTACCACATGGGGTAGAAAAGGCGATATGGATGGTTAGGATCGGGTTGCATTAATCATGTTGCTATGTATGATGTGTGTTAGCATGTTGTTTATCTAGAGCGAGATTTATGCACTCGAGTCATTCGACTCACCCTCTCCTTTGACATTTCAGTGACACTTAGACGCGGACATGGGCAGCCGGATGGACTCGGGTGCTCATGCCACGCTTAATAAAGTTTTACTCGGACTTTATAATTTGGGTACTTTAGCTTGCTTTTTATTATTTGGGTTTTGTTTTGGGTTGTAAAAGGCCTTTAAATTATGTTTTATGATGTTTATGCTTTAGATAGACTTTAATATGCCTTAACAAAATAAGTGGGTTGGAATTTTACTAAAATTTGGAAAGACAATGATTTAAAAACTATAACGCAAAAAGTGTTTTAAACTATACCATCGGGTATCTCACCATGACTTGCATTAGAAACTCAAACGACTTCCAAACCAAAACTCGATTTTCTACCAAGTTAAAATGTCTTAAGTAACACTAAGAAACTATTTGAATAATGAAATGGAATAAACTCGTTTTAACTACATCTCTTGGTTAAGCTTTCAAAATTTTTTTGGGTTTTCTGAATACACCACCTGATTTCAAACAAGCCTACTCAAATTTTCTTCAAATACCCTAGATAGTGAAGTGTTTACATCCTGCTTTTAAACGAAAAACCTAAACCTTTCAAGTACGTTTTCCCGTAACATACCAGATTCGGTCGTGGTGTATTGACCGGGTTTGGGGTGTTACATATGTATTTCTTTCTAAATTCTTCCTGGAAGAAATCCCAAGTAATCCTTTCTTTTGGCACCACTGCTACTAAAGTCTTCCACCAATGATAGGCTGAATCTCTCAGAAGTGATACAACACATTTTAAACACTCCTCTGGTGTACACGAGAGCTCATCAAACACACGGATAGAGTTTTCGAGCCAAAACTCCGCTTTCTCAGGATCATCATCAATATTTTCTCTAAACTCTTCTGCTCCTTGCTTTCTAATTTTATCGACCGGAGGCTTGTTCATTCTTACCAAATCCATGCCTTGGGGAGCTACGGGAACCGTCTGAGGTATGGGAGGGGTGGGAGAGGTTGAGCATTCGGATTTGCTTGAATAAACTCAGTATACCAGTTACTCATCATTTGGAGGAAGGCTTCCCGAGCCCTCTCTCCCTGTCCACGTGTTTCAGATCTATCTTCTCTTCGGCGCGGTCCCTTGCGCGGAGCCGCGCGCATTACTTTCAAAGATCGTCGTGATGAGCTCGGTCGGGATCCATTTACTATATAAAAAAAAACATTTTAATTTGTCAGGAGTCATCACACTATCATAGTATATTTATGGCATGTATAGCTAGACTTTTACACACACTATGTTAGTCCGAGAACTGACTAAACCATAGCTCTGATACCACTAAATGTAACACCCCTTACCCGATTCCGTCGCCGGAACAGGGTACGAGGCATTACCGGAAATTATCCACACAATTGTACAAAATTTAATATGTAAAATCCGTATAAACTTAAGATTTTTCCATACATAATCATCACATTCTCATTTGACCAATTCAAGCATTAACATAAACATATAACTTGATTAATATTGAACATTATCAATACCCATAAGCAAAATAAACCATCAAATTTCTTTTTTTAAAGGCTAGTATTTTAGCCCAATTCATTACTACAAGTAACAAAACAATTAAGCCTTCTATACATGCCATAATTCCCAAAATATTGTTTTCAAAATACCAAAAGAAGGCTGATAGTGTGGATGGATCTCCGACGATCACCAAATCCTGAGCTAGCTTGATGACACTATAGGACAAGGAAAAGAAAAGAGAGCAAGCATATAGCTTAGTAAGTAAGTATGTAAATAATAAATAATGGATTTAACATGTTTACAAAATAACACAATCATATCTACATTCAAAGTCACTATTTATTCAAGTTCGGAGCAAGCTGTCTATTCGATCCATAGTCACTAAATTATTTTTATCTAGAGATACAAAACTCCAAATTAAGATCCGTAAATTTTCCATGAAACTAAACTCACATATCTTGTTACCATAAAATTTTCAGAATTTTTGGTTTAGCCAATTAGTACAGTTTATTCTTCAAAATCTCCCCTGTTCTGCTGTCCGACAATTCCGACCATTCTTCGCTAAAAATTTAGTATCTTTTTGTACAGAATTCAAATAATGTTATAGTTTGTTTCTTCTAAAAATAGACTCATTAAGGAATCTAACCATATAAATTATGTCCCAAAATTATTTTTTTAAAATTTTTAATGATTTTCTAATTCAGAACAAAGGATCTCGAAATCACTCTGAACCAGTCTCACAAAAATCTAAATTTCTCAAAATACATAATTTCTTTGCTTTCTTTGTTTCTTTTATATGAAAATAGACTCAATAATATTTAATTTAATATCTCACTCAACTACTAATTCCATTTCTACCATTTCTGGTGATATTTCAAAGTTACTCTACTGCTGCTGTCCAAAACTGTTCTATTTTTAAATTTACTTTTTCATAATTTCACTTACTCCATTTCCTCTTACCGAAAGTTCGCTCAAATATCGAGCATATTGTTCATAAATTTTTACACTTATACCTGCACTTATCCATCACTTAGTCATATTCAATTACACTTAGTTGTTACATAGTCACATGTATTTTCACTTAGTCAATTTCCGTTGAACTCATCGAATAATAATCGATACACTGTGGCTCCGCACATAGTACCACCCTTGTAGCCGAAGCTATCCGGTGCACATAGTAGCCTGCACTTAGTACTACACTTGTGACCAAAACCATCACTTACATAGTGGCCTGCACTTAGTACCACACATGTGATCGAAACTATCGGTGCGCATAGTAGCCTCGCACTTAGTACTACACATGCGACCTATCCGTCTGGGTACACGTAGTAGCTTTGCACTTAGTACTACACACGTGACCTAAAACCATATTGTAGCTCTCTTGTACACATAGTGGCCTACACTTAGTACCACACATGTGACCTAGCTACCTCATTCGTATCTTTTCTATTCCAAAGGTTCAACCGGGAATTCTCACTTTTCAACATTTTTCCAACTCATCCATAATCAAGCACAATTCATAATTTGCATCAAGTAATTACTCCATATTCAACTATATCTCATATAATATAACCAAAATATTAAAACATAAATAAAAATAGTGTATTATTTACATACAAGCTTACCTCGGTACAAAATATGGCAAATTTGCAATTTAGTCCACAACCTTTTCTTTTCCCCGATCAAGGTCAATTCCTCATATTTGTTGATCTATGACAACACATTTAACTCATTTAATACTCATATTATTCAATTTAGTCCAAAAATCACACTATGACAAAATTACAATTTTGCCCCTAAAATTTCACATATTTACAATTTTGCCCCAATACTCAAAAATTAAACTTCAGCCCCTATTCTTATGTTTTATAACATGATGATCATTTTTCCCTTCTATGGCAACATCAAATTCTCACTCTAACATGTACTTATGAACATTAGGTATTTTTACCGATTATGTCGTTTTACTCGTTTTCACGTAACATCGCTTAGCAAAAGTTGTTTAACACAATTTCAGCCTTCATATTCTATCATAAAACATCAAAATAAACACATTTCACCTATGGGTATTTTTCCAAATATGAACCCTAAGTTAAATTATTGCTAGAATAAGCTAAACCAAGTTACTGGATTCCAAAAACGTAAAGAACATGAAAAAGGGGCTTGGATTGACTTACTATGGAGCTTGGAAGCTTGGAAACCCTAGCTATGGAGTCCCCTTGAAGTTTCGGCCTAAGGAAGAAGATGAGCATATTTTGCCATCTTTTCCTTTTAATTTCTTTTTATTACCAAATGACTAAATTACCCTTCATTAAAAACTTTGGTTCTTTCTACCTATATTTGTCCATTTTTGTCCATGAAAGCCTAATGGTATAATTACCATTTAAGGACCTCTACTTAAATTATGCTCTTCAATTAAATCCTTTAGTATCTAGAACTCTCATTTATCAACTTTTACAATTTAACCCTAATAAGCAAATTAGACATGAATTTCATAAAATTTTCTATCAATACTCTAACACATGCATCCAATCAATTAGTAAATCATAAAAATTAATCAAAATAAACTTTTCTATCTCGGATTCGTGGTTTCGCAACCATTGTTCCGTTTAGGCCCTATTTCGGGATGTTACAGCTAGCGCATTACTTTCTACATCATTAGCTTCGGCTCGATTGGGATCCATTTACTATATGAAAACACATTTTAAAATTGTCCAGAGTCATCACACTATCACGATTTATTTATGGCATGGGGATGAAATTTGGAGAAGATGGACACTTTTATTTTACTTATTTTGGCTTTATTTACCAAATGACTAAAATGCCCCTACTTAAAACATAAAAATTCTCTTACTCCATGTCCATTTTTGTACTAAAGCATAATGGTCTAATTACCATCTAAGGACCTCTAATTTAAAATCTTATAGCAATTGGACACCTATAACATATAGAACTTAAAATTTGCAGTTCTTGCAATTTAGTCCCTTTAACTAAATTGAATGCCCAAACGTCAAAATTTTCAAACGAAATTTTCATGAAATCATTTCATAAAATTGTAGACCATAAAAATATAATAAGAATAAATTTTACTGCGTCGGATTTGTGGTCCCGAAACCACTGTTCCGACTA
Source organism: Gossypium sturtianum (assembly GCA_025698515.1). Lineage (NCBI taxonomy): Eukaryota > Viridiplantae > Streptophyta > Magnoliopsida > Malvales > Malvaceae > Gossypium > Gossypium sturtianum. Next base: position 46,816,232 of record CM046943.1, read on the forward strand.
GACCCAAAAATGGGTTGTTATAGTGTCCCTACACGTATGGACAAAATAAGGTCATTTCCTAGCCATATTTCTCACCCAAACTTGTCTTCCACCTACAATAACACTTAAATACATTCCCAAACCAATATAAAACATTTGAATCAAGCCAAAACCAAGTCTTATGCATATCATATTCATATATATATATTCATATTTGTACCAACTATACCCACTCAAACCATGTTACAATTTGCCTTTTAGTTAACCATCAATCAATTATACCAAGACACATATTAACCATGATAAGGCCATATATTTATATATATCAAAATGTATCAAACATAAGCCATTCAAATGGCTAATCACAACAAAACATTTACATGCCATCAATGGCTAAATTAACCTATACATGCCATTATACCAAAGTTGATTTAATAAATATATCGAAAAAGGACGATTGATAGTGTGATATGGCTCCGACCAACTTCCAACCTTAACGAGCTTTCGGGTTACTATAAAACAGAGGAAATAAAACAGAGTAAGCATTTAATGCTTGTAAGTTCGTATAACAGGAAAAATTAACTTACCAATTAATTCACATTTAAGGTAAGCAAACAAACATGCTCAAACCAATTTGGCCAATTGCCTAAACACATATCCTCATCAAGCTTGTTAGTCATGTAATTCACATAAATACCAAGAAACATGAATGAGCTCATCAATATTCAGTTTCCACATATATTTATTTCACTTCAAGTGTCCATGAACATGTACATATCATATCTTTGTATTTCAAGTATTTCTCATAGTAATTCATCTTGAATTCATATCAACTCATATCGAAAATTTACCTATTGAATCATTTAAAATATCGGTGGATACAAGGGTAGTACACATGAAGTGTACAAAGCTGTAAACCGTCAATTCATATTCGAAAATGCTCATACAAGCACATAAACGAGAAGCTCTCTCAAGCCATATAACGGGAAGCTCATGTGAGCCATGTAATGGGAAGCTTATCCGGGCTGTATAATGGGAAGCTCATAAGAGCCATAATCAGGAAGCTCATGCGAGCCAATAACGGGTAGCTCCGAAGAGCCATTAATCAGGAAGCTCTGGATAGCCATATATTAGGAAGTTCAAGCGAGCCATATCGGGAAGTTCCGGAGAGCCATTAATCAGGAAGCTCACAAAGAACCTTTAATCGGGAAGCTCCGAAGAGCCATATAACAGGACACTCATAAGAACTATGGTGTGCCCACAACACATGCAGGATCACAACCGATTGGGATGCTCCGAAGAGCTATTAATGGGAAGCTCGAGAGGGCCAAATATCGGGATGCTCATGAGAGCTAATAACGGGATGCTCTTTCGAGCTATGGTGTGTCTGCAACATATCTAGTACCACAACCAATTCGGGAACCCTGTATCCATCGAATCTCATTTATCCAAACGATACTTAATATTTATCGGGCATTATTGGATATGTGATCAATTTCATATATATGGCATTTATACAATTCACATATAGAACATTAATTTCAATCATATAAATATACACAATTTAGTTACACGAACTTACCTCGACCATTTGTTTATGTACGCAAAATCTATTAATTCGACACTTTTTCTTTTCCACAATCTAACTCCGTTTTTGATCTATCCGGATATATATGAATGAATTTAACATCAATTGAATACAATTCATATTCAATTAAATCCATTTCACATCTTAGGCAAAATTATCATTTTTCCCCTATACTTTTAATTAATTCTTATTTCGTCCCTAGGCTCGGAAAATGAAATTCATGCAATCTAATCCTTATTCCAAGCCTAGCCGATTTTTACATGTAACAATAGCAGCTCATGTATTTCATAAAAATCAAATTTTTTCAAAGAATTTTACATCTTTTCAATTTAGTCCCTAAATCATAATTTCATCAAAATTCTCTTTACAAAAGTTGTTTATCTATCAACAACCTTTCATTTTCTAGCATAAAACTTCATAATTCATGCATACTCATCCATGGAAAAACCATAGTACTTTGATAACTTTGCAAATTAATCCTCGAGATAGCTAGATTAAGTTATTACGATCTTTAAAATATAAAAATTACTAAAAACGAGACAATAATTCATATCTAATTAAGCCAAAATAGTTTGCTTGAACTCTCCATCCATAACTAGGGTTTCCATGTCTTTAATTTTAGGAAAGATGATAAAATGATGATATTTTATGTTATTTTATTATTTATCATCTTTTCATCTTTTACTTTCCAATTTAGTCATTTTCTTTATTTAATTTTCCATGTATGACTAAGCATACTTATCTACTAACTTCTTTTAATGGTCTATTTGCCATATAAGGACCTCTAATTTTGAATTCGATAGCTATTTCATACTTATAGCTACTAGAACTCAACTTTTGCTTTTTATGCAATTTGGTCCTTTCCATCTAAATAGACATGTAACCAATAAAATTTCTCTACAAAATTTTCATACAATATTTCAATTATAATGTAGATAATAAAATAATATTAAAATAATTTTTTTTGGACTCAGATTTGTGGTCCTGAAACCACTGTTCCGATTTCATTGAAAACGGGCTATTGCATTTCCTAATTTTAAAGGCCATGCGCAACCATTAACAAAAGATTTTAGGGCATACACAAGCTTGACACAACCCAAAGCATACCAATTTAACATATAACTTTATACATGCCATTTATAACCATTTCAATACATATTCAAAAGTTACCAAAATGGATCGATGAATAGTGTGGCCTTGCTCCGACTTTGATTCCAATCGTTCGAGCTTCCCGATGATCTAAAAAAAGATAAAACACATACGTAAGCAACTAGTGCTTAGTAAGATCGTATTAGGAACTTAAACTTATTGTATATATTAAATAAAATAATCAAAGATAGTTTCATTTCAATTTTGGCCAAACATCCTTTCCTATACACACAAATTCATAAAGTTAGTTGGTGAAATAATGCACTTATAATATCTACCAAGACATGGCATAAAACATATCAACATTTCAATTTCACCATCCAACACTTGTACATATACCATGTAACCTCATTCTCTTTACATTATGCATATATTTATAATCCATTTCATTATCTAAAATAATGATTCATTTCATATTTTCATATACCCATTTAAGCTTTATTTACTCATTTATATCATGGAAAGAATTTCACTATATAAGTCATTCATTCACATAATTCAAATGTTATCTTTTCAATCAAAATACTTAGATTATATTTTCCATTCTGTATTCTCAATAACATAGTTCATTTATATACATACCATTTCATTTTAATCCTTAGTTACTCATTGATCCAAATATAATAACATTGGATAATAGAAATAGTATTTTCAGTACAACTTACTTGATACAACACACTGGCACGAAGCCTAATAGGCTCAAAGCTTGATATGACACACCGGCACGAAGCTTACTATGCACAAAGCTTGATATAATACACCGGCGCGAAGCCTGCTATGCACAAAGCCTGATATAATACACTGGCAGAATGCCTGCTAGGCACAAAGCTTGATATAATACACCACAACATCACGAGTTAACATATTTATAGACATATGAAGCATATAATCACACCAAAGCCTTAATATTCATTATCAAACTATATTAGTTAAACATTCAATTCGTATTCATACTTACGATACATACCTCACCTGAAATGTGTTACCTAAATAGCAAATGAGTGGAGGATGCCATGGTGTCTTTCAACCATGGTCTTATTTATTCTCGACTTGATGCCATAGTGTCTTTCAACCATGGTCTTATTCATTTTTTGTCGTGTTGCCATAGTGTCTTTCAACTATGGTCTTATTCGTTTGATTTGTGATGCCATAGTGTCTTTCAGATATGGTCTTACTTGATAGAATCGTGGTGCCATAACATCTTTCAGCTATGGTCTTACTCATTTCTGGTATGGTGCCATAGTTTCTTTCAACTATGGTCTTATTTATTTTTGCTATAGTGCAATAGTGTCTTTCAACTATGGTCTTAATCATTTCCTTCAACCCAACGAACTCGATTCATATAAAAACAATTAGAATTAAACAACTGAAACAACAACTAATTGATTTAATCAAGTTACAAACTTACCTGAACTCATAAACAACTTCTAACATGAACCGACCACTATTCCGCTACTTTGACTTTTTCGTCATTTGTATCCGTTCAAGTTGTTTCTTGATATGCAAGATGAATTGTAACAACCCGATTTTAGTTAAATCAGAATAGTGGTTTAGGAACCACAAATATGATGTCAAAAAATTATTTTAATATTATTTTTTGGTGTTTACAGCATGATAGCATGTATGTGTGAAAATTTTGTGAGCTAATTTTATCGTTTAATTGCTCAATTTGAGAAAAAAAAAGGACTTAATCACGTAAAATGCAAAGGTTGCATTCTATTTGTTAAAGGTGTTTAATTGCTATGATTTATTAAACCAAAGGTCCTTATGATGATATTAGACCATTGGTACTGTAAGTGGACAATTATGGCCATCCATTATATGTTTTTATATGTTATAATTTAAGGTTAAATTTGGTATTTGATAAATAAGGTTAATATTAATAAAACAAAAGGAAAAATTTTCTCATATTATCATCTTTTCAACCGATTATAAGGAAGAAGAAAGCCATTTTAGGGCTTGAGATATTCGACCAACTCCTAGCTTGATTAAGGTACGGTTTTAGCTTGGTTTTTAATGATTTCTATGTTTTTGTAATCGTTGCAGCTCAATCTAGCTAGCCCTACCTTTAATTTCGAAACTGTTAAAGATTTTAAGAGTTATCATTAATGAGCTTATGTGTTCTTTGGTTTTTGAGGATGAAATATGAATATTTGATGATAGATTTTCATGTTTTGTTAAGTGATTTTTGATGAAAATGCATAATAGGGATTAAATTGTGAAATATGCAAATTGAGTGGTTGAAATGTGAAATATTTTGGGCTGCTAGGGACCTATGTATAATTTGGCCAAGCATGGGTTAAGTTGATTTGTGTGAATTTTGTATATTTGTGAAATAGGGACTAAATTGATTAAATGTGAAAGTTTAGGGGCTAATATGAAAATATGCTTAAATGAGTGTTATGGACTAAATTGAATGAATGATTGATTAAATAAGTTAATTTTCAATATATTTAGATCAAGAAAAGAGGAATCCGGAATTAGATTGGGGGAAAGGCAAGATTATCGAGTAATTGACTCATTTTACCGTTTTCATACTCGAGGTAAGTTCGTATATGGTAATTTCACTATAAATATATGTTAAATGCTTTGATATCGCATAAATTGTGATTATGAGATACAAATAATGTTTGAATTGTAAATACGACTCTACGGATATGTTCGATGATGAAATCGACAAGTGTAAATTCCCGGTTAAACCTTAGGAATAGTTTAGGATGCTAGTGACATGTCATTAGGTTATTGTATTGGCTTCGGGCCACGATATCTGCACTACAGGTGTGAGTGATACCTTAATTTGGCTACGGGTCATGGTATAGGTATTTCGAAAAGGAGTTACCTTGATTTGGCTACGGGCCATGGTATAGGTACTTCGAGATAAGTTACCTTGATTTGGCTTCGGGCCATGGTATAGGTACTTATCGATTGAGATCTTTGAGTATCTGACTTCTATTCTAATGGTTCAACGGGTAAACGAATGATGTGATTGAGAAAGAGGTTAGTATAAGGTGATACAGGTACGTACAAAACCTATTCGAGTATTAAATAGAGAAGGCTCGATGAAATGGTATTTGATCATGTTTTGAGACATGAGAAATGTTTGTAGTTAATGTGTATATGGTGATGTTATGTAAATTTAGTTGATTTGCATTTATTTGATGAATTAAGTTATTCACATATGAAGTTACTAAGCTATGAAGCTTACTTTGTGTTATTTTTCCATGTTTACAGTGAATCAAGGCTAGCTCGTATCCGGGAGTCATCGGGAACATCATCGCACTATCAAACATCTATTTGGTACTTTTGAGTTGTGTAAATATGGGTTATGGCATGTATAGGCTACATGTGATATTTTGGTTTTGATGATAGCCATGAGATTTGTAACGCCCCAAAAATCCTTTATGATTATTCTCGTATGTTTGTGACACCAATATCTGTCTGCTTCAGTGGTTAAGTGTTCTGGGAGTGTTTGAGAACTCTTGGGTTCAAACCTTAGCTTGGGCAAAATTTTGGTTTTTATTTGAGTAAACCCATATCTTTGCTTGAGGCTTTATAAATAAATATTTGAAAAACATGTCAAAATGGGCCTGCTGGTCTGGTGGTTAAGTAGAGTGGCAAAGCACTGGTGGTCGTGAGTTCGAGTCCTGGTATGCGTAGGGGAGTGTTTTATTTTGCTACTTGTGCCGTGTGTGGGTTCTAGTTTGACCGAAGTTCTGAGAGTTTGAGGGCGGTGGGAGTGTGTTGGACGGCGTGGGAGGGAAATAAGGGATTTGGGGAGAAAAGTAAGGAGTGGGGGCGTTTGAGATGTACTGGGATGCTGAGTGGTTGGCATGGATGTGGTTTAGTGGAGTAAATCAATGAGTTTGGGGAGTTACCCTTTGATTTCGAAAATCTCTGCAAAATTCTCCTCTACCATCTTTCATTTTTATTTTATTTTTTTCCTCTGCCTCCATAGCCGAATTCTGTCCCTTTCTCCTCCACCCCATTTTCGTTTTCTCTTGACTTCAATCTCCTTGTGTTGCTACCGAGATTTCGAGTGCTTTCCCTCTACTTGCCAAATTTTTCCCTCTCCAAATTTTCTTTTTCTTTTTTTTCAGACGAAATACACCATTGCTTCCGTTTTCCCCTCTAATTCTCTCTTTTTGTTGCCGAAATTTCCAGTGTTTCCCTTTATCTTTCCTTTTTGGTCTATCTTGCTCTTCGGCTTTTGTTTCCGTGCGACAACGGTAAGCAGTGTTGTTGTGTTCTTTTAGTTTTGGTTTCGAAAGATGTTGATTCTATTGTTTTTGCATAGGGGACGATCGTGAAGCGATTTTTCTTCCCAACAAATTGATTAGTGCGAGTAGTCGGGGGTGATTGCGGTAAGTGAGTGCATTTGGCTCATTTTGGTGTTGATTAAATTGTGTTTTAGTTGTTAAATTTGAGATTGGGTATGCTGTTTGTAGGTTCCAGAAGGATTGGAAGTGCTTAAGCATCGAGAACGAACCAGGTGTGTAAACACAACGCTGCAAATGAAAATCGGTGAAAAGCCGAAAAGGGAGACTGTTGACACCACACGGGCGTGTTGTAACACCCTAGTTTTAGGGGTTAGGCATTTGGTGCTTAGCTCGAGTGTTGGCACACTTTAGTGTGTTTGGGTAAGTTTTAGGGGTCCTGAGAACCCTAGGTGGTGGTAGGTTGCCTTAGAAAATTTTTAGTTTTAGGGGCTAAAAAGGAGAACTTGGATAGAGGGGGCCTTAAGAGAATTTTTGGTAGAGTTTTGGCATAAAGAGTGGCTTGGCAGAGTGGCAAGGAGGCGCCACTTAGAGCATGGAGAAGTGACGCCATTTGCGGGGAAGGGGCTCGAGTTCGATTCGCAAGGGTAGCATTTTGGCCTTGTTTTTGCGTCAAGGAGGATAGAAGTCAAGCGGTTTTGGATGCTTGAAAGATGGAGAAAGACTTGGTCATATTTTTTAATTTTTGCTAGTTAAAGTTTGACTCATTCAAACTTTTGAATGGAGTGGTAGGGAGCTATTTTAGGAAGATTTTGGGGACTATTTTTGGGGTTGGAGCTTGGCTTTTTAGTATAAATAGGAGGGGGAGTGCTCATTCTTCATCCATCCATCTGCCTTCTCTCCTTTCTTCTTCTCCCACATTTTCCCCAAGAGGCCGAACCCTCCACTCTCCCTATTTCCCTTCCCTTTCCACTTCAAAACCGAAAGTACACCCCACACTTCTTCTTTCCCTCCTTAAAATACCTCTTTGGCCGAAATTGCTATTCCCTCTCCTTGATTTAATTAGTAGCCGAATCTACCCCTTTGCCGAATTTCCTTCCCTCAACTTGATAGCACTTGGGGCCGAGTGTTAGCTTAGATCCTTTCGAGTTCCGTGACTGAGATACTTGGGGTTTTAGTGGTTGGCCAAGCCTCCGTTGTAGCAGTCAGTTTGGTCAAGTGGAGGTAAGATATTTATTTAGATTAAATGCTTAAGTGGTGTTTTGGGGGTTAACCTGTTTACCTGATTAAGCTTTTGCATGGAGGCCACAACCAGTCAGAGTGGGCAAGGGAAGGCCCCTGTCCCAAAGTTCAAGAAAAGGGTCGTCTCGGCAGTACGTGATTGGCCACCGGGGTGTGGGCCAGCAACAGGAAGCGTTAAGCAAATAGCTGTAGTTTCGCTAGACGATAGCATCGAGGATCGAGAGTCTAGAACTCCTAGTGATAAGGTGTGTAATTAACCATTGTTTCCGGGGTTTGAGTATATCCGCTTATGTTGTATGATGCTAATAAGTGCAGTTAAATGTGAAAATGGTACCCTTAAGGGGTATGAAGATGATCAGGTTAGTAGCAAAGTTTGTAATTATGTGAACACTGATTTTATTGTGTGAGTATGCCTATGATTGTGAATAGCATGCACATGCATCATCTACGCATTATATTATGTTACATGTGCATGGGTGGGTTTATGAAAAGAAGATGCGGGTGTACTTCAGTGCGTGGTTGATGTCGACTTTGTGCTACATCGTGGATTAGCGCTGGCGAGGTCGCGTTGTGGATCTTTGCGATTTAGTTCGCGTGGTTACCTTGATTGATATGAGCTTTATGCCATATCGTGGCTTGATGGATTGCTGTGTGCTCCATCGTGGTTTGATGTTAGCTATATGCTACATCGTGGATGGCATTGGTTGCCTTTTTGGAGGAAAAAGGAGAGGGTGACTCGATAGTCCCCGGTGTGTGTAGTATTTGGATAAGGGGGTGTGTAGCGGATGGACCCTAGGTTTGGGTGGGTTTCATGATTGCATTATTCCGTTTATGAAATAATATGAAAATGGGCCAAGCCCAATGAATAGGTAAGTTTTGGGACATACGTGGACATGGGCCAAACCCAGTGATCAGTGGACTAATGTGAAAAGGGCCTAGTCCAGTATTTGTGTATGACTTGAAGGTGGGCCAAGCCCAGATTGTGGTAATAATTATACTTGCATGTTGCATTTGATAATTGGGATGTTATGTGGTTAGCATGTGGGTGGATTTCGATGGTATAGTTACACACTGAGTCTGTATGACTCGCCCAATCTCTTATCCAACATCGCAGGTGAAAGGATGATCGGACCGGGTTGGAGTGGTTACAAGGTGGCCCATGCAAAGGACGTTTTAATATTTTCTTTATGCACTTTATTACCAAGTACTTGGAAATCATTATGTTGTAATAAGATCCTCTTAAGTTATTTGGTTTTCTTTTGGTAACTTATGTCTAAAGAGATTTGGGAAGAATGTTACTTTTATGAACTAAGTCTGATGTTTTAAACGTTTTCCAACCTAAGAAAATTGACAACTAAGAGTTTTAAAGACGAAACCCCGAGATTTCAAAGTAACCTGACGGTTTGCAAACAAACATGCCCAAGATTTACTGCAAGTAAAACTACTCTAAAGGAGTTTAGACAAAAGTTAAACGGCAACTTTGTTTTTCGCCAATAAGTTTTTCCCATAACATAACCAGATTCGATTAAGTAGTGAATGGGCCGGGTTTGGGGATGTTCTGATTTAATATCGAGCCTGGTTCAAAACTCGGCTTTGAGGGTTTTGGGCCCAAAACCTTTTCAAAGTGGACTTTTAAGAAATTTTCAGAGTTATTACGGCATGGCACTGTACCTCAGGCAGAAGTCCACCGGTAAGTACTTCAAAATTTTTAAGTGATTTGTTTGTATGAATGGTTATGGGTTTATTTGGGCTCGTAGATTAGAATATTAGGGCTATTGGACCCTAGGAATAGTCTACTCAAACATATGCATAAAACTTAAGGTTATTAAACAAACCTGTGATTAAGTCGCCGAGTTAAGGTGTGGCAACCATTGTGCGCATGTCTAGGAGTGGATCCGGAAGAGCTTGGTACTTAGCGATCCTCGTGACTCACCTCCTCTTCGCAGAATCCTACTGCAGTGCGTAGCTACGGTTCACCTTAACCAAGAGGACTTGTTCATAGGCTAAACCAGTTATTAAAACCCGAAAGGGAATTAGTCTTGCTATTTTTTTTAAAATTTCCTGTTTCAAAATTTTCAACTCTACTCCTTGGGTTTGTAAGCTCTAAATCTGATTTTGAAAGATGTTTTCTCGATTTACAAAAATTTCCAAAAATACCCCTGTAGGAAAATGACGAAATTACCCCTGTGTAGGAAGGAAACTTTGATTGATCGAAAGAACTACTCTTGGAACCTTCATTGCATAAAATTGCTCGTGGATAAAACAGTGAAACAATAATTTCTAATTCATAAAACTTTCTAAACAGATTAAATCGAAGCACTAGAGATGAGTTCTAGGGGACGCGGTAGAGATAGAATGACAGCTTCGGAACCAGTAGGGTCTGGCTATGGGTCAGAAAGCGAAGTGCCACCAGCAGTGGATGTAGAGGAACAAGATCCGATAAGTGAAGAGAACACAGTGTCGCAGGCTATGTTACGCGTGCTTCAGCAAGTGGCAAGAGCTAGTAAGGGAAATGGAGCTCGGAAGTCAGTGCCCGAGAGGCTTAGGTCTAGCGGGGCTAAAGTTTTTAGGGGAGTATCTGGAGTAGCTCCGAACGTAGCGGAGTATTGGCTAGAAGGAGTCGAGAGAATTATGGACGACTTGGATTGTGCCCCAGAGGAAAAGCTAAAAGGTGCTGTTTCGCTACTACGGGATGAGGCTTATCGATGGTGGCTCACCACAAACAAGGTGTCTTGGCGGATCGATTAGATTGGGACTACTTTAAGGAAAAGTTTGAAGGAAAATACGTTGGAGCAAGCTACTTGGATGCGCAAAGGAAGGCGTTTCTAAATCTAGTACAAGGAAGTAAGTCGATAATTGAGTGACGGAATTCGTGCGACTTAGTCGATATGCTAAGGGAATTGTGGCCACTTGACTATGAGAGGTGCGTCCGGTTTGAAGACGGATTGCGAGATGAGCTTGAGTCTTGATCGCTCCGCAGAGGAGGAAAGAGACTTCAGCGGTGCTAGTGGAGAAAGCTCGTATAGCCAAGAAGTTAAGAGGACGGTAAGGGAAAACCGAGAAAAAGAAGAGGAACGAGAATAAGAGAAATATTGGGTCGTCGGATCGGTTGGTAATGTCCGTAAAAGACCAAAGATCGAGAATCCTGTAAGTGCACTTGTACCAGTGGATCGGAATCGTTCTTGTGCTCGATGTGGAAGACCTCACACAGGAGAGTGCTGGGGAAATAGTAAGGAATGTTTTCGATGTGGATCTAAGGCACATCTGGTTAAGAATTGTCCTCAAGCGACGAGGGGTCGTGGTTCAAGTCTTGGAAGGAATGGGTCTAGTCGGAGGCAACCAAGGATGTGATTCTAGGTAAGCTCCTTTGCTTGGATTCTTGCTTTAATTGCTTTGTTTGCTTATGAGTTAGCCTTTCCGGTGTTGCTAAGAGAGGCGTTTCGAATTTTGAGCGCGAATTTGGAGATTGTGTAGGTACGATAGCCTTAGTAAGATCAGAGTGCGCAGCGTAAGCGTAAGGTGGTAAGATAGGTTGTATGGACGTTTGTTAGTAAAGTAATTTCGAGGACGAAATTATTTTAAGGAGGGTAGAATTGTAACACCCTAGTTTTAGGGGTTAGGCATTTGGTGCTTAGCTCGAGTGTTGGCACACTTTAGTGTGTTTGGGTAAGTTTTAGGGGTCCTGAGAACCCTAGGTGGTGGTAGGTTGCCTTAGAAAATTTTTAGTTTTAGGGGCTAAAAAGGAGAACTTGGATAGAGGGGGCCTTAAGAGAATTTTTGGTAGAGTTTTGGCATAAAGAGTGGCTTGGCAGAGTGGCAAGGAGGCGCCACTTAGAGCATGGAGAAGTGACGCCATTTGCAGGGGGAAGGGGCTCAGGTTCGATTCGCAAGGGTAGCATTTTGGCCTTGTTTTTGCGTCAAGGAGGATAGAAGCTGGGCGGTTTTTGGATGCTTGAAAGATGGAGAAAGACTTGGTCATATTTTTTTAATTTTTGCTAGTTAAAGTTTGACTCATTCAAACTTTTGAATGGGTGGTAGGGAGCTATTTTAGGAAGATTTTGGGGACTATTTTTGGGGGGTTGGAGCTTGGCTTTTTAGTATAAATAGGAGGGGGGGGGAGTGCTCATTCTTCATCCATCCATCTGCCTTCTCTCCTTTCTTCTTCTCCCACATTTTCCCCAAGAGGCCGAACCCTCCACTCTCCCTATTTCCCTTCCCTTTCCACTTCAAAACCGAAAGTACACCCCACACTTCTTCTTTCCCTCCTTAAAATACCTCTTTGGCCGAAATTGCTATTCCCTCTCCTTGATTTAATTAGTAGCCGAATCTACCCCTTTGCCAAATTTCCTTCCCTCAACTTGATAGCACTTGGGGCCGAGTGTTAGCTTAGATCCTTTCGAGTTCCGTGACTGAGATACTTGGGGTTTTAGTGGTTGGCCAAGCCTCCGTTGTAGCAGTCAGTTTGGTCAAGTGGAGGTAAGATATTTATTTAGATTAAATGCTTAAGTGGTGTTTTGGGGGTTAACCTGTTTACCTGATTAAGCTTTTGCATGGAGGCCACAACCAGTCAGAGTGGGCAAGGGAAGGCCCCTGTCCCAAAGTTCAAGAAAAGGGCCATCTCGGCAGTACGTGATTGGCCACCGGGGTGTGGGCCAGCAACAGGAAGCGTTAAGCAAATAGCAGTAGTTTCGCTGAGACGATAGCATCGAGGATCGAGAGTCTAGAACTCCTAGTGATAAGGTGTGTAATTAACCATTGTTTCCGGGGTTTGAGTATATCCGCTTATGTTGTATGATGCTAATAAGTGCAGTTAAATGTGAAAATGGTACCCTTAAGGGGTATGAAGATGATCGGAGTTAGTAGCAAAGTTTGTAATTATGTGAACACTTGTTTTATTGTGTGAGTATGCCTATGATTGTGAATAGCATGCACATGCATCATCTACGCATTATATTATGTTACATGTGCATGGGTGGGTTTATGAAAAGAAGGTGCGGGTGTACTTGAGTGCGTGGTTGATGTCGACTTTGTGCTACATCGTGGATTGGCACCGACCGAGGTCGCGTTGTGGATCTTTGCGATTTAGTTCGCGTGGTTACCTTGATTGATATGAGCTTTATGCCATATCGTGGCTTGATGGATTGCTTTGTGTGCTCCATCGTGGTTTGATGTTAGCTATATGCTACATCGTGGATGGCATTAGTTGCCTTTTGGAGGAAAAAGGAGAGGGTGACTCGATAGTCCCCTGGTGTGTGGTAGGCTGGATAAGGGGGTGTGTAGCGGATGGACCCTAGGTTTGGGTGGGTTTCATGATTGCATTATTCCGTTTATGAAATAATATGAAAATGGGCCAAGCCCAATGAATAGGTAAGTTTTGGGACATACGTGGACATGGGCCAAACCCAGTGATCAGTGGACTAATGTGAAAAGGGCCTAGTCCAGTATTTGTGTATGACTTGAAGGTGGGCCAAGCCCAGATTGTGGTAATAATTATACTTGCATGTTGCATTTGATAATTGGGATGTTATGTGGTTAGCATGTGGGTGGATTTCGATGGTATAGTTACACACTGAGTCTGTATGACTCACCCAATCTCTTATCCAACATCGCAGGTGAAAGGATGATCGGACCGGGTTGGAGTGGTTACAAGGTGGCCCATGCAAAGGCGTTTTAATATTTTCTTTATGCACTTTATTACCAAGTACTTGGAAATCATTATGTTGTAATAAGATCCTCTTAAGTTATTTGGTTTTCTTTTGGTAACTTATGTCTAAAGAGATTTGGGAAGAATGTTACTTTTATGAACTAAGTCTGATGTTTTAAACGTTTTCCAACCTAAGAAAATTGACAACTAAGAGTTTTAAAGACGAAACCAGAGATTTCAAAGTAACTTTGACGGTTTGCAAACAAACATGCCCAAGATTTCTGCAAGTAAAACTACTCTAAAGGAGTTTAGACAAAAAGTTAAACGGCAACCTGTTTTCGCCAATAAGTTTTTCCCATAACATAACCAGATTCGGTCGTAGTGAATGGGCCGGGTTTGGGGATGTTACACGTGTGGCCGCCTGTGTGGTAGGCCGTGTAATCGGACACGGGTGTGTGATCGACGAGGCAGGCCATGTGCGATTCATGGGCCAGTCCGAATTTGGCCGTGTGGGCCCCCCACGGGTGAACCACACGGGCATGTGGGATTAATGGGCCAGGTCGTGTGATCCACACGGCTAAGGCCATTTTGGGCCTTGTGGGCTATAAGGGCGTGTGGGCCCACATGGGCAAATTACATGGGCTTGTGGGCCCATTTTCACTGTTTTGACAGCTATGGTTGCACGGGTCGCCCGAGTCGACTGTGGACCAACTGTAGGGTCGGTAAGATTACCTAGATCCCTAATTGACTGAGTGACTGTTATATCAATGTACTTTTTATATATACATGTACGACTGTATTGTGAGCATGCTGTTAAAACTGTACTGAATACATATATGATACCATTATTTGGCATCACATGATTGTATGATGCATTGCATGGGGATGGGTTTATATGGATCGGAGGAAGTGTACTGAAAGGCTTCGAGCCTAACTTACTGGCAACTCAGCTGCAAACTACTGTCTAGTGCTGCAACTGGTACTACTTGGAGTGCAGGGATGGGTGGGTTGATTATATCCCCGCATGGAGTGTAGGGTTAGACAGAGATGGAGTGTAGAGGCTGGCTGGGTAGGACTTGTATACTGCATATTGTGATACTGTAATGGGCCAAGGCCCAAATGCATGACTGCCTCTGTACTGAGATGGGCTAAAGCCCAAACTGATACTGTCACTGATTCTGAATAGGGCTTTGGCCCAGACTGTGATTGCCTTCTGTTTGTCTGTTTGTGCTATTTGGGATTACACACTGAGTTTTCGTAAACTCACCTTTCCGTTTTAACTGTACAGGTAATCCCTTAACATAGGCGGATCGGTGCGGCGGAGGACTCAACGATGGCCACACGACCAAAATTGTTTGATTCAGTACCTAATAATGATTTTTGATTTTATTTTGGGGTATTTTACTGTAATAATGGCCTTTTTGGATTTTCATGGTTAATTTGGGATTTCTATTATTTTAATTTACAACTGCTAGTAGTAGGGTTAATCGAGTTTTCAAAATGAATCAAATGTTTTAACAAAATATACTCAAATACGCAAACTGATTTAAAAAGCTTCCGCGATAAGTGACGTTTTGAAAATTAATATCGTTTTGAAAGAGAATACTTATGTGATAATGAACTACATTTTGAAAATGAACGACGCATCCTAGAATTAACATAAGATTTTGTAATGAGGCTAATTCGAAAAGAGGTTTTTTACGATAACTCATTTATTTCCAAAACACTACCATGTGGCCTCGCCAAGATTCGGCCATAACGTCTAGGCCGGGTTTGGGGTGTTAGAAGATTTGGCTTGTAAATGAATATGTTTTGGTTTGTATATATAGCCATGAGTGATGGCTTATTTTGGTATGATTTGGCATGAATGTGGTTATGGTTTTTAGTTGCTCAAAATGGTTATATTTGGAGCTTGGTAATTGACTTATATTGTGTGATGGAAATTGATAATTTGAGAGTTTATGTGCTAGTGAAATTGTGTTTGATTAATGTAAGTGTGGAATGATTAATTGATTGAATTGTATATGTGAACTTAGGAATGAAAATTTGATGGCAAACTATAGTATGTTTGTGATTGGTATTGTTTGTATTTGGATGCACATTAGTGTCTTGAAATGGTGCCATTTGAGCTTGAATAGGTATATGCATAATGGGTGGCAAATTGGCCTTGCAAATGGCCTATTTTTGTCCACACGGGCAAAGACACGGGCGTGTGTCTTAGCCGTGTGTGACACACGGTTAAGTGCATGGCCGTGTGTCCCTTGGTGTTGAAATTGAATTAAATTCAGTATGCTCCACACGGTCTCACACACGGGCGTGTGACTGGCCGTGTAGTACAAGTCAGTATACCCCCTAAATGGCACACGACCTAGCATATGGGCGTGTGACTTGGCCGTGTTGATAAGTCAGTATACCTAACAGTTTTGGCACGGCCTAACACACGGCCTGGCACACGGGCATGTGTGGCCACTTCGAAGGGCACACGGGCTAGACACACGGGCATGTGATTGGCCGTGTGACCCAAGTCAGTATGTATGCCCTGTTTCCACACGCCCTGAGACACGGGCGTGTCTGGAGCCGTGTAAGGCACACGGCCTGTTCACACGGGCGTGTGACCCTTGTATGAATGAAAAATTTCTAAGTTTTCCAAAGTTTTTGTATGTTATCGGTTTAGTCCCGAATTAATTCTAAAGCATGTTTAAGGCTTCGTAGGCCCTTATAAGGGACAATATGCTAGTGTTGATTGATTTACGAGAATGAATGTTTTGTGTTTGATAAATGTATGCTATATATTGTATAGTGATCGGTAATACCTCGTAAATCTATTTCACCGACGGATACGGGTTAGGGGTGTTACATTTAATTGGTATCAGAGCTACAATTTAGTCGATTCTAGGACTAACGTAGTGTGTGTGTGAGTCTAGCTATACATGCCCTATATACTCTGCTATAGTGTGATGATTCCTGACAGCTTAAACTGTATTTTCGTATAGTAATGGATCCCGAACGAGCTGTAGCCGATGATGTAGAAAGTAACACGATAGCTCCCGCTCAATGGATGGCGCCATCTGATTCTAGGCCTGTAACAAGTAGCCACGATGGAGAGGCTAAACAAGCCTCTTTCCAGATGATGAACTAATGGTTCACACAATATGTACGGACGAATCCGGCTGCTCAACAACCTCCACCCCCACCTATTCCTCAACAAACCCCTGTTGTTCCTCAAGTTATAGATCCGACATGATTGAACAAGTCGCTAGTAGATAAGATTCGTAAATATGGGGCTGAAGAGTTCCGGGCTACTGTTGATGATGATGCTGAGAGAGCTGAGTTCTGGCTCGAGAATACGGTGCGAGTATTCGATAAAGTCTCTTGTACTCCTGATGAATGTATTAAATGTGTTGTAGCTTTGCTGAGAGACACCACTTATCAATGGCAAAACACGATAATATCTGTGGTTTCAAAAGAACAGGTTACCTGGGAATACTTTCAGATGGAGTTTCGAAAGAAATATATAAGTCAGCTATTCCTTGATCAAAAGCATAAAGAGTTTCTGGAATTAAAACAGGGCCGCATGACTGTCACTGAGTATGAAAGAGAATTCATACGGTTAAGCAAGTATGCTCGAGAATATGTGTCTACTGAGGAGATTATGTGTAAACGGTTCGTTGATGGGTTGAACAAAGATATAAAACTACTAGTCAGAATTCTAGAGTTGAAAGAATTTTTTTTTTTTGGTTGAAAGGGCTTGTAAAGCCGAGGATCTTAGCAAAGAAAAGAGAAAAGCAGATTCAGAAGCTAGAGACTCGAGAAAAAGATCGATGAGTGAGCCGTATCAATCTTCGTCAAAGAAATCCAGAGATTTGTACACTTGTCCAAATGCTTCAAATGAATATTCGAACAGGGATCGTAGAAAACAATACTCTGGTCCTAAAGCTCAAGCTACCTCAGTATCGAGTGTTGGCAGTGTGAGAGACAACAAACCCGAGTGTCAGCATTGTGGGAGACGACACTTCAGAGAATGCTGGAATAAAAGTACTAAAGCTTGCTTCAAATGTGGCTCGCCAGATCTTTTTATTAAAGACTATCCTGATATGGGTGAGAAAGATAGACCTCAAAATGTGAGATCGAGTAATACGTCGACTAGAGGAATACCACCAAGAAATACTGGGAATGTGAGTGGTAGTCGAGGGGCGACGAGAGACTCTACTGTGAAATCTGAGGCCAGAGCACCTGCTAGAGCCTACGCTATTCATGCTCACGAAGAAGCGTCATCCCCAGATGTTATCACCTGTACTTTCACTCTTTATGATACTAATGTGATTGCATTGATAGATCCAAGATCAACTCATTCTTATATATGCATGAATTTACTATCTAGTAAGACTTTGCCTGTAGAGTCTACTGAATTTGTGATTATAGTATCGAACCCCTTAGGCAAATGTGTTTTGGTTGATAAAGTCTGCAAGAATTGTTTGTTAATGCATCGAGATTTCTATTTTCCGGCTAATCTGATGTTGTTTCCATTCGATGAATTTGATGTGAGTTTGGGTATAGATTGGCTAACGATGCATAATGCTATAGTGGATTGTAGGCGAAAGACAATAGAACTGAAATGCCAGAATCATGAGACTATTAGAATTGAATCGGATGATCTGAATAGTTTGTCAACTGTGATATCGTCTATGTTAGCTTAGAGATTTGTGAGAAAGGGATATAAAGCTTATCCTGCTTATGTACTTGATACGAAAGTGATAGAAACAAAGATTGAATCAGTAACAGTTGTGTGCGAGTATCCAAACGTATTTCTTGAATAGTTATCGGGTTTACCACCTATCAGAGAGGTTGAGTTTGGTATTGAATTAGTACCGGGTACAATGCCGATATCGATAGCTCCGTACAGAATGGCTCTGACAGAGTTAAAAGAATTGAAAGCTCAGTTGTAAGAACTGACAGATAGAGGTTTTGCTAGACCGAGTTTCTCTCCCTGGGGTGCACCAGTGTTATTTGTGAAAAAGAAAGATGGCACGATGAGAATGTGTATAGACTATCAGTAGCTTAACAAAGTGGCGATCAAGAATAAATACCCTTTGCCATGAATAGATGATTTGTTTGATCAGTTAAAAGGGGCAACAATGTTTTCGAAAATTGATTTGAGATCGGGTTATTGCCAGTTGCGAGTTAAAGACTCCGATGTGCCAAAGACTGCATTTAGAACAAGGTACAGACACTACGAATTTCTTGTTGTGCCTTTCGGACTAACAAATGCACATGCTATTTTTATGGACTTGATGAACTGGATTTTCAGGCCGTACTTAGACCGATTCGTAGTTGTGTTTATTGATGATATTTTGATTTACTCTCGTGATGAATCTGAGCATGTCGAACATTTGAGAATCGTATTACAAACTTTGAGAGATAAACAATTGTTTGCAAAGTTCAGCAAATGTGAGTTTTGGCTACGAGAGGTTGGTTTTTTGGGACATATAGTTTCAGCCGAGGGTATCCGAGTTGACCCGAGCAAAATTTCTGCGATTATAGATTGGAAACCTCCGAGAAATGTATCTAAAGTCCGTAGTTTTCTGGGACTAGCTGGCTATTATAGACGATTTGTGAAAGGTTTCTGGATGATCACGACTCCGATGACAAGATTGCTTCAAAAAGATGTTAAATTTGAATGGTCAGAAAAGTGTCAGCAGAGCTTCGAACAATTGAAAACATTATTGAGAGAGGCACCA
This sequence comes from Gossypium sturtianum, assembly GCA_025698515.1. Lineage (NCBI taxonomy): Eukaryota > Viridiplantae > Streptophyta > Magnoliopsida > Malvales > Malvaceae > Gossypium > Gossypium sturtianum. The sequence goes on from CM046943.1 coordinate 46,835,786, forward strand.
GTGTTAGTTCAGCCTGAGTCGGGTAAAGAATTTTTAGTTTACAGAGATGCATCGTTAAACGGCCTGGGTTGTGTTTTGATGCAGGAAGGCAAAGTTGTAGCTTATGCGTCGAGATAATTGAAGCCGCATGAAAAGAATTATCCGAAGCACGATCTTGAGTTAGCCGCGATAGTGTTTGCATTGAAAATTTGGTGTCATTACTTGTTCGGTGAGAAATGCCATATTTATACCGACCACAAAAGCTTGAAATATTTGATGACTCAGAAAGACTTGAATTTGCGACAACGGAGATGGTTAGAATTGATAAAAGACTATGAATTAGTGATTGACTATCATCTGGGGAAAGCGAACATAGTTGCTGATGCGTTGAGCCGAAAGTCCTTATTTTCTTTACGTGCTTTGAATACACAATTAGCTTTGGCTGACGACGGTTCGATAGTAGCCGAGTTGAAAGTGAGACCATTATTTCTACAGCAGATTTGTAAGGCTCAAAAATTTGATAATGAATTGCAAGCAAAATGAACTAAGTGTGAATCGACTTCTGATTCAGAGTTTCGAATAGGGCCTAATGACTATTTGATGTTTCGTGATAGAATATGTGTACCAAGAAATTCTGAACTCATTCAGAAGATTCTAAACGAAGCACATAGTAGTTGTTTATCAGTACATCCGGGAAGCATGAAAATTTATAACGATTTGAAACAGCTTTATTGGTGGCACGGCATGAAACGAGATATCTCAGAATTTGTTTCAAAATGTTTGATTTGTCAACAAGTCAAAGCTAAGCATCAAGTGCCGTCAGGTTTATTACAGTCTATTATGATTCCTGAATGGAAATGGGATAGAGTAACAATGGATTTCGTATCAGGTTTGCCCTTATCTCTGAAAAAGAAAGATGTGGTCTGGGTTGTTGTTGATAGATTGACAAAATTGACTCATTTCATTCTTGTACGAATGGATTATTCACTTGATAAATTGGCTGAGTTGTATATTTCAAAGATTGTTCGATTGCACGGAGTGCCACTATCTATTGTTTCAGATAGATATTCGAGATTCACTTCGCGATTTAGAAGAAATTGCAAGAAGCTTTAGGTACAAAGCTGCATTTTAACACCGCGTTTTACCCGCAAACGAATGGTCAGTCCAAACGAGTTATTCAGATACTTAAGGATATGTTGCGATGTTGCATTCTTGAGTTTGAAGGTAGTTGGGAGAAATATCTATCGCTGATTGAATTTGCTTATAATAATAGCTTTCAATTGAGTATAAAGATGGCACTGTACGAAGCTCTATATGGTTGTAAATGTCGAACACCGTTGTATTGGACTGAGCTTAGCGAGAATAAGATTCACGGGGTTGATCTGATCAGAGAGACTAAAGAAAAAGTGAAAGTAATTCACGATAGTTTGGAAGCAGCTTCGGATCGATAGAAATCTTATGCAGACTTGAAACGGAAAGATATTGAGTTTTAAATCGGGGATAAAGTGTTTTTGAAAGTGTCGCCGTGGAAAAAGATATTGCAGTTTGGTTGAATAGGGAAATTGAGTCCACGATTCATCGGACCGTATGAGATTATTGAGAGAGTTGGGCCAGTTGCTTATCGACTATCTTTACCGTCTATGTTAGAGAAAATACATAATGTATTTCATCTGTCGATGCTTCGGCGATACCGATCCGACCCTTCACATGTCATTTCCCCGACCGAGGTTGAAATTCAGTCGGATATGTCATATGCTGAAGAACCGATTCGAATTTTAGCGCGTGAGATCTAAGAGTTAAGAAATAAGAAAATCGCATTAGTGAAAGTATTGTGGCATAGACACGGGGTTGAAGAAGCTACATGGGAACCCGAGGATGCTATGAGAAAGCAATACCCGAACCTATTGACTGGTAAGATTTTCAGGGACGAAAATCCCTAATGGGGGAGAGTTGTAACAGCCCGGTTTTAGTTAAATCAGAACAGTGGTTTTGGAACCACAAATCCGATGTCAAAAAAATATTTTAATATTATTTTTGATGTTTACAGCATGATAGCATGTATGTGTGAAAATTTCGTGAGCCAATTTTATCGTTTAATTGATCAATTTGAGAAAAAAAGGACTTAATCACGTAAAATGGAAAAGTTGCATTCTATTTGTTAAAGGTGTTTAATTGCTATGATTTATTAAACCAAAGGTTCTTATGATGATATTAGACCATTGGTAGTGTAAGTGGACAATTATGGTGTAACATCCCTTACCCGTATTCTACACCAGAACCGGGCCCGAGGTATTACCGAGTTAAAACCACTTGATCGCCACTTAGGCTCAACGTGACTACTCTCAATAGCTACCACAACTACCTCCATAAGGACCTACGGGGTGTTAAACATACATGCGAGAGCTTCCAAGGCTCTACTGAAACTTTATCGATCTTAAAATTTCTTTCACTTAGACAAGAGTCACACGCCCATGTGGAATGGGACATGCCCGTGTGCCCTCAAGACATGCCCGTGTCTTCCACCCGTGGTCGACACTGACTAAATTCAGACGGCCTGGACACGCCCGTGTTCTCCACCCGTGGTGAACACTGACCACTTTACACGGCCTAGGCACACGCCCGTGTGGCTAGCCCGTGGTCTATTCTGACTTAAAATGCTAACGTGCAGGGGACACACGGCCAAATCACACGCCTATGGGTTGACCGTGTGTCACACATGGCCTAGACACATGCCTGTGTGTCTACCCACATGGACAAGAACAAAGCTGTTTGTCATGCCCTTCTCACCCCTTTAGCATACACAACAAGTACTCATTCAACACATCCATAACCAACTCATAATGAACATAATCTTACATGGATAAATACATCTTTTCATATAATAATGTAACCATGAACTATGGCATTATAAAAAATAGATTATCCATCTAAAGGCCAACACATCTTAGCCAAAACAACAAAATACCCTAACGTGTCTAGCCTCTATACATGCCATATACAAAACATTAAGTCCAATGTACCAGAGTGTGCTGATAGTGTGGGCGATCTTTCGATTAATCCGCGTATCACAATTCAATCCTTGTTCTCTACAAGACAAGGGAAAAGAAAGGAGTAAGCTTTGAGCTTAGTAAGTTTACACATAAACAATTTAAGCATTCTAGTATAAGCTAAATAACAATTAGCATTATACTAACATATGTAATTCACATCCACTACTATGCTTACTCTTTGTATCCCTTACCACATCTCCAACACATCATGAGTCACATACTCATAATCATTGTCATGCACCCCTGCACTCAATAGAACATTTATTCAAAATACAACACATCATTATTTCTCAATAATACATCCACACAGCCAAATTACTCGATGGTTTCGCACTTAGCCCACCACAATAAGATCATAAGGTAGTATCGCACATAGCCTACCACAAAGGATAATTATAGTGATTCCGCACATAGCTCACTAAATAATATGCTTAACAATAGTATCGCACACAGCCCATCATTGTTAAGTATCAAGGTGGTATCGCACTTAGCCCACTATCAAGCATTATCACTACACATTCACATGTCTATTTTGTAATACATTCATCCATTCACAACTACTATCTCATTCATTCCACTAGAATCAAATAGGTTCTCAATCATGCTACACATTAGCTAGCATTAACAATGTTTACGCATAAATGCATCGTTCATACGTAAACTTACCTCGGTACTTAAAAAGTATAGAGATGTGCAATTTAGTCCATGACCTTGCCCTTGCCTCGGTTAAGATCCGGGCTTCGTCTTTCTTGATCTAAAATGACAAATCATCCTATTCAATACACACATTGACTAAATTGACCCTTATCTCATACTTTAGCAAAATTACTATTTTGCCCCTAAACTTCCACATAATTATACTTTTTCCCCAAGGCTCGTAAAGTGATTTTCATTCAACTTTCTAGCCTTTCATGCTTAGCCGAATCATTTACTCAATTAAAGCAATCATCAATTCTCACTAAATCACTCATGTATGACCAATCTCAAGACTTTCACAAACAAGTCCCTACATGCATTTTTCATGGAATTCACTTAGCAAAAGATGTTTCTACTACATCAAGCTTTCATATTCTTCCATAAAACATCAAAATACATGCATGTCATACATGGTTACATTTTTTAACATCAATCCTAGCTCAACATATAGCTAAAAATAGCTTACTCCTGTTACTAGGACTTCAAAAATACGAAGAATATCAAAAATGGGGCTTGGATGCACTTACTAGCAAGCTTGAAAAATTGAAGAGCCCTAACAATGGCTTCTTGAAATTTTCGGTAGCTTGGAGAAGAAGATGAATGAAATTTTGTCATCTTTTTCCCTTTTTAATCACTTAATTGACAAATGACCAAAATGCCCCTTAGTCAAACTTTTCCAATACCATCCACTCATGCCCATTTTGTCCAAAAATTAGAATTTGGGAAAATTACTATTTAAGGAGCTCCAATTGGTAATCCAAAGCTATTTCATACAAATAGCTTCTAGAATCTCACATTTTGCAACTTTTGCAATTTAGTCCATTTGGACAATTCAACCGCAATTTAACAAAATTGCTTCATGAAACTTCCACACTAACATGCAAACATAGCATAAACATCAAAACTCATACATATACCTCGGACTTGTGGTCTCGCACCACTATTCTGACTAGGCCCTAAATCGGGATGTTACAACTCTCCCCCCTTTAGAGATTTTTGCCCTAAAAAATCTTACCGGTAAAAAGGTTTGGATGTTGCTCCCTCATGCTTTCTTCTAGTTCCCACGTAGCCTCTTCCACACCGTGTTTCTGCCATAACACTTTCACTAGGGCTATGCTCTTATTCCTCAACTGTTTCACTTCTCGAGCCAAGATCTTAATCGGCTCCTCTTCATAAGACATATCCGGTCTTATCTCAATTTTCATTGAAGGAATCACATGTGAAGGATCGGAGCGATACCGTCGCAACATCGACACATGGAACACATTATGGATCTTGTCCAATTCTACCGGCAAAGCCAACCGGTATGCTACTGGCCCAACTCTATCTGTAATCTCATACGACCCTATGAATCTCGGACTCAATTTCCCCTTTTGTCCGAATCTCATGATTTTCTTCCACGGGGACACTTTCAAAAACACTTTGTCACCCACCTCAAAATCAATTTCTTTTCTTTTCAGATCCGCGTAGGAATTCTGTCGGACCGAAGCAACTTTCAAACTATTATGAATTACTTTCACTTTCTCCTCAGTCTCTTTTACTAGATCGACCCCATGGATCCGCTTCTCACTAAGCTCAGTCCAATACAGAGGAGTCCGACACTTATGACCATACAAAGCTTCATACGGTGCCATCTGTATACTCGAACGATAAACTGTTGTTGTAGGCAAACTCGACCAAAGGTAGATACCTCTCCCAACTACCTTCGAATTCTAACACACAGCATCGAAGCATATCTTCGAGAACTTGAATCACTCTTTCAGACTGACCATCTGTTTATGGATGGAACACAGTACTAAAATTTAACCTCGTACCCATGGCCTCTTGTAACTTCTTCCAAAACCTTGAAGTAAACCTCGGATCACTATCCGATATTATAGACACAGGCACACCATGTAACCTCACTACCTCTACAACATACAATTCGGCTAACTTGTCCAGTGAAAAATCAACACGTACTGGAATAAAATGAGCCGTCTTCATCAATCTATCCACAACAACCCACACACCATCTTTCTTTTTCGGAGTCATAGGCAACCCCGTCACAAAATCCATGGTAACCCAATCCCATTTCCCTTCGGGAACCATCACTAGCTGAAGCAATCCCGAAGGTACTTGATGCTCAGCTTTTACCTGTTGACAAATCAGACACTTCACCACAAACTCAGAAATGTCTCTTTTCATACCCGGCCACCAATAAGACTTCTTCAAGTCATTGTACATTTTCGTACTGCCCGGGTGTACTGACAAATACCCACTATGTGCCTTATGCAAAACCTTTCGGATCAATTTTTCATCTTTGGGTACACAAATTATGTCATGGTACAACAAACAACCATTCGAACCCACTTGAAAATCAGAACCACTTTCTGATCCACACTTAGCTCTCTTAGCTTGCATCTCACTATCATTTCCCTGAGCCTCACATATCTGTTGAACAAATAGTGGCTTAGCTCTCAACTCTGCCAATATAGCACCATCATCAGACAATGCTAAACTCATGCTCATAACTTTTAGAGCATACAAGGATTTCCTACTCAAGGCATCTGCAACCAAATTCGCTTTTCCCGGGTGATAATCAATGACTAACTCATAGTCTTTCAATAACTCGAGCCACCGCCTCTGTCGCAAATTCAAATCCTTTTGACCCATCAAATAATTCAAACTCTTGTGATCCGTAAAGATTCAACACTTCTTACCATATAAATAATGTCGCCAAATCTTTAACGCGAAAACAATCGCAACCAACTCCAAATCATGAGTCGGATAATTCTTCTCATGTGGTTTTAACTGCCTCGAGACGTAAGCGACTACCTTACCCTCTTGTATCAACACACAACCGAGACCATTAAACGATGCGTCACTAAAAACCACGAACTCTTTCCTTGATTCTGGTTGAACCAGAACCGGCGCCTCAGTCAACAATGTTTTCAATGTCTCAAAACTATGTTGGCATGTCTTAGCCCAATCAAGCTTGCCATCCTTATGCAACAATTTTGTCATCGAGGTGGCAATTACAGAGAACCCCTTTACGAAACGTCTGTAATATCCTGCCAATCCCAAGAAGCTTCTGACTTCTGACACGTTCTTCGGCGGTTTCCAATCCACAACAGCCAATATCTTACTCGGGTCAACTCTAATACCATCTCCTGACACAATGTGTCCTAGGAATCTGACCTCTCGGAGCCAAAACTCACTCTTGCTAAACTTAGCATACAAGTGCTTATCCCTTAAAGTTTGCAAGACAATTCTCAAATGTTCCTCATGATCGTTCTCATCCCGAGAATAGATCAATATGTCGTCAATGAAGACAACTACAAACTTATCCACATACGGTCGGAAGACACGGTTCATCAAATCCATAAAAATTGCAGGTGCATTCGTTAAACCAAACGGCATGACAAAAAACTCATAATGGTCATACCTTGTTCAAAATGCAGTTTTCAACACATCTTGCTCTTTCACCCTCAACTGGTAATAACCAGACCTCAGGTCGATCTTGGAGAACACTATAGCTCCTTTCAGTTGATCAAAAAGATCATCAATCCTTGGTAAAGGATACTTATTCTTCACCGTCACTTTATTGAGTTGCCTATAGTCTATACACAACCTCATAGACCCATCTTTCTTCTTTACAAATAGTACCGGAGCACCCCCACGGTGAGTAGCTCGGTCTTGCAAAACCCTTATCTGTCAACTCTTGCAACTAAACCTTCAGTTCTTTCAACTCTAAAGGTGCCATCCTATACAGAGCAATTAAAATAGGTGCTGTTCCCAAAACTAACTCAATCCCAAACTCGACCTCTCTCACTGGAGGTAATCCGGGTAACTCTTTCGGGAATACATCTGAATACTCACATACCACCGGCACTGTATCAAACTTTACTCCAACCTCTTGAGTGTTCAAAATAAAGGCGAGATAGGACTCGCACCCTTTTCTCAAACATTTCTCAGCCACTAGGGAAGAAATCATCACTGGTAGACTATCTGATCCACCTGATTCAACCCGAACAACATCTTCATTCTCACATTTCAATTCGATAAACTTACTACCACAGTTCACTAAGACATCATGGGTAGTCAGCCAATCCATGCCAAGAATTAAGTCAAACTCATCAAACGGCAACAACATAAGGTTTGCCGGAAAGCAACGACTCTTAATCAACAAAGGGCAATTCTTACACACCTTGTCCACTAACACATGCTTACCTAACGGGTTTGACACCTTAACCACAATATCCGTAAACTCAATGGTCATACTCAAACTAGATGCCAATCTCATGCAAATATAAGAATGAGTAGACCCTGGATCTATTAAAGCAATAACAAAGGTGTCAAAAAGAGAAAAAGTACCCGTTATTACATCTAGGGAGGATACCTCTTCGCGAGCATGAATGGCATACGTCCTCGCAGGTGCCCGACCCTCCAGTCTCACAGCAGAGTCTTTGGACACACCTCTACCACTAGTCCCACCTCTCGGGTTCCTTGGTGGTCTACCCCTTGCAGACACATCGCTAGGTCTTGTCTCTTGCTTCTCTTCCTTATCATCCCTCTCGGGGCAATTTCGGATAAAATGGTCGAGGGAACCACACTTATAACAACTTCAGTTGTTTCCCCAACACTCTCCGGTATGATACCTACCATAACTTGGACACTCTGGTTTGTTCTTCGGATTACCCACACTTTCCATCGAGGTGGCTTGGACTCTCGAACCTGAACGAGTGTTGTCCAAGTCTCGACGTGGATATCCCACTGGTGTTGTCGTCCGAGGATTCACTTCTTTGTATCTTTTCGACTGGACTTGATATGATTTGCCCATCGGTCATTTTCTCGCATCTCGGGCTTCACTCACAAACCTTCTCTTTTCCTTACTCAATACCTCGGCCTTACTTACCCTTTCAACCAACACAACAAACTCTTTCAACTCCAAAATACCCACTAGGAGCTTAATATCCTCATTCAGTCCACCTCCGAACCTTTTACACAAGATGGTCTCTGTCGACACACATTCTTGCTCATACTTCCTAAGCCTAACAAATTCGGGCTCATATTTTGCTACTGTCATTCTTCCTTGCTTCAGCTCAAGGAATTCCTTTCGTTTTCGATCAGTAAATTTGTGGCTTATATACTTCTTCCGGAACTCTTCCAGAAAGAAGTCCCACGTCACCCGCTATCTCGGGACTACCGACGTCAACGTCTTCCACCAATGGTATGCCGAGTCCCTCAGCAAAGAAACGACACACTTCAGGTTCTCTTCAGGTGTACAAGAGAGTTCATCGAATACTCTCATTGAGTTCTCTAGCCAAAACTCTGCCCTCTCGGGGTCATCATCTACCTTAGCTCTAAACTCTTCAGCCCCGTGTTTCATAATCTTATCCATCGGGGGTTTCGATATCCTTACTACATCAATACCTTGAGGAGCCACTGAAATTGGCTGAGGTATAGGAGGAGGTGGAGGAGGTTGAGCATTAGGGTTTGCTCGAACATAATTCGAGTACCAATTACTCATCATCTGAAGAAAGGCTTCCTGAGCCTCTTCCCCTCGACTTTCAACCTCGGGTCCTCTCAACAAAGTAGCGGTTCCTTGCGCAGAGTCATGCATTACTAATCGCTTTCATCGGAGTTGATTGATCGGGATCCATATACTATATAAAACAAGGTTTAAAATCATCAGAAACCACCACACTATCACTGTACACTTATGGCATGTATAGCTAGACCCTTACACCGCTACGGTAGTCCTAGAACCGACTAAACCATAGCTCTGATACCACTAAATGTAACACCCCTTACCCGTATTCTACACCAGAACCGGGCCCGAGGCATTACCGAGTTAAAACTACTTGATCGCCACTTAGGCTCAACGTGACTACTCTCAATAGCTACCACAACTGCCTCCATAAGGACCTACGGGGTCTTAAACATACATGCAAGAGCTTCCGAGGCTCTACCAAAACTTTATCGATCTTAAAATTTCTTTCACTTAGACAAGAGTCACACGCCCATGTGGAATGGGACACGCCTGTATGCCCTCAAGACATGCCCGTGTCTTTCACCCGTGGTTGACACTGACTAAATTCACACGGCCTGGACACGCCCGTGTTCTCCACCCGTGGTGAACACTGACCACTTTACACGGCCTAGGCACACGCCCGTGTGGCTAGCCTATGGTCTATTCTGACTTAAAATGCTAACGTGCAGGGGACACACAGCTAAATCACACGCCCATGGGCTGATCGTGTGTCACACGTGGCCTAGACACACGCCCGTGTGTCTACCCACATGGACAAGAGCAAAGCTATTTGTCATGCCCTTCTCACCTCTCTAACATACACAACAAGTACTCATTCAACACATCCATAACCAACTCATAATGAACATAATCTTACATGGATAAAAACATCTTTTCATATAATAATGTAGCCATGAACTATGGCATTATACAAAATAGATTATCCATCTAAAGGCCAACACGTCTTAGCCAAAACAACAAAATACCCTAACGTGTCTAGCCTCTATACATGCAATATACAAAACATTAAGTCCAATGTACCAGAGTGTGCTGATAGTGTGGGTGATCTTCCGATTAATCCGCGTATCGTAATTCAATCCTTGTTCTCTATAAGACAAGGGAAAAGAATGGAGTAAGCTTTGAGCTTAGTAAGTTTACACATAAACAATTTAAGCATTCTAATATAAGCTAAATAACAATTAGCATTATACTAACATATGTAATTCACATCCACTACTATGCTTACTTTTTCTATCCCTTACCACTTCTCCAACACATCATAAGTCACATACTCATAATCATTGTCATGCACCCCTGCACTCAATAGCACATTTACTCAAAATACAACACATCATTATTTCTCAATAATACATCCACATAGCTAAATTACTCGGTGGTTTCGCACTTAGCCCACCACAATAAGATCATAAGGTAGTATCGCACATAGCCTACCACAAAGGATAATTATAGTGATTCCGCACATAGCTCACTAAATAATATTCTTAACAATAGTATTGCACACAACCCATCATTGTTAAGTATCAAGATGGTATCGCACTTAGCCCACTATCAAGCATTATCACTACACATTCACATGTCTATTTTGTAATACATTCATCCATTCACAACTTCTATCTCATTCATTCCACTAGAATCGAATAGGTTCTCAATCATGCTACACATTAGCTAGCATTAACAATGTTTATGCATAAATGCATCGTTCAAACGTAAACTTACCTCGGTACTCAAAAAGTATGGAGATGTGCAATTTAGTCCACGACCTTGCCCTTGCCTCGATTAAGATCTGGGCTTCATTTTTCTTGATCTAAAATGACAAATCAACCCGTTCAATACACACATTAACTAAATTGACCCTTATCTCATACTTTAGCAAAATTACCATTTTGCCCTTAAACTTCCTCATATTTATACTTTTGCCCCAAGGCTCGTAAAGTGATTTTCATTCAACTTTCTAGCCTTTCATGCTTAGCTGAATCATTTACTCAAGTAAAGCAATCATCGATTCTCACTAAATCACTCATGTATGACCAATCTCAAGACTTTCACAAACAAGTCCCTACATGCATTTTTCATGGAATTCACTTAGCAAAAGATGTTTCTACTACATCAAGCATTCATATTCTTCCATAAAACATCAAAATACATGCATTTCATACATGGTTACATTTTTTAACATCAATCCTAGCTCAACATATAGCTAAAAATAGCTTACTCATGTTACTAGGACTTCAAAAATACGAAGAATATCAAAAACGAGGCTTGGATGCACTTACTAGCAAGCTTGAAAAATTGAAGAGCCCTAACAATGGCTTATTGAAATTTTCAGCAGCTTGGAGAAGAAGATGAATGAAATTTTGTCATTTTTTCCCTTTTCAATCACTTAATTGACAAATGACCAAAATACCCCTTAGTCAAACTTTTCCAATACCATCCACTCATGCCCATTTTTGTCCAAAAATTAGAATTTAGGAAAATTACTATTTAAGGACCTCCAATTGATAAGCCAAAGCTATTTCATACAAATAGCTTCTAGAATCTTACATTTTGCAACTTTTGCAATTTAGTCCTTTTGGACAATTCAACCGCAATTTAACAAAATTGCTTCATGAAACTTCCACACTAACATGCAAACATAGCATAAACCTCAAAACTCATACATATACCTCGGATTTGTGGTCTCGCACCACTATTCTGACTAGGCCCTAAATCAGGATGTTACATATGGCCATCCATTATATGTTTTTATATGTTATAATTTAAGGTTAAATTTGGTATTTGATAAATTAAGTTAATATTAATAAAACAAAAGGAAAAATTTACTCATATTATCATCTTTTCAACCGATTATAAGGAAGAAGAAAGCCATTTTAGGGCTTGAGATATTCGGCCAACTCCTAGCTTGATTAAGGTACGGTTTTAGCTCGGTTTTTAATGATTTCTATGTTTTTTGTAATCATTGCAGCTCAATCTAGCTAGCCCGTACCTTTAATTTTGAAACTGTTAGAGTTCCCATTGATGAGCTTATGTGTTCTTTGGTGTTTGAGGATTAAATATGAATTTTTGATGATAGATTTTCATGTTTTGTTAAGTGATTTTTGATGAAAATGCATAATAGGGATTAAATTGTGAAATATGCAAATTGAGTGGTTGAAATGTGAAATAAATGAAATTTTTGGGCTGCTAGGGACCTATGTATAATTCGGCCAAGCATGGGTTAAGTTGAATTGTGTGAATTTTGTATATTTGTGAAATAGGGACTAAATTGATTAAATGTGAAAGTTTAAAGGCTAAAATGCAAATATGCTTAAATGAGTGTTATGGACTAAATTGAATGAATGAATGATTAAATAAGTTAATTTTGAATATATTTAGATCAAGAAAAGAGGAATCCGAATTTAGATTGGGGGAAAGGCAAGATTATCGAGTAATTGACTCATTTCGCCGTTTTCATACTCGAGGTAAGTTTGTATGTGGTAATTTCATTATAAATATATGTTAAATGCTTTTATATCACATAAACTATGATTATGAGATACGAATAATGTTTGAATTGTGAATACGACTCTACGGATATGTTCGACGATGAAATCGACAAGTGTAAATTCCCAGTTGAACCTTAGGAATAGTTTAGGATGCTAGTGACATGTCATTAGGTTATTGTATTGGATTTGGGACACGATATCGGCACTACGGGTGAGAGTGATACCTTGATTTGGCTACGGGCCATGGTATAGGTATTTCGGAAAGGAGTTACCTTGATTTGGCTATGGGCCATGGTATAGGTACTCCGGGATAAGTTACCCTGATTTGGCTTCGGGCAATGGAATAGGTACTTATCGATTGAGATCTTTGAGTATCCAACTTCTATTTCGAATGGTTCAACAGGTAAACGAATGATGTGATTGAGAAAGAGGTTAGTACGAGGCGATACAGGTACGTACGGAACCTATTCAAGTATTAAATAGAGAAAGTTCGATGAGATGGTATTTGATCATGTTTTGAGACATGAGAAAGGTTTGTAGTTAATGTGTATATGGTGATGTTATGTAAATTTAGTTGATTTGCATTTATTTGATGAATTAAGTTATTCACATATGAACTTACTAAGCTATGAAGCTTACTTTGTGTTATTTTTCCATGTTTATAGTGAATCAAGGCTAGCTCAGATCCGGGAGTCATCGGGAACATCATCGCACTATCGGACATCTATTTAGTACTTTTGAGTTGTGTAAATATGGGTTATGGCATGTATAGGCTAGATTTGATATTTTGGTTGTGATGATAGCCATGAGATTTGGCGTGTAAATGAATATGTTTTGGTTTGTATATATAGCCATGAGTGATGGCTTATTTTGGTATGATTTGGCATGAATGTGGTTATGGTTTTTAGTTGCTAAAAATGGTTATATTTAGAGCTTGGTAATTGACTTATATTGTGCGATGGAAATTGATAATTTGAGAGTTTATGTGCTAGTGAAATTGTGTTTGATTAATGTAAGTGTGGAATGATTAATTGATTGAATTGTATATGTGAATTTAGGTATGAAAATTTGATGGCAAACTATAGTTGGTTTGTGATTGGTATTGTTGGTATTTGGATGCACATTAGTGTCTTGAAATGGTGCCATTCGAGCTTGAATAGGTATGTGCGTAATGGGTGGCAAATTGGCCTTGCAAATGGCCTATTTTTGTCCACACAGGCAGAGACACGGGCATGTGTCTTAGCCGTGTGTGACACACGGTTAAGTGCATGGCCATGTGTCCCCTGGTGTTGAATTGAATTAAAGTCAGTATGCTCCACACGGTCTCACACACGGGCGTGTGACTGGCCGTGTAGTACAAGCCAGTATACCCCCTAAATGGCACACGGCCTAGCACACGAGCGTGTGACTTGGCCGTGTTGATAAGTCAGTATACCCTACAGTTTTGGCGTGGCCTAACACACGGCCTGGCACACGAGCGTGTGTGGCCACTTTGAATGGCACACGAGCTAGACACACGGGCGTGTGGTTGGCCATGTGACCCAAATCAGTATGTATGCCCTGTTTCCACACAGCCTAAGACATGGGCGTGTCTGGAGCCGTGTGAGGCACACAGCCTGTTCACACGGGCGTGTGACCCCTATATGAATGAAAAAAATTCTAAGTTTTCCAAAGTTTTCGTATGTTATCAGTTTAGTCCCGAATTACTTCTAAAGCATGTTTAAGGCCTCGTAGGCCCTTATAAGGGACAATGTGCTAGTGTTGATTGATTTACGAGAATGGATGTTTTGTGTTTGGTAAATGTATGCTATATATTGTATAGTGATCGGTAATACCTCGTAACTCTATTCCGGTGACGAATACGGGTTAGGGGTGTTACATGAATAGCTTGACCAAAACTTGAAGCTTCAAAAATGACAATTTCGATTGATGAAGAAGAAGAATGAAAGTGGAAATATGTTGTTTTCTTATTTAAACTTATTTTATTATTAACTTAATAATATTGTAACATATAAAACCTTTAAAATTTTAGGCACTAACCGTCCAACTATATAAAAGTTGTCTAACTATCCTTTAGACCCTCAAACAACTATTAATTATGCATTTTAATTAATAAAAAACAATATTGATTAACTTTTGCAACATTACGATTTAGTCCTTTTTTACTTAATTAACTTCCAAATATTAAAATTTCTTAACCAAATTTAAATATAACCCTAATAACACTCCATAAATATTTAATAAAATATTTATGGGCTCGATTTATAGAAACGAGGTCTTGATACCTCATTTTCTAAAACCACTTAACTTTAGGGACATACCACTTGAACCTAACTATTCATTCAAGTAACATAAATTATCAAATCAAAATTTATTATAATGCTATATTGGACTCGTGAATATTAAATAGTACTATTTACGGACTCACTTGTCAGATTCGTGGCCTCGAAACCACTATTTCCGACACCAATGGAAAATGGGCTGTTACATAAACCATGCACCAGGTAGGGTCCCAGGAAAGGGAGGTGAGTCAAATTTGACCGCTTAAAAACCAAGCCTTTCCTAGCCAGAGCCAATCCTAGACATGCACCTTCTCTTTACCACATTTCTCACAGTTATCGAATAGCCTAAAGAAGTGAATAGAATAATACAACACATGTATTTTCTCATTACCACACTTATTATTTTTTAATCGATCGACTGTGGATCATCTCATATATATATATCACAATTATAACATTACATAATATAAATGTTATAAACAATTATAAAACAAATATATAATGAGATAGATAATTAAAATAAAATTGCCAGTCAACGTTTCCATGGTTCTATTTCTAGAAAATAAAATTACATAATTTTTCTCCACAAGGCATTCCTTGGGTCTTCAACCGCCATTGCATCTTTTCCTCGCCATGGACTCCTTTTGGAAAAATCACATTTAAGTCTTATATCCTTTCAGCTCACAAGAATTCCATGAATTAAAAAAAAAATAGCCCTATATGGAGATGATAGTCCACAGTCTATTTCCTAAGAACTAAAACCTCGACAATAAAGAATAATTATATAACAAATATATAATATCGCATCCATTCCCATATATAACTCAAAATATGCATAAGGTCTAAAGAATGTCACTTTCTATGTAATCAAATCATTCAAGAAGAAGAGAAATTTATTTTGATGATTTGTTTATACTTATAGATAGAACACAACATGGCTCATGATACCAATTGTTGGAAAAAAAAAGGGTTTGGAAAACGCAATGGAAAATAAATTTAGGAAAAAACCAGAGTTTTAATTTTTTTTTCCAAAACAATATATTGGTTGTGATATCTAAAGTAATAAACACTTAATCAAAATTGTACCTTTTCGATTCATCTAGGATGAGCGCTTCGACCGAGTAGCCTTCTCCATTATCCTCAAGCTCACGTCTACCGAGTGTGGGCTCGCTTCGAATTAGAAATTTTTTCATAAAAATTACCAGTGGGGTAATTTTACAATTTCTCTAAACTTTTGGGTTAAGTTGTAAATCAGAAAAATATATCTTGAAATTTTCTAAAATAATCTCTTCAGATAATTTTCTCTCTACAACTTTTCTTAAATTTAAGTGTGTGTGTGAAATAATTACCCAATGCTCTCTTTATATAGGGAGAGTTTAGAGAGTTCAACTATGATTAAACTTAATCACTTTAATATTAAATTAATATAATATTTATCAATATAAATATTAGATTAAATTTAATATTAAATCTTATTAAAATAATAGAATGTTTACCTACAATATAAACATTAAATTAAATTTAATATTAAGATAATCACATTAATATTAAATTAATAAAGTACTATTAAGATAAGTATTAAATTAAATTTAATATTAAACTATAAAATAATATTATTTTTGGAATAGTTAATCTGAAATCAAATTCTCTGGTAGAGCCCAAATAGGAGTGTAACCCTTCCACTGTTCAACCACCAAAAACCAACCACTGTCGGCCACAGAGACTCTGCCATCACAGCCGCCAGCACTGCCGTGTTCAGTGATGCAGGTACGACACCCTTACGACACCCCGAGCCAGTTCGGCTATTGTCGGTTTTGGTCAGTGATGACCCGACCGGTTCAATCTAGCCACCAGTTGGACCTTTGGTCCAGTTCGACCAATTTTTGGACTCCCAGGTCCAATTTACGATCTCAGGTCCAATTTTCAAGTTCAATTACCCATTGGGCCAATTGTCTAACTTGAAAATTAATTTCCAAAAATATCATATTAATTTTAATTAACTTGATTAATTTAATTTTACTTGATCAAAATTAATTTTTCCAAAAATCACTTAGATTTTCCAAATTAATTTTTCAATAAAATTCTTTAATCAAATTCTCTAGTTGAGCAATTCTCACGACCACCTAATTTAATTCCACATCGATTAAATCGACTCAATTAAATTATTTCCAAAGTCGTAGAATTTTCTTCTGATTCAAATGGAGTTCAATCGAGCTTTTGTTGAGCTAACGGAGGGACCAATCAGACATATACAATTAGGCTCTAGTAATTAACAATTATGTCCAAAAGCATTGTTCCAATAATTAACAATTACTTAATCATGGAGTCAGTCCACAAGAAGTACCATGACTGAAAACTTCTTATTGTATACTCTTTACGAAAACAATTCATCCAACTGCTTAGTCCAATGACCTCGTCATGTGCGTGTTACTCTCATATGATATCCTTGATTCCTTTAAGTTAAATGCGTTCACTCAATACAATCTTATTTTATCTCATTGTCACCATTGTGTCTTCTTAATGATTAATATGATCACTGTAAACAAATGACTATGATAAATTGCTCATTCAAGAACTAGAAACTCGTGGCCACGTTCCATATT
The DNA here is from genome assembly GCA_025698515.1 of Gossypium sturtianum. Classification (NCBI taxonomy): domain Eukaryota; kingdom Viridiplantae; phylum Streptophyta; class Magnoliopsida; order Malvales; family Malvaceae; genus Gossypium; species Gossypium sturtianum. The sequence continues at coordinate 46,853,411 of CM046943.1, forward strand.
TATCAATCCACACAATGCCAATGAGAGGATATCATTAACTCTTTAATTGAGTTACGAATTCCAATGTTGCTAGTAAAGCCATGCCATAGACAAGTCATGTATCCAACATATTGGCTATGGGCTCGATCATCTTTAGAGTATAAGCCTCAATTTATATCGAAGCACATGAGTTGCATACGCATGGTCAGTGACTAACTTAGGATTTAGGTAAATCACACCATGAACGTCACAAGTGAATTAATTCACAAACAGATTCAAAATTAATTCATCTTGGGTCCAGTTCAATATATCATTCTACCAATGAATACATCTATGTCTCTACCCGTGGAGTCAACTGCTCCGATATCTAAGACTAGTCATCTCCCCAATTGGAATTGTAGACAACATAATAATCCTTCTCAGTATTTGAATCAAATGCTCATTTCGATTCTTTTACGGGATTACGGACTTATTTAGATTATCTACTGAAGTAAGTTGTACTTCTCACATTGTAAATGTTCTTACAATGCCACTTATCTTCAGTCTGAAGTTAGACAATCAATGAGCTAATATTTGCTTATCACAATTTCGCTATGCATGCAAAATATAAAAGACAGAAATACAAAAGAAAAAATAGTGAAATGTGAAATTAATTTTATTTATTTATTCATCGTTCAAATAAATAGAAAACAATTACATGTTTACTACAATATGGGCACATTTCCCAACAGCTTTGTTATCATAAGTATTGGTTTACCTATTAGTTGGAGGCATTTGATAAATGATTCAGCTAAATCATTTTATGTGTGAACATGAGCTATAGGATCAACTTTTATCCCAATTGAAATATAGTAATTATTGAAAATTTTGGACGTAAACTCACCAGCATTAGCAAGATGAATTGTTTTAATTGCATAATCTGAAATTAATTATTTAAACAAACAATCTCACAAATAATAGGCTGCGAGTTGATAACACATATTATTATTTTGTAGATGCATCTACCAAAATCATATAATATCAAAACCATCCACATGATGGATGAATAGACCCATATTCATTTAAAAAATGTAAGATATTAAATCTCAACTTTAGCTAGTGAGTTTGTAATAATCAATTATCATTGAGAACAAGCAACACATGAGAATTCTTTAAATTAAAGAAACTTATGGTTTTTTAATGAATGTTCATATGAATTCTCAATTAATTTTCGTATCATATATGATCCAGGATGGTCTAACTGGTCACGCCAAGTAGTACATGTATTTATATTAGTAAACTTCTAGTTTACTTTAACATGCTTTTCAATTGTACTAATAATATCAATATAAAATTTGACAATTAATGATAATTTTATTGTCATTCCTTTACTTTGTATCCACACATAAACAATATTATGACATTTACTTCTAGAAATGTCTGCATCAATGTGAAGTTCATAATGTCATTAACTCAATAAAAGAAATATAATTTAAAAAGAATTATTTGCAATATTTACTTTAGGGAATATGCCAAAAATTTTAAATGTACAAATTGACTTTAATGGTCAAAAGTGATTATAAAATTTATTATATTTATTGCCGACATTCACTTCAAGGAATGTGTAAAAAATAATTCCGGCAATAATGTAAGCGTATATCATATTCTTTACCAATAAGATTAGATACATATCATCCGCTTCAAAGAATGATTAATTAGTATAAATCATTGATCATTATGTTCTAAGAATGGGCATATAGCAACATTTCTAATCATCCATATTCTTTTTTATCTATTTGTCAATATTGACAATATGTTGTATTTTTATAATTGCTATCTATTGTTACATTCACTTTGGGAAATGGAGCAGAACCAGTGGAACAAATAACTCATAATTTTGTTGAGCCGTAAGAAGGCATGAGATCAAGTCTGAATACTTTAAAAACCATTTTCACAAGAGCTTTGTATCTTTAATTAACTAGAAAAAAATACAAGACATTTACAAAATCAAACTACAACACCTTTTTTTATGATTCTTATCAAACAACAATCGGTTAATACAAACAAGCTCCATAGAAATATAAATGGCCAAATTAATATAGTAATTCTCATTTTTAAGTTTATAAACTTTTTTCGAACAAAAAAATTCAAGAATTAAAAATGACAACAACTATACTTGAAATTCTATATTAGAATCAACCCAAAAATGAATTTTGACATTCCTCAAAATTTTCCATTAAAATGACTTTAAACAATCATGTTTTATGTGAAATAATATTTGATTGTTTGATGTGAAAGAATCTTGATTTTATTAATATATGTAATAACTTTAATCATTATTGATTAAGAGAATTTTAAACAATATCAAAGTACAAAATATATATGATGTCTAGAATTTAGAAAACTTATATATATAAATTGAAACCATCAAATAAACACATAAAGCAACTAATTTAACGATGATTAAGAACTGATACAAGGTCACAGATTATGATGAACCTTAGGCCTTGATTAATAAAAATGAACGATAATATTATGAATCGTGATTTAAAAATCTATCAATTTATAATATTAAAATTAATCTATCACCATTGAGATAAAATTACCAAGTAATTATCAAATAGCATATATTAAGAAAAACAAATTTTTATTGACAAAAATATAGGTACATATAAGCATGTAATGTGATAAGTGAAATTTACCTCAATTTCTTTTCTTCTACGGAAATTTTAATATCAAATTTCTTATTCAACGATGAGTCTTGATGATTTTATCAAAAAGTAAGCAAATTCAAAATTCATCGATAGAAAACTTTTATTTCAAAATAACTTATATGATACTAAGACACCTCAATGTCAAAAGCACCAAATCAAAATCCATACTATTATTAAATCTTTCACCATCCGTCTAAGATCATAAAAATAAAATAAGTTAATCAAAATAATTATAATTGGCCATGAATTAGCTAAAAAAGATAATCAAATATGAAACATTAAATAAAAGAAATTTCTTTAAAAACTTTGCATCTTGCCGTCTAAGATCTTGGAAATTATAGAGAGTAACTTTGATCGTCGATAAAAGGAACTATCATTTTGAGCAAGATCATGATAATAAACATTCTCAATAATAAAACAATCCAATTATTTATACTAAATTTGCGGAATAATAATATGTATGTCAAATATTGACATAGAGAGAAATAGTTAAAATAACAACTTAAAACAAATTAAAATAATGAAATTTCTTTTAATAACCTTTAAAAAAATTATGAATAAACCAAAATAATTTAGAAAAGGAAAAATATTGATTTGTATGCTTTGAATATTTCTCTTTCTATAAAAATATGATAAATAAATTAAAATAATGATGAAAATATGTATACTGTATATAGTTCAACGAGAGCTTTATGGGCAAATTATATATAATCGCAATGACGTGAACTCCACTATAAACTTGAAGAGGCTTGTGCTGATAACATGTTATAAAACTTAAAAGAAATATAGAATGAACAAAAGATAAGAACAAAAGATGAAAGAATGATTCAACTTTCACATTGGCATCCAATAAGCTTGTACACACCTTCTATTTATAGGGCTTCAAAAATAATAAATTACAAAGCATTAAGGACCAATATTAAGATATCCTATATAATTTAGGGGTTACAAGATAATGAATTTAGGTGTTATGGCAATTCATCTTTTAGTGGTTACAATAGGATAAATTTAGGAGGGTTATGGACATCCATTTATCAATGGATTTACAACAATATAAGAGTTATTGATTTTTTTATTTATTTGAATATTTAAATTTTAAAAAATATATTTATTGAAACTTTATTAAATTAACAAAATCAATTTTATTAAAATTAAAACTAAAACTAAAAATTAATATAAAAAATAACAAATCAAACCACAAAATCAAAAAAAAAAAAATCCATCAAACAAAACTAAACTCAGTAAGGCATTCAAAGGAATATGATCTCCACTCTAATCCATGAAAACACATAGACATAAAATGCCTGAGACAATAATAAATATATGGTTTGAATAACCTTCAAATTTGAAACCTTGACAAGGACGATAGAGTACGAGACAATTGAGGGGCTCTATGTTTGTGTACTGTCATTTCTATATTTCCTCTTCCAAGTAACCTATTTCTTTGAGATCCCGGCTATGTATCCTTTTCTCTCTCGTTTTAATAAACCTGAAAACCTTTCGGCCAACCAACAATATGTTGACACACAAAATATATACTAAAAAACCTTTTTCTTAAAAAAAATTCCGTAAGTTTGAAGATAAATTCATATGTTATCCTTCAACTTCCTTCCACGTCATCAATCTTGATATTCTCATATGTAATAAATAACAATCATTGGATGTATTCTAAAAGAAATTCGTAATTCCAGTGTTTACCAACATTCCATCTTGGTTCAGCTTCCTTCTATGTTGCTGAACCTCGTAATCTCATATGAAATAAATTAAATTCGTTAGATGTAGCCATCCCTAGACGTTGGGTCATAGCTCCTACACTTGTTCCTCCCATTTTCTTTTCCTTCCATCCCCAGGGCTCTCCTTTTTAAACCTGGCCTCCTTTCACAACAACAATTCTCTCTTTTCCTCTCAAGCAAAAGTAAAGAAAAGAAAAGTGCTTAAAATTTTAATGGCGAATGAAGTTACTAATGATACACAAGGCCGTCCTCATGCTCCACGATCTTATATTCTAGACTACTACTACCCTCAAGAACTTGAGATTTTTACCCTAAAGTGTTCTTGGGTCATTTCTTGTAAGCTTATTCTTGGTTTTGATTTGGTTTTGTAGATGATTTTGGAAGCAATAAATGCATTGAACGAAAAACTAGGGTCAAATAAGTCAGAAATCGGGAAGCACATCGAGGCAACTCACCTAGATCTCTAGCGGCTCACACCACTCTCCTTTCCCACCACCTCAACAAGATAAAACAAAATGATCAAATTGTGATGTTAAAGAATAATTACTTGAGAGTTGATCCCAATGCACCACCCAAGCGTGGACGTGGGCGTCCACCTAAGCCCAAGGTTCCTCTTCCACCTGGCATCGTCATCTCTCATCCTATACCTCATGGTTGTCTGCCCAAGGATTCTTTTGTATCCTCTAAGCCCAAAACCTTCATCGGCACCGAAAGGCTATAACGCCCCAAAAATCTAAGTATTTATCTTTGCATGTTTTTAGCACAACTACTTGGTTGCTTCAGTGGTTAAGTGATTTTGGTGTGTTTGGGAGTGTCTGAGAAGTTCTGGGTTCAAGCCTGGGCTTGTGCAAAAATTTTGTTTTTAGGGAATAAAACCCTTGCCTATAGTTAGTGTAACACCCCAAACCCAGTCTATGCGTTAAGACCAGATTTGACATGTCACACGAAAGGAACATACGTAAAGTCTTTTTAAAGATTTAAAAAAAACTTTTTTGACGTGGAGTTTATTGAAAACCGAGGTTGATTGGTAAATCTAATAATTTAAGACGTAAGGACTTATAAATTGAAAACTTAGAAAATTTTATTTAATATTCCGAGAAATTTAAAGAAAAGAGTTCGAAAGAAATTTTGAAAACAAAGATTTTAAAAGAATTGTTACAGAAAATTTCCGAGTTAAAAATATTTAAGAATGAAACCTTTTTCGCACGTATATTTGAGGAAAACGATTATTTCTATTTTGAAGGAAATTAATTCCGCTTAAGTATTTAAAACATAGTTATAAAATCCATCCACAAGTAAAACATCCATAAAAAGTTAACCAGAGGCCTTATTACAACATAACTTAAATAGCAAATAATAAAAAGTACTTAAAGAAATCCGAAATTTAAATAACCCATTATTCGTAGTATGGCCTCCACTGAGTCGTCCCCGGCCCAAGCCTCCATCATTGATCATTACCTGAGAAGGTTAAGGAAAACGTGGGTGAGTTACTTAGAACTCAGTGTGTAAACCACTTACCATCGTCCACTGGGCCAAAATCCAATTTAGCATTTATTGGGCCAAAGCCCAATACAAATATAACATAATAACATGTGTTAAATGAATGTAATATGCAATTCCCAAACCAAACCTAATTTCCATCCGCTACACACCACCCGTACCAACCAAAGACACCTGTGGGGGAGCTTTAGTCACCCACCCGCCAACACACCAAAATAGGCATTAAGCCATTTATCAATTTGTGGACAAGCCACCAGATTTACAGAGTTTTCATGGCATTTGCCATTTTTCTGATTTGTGGCAGAGTCACCAGAATTTTGTAGCAAAGCTACCAGAACTTCTCTTCGTCAATATCCCAACCCATGAAAATCATGTATATATTATGCATATTCATTTACAACAATCCATTCATATAATTATTACGAACAATATGGCCCATTATAAAAATTTCCATAATCTGGCCCATATCACTCTTTTTGGCCCATATACCAAATATCACATTTGGCCCATATATCAATTATCACATTTGGCCCATATATCGAATCTCACATTTGGCCCATATATCAAATATCACATTTGGCCCATATATCAAATATCACATTTGGCCCGTATATCAAATATCACATTTGGCCCGTATATCAAATATCACATTTGGCCCATATATCAAATATCACATTTGGCCTATATATCAAATATCACATTTGGCCCATATAACAAATATCACATTTGGCCCATTAAGGGTAATCTCGTAATTTTTACAGTCTTAATACCGATTTCATAGTCTTTACCATTTTAGTAATAATTATGCCATTTTTCCCGATGTCACTAGCATGTGATTTAATCAAACGATTAACACGATATAATTATCTAACCCATGGAATACGGTGTGAGATTACACTCCTGATTACGGTAAGCACTACACTTTCCTGATCGTTGACACTTAAAAATATTTTTAACGCTCGATTAGATCATTCACACTAATAATAATTTATTCTAAGATAAACGGTCTAGGATTTTTACCCTCGGAATCGCGAATAACTACTATTTGCCGGTTCTCCCCGGTTGACGGTTCACAACCCGTTGGAAAATCCCGAATAGCTAATGGTTCAGAACTGCGAACAACCTCGAATAGTTGATTCTCACCGGATGAGGGTCCACAACCCGGTGGAAAATCCCGGATTGCCGAAATAGCCCTTCGTTTGAATCTAGAGGGTCCTTTTCTGATCACTATTTACCACTCCTATTGATTCAATCTTGTTTACCTCCATTGACGAATGAATATTAGTCCAAACTAATACTTCGTAATTAAAACGATTGGTCGTAATGAGTGAAGTCGGCTTACCACAAAATCCTTTCGTTCAAAGGATGAGAATCGAGTGATAGAGTCCCTAAGATAAAAATCGGTTAATCGCCCTATCTTCAATAATAAGTAAAATGAAATCCTAGAAAGTAATCCTTACCTTAGGTTTTTGAACCGAATCCTAATGATAACACGATGACTTCGGACACTCCAAGTTTCGGCCTTCCACTAAGTTTCAATTGATCAAAATGTGAGTAGAAGAAAAACAGTTGAGAAGGAATTATGTGTGAAGTAAAAGGTTCGGCTATAGTGAAAAATTGGAGAGGATGATGCTTAATGATATTCGGCCACGGTGATTATTAAAGAGGGAATGATGTTGAGAGTTTTTTTGCAAGAAACAAAAGAAGAAGAAAATAAGGTGTTTAGATTTCGGTTCTTTTCAAGAATGGAAGATGAATAAAGAAAAGGTTTTGAGACTAGTGTCCATTCGGCAAAGAAGAAAAGAGAAGAAAAGAATAATGGCCCTTCAAGGTTATGTGGTTTCGGCACAAAGAGGAAATGGTTTGTAGAGAATGAACAAATAAGACCGAAATGGTCAAAAAAATGAAATGGCCAAAAGAAAGCAAAGGTTTACCTATTGTTCATGGTACATTCAGCTAGGGAGAGGAATTTGGAGAGAAAATTTTTTGAAGAGAAACACAAAAATGCCAAAATGCCAAAGTGACCAACTAGCACCTAAACCTTACCAAAAGCCAACAAAAATTTGGCCACCCCCTAGCCCCTAAAACCGTCCAAGTGCATGGCCACATGGTCAAAGTTTGGCCACCCCAAACTTTCCATAACATTTTCCTTGTTATAAGTCTTGTGTTCCCCCTTCATGCCCTTTCCATTTGATTCCCTTCCTTAAAATTAAAACTTGCCTTTTCTCTTAGCCACCATACCATAAAAATAAAAGTCCAACTTACCATATGTACTAGACTTGGCCGACACTATGAGGAAGGAAAGCAAAAAAAAAAAAAATAACATTCTCATATGTACATCAAGGGATTTGAACTCCTTCCCTCAAGGAACACATACGGCGCCATCTCCTCTTTACTACTAGCTCACTTATGCTAACTTTTACCACTTAATTACCTTAAGCTTTAAGGTCACTTGTTCCATTTCATTAAAGTACTAATTACCAAAATTTATTCCAAATCCAAATAAATCCCGAGCCTTCTCGAGACTATAAAAACACACACATTGGATAGTTTAACGAGCTGAGCACCAAAATAATGCAACATATAAAAATTCAATTTTTTAGGATGTTACAATTCTACCCCCTTAAAGAAAATTTCGTCCTCGAATTTTACCTGGTTAAAAGAGGTGAGGATATTGCTGCCGAATGGTGACCTCAGGCTCCCATGTAGCTTCCTCTGCTCCGTGATTACGTCATAGAACCTTAACCAACGGTACTGACTTCTTCTTTAGCACCTTAACATCTCGATCTAAAATTTTCACTGGTTCTTCCTCGAATGACAAGTCAGGCCTTAATTCAACTTCCTCTACCGGTACTATATGAGACGGATCCGAACGATAACGCCTCAACATAGAGACATGGAAAACACTATGTATCTGACTCAACTCCGGAGGTAATTCAAGCTGATAAGCCACTGGTCCTACACGCTTCAACACACGGTACGGTCCAATGAACCTAGGGCTCAACTTGCCCTTCCTTCAAAATCTGAAGATCTTCTTCCAAGGTGAGACCTTTAGAAAGACCTGATCTCCCACAGCAAACTCAATATCCTTACGCTTCAGATCCGCATACGACTTTTATCTATCCAAAGCTTCCTTTAACCGTGCTCGAATCACCCTTACTTTTTCTTCCGTCTCTAATATCAATTCAGGACCCAATAACTGCCGTTCCCCCAATTCAGTCCAACAAGTAAGGGTACGACACCTACGACCATATAATGCTTCATAAGGTGCCATTTGGATACTGGATTGATAACTATTGTTATACCCAAACTCCGCCAACGGTAGAAAATCCTCCCAACTACCCCTGAAGTCAATCACACAACTCCTTAACATGTCTTCCAAAATCTGAATTACTCTTTCCGACTGACCATCTGACTGGGGATGAAAAGCCGTGCTGAAGTTTAACTTTGTTCCCAGAGCCTCATGTAAAGCTTTCCAAAACCGTGATGTAAATCTAGGGTCCCTGTCTGAAATAATAGACACTGGTCCCTGTCCGTGATGTAAATCCGCTCATAACGCATGGGCCGGGTTTGGGGTGTTACAGTTAGTAGGCTTTTAAATTATTGTGGGTAAAGCATGACATAAAAAGCCTGCTGGTCTAGGGGGATAGGGGCGTGTTATCTATGCTAGAGGACTGGTTTTCAAATCTTGGTGGGAGCAGTGGAGTATATATTTTGCTGCTGTGCTGTAGGAGGTGTTGTGGTTTGACTGAAACACTGGAGTGGTTGAGAGGAATTCAAATTGAGTGGTTGAAGGGAGGTGTGATCAGATGGAGAGGTTTGAGGAGGGATTTTAGAAGAAAATCAAGGGATGAGGGGAGAGGGAATGTTGTGCCGAATATGGACTCTGGGCACTCAAGAATTCGGCCAAGAGTGGTATGCCTCATTTTTGTTTTTCCCTTTGGTGTTTTTCTCTTTTTGCTTCAGAGGCCGAATGTAACGACCCGATACCCGAGTCCGAAACTGAGACTGGATACGAGACATTACTATAACTTGAACTTACTAAAACATGTACTTTCGGGCTGTAAAATTTCGTTTCGAATTAGAACTTCTCTTTTTTAGTCAAATCATACATTTCATGGGCCGACGAGGCCTTAAGCTCACGTCCGGAAACTTTCGGAGTTCAACCGGAAACTTTTACTCATTTTGTAAACTTTTCCTCAAAATAGGGGTCACACACCCGTGTGACTAGGGACACGCCCATGTACCCCTAAGACATGCCCGTTTCTTCAACCCGTGGTCAACACTGACTAATTTCACACGGCCTTGACACGCCCGTGGCCCCGGCCCGTATGCCAAACCTTGGCATTCTGACTTATCCACACGGTCCATACACGCCCGTGTGCTTCAGCCGTGTGGCGATTCAAATTCTAAGTGCAAGGTGCAAACTTCACACGGCCTGGGCACACGCCCATGTTCTAGCCGTGCCTCCCACACGATCTAGACACACGCCTGTGTCTCTACTCCTGTGGAAGATTAGAAGGCTATCTACCAAGCCTTTTTCCACTCTGAAATCAAGATCAATTTAATACCCTATTTAACAAATCAAGTACTACATGAAAACATGAGCAATGATGTATAATCATCAACATTGGTATAAATAAACTTGGCAAATATTGGCCAATCTCTTTAGCCATATACAAAGGAATACTAAACTTGATAGTCAACACTTTGGCTCTTCTTAAAACATAACTCAAAATGAAATGCTTCCTATACATGTCATACTTAATATAAACAACTTGGCTATACCAAAATAGCGATTGATAGTGTGTTCCGAGCTCCGACATCAATGATCCACGAGTTAGCTTGGCGGGACTACATGGAAAGAAAGAATTAAAGACGTAAACATTTAGCTTAGTAAGTTTTCGTGTAGTGCATATAGCAACATATTTGCTTAACATAACTCATTCATCATAAATAAAGGCATTGCCAAGCTCATATGCTTGAGCTCACTTACTCTTAATAATTCTTACATATCTCATGGTACTTACTAGTCTCATGCTTGTAAGGTAAACAAGGTACCTATATCACTTAATCACATAGATTAGCATACTTTGCTATGGTAAGCATAATCTTAACTTCATCATTCATAACATGAATAATACTTTTAGTTAACTTTAACTAGCATATTTTGATGATAGCTTTACTTGCTTAACTTTCTTGCTTTCTGATTTATTCTTTACTCTTTTGCCCGATGAATTGCTATGAATAATCGAGGATACTGAATCTCATCTCACATATATCTCGATGCCAATGCCATATCCTAGATATGGTCTTACATGGGATCTCTCAACTTGGTATCGATGCCATGTCTTGACATGGACTTACACGAAGTCTTCCTTGTGTGTTCCCTTGGGAACTTACCATTGCCATGTCTTGACATGGTCTTACTTGGTATCTTTACTCATGAACTGGTCAATACCGAGCCTTGGCTTGAACTTACATGAAATCTTCCTTGTTACTCACCAATGCCATGCCTTGGCTTGGACTTACATGGGATCTCTATCTCATGATAGCTTTTCAATGCCAAGACTTGTCTTGGACTTACATGACATCTTTGCTTGATTGCTGATGCCTTGCCTTGGCTTGGTCTTATACGGACTTTCTTGTCTCATGTGATAGATCGAGTATCCTAAGTAATTCAACCTCAATCGGGACTTTCTCATGCTTAATCTCATTGATTTCTTTATTTAACATAGCATTAAAAAAAATCTCATGGAATTAAGATATATTCAACATCATACTAAGCAATTCAATGATATTAATCATAAAGCTTAGAAATCATACAAACTTACCTCAATAAACAAAATGTATGTAGATATGCAATTTAGTCCTCGACTTTGTTCTTGCCTCGGTTTCGATCCGGGCTTCGTTTTTCTTGATCTATAATAATAATTTAGCTCATTTAATACTCATATTGACTAAATTGACTCATAACTCATACTTTGGAAAAATTACCATTTTGCCTCTAAACTTTCTCATAATTACAGTTTTGCCCCTAGGCTCGTAAAGTGATTTTTATTCAACTTTCATGAGCTTCATGCTTAGCTGAATCATTCTCTCAACTATAGCAACAATCAATTCCTACTATTTCTATTATGTATGACCAATTTCATAACTATTACAAATTAGTCCATACTAACATTTTTAATGAAATTCACTTAGGAAAAGATGTTTATCTAACATCAAACTCTCATAATCTTCCATAAAACATCATTTTACATGCATGTCATACATGGGTATATTTATGGACATGGATTCTAGCTCAACTTATAGCTAAAAATAGCTAATTCATGCTACGAGGACTCCAAAAATACGAAGAATATTAAAAATGGGGCTAGGATGCACTTACTAGCAAGCTTAAAAAATTGAAGAACCCTAGCTATGGAGTCTCTCTAATTTTCAGCACAAGGGGAAGAAGATGAATAAGATTTTTGTCATCTTTTTCCCTTTTTAATCATTTAATTGATAAATGACAAAAATGCCCTTCTCACTAAACTTTCAAAATTTCTAACTCATGTCCATTTTTGTCCAAAAATTATAATTTTGGAAAATTGCTATTTAAGGACTTCTATTTAATATTCCAAAGCTATTTCATGCTAAAAGCTTCTAGAATCTCATATTTTGCAACTTTTGCAATTTAGTCCTAATGGACCATTCAATGACAATTTCATAAAATTTCTACATGAAACTTTCATACTATCATGCAAACATATCTTAAACCACAAAACTCATTTTACTACTTTGAATTTGTGGTCTCGCACCACTATTCTGACTAGGCCCTAAATCGGGATGTTTGATCGTATGTTTGTCGAGTTTTAAAATTTATAAAAAGAATGATCGGACCTGGAAACTAACTCTGACAACGATTTAAGGCAAGTGCACCTATCGAACAGTAGTATAGCTTAGGTAAGACTGGATTATCGAACCCAAAGGAACTAAAAGTACTAATACTAACTTTCTTTCTATTATTTAGCCTAAGAATTAAGCGAATGGTTGTTTAATCTAAATTAATTAACTACTAGACTAAAGACTCTAAGACAAAGAAGAATGAATTTGGGAGAATACTTAAGGAAAAACCAATTAATTAAGACGACACCCAAGGAAGAATCCACCTAGACTTCACTTGTTATCTAACTCAAACTGCACGATATATTCACTTGACTTGATCCGTAGGATTCCTAATTTATATTAAACCCTCTCTCAAGGCGAATAACGTCTAACCCTAGGTTGATTAATTGAAATCTCTTTCTAATTAAAACCACTAGAATTGCATTAACTCGATCTATGGACTCCCATATTAGGTTTCACCCTAATTCGGCAACGCCTCGTCACCCTATCTCTAGGCGCGCGATCAACTCCGCTTAACTATGCTAGATCTACTCTTAGGCAGGGATTTTTACTCCTCCACCTAAGCACATCAAACTTGAATCGATATCCGCAAAATATCAACACAAGAATTAAGAACACATAATTAAGAACAAATTAAATATTTATCATATAGTTCAAAGAAACGATAACAAGATTCATCTAAGTTTCATTCCCTCAGTATATCCGAGGGTTTAGTTCATAATAATAAAAGAAAACATCTCAGAAGAAAAGATAAAACAAAACATAAGAAATCCCTAAAACTCCCTGAAGGAATTGAAGAGGAGATCCTCCGTCTTGAGTATAATTCCGGCTTCTTGAGATGGATCAACTGGCTATCCCTGAGTGAATCCCCACAAATCTGCCCTCTCTGGCCTAGCAAGATGCCCCTAAACAATAGCTTTGGGCTCCCCTCGACAGAGGGTTTCTGTCGAACTCCCCTAATAAGTTTCCCTTTAGGGTGTTTATATAGGCTTTGAGATGCCTTACTTGGCCTCCAAGTATCCAAATCCGAGTAAAACTCCTCTTGGCCGCGGCAGGGGCACGGCTTCTGGCACATGCCCGTGTAAGTCGTGGCCAGACCGTGTGGACTTCGTTGATGAGGCACGGCCGTGTATCTCGTGGCCAGGCCGTGTTCGAGATTATAAAGGAGGCACGGCCGTGTGGTCTTGGGCCCAGGCTGTGTCAATTTTGTGCTTTGGCCCATTTGGCCCGTTTTAAGCCCGTTTCTTGTTCTTTTCATCCTCCGGTGCTTTCCTGAGTATATAACATTTAAAGAAAGGATTAAGAGCACCTTTTTACATAAAATAAGGGATAATTCATCCAAAAGCATACTAAAAGTGGTATTAAAATATGTTACTTTTATGGTTTATCAATGTTACACCGAATGTGGTAAGGAATTTTGGCATATTCTTCTGTCTTATTTTTTTTCTATTTTGACAACCTTCTTTGGCCGAATATTGCCTCCCTCAAGTGCCTATTCTTGTTTCCTTTCTCAAGTAGTTCTTCTAATGGCCAAATATACCTTCTTTCCTTTTTCATTTTTTCTTTTCCTTCTGCCGAAACCTCTTGTCCCCTAAATCGATTCTCTTCTTTCTCTCCCTCAAGTGTTGTGCTGTCGATTTCCAGTCCTGATCACAGCCAAAACCATTCTTTCCCCTTCGCCAATTGACTTTGCTCCTTTCTTTTCGGTAAGTGAGTTTGGCACTTGAAGTTTCGGCTTTTGAGATTACTAAATTGGGGTTTGTTCAACTATTTTTGGATAGCTTTAAATTGAGGGTGAAGGGCTGTGTTAGTGCCGAATCCTTTCACTATTCGGTTCTCTTGCTCTCTTTTGGTAAGTACTATAAACAAATCATTATTCCCTTCCTTCTTCTGCCTTAATTGATAACTGATAGCAAGTGTATGGCAGTTAAGGAAGGATTCAGGGAACTCCTAATCAATCGCTAGAGGCTAAGATTCATGGAAATCACAGTGGTTCGATTGAAGGTAACGCTATGCTATGATTGGATTATTGATTTCGGGTTTCTTGTTAACCGTAAAGTAGGACTGATGGTGGTGTTTGTTTGACCAAATGTAGGTTGGTGAGTGCTTGAGCGACTGTTCGTGACGAATCGAAACCAGGTGTGTAAACACTGCCCAAATTGTAAACCGCAAAAGCCGAAAAAAGTATGACAATTGATTCTACACGAGCATGCGTTCTCTCGTGTGGTAAATCGAGCGCATAGACCGTGTGCGTTAGACTGTTGAGGCTACCATGAGTGATTTCGTGGTCTTAGGCCATGTTGGGCCGAAATAGGTCGTGTGGGCCCAACGAGCTTGTGGGCCCCACACGAGTAAACCACACGAACGTGTGGAGAAAATTGGGCCAAACTGTGTAATTGTCATGACCGAGGCCAATTCTGGGCTATGTAGGCCACACGGGCATGTGGGCCCGCATTATATGCCTTGGGCCCATTTTCACTATTTTATTGTAAAGGTTGCACGGGTCGTCCGAGATAATTGTGGACCTTCTGATAGGTCGGTAAGTATACCTAGACCCCAAACTGATAGAAAATGACTGTTATACCCATATGTTGTAAAATGATTGCATGCTATGTTATGTATGACTTATATGAGCATGCCACGATATATATTGATAAACCGTAAAAGTAACATATTTTAATCCCACATTTAGCATACTTTTGGATGATTTATCCCTTGATTTATGTAAAAAGGTGCTCTTAATCCTTTCTTTTCATGTTTTATACTCAGGAAAGCACCGGAGGATGGAAAGAATGAGAAACGGGCTCAAAATGGGCCAAATCGGGCCAAAGTGAAAATCGACACGGCCTGGACTTGAGCCAACACGGCCGTGTCTCCTTGATAGACTAGAACACAGCCTGATTACAATTTACACGAGCGTGTCACCTCATTAAAGTCTGAACACGGCCTAAAGATGATTCACATGGGCGTGTGCCATGGCCGTGTCCCTGTCATGGAAAAGAGCAATTTCACTCGGAAAAGGATACTTAGGGGCAAAGAAACCTATTTCAAAAGCCTATATAAATACCCTAAGTATAACCTAGAAGAGGGCGGTGAGCTAGGCCAAGGAGCCGAGCCAAAAAGGTCAGATTTGTGGGAAACACTCGAAGATAGTCAGTTGATCCATCTCAAGAAGCCGGAATTCTACTCAAGACGGCGGATCTCTCTTTCAATTCCTTCAGGGGGTTTTAGGGATTTCTTATGTTTTGTTTTATCTTTTCTTCTGAGATGTTTTCTTTTATTGTTATGAACTAAACCCTTCAGATACCTGAAGGGGATGAAACTTAGATGAATCTTGTTATCGTTTGCTGAACTATATGATAAATACTTGATTTGTTCTTAATTATGTGTTCTTAATTCTTGTGTTAATATTTCCGGGATATTGATTCAAGTTTGATGTGCTTAGGTGGAGGAGCAAAAGTCCCTGCTTAAGAGTAGATCTAGCATAATTAAGCGGAGTTGATCGCGCGCCTAGAGATAGGGTGACGAGATTTTGCCGGATTAGGGTGAAACCTAATATGGGAGTCCATAGATCGAGTTAATGCAATTCTAGGGGTTTTAATTAGAAAGAGATTTCAATTAATCAACCTAGGGTTAGACGTTATTCACTTCGAGAGAGGGTTTAATATACATTAGGGAGTCTTACGGATCAAGTCAAGTGAATAAATCGTCTGGTTCAGAGTTAGATAACAAGTGAAGTCTAGGTGGATTCTTCCTAAGGGTATCGTCTTAATCAACTGAGTTTTTCCAACAGTATTTCCCCATTCATTATTTTTGTCTTTGCGTCTTTAGCTTAGTAGTTAGTTAAATTTAGATTAAATAACGACTTCACTTATTTTAGGCTAGATAATAAAAAGAAAGTTAGTATTAGTACTTTTGGTTCCTTTGGGTTCGACAATCCGGTCTTGCCTAAGCTATACTACTGTTCGATAGGTGCGCTTGCCTCAAATCGTTGTCATAGTTAGTTTCCAGGTTCGATCATTCTTTTTATAAATTTAAAACTCAGAAATCACAGCGATCAAGTTTTTGGCGCCATTGCCGGGGAACTAAAATATTAAGAAAGCTCTATTTTTATTACTTTAGCCATTATTTTCCGCAATTTTATTTTTATTTTTTTATTTTTATTTTGTTTTTAACTTTGCTAAATTTTTATTTCTTTCTTTTCCTAGTAGGTACCTCTAGTTTATGACTAGAAGGAACCCGAGAGGACCACTAGTATACGACAGTGATATTGAAGCTATCGCTCGCAGGAATCGCAGAGAAATTAGGCGAGCCCTAAATTACACAGAAAAAGAGCGATAAGGCATATCCAATCCTATTGAAGGGATGGACGAGAATAATCCACCACCACAAGATGTGGCAGAAAATAATGCTCCGCGTACTGTGTATGATTATGCTAAACCTCATTTAACAGAGCAGAATCAAGTATTGTTAGGCTCGCTATAGTCTGCTAATAATTTTGAATTAAAACCTAACACTATACAAATGATTCAACAATTTGTTCAATTTGATGGTTTACAGGACGAAGACCCAAATACTCATATAGCTAATTTTTTAGAGTTCTGTGATACCTTCAAAATAAATGGCATTTCTGATGATGCCATTCGTCTTCGATTATTTCCTTTTCATTAAGGAATAAAGCCAAACAATGGTTAAACTTCGTTACCACGGGGTCAATCACTACATGGGATCATATGACCAAAAATTTTTTATTAAAATATTTCCCACCGGCCAAAACGGCCAAATTACGGAATGATATCTCTTCTTTTGTGCAGATGGATTTAGAGACATTATACAATGCATGGGAGAGATACAAGGATCTCTTGAGAAGGTGTCCGCACCATGGTTTACCCTTGTGGCTCCAAGTCCAAACTTTCTATAACGGTGTAAGCCCCTCAAAAAGGCAACTAATTGATTCAGCCGCTGGTGGAACCCTGAACAACAGAACTCCTAAAGTAGCCTACGAGTTTATTGAAGAGATGTCACCAATAACTATCGCATTGGCGGGTTACAAGGACAAAACCAAGAAAATCAGCCGAGTTTTCAACCTCGACGCAAAGAAACCATGCTATCAACACGGTAGAGATGATGAATAAAAAGCTTGATAGTTTGTGTTCTTCACAGGTACATCCAATGTCTGCAAAGGCGACGCAAGTGGAACTGTGGCGAATCCTGAGTACCCACCCTACCAACCGGGCACAAAAAGCGAACAGATGAACTATATAGGTAATAAATTCAGATCCAATAATAACTCTTATAGTAATACTTATAATCCAGGTTGGAGGAACCACCCAAATTTTTCATGGGGAGGACAAGGAAATCAAGGAATTCAAAGACAACAACCTCCTCAAAATTTCAAAAATCAGCTCTATCCACAGGAAAAGAGGCCGAACCTTGAAGAGATGCTGACAAAATTCATGGCAGCCACAGATAACCGTCTCCAAGACACTGAAACCACCCTTAAGAATCAACAGGCATCAATTAAGGGGATCGAAAGTCAAGTTGGGGAACTTACTAAGACAGTTGGACAACTTGCAAAGATAATTTCTGAAAGACCGCAAGGGCGTCTACCAAGCAACACTAAGATTAACCCAAAGGAGCAAATCCAAGCTATCACAGCTCATGATAGTATAAGGTTAGATGAACCCAATCCAATACAAGAAAATGAGGTAGAGAAAGGTAAAGTTGAGGTAACACAAGAAAAGCCAAAACCGGTAATCAAAAAGTACCAACCTCGCATTCCTTATCCCAAAGCGATGAAGAGAGACGATATAGAGGAACAGTTCGGTAAGTTTCTTAAACTTTTAAAGAAATTACATATAAACTTGCCGTTACTTGAAGCTCTTTCACAGATGCCAGATTCTAGAAAATTTTTAAAAGAACTTTTGATGAACAAATGAAGGATAGACGAGGCATCACACGTGGAACTAAACGTAATGTGCTCGGCAATCTTGCAAAATAAACTACCACGGAAATTAAAAGATCCAGGGAGTTTGACAATTCCATGTTTAATTGGTACTTTACCTATTGATAATGCGTTAGCTGATTTAGGGGCAAGCATAAATGTCATGCCATATAAATTGTTTAAACAACTAGGTCTAGGGAAACCCAAACAAACTAGGATGAGCATCCAACTAGCTGATAAAATTGTTAGAATTCCTAGGGGTATTATCGAAGATGTTCTTGTAAAAATTGATAAATTCGTTTTCCCAGTAGATTTTGTTGTCTTAGACATGGATGAGGATAATTCGATTCCCTTAATTTTAGGAAGACCCTTTTTAGTAACTGCTAGAACAAAAATTGATGTTGGTATAGGAGAACTCATACTTCGTGTAGGTGACGAATCGATCAGTTTACAAGCTCTTAACTCGGCCAAGACAACAATTGATGAAGGTGAGAAAGTAAATTCAGTTGATAACCAAGTTGTTCAACTTTCACCACAGGAAACACCACAAGGTTACAAACCCGAGCCGAATCATGGACCCCATGACAATAAAGAAGAAGTACATAAGGAACGAAGCCTCAGGGTTGACAAATTAGAAGAGTGGAAAACACAATTCAAAGAAGAACCGGTACCACACGAAGTAAAACCGACGGAGCCCCTAGAAGAGCTCATAGGAACAACAAACCACTTCAAAATAAGAGACCAGGTACTGTTAGATAAAGCAGATCCTCGCCTCATTACATCAGACCTGAACACAAACGAAGAAATTCCTCTTGAGGTACATAATATTTTCCCATACGGAACAGTCGAGGTAAGTAATCCTATTTTTGGTACTTTCAATATAAACACTTCTCGACTTAAACTTTATCAAGGAAATAGAACTGATAGCATGAGGGAAGATATTCAAATTTTTAAACCACCCTGATTTGTTGTGAATACGAGGAAAGTCTAGCTTAAGACTTTAAACGAGCGCTTCTCGGGAGGCAACCCGAGCACTAACCCTAATTACTTTCGTATTTGTTTTCATTTTATTTTCTTCTTTTATCTTAGTCTTAAACACCTAGTTTTAAACTAACCAAAAGTGCAGATTTCTAGCCCACACGGCCTTGGATACGACCGTGGCCATGGCCGTGTGGAGGTACAGAATCTCTGTACTGACAATGGCAGAAGAGGTACAAGTCAGAAAGAATCAAATTTTCAGAGTCACAGACTCCAACCACCACCCCACGGGCATCGACAGAATGCCACGGCCGTGCGACGCGGCCGTGGACGACACTGACTTATCACCAACGGGCGTGGCAATCTGTAAAATGGGCGTGGGAGACATGAACGATGCTCAACACAGCCGTGCGAGGCGGCCGTGTGAATTAACACGCCCATGGTACACGGGCGTGGGAATGTACCTGACTTGAGAATTCTATTTAAACCACCCACCCCTCCCTCTTCTCACCCATTTAGCCCATTTAGTTTTTCTTTTCTTTCTCAACCCTCTCCCTACTTTTCTTCCCCAATACATTCCCAAAACCCTTGAGCTATACCAAATGCTGAAGAAGCGGAAGGAATCAAGCATAGTCTCCCAGAGGGAGACCGATCTATATAAGTTCATGCCGGCCGCTTCATTCACTCGCCAAGCCAAGGGTCTTTGAGACCATTTATCTTTTCTTTTACTTTTATCTTCTCCTTTATTTTCCTTCTCTTTGACTATCTTATGCTTAATTTAGTTTATTTTAATTTAGTGTCTTAGTGTCAGGTTCTTCAGGCTGCTTGGGAATCACGCCACTTCCGCCATCGCCAGCACCTCCGCAGCCTTAGAGGTCACACCCACCTCGCGAACCATCCAACAATAAGGACCCATCAGTCCATCCATCTTTTCTTTTAATTTTATTTTACTTTCTGTTTTCTTTCTTGTCTTTAATTATATATTTAGTTTAATTTAAATGTGTCTTAATAATTTCTGGCTAATCCTCCATGAGCTACCCAATTTCTTCATCTAGCACAGAGCTCGTTAGTAACCGCCACAACAAAAGACGACACCTCCAACGTATCTTTCACCTCCAATCCAAGGATGTCATCCATAATTCAGGAAGTTTCACTTTTCCCCATATCTTATGATTTTATTATTATCGTGCTATTATCTATCTTTGTACATTGAGGGCAATGTACATCTTAAGTGTGGGGGGGTGAATCTTAAGGATTCCAAACTTTTTGCATTGTTCTCAAATCCCTGAATTATGCCTTGTCTTAAAGTAAATTTCTCATATTATCATTAGAATGAAATTTCCATGATTGATGATTTTTATTGATATGTTTTAGATTAAGTCATTGGTAATTGTGCATTGATAATTAAATTCTAAGATATTAGAGAATCAAGCATGATAAGTCTATTTTTCGGTATTAAAAATTTTTCTAGGTTGTTAACCTGAATTTGAATATTACTTTGAAATTTGAAATTTACAAGGTTGATATAAAAAATACACATAATTTTTGTGAGATTTTGAGCCTTATAAGAGCATATATCCTTTTTCTTGCTCACTTTTTGATTATGAGTGTGTCAACATTGATTTGTTATTCTAGAACTTGCATCGATTATACATGTTGAGACCACATCTTTGATTTGATATAAAGAAATGATAAAGGCACCTAGGATTTAACCCACTTACTCCATAAAAAGCCTACCTTCATAATTAACCCTTAGTGAACCCCTTTTGATACTAACAACCCTTTTTATTGACTCACCCACTAATATTAACCCAAAACCCTTTGTATTTGTTATCACCATCCTTCTTGACTACCCTTTTTTTGTCGAGATTTGATTTGATCAGTTGCCTAACTATGTTCTTTATTTCAGTTGTTAAAGTTCTTTACTTGATTTGTTCTAAAAAAAATCGAAGTATATTCAGTATTAGTATGATGAAAAGCGAGCTTGTACATTTAACGTCTATTTATTGAAGAAGAAGCTCGTATTATTAGTTTCAAAGTTTCAATTGATGTAATTATTTATTTTTCAGTTCATTGTTTCTAGTTAGGTAATTTTTCAGGTCGATCTCGATTCTAACTCTCTAATTCAGCCTTTATCCACACCTTAACCCAAGCTCCGTTACAACCCTTTCAAAGACCTTTTGATTTGTGCATCATCTCATACTATAGTGGTGGTGTAACACCCCATACTCGAGTCCGAGGCTAAGACTGGATACGAGACATTACTATGCCTGAACTTTCTTAAACATGTACTTACGGGCTATAAATTTCGTTCTAAATTAAAAAATTCTCTTTCTTAGTCAAATCAGACATTTCATGGGCCTACGAGGCCTCAGACTTACGTCCCGAAACTTTCGGAACTCATCTGGAAACTTTCTCTCGAAATAGGGGTCACACGTCCGTGTGACTTGGGACACGCCCGTGCACCCCTAAAACATGCCCGTGTCTTTCACCCGTGGAGGATACTGGCAAAATCCACACGGCCTGGACACGCTCATGGCCCTGACCCGTGTGCCAAACCTTGGCATTCTGACTTATCCACACAGTCAGTACACACGACCGTGTGCGTCAGCCGTGTGACAATTGAATTTCTAAGTGTCAAGTGCAGACTTTACACGGCCTTGGCACACGCCCATGGGCCAACCGTGTGTATCACACGGCCTGAACAAACGGTCGTGTGACCAGCCCATTGTCTAATTTGACTTAAGATACTAAGGTGCAGGAGACACACGGCCTAAACACACGCCCGTGTGTCTATCTGTGTGGGCACTTAGAGGCTATCTTACCAAGCCTTTTACCACTCCCGTTTTCATACATTCATATACTACTTCAAAACATTCTCAAATCATCCATTAAAACACATGAATTGGCACCTTTAATCATTAAAGAGATAAAGTCTTTATCCAATACACTAGGGAGAACTACTCCCAATACAAACACAACCAACTTAAGCCATCATCTATGGTCATACACAACCAACTCTAGATTCTCTTATGCCAATAAAATTTGGCAACATTGGTTAGAACTTAATCAACTTTAAAAGAATCCCTATACATGCCATGACTCATAAGGATTTGATACCTCATACCAAGGGTCTGCTCGATAGTGTGAAAACATCTCCGACGGCCTCCAACCCGAGCTAGTTAAAATAACCTATAAGGGATGAAAAAATTAAGGGAGTAAGCAATAATGCTTAGTAAGCTCATCTGCATAATATGTCAAATATTGATATTCATTGAATATACATAATTACAAAGTATCATGCCGAGTTTGCTCATTAACTCACAGTTACTTGCTCAAATATTCTTGAAACTTACTCATTCAATCTCTTACCACATTCTTACCATGTCACAAGCCAATTTCTCGTTCAATTAACATACATTTTTGCACTGATCACCACAGGATCATATAAAACAACTCATCAAGCATTTTCAATAAGCTGCTCATGCTACTAATATCTCGGTGGTTTCACACTTAGCCCACCATTGAATCTCTAATATGGTGGTTCCGCACTTAGCCCACCTTTCATTTTCCATTCATGGATAGTAATCCACATGTATATCTCTATTTCAAATATTCATCCGAGAACATTCTCACACACTTCTATTCTTACTTAACTTTCTATGATACTCGTTTGCGTTCACACAATACATTAATAAATCTATCTTATGCAACTAAAGTGTATTGAATACACATAACCCACTAAGGGTTCATCATACACTAAATCCATATCAATTCAATTCTAACACACACTTGTGCTTTTCGTGGTACAACCACATACTTTCTTCCTTTCCACATATACTTTGAATCACTCAAGTTATTAAATAACTCTCTTGAGTCTCATACTCATAATGTCACATAGAATTTACACCCCAATAGGGTCTTACTTGCATTAACATATCGATGCCATGTCCCTGACATGGTCTTATACGAATTCTTACATCAAGGCCATATTCCAATATGGTCTTACACGAGACTTCAACTATCATCATATCATTCTACATACATTTCCCATTACTCTTAGATTCAATTCTTTTGACCTCTCATCAAAGGTATTTCATACATTCATAGAGTAACTATACATTCCATACAACATTGGAACATTAAATTAACTCATACGTAATTGCAACATTCGCACATGAACTTACCTCGATGTCGAAAGGGCCGATAAGGACTTTTGCCCTCATTTCTCTTTTCATCCGTTCTAGGTCCGAAACTCGTTTTCTTTCATCTAGAACAATGAAATTTACTGATTTAATCACTTATAATTCATAATACACCATAATCTACACTTTAGGCAAAAATGACTATTTTGCCCCTACACTTTGGCAAAATTACGATTTTACCCCTAGGCTCGTAAATAAATTTTCATCATATTTTCTTGTTAAACAAGCCTAGCTGAACATTTAATCCTCTTACAACTATTCACAATTCCAACTATTTCATGCCTTAATGAACAAATTACAACTTTTGCATTTTAGTCCCAAATAGGTGTTTTCATGACAACACCTTTCACAAAAGTTGTTTCTCATCATCCTATCATTCATTTTCTTCCATAAAAACTCATCAAACAATACAAACTCTATCATGTAAAGTCCCTAGACTTTCAACCATATTGCAAACTAGTCCTCCCATTAGCTAGCTTAAGCTTTGGGGACTCCAAAAATGCAATTTTCATAAAAAATAAGCATCAAAATCACTTACCTGAATGGAGTAAAGCTTGCTGAAATTTTAAGCTTTCAAACCCCTCCCATGGCTGATATTTTCGGTGGAGAGGAAGAGAGGAAAGATGATATCTTTTTCCTTTCTTTATTTTATTATAAAACATAAATTTAACCCACCAACTTTGACAAAAAATTAAAAGCTTTTGTCCCCCTTGTCTACATGGCCGACCAACACACTTAAATAAGGCCAAATTGCACAATTAGGACCTCCAATTAACAATCCATAGTTATTTGGCACCTCTAGCAAATAAAATAGAACTTTCACACTTTATGCGATTTAGTCCTTTTTAACAATTTAGCTAGAATTCGCTAAAATTAAGGCACCAAAATTTTCATGCATCCTTATAAACATGTTATAACACATAACATATCATGAAAACAATTTTCTCTAGCCTCGAATTAGTGATTCTGAGATCATTGTTCCGACTAGCCCCTAAATCAGGCTGTTACAATTCTCCCCCCTTAGGGATTTTCGTCCCCGAAAATCTTATCAGGAGGATTTGCTACCAACATTCTTAAAATGTTTCCATCTACTCTTCAAAATCGCGAATCCACTTATCCTCAAGTTTCTCTTGCCAATAACTCTTAAGCTGTGATACATAAGGTCGAAACGTAACTTGAGACCTAGGTTATTCTTTCTTTGGGCATATACTCGGTAATCTACCAATTTGGAACTCTGCACATGTCCAAATGATCGTTCGAATCTTTACTGGTTAATTTACTACAATTCGAATGACATTTTCCCTTTCTTGGAAATTTTGTCACATCAAATTTGAAATCTATAAGGTTTTACCTCACTCTTTCATTAAAGCATTTACCGACTGTAGTAGTCTTGTCTTGAGTGCTTTAGAAACTCAGCTTTTAGTGGTCAACTACTTTTGACCATGACTCGATCATATTGTGAAATGTACTCTATGTCAAAACATTTATGCACATAACTGCATTTCCTTACTTTTGCATTAGTAGGTATGCTACTACTAAATCTCATACTAACTTCTGCATAAGTTCTGGATTCATCACCATTCAAATTCTATCTCAAGGAAACATCAACAACAGAAATATTATCCAACTTGAATTTATCACCTTATATAAACTCATTCAGAGCTTATTTAAAATACCATTTACTATCTCACTTCTGAATCCTTTTGTTCTGAAAAGGAAACTCGCTCTAGTCATTAACCTCGCTGAAACTAGGATATTACCAACTAGAGTCAACCGAGTAACTAACTCACATTACTAAACATGGATCTTTCATTCAGACATCTGTACTATGTCTACTATCTGAGTAGTATCACAATAACTATACCCACCATTGTAATAGCTCAAGCCGTTCCCACTATTTCATCTTCAAAATCTTCTGTAGCATAAGATACCCTCACTAATTAAAATTCAAAAATACACATCGATCTTCCCATGGATCAATACATAATATCTAACTCACAACACAGACACAAAAGTGATTGTCTCTGGATCACCAACCTGTCAACTCTTTCTCTCAATTCAGACTGATCTCAGTACTAGAACTTTCAAATAAATAGTTCTTTCTATAGCTTTCAACTCAACCATCACGGTTTGAACATTTCGATGAGCATATCTTTGTATCATGCTCCCTACTCACGTACACACAGAATTTTTTTATTCTCTTTACTGATTCATGCGTGAATATACACAGAACTTGAATCATATCTCAATACATTAATCTACTCTTTTCTCCATACCGAGGATCTATTTTAAGCACATTCTCATCTGAGTTTCTCTTGCTATGCTAATCTAGAACCTTTACTATCGTCATATCTCACGATAGCAGGGACATCTCGATCAAATTCGTTAACTCTATTCGGCTTACCCGAAAACCCATCACACAACGTGAAACTTGTGATTTCACCTCTTATACACAAATCATCACCAACTTCCTCCTCAAGGTACCCAATTAAGGTTACAAGGAGATAGAGGAAATGTCGATTTCTATTAACTAAATCGACAACCGTTTAGTCTACTTTTTTCGTCAGTTAACGCTCTCACACAATCACAATTTCATGAAAAGAACGACCACATCATCCCTGAAGGGAAACATGTATTAGTACATAATACTAAAGGAGATCATTATAATCCCATCCATGGCATTAACTAACCATGCACAAACCATAGGCTCCTAGCCAATTTACTCATACTTGCACTTTTATAACACGTTCTGTGTCATATATCGTAATCATCTCTTCGTGATTCATTCACGAGTACATGTTTTCACTCTTTCACATGACATTAGTACCATTCTCATTTCTACCTCTAGACTCATCTATCTGTCCCATTGATCACTAGGGATAATCAAAGACGTATGTTCATCGTCCTTCATGTAGGTACGAAACCAATGCCACATTCCTGAGGTGGTCTTATATGGAGTCACCTCTAAATGCCAATGCCATATCCCTGATAAGGTCTTCTATGGACTTCCTCATCAAATATCGATGCCATATTCTGGATATGGTCTTATACGAAAATCTCAACTCAGTGCCGAGGCCATGTCCCGGTCATGGTCTTACACGGGACCTTGTCTATCTCATATCTCGATGATAGCCTCATCATTTTAGTCCTCTAGGACTTTAACTTCATGTTCAACAACAGTTACTATATTTAGTAGAGTATTATGCATCGATGTGATACAAGGTATTCTTAATCATACTAGCATAATTATTGCATTAATCCGATGCAAACTTACTCAACTTAACTCTCATAACGCCTCATCAAAATTCAATAGTGGTAAGGGAGTGAGGTTGCAAAGTCCCTTAGCCTAACTCTCGTGACTACATACATATGATTTAATATTCATCATCAATGAAACATCATCATAGTCACACAACTCGCCCCAAGTGAGAGTTCACGTTTATCATGCTACAATCGTTTCTATTACTCATACTTTCGAACTGTGACTTCACTTACTAAAGTTTCACATTAAGGTCTACTTGAGTACTCAACATTTAACTCTATTTCCTCTTACTATTCCGTATCTAGAGAATGTCTTACGAGTTTTTGAGTACGTCGTTTATTTGATTGCCATAGTCTGACTATGGTCTTACTCGTATCACAACATCATAGCCCAGCTATTGCTTTACATGTCATCACGATGCCATAGCCTCGCTATGGTCTTACACGAAATCTCATATCAACACCAATGCCATATCCCAGATACGATCTTACATGGAAACTCATATCGATGTCGACACCATATCCCAGATATGGTCTTACACTATCTCATACCGAAGTCAGGTCTAAGACGTGGTCTCACACGAAATTACTATTTGATGCCGATGCCATATCCTAGATATGGTCTTATACGGGATCTCACAACAATTATCGATGCCGTATCCCAGATATGGTCTTATCCGATTATCTTATTCAATACCGAAGCCATATCCCTGATATGGTCTTATACGGGATCATGTATCGATGCCAATTCCATGCCCCAGACATGGTCTTATATGAGATCACATGTACCACCATGGTCCTACCATGGTCTTATTCATCATTTTATCATTGAACGACCGTACTCATTTCCTGCATTCTACTTAGTCAAACTTTTCAGTTTTAACTCTCACACTATAATATTTGTGATTTTGTAATAGGGTCATAAGACGAAACATTATATCTTCTCTACTTTAATAGTCACACGTGATTTTTAACCATGTGGACATATTTATCATAAACAATGGCATCACAAATCTCAAATGCTTACTTACTCTTACTGCTTCTCACATACATCATGGTACTTACTAGTCTCATGTTTGTAAGGTAAACAAGGTACCTGTATCACTTGATCACATAGATCATTATACTTTACTATAACAAGCATAATCTCAACATCATCATTCATAACAAGAATTATACTTGTTAGTCAGGCTTCAATAGCATGACATGATATCAACTTTACTACTAACTTTTTTGCTATCTCATTTAAGCTTTACTCTTTTGCCTGATGAATTACTATGAATGACTGAGGATACTGAATCTCATTTCACATGTATCTTGATGCCAATGCTATATCCTTGATATATTCTTACATGGGATCTCTTACTTGGTATCGATGCCATGTCTTGACATGGACTTACACGAAGTCTTGCTTGTGGGTTACCTTGGGAACTTACCATTGCCATGTCTCGACATGGTCTTACTTGGTATCTTTACTTGTCAATGCCGAGCCTTGGGCTAGGACTTACATGAGATCTCTATCTCTTTATAGCTTTTCAATGCCAAGACTTGTCTTGGACTTACATGATAACTTTGCTTGGAGACTCACCAATGCCATGCCTTGGCTTGGGCTTATATGGGTCTTCATCTCATAGTAACTCTTCAATGCCAAGACTTGTCTTGGTCTTACATGATAACTTGCTTGATTGCCGATGCCATGTCTTGACATGGTCTTATACGGACTTTCTTGTCTCATGTGGCAGATTAAGTATCCTAAGTAATTCATTTTCAATCGAGACTTTCATACACATGCTCTTAGTAACTTATTTGTTTAATAAATCATTAAACATTTTCATAGAAATAATGTGCATATAACAACATCACTAGAAATTCAATGAAATATTCATGAATCTTGAAAATCTTACAAACTTACTGAAATTAGCTCGGTTGGGAATTATCACTGTCTTACACTACAGCAAAACAGACTTTTAGCGGCATTTTTTTGCCTTTAGCGGCGTTTATAAGCGCCACTAAAAGTATTTGCGGTACTTTTAAAGGCGCCGCAAAAAAACATCGCTAAATCAAATGCCGCAAACTTTAGTGGCGTTTATGAGAAAAAAATGCCACTAAAGGTCATGACTTTTAGCGGCGCTTTCCCAACAAACGCCGCTAAAAGTCGTGGCCTTTAGCGGCGCTTTCCCAAAAACACCGCTAAAGGTCATGACTTTTAGCGGTGTTTTTCCCACAAACGCCGCTAAAGGCCACGACTTTTAGCGGCATTTTTCCAACAAACGCCGCTAAAGGACACGACTTTTAGCGGTGTTTTTCCAACAAACGCCGCTAAAGGACACGACTTTTAGCGGCATTTTTCCAACAAACGCCGCTAAAGGACACGACTTTTAGCGGCGTTTTTGTCACAAACGCCGCTAAAGGTCACGATTTTTAGCGGCGCTTTTTTTAAAAACGCCGTTAATTTGTACAGATTTGCAATGTTCAATTTGTTCAATATCATACCCCTCCTGCACTAAAAACCAACCAATAACAGCAAATATAGTATATAATTGTAACCCAAAACAGAAAATGTAGCATAAATATCACACCAAATGCATTAATTCTAAATGATATTCTTACAATAATGTTAAATGTAAAAATGTTAAAAATCATCTTATAACAAGAAAACAAATGTCTAAGATGGCGGCTTCTGCGACTGCTGGAACATCTTCATCATAGTCTGAAGCTGTAGCTGGAGTTCTTCATACTTTCTATTCTACTCGCCTCCTCATTCTCTGCCTCCCCTCCTCCTCTTTCTTTGCCTCCGCTCTAAGTTGAGAAATATGCTCTGCCTCCCTCGCTGCTGCCTCTGCCTCCCTCGATGTTGCCTCCGCTCTAAGTTGAGAAATTTTCTCAAACGTGCTCGCTTGCATCTGAGCGATCTGGTCTTTTAGTCTCTGAACTTCAGCACGAGATTGACTCCCGGAAGGCATGTATTGTTGGGAGCCGAATCCAAATTATTGGGTCGGGGTAACACCAGATCCTTGACATCGAACCCGACCATACCTTTTAAGACCCAAAACATTAGTGATATTTCTATTATAAATATACTCAAGATTAACAAAACTATCAGTCGAAGCAGTCGTACCTTTCAGGACCCAAAACATCGGTAATAATTCTGTTATCAATCTCCTCGTGATTAACAGAACTATCAGTCGAAGTAGCCGCTTCATACTCCGCCTTCTTCTCCTTTAGTTTATCCTAATAAATCAATGAAAGAGTTAGAAACGAAATATATAATAAGAAAGAATGCAACATAAGTTAACATTATAAATTTAAAACTGTAAACGATGAATTAAACTAGTATAATTAAACATTATAAATATTTATAATAAATCAAATTTTATTAAGTAAATATACCAAAATTTCTGCAGCTTCGGATGTCATCGGAGATCCATCCTTCTTCCTATGCGTAATGTCAAAAAGCTGAAGGCGTCCAACTTTTTGACCAGACGAGGCTTCCTACATTGTAGCAATAAAAATATAATTTAATAGTATAAAGTCATTAATATTTGATAGAATTAATAAATTATAATACATCGGCCTCAGCTACACAAGCAAAACTTCTGTAACCTGCCGTGTGCGTGAATTTTTGTTTTTGTCTGCTGCTTGTTCCAACTCGCTCACGGTCCTACATAATGAAATTTGAATTATGTATATAATAAATACCATAAACTGAAAAATTTATAAGACTTCAGAAGTACGTAATACCTCTCCTTTCTCTGAATTCCAAAATCTAATTTGATCTTCCCATTGGTACCTCAACATTCCCGGCGGGACATTTCTTAATTTTTCATCGAGGCTTATTTCTTTCTTAAAATATTATTTTTTCAACGTGCTTTTATGGTCTCTCCATTTTTTACCCAATGTCTTCTTAATATAGTCATCGGAGACCTCTAAAGCAAATCTCTCCTGAAAAAACACAAGTTTAAAAAGTAAATATAAATGAAAGTTAAACCAAAGTATTATAAATTACATTCACGTTTTGTTACCTTAATATTATCGAGAGCCTGATTTTTGTTGGCATCAGGCATGCGATGTCATGATTCGTAGTTAATGGGCAACATATTGGCATTTCATGCTAGAATGCCCAAATAGCTCGCTAACGATCGAGCTTGAGATCCAACGGGCTGGCCATGACCATGGCTTTCTCCTTTAACACGCTCGACAGGATCTAGGTCATACAAATCTTTAAGGGGTGTACGTCCCCGACCTCTTCGCGTCCCACCACCTTCAGCTGGAAAATGATATATTATTATAATATTAAAATTTAAAAATGAATCAATAATAAAATTCAACATGTATGTAAAATAAATTAACATTACTTTCAAATTCTACAGGCTCGTCATCTATGTCCGGCACACTAGAAGATCCAACAACTGTTTGTTGTTCACTATTTGCTTCTTCTGGATTTGGAGTATTCTGGACAATACTTAAGTCTCGTAATCGTCTTCTAGGCATTTTTCCTGCAATACAAATAAAAGAGTGCAAAATTTTAGTAACAAATAACAACAATAATAGTACATTTAAAATAGTTAAATTATATAACATGACCAATATTAAAAGGGTTAATATTACATATAAATAAAAAATCGTAAAATCTTACTACATCATATTTCATAAATATCTTCGTCCACATCCCGATTTAACCCATTGAAATTGTTGACTAGTACTAGGGATATTTTCATTCAAGTTTTGTTCGAAAAGGCAAAGTTTACGATCTTTCGACTATGTCATCTCTACTTCCATTGCCCATGTCGAACAAGTCTCTAGGGGTGTTCCGAAGTACAACGTACCAACCCTCGTCAGTTGGATCTTTCGAGTAAAAAACTTGTTTCACTTGAGAAGAAAACACATACGGCTCGTCCATCAATTATTCTCTAGTGTGAATCAATCAAGAGAAATTCACCATTGTAAAACCATATTGATCGTTTTTAATTCCACGAGCCGTATTCACATCAGCCCAATCTCCTCGAAATAAGACAACTTTCCATTTGCCGTAATAATCCAACTCAATGATGCCAGTAAGAAGTCCGTAATACTCCACATTCCCCTCGACAGGATTACTGTCCCTAGCACTATCATAACTTGTAATTGAAGAATTAACAACAATTCCACAATTTTGGGTTCTCCTCAATCTCTCGCGATACCTTGTATGAAATCTGTATCCGTTGATGAGGAAGGCACTATATCTTTTCACTAATCTGTTTGGACCTTGTGAAAGCCATTTAACTTCGTCATTTACTTCATTTCGACTCCAAACCTATTTAATCAAAAGTAGATTGAGTAATTATAAATGTTAGGAGAAAACATTATTACCTGTCAATGAAAACTTCAATTGCATACCATTTGGCTTAACCATTCATGAAATGATTCCGTGAACAACTTATTAATTTCTCGTTGATGTAATCTTCGGGACCGTGAACGAGCTCTCAATATTTGTTTGTACTCACTATGTTAAAAAAAGGTTTACTTTGTTAGAAGACAGACAAGTTATAATTGATGAGTATTTATCAAATTCTACAACTTACTTGCCTAATGGTTCCATTGAATCGTGATGAAAAAGAACGTATCGATGTGCTTGGACCCACGATCTATCGTCTAATTCTACAATTTCAACTTTGCAGACTGGTTCTCCGAAACTTTGAAATAAATAAGTTTCGGCCAGGTTATGATCTGTGAGCCCAGCATTTCTACTTGGTCTGTTCATTCTTGTTTCGACATCTTCCAAATACCTCGAACAGAAAGTCATACATTCCTCAGCCAAGTAGCCTTCGGCAATTGATCCTTCCGGATAACGCTTATTGTGGCAGTAAGACTTCAATTTGGATAGAAACCTAAACACGGTATAGAACATTATCAAAAGTTGTAACCAAAGGCATTTAGGTGAATGAAGGAATAATTTGCAAAAAAGTAAGACCTTTCTATGGGATACATCCATCGATAGAAAATGGGTCCACCAAGTATTGCTTCATGAGGGAGATGAATTAACAAGTGCACCATAATTGTGTAGAAGGAAGGCGGGAAGATCTTCTCCAGATTGCATAAAGTTAGTGCGGCTCAATCTTGTAGTGTCTCAAGTTCTTGAACATCCAAAACTTTGCCACAAATGCCTTTCATTATTTTGGACAGTCCAATTACACAAGACGTCACCTTTTTTGACATACAACACCGCATAGCAACTGGCAGTAAGTCTTGCATCAAGATGTGATAGTCATGCAATTTTAAGCCATATAGTCTTCGATCTTTAAGACTGATACATCGAGATATATTTGATGCATACGCATCTGGGAACTTTATATCCTTCAACACCATACAGAACACTTCTTTCTCCATCTTCGACATTGAATAAATAGCAGGCAGCAACCGATACTTCATATTCGGAAGTGCTTGGGGATGAAGCTCACGTCGAATTCCCATATGGACTAAATCAAGTCGACTCTGAAGATTGTCTTTTGATTTTCCATCGACATTCAAAATAGTCCCAATGATGTTCTCGCAGACATTTTTCTCAATGTGCATGACATCAAGATTATGGCGTAAAATCTAATGCTCCCAGTAAGGCAACTCAAAAAAAATACTTCTTTTTTTTCACAAATCCGCCTCATTAGGATCATCCTCTTCATCAGATTCATCATCAGATCCATCCCTTGATCTTCTATTTCTTTGCGTGTTGGCGGGTTGATTCATCTTCCCATAAATGAAATTCATATCTTTCAACATGAACAATATTTGGATCCACTGGTTCATGCGAAGAGCTTCTCCGAACTCTTCATCACTGCAATCAAAGTGAGCACTCTGAAATCTAAATCTATGATTTTTCGGTAACCATCGACGATGCCCCATGTAAGAGAACTTCTTCCCATTATATAACCATTGCGAACATGTTTGCGCAGCACAACAAGGGAAAGCATAACATCACTTGGTGCTCCAACCAGATAAATTGGCATAGGCCGGGAAGTCATTAATAGTCCACATCAAAGCCGCACATAAATTGAAGTTCTCCTTTCTTAGTACATCGTATGTCTCAACTGTTGGAACGCCGGCACCCCTTGGTGTAGCAAAATAAAATTAAATTTCGGCGATCCAAACCATGAATCCATGTGTGAGGAACGAATTGGGGTGAAATAAAGGTTTTGAAATTACCAAAACTTCAATCTGAGTAGACAGCGACGCCTCGATAACACGAACTTTGATCCACTGTCGAACCAAGCCACAAATTTTTGCGATGTCGGCCTCTACGTAATCCACCCGGTTTGACTATGAACGGAAGAAACCTCCAAAACTGTTTTAGAGGTTTTTCTTGCTTGACGGCTGCCAGACCTTAAAGCAATACCTTAGGGTTTTTTCTTAATAAGCTCTATATAACCTATTACCTTTTATATTCGGTATCTATTTAATGAATCATAAAATTAAATAAATATAATAATGTTTTAACCGAAAATTATAATTACATTAATTATACCCAAAAACAAATTATAATTATATTATTTATAACATGGATTTCGGTAAACTATATTTATTTAAATCTATATACGAACCAAATTCATATATTAATTCTCATTATGTGTACAACATCCTTGTACATATAATATGTTCAATATTTGGTTGCCCAATTTAAATTAATTCTTTAATTAATTTAATTCATGTGACAATCAAACACAATACCAACTATGTTTTATTCCGTTCATTTCAACCATAGGGTGTGACCACAGAGGTTCTTGTAACGTTAGCGGAATACTAGAACGATTCTAATGTTACAAACAATGAGTGGCATCTTGCAATGCATCATTGCTACCTAAGTTACAAGGAGTCATGATTCGACATAACCTTTTTACGATTAACCTTTCATGCATTAATCCTTAAGTCCTTTATCTCTGGAATGGACACAAGTCATGGAATAGTCACACTTGTATAGTCCATCCCATGTTTCTTGATATCTTGAGTAGACTATGATATACAAATTAGTATGACATCTCATGTCAACTTATTTTAGCATGGCCATGCATTTCTAGTCTCACTCAATCAAAGGGCCTAAGATATTACTCCCATTATGTAGGAGGGACTTATCCTATATTGATCAACCATATCCTCTACATAGATTGTGGTATATCCAACATCGGCCTTTATAGAACAACGATTCACGATTATGCGTTTGATCAGTATCAAAATATACAACTCACGATGTTAGGATAATGATGATCTCAAGTCTGAGGATCATATACATATTAATCACTATGAGTAATGTTGTGACAATTACATAATAATCCATGAAACATACTCATAGCGAATTCACCCAATATGTTGTTCTCTAACACACATATTCATGCATTGATTTTGACACTCCATATCAATGACAACTCTTTATCATCAATCAACTACATGTTAGTCTTAATGCATTATTGTTGTCCTAGTCAACAATAATACTTGACTAAGGATCTTTTAAGAATAATCATATTATTCTCAGGACATTATTATAAAACAGTTTATTTGTACACACAGGAAGAAAAACTGAAATAATAATGACAACGCTTTATATTAATAAACATGGTAAATCAAGTATGTTATTACAACCATCTCATGATTGATGTTTGGGCATACTCTTACAATCTCCCACTAGCACTAAGACCAATTACTCATATATCTAATACCAAGCGACTTAGTGTGATGATCATGCTTCTGCTGTGTTAGAGGCTTGGTCAGGGGATCAGCAATATTATCATCTGTAGGTACTCTGCATATCTCTACGTCCCCTCGATTGATAATCTCTCGAATAAGATGGTAGCGCCTAAGTATATGTTTGGATCGCTAGTGAGATCTGGGTTCTTTAGCTTGTGCAATGGCTCCATTGTTATCACATCGGAGTTCTATAGCATCTGATATGCTAGGCACAACCCCTAGTCCAGTAATGAACTTCTTGATCCAAACCGCTTCTTTTGCTGCCTCACTGTCTGTAATATACTCGGCTTCTATTGTAGAACCGGCTACTGTACTTTTCTTTGAACTCTTCCAGCTCACAGCACCACCATTAAGGTAAAACACAAAACCTGATTGCGATCGAGAATCGTCCTTGTCGGTTTGGAAGCTAGCATCAGTGTAACCTTTTACACTTAACTCTTCCTCACCTCCATATATTAGGAACGTATCCTTAGTTCTTCTTAAGTACTTAAGGAGATTCTTGACTATGGTCCGGTGACCTTCACCGGGATCTACTTGGTACCTGCTCGTCATACTTAAGACATATGAGACATCTGGACGAGTACATAACATGGCATACATGATAGATCCAATAGCGAAAGCATATGGAATTTCACTCATGCGTTCTCTCTCTTGTGGAGTTGAAGGACACATTTCCTTCGAGAGTGAAATACCATGTCTCATAGGTAAGAATCCTCTTTTAGATTCTTCCATACTGAACCTTTTCAGTACTTTATCTATGTATGTACTTTGGCTTAGACCTAGTAGTCGTCTTGATCTATCTCTATAGATCTTGACTCCTAAGATGTAAGTGGCTTCACTGTCCCTTCATAGAAAAACAACTTCCCAACCAAGTCTTAATAGACTGTAAGGTAGGTATGTCATTTCCCATAATAAGTATGTCATCCACATACAGTACCAAGAATGTGATAGTGCTCCCACTAACTTTCTTGTAAACACATGGTTCATCTTCATTTTTGATAAAACCAAACTCTTTGATTGCATCGTTAAAACGAAGATTCCAACTTCTAGAAGCTTGTTTTAATCCATAAATTGATCTTTGTAGCTTACATATCTTTCTAGCATCCTTTGGATTGACAAAACCTTCAGGTTGTGTCATGTACACATCCTCTTCAAGTTTCCCGTTAAGGAAAGTTGTTTTGACATCCATCTGCCAGATTTCATAATCATGAAATGCAGCTATGGCGAGCAAGATCCTGATTGATTTAAACATAGCTACAGGAGAAAAGGTTTCATCATAGTCAACACCATGAATTTGGAGAAAACCTTTAGCAACTAATCGCCCTTTGTATGTTTGTACATTACCATCCATGTTAGTTTTCTTTTTGAAAACCCATTTGCACCCTATAGGCTTAACCCCTTCGGGTGGGTCAATCAAAGTCCATACTTGGTTTTCATACATGGAATCCATCTCAGATCTCATGGCCTCAAGCCATTTCTCAGAGTCTGGGCTCGTCACCGCTTCTTGATAAGTCCTAGGCTCATATTGATCTATAATAAGAACATCACCATGCGTTGTAATGAGAAATCCATATCTCTCAGGTGCATGGCGTTCTCTTAAAGATCTGTACGGTGGTTGTGTTTCTACAGCAGTTGTTTGTTCCTTAATTTCTTGTGGAATTTGCTGTTGTTCAATCTCTGGTTTAGTGGTATCTTGTGATTCTCGAATTTCTTCAAGTTCAATCTTTCTCCCACTTCCTTTTCTAGAAGTAAATTCTCTCTCTAGGAAGACACCAGTCCGAGCAACAAACATTTTGTTCTCAGTGGGATTAAAAAAATAATATCCTTTGGTTTCTTTTGGATACCCCACAAAATACACCTTTTAGATTTGGGTTCAAGCTTAGTAGACGTCTGGTGTTTAACATAAGATTCACAACCCCAAATTTTCATAAAAGACATACTGGGACGTTTCTCAGTCCACATCTCATATGGCATCTTTTGAACCGATTTAGATGGAACACGATTTAGTGTAAAAGCTGCTGTCTCAAGTGCATGTCCCCAAAAGGAAGTCGGTAGATCAGCATGACTAATCATGGATCGAACCATGTCTAACAAAGTTCGATTTCTTCTCTCAGATACTCCATTCCATTGAGGAGTACTAGGAGGAGTAAGTTGTGAGACAATCCCACATTCCTTCAAAAGATCATCAAACTCTAGGCTCAAATACTCTCCACCTCGATCAGATCGA
Source organism: Gossypium sturtianum (assembly GCA_025698515.1). Taxonomy (NCBI): domain Eukaryota; kingdom Viridiplantae; phylum Streptophyta; class Magnoliopsida; order Malvales; family Malvaceae; genus Gossypium; species Gossypium sturtianum. The sequence continues at coordinate 46,891,531 of CM046943.1, forward strand.
AGTGACTTGATAGTTTTACCTAGTTGATTTTGTACTTCATTTTTGAATTCCTTGAACTTTTCAAGGGACTCAGACTTATGGCGCATGAGATAAACATACCCATATCTACTGAAATCATCAGTGAAAGTAATGAAGTAGTGAAATCCACCTGCGGCTTTGTGTATTTATTGGTCCACATACATCAGAATGTATTAGGCCCAATAAATCACTAGCTCGTTCACTTTTACCAGTAAAAAGAGATTTAGTCATTTTTCCCAATAAGCAAGATTCACATACTTCAAATTGTTCAAAAACAAATGAATTCAAGCGACCATCTTTATGGAGTTTGGATATGCGTTTCTCACTTATGCGGCCTAAACGACAATGCCAAAGATAAGTTTGATTTGAGTCATTTATTTTAGATATTTTAGTATTTATGTTGTAAATGGGATTCGTTTGATCTAAAATATAGAGGCCATTAATCAATTGTGCCGAACCATAGAAAACATTATTGAGATAAAAGGAACAACAATTATTCTTAATAATTATCTCAAAACCAATTTTGTCTAAACAAGAAATTGAAATAATGTTTTTAGTCAAAATGGGCACAAAATAACAATCCTCTAAACATAAATCAAGTCCACTAGGCAAAGATAAAGTATATGTTCCCACAACTAATGCAAACAACTTTTGCTCCATTTCCAACTCATGAGTCCACATCTCCTCTAGCCAAAGTCCTACTCCTTTGTAGTCCCATGCATGTAAGTACAAATATGAGAACCACAACCAGTATCTAATACCCAAGAAGTCGTAGTTGATAAATTAATATCAAGAACATAAATACAAGCAGCGACGTTCCGCTTCCTTTAGCTTTCTTAACTTCCTCAAGATAGATGGGGCGATTCACGTTTCCAATGTCCATCACACCACAATGAAAGCAGCTTTCCTTCCTTAGACACCCCACCTTTAGGTTTCAGTCACGACCTTTCCTTTTCCAAGCTTAGGCTTACCTTTGCCCTTGGGCTTTGTTTGAACTTTGGCCTTTCCCTTTCCTTGTTATTACGGACCATCGGTATGGGCTTGGGTCCAACCTTTTTCATGTTGCCTTGATGGTTCGTCACATCTTGAGCAAGCTGTGGTAGAGTCTTGTCAATTTCATTCATATTGAAATTGAGGACAAACCAGTCAGTAGCTATCCCAAGAACGATTGTAGAATAACATCGGTGGCCAACTCTTGGCTCAATGGAAACCCAAGCTTAGACAGAGCTTTCAATATAGCCAATCATCTTAAGGACATGAGGTCCTACTGGGCTTCCTTCAGCCAACTTACATTGGAATAGGGCCTTAGAGATATCAAACCTCTCTTGTCGTGCTTGCCCTTGATAAAGTTCTTTCAGGTGCCCGATCATATCATAAGCAACCATGTCCTCATGTTGCTTCAAAGCTCGAGATTCATAGTGGCAAGCATAAGACATCCAACATCTACCATGTCATCGAGATACTTCTTGTAAGCATCTTTATCAGTCCTCGAGGCATTAGCGGGTGGTTCATTAGGAAGTGGTTGTTCAATGACATATAATTTTCGTTCTTGTTTGAGGACAATCCTCAAGTTACGAAACCAGTCAAGAAAATTCAAACCATTCAATTTGTCCTTCTCAAGGACCGATCGCAACGAGAGTGTGCTAGTGTTTGTAGCCATAATATATCTACAATAATTAAATATGCGTGTGAGTAAATTTACCAATTTTATATCAATCATTAAAAAACTTTATTAAATGATGTTCCCACTATTTTATTTCAAAATTAATAACCCTCATATATTAATTTCGGAAAAACTTTCTCAAAAGTATTTCTAGTGGGTTAAGGATCCATATTTCACCTCCTCTTAAGTCAGCTTTGGCTTTACTCTTAAGACTCTGGTTATTTAGGTAAGCAACATTTGCTAATTACATCATATGTAACTCCTAATATTTGGTGAACAACTCTTGTTCTAATCATCTTATGATTTATCCAATTTACTTGCCTCTAGGTTTCTAATCCTGTTAGAGTAACCTAGTTAAGTCATTAACCAATTTATAACCAGCGAATATCACTTGTTTATTCTTCGCGTTTAACCAAGATAAATACTAGTACTTCACTTTGGCAGAACCTACATAGTATTGATCGAGGCCTTAACGAGGGCAAATGTAACACCCCAAACCAGGTCTATGCGTTAAGACGAGATTTAGTTTGTCACACCGAACGAACATCCAAAATTCTCTAATGATTTAAGTAAAACAGTAATGCAAAACCTTTAGAAATAAGGTTTAATAAAAACTAAGTACAATGATTATGAATTAAGAAAAATACTTGTTTGAAATCTTATATATATTAGTCAAAACCTTAACGTAGTTTTAAAAGAATTTGAAAGAAATTGAAAAGTAATTTAGGTGTCCAAATTTTTTATAAAACACAATATTTTTAAGAAAACTTTATAGATTTAACATAAGCCCATATTAAGAGTCTTAAAATAAAATTAAATCCATCCACACATAAAAATCCATAAAAACATAATTAGAGGCCTTATTACATCATACCCAAAATAGTAATTAAAATAAGTAACTTAAATAAAGTTCATAGTTTATAAAACCCAAGCTCGTAGTATGGCCTCCACCAAGTCATCCCGGCCCAAGTCCACATCAATTTCCATTACCCAAATGGGTAATAAAGCGGGGTGAGTTACAAAGAACTCGATGTGTAACCCACTTACCACCATTATTGGGCCAGACCATCAAGGCATTAATTTGGGCTTGAGCCCAATTACAAATTTTAACAATATAAAATGAAATAAAATATATAAAATGCATGTAAAATGAATTTCCCAACCAAGCCTAATTTCCATCCGCTACACACCCCAGTACCAACCAAAGACACCTGTAGGGATCAAGTCAACCCACCCCACCAAACACACCAATCGTAGGCATTTAGCCTTTTAAATAATATTGTAGTGCACTACCAACTAGATTGTGACATAGTCACCGAACTAGAGGCATTAAGCCAAATTTGTGGCGAGAGCCACTGAACTAGATTCATGGCCACAGCCTTACTTCTCTTCATCATGTATCCCATCCCATGCAATTATGTATGAATAACAAACTTTAATCATAAATAATTTATCAAGTAACCCATAATACAAATGAGTTTTTAATTAAACTTTTCATTTGGGCCTATTAAACAAAATAGTATTTAGCCCGTAAAGCAATCTAGCGAACTTTGGCCCATATTTCGAACTAGAAGGTTTTTGGCCCATTTTATCGATCTAGTAGTTTTTAGGCCCAATTTGTCGAACTAGCAGTTTTTCGGCCAAATTTATCGATCTAGTAGTTTTTAGACCCAATTTGACAATCTAGCAGTCTTTCGGCCCAATTTAACAATCTAGCAGTCTTTCGGCCCAATTTAACAATCTAGCAGTATTTCGGCTCAATTTATCGATCTAGCAGTATTTCGGCTCAATTTATCGATCTAGCAATATTTCGGCTCAATTTATCGATCTAGCAATATTTTGGCTCAATTTATCGATCTAGCAATATTTCAGCTCAATTTATCGATCTAGCAATATTTCGGCTCAATTTATCGATCTAGCAATATTTCGGCTCAATTTATCGATCTAGTAATTTTTCCGACTTTAATCGTTTTCATGCATTTACACAAAAGTGTTAATTATCACATAATTTTCGATTTTGCCATTTTTACGATTTATCATAATACTTACTGTTTAGTATCTAACCCGAAAGATAAGTGTGAAGTTACACACCTGGTTATAGTGAGAACTAGACTTTCCCGCTCGTCAACACCTATACGTATCACGATAAATTAGAATCACTATATTTTATTAATGAAATCAATCTTAGAAATTAACGATCTAACTTTTACCCTTGGATTTTCGAACTACTTCTACTTGCGGTTTCTCCCGATTGATGGTTCGTTAACGAATCAAATCCATGAACAAATAATGGTTCGAGTGCGAACTACTTCAAACAATTGATTCTCCTCGGATGAACGTCCACAACCCGTGGAAATCCCGGATTGCTTGAAACAGATCCTTTGTTTATACTTAGGGGAATAACGGAACCACCCTCTTCCGAACACTATTCACCGCCCTTTTCTTCCCTATTTTGATTGTCTTAAAAGACAAAAGATCGTTAATCCAATCTAATATTACATCGAAATATGACTAAGGGTTTAAGGGTGAAATTAAACACCACAAAGATCCTTGTTCCAAAATAAGAGAATCGAGCAAATCGTTCTATGATACTCACGAACACTTGAGTTCCGGTCTTCCACTAGCGCACTAAAGTATAACAAATAAAAACGCGTTAATAGAATGAACGTTTATTTCGATCTAAGAAAGCCTTTATACCACTATCAAGATTCGGCCATGACAACTATTAACTAACATGAACTAAAAAGAATTCTTACCTATTGTCCACGGTTGAAAAGAGACGATTGAGAAAGATGTTTATGAATAGAGAAAGATTCGGCTATGATTAACCAAAGAAAAGAGAAAATGGTTCAGCTATGGCTCACTAACATTCGGCCATGAGAAAATTAATGGAGAAGGTATGAGTGAAAAGAAATAAAATATAAGAGAAGAGATGATGATGATGTTTCAGTTTTCAAAGAGGAGAAAAGAGAAAGAAAAAGATGTGCTTAGGAGCAAAGTACATTCGGCAATGGAGAAAGAAAATGAAAAGCAAGGAATGGCCTTTTTGGTACTAGCAATTTCGGCACTATGAAGAGGCACAAAAAGAATACTAAAGTGATGAGCAAAAATGACCAAATGGTCAAAAGAATTAGGCTTACCAAAAGATCAAATTCGGCCAAAGGAAAAGAGGTTGAAAAGAGAATTGCAAACCTTTGCACAAAATGCTAGGAATGACCAAAACAAACTCCTAATCCTAGCCAACTACTAGCATATTCGGCCAACCTTCCCCCCTAGCCATATTGCCGTCCAAATTCATTGGTCAAATGGCCATGAATGAGTTTCCAAAACATTTTCCTTGATACATGCCTTATGTCCCCTTATCTTTCCAAATTTTCTTGATTCCATACTATAAGTTAGCTATTTCCTTATTCCTTTAGTCTACTTACCAAAAATGAAAAGTCCAACCTTACCATATCTATTGCTTGGCCGACACTTGCTATACAAGTGCAAAAATAAAAGTTGTCTAAATGCTATACAAGCGATTCGAACCACTCCCCTCATGCAATATCTCATGCGCCAACACCACCTTGCCATTTACTCATCTTATGCTACTTTTTAACACTTAATTTAACTTAAGTGTCAATGCCACTTGCTCCACTTCAATAAATTTTCAAACTAAAAATTATTCCATACCCAATTAATTCTATACTCTTCTTCAGGACTATAATAGGCACGAAAAGAAATAAGAAAATTTTCCTTCATAATCTAAACACCAAAACATGCAATAAATCGATACTTGAATTTTAGGGTGTTACAGCAAAATTGGAAGGCCATGTTGACTTAATATTTTAATAGAGGGATTTTATTAAGGTTGTTTCATCTCACCAATTATGGTCTACTTTAGTCCATTTAGTCTTTTAATTGATCTCATCAATTAATGGGGTTTATTATTATCAAATTTCAATATATAAAAATTGGCATGCTTTAGACATCCATAGCATCTCATACATGAATAAATAAAGCAATAAATAAATGCAATAGTTATAGCCCATAAACTAAGGTGATTCAACCCAAGCCAATGGGAGAACCAAAAGGGAACCTAAAGGTGTAAGTTGTTTCACAAGCTATCAATCCACAATAGATGTCCCAACTTCCTTCTCGTCTAGCCCACAGTAACTCTTACAAATTACAATATGCAGAAACTCATTTTACATACGAGGGAGTAAGATGAGAAGAGAAGTACAAGAGAATAATAGTAAGGCACGACACGCATGCCGTATTTATATATATAAAATTACAACCTTTTATCAAATGGGTCATCGGGCTATAACTATGCATTTTCAAACACCGTGCATATCAAAAATAGCATACATAATTCAACGCTTTTGCTTAGGTGAATTATAAAATATCCTTTCAACCTTTTGTGGCCCATCAAGTTTATAAATTTCTTTTATTAACAAAACATACTGTAATAAGAAGATGGGGTCTGAGGCGGTCGAAGGAAGCAGGCCGAAGGCCCGCGGCCGGAGCCGTTCTCAAATCCCCATTCCCAAAATATGAGAGGGAATTTCACGGTATGGACCAGGGGTGCGGGGGCGGAGCCCCCATGGTACGAACCGCATACCCCAGTCAAATGAAACCTCACGATTTGATAACTTTTATCAACAGAATCGTGTTTTCAGGACTTTAATCCTTGAGGTTTCATATCGTAACAACCCTTGTTCCACTAGCCAGATAACTCTTACTGGAAACTGTAAATACCACCGTCGCATCATTACAAATTTGTTAATAGTTAACAGTAATAACATAAAATCGAATAGGCCACAACACCATGATTAACATTTAATCAATTATCGAAAGGAACAGTTATTAGGTTATGCTTAAACGATTTAAACAATCGAAAACACAATAAAATTAAAGCATGCATTTCATACAATTGCATCACCCAAGTATTTAAACCCGAGTTTGTATCACACAAGTGGCTCTGATACCACTGTTGGAACGCCGGCACCCCTTGGCGCAGCAAAATAAAATTAAATTTTGGCGATCCAAACCATGAATCCATGTGTGAGGAACGAATCGGGGTGAAATAAAGGTTTTGAAATTACCGAAACTTTAATCTGAGTAGACAGCGACACCTTGGTAACACGAACTTTGATCCATTGTCGAACCAAGCCACAACCTTTTGCGATGTCGGCCTCTACGTAATCCACCCGGTTTGACTATGAACGGAAGAAATCTCCAAAACTATTTTGGAGGTTTTTCTTGCTTGACGGCTGCTAGACCTTAAAGCAATACCTTAGGGTTTTTTCTTAATAAGCTCTATATAACCTATTACCTTTTATATTCGGTATCTTTTTAATGAATCATAAAATTAAATAAATATAATAATGTTTTAACAGAAAATTATAATTACATTAATTATATCATAAAACAAATTATAATTACATTAATTATAACATGGATTTCGGTAAACTATATTTATTTAAATCTATATACGAACCAAATTCATATATTAATTCTCATTATGTGTACAACATCCTTGTACATATAATATGTTCAATATTTGATTGCCCAATTTAAATTAATTCTTTAATTAATTTAATTCATGTGACAATCAAGCACAATACCAACTATGTTTTATTCCGTTCATTTCAACCATAGGGTGTGACCACAGTAGGTTCTTGTAACGTTAGCGATAATACTAGAACGATTCTAATGTTACAAACAATGAGTGGCATCTAGCAATGCATCATTGCTACCTAAGTTACAAGGAGTCATGATTCGACATAACCTTTTTGTGATTAACCTTTCATGCATTAATCCTTAAGTCCTTTATCTCTGGAATGGACACAAGTCATGGAATAGTCACACTTGTATAGTCCATCCCATGTTTCTTGATATCTTGAGTAGACTATGATATACAAATTAGTATGACATCTCATGTCAACTTATTTTAGCATGGCCATGCATTTCTAGTCTCACTCAATCAAGTGGCCTAAGATATTACTCCCATTATGTAGGAGGGACTTATCCTATATTGATCAACCATATCCTCTACATAGATTGTGGTATATCCAACATCACCTTTATAGAACAACCCGATTCACGATTATACGTTTGACTATATCAAAATATACAACTCACGATGTTGGGATAATGATGATCTCAAGTCCGAGGATCATATACATATTAATCACTATGAGTAATGTTGTGACAATTACATAATAATCCAAGAAACATACTCATAGCGAGTCACCCAATATGTTGTTTTCTAACACACATATTCATGCATTGATTTTGACACTCCATATCAATGACAACTCTTTATCATCAATCAACTACATGTTAGTCTTAATGCATTATTGTTGTCCTAGTCAACAATAATACTTGACTAAGGATCTTTTAAGAATAATCATATTATTCTCAGGACATTATTATAAAACAGTTTATTTGTACACACAGAAAGAAAAACTGAAATAATAATGACAACACTTTATATTAATAAACATGGTAAATCAAGTATGTTATTACAACCATCTCATGATTGATCTTTGGGCATACTCTTACATCAACACCAGCCCATAATTGTTTTAACTCTTCAATAAGTGGCTGCAAATATATGTCAATATCATTCCCGGGCCCTTTCTCTCTAGGGATAATCATAGACAAGATAAAGGATGAATGTTTCATGCAAACCCATGGAGGCAAATTGTAAGGAACAAGCACCACAGGCCAAGTACTGTACAAAGTGCTCATTATTTTGTAAGGGTTAAATCCATTAGATGCTAGTCCCAGCCTTACACTCCGGGGATCGCTTGCAAAGTTTGGAAATTTGGACTCAAATGATTTCCAAGCTAAAGAATCTGTAGGATGCCTTAACAATCCATCATCGGTTCGTCCATCATGGTGCCACGTCATTGACTCGGCTGTCTTCGATGACATGAAAAGCCTTTGAAGCCTTGGTATTAGCGAAAAAATACCATTTGAATCTTAACCGGTTGCTTCCTTGGATCGTATCGTGTTCATCGTCGTTACCATCCTCTCTGTATTTTTATTAATCCAATGGGATTTACCGCATACATGACAAAGATTTGTTGGTTTATCCGTGGCCGCCCCAATACAACATGCGATCATTTGGGCAACTATGAATTTTGTTGTAGCCAAGGCCCAAATCCTTTATCGTTTTTCATGTCTTTGGAAGATTGCGGGATTTTCATAACGGGAACATTTCTTGCGAAACTCTAACAAAGATTGTCAACGAGTTTCCGGTCCATCCTCCCAAACATTTCAAGTGAAAAAGACGAATACTGAAAAGACAGTTTAGAAAATTTTGATCCCTCATACAGTTCTTCATTCATTTCACCAAGTAACGTGTAGAACCTCGCCGCTTCTTCATTTGGTTGTTCATCGAGGTACACTTCTTCCCCCTTCGGTGAAAGTATTTCCACCAAAATTATAATCATCGGTTGCACCTAAGTCGTGGAAATGACCTAAACCATCACAAGATATTAAAAGCATCCCGCAACATGCCTTCCATGTTATCATCTCTAACATTCGGTTGTAAGCACTATGAGAATAACCTGATTCATCGATGAAGATTCTCCACTTTGGATGTACACTCTCCATGAAAAATCCATTTTTTGTACCCCCGGACAAAGCCATCAACAACTAGATGTTCGTAGACAACTTCACGATAATGCCAATTGATATTGCAACACTTCTTACACGGGCAAAGAGTCATATTCTCTTGGCTTGCATTTTGAAATGCGAAATTCAAAAAAGTTTCTACTCCATTTCGATAGCCTTGCTTACCCTTGACAAATTCATCCAAGTCCTATCCATTTCGTACTTGTTGAAGTCTAAAGTTGACAATAAATTACACGGCTAAATTGTTAATTTATAATTTATGTAAGTAATGATATGATCATATATATAACTGAGTACTATGTAAGTTATGTAATTTAAGAATTTTGATCTTCAAATTATGTAAGTTATGAAATTTGATCTTAAAATTATGTATGTTATGAAATTTTATCTTAAAATTATGAAAGTTATGAAATTTGATCTTAAAATTAAGTAAGTTATGTATTCTTTAAGATTCATCATACGTAGCATTGTTACACCTAGGGAGGATCCATTATATCTAACAGTGAGATATAAGGCAACCCGTCAGGTTTCCAGCCTATATACTTTGAATCCTTTTTTTTTTAAGTTATGAAATTTGATCTTTAAAAATATTAAATAATGATCATTATTATTATATTGATTAAAAAATTATAAGTTTTAAAAACATTTAATAATATTAAATATTAAAATCAAACATTATTAATATAAAAAATTAGTAATTTCATTTCTATATGGAAATATCTTTAAATAATGAAATAACCATTTTAAGAAGTTTTTAAATTACTTAAAAAAAAAGAATTCGAATTTTATATTAAAAAATATTTAAACAATGATCATAAAAAAATTATAAGTTTTAAAAATATTCAATAATATTAAATATTGAAATCAAACATTATTAATATAAAAAATTAGTAATTTCATTTTTATATGGAAATATATTTAAATAATGAAATAACCATTTTAAGAAGTTTTTAAATTACTTAAAAAAAAGAATTTGAATTTTATATAATGAAAAAACCATTTTAAGAATTTTATGTTGGGGGTTTCACTAAAACAAAACCGATTTCTAAAAAGAAATTTAATTTTAGCATATTCGAATGCTTGGTATCAAATTATAAACCAATCTTTGTTATCTTAATTTGATTTTTATATTAAAAAATATACCGTAAGAAAACTATCTAAAATGCTTAATATCACATTTTGTAATATATTGCTTGACATTTTATAATATATTGCTTAACATCATAAACCCAAACTGGATGATGAGCTAAGTAAATATATTGCTTTAGTACTAGTTGAAACAATATAATAAACAACAATTTTTCCAAACTCATCATGCAATAAACAACGTATAATAAACAATATAATAAACAATCTTTTTCTTTGTGGACAGCAATATAATTTACAACACATATGTAACACCCCAAACTCGGCCCAGAAGTTAGGCCCAAATCTGGCGTGTCACACAAAAAAAAAAAAAAACTCGTTTGAAAATTTCAGCCTCTTTGTTAAAATCCAAAACACTTAAGCAATTTATTAACTACTTGAAAACGTAATTATCTTTAAAAACCTTTTTGGTGGCAAAAGCATATTTGAGATAAACAATTTACAAAAATGTGATGTTAGAAATAGAGTTATTGTATTCTCGAAATGGTTTGAAAACGTAGATAAAATACAAATATTTTTGAGAGATTGATTGATGAGTCAACAATCAAGGTAGTGAACTTAAACCGTGACTTTTGAAAATATTGTTTGATAGTTCGAGAAAATAACTTCCGTGTTAAAATATTTATAAAGTTTATTATGAAATCCATTTGTTAATCGATTTTGGAAAACCTTTATTTAAGTTTTAGAAAAATTCTCGTTTTAAACAATTTAAGCAAAATAATAAGTATATCAACCATAAAGCGATAATAAAATACTCCAGAGGCCTTATTACAACTTAAACCAAAATAGCAAAATAATAAAATAAACGGAAATAGAAATTTAAAATTCAATAACACCATTTCTGAAGTATGGCCTCCACCGAGTCATCCATGGGCCCAAGTCCTCGTCACTGAGCATTAACTACAAGGGTTAAGAAAAAGGGGGGTGAGTTACAAGAACTCAGTGTGAAATCCCCTTACCGTCATCCACTGGGCCTGAACCCATATAGCAATTGTAACATCCTAAAAATTCCGTATCGATATGTTGCATGATTTTGGTGCTTAGCTTGTGAATGAGTCAATTTGTGTGTTTAATATAGTCTTGAGAAGGCTCGGGATTTATTCAAAATCAGAATAAATTTTAGTAATTAGTACTTTATTGAAAAAGGAACAAGTAACCTTGATGCTTAAGGTAATTAAGTGGTAAAAAGATAGCAAAAAATGAGCCATTGGTTAAGAGGTCATGCGCAACATGTATGGTCTTGAGGAGAGAGGTTCGAATCCCCTAGTATGCATTTTGTGAATATTATTTTTTTGCTCATTCCTAGCAAGTGTCGGCCAAGCTTTATTCTTGGTAAGTTAGACTTTTATTTTTATGGTATGATGGCTAAGAGATATGGTAAGAGTGAACTTAAGGAAAGAAATCATGAGCTTATGGCAAGTAAGGGGGGACACAAGGCACTTCTTAAGGGATGTGTTTTGGAAAGTTTGGAATGGCCAAGCTTTGTCCATGAACTTGGACGGTTTTGGGGGCTAGGGGGTGGCCGAAATTTTGTTTTAGGCATTGGTAAGGATGTGTAGCTAGTGGTTACACTCATTTTGGTCATTTTTGTTTTTCCCAAAACACTTTTCTTTTCATTTTTCTCTCATAGCGGAATGCACTTTAGGTTTTGGGTAAACATCTTGGTTTTTCTTCTTTTGGTCATTTCTTTTTGACCATTTGGTCATATTTTGCCAAAGCTCTCAAATTCTTTTCTCCTAGTGCCGAAAATATCAAAACACAAAAGCCATTTCTTTTCTCTTCTCCTCCATGGCCGAATGTTACTAGTATTATTTTCCTTTTTTCTTTCTTCTTGACCGAACCTTCCTCTTCACCGATATTTTCTTATCAATCATTTTCTTTGCTTTCGTTGTGATTATTCGGTAAGAACCCTCTTCGATTCTTTATTTTTCTTCTTTTCTTTGTCGAATTTACTCTTGATTTGGGAGGGTCTTTTGACTGAAAATATCCTCTATCTCTCTCTTAGACAATCTTTTTCGTCTTTATAGTGACATAGAAAAAGGCCGAAACTTGGAGTGTTTGTAATAATCGTGAATCGCTAGGATTCAGTTCAAAGTGTTAAGGTAAGGGTTTCTATCAAGGGCTTCCATATTACTTGTTATTTCGTCAAAGATGGGTGACAAATCGATTCTTATCTTAGGGACGTTATCGCTCGATTTTCATCCTGTGAACGTAAGATTTCGTGGTAAGCCGATTTCGCCCTTAAAACCTATAGACTTAATTTCCTAAATATTAATTGGACTAATATTATTTTGTCAATGGAGGCAATCAAGATAGGGTCGAAAAGGGTAGTGAGTAGTGTTCGAAAGAGGGGCGGATTCGCTATTCCCTCTAGATTCAAGCGAAGGGCTGTTTCGGCAATCCGAGACTTTCCACTGGGTTGTGGACCCTCATCCGGGGAGAATCAATTATTCGAAGTTGTTCGTAGTTTGGAGCCTTTAGCTGTTCGGGGTTTTCCACCGGGTTGTGAATCGTCAACCGGGGAGAATCGACAAATAGTTGTTGTTTGAGATTCCGAGGGTATTGACTAGCGGGAAAGTATAGTTCTCACCGTAATCAGGTGTGTAACCTCACACTTATCTCATGGGTTAGATGAATATACCGTAATTAAGCATTAGACTAAAAATCACAAGGTTTGTGAAATCAAAAAATATGGTATATTAATACTTTAGTGTAAGTGCATGAAATCGGTATTAAAATTTTGAAATGGGCCAAATTGTGAAATGGGCCAAATTGTGAAATGGGCCAAATTGTGAAATGGGCCAAATTGTGAAATGGGCCAAACTGTGAAATGGGCCAAATTGTGAAATGGGCCAAATTGTGAAATGGGCCAAATTGTAATGGGCGGGCGGTTTGTAATAAATCTTTTACGACTTTATGGTGGAATTATCATATGAATAATTGTTATGCATTTTATATACATGATTGCATGGGATGGGATATTGATGAAGAGAAGTTTTGGTAGCTCTGCTACATTATTCTGGTGGCTCTGCCACAAATATTGTAAATGGCCACTGGCCTGCGAATTATTGAATTAAATGGCATAATGCCTGCGATTGGTTGTAAATGGCCACTGGCCTACGAATTATTGAATTAAATGGCATAATGCCAACGATTGGTTATAAATGGCCACTGGCCTGCGAATTATTGAATTAAACGGCATAATGCCTGCGATTGGTGTGTTGGCGGGGTGGGTGACTAAAGCTCCCCCGCAGTGTGTGCTTTGGTTGGTGCGGGTGGTGTGTAGCGGATGGAAATTTAGGTATGGTTGGGAATTTCATATCACATGCATTTTACACATGTTAAATTGATATATTTGTAAATGGGCTTAGGCCCAATTAATGCTTAAATGGTTTTGGCCCAGTGAACTTGGTAAGTGGGTTACACACTGAGTTCTAAGTAACTCACCCCGTTTCCTTTACCCTTCTCTGGTAACGATCAGTAATGGAGGCTTGGGCCGGGGATGACTTCGTGGAGGCCATACTTCATATAATGGTTTATATGAGCTTTGAACTACTCCTAAGTATTTTTCATTAATTACTATTTCAACTATGATGTAATAAGGCTTCTGGTATTATTTTTATGGATTTTTACTTGTGGATGGATTTTAATTATGTTTAAATGCTAAAATGGGACTATTCTATTTTTTATAAATGTTTTCTTAAATTCTTGTGCAAAAAGGGGTTTTTTTTAAATATTTTATTCTCGTAAATTTTTCTATAAAATTCTTTAAGAATCTTGTTTTCAAATTTCCTTTTGAACTCTTTTAAACTTCTCGTAAAATTTTTACCAATTAATTTCTAAGTTTTAATTTATAAACCCTTATGTCTTAAATCATAGATTTTAAATTAACCTCGGTTTTAATAAACTTCAATTCCAAAATAGTTGAGGATCTGTTTTATTTAAATCAATAAATGACTAGAAGTATGTTCGTTTTGTGTGACATACCAAATCTGGTCTTAGCGCATAGGCCAGGGTTTGGGGTGTTACATTTTATGGTATCAGAGCCAGTTTCAAAACTCGGCTGTGGTTTGGGTTCAACAACAATTTTTGTTTAAAGTCAAGTTTGAATTTATAGAATTTATGTTTTAAAGGTAGTATGGCACCACGAGCATCCGGCACCAAGTCAAGTAAGTATTCGTATATTGAATGTTTATTATGGTGATATGATCATAGGAACACTCTAGAACTTCTAGTTTTAGGTGTTGAAACTGTAGAGATTGAGACTATAGGATGTGATTGCGAAAACAACTCTATCTCTTATATCTCATAAAATATCGTTAGTAAACACTGAAATAGTATTCTGATTCATAAAACTTGTAATTAGATTAAACCAAAATAGTCAAAATGAGCATTAGAGGACGTGGACGTGGTAGAGGCCGAGGTGCTAGTGTTGCGTCTAAAATGTCGGGACATATACCAGAAATGGACGCACCTGCATCACTCGGGACTGAGACTGGATCGCATGATCATACGAGGGAGGACATTGCCTTGACCCAAGCAATGTTGCGAGTCTGGGAAAGGGTTGTTGGAGCTAGAACTGGGCCAGTAGCTCGTGGAACAATTTCGGAACGACTTAGATCGAGTGGTGCCGAAGTTTTTAGGGGTATTTCTGGAGTAGCCCCAAATGTTGCGGAATATTGGCTCGAGGCTGTAGAGCGGATTATGGATGACCTGGAGTGTACTGCCGAGCAGAAACTAAGAGGAGCTATGTCCTTGTTGAGGGACGAGGCGTATCAATGGTGGCTTACTATTCGAGAAGGCACCCAAGCTGAACGTGTTACATGGGATTTCTTCAAAGCTGCTTTTCAAGGAAAGTATGTCGGGGCAAGTTATGTGGATGTCCGGAGGAAGGAATTCATGAATCTGGTTCAAGGGAATAAGACAGTGGCAGCTTACAAGGCAGAATTTCTTCGCTTGAGCCGTTATGCTCGCACAATAGTGCCGACTGATCATGAGCACTGTGTACGTTTTGAGGATGGGCTGAATGACGAGTTACGGGTACTGATAGCCCCGCAACAAGAAAGGATTTTTACCACGCTTGTGGAAAAAGCCAAGATAGCCGAAGAGGCTAAGAACTTAGAATGCCAGAACCGGGAAAGAGTTAGAGGCAAGAGGGATTTTAAGTACTCAAGATCTACTAAAAGGTTTCAAAAGAGGCCTCGGAGTGATGAGCATGCTCAAGCTAGAGCATCTGTGGCTACCAATCAGATTCGAGAATGTGCGGACTGTGGGAAACGACACCCCGGGGAATGTTGGAAGAGAACTGAAGGTTGTTTTAAATGTGGTTCCAAGGATCACCAGTTTAGGAATTTCCCTCAACGGACTGCTACGACTCAAGAAGCTCGTAACCCTAATGCACAGCCAGTTAGAGGCGCTCAACAGCCACTGAGAGGCCGTGGACCAGGTCGTGGTGGTAATGGGGCTGGACATGGTCAAGGTGCACCGGGTCAAGGTAAGTGCTTCAGGGGTAACGCGGAGGTAAGACAGCCGGGGTTGGTTTATACGGTCAGGCATTGTGAAGATGGCGATGCATCTGATGTGATAACTGGTACGTTCTTCATCCTTGATGTACTTGTTACTGCTTTGATAGATATCGGGTCTACCCACTCGTATGTTGCTAGTGCCATATCTGGAAACCTGAATATTAGATCCGAGATTTTCGATAGAGAGATGACGGTAATTAGTCCTTTAGGACAATCAGTAATCGTGAATAAATTGTATAGATACGTGCCTTTAGAAATTCAAAGAGAAATATTTTTGGCAGATTTGATGGAACTGCCTTTCAGCGAGTTCGATCTTATTTTGGGCATGGATTGGTTGGTAAAGCACCGGGCGCAATTGGATTATGCTGAAAAGCGGATGTCAATAAGGACTTTGGATGATAAGGAGGTAGTAATGATAGGCGAGCGAAGGAACTTTTTGGTAAATGTGGTATCTACTTTAAAGGCAGAAAAGTTGGTGCGAAAAGGGTATGGAGGGTTCCTAGCCTTCATCAGTGCTTTGGATGCCAAGGAACTATCGGTGGAAAGTGTGAGAACGGTGAAAGAATTTCTAGATGTTTTTCCCGAGGAACTTCTGGGTCTACCTCCAGATCGGGAAGTAGAATTTAGCATTGAGCTTTTGCCCGAAACGGCTCCAGTGTCCATTGCTCCTTGTAGAATGGCGCCGAAGGAGTTAGCGAAGTTTAAAGCTCAAATTCAAGAATTGTTGGATCGGGGATTTATTCGACCGAGTGTGTCTCCGTGGGGGCACCGGTTTTGTTCGTCAAGAAGAAGGATGGGTCGATGCATATGTTCATTGATTATGGGCAGTTGAATAAATTGACGATCAAGAATAGGTATCCATTGCCGAGAATCGACGACTTGTTTGATCAATTGAGGGGAGCTTCAGTTTTCTCCAAGATTGATTTGAGATTGGGTTATCATCAACTCAAGGTTAAGGAGGCAGATATTCATAAGACGGCATTCTAAACCCGTTATGGACATTATGAGTTTTTGGTGATGCCGTTTGGTCAGACCAATGCACCAGCTGCATTTATGGACATGATGAACCGAGTCTTTCAACCCTATCTAGACCGGTTCGTGGTGGTGTTCATAGATGATATGTTGGTATATTCCAGGAATGAAGAAGAGCATGACTCACATTTGCGTACAGTATTGCAAATACTACGAGAAAAGCAACTTTATGTAAAATTCAGTAAGTGTGAATTTTGGCTGAATGAGGTGACTTTCTTGGGGCACGTTGTGTCAGCCGAAAGAATCAGAGTTGATCCTCGGAAGGTAGAGGCGGTGTTGGATTGGAAACCACCGAAGGCAGTGGCTGAGATTCAGAGTTTCTTAGGTTTGGCTGGTTATTATAAACACTTTGTTGAGGGGTTTTCGTTGATTGCTGCACCCCTAACTAAGCTGTTGCGAAAGGGAGTACCGTATGTGTGGACCGATAAACAAGTTTCGAGAAACTGAAGATGATTTTGACGGAAGCGCCAGTACTGATTCAACCTGAGGCTGGAAAAGAGTTTATCATTTACTGTGATGCGTCACACACAGGTTTAGGATGTGTGTTGATGCAAGGTGGAAAAGTGGTGGCTTATGCTTCTCGTCAGTTAAGGCCGCACGAAGTCAACTATCCTACTCATGACTTAGAGTTGGCTGCAGTGGTTTTTGCTTTAAAGATATGGAGGCACTATCTCTACGGTGAGAAGTATATCATTTATACGGATCATAAGAGTCTTAAGTACCTCCTTACCCAAAAGGAGTTGAACTTGAGACAACGGAGGTGGGTGGAGCTGTTAAAGGATTATGACTTCTCAATCGAGTACCATCCTGGAAAGGCTAACGTGGTGGCAGACGCATTGAGTCGTAAGTTAGTATCGGAGTTAAGAGCAATGTTTGCTCATCTTAGTTTGTATGAGGATGGCAGTCTGCTAGCGGAACTTCAGGTGAAGCCTTTGTGGTTAGAACAGATCAAGGAAAAGCAGTTATCAGATGAAAAGTTGGGTCCGTTAATGCAACAAGCTGAAAATGGTTTAATAGGGGATTTTGGAATGAATAAGGATGGAGTGCTGTGTTTTCGTGGAAGAGTTTGTATGCCCATGGATTCGGATTTGAGACTAATGATTTTGCGTGAGGCGCATAGTAGCCCTTATGCTATCCACCCCGGAGGAAATAAGATGTATCGGGACCTCCGTGAGCAGTATTGGTGGCCAAGGTTAAAGCGGGAGGTTACTGATTTTGTGGGTAAGTACTTGACTTGTCAGCAAGTGAAGGCGAAACATCAATTACCGTCGAGTTTATTGCAACCGGTAAAGATTCCTCTATGGAAATGGGAGCGGATAATGGTGGACTTTGTTAGTGGGTTGCCCATAACACCTACTAAGAAAGATTCTATCTGGGTGATAGTGGATCGATTGACAAAGACTGCTCATGTTCTACCAGTTCGTACGGATTACTCACTGCAGAAGTTGGCTAAGTTGTATGTATCAGAGATCGTGAGGTTGCATGGGGTACCAGTGTCTATTATATCGGACAGGGACCCTAGGTTCACATCACGGTTTTGGAAAGCTTTACATGAGGCTCTGGGAACAAAGTTAAACTTCAGCACGGCTTTTCACCCTCAGTCAGATGGTTAGTCGGAAAGAGTAATCCAGATTTTGGAAGACATGTTAAGGGGTTGTGTGATTGACTTCAGAGGTAGTTGGGAAGATTTTCTACCGTTGGCAGAGTTCGAGTATAATAACAGTTACCAATCCAGTATCCAAATGGCACCCTATAAAGCATTATATGGTCGTAGGTGTCGTACCCCTACTTGTTGGACTGAATTGGGGGAACGGCAGTTGTTGGGTCCTGAATTAATATCTGAGACGGAAGAAAAGGTAAAGGTGATTCGAGCACGGTTAAAGGAAGCTTCGGATAGACAAAATTCGTATACGGATCTGAAGCGTAAGAATATTGAGTTTGCAGTGGGAGATCAGGTCTTTCTGAAAGTTTCACCTTGGAAGAAGATTTTCAGATTTGGAAGGAAGGGCAAGTTGAGCCCTAGGTTCATTGGACTGTACCGTGTATTGAAGCGTATAGGACCAGTGGCCTATAAGCTTGAATTACCTCCGGAGTTGAGTCAGATTCATAGCGTCTTCCATGTCTCTATGTTAAGGCATTATCGATCGGATCTGTCTCACATAGTACCGATAGAAGAAGTGGAGATAAGGCTGGACTTGTCTTTTGAGGAGGAACCGGTGAAAATCTTAGATCGTGATGTTAACGTGCTAAGAAAGAAGACTGTGCCGTTGGTTAAGGTTCTATGGCGAAATCACGGAGCGGAAGAAGCTACGTGGGAGCCTGAGGATGCAATTCGGCAACAATATCCTCACCTCTTTTAACCAGGTAAATTTTGAGGATGAAATTTTCTTTAAGGGGGGTAGAATTGTAACATCCTAAAAATTTAGTATCGATATGTTGCATGATTTTGGTGCTTAGCTTGTGAATGAGTCAATTTGTGTGTTTAATATAGTCTTGAGAAGGCTCGAGATTTATTCGGAATTAGAATAAATTTTAGTAATGAGTACTTTATTGAAATGGAACAAGTAACCTTGATGCTTAAGGTAATTAAGTGGTAAAAAGATAGCAAAAAATGAGCCATTAGTTAAGAGGTTATGCGCAACATGTATGGTCTTGAGGAGAGAGGTTTGAATCCCCTAGTATGCATTTTGTGAATATTATTTTTTTGCTCTTTCCTAGCAAGTGTCGGCCAAGCTTTATTCTTGGTAAGTTAGACTTTTATTTTTATGGTATGATGGCTAAGAGATATGGTAAAAGTGAACTTAAGGAAAGAAATCATGAGCTTATGGCAAGTAAGGGGGGACACAAGGCACTTCTTAAGGGATGTGTTTTGCAAAGTTTGGAATGGCCAAGCTTTGTCCATGAACTTGGATGGTTTTGGGGGCTAGGGGGGTGGTCGAAATTTTGTTGTAGGCATTGGTAAGGATGTGTAGCTAGTGGTTACTCTCATTTTGGTCATTTTTGTTTTTCCCAAAACACTTTTCTTTTCATTTTTCTCTCATAGCCGAATGCACTTTAGGCTTTGGGTAAACATCTTGGGTTTTCTTCTTTTGGTCATTTCTTTTTGACCATTTGGTCATATTTTTCCAAACCTCTCAAATTCTTTTCTCCTAGTGCCGAAAATATCAAAACACAAAAGCCATTTCTTTTCTCTTCTCCTCCATGGCCGAATGTTACTGGTATTATTTTCTTTTTTTCTTTCTTCTTGACCGAACCTTCCTCTTCACCTATATTTTCTTATCAATCATTTTCTTTGCTTTCGTTGTGATTATTCGGTAAGAACCCTCTTCGATTCTTTATTTTTCTTCTTTTCTTTGTCGAATTTACTCTTGATTTGGGAGGGTCTTTTGACCGAAAATATCCTCTATCTCTCTCTTAGACAATCTTTTTCATCTTTATAGTGACATAGAAAAAGGCCGAAACTCGGAGTGTTTGTAATCATCGTGAATCACTAGGATTCGGTTCAAAGTGTTAAGGTAAGGGTTTCTATCAAGGACTTCTATATTACTTGTTATTTCGTCAAAGATGGGTGACAAATCGATTCTTATCTTAGGGACGTTATCGTTCGATTTTCATCTCGTGAACGTAAGATTTCGTGGTAAGACGATTTCACCCTTAAAACCTATAGACTTAATTTCCTAAATATTAATTGGACTAATATTCTTTTGTCAATGGAAGCAATCAAGATAGGGTCGAAAAGGGTAGTTAATAGTGTTCGAAAGAGGGGCGGATTCGCTATTCCCTCTAGATTCAAGCGAAGGGCTGTTTCGGCAATCTGAACCTTTCCACCGGGTTGTGGACCCTCATCCGGGGAGAATCAATTATTCGAAGTTGTTCGTAGTTCGGAGCCTTTAGCTGTTCGGGGTTTTCCACCGGGTTGTGAACTGTCAACCGGGGAGAATCTACAAATAGTTGTTGTTCGAGATTCTGAGGGTATTGACGAGCGGGAAAGTATAGTTCTCACCATAATCAGGTGTGTAACCTCACACTTATCTCATAGGTTAGATGAATATACCGTAATTAAGCATTAGACTAAAAATCGCAAGGTTGGTGAAATCAGAAAATATGGTATATTAATTCTTTAGTGTAAGTGCATGAAATCGGTATTAAAATTGTGAAATGGACCAAACTGTGAAATAGGCTAAATTGTGAAATGGGCCAAATTGTGAAATGGGCCAAATTGTGAAATGGGCCAAATTATGAAATGGGCCAAATTGTAATACGGGCCAGTTTGTAATAAATCTTTTACGGACTTTATGGTGGAATTATCATATGAATAATTGTTATGCATTTTATATACATGATTGCATGGGATGGGATATTGATGAAGAGAAGTTTTGGTAGCTCTGCTACATTATTCTGGTGGCTCTGCCACAAATATTGTAAATGGCCACTAGCCTGCGAATTATTGAATTAAATGGCATAATGCCTGCGATTGGTTGTAAATGGCCACTGGCCTGTGAATTATTGAATTAAATGGCATAATGCCTGCGATTGGTTGTAAATGGCCACTGGCCTGCGAATTATTGAATTAAACGGCATAATGCTGCGCGATTGGTGTGTTAGCGGGGTGGGTGACTAAAGCTCTCCCACAGTGTCTTTGGTTGAGTGCGGGTGGTGTGTAGCGGATGGAAATTTAGGTATGGTTGGGAATTTCAGATCACATGCATTTTACACATGTTAAATTGATATATTTGTAAATGGGCTTAGGCCCAATTAATGCTTAAATGGTTTTGGCCCAATGAACTTGGTAAGTGGGTTACACATCGAGTTCTAAGTAACTCACCCCGCTTCCTTTACCCTTCTCGTAACGATCGCAATGGAGGCTTGGGCCGGGATGACTTCATGGAGGCCATACTTCAAATAATGGTTTATATGAGCTTTGAACTACTCCTAAGTATTTTTAATTAATTACTATTTCAACTATGATGTAATATGGCCTCTGGTATTATTTTTATGGATTTTTACTTGTGGATGGATTTTAATTATGTTTAAATACTAAAATGGGACTATTCTATTTTTTATAAATGTTTTCTTAAATTCTCGTGCAAAAAGGGGTTTTTCTTAAATATTTTATTCTCGTAAATTTTTCAGTAAAATTCTTTAAGAATCTTGTTTTCAAACTTCCTTTTGAACTCTTTTAAACTTCTCGTAAAATTTTTACCAATTAATTTCTAAGTTTTAATTTATAAACCCTTATGTCTTAAATCATAGATTTTAAATTAACCTCGATTTTAATAAACTTCAATTCCAAAATAGTTGAGGATCTGTTTTATTTAAATCAATAAATGACTAGATGTATGTTCGTTTTGTGTGACAACCAAATCTGGTCTTAACGCATAGACCAGGGTTTGGGGTGTTACATCAATCATCTTGGGCCTAAGCCCTTTTGCACAACAATCTTAAAATGAAGCAAATGTATGAATGTAGGCAACCCAACCCAACCTAGATATCCATCCGCTACACACCACCCGTACCATCTATCACACCTGTGGGGATCTTTTGTCAACCCACCCCGCCAACACACCAATCATGTAATATCCCGGGTTAGGGGCTATTTTGTTGTTGCATGAAATTGCATGTGTTTAGTGTGCTGTGTTGCTATTTCGGTGTTTTAGGGGCTTAATTGTAGTCTAGGAGTATGCCTGAGTGAATGGGGAAATTTTGGTTTTTGGGTGTTAAGTGAAGGGAGCCGAGGAAGTCGGGGGTTTTTATTTTATTTTTTGGTAATTCATAGCACAAAGGAGGAGCTAGCATAGTGGCAAAGCATGCGCTACTTGGGGAGCTAGGGGTGGCGTCAACTACATGGGGTGGAGGTCTTGAGTTCAAGTCGCAGAGTTCCCCATTTTGGCTCTCATTTTGGACGGTATGGAGGGAGAGGTAGAAGGCAATTCGAATTCTACCATGGACTTGGTCAAACCGTTCAAATGTTGGGTGGAGAGTAATTGTAGGAGGAAGACTTGGTCATGCTAGTTTGAATGTGTGGTTGGGAGCTATTGGGGGGATTATGGCCGAATTTGAAGGAGTGTGGAGTGGGGAAGTGGGCGGCTTAGTGTGGAGAGGTGCTAGCCAGAAATGCATTTTTGCATTTTTGGCATTTTGGGTGCATTTTCGGTCTTTGGAATATCAAGCAAAAAGTCTCTTCTTTGGTCTTTTGTTAGCCGAATGTTCTAAGGGTGTTCTTCATTTTTTTTTTGTGTTGTTCTTCATCTTTTGAAACCGAGAGACCAAACTTGCAAAGGTCTGTAAAAGTTTCATTGTTGTCTCTTAGACTACTTGATAGCCGAATATCCCTTCCCATTTCTTTCCCTTTTCTTTCAGTTAGGTAAACCGAAACTTCTATCCTCCTTTGTCATATTCATTTTCTTCTTCCTTGCTTAAGAACATTGTAGCCGAAACCTCCTGTTCCAAATACTTTCTCCATTTCTTTCTTCTCCAAAACCAAAAAGCATCTATCTCTTTTCCATTTTCTTTTCTTCTCAAGACCTTGGCCGATTCTCTTCTTCTTCTTGAACATATCTTTCTTTTGCTTCACTTTTAAGACTCTAGCCAACCCTCCCTTGGTGATTGCCAAATTTCCTTCTAGTTGTGTTCTCATTTTGGCCGAATATCAATCCTTCTTTTCATCTTTTCTTGCGTTTCTTTCTTGGTCAAGGCCGAACCTCTCCTCTCCCTTGTAGTTCTCTTGGCCGAATATCAGTAGAGTGTTGGGGTTCTTGTATAAATCGATTGGAGTTAGGTAAGTGTTTGGCCGAATGGCCATTTCTTCTCTTTTCTGTTCTTAGTCGTTGTGGAGTCCGATGAAGGGCTGAATATGGCTATTATGGAAGGGTGTTAACCTTTTGTTAATCATCTCGTTTTAGGTCTTTGGATATTGGAAGTAACCAAGAAGGGTTTTCACTCTTTTAACCGATTGTTAAGCGTTGGTTGTGGTAAGTGATTGGTATTATCATTAATCGTTCAATCTTTTGGTTTCGATTAAGTCAAGATTATTAAAGTTTAACTGTTCTCTTTTAGGGTTGGCCGATTGTCAAGGGGAATCATCGCTTGATTCGAGATTTGGTAGGAAACCAAATCAAGTATAAAGGTAAGGGTTTGATATTGATTCTTTTGGGGTTAGATGGTCTTGGCCGAATGGGATAAGTTGTCTAATGCTCTTATTTGGCCGATTATAGGAGCAAGATAATCAAGGGGGCTTAGATCAGTTCGAGGGGTTTAAGGCTTTTGTTTTCCAGGTGTGTAAACTAACACACTGATACCTAGTAATGTTATTAATAAACCTGTTTGCCTGTTAAAAACTATACCAGTATGACGGATAATTGGATACCCAAACGGGGTATGTGTGCGTATCCTGGTAAGTCTAATTTATTATCGGTTCTATTATGGATACCTTGGGTATTATGATCTATGTTATGTATGCTATGAGATGTAATACTAGACATGTTGGCATGATATGCATGACTTGTATGATATGCATGATCTCATGAGTTGGTATGTTGATGGGTGATATGAGTGGAGGGAGCAGTGATATTTTGTGCTGACGAGCACCAGTGTTTTGGTAACACACTTTGTGACTTTGGGTCACGGAGGTTTGGCACCTCCGGAGGTTTGGCACCTCATTGCGACTTGTCCTGTGGTTTACACCACCGTGGGTTGGCCCCACATGAGATATGGGATCTTCTGCTAATGATTGGGTATCACACGATGGGTTGGCCCCATCATTCGATTATTGTGACTACGGTCACCAGTGGTTTGGTACCACATTTGTGTCTTTGGGACACCAGAGGTTGGGCACCTCATTGCGACTTGTCCCTGTGGTTAACACCACCGTGGGTTGGCCCCACTTGAGATATGGGATCGAAATGCGCTAGTGATTGGGTATCACACGATGGGTTGGCCCCATCATTGGATTTGTGACTTCGGTCACCAAAGTGCTTTATTAGCACAAACGTGTCTTTGGGACACCAGGTGGTTTGGCACCACATTGATGGATATTGTGTCTTTGGGACACCAGTGTTTTAGTAACACATTGTGACTATATGTCACCAGTGGTTTGGCACCACCAGTGGTTTGGTACCACACGGGGTAGAAAAGGAGATACGGATGGTTAGGATTGGGTTGCATTAATTATGTTGCTATGTATGATGTGTGTTAGCATGTTGTTTCATCGGGAGCGGGATTTATGTCTTGAGT
This sequence comes from Gossypium sturtianum, assembly GCA_025698515.1. Classification (NCBI taxonomy): domain Eukaryota; kingdom Viridiplantae; phylum Streptophyta; class Magnoliopsida; order Malvales; family Malvaceae; genus Gossypium; species Gossypium sturtianum. The sequence continues at coordinate 46,916,779 of CM046943.1, forward strand.
CATTCGACTCACCCTCTCCTTTGACATTTCAGTGACCCGTGAGACGCGGACATGGAGCCGGGTGGACTCGGGTGCACATGCCATGCTTTAATAAAAGTTTTGCTCGGACTATTCACTTTGGGTACTTTAGCTTATTTATTTTTATTTGAGATTTAATTTGGATTTGTAAAAGGCCTTTAAATTATGTTTTTTTTTATGGTTATGTTTTAATTAGATTCTCAACCTGCTTAACAAATAACTTGGTAAGATAATGTTTTAAAAACTATAACGCAATGTGTTTTAAACTATACCATAGGGTACCTCACTATGTTTTGCTATAAAGTAAACTCAAATGATTTTCAAACCAAACTCGATATTCTACTAAGTCAAAAATGTTTCAAAAGAGTACTAAGAAACTATTGGAAATGCTAAATGAAGATCAACTCGTTTTAACTATATACTTTGGATAAGTTTACAAAATCTAATCAAACAAGCCTACCCCAATTTCCCTCAAATTCACTATGTTTTCACCCCGCTTTTAAACGAAAAACCCGATCACTCAAAAACGTATTTCCCGTGACATACAGTTCGGACGTGGTGTCTGTCCCGAGTTTGGGGTGTTACAATTGTGGTATCGAGCCAAGTTCAAAGGCTCACTGTGGGCCCTGAGGCCCAAAAAGTTTTAAGAGTTTATTTTAAGTGTTTGTATGGTTTGAAAGGCATGGCACCGAGTCTCCCGCACCGGTTCGCGCCTAAGTAAGTACCCTTACTATTGCTTGTGAATTGATTGGATGTGATATGATTTGATGAATAGCAATAGTATACTACTTTAGAGATTGAAACGATAGGATTCGTGAACTCGCAAGAACAAATCCTCCTTAATATTCATAAGACTTGCTTTTAAACAAGTGGAATAAATATCGATGCATAAAATTCTTAATCGAATACGTAGAAAGATTAGTCATGAGCTCTAGAGGTGGGCGTGGTCGTGGACGAGGTCGTGGTAGGATGACGCTTTCGAGCCCGTAGGATCCGGTCGAGGTTCGAAAATGAGATACCGGCCCGCCACCACCGGAGGTGGTGAGTTCCAAGATCGGGCATCGGATGACGCAGTGTCACGAGCGATCTTTGCGAGTGTTGGAAAGAGTAGCCGGTGTGGGTGGTGGTGCAGGAGCTAGGAAATTGCGTGCTCGAACGACTTCGAACAAACGGGGCGAATTCTTCCGAGGTGTATCTGGTGTTGCTCCAGCCTTCTGCTGAATATTGGCCGGAGGCAACCGAGCGGATCATGGACGATCTGGTCTTGATCTTGAAGAGAAGTGAAGGGCATCGTATCGCTTCTCGGGATGAGTCATATCGGTGGTGGCTCACGGTTCGGGACGATGTGGCGTGAGAGGATTTGACATGGGATTATTTCGTGGTGCATATCAAAAGAAATACATCGGGGCTAGTTATATTGACTCCCAGTGGAAGGCATTTCGAGGCTTGTTCGGGGAGTAAATCTGTTTCGAGTGCGAGGCCGAGTTCCTGGTGAGTAGGTATGCCGGGGGCATTGTGGCCACCGAGCATGAGAGGTGCGTTCGTTTCGAGGATGGTCTGCGAGGCAATTGAGGTCGCGATTGCTCCTCGCCAGGAGCGAGTTTTTGTCTTAGTTGAGAATGCTAAGGTAGCCGAGGTGTGAAGGAGTCGATGAGGCGTAGTATGGACGAAAATAGGCATAAGAGGAGCTTTGGGTCTTACGGATCGTCGGGTAATCCGCGAAAGAAAGCTAGACCGAGTGGGCGAATCACCTGCTAGGGTTGTTGCTTTGCTGCGTGGACCGCCGCAGCGATGTGATCGATGTGGAAAATCTCATTGGGGTGGCTGGCGGACTGGAGGAAAAGGTTGCTTCGAGTGTGGTTCTCTGGAGCATCGTGTGAGGGACTGTCCGCGTAGGTTGGCGAGATTCGATGCGAGAGCGGGCCGTGTCGATTCAGAGGTAATGGACCGCCACCGCAGAGGGGCCGTGGTAATGGCGAGAGGTGGTAATGGTTCGTCGTGGCCGTGGAGCACCGGCGCGAGAGTGCGAGTAGTTCGATGCGCATACCGGATTAGTGTATGCTTGCGAGGCGCCGAGAGGAGCGACGCACCGGACGTCCATAACCGTGACGTTTTTGATTTTTGGTTCTCCTTATACTACTTTGATTGATGTGGGTTCAACGCACTCTTATGTTGCCGATAGTATAGTAGAGACCATGGATTTAGACTCGAGATATCCTCTAGCGGATGATCGTGATTAGCCCTCTAGGTCACTCTATAGTAGTAGATAAACTGTTTAGAGGTGTACCCCTAGAACTCCAAGGGTAGTGTTTGTTCTTTGATCCGATGGAACTGCCGCTTGGGGGAGTTCGATCGATTCTTGGGATGGATTGGTTGGTCAAGTACCAGCGAGGTTGGATTGCGCGCTGCGCATGGTTCTTAAGATGGTTGAGGGTGATGAGGTGGCTATGATAGGTAATAGGAGGGATTACTTATCAAATGTGGTATCTGCTCTCAAAAGCGAGAGAAGATGGTCGAGGAAGGGTCATGAAGCATATGTGGTTCATGTCTATGCCTTGGAGGCTAAAGAGTCTGCTTGTAGAGAGGGTCCGTCTTTGTTAAGGAATTTGCTTGATGTGTTTCTGAGGAGCTTAGGGTTTGCCGCCGGATCGCGAGGTAGAGTTCGGGATTGATCTCATTACCCGGAATCTGCGCCATGTCTATTGCTCGTATAGGATGGCGCCAAAGGAATTGGTGGAGCTTAAGGCTCGAGATCCGAGAGTTGTTGGATCGAGGATTTATTAGGCCAAGTGTTTCGCGGTGGAGTGCGCCGGTACTCTTTTTGTTAAAAAGAAAGATGGCACGATGCGGATGTGTATAGACTACCGCCCGATTGAATAAGTGACGATTAAAAACAAGTATCCGTTGCCACGGATAGATGACTTGTTTGATCACCAAAGAAGCGCTGCGGTATTTTCGAAGATCGACTTGAGGTCCAGGTATCACCGATTAAGAGTTAAGGAGGTGATATCCATAAAACAAATTTGGACTCGGTATGGGCACTCACGAATTTACGTAATGCCGTTTCGGGTTGACTAACGACCGCGGCGGCGTTTATGGATATGATGAATAGGGTGTTTCAAAGCAGATATCTGGATCGGTTCTTAAATCGTGGTTTTCATAGACGACATTTTGGTGTACTCAAGGGCGAGAGGAAGAGCATGATAAGCATTTGCGAGTGGTGTTGCGATTTTGAGGAAGAGCAACTCTATGCTAAGTTTAGTAAGTGCGAGTTCGGCTTAGAGAAGTGACTTTCTTGGGTCATGTAGTATCGGCGGAGGGGATTACGGTAGATCCTCGTAAGATTGAGGCGATTTTGGATTGGAAGCCGCCTAAGTCGATGGTCGAGATTCGGAGTTTTCTGGTTTGGCGGATACTCACCGAAGGTTTGTTGAGGGTTTTTCGTTGATAGCGTGATGATGACCAAGTTGCCGAGGAAAGAAGTTCCGTTTGTATGGACCGAGAAACAGCAGAAAGCTTCGATAAGTTAAAGAAGATTTTGACCGAGGCTCGGTTCTAATTCACCTGAGGTCGTAAGGAATTCACGATCTTTTTGCGATACATCACATACGGGCTTGGGTTGTGTGCTGATGCAAGAAGGTAAGGTTGTGGCTTACGCTTCTCGGCACCGAGGCCACATGAGGTCAACTATCCGACGCACGATTTGGAGCTAGCAGCTGTAGTCTTCGCTTTAAAGATTTGGAGGCACTACTTGTGCGGGGAGAGATCGATAGTCTACACAGATCACAAGAGTCTAAAGTATCTCACCGACTCGTAAGGATTTGAATTTGAGCGCATGCAGATGGGTTGAGTTGCTTGAAAGATTACGACTATTCGATTGAGTATCATCCGGGCAAGGCTAACGTGGTGGTCGACGCGTTGAGCCGCAAGGTTGTTTCGGACTTAAGAGCATTGTTTGCCCACTTGAGTTTGTATGGCGATGGGAGTATTCTCGCGAGTTGCAAGTTAAGCCTACACAGGTTGAAGCGGTCGAGAGAAACAGATTATTGGATGAGGTTACTGAGTGCGCGCGAAGGTTGCAAGTGCGGGATGGTGGTTTGGAGGGTTCTGACTTGTCCGTGATGGGGTTCTGTGTTTTCAAGGTAAAGCTTGTATGCCTAAAGATGTTGAGCTAAGGCAAAAGATTCTTGGGGCCATACAGCATGATCCTTATGCTATGCATCCTGGAGGTAGCAAGATGTATAGGGATCTTAGAGAGCGATTTTGGTGGCTGGCTTGAAGAAAGAGGTGACAGAGTTTGTTGGGAAGTGTCGACTTGTCGCCGGGTTAAGGTGAACATCGATTGCCGTCGAGTTTGCTTCACCTGTGAAGATTCCTCGATGGAAGTGGGAAAGGATAACCATGGATTTTGTCGGTGGGTTACCGCTTCGCCAAGCGGAAAGATTCGGTTTGGGTAGTGGTGGATCGACCGACTAAATCAGCTCACTTCATTCTGTGAGGGTTGATTATTCGCTTGAAGCTAGCGAAGTGTATGTTTCGAGAGATAGTAAGGTTGCATGGGGTGCGGTTTGATAATCTCGGATAGGGATCCTAGATTTACGTCAAGGTTACGAAAGCGTTGCATCAAGCTCTGGTACTCGTTTGGATTTCAAAGACGGCTTTTCACCCGCAGATCGACGGTCAATCGAAAGGGTCATTCGGATCTTAGAGGATATCTTTGAGGGGTTGTGTCCGGGATTTCAGAGGTAGTTGGGAGGAGTTTCTACCATTAGCTGAGTTTGCCTACAACAACAGTTACCAAGCGAGCATCAAGATGGCACCGTATGAGGCGTTGTATGGTAGGAAATGTCGCTCACCTACGTGTTAGGCGGAGTTAGGTGAACGTCGCTTGTTGGGACCCGAGTTGGTTCTTTGAGGCCAAAGACAAGGTTAAGTTGATTCGGTCTCGATTGAAGGAAGCGTCGGACCGGCAGAAGTCTTATGCCGATCTTAAGCGGAGAGATATAGAGTTTGCTGTAGGGGATAAAGTGTTTCTAAAGGTCTCGCCTTGGAAGAAGGTGTTGAGGTTCGGAAGAAAAGGCAAGCTAAGTTCGAGGTTTATTGGGCGTATAAGGTTACGAGGCGAGTTGGACCCGATGGCGTATCGGCTTGAGTTGCCACCGAGCTTAGTCGATTCACGACGTTTTTCACGTTTGATGCTTGGCGTTATCGTTCGGACCGTCCACATGTGGTAGCGATGGAAAAGATCGAGGTAAATCCAGTTTGACCATGGAGGAGGAACCGTGCGATTCTTGATCGAGATGTGAAGGTTCTGCGTAAGAAGTCTGTGCCTTTGGTTAAGGTACTTTGGGCGGAATCATGGCGTGAAGAAGCTACGTGGGAACCCGAGGATATGATGAGACAAAGCAATACCCGCAACTCTTACGATCGAGTAATTTCGAGGCCGAAATTATTTTTAAGGGGTAGAACTGTAATATCCGGGTTAGGGGCTATTTTGTTGTTGCATGAAATTGCATGTGTTTAGTGTCTTTGTGTTGCTATTTCGGTGTTTTAGGGGCTTAATTGTAGTCTAGGAGTATGCCGAGTGAATGGGGAAATTTTGGTTTTGGGTGTTAAGTGAAGGGAGCCGAGGAAAGTGGGGTTTTTATTTTATTTTTTGGTAATTCATAGCACAAAGGAGGAGCTAGCATAGTGGCAAAGCATGCGCTACTTGGGGAGCTAGGGGTGGCGTCAACTACATGGGGTGGAGGTCTTGAGTTCAAGTCGCAGAGTTCCCCATTTTGGCTCTCATTTTGGACGGCATGGAGGGAGAGGTAGAAGGCAATTCGAATTCTACCATGGACTTGGTCAAACCGTTCAAATGTTGGTTGGAGAGTAATTGTTGGAGGAAGACTTGGTCATGCTAGTTTGAATGTGTGGTTGGGAGCTATTGGGGGGATTATGGCCGAATTTGAAGGAGTGTGGAGTGGGGGAAGTGGACGACTTAGTGTGGAGAGGTGCTAGCCGAAATGCATTTTTGCATTTTTGGCATTTTGGGTGCATTTTCGGTCTTTGGAATATCAAGCAAAAAGTCTCTTCTTTGGTCTTTTGTTAGCCGAATGTTCTAAGGGTGTTCTTCATTTTTTTGTGTTGTTCTTCATCTTTTGAAACCGAGAGACCAAACTTGCAAAGGTCACTAAAGTTTCATTGTTGTCTCTTAGACTACTTGATAGCCAAATATCCTTTCCCATTTCTTTCCCTTTTCTTTCAGCTTAGGTAAACCAAAACTTCTATCCTCCTTTGTCATATTCATTTTCTTCTTCCTTGCTTAAGAACATTGTAGCCAGAAACCTCCTGTTCCAAATACTTTCTCCATTTCTTTCTTCTCCAAAACCGAAAAAGCATCTATCTCTTTTCCATTTTCTTTTCTTCTCAAGACCTTGGCCGATTCTCTTCTTCTTCTTGAACATATCTTTCTTTTGCTTCACTTTTAAGACTCTAGCCGAACCCTCCCTTGGTGATTGCCGAAATTTCCTTCTAGTTGTGTTCTCATTTTGGCGAATATCAATCCTTCTTTTCATCTTTTCTTGCGTTTCTTTCTTGGTCAAGGCCGAACCTCTCCTCTCCTTGTAGTTCTCTTGGCCAATATCGAGTAGAGTGTTGGGGTTCTTGTATAAATCGATTGGAGTTAGGTAAGTGTTTGGCCGAATGGCCATTTCTTCTCTTTTCTGTTCTTAGTCGTTGTGGGTTTGATGAAGGGCTGAATATGGCTATTATGGAAGGGTGTTAACCTTTTGTTAATCATCTCGTTTTAGGGTCTTTGGATATTGGAAGTAACCAAGAAGGGTTTTCGACTCTTTTAACCGATTGTTAAGCAGTGGTTGTGGTAAGTGATTGGTATTATCATTAATCGTTCAATCTTTTGGTTTCGATTAAGTCAAGATTATTAAAGTTTAACTGTTCTCTTTTAGGGGTTGGCCGATTGTCAAGGGGAATCACTGCTTGATTCGAGATTTGGTAGGAAACCAAATCAAGTATAAAGGTAAGGGTTTGATATTGATTCTTTTGGGGTTAGATGGTCTTGGCCGAATGGGATAAGTTGTCTAATGCTCTTATTTGGCCGATTATAGGAGCAAGATAATCAAGGGGGCTTAGATCAGTTCGAGGGGTTTAAGGCTTTTGTTTTCCAGTGTGTAAACTAACACACGGATACCTAGTAATGTTATTAATAAACTGTTTTGCTGTTAAAAACTATACCATGATGACGGATAATTGGATACCCAAACGGGGTATGTATACGTATCCGGGTAAGTCTAATTTATTATCGGTTCTATTATGGATACCTTGGGTATTATGATCTATGTTATGTATGCTATGAGATGTAATACTAGACATGTTGGCATGATATGCATGACTTGTATGATATGCATGATCTCATGAGTTGGTATGTTGATGGGTGATATGAGTGGAGGGAGCGGTGATATTTTGTCTTGACGAGCACCGGTGTTTTGGTAACACACTTTGTGACTTTGGGTCACCAGAGAGGTTTGGCACCTCCGGAGGTTTGGCACCTCATTGCGACTTGTCCCCGTGGTTTACACCACCGTGGGTTGGCCCCACATGAGATATGGGATCGTGCGCTAGTGATTGGGTATCACACGATGGGTTGGCCCCATCATTCGATTATTGTGACTACGGTCACCAAAGTGGTTTAGTACCACATTTGTGTCTTTGGGACACCGGAGGTTGGGCACCTCATTGCGACTTGTCCCCGTGGTTAACACCACCGTGGGTTGGCCCCACTTGAGATATGGGATCGTCTCGCTAGTGATTGGGTATCACACGATGGGTTGGCCCCATCATTGGATTTGTGACTTCGGTCACCGGTGCTTTGGTAGCACAAACGTGTCTTTGGGACACCAAAGTGGTTTTGGCACCACATTGATGGATATTGTGTCTTTGGGACACCAGGTGTTTTGGTAACACATTGTGACTATATGTCACCAGTGGTTTGGCACCACCAGGTGGTTTGGTACCACACGGGGTAGAAAAGGAGATACGGATGGTTAGGATTGGGTTGCATTAATTATGTTGCTATGTATGATGTGTGTTAGCATGTTGTTTCATCGGGAGCGGGATTTATGCATCGAGTCATTCGACTCACCCTCTCCTTTGACATTTCAGTGACTCGTGAGACGCGGACATGGGCCGGGTGGACTCGGGTGCACATGCCATGCTTTAATAAAAGTTTTGCTCGGACTATTCACTTTGGGTACTTTAGCTTATTTATTTTTATTTGAGATTTAATTTGGATTTGTAAAAGGCCTTTAAATTATGTTTTTTTATGGTTATGTTTTAATTAGATTCTCAACCTGCTTAACAAATAACTTGGTAAGATAATGTTTTCAAAACTATAACACAATGTGTTTTAAACTATACCATCGGGTACCTCACTATGTTTTGCTATAAAGTAAACTCAAATGATTTTCAAACCAAACTCGATATTCTACTAAGTCAAAAATGTTTCAAAAGAGTACTAAGAAACTATTGGAAATGCTAAATGAAGATCAACTCGTTTTTAACTATATACTTTGGATAAGTTTACAAACTCTAATCAAACAAGCCTACCCCAATTTCCCTCAAATTCACTATGTTTTCACCCCGCTTTTAAACGAAAAACCTGATCACTCAAAAACGTATTTCCCCGTGACATACCAGATTCGGACGTGGTGTCCTGTCCGAGTTTGGGGTGTTACAAATCATAGGCATTTAGCCATTTGTATCAAATTCAAATTGTGGACAAGCCACCAGAATAACAGAATATACGTGGCTTAGCCACCAGTCAAAATGTGACAGAGTCACCAGATTATGTGGCAGAGCCACCAAATTTCACTTCCCCGATCATCAATATCCCAATCCCATGCAACTTATGTAAATGCAACATACATCGTAAATCATAATATTTACAATATAACCACGATAATTAATAACTCAGAGATTTATTACAAGCAATTTGGCCCATTCACACTTTACAAAAACGGCCCATTAGGGCATTATATCAAATCGGCCCATTAAGCCATATATCATATCGGCCCATTTAGCAATATATCAGATCGGCCCATTAAGCAATATATCAAATCGGCCCATTATGGCTATATATCAAATCGGCCCATTAAGGCAATATATCAAATCGGCCCGTTAAGGCAATATAACAAATCAGCCCATTAAGACAATATAACAAATCGGCCCGTTAAGGTAGTATAACAAATCGGCCCGTTAAGGCTGTATAACAAATCGGCCCATTAGGGCATTTCCGTAATTCGGCCCATAAGGGCATTTCCGTAATTTGGTAATCTTACCCACTAAGGGTAATTTGGTAATCTCGCAACCTAGGGGTTTTTCGGTAATTTACCCTCTAAGGGTATTATGGTAATTTCGCAACCCAAACTTAACTACTAATTTGGGGCATAAAAATTGAAACTGTCCATCTGTGTCATACTGACTAAACTGACCATAACTCGGATTAGGAAACTCGAAATTTATATCCGTAAATTTTCCTTGAAACTAGACTCATATATCTTCTTATGATAATTTTTCCAGAATTTTTGACTTAACCATTTTATTTCTTAAAATTTCCCTTGTTTCACTGTCCAACGATTCTGACCTCTCTTATCTTAATTTCAAATATCTTACTGTACGGTTTTCATATGCTACTCTCACTTGTTTCTATTAAAAATAGGTTCAATAAGGAATCCATACATATTATTTATAACTCTTAATTTACTTTGTACAGTTTTATACGATTTTTCTAAGACAGAACAGGGAACCACAAAGTCCATCAGAACCAGTCTCACTAAAATTAAGATATTACAGAATATAAAATTCCTTTTCCTTCTCCGTTTCTTCCATATCAAAATAGACACAGTAAGATTTAATTCAATTTCTTATTCACTTTCTAATTACCTTTCTCCTATTTTTCATGATTTTTTGAAATCACGTCACTGCTGCTGACCAAAACTATTTCATTGCAAAAATATGGTTACCACTATGAACCTACACACGCCCGAGTGATCACGGAAGCCGGTTTTTGGTTTTCTTTGGTATTACGACCAAAACAAAGAACATTTCATGCAAACAATCAGAGATATGTAATAACACACACCATTTCAAACATGTATTCGGAAGGTACGGGATTACACACCTTATTTTGATTTCCTAAAGAACCACTCTCCGTTGATCCTAGAACAATACCAACCAAAAGTTAGCCTCGGATTTCCAAAAGACTCATACTCAACACATTGCTTACACTTGAATCACTTACCACTATATCCGAAGAATTTGTAAATAGAATATATCGAGTAATTTCGTCCCTAAAACATAATCGATTAGTCGAAACTTCAATCCGATTTGCAACATAGCTAAATAGAGATATAACGAAAAATCCGAAAATGAACCCCTTACCTTAATGATGATAGATCCGACTTCAATCTTTTGACTCAAGACTAGAGAGGGATCAACAAGAATGTCCTTTACGACTACACACTAGAACACTACGAAAGGAAAGATGATCACGCTTAGAGAGAATAGAAGAAATGATGTTTTTGGTTAAGAAAACCATCCCAAGACAAGGCACAAAATTCGGCATTGAGAAAAGAAAAATACAATGATAGAATAGAGTCTCTTACCGATCTGATTAAGAAGAGTTTTTTCCCACACAATGGTGAACGAAATGATGAAGGAATAGGATGATAATGGGTTCGGCTATCAAAGGGAAAAGAAGCAAAGATGCCTTGAGGGTTTCGGTCAAAACAAGAGAAAAAGATGCTCTCTTTTTGGCTTTAGAGTTTCGGCAAAGAGGGGAGTTTCGGCAAAGAGGGAAAAATTGGAGAAAGCAAAAGACACCAAAATGCTGAGGAGAAAACAACCTCTTCAAGCACAAAAAATTTGCAAATTCCTATAGAAAATTCGGCTATCACAACCCCCCTCCAAAACCATTATCATCTTTTCCAAAAGATGAACATTAACCAATTAAAATCTTTCCAAAACACCTTCCACACTATGTGCCAACATGTTCCCTTATCCTTCCTTTTCTTTCATTTCTTTCCCCTCTTTTTCCTTTATCTTCCTCCTTACCATATTCCTTAGCCTCCCTTCCAAAATTAAAAAGTCTTCCATACCATATTAAAGCCTTGGCCGACACTTACCTTATAAGTACAAAAATTTAATCCAAAATATTGGCACTTGGTGGGATTTGAACCTCTTCCCTTAAAGTCCTTCATGTGGCATCATATCCTCTTTACCAATTGCTCATTTATGCAAGCAAATTACTCTCTTATTTCCATAAGCCTTGATGCCACTTACTATCTCTCCTTAAAGTGCTTAAACACAAAATTTTTCCTATAACTTAACTTGAACCCTGAACTTCCTAGAAACCTCGTAACTCTCCAAAATCACCTTCCTAATAAGTCCAACTTGAAATAATACCGTTCTCAAATTCCCATGAATTTTAAAACGCTTCTACGCTCAAGGTCCAATGGGCCCAATAGGTCCAATTCTACTAGGCCCAATTTTGGGATGTTACAATTCTACCCCCCTTAAAGAAATTTCGTCCTCGAAATTTCCAACCAACTACTAACCGCACCGCTTAAATCATACCACTATGCTTTCGCTGCGCACTCTGATCTTAATTACACTAATGTACTTTTAACATAATCTTGAATCCTCTTTCACACAACCAAACATCTAACTAGAGAAGCAAGCAGTTATCTACCACTTATACCTAAAATTTTCTACATTCAATCATCACGTCCAAACAAGACATTCCTGACTTAATGGTGACGAAACAATTCCAAGCCTTATGCTCCTTAGATGCGCATCTCAAGCATGCTCCTGACCTCCTCTCGCATTCTCTAGATGATGCCTTCTGCAATAATCGCAAGCCGGAAAGTTTGGACGTGTCTTAACACGCTTCACAGAACGAGACTGCGACCCTAGAGAAGTATGATCTAATTTCTTCTTACAGTCCACGTGCCCAACTCGAAGTGTTCGACCAATTTCTCTAACCTCCTCCACAAGCTCCCTAACTAGCTGAGTCAGCTCATCAATTCCAGCTCGGTCATAAGACTCCGTCTCGGCTACTGGCGATGCCAACGCCTCCCTTTAGGATACATGCCCCGATGCTGAAAATCTAGCCCTAGCATCTCGGCCTCTACCACGTCCACGTCTACCTCGTCCACATCCTCTAGCGCTCATGTTCACTAATGTCGATTTAATCTTATTAAAAGTCTTATGAATCAGTCTATAGTTCTAATATTTATTAAACAATGTCTTATGGAGTATAGGAAGTAAAGTTGTTTTCGTAGTACGCATCCTATAGTCTCAATCTCTATAGTTTCAGCTCCTAAGACTAAAAGTTCTAGAGTATTCTATTTTGTGAAATTTTCTTACCACAGTACTAACACAATAATCATAAAATGATAACATATACTTACTTGACTTGGTGTTGGATACCCGTGGTGCCATACTTCCTTTGGAACATAATTTAAAATTTTAAACAGCTTTGAAAACGTGTTTGAACCCAAACCACAGCCGAGTTTTGCAACCGGGCTCTGATGCCATAAAATGTAACACCCCAAACCCGGCCCAGAAGTTAGGCCCGAATCTGGCGTGTCACACAAAAAAAACTCGTTTGAAAATTTCAGCCTCTTTGTTAAAACCCAAAAAACTTAAGCAATTTATTAACTACTTGAAAACGTAATTATCTTTAAAAACCTTTTTGGTGGCAAAAGTATATTTGAGATAAACAATTTACAAAAATGTGATGTTAGAAATAGAGTTGCAGAAGTATTCTGAAATTGTTTCGGAAACGTAGATAAAATACAAATATTTTTGAGAGATTGATTGATGAGTCAACAATCAAGGTAGTGAACTTAAACCGTGACTTTTGAAAATATTATTTGATAGTTCGAGAAAATAACTTCCGTGTTAAAATATTTATAAAGTTTATTATGAAATCCATTTGTTAATCGATTTTGGAAAACCTTTATTTAAGTTTTAGAAAAATTATCGTTTTAAACAATTTAAGCAAAATATAAGTATATCAACCATAAAGTGATAATAAAATACTCCAGAGGCCTTATTACAACTTAAACCAAAATAGCAAAATAATAAAATAAACGGAAATAGAAATTTAAACTTCAATAACACCATTTCTGAAGTATGGCCTCCACCGAGTCATCCATGGGCCCAAGTCCTCGTCACTGAGCATTACCTACAAGGGTTAAGAAAAAGGGGGGTGAGTTATAAGAACTCAGTGTGAAATCCCCTTACCGTCATCCACTGGGCCTGAACCCATATAGCAATCATCTTGGGCCTAAGCCCTTTTGCATAACAATCTTAAAATGAAGCAAATGTATGAATGTATGCAACCCAACCCAACCTAGATATCCATCCGCTACACACCACCCGTACCATCCATCACACCTGTGGGGATCTTTTGTCAACCCACCCCGCCAACACACCAATCATAGGCATTTAGCCATTTATATCAAATTCGAATTGTGGACAAGCCACTAGAATAACAGAATATACGTGGCTTAGCCACCAGACAAAATGTGACAGAGTCACTAGAGTATGTGGCAGAGCCACCAAATTTCACTTCCCCGATCATCAATATCCCAATCCCATGCAACTTATGTAAATGCAACATACATCGTAAATCATAATATTTACAATATAACCACGATAATTAATAACTCAGAGATTTATTACAAGCAATTTGGCCCATTAACACTTTAAAAATCGGCCCATTAGGGCATTATATCAAATCGGCCCATTAAGCCATATATCATATCGGCCCATTTAGCAATATATCAGATCAACCCATTAAGCAATATATCAAATCGGCCCATTATGGCTATATATCAAATCGACCCGTTAAGGCAATATATCAAATCGGCCCGTTAAGGCAATATAACAAATCAGCCCATTAAGACAATATAACAAATCGGCCCGTTAAGGCGTTATAACAAATCGACCGTTAAGGTCAGTATAACAAATCGGCCCATTAGGGCATTTCCGTAATCGGCCCATAAGGGTATTTTAAATGAATCGGTAATCTTACCCACTAAGGGTAATTTGGTAATCTCGCAACCTAGGGTTTTTCGGTAATTTACCCTCTAAGGGTATTATGGTAATTTCGCAACTCAGACTTAACTACTAATTTGGGGCATAAAAATTGAAACTGTCCATCTGTTTCATACTAACTAAACTGACCATAACTCGGATTAGTAAACTCGAAATTTATATCCGTAAATTTTCCTTGAAACTAGACTCATATATCTTCTTACGATAATTTTTCCAGAATTTTTGACTTAACCATTTAGTACATTTTATTTCTTAAAATTTCCCTTGTTTCACTGTCCAACGATTCTGACCTCTCTTATCTTAATTTCAAATATCTTACTGTACAGTTTCATATGTTGCTCCCACTTGTTTCTATTAAAAATAGGTTCAATAAGGAATCCATAAATATTATTTATAACTCTTAATTTACTTTGTACAGTTTTATACGATTTTTCCAAGACAGAACAGGGAACCACGAAGTCCATCAGAACCAGTCTCACTAAAATTAAGATATCTCAGAATATAAATTTCCTTTTCCTTCTCCGTTTCTTCCATACCAAAATAGACACAGTAAGATTTAATTCTATATCTATTCACTTTCTAATTACCTTTCTCCTATTTTTCATGATTTTTCGAAATCGCATCACTGCTGACCAAAACTGTTTCATTGCAAAAATATGGTTACCACTATGAACCTACGCACGCCCGAGTGATCACGAAAGCCGGTTTTCGGTTTTCTTTGGTATTACGACCAAATCAAAGAACATTTCATGCAAACAATCAGAGAGATGTGAGAACACACACCATTTCAAACATGTATTCGGAAGGGTACGGGATTATACACCTTATTTTGATTTTTTAAAGAACCACTCTCCGTTGATCCTAGAACAATACCAACCAAAAGTTAGCCTCGGATTTCCAAAAGACTCAAAATCAACGCATTGCTTACACTTGAATCACTTACCACTATATCCGAAGAATTTGCAAATAGAATATATCGAGTGATTTCTTCCCTAAAACATAATCGATTAGTCGAAACTTCAATCCGATTTGCAACATAGCCAAATAGAGATATAATGAAAAATCCAAAAATGAACCCCTTACCTTAATGATGATAGATCCGACTTCAATCTTTTGACTCAAGACTAGAGAGGGATCAACAAGAATGTCCTTTACGACTACACACTAGAACACTACGAAAGGAAAGATGATCACGCTAAGAGAGAATAAAAGAAATGATGTTTTCGGTTAAGAAAACCATCTCAAGACAAGGGCACAAAATTCGACATTGAGAAAAGAAAAATACAATGATAGAATAGAGTCTCTTACCGATCTGATTAAGAAGAGGTTTTTTCCACATGATGGTGAACGAAATAATGAAGGAATAGGATGATAATGGGTTCGGCTATCAAAGGGAAAAGAAGAAAAGATGCCTTGAGGGTTTCGGTCAAAACAAGAGAAAAAGATGCTCTCTTTTTGGCTTTGGAGTTTCGGCAAAGAAGGAAAAATTCGAGAAAGGAAAAGACACCAAAATGCTGAGGAGAAAACAACCTCTTCAAGCACAATTTTTTTTCAAATTCCTATAGAAAATTTGGCTATCACAACCCCCCCTCCAAAACCATTATCATCTTTTCCAAAAGATGAACATTAACCAATTAAAATCTTTCCAAAACACCTTCCACACTATATGCCAACATGTTCCCTTATCCTTCCTTTTCTTTCATTTCTTTCCCCTCTTTTTCCCTTATCTTCCTCCTTACCATATTCCTTAGCCTCCCTTCCAAAATTAAAAAGTCTTCCATACCATATTAAAGCCTTGGCCGACACTTACCTTATTAGTACAAAAATTTATTCCAAAATATTTGCACTTGGTGGGATTTGAACCTCTTCCCTTAAAGTCCTTCATGTGGCATCATATCCTCTTTACCAATTGCTCATTTATGCAAGCAAATTACTCTCTTATTTCCATAAGCCTTGATGCCACTTACTATCTCTCCTTAAAGTGCTTAAACACAAAATTTTTCCTATAACTTAACTTGAACCCGGAACTTCCTAGAAACCTCGTAACTCTCCAAAATCACCTTCCTAATAAGTCCAACTTGAAATAATGCCGTTCTCAAATTCCCATGAATTTTAAAACACTTCTACGCTCAAGGTCCAATGGGCCCAATAGGTCCAATTCTACTAGGCCCAATTTTGGGATGTTACAACATATACCAACCAAGGAGGATAATAAACAGTAATTTGGACAAATTCATCATGATATAAATCTTACTGATCAAAATTGTGAAGTAAAATGTACCTTAATTATTTCAATAAGCTGGTGTGAACATATATGGCATGCAGGATAATTTGGAGGTTGTTCAAACATTATTAATAATAAACAGCAATAATAAACAGCAATTTAGACAGAAATTCTTTAAGATTCATCATACGTGGCATTGTTACACCTGGGGAGGATCCGTTATATCTTACAGTGAGATATAAGGCAACGCGTTAGGTTTCCAACCTATATACTTTGAATCTTTTTTTTTTGACAAAGAATAGAACAAACAAAGATATATACCAACCAAGCGGGATAATAAACAACAATTTGGACAACAAATCCAATCCAACGATTCTGCGGGAAGCGATAGGATAATAAATCAAGAAAATGAATATAAATAACAATAATAATGATTTTATACCATTAAGTTATTACCACCAAATCCAATCCAACGATTCATGGGAGCGATGGGAAGCAATAACTAAATACAAACAACTTATGAACTAACAAATGCTGTTGATTAATTACAAAATGCTAATTACTAAAAACTTATACTCACATTCTTTGACTGAAAGAAAAATAGTCAATTCGGTAGTCAATCTAAGTCCTCTTCAATTCTACTAACTTTCAAAATTACCTGTGAAGACAATATTTGAGCTTTCAGATCAACAAATAATTTGCAGTAATTTAAACACCACAGTTAACAACATTTTTAGACCTCAATTACAGCAATAAAACATCTCAATATACAGCAAATAAACAGTTTATTAAAAGTTTAAGAAAATTGAACACCTAACACCTAAAATTTATTAAAATTTTAAAATAAATGTACCATAATTACATACCCAATCAATTTAATACATAGTTACAAATTAAATATACATACCTTTTAGAAATTTAGCAAATTAAATATACATACTTACAAATTGTAAATTGGATGGTAGAGTCGATTCCAAAGAACTCTTCATTGTCTTTGAGCAAAGGACACCCAAAACTTTTGAGAAGCTACAAGAAGAATAAAAAAGAAACTCCATAAAATCGAAATTAACAAAATAAATGAAAAATAAAACGGTATAAATAGCAAAAGTACGAGTGAATTAACTTACATGACGAGTAAGAATGGTGCAAACAAATCGAACTACAGCAAATACTAAGTATTTTTCCCTTCTATGAGTCAATAACAGAACTTTGTCTATAACATTGTCAGGGATAAAATTACACCTGCAAGCAATGATGATAAGGTAATTAACACCCAAACCAAAATATTTGAATAAAATTTATAAAACACATAAAATGCCAATAATCAACAACAAAAAAAAAAACTAATGTAATTAAATGAAGTAATAGAGGGAATAACAAGGTTCCCAAGTTTTGAAGCATACATCGATCATGAATGTGGAAATTGTTCTTAAATGTTTAAGGATTAAGGAATTACTAACCAATAAGAAGAAGAACTATATGTGTAGTATATTGCTATTAGTGTAATAATAATTAAGCTGGCATGTATGAGGTTGCTGTAGACGGTGACATCAGAAGCAGAAAGGTCAAGTACATTCAGTCAAAATATTATATATAGGGAATCCTATAAGCAAACCACATGGTCAAGAAAGAGGCTTCTATCTTTGTTGCTCAAAACCAAAACCCCATGAAATAAACAAAAAGGAACAAGAAAACATTAGCAATTCAGACTACTAGTCATATATCAATTAATAAGACCCTAAAACAAGAATTACATAAACAAAGAAACATGATAATTGAATCTGACATCCAATCCATGTGAAATAATCAAAGTCAATCACCATATTTAGCATTTTGCGAAATTTCAACCAAATTCCATACATGTATATACTATAATTTTCTTATGTACCGAAAAAGCAAGCATATTTAGCTTTTCATGTGTCTATATGCTGCAAAATAGGATGACAGAAACGTAGTAAATCAACCAAGTTTTATTATTTTAATAGGAAAATTATGATCGATTATAAGATTTCTATTCAAAATTCTTCACGTAATTATTTAATCTAACAGTGTGGAGCTTGTCGTTGCTTAATTGGATACAATTACAAAAGAAATAAATAGACAAGGACTTTGTATTCTTGATTAACCTATTAGTTTTTTTTTTTTTAATTTAATTTATTTCGTAAATATATATACATATTGATTCCTTAAAATTATTACAATATTTACATGGTTTAAATTAAAATATTAAATATATAAAATTTTAACTTCTAGAGCACATGATATATGACAGGGTTCCACGAAAATCTAAAAGTAAATTTAAAAGAAAAAAAAAGAAAGTAATTTACATACAAATGTAAAATAATATATATATTAACAGATGAATCAAAGTTGGACATTTAAAAATTGGAAATGTATGAGAAAATTGTACCTTTGAGATGTTTCTTGTTGTGTTATTTTACTGGATAGCTCCAGTCATAGCACCTATAGCAGTAAACTTTACCAATGAACAACAATTGCCTCAAAAATAAAAGGTAAAGAAGTGTATTCTTACCTCTAACACGATGACAGCAGGAAAATGCTTTTCCTCTTGATTTTTGGTGTAACAAACCTGAGAAATAAAGAACAGTTCAAAAAAGAGTTGGACCTATTGTTTTACAATTAGCAAATATGCTCAATATGTGTATGTAAAATTTTTGAAATCTAAATCAATATCTAAACCCTAAAACAGAATGAATAAGAACAGAAAACATGAAGGTTTCCCCTACCTTTCACCACCGATTTGCCTTCTCACGGTCAAGGAAGAGAAATTTTAAGATGAAGGTTTCTCCTCTGGAATATCGGACTTTTTGGGGAAGATGGAGAGAACAAAAATAACATATATAACTATCTTCTTATCCTTTTTGTAAAGTAGCAAAACAGTAAGCAGCAAAAATTTCTCAGAAATTCAATCACGAAATTGGGGAAGAAGAGTTTGGGGGAAATTGGGAAATTAGGGCGAGAAAATTTTAGGCAAACTGGCTGAAAAAATCGGGGGAATCTGACTTTCAAAAAATTTGGGGGCAAAAAAAATGACGTCGTTTAAGTTAAGTGAGTAAAAATTTGCAGCGCTTATGATAAAACGCCACTAATGACAACTTATTTGTGGCGTTTTTATACAAAACGCCACTAAAAACATAGTACAAAACGACGTCGTTCGTTTGGACACTTGATACATTCACCACATTTTAGACCAAACGTCGCCGTTTAGCAGTTGCTTGATATATTTTTGTGGCGTTTTGTACAAAGCGCCACTAATAACACATATAAAACTGTTACGGCGTTTTCTATAAAAAAAACGCCACTAAAATTTCAAAATGAACCGGCGTCGTATTGCTCTCTTTTTGCCTTTTATTATTTTAATTGTTATTGGATGATTTTTATTTGTATGTGAAAATATATTATATGATTATTATTGTAACTATCAACAAATAAAAATAAAGTATAACGTAGTAGTGAATAAACTATGATATTTACAAAAATTTTACTATTAATATTATTATGTACTTCAATATTTTTATTTGTAATATAAATACATTAGTCGGCTGGTAAGGGTAATGTATTTAAATTTGTATAATATTTTCATTTTAATACTTATTTTATTTTAGTTAATGTTCACCTCAATTTTTTAAATAGTTTAATTTAAATTATTAATTAAAAAAAACAAAATTGAACTGTTATTTTGTAAACGGAAATAATGACGACTAAAACTTTTTAAGTTTTTTAAACATAACAACTTGTATGACAATTTCCATGTATTTCATTTTTTTTTATTTTATAAACTTTTTGTTTTTTGAGTTTTACTTTTTCTTTATTTTTTAATATTTCAAATAATTTCATCATTTTACAAATCTCAATTAAACCTTAAAACCTAAACCATTAAATATATATAAAGTTTAATCTACATATATACACATCAATATAAATCCCTATGAAATAAATTTTCAATGTTTTGGGGTTTAATGGCTAAATTTAGAGTTTTTAGGGTTAAATATTTTGGGGTTTAATGGTTAAATATGGTTTACTGCTTGTAGTTTAGGGGTTTTTGGTCGAGTACTTAGAGTTATAATTTAGGGTTTAGAGTCTAGATCCATGGTTTGGAGTTTAGGGTTTAGACCATTTAGGGTTTAAGGTTTAGGGTTTAGGGTTTAAGGATAAACAGATGCACAATCAGATTTTGTTAGGGGCTGTGAAACACCCCAAACTCGGCCCACAAGCCCCGACCGGATCTTGTATGCTTCTTAAGAAAAATTCGTTTTGTCGTTTTGTAAAATGATGTGATTTTGTGGTAAAGAATAGATTTGAAATACGAACTTGTTAAAAATCGTTTTGAAATTTGTTTATATATATATAATCATCAAAATCTATGTTTTTAATCAAAATTATTTTAGCAAAAGAAGATCCAAATTTATGAATTTTTAATATTTTGAAAACCATAAGTATTTAGATGTCAAAACATTTTCATACGATTATCGAAATATTTAATTGTTTAGTTGAAATTGATCGTAACAGAATATAAATTTAAAACGTAAAAGTAACATAGCTAATGGCGATCTTATTACAAAAACATATCCCAAATTAAATCCCAAAATATATAAGAAAATGTAGTAAGTTTAATATAAAGGAAAACCCAATTTACTGAGTTGAGCAATGGCCACCACGTAGTCCTTGCTGACCCGGTCCAAATCATTGAGTATCACCTGAAAAGATATCCCACTGAAGGGTGAGTCAACAGACTCAATGTGTAACAGTACACTAAAAACCCAATCGATCATAGCAATAAAGCCCATTTAAATCACATTTAGCCATAAGCCCATAATATAGCAAATCAGATAATCACATGTACATATAAAATGAAATGCAATCCCGAACCCGACTTAGATATCCATCCGCTACACACCACCCGTACCTACCAATCACACCGTGGGGATTACTAAATCGACCCTCCATCCGCTACACACCATCGAAGGCGCTTGCTGCGAGTCAACATGCACATCGCCTTATAATCGTGGCATAGCCACGGATAATTGATGAGAGTCACCGGATTCATAATATCGTGACCAAGTCACCGGATTCATAATATCGTGACCAAAGTCACCGGATAATGTGGTAAAAACCACCGAACACTTCCCTTTCAATATTACCCATATGCCCATGCAATAACATATTATTTCATTATCATGCCATATGCCCCATTATCATATCGAATCGGACACATTTCATATTATGCATATAGCATTATTAGCGATGTAAATATTATGCCTTGTACATTATATCAAAATCATAATCAAATATCGAATATGTTTCATATTAGAATCATACATAGTACTGAAGAATAACATACCTCAATTCACCGTACCATTGAATGGTACCCAAGCCATAAACATTTATATTTCTTTATAAACACATTTTTATCAATAAAGCTATTGATCTATTAGAAGTTTAGCATAAGTTACACACCTTGCAAACACGGAAAGCGATATAATACTTAAGATTTCCGACCCTTGCCTACAACGTCGATAGCACCTACATAACACTATATTAGAAATCGATTATCATTAAAAGATATGGCCCTTGGCGAATATCATCATCTCCTTACCTTGGATTATTCAAACCCGAATGATCTCTCCCTAATCGTCAACTACAAGAAGCCCCGAAATCCTCCTTCAAAGATTTGGCCACGAAGGAGTAAGAGGATTAGATTCCTAAAATCGGTTAATCTAAAGGAAAATAAAGAAAACGATTGATAGATAATCCTTACCCGAAATACGGAGATTGATTTACCCTTACTTGAACTATAAAAAGGATTCAACTTTAACAATTAAAAAGAAGAGAAATGGTGATTTCGGCTTTATCAAAAGAAGAGAAAAGATGGTAGTTTCAAATATGATGGTTTCGGTTTTAACAAAAAGAAAAGAAAAAAAATGGTGAAAAGTATAGGATAGTTACGGCTATGAGAAAGAAAGAGAAGAGAGAAAGAGAATGAAAAAGAAAAACGAAAATATGAGAAATGCTTTTGGTGATAGAATGAATTCGGCACTAGAGAGGAAGAAAAGAAATGATAAATGTCTTCAAAAGTAGCAATGTTTTGGTACCAAAAGAGAGTAAAACTTGAGAGGAAAAGAAGAAATAAAAAAATACCAATTTGGTCAAAATGTAATGGCCAAAACAAAGCAAAGTTTTTACCAAATGCCAATTGACAATTTAACTAAGAGAAAATATTTGGACAAAGGAAAAATATGCACAAATTGACAACTTTTGGTTAACTAACACCTCCTAATCCATACCATATTCGGTCAACACATTAGCCAACACAATCCCCTTTTTTCCTCCTCAATTCTTCCCTATCAACCCCTTAATCTCCGTCCCAATTAAACCAACCCCTTTAGCCCCTTATGCCGTCTAGGTTCATGGTCAAATGACCATGGAAAAGCTTCAAAACATCATCCACTCTTCAAGCCTTTTGTCCCTAAACCTTCCTTAACAACTTGATTCCTTACCATAACTACTAACTTGCCTTTTCCCTTTGGTCTACTATCCAAAAATAAAAGAAGAGTCCATCCAATCAAGATAAGGCTTGACCGACACTATAGGAAAGAGAACAAAAATTAAAATTCCATCCTATTGCTAGCTAAGGGATTCGAACCTCTACCTTCATGCATTCACCCATGCGCCATCACCACTTTACTAATTGACTTGTCTTGTGATTAAACCTCAAATTAATTCTCTTAAGGCCAAACTTGCTTAGCTCCCCTTCTAAGACTAAAAATCTAATATTTTTCTAAGGCATTCCCCTATATTCTAAAATTCTCGAAGTCTCTAAAACTCATACAAAGAGCACACAACAAGACAATACACACATTCAAGCGAAAAATTTCATAACCCCTAAATCCTGGATATTACAATTCTACCCTCCTAAAAAAAATTTCGACCCCGAAATTACCTGACAAGAATAAATGAGGATATTGCTGTCGCATAGCTTCCTTCGGCTCCCACGAAGCTTCTTCCGATCTATGGTTACGCCATAACACTTTGACGAGAGGAACTGATTTCCTCCGTAACACCTTCACATCCCGATCTAGAATTTGAATCGGTTCCTCCTCATAGGACAAATCTGATCGTAGTTCTACCTCCTCAACTGGCACTACATGAGATGGATCCGACCGGTAACGATGTAACATCGAAACATGAAACACATTATGCATTTGCTTCAACTCCGAAGGTAACTCTAACTGATATGCCACTGGTCCAACCCGCTTCGAAACCCGATAAGGTCCTATAAACCTGGGGCTTAACTTTCCTTTGCGACCAAATCTCATCACCTTTTTCCAAGGCGACACCTTTAGGAACACTTGGTCTCCCACAACAAACTCTATTTCCTTTCGCTTCAAATCTGCGTACGACTTTTGCCTATCAGATGCCTCCTTCAACTGAGCCCGAATTACCTTAACCTTTTCTTCGGATTCAGCCACAATCTCTGGACCCAAAACCTGACGTTCCCCTAATTCTGTCCAACACGTAGGAGTGCGACACTTCCGTCCATATAGTGCCTCATACGGTGCCATCCGAATACTGGCTTGATAACTGTTGTTGTATGCAAACTCCGCTAAAGGCAAAAACTCTTCCCAGCTTCCTCTGAAATCTATCACACATCCCCTTAACATGTCCTCTAATACTTGGATTACTCGCCGATCGATCGTCGATCGTGGATGAAATGCCGTCTTGAAGTCTAATCTGTGCCTAAAGCCCGATGTAATGCTTTCCAAAATCGAGACGTAAACCTCGGATCCCTATCCGAAATAATCGACACCGACACTCCATGCAATCTTACAATCTCTACCACATACAACTTCACCAATTTCTGCAAAGAGTAATCAACTCGCATGCATGAAATGTGCAGAACTTCGTCCAATCGATCCACTATCACCCACACCGAGTCTTTCTTGGTAGGCGTAAGGGAAGTCCACTAACAAAGTCCATGGTGATACGCTCCCACTTCCATTGCGGAATCTTTATCGGTGAAAGCAATCCCGATGGAACTTGGTGTTCAGCCTTAACTTGCGACACGTTAAGCACTTCCCCACAAATTCCGTAACTTCCCGCTTAAGACCAGGCCACCAAAATTGATCCCGAAGATCCCTATACAACTTACTACCTCCTGAATGCATCGCATAAGGACCACTATGCGATTCCTGAAGAATTCTCCGCCTAAGCTCTTCATCCTCTGGCATACAGATCTTACCCTTGAAACACAAAACTCCATCGCTGTTAACACCATAATCTTCCAACTCTCCATTTTGCACTTGCCGTAGCTTAACACTTAAATCATCATCTACCAACTGTCTTTCTTTCACCTGACTCAACCACATCGGCTTTACTTGTAATTCCGCCAACAAACTTCTGTCGTCAAAAAGACTAAGATGTGCGAACATCGCTCTTAGATCCGACACCACTTTCCGACTTAGAGCATCTGCCATTACATTCGCCTTGCCCGGGTGATACTCTATAGAGCAATCATAGTCTTTTAACAACTCCACCCATCTTTGCTGTCTCAGATTCAACTCCTTCTGAGTCAGCGGATACTTAAGACTCTTGTGGTCCGTGTAGATTACTGATTTTTCTCCATACAAATAATGCCTCCACACCATAAGAGCAAAGACTACCGCTGCTAACTCCAAGTCATGCGTCGGGTAATTAACCTCGTGAGGCCTCAATTGCCGAGATGCATACACAACCACCTTCCCGCCTTGCATCAAAACACATCCCAATCCAATGTGAGACGATCACAATACACACACAAAGTCCTTCCCCGCTCAGTGAATCAAAGCCGAGCTTCACCAAAACCCTCTTAAGCTTCTCAAAGCTCTCTTCTTCGCTTATCCGCCCACACGAAAGGTATCTCTTTTCTCAACAACTTCGTCAAAGGTGCCGCTATCGAGGAGAATCCTTCGACGAACCTTCCGTAGTAACCCGCTAATCCCAAGAAATCATGAACCTCAACTACAGCACTTAGGTGGTTTCCAATCTATCACCGCCTCAATCTTCCGAGGATCCACCCTTATCCCTTCCGCAGACACCACATGGCCTAAAAACGCAATTTCTTTCAAACCAAAATTCGCACTTGCTGAATTTGGCATAAAGCTTCTTCTCCTCAACACTTGCAACACTATCCGAAGATGCTCATCATGCTTAACTCGCACTGAATACACAAGAATGTCGTCTATGAACACAACAACAAACTGATCCAAGTAGGGTTGAAAAACCCGATTCATCATATCCATGAACGCAAATTGGGGCATTAGTCAATCCGAACGGCATTACCAAAAATTCATAATGCCCATATCTTGTTCGAAAGTCGTCTTGTGGATATCCGCTTCCTTCACCTTAAGTCGATGATACCCCGACCTTAAATCTATCTTTGAGAATACCGTAGCTCCCTTAAGCTGATCGAACAAGTCGTCTATCCTTGGCAAAGGATACTTGTTCTTGATG
Source organism: Gossypium sturtianum (assembly GCA_025698515.1). Taxonomy (NCBI): domain Eukaryota; kingdom Viridiplantae; phylum Streptophyta; class Magnoliopsida; order Malvales; family Malvaceae; genus Gossypium; species Gossypium sturtianum. The sequence continues at coordinate 46,942,655 of CM046943.1, forward strand.
GTCAGCTTATTCAACTGTCGGTAATCTATGCACATACGCATAGTCCCGTCCTTCTTCTTCACAAACAAGACCGGTGCTCCCCATGGTGACACACTAGGTCAGATAAACCCACGATCAAGCAGCTCTTGAATTTGAGCCTTAAGCTCAACCAACTCCTTTGGTGCCATTCTATACGGAGCGATAGATACTGGCGCCGTTCCAGGCAACAAGTCAATCCCAAATTCCACTTCACGATCCGGAGGCAATCCTGGAAGTTCTTCCAGAAAGATATCCACGAATTCTCTCACAGTCCTGACCTCTTCAACAGTTGCCTCCTTAGCCTCCAAGGCACTGACCAACATAAGAAAAGCCAAACAACCTTTCCTAACCATCTTTTCTGCCTTAAGAGCAGATACTACATTTGATAAGTAGTTCTGTCTCTCGCCCAACACCACAACTTCCTTATCATCCATAGACCTTAGTGACATCCGCTTAGCAGCACAATCAACATTCGCACGATACTTCACTAGCCAATCCATGCCTAGAATCAAGTCAAATTCTCCAAATGGCAACTCCATTAAATTAGCCGGAAACTGCGTCCCTTGAACTTCTAAAGGCACTTCCTTAAAGAGCTTATCTACTACTACAGTCTGTCCTAAAGGACTAAGTACAGTCATCTTCCTAGGTATAGTCTTAGAGTTCACATGCAGAGTTCTAGATACCTCACTAGCGATGTAAGAATGAGTCGACCCTATATCTATCAAAGCAATAAAGGGCAACCCAAAAATTAGAAACGCACTGCAGTGATAACATCGGTGCATCACTATCTTCCTCCGACGAACCGCATACACCAAACTCGGGCCGTCTAGCCTCGCTGCTACCATCGCCTCTGCCGAGTCCCGCGACCTCTACCGTAACCATTACCTCTGCCCACTCAAACCACGACCCCTCATCGGCCACGCCCACCTCTGCCACTGATTAAAACTCGACCTCTTCGAACGATTCCTCTCTCAGATCCAATGGACAATCCCTAATCATATGATCCTTGGACCCGCACTTGAAACATCCTCCTGTCTTCTTCCAACATTCTCCCGAGTGCATCTTTCCACATTGAGCACAAGTACGGTATTGTCCTCCCGGCAACTTGCTAACCTCGCGCCCATCAACTCTAGGTTTCTTTTGAAAATTTCTCGGATGACCACGAAGACCCATAGCTCCTCTTATTCTTATTCGACCTCGATCTGCTTACGTCTCTCGGTCCGCTTAACTTCTTCACTATCCGTGCTCTATCCACTAAAACCGCAAAATCTCTCTCACGATGCGGTGCAATCAACACTCGCAGACTCATCTCGCAACCCATCCTCAAATCGACACACCGCTCATAATCGTGAGCTACAATCCCTCCGGCATATCGGCTTAACCGCAAAAACTCCGCTTCATACTCATTATCGACTTATTTCCTTGTACCAGATTCAGGAACGCCTTTCTCTAAGAATCAATGTAGCTAGCTCCAACATATTTCCCTTCAAACTTAATCTTAAAATACCCCCAATCCACACGATCCACAGGAATACTCTCTTTGACAAAGAGCCACCACCGATGCGCGCCTCGTCACGAAGCAATGAAACAGCGCCTTTTCACTTCTCCTCGGCGATCTGGATCCAAATCGTCCATGATCCTCTCGATCGTTTCTAACCAATACTCCGCTACATTCAGAGCTACCCCAGATACTCCCCTAAAAACCTCGGCTCCATTAGATCTAAGTCTCTCAGCCACTGACTTCCATGCTCCATTACCCATACTAGCTCCTGCTACTCGTTTTAAGACTCGTAGCATAGCCTGCGATATAGCGTCATCTCCTCCAGTTTGCTCATGAAATTCCGCTCCAACAGCTGGTGGCGGTGCCTCATTTTCGTAACCACCCGACCAGATCTAACTGGTTTCGACATAGCCATTCTGCCTCTACCGCGTCCACGACGACCACGTCCCCTAGAACTCATGTCTACTTAATGCCTTATCTGTTTTTACGAAAATTTTATGCATTAGAGTCTCTTCACTTTCTTGTTTAAAGAAAATTTTATGCAACAGAGTTTTAATCAGTGGTTTTCCCCGTATAAGTACACATATACCTAGGGTCCATGTCTCTAAAGTATAGTTTCCTTAGGCATATCAACTAAAGTATCACACATCAACATACTCACATCAATTTATCAACAAAAGAACTTACCAGGTGGACTTGGGTCGAGAACTCGGGTGCCATGCTTCTATAAAAACTAGTTTAACCAAAACTTTTCACAAAAACTCATTTGGGCTTAATTTTGAAAATGTTGTGGACTTCAAAACCCAAGGCCGAGTATTTAAAACTGGGTTCTGATACCAAGTTGAAACACCCCAAACCCGGCCCACAAGCCCCGACCGGATCTGGTATGCTTCTTAAGAAAAATTCGTTTTGTCATTTTGTAAAATGATGTGATTTTGTGGTAAAGAATAGATTTGAAATACAAACTTGTTAAAAATCGTTTTCAAATTTGTTTATATATATAATCATCAAAATATATGTTTTTAATAAAAATTATTTTATCAAAAGAAGATCCAAATTTATGAGTTATTAATATTTTGAAAACCATACGTATTTAGATGTCAAAACATTTTCATACGATTATCGAAATATTTAATTGTTTAGTTGAAATTGATCGTAACAGAATATAAATTTAAAACGTAAAAGTAACATAGCTAATGGCGACCTTATTACAAAAACATATCCCAAATTAAATCCCAAAATATATAAGAAAACGTAGTAAGTTTAATATAAAGGAAAACCCAATTTACTGAGTTGAGCAATGGCCACCACGTAGTCCTTGCTGACCCGGTCCAAATCATTGAGTATCACCTGAAAAGATATCCCACTGAAGGGTGAGTCAACAGACTCAATGTGTAACAGTACACTAAAAACCCAATCGATCATAGCAATAAAGCCCATTTAAATCACATTTAGCCATAAGCCCATAATATAGCAAATCGATAATCACATGTACATATAAAATGAAATGCAATCCCGAACCCAACTTAGATATCCATCCGCTACACACCACCCGTACCTACCAATCACACCGTGGGGATTACTAAATCGACCCTCCATCCGCTACACACCATCGAAGCGCGCTTGTGCGCATCAACATGCACATCACCTTTATAATCGTGGCATAGCCACCAGATAATTGTGACAGAGTCATCGGATTCATAATATCGTGACCGAAGTCACCGGATTCATAATATCGTGACCGAAGTCACCGGATTCATAATATCGTGACCAAAGTCACCGGATAATGTGGTAAAACCACCGGAACACTTCCCTTTCAATATTACCCATATGCCCATGCAATAACATATTATTTCATTATCATGCCATATGCCCCATTATCATATCGGAATCGGACACATTTCATATTATGCATATAGCATTATTAGCGATGTAAATATTATGCCTTGTACATTATATCAAAATCATAATCAAATATCGAATATGTTTCATATTAGAATCATACATAGTACTGAAAGGAATAACATACCTCAATTCACCGTACCATTGAATGGTACCAAGCCATAAACATTTATATTTCTTTATAAACACATTTTTATCAATAAAGCTATTGATCTATTAGAAGTTTAGCATAAGTTACACACCTTGCAAACACGGAAAGCGATATAATACTTAAGATTTCTCGACCCTTGCCTACAACGTCGATAGCACCTACATAACACTATATTAGAAATCGATTATCATTACAAGATATGGCCCTTGGCGAATATCATCATCTCCTTACCTTGGATTATTCGAAACCCGAACGATCTCTCCTAATCGTCAACTACAAGAAGCCCCAAATCCTCCTTCAAAGATTTGGCCACGAAGGAGTAAGAGGATTAGATTCCTAAAATCGGTTAATCTAAAGGAAAATAAAGAAAACGATTGATAGATAATCCTTACCCAAAATACGGAGATTGATTTACCCTTACTTGAACTATAAAAAGGATTCGACTTTAACAATTAAAAAGAAGAGAAATGGTGATTTCTGCTTTAACAAAAGAAGAGAAAAGATGGTAGTTTCAAATATGATGGTTTCGGTTTTAACAAAAAGAAAATAAAGAAAAATGGTGAAAAGTATAGGATAGTTACGGCTATGAGAAAGAAAGAGAAGAGAGAAAGAGAATGAAAAAGAAAAACGAAAATATGAGAAATGCTTTTGGTGATAGTGTAACACCCCAAACCCGGTCAACACCCCACGACCGAATCTGGTATGTTACGTGGGAAAAACGTATTTGAGTGGTTAGGTTTTTCACTTAAAAGTTTGATGAAAACTCTTTGAGAAGTTTTGGACTTGTAGAAATCTTGGGCATGATTGTTGAAAACTTCATGTGTCATTTTGAAAACTCGGAAATCAAGAAGTTAAACAAGTTTATTTCATTTAGAAGTTCACGTTGTATCTTTTTGTTACAAAACGTTTAGACTTAGTAGAAAATCGAGTTTAGGTTTAAAAAATTATTTGAGTTTCCTTAACACCAAATCATAGTGTGATACCCGATGGTATAGTTTAAAACACATTGCGTTATAGTTTTGAAATCGTTGTCTTTCCAAGTTTTAGCAGATTTTAACTCAAGTAATTTATCAAGGCATATTAAAAAAATCTACTTTAAGCATAACCATAGAAAAATATAATTTTAAAGGCCATTTACAATCCAAAATAAAACCAAATAGTAATAAATAAGCTAAAGTACCAAATTTTTATAAAGTCTGAGCAAATCTTTATTTAAGCATGGCATGAGCACCTCGAGTCCATCCCGGCTCCATGTCCGCATCTAAGTGTCACCTGAAATGTCAAAGGAGAGGGTGAGTCGGAAGACTCAGTGCATAAATCCCGCTCCCGATAATACAGCATGCTAACACACATCATATCATAGCAATATAATTAATGCACCCCGATCCTAACCATCCATATCACCTTTCTACCCCGTGTGGTAGCAAACCACTGGTGGTGCCAAACCACTGGTGACCCAAAGTCACGATATCCATAAGTGTGGTGCCAAACCACTGGTGACCCAAAGTCACGAATAATCCAATGATGGGGCCAACCCATCGTGTGATACCAAATCACTAGCGACAATCCCGTATCTCACAAGTGGGGCCAACCCACGGTGGTGTCAAACCACGAGGACGAGTCGCAATGAGGTGCCAAACCTCTGTGTCCCAAAGACACAAGTGTGATACCAAATCGGTGGTGACCGTAGTCACAAATCCGATGATGGGGCCTACCCATCGTGTGATACCAAATCACCGGCGCCAATCCCGTATAATCAATCGTGGGGCAAACCCACCGTGGTACTAAGCCACCGGGACGAGACGCCGAGGTGCCAAACCTCTGGTGACCCAAAGTCACAAAAATGTCATCTGTGGTACCAAACCACCGGAGGTGCCAAACCTCTCGTGTCCCAAAGACACACAGTGTCCCAAAGACACGGATATCATACTCACCCTCCTCTCAATCACCCAACAACATATCATACTAATGCAAATGACATAAATCATACAATCATGTTAACATGCTCAAAATAGCATCTCATCATATTTTCATCATAACTCATGATATCTCATACATCATTACAGATTTCGTAATAAAACGGACTTACCCGTATCGATTGCTTATACCCCATCTGGTACCAAATCCATCAATCATATTGTTTCACTTTAATAAGTAATCAGGTTATTAATCATATTACTAAACGTAGTTTGTTGGTTTACACACCTGTAAATCGCAAATCTAATCCCAAAGAGCCCGCCTAAAACCCTCGATCACCTCGACAACTTTGATCCTAAAATCGGCCAACCAAGGGGTTAGCACACATATCATTCGGCCATAACCATTTAAACCAAAAAGGGTTTATCAATTAACCCTCACCTTGCAATCGCTTTGGTTTCCTACCAAACCCGAACCACAATGGTTCCTCCTTCAACAATCGGCTACACCTTAAAAGAGAACGATTAATCCTTTGAACCCTTAGACTTAATCGAAACTAAACAAATAAACTAATAATAATAGTACCAATCACTTACCACTACTTACCAAACAGTTAATCGAAAGAAGAAGGCTCCACTTGTCTCCTTCAACAAACCGTATGTCCTATAATGAAGTCGATTACACAAGAGATTAGCTTTCTTTCAACAAATGCCCAAAGTCACCCTTAACCTTACCAAAATCGATAGCACAAGAGAGAAAAGGAAAAGAATATTCGGCTAGCACTTACCTTATTCCAACCCGATTGAACACTACACAAGAGAGGTCCACCCCACTCCAATATTCGGCCAAGAGAGAACTACTAGGTGAGGGGTTGATATTCGCCAAAAAGTAAGAACAAATGATAGAAGGAAATTTCTGCAAAGACAAGGGAGGGATTCGGCTACAAACTAGAAAAATAAAACAAAATAAATGTGGTTCAAGAGAAGAGAGAAATTGGCCAAGAGTTGAAGAGAGGTTCGGCTCAAGAGTTTTTGAAATAGAAGAAAAATAAAATGGATAGAGGAGAGTACTTACGGTTCAAAAGAAAAAGAAACGAAAGAAGGTATTTTGGAGGATGGGGTTTCGGCTAAGAAGATTTCAAGAAGAAAAAGAAAGTATAGGAAGAAGAGAGAAGTAAGTTTCTGACACACAATATGAAGAGAAAAGAAAGAAAACAAGGCACATTCGGCTACCAAGAAAATTGAGAGGGACAAAACAAATTCGCAAGGCTATAGGGGTTTGGTCTTTCGGTTCAAAAAAATGAAGAAAAAATGAGAGAAAGTTCACTTGTAATTCAACTAACAAAAGACAAAAGAAAACCTTTCCTTTGACACAAAATGACCGAATATGCACAAAATTCCAAATGAATTTCTAGCTACTACCCCACACCCACACTACCAAGCCGTCACCCCCCCAAACTCTCCTAAAATTCGCCACATCCCCACAAACACTCCACACCACTCAATTCAAACTAGTTGAACTAGTCTCCTCCTCAAATTACTCTCCACCCAACATTCCACCATTTGACCAAGTCTTAGGCGAGTTTGAACGCCTACAACTCCTCCCTCCATGCCACAAAATGGAAGCCAAAATGTGGGATCTCCGCACTCGAACACAAGACCTCCACCCTTACACTTGACGCCAACCACAAGCTCCAAGTGGCGCCTTGCTTTGCCACTTTGCTAGCTGACTTTTTGTGCTCAAAAACACCAAATAATACTCATATATCCCAGCTCCCTCGGCTCCCTTACTTAGGCCTAAAAACAAAAATTTTCCCACCTACTCGGGCATACCCCTAGCCTACAATTAAGTCCCAAACCACACAAACAACAACATAGCAAGCCAATAACATGCAAACAATGCCATCACAAAATAGCCCCTAACCCGGGGATATTACGCTTCTACCCCCTTAAAATAATTTCGACCTCGAAATTACCTCGATCGTAAGAGTTGCGGGTATTGTTGTCTCATCACATCCTCGGGTTCCCATGTAGCTTCTTCCACGCCATGATTCCGCCAAAGAACCTTTACCAAAGGAACAGACTTCCTACGCAGAACCTTCACATCCCGATCTAGAATGCGCACGGGTTCTTCTTCCATAGTCAAATCTGGATTCACCTCGATCTCTTCCATCGCTACCACATGCGATGGATCAGAACGATAACGCCAAAGCATCGAAACATGGAAAACGTCGTGGATCGACTTAGCTCACTGGTAACTCAAGTTGATACGCCATCGTCCCACTCGCCTCGGAACCTTATACGGCCCAATAAACCTCGGACTTAGCTTGCCTTTCCTTCCGAACCTCAACACTTTCTTCCACGGCGAGACCTTCGAAAAACTTGATCCTCACAAAGAAACTCTATGTCTCTCCGCTTAAGATCGGCATAAGACTTCTCGCGGCGGTCAAAGCTTCCTTCAAACGAGTGCTCAATCAACTTAACCTTGTCTTCGGTCTCAAGAACCAACTTGGGTCCCAACAACCGACGTTCACCTAACTCCGCCCAACACGTGGGTGAGCGACACTTCTCGCCATACAACGCCTCATACGGTGCCATCTTGATGCTCGCTTGGTAATCGTGTTGTTGTAGGCGAACTTCGGCTAATGGTAGAAACTCTTCCCAACTACCTCCAAATCCGAACGCAACCTCTCGGATATCCTCCAATATCCGAATAACCCTTTCTGATTGCCCCTCAGACTGCGGGTGAAAAGCCGTGCTAAAATCCAATCGAGTACCCGAGCCCGATGCAACGCTTTCCGAACCTTGACGTAAACTCGGATCCCTATCCGAGATGATCGATCTCGGCACACCGTGCAACCTCACTATCTCTGAAACATGCAGTTTCGCTAGCTTCTGAAGTGAGTAGTCAACCCTCATCGGAATAAAGTGAGCTGATTTAGTCGGTCGATCCACAATTACCCAAATCGAATCGTTTTGCTTGGCGTAGCGGTAACCCACCGACGAAAATCCATGGTTATCCTTTCCCACTTCCACTGAGGAATCTTCACCGGTTGAAGCAACCACGACGATAATCGATGTTCCGCCTTGACTGGCGACATGTCGACACTTCCCTACAAACTCTGTCACTTCTTTCTTCGCACCAGGCCACCAAAATCGCTCTCGAGATCCCTATACATCTTACTACCTCCGGGATGCATAGCATAAGGGCTGCTATGTGCGTCTGAAGAATCCTCTGCCTCGACTCAACATCCTTGGGCATACAAGCTTTACCTTGAAAACACAAAGACCCCATCACTAGACAAGTTGTAACCTTTCAAACCACCACTCTGCACTGCAACCTCCGCGCACTCGTAACCTCATCCTCTAATCTGCTTTCTCTCGATCGCTCAACCCAAGTAGGCTTAACTCGCAACTCGCGAAATACTTCCGTCGTCATACAAACTCAAGTGGGCGAACATCGCTCTTAAGTACGAAACAACCTTACGGCTCAACGCGTCACGCCACCACGTTAGCCTTGCCCGGATGATACTCAATCGAATGGGATCGTAGTCTTTAAGCAACTCAACCCATCTCTGCGCTGCCTCGAATTCAAATCCTTCCGAGTCAAGAGGTACTTCAAACTCTTATGGTCGGTGTGTAGACTATCGATCTCTCTCCGTACAAGTAGTGCCTCCAAATCTTCAACGCGAAGACTACAACACCGCTAGCTCCAAATTGTGCGTTGGATAGTTGATCTCATGTGGCCTCACCGCCGAGATGCGTAAGCCACAACCTTACCTTCCCCGCATCAAAGACACAACCCAACCTCAGATGTGATGCATCGCAATACACTGTGTGTATTCCTTACCACCTCTCGGGTTGAATTAGAACCGAGCCTCACCAAAATCTTCTTAAGCTTATCGAAACTCTCCTGTTGTTTCTCGATCCATACAAACGGAACTTCTTTCCTCAACAACTTGGTCATCGGTGCGCAATCAACGAGAAACCTTCTACAAACCTTCGGTAGTATCCAAACCAAACCTGAAAACTTCGAATCTCACCCATCGACTTCTGGCTTCCAACCCAAAATCGCTCAATCTTCCGAGGATCTACTCAATCCCTCACCGACACTACATGACCCAAGAAAGTCACTTCTCTAAGCGAACTCACATTTACCGAACTTAGCATAAAGTCGCTTCTCCTCAAAATCTGCAGCACCACACGCAAATGCGCATCATGCTCTTCTTACGTCCCTCTGAATACACCAAAATACCGTCTATGAAAACCACAACGAATCGATCCAGATCTTCTTTGAAACACCCTATTCATCATATCCATGAACGCCGCCGCGCGTTAGTCAACCCGAACGCATTACACCAGAATTCGTGAGTGCCCATACCGAGTCCAAACGCCGTCTTATGAATATTAGCCTCTTTTACCTTCAATCGGTGATACCTGGACCTCAAGTCGATCTTCAAAATACCGCAGCACCGCCCACCGATCAAACAAATCGTCTATCCGTGGCAACGGATACTTGTTTTTAATCGTCAACTTGTTCAATCAAGCGGTAGTCTATGCACATCCGCATCGTACCATCTTTCTTCTTGACAAAAATTACCGCGCACCCCCACAAATGAAACACTTGGCTCGATAAAACCTCGATCCAATAACTCCTGGATCTGAGCCTTAAGCTCCACCAATTCCTTTGGCGCCATCCTATACGGAGCAATAGACACTGGCGCAGTCCCGGGTAACAGATCTATCCCGAACTCTACCTCACGATCTGGCGGCAACCCCGGAAGCTCCTCAGGAAACACATCAGCAAACTCCCTAACGATTCGAACCTTCTCCACAAAGAGATTCCTTAGCCTCTAAGGCATACACATGAACCACATACGCTTCACAGCCCTTTCTGACCATCTTCTCTGCCTTTAGAGCAGATACCACATTTGATAAGTAATCTCTCCTATTACCTATCATAGCCACTTCATCACCCTCAGTCGTCCTTAGAACCATGCGCTTAGCCGCGCAATCCAACTTCGCCTGGTACTTAACCAACCAGTCCATCCCAAGAATCAAATCAAACTCCCCAAATGGTAGTTCCATCAGATCAGCAGCAAACACTACCCCTTAGAGTTCTAGGGGTACATCTCTAAACAGCTTATCTACTACTACAGAGTGACCTAAAGGGCTAATTACAGTCATCTGCCTAGAAGATATCTCAGAGTCTAGATCCATGGTCTCTACTATACTACTAGCCACGTAAGAATGCGTCGAACCCACATCAATCAAAGCAGTAAAAGGAGAACCAAAGATCAAGAACGTCACGGCATGACGTCCGTCGCGTCGCCGCTCCTCTCGGCCCACATTGCATACACTAATCCAGCCGTGCGGGTCGAACTACCGCACCTTCTCTGCGGTGCTCCACGGCCCCACTGGATCCATTACTACCTCTGCCATTACCACGGCCCCTCTGCGGTGGCGGTACATTATTCCTAAACCGACACGGCCTTCGACTCGGGATCAATCTGGCCAACTTACGCGGACGGTCCCTCACGCGATGATCCGAGAACCACACTCAAAACAACCTTTTCCACCGGTCCAAAGAGCCTCCCCAATGATATTTCCCACGGTGGTTACATCTGCGGCGGTCCCTCGCCTAGCAAAGAACAAACCTACCAGATTGATTCGCCCACTCTGCTCTAGCCCTTTTCTGCAGACACCCGACGATCCTAAGACCCAAAGCTCCTCTTATGCCTGCTCTGTCCATGCCCCGCCTTACGGACTCCTTAACACCCTCGGCTACCTTAGCCTTTTCAACCAAGACAAGAAACTCACGCTCCTGCCGAGGAGCAATCGCCGATCTCAACTCGTCTCTCGCACCATCCTCGAAACGAACACACCTCTCATGTTCGGTAGCCACAATGCCCTGGCATACCGACTCACTTCAAGAACTCACCTCGTACTGGAAACAGACTTACTTCCTGGACTAGCCTCGAGAATGCTTTTACCGAAAGCGTCGATATAACTAGCTCCAATGTACTTTTTCTGATATGCAGCCCTAAAATAATCCCACGTAAGATCCTCTGCTGCCACACTGTCCCGAACCGTGAGCCACCACTGGTATGACTCATCCCGAAGAAGCGATACTATGCCCTTCAGCTTCTCTTCAGCAGTCAAGTCCAGATCATCCATGATCCGCTCCGTCGCCTCCAGCCAATACTCAGCAGTGATGGGAGCAACACCAGAAACACCTCGAAAGAATTCAGCCCCGTTTGCCCGGAGTCGCTCAGGAACAGATTTCCTAACTCCCGCGCCACCACCTACACCAGCTACCCTTTCCAACACTCGCAAAGATCGCTCGTGACACGCTGCGTCATCCCCACCGATCTTGGAACTCACCACCTCCACCGGTGGCGATGCTAAGATCTCATTCTCTCGACCCACGACTGATCCTAGGGTTCGAAAATCATCATCCTACCACGACCACGCCCACGCATCGCCCACCTCGAGCACTCATGACTAATATCTCTACGTGATCCGATTTAGGAGTTTTATGCATCGAGAATTATTCCACTGCTTAAAAGCAAAGTCTTATGAATATTTAAGAAGCTTTGTTTTCGCGAGTTCACGTAATCCTATCGGGCCAGGTTTCTAAAGTAATCTTACTATTGCTAACCATCCAATCACAATACATCAAATCACAAGCAATAGTAATGGGTACTTACCGGCGAACCGTGTGCGGGAGACTCGGTGCCATGCCTTTCAAATCATGCTTTTAAAAACAAAACTATTAAAACAGACTTTTAAAACATTTTGGGCCTCAGCCCACAAAATGAGCCTTTGAACTCGCTCGATACCACAATTGTAACACCCCAAACCCTGGTCAACACCCCACGACCGAATCCGGTATGTTACGAGGAAAAACGTATTTGAGTGGTTAGGTTTTTCACTTAAAAGTTTGATGAAAACTCTTTGAGAAGTTTTGGACTTGTAGAAATCTTGGGCATGATTGTTGAAAACTTCATGTGTCATTTTGAAAACTCTCGGAAAGCAAGAAGTTAAACAAGTTTATTTCATTTAGAAGTTCACGTTGTATCTTTTTGTTACAAAACGTTTAGACTTAGTAGAAAATCGAGTTTAGGTTTAAAAATTATTTGAGTTTCCTTAACACCAAATCATAGTGTGATACCCGATGGTATAGTTTAAAACACATTGCGTTATAGTTTTGAAATCGTTGTCTTTCCAAGTTTTAGCAGATTTTAACTCAAGTAATTTATCAAGGCATATTAAAAATCTACTTTAAGCATAACCATAGAAAAACATAATTTTAAAGGCCATTTACAATCCAAAATAAAACCAAATAGTAATAAATAAGCTAAAGTACCAAATTTTTATAAAGTCCGAGCAAATCTTTATTTAAGCATGGCATGAGCACCTCGAGTCCATCCCGGCTCCATGTCCGCGTCTAAGTGTCACCTGAAATGTCAAAGGAGAGGGTGAGTCGCAAGACTCAAATGCATAAATCCCGCTCCCGATAATACAAAGACGCTAACACACATCATATCATAGCAATATAATTAATGCACCGATCCTAACCATCCATATCACCTTTCTACCCCGTGTGGTAGCAAACCACTGGTGGTGCCAAACCACTGGTGACCCAAAGTCACGAATAATCCAATGATGGGGCCAACCCATCGTGTGATACCAAATCACTAGCGACAATCCCGTATCTCACAAGTGGGGCCAACCCACGGTGGTGTCAAACCACAGGGACGAGTCGCAATGAGGTGCCAAACCTCTGGTGTCCCAAAGATACAAGCGTGATACCAAATCACTGGTGACCGTAGTCACAAATCCGATGATGGGGCCTACCCATCGTGTGATACCATATCACCGGGCGCTAATCCCGTATAATCAATCAGTGGGGCCAACCCACCGTGGTACTAAGCCACTGGGACGAGACGCCGAGGTGCCAAACCTCTCGTGACCCAAAGTCACAAAAATGTCATCTGTGGTACCAAACCACCGGAGGTGCCAAACCTCTCGGTGTCCCAAAGACACAAAGTGTCCCAAAGACACGGATATCATACTCACCCTCCTCTCAATCACCCAACAACATATCATACTAATGCAAATGACATAAATCATACAATCATGTTAACATGCTCAAAATAGCATCTCATCATATTTTCATCATAACTCATGATATCTCATACATCATTACAGATTCCGTAATAAAACGGACTTACCCGTATCCGTGCTTATACCCCATCGGTACCAAATCCATCAATCATATTGTTTCACTTTAATAAGTAATCAGGTTATTAATCATATTACTAAACAGAAGTGTGTTGGTTTACACACCTGGTAAATCGCAAATCTAATCCCAAAGAGCCCGTCTAAAACCCTCGATCACCTCGACAACTTTGATCCTAAAATTGGCCAACCAAGGGGTTAGCACACATATCATTCGGCCATAACCATTTAAACCAAAAAGGGTTTATCAATTAACCCTCGCCTTGCAATCGTTTGGTTTCCTACCAAACCCGAACCACAATGGTTCCTCCTTCAACAATTGGCTACACCTTAAAAAGAGAACGATTAATCCTTTGAACCCTTAGACTTAATCGAAACTAAACAAATAAACTAATAATAATAGTACCAATCACTTACCACTACTTACCAAATAGTTAATCGAAAGAAGAAGGCTCCACTTGTCTCCTTCAACAAACCGTATGTCCTATAATGAAGTCGATTACACAAGAGATTAGCTTTCTTTCAACAAATGCCCAAAGTCATCCTTAACCTTACCAAAATCGATAGAGCACAAGAGAGAAAAGGAAAAGAATATTTGGCTAGCACTTACCTTATTCCAACCCGATTGAACACTACACAAGAGAGGTCCACCCCACTCCAATATTCGGCCAAGAGAGAACTACTAGGTGAGGGGTTGATATTCGCCAAAGTAAGAACAAATGATAGAAGGAAATTTCTGCAGAAGACAAGGGAGGGATTCTGCTACAAACTAGAAAAATAAAACAAAATAAATGTGGTTCAAGAGAAGAGAGAAATCGGACAAGAGTTGAAGAGAGGTTCGGCTCAAGAGTTTTTGAAATAGAAGAAAAATAAAATGGATAGAGGGAGAGTACTTACGGTTTAAAAGAAAAAGATACGAAATAAGGTATTTTGGAGGATGGGGTTTCGGCTAAGAAGATTTCAAGAAGAAAAAAGAAAGTATAGGAAGAAGAGAGAAGTAAGTTTTGGCTTACACAATATGAAGAGAAAAGAAAGAAAACAAGGCACATTCGGCTACCAAGAAAATTGAGAGGGACAAAACAAATTCGGCAAGGCTATAGGGGTTTGGTCTTTCGGTTCAAAAAAATGAAGAAAAAATGAGAGAAAGTTCACTTGTAATTCAACTAACAAAAGACAAAAGAAAACCTTTCCTTTGACACAAAAATGACCGAATATGCACAAAATTCCAAATGAATTTCGGCACTACCCCACACCCACACTACCAAGCCGTCACTCCCCCCCCAAACTCTCCTAAAATTCGCCACACCCCACAAACACTCCACACCACTCAATTCAAACTAGTTGAACTAGTCTCCTCCTCAAATTACTCTCCACCCAACATTCCACCATTTGACCAAGTCTTAGGCGAGTTTGAACCGCCTACAACTCCTCCCTCCACGCCACAAAAATGGAAGCCAAAATGTGGGATCTCCGCACTCGAACACAAGACCTCCACCCTTACACTTGACGCCAACCACAAGCTCCAAGTGGCGCCTTGCTTTGCCACTTTGCTAGCTCACCTTTTGTGCTCAAAAACACCAAATAATACTCATATATCCCAGCTCCCTCAGCTCCCCTTACTTAGGCCTAAAAACAAAAATTTTCCCACCTACTCAGGCATACCCCTAGCCTACAATTAAGTCCCGAAACCACACAAACAACAACATAGCAAGCCAATAACATGCAAACAATGCCACCACAAAATAGCCCCTAACCCGGGATATTACAGATAGAATGAATTCGGCACTAGAGAGGAAGAAAAGAAATGATAAATGTCTTCAAAAGTAGCAATGTTTTGGTACCAAAAAGAGAGTAAAACTTGAGAGGAAAAGAAGAAATAAAAAAAAATACCAATTTGGTCAAAAATGTAATGGCCAAAACAAAGCAAAGTTTTTACCAAATGCCAATTGACAATTTCGGCTAAGAGAAAATATTTGGACAAAGGAAAAAGATGCACAAATTGACAACTTTTGGTCAACTAACACCTCCCTAATCCATACCATATTCGGTCAACACATTAGCCAACACAATCCCCCTTTTTCCTCCTCAATTCTTCCCTATCAACCCCTTAATCTCCGTCCCAATTAAACCAACCCCCTTAGCCCCTTATGCCGTCTAGGTTCATGGTCAAATGACCATGGAAAAGCTTCCAAAACATCATCCACTCTTCAAGCCTTTTGTCCCCTAAACCTTCCTTAACAACTTGATTCCTTACCATAACTACTAACTTGCCTTTTCCCTTTGGTCTACTATCCAAAAATAAAAGAAGAGTCCATCCAATCAAGATAAGGCTTGACCGACACTATAGGAAAGAGAACAAAAATTAAAATTCCATCCTATTGCTAGCTAAGGGATTCGAACCTCTACCTTCATGCATTCACCCATGCGCCATCACCACTTTACTAATTGACTTGTCTTGTGATTAAACCTCAAATTAATTCTCTTAAGGCCAAACTTGCTTAGCTCCCCTTCTAAGACTAAAAATCTAATATTTTTCTAAGGCATTCCCCTATATTCTAAAATTCTCGAAGTCCCTAAAACTCATACAAAGAGCACACAACAAGACAATACACACATTCAAGCGAAAAATTTCATAACCCCTAAATCCTGGATATTACAGGCTGAAATTAATTTGTAAGTAAAATTAAAATACAATCTCACCATTTTTATAGCATATATTTTTATAATTTTTTAATGATTAAATCAAATTTGATATTCTGTCTTCATTCGATAAACCCTATACCCTAAACCCGTGAACCTTAAACCATACCCACAAACACATAAACCCATAAACTCAAGCCATAACCCTAATCCTTAGACTAATTAACATTAAACCATAAACTCTAAACACTAAATCTTAAAATGCTGAACTGGAAACTCTAGTCAGCCCATACAAACCACTAAACCCTTAATTATAACCTTAAACCTTAAATTATTTAGATAAATTTTGAATATTATATATTCTTTCAATAATATTTTAGGAAATTTAAATAACATTTTCAATTTACTAATTAATTTTGTTTATCTATAGATGCATGGGTTACCAATTTTTTAAATTTTAATATATATAAAGCTTATCTATTATCTCTTAAATAATTTAAACTATAATTATAATTTTAATATATATATAACAAATTAAATTTTTATAAGAGCTAAAAGTAATTAAAATAGAATGTTAATGCTTACATATACCCTAAAATAAATTAATTTTTTATTAACAATCCTAACCCCTAAAGCCTAATAAGCCAACCCCTAAAATCATAACCCAAAAATTGATTATTTTTGTGGCGTTTTTTAGAAAAACGCAGCTAATGACATACTTTTTGAGACGTTTTACAAAAACGCCGCTAATAAAGACTTTTTACGGCGTTTAACAACAAACGCCACTAATTTCTCGATCTAGCAACTATAGCTCAACTGCAAAATGTCGTCATATAGAGTAACATTTTTGCGGCGTTTTTGACGAAGCGCCGCTAATACTCATTATTTAACGGCGTTTATACAAAAACGCAGCTAATGCTCAGATATTTAGCGGCGTTTTTACACAAGCGCCGCTAATGTTCAGATCTTTAGCGGCATTTTTACACAAGCACCGCTAATGTTCAGATCTTTAGCGGCGTTTTTACACAAGCGCCGCTAATGTTCAGATCTTTAGCGGCGTTTTTACACAAGCGCCGCTAATGCTCAGATCATTAGCGGCGTTTTTACTAAAGCGCCGTTAATGTTCGGATCTTTAGCGGCGTTTGGGAAAAAAACGCCGCTATTTCTCTTTTTTAGCGGCGTTTGGCATAAAAACGCCGCTATTTCTCAACTTATTACGGTGTTTTCATCAAAACGCCGCTAATGTATAATATTTGCAGCGTTTTTCATTAAAACGCCACTAAAAACGCCGCTAAAAGTCTGTTTTGGTGTAGTGTTAACAAAACAATTTCGTTAGATTCGGGAGACATCACACTATCACGGTCCACATATGGCATGTATAGTTAGACTCTTACTCGTGCTAGGTTAGTCCGAGAACTGACTAAACCATGCTCTGATACCACTAAATGTAACACCCCATACCCGAGTTCGAGGCTAAGACCGGATACGAGACATTAATATGCTTGAACTTTCTTAAACATGTACTTACGGGCTATAAAATTTCGTTTCGAATTAAAAACTTCTCTTTCTTAGTCAAATCAGTCATTTCATGGGCCTACGAGGCCTCAGACTTACGTCCCGAAACTTTCAGAACTCATCTGGAAACTTTCTCTCGAAACAGGGGTCACACGTCCGTGTGACTTGGGACACGCCCGTGCACCCCTAAAACATGCCCGTGTCTTTCACCCGTGGAGGATACTGGCAAAACCCACACGGCCTGGACACGCCCGTGGCCTTGGCCCGTGTGCCAAACCTTGGCATTCTGACTTATCCACACGGTCTGTACACACACCCGTGTGCGTCAGTCGTGTGACAATTGAATTTCTAAGTGTTAAGTGCAGACTTCACAAGGCCTTCGCACACGCCTATGGGCCAACCGTGTGTATCACACGGCCTGAACAAACAGCCGTGTGACCAGCCCGTGGTCTAATCTGACTTAAGATACTAAGGTGCAGGAGACACACGGCCTAGACACACGCCCATGTGTCTATTCGTTTGGGCACTTAGAGGCTATCTTACCAAGCCTTTTACCACTCCCGTTTGCATACATTCATATACTACTTCAAAACATTCTCAAATCATCCATTAAAACACATGAATTGGCACCTTTAATCATTAAAACGATAAAGTCTTTATTCCATACACTAGGGAGAACTACTCCCAATACAAATACAACCAACTTAAGCCATCATCTATGGTCATACACAACCAACTCTAGATTCTCTTAGGCCAATACAATTTGGCTACATTGGTTAGAACTTAATCAACTTTAAAAGAATCCCTATACATGCCATGACTCATAAGGATTTGATACCTCATACCAAGGGTCCGCTGATAGTGTGAAAACATCTCCTACGCTGACCTCCAACCCGAGCTAGTTAAAATAACCTATAAGGGATGAAAAAGTAAGGGAGTAAGCAATAATGCTTAGTAAGCTCATCTGCATAATATGTCAAATATTGATATTCATTGAATATACATAATTACAAAGTATCATGCCGAGTTTGCTCATTAACTCACGATTACTTGCTCAAATATTCTTGAAACTTACTCATTCAATCTCTTACCACATTCTTACCATGTCACAAGCCAATTGCTCATTCAATTAACATACATTCCTGCACTGATCACCAGAGGAGCATATAAAACAACTCATCAAGCATTTTCAATAAGCTGCTCATGCTACTAATATCTCGGTGGTTTCGCACTTAGCCCACCTTTTATTTTACATTCATGGATAGTAATCCACATGTGTAACACCCCTTAACCCGTATCCATCGCTGAACTACGGTTATGAGGCGTTACCGAACTAGACACAGTTTAGCACAGTCATTTATGGAATAAACCCAATACGCATATTTAAATTTTTCCATATCAACAAATAATGTTCAAGACTTACGTTACAAACCAGGTTTCATAATGCAACACATCATTACTTATAATCTATACAAGTTTCGAATCAAGCTTCCACATAACAACACCAAATTTAATATGTTAAACAGATATATATACATCTATTTCATTAGTCGAATATTAACATATCTTTTTTTTATACCTTATACAAATATGCATAATAAAAACGAATAGATCCATGATACTCTATTTGCTTTTCATTCACATATGTGACATTTGAACCTTATAGCATAACCAATCATACACATCATGCTATTGTAATATGCGCAATGTCCCTAAAACAAAAACCATGTCAAACCCTAATTATCAATTCATCCTACCTTATTAATTAATGGACACAAGATTATTGAATAACCTACCAAACACACATATGATATGTAACTAGTCCAAAGAAAAAAAAATATATGTATAAATACAACCAATTCATTGTCCATATATTCGGTCCTCAATTTAAAACTCTAATGATCAACCCAAAACATAATTATAAACATTTTCAGGATCATCTTTAAATTATAACCAAGCACATAATAATCTAAGTAGAAAAATTCACACGACCTAATATGCATACTCATACATATATATATAATACATAGAAATGATTATTACTATATAACCACATTTAACTTCCAAGCATAATATGCACACATCTTATATCAAAGATTAAAACAAACCATTATATCGAACATACAAACGATACTTAACTAAAAGTAATAGCCTTATTCGCAAGGCCATATATACATATATACATTTACAAAACCGAACATCATTCATTCAAGTCATAATTCAGCCTATACATGCCTTTGATTCAAAAAAGTAAACATTTATACCAAAGAGAGTGATAGTGTGGTCGACTTTCTTGATGATCCTCTCGAGTCCGTAGCTGAATCAACGATCTATAAAACAGAAAAGACAAACATATACAGAGTAAGCTCACTAGCTTAGTAAGTTTTAAGTTAATGGTAATACAACTTCCAAACACTTATACATCTATAATAGTTACCAATAACAATGAAAAATAAACATTTCAATACACAAATTCATATAAGGCCGAATACCATAGTTCATTGACCTAATTGTTTCACTTCTTTACCTTAAACTTATACTTTATCAAAATACAAGGTATATGTATTACATTAATCACATTGTTTCGAATCATATAAATCCACCATTCACATTGTCTATGTTATCCCAATCAAAATCATATTACATTAGACATTTCTATTCATAATCGAATCTACCAAAGTATTGTATTCAATCTCAATTTCAATCACATACTACTCATACTCTTTGATCATAAGCTCAATTTCACATAATACCATTTCTACCGTATTATTCAAATTCAATTAATATTAAACATAACTTACCTTACTCTCGTGTAAATGAAAAAGGGACTTACGCTTACTCGAAAGCATACTCGATACATTAATCTGCGTTTCACCTTGAGTAATTTAAGGTTTCTCCATTTAAAAATGCGTCCACCAGCATCAAGCCTCTAGGCATCAAAGCCCGAAATGTAACACCGCACAAAAGCTTGCTAGGCACGTGAGCTCAAATGTAACACTCAAGACAAAGCTCGCTAGGCACAGAGCTTGATATACAACACCGCACAAGGCACGCTAGGCACAAAGCTTGATATATAACACCGCACAAAGGCCTCATAGGCTTAAAGCCCAAAATGTTACAACTCAATTCATCAACTCACATTTCTTAACACATACATTACTATCAAATCGTATTCACAAAATCAATTCACTGTCATGTCAAATATACTAATTCACATTGTATTTAAAAACATATTCATTCCAAAATTAAACATACACATTCGGCTATCACATGCTATTTACCCAAATTAATCACATAATTTGATTTCATACATTTTAATTATCAACTTAATGAACTTTAACTTAAGAACTTACTCGATCGTGTCGACGGATCGCGTAGACCCGCTTATTCGAGAACCTTTGTCTTCCCCGATCCAAATCTGCTTTTTCTTTGTTCTTGATCTAAACACATTAAAATTTAGCTCATTCAAGTACATTTCATCTCAATTTAGTCCCTAAGCATATAATTAGGTAATTTACCATTTTACCCCTACTATTTCACATTTTCACAATTTAGTCCTATTTGCATAAAACATAAAATACACAAAATTTCTCAACACTACTTAAGGGCCGAATATGTATAAGGACTATACAAGTCCATTTCTTTCATTTATTTCACAAATAAGCCCCTCTAAATTTTTTTTTTCAATTTAGTTCAAAATACTCAAATTCACTAAAATTTCCAATACAAAATATACTAATCTTTAACATATCTTTAAAATAAAATTATCAAACATCAAAAACTACATGAACACATCAATGGCCGAATATCAAACATGCTTAGATTCAAAAATTTCAACGTGGGTAAGCTACCGTCAAGCAACGATCTCAAAAACGTCAAAATTAACAAAACCGACTAAAAACTCACCTTGAATTTTAGCCTAGAAGTGCTGAAAATCAAAGAACCCCAAAGCTTATTTCATCCTTCAATATTCGCCATGAGAGAGTGAAAAAGATGATGGCTTTGTTTATGTTATTTTAACATATATTATAAGTAATTATTCAATTACTAATTTAACCTTTAAAATAAAATAAAACTAACATATAACTTAAGGTTATTCTTGACATAAGCCACCCGCTAACTCAAAAATGGGTTATTTACCTTTTAATACTCCACTTTAAAAGCCATCATCAAATAGGCACTTTTCACTATAGCTTGAGACTTTTAAAATTTACGCGATTAAATCCTTTTTATCAAATTAAGCACCCAAATGATGAAATTTTTCTACTGAAACTTTCACACATATTAATTCACATATAATAAACACAAAATATAATATTAAAATATTTCTCGACTCGGATTCGTGGTCTCAAACCACCATTCCGATTAGGGTCAAATTCGGTCTGTTACAACTCTCCCCTTAAGGATTTTCGTCCCAGAAAATCTTACCGTTAAACAACATCGGATATTGTTGCCTCATTGAGTCCTCAGGCTCCCATGTAGCCTCTTCAACTTTGTGCCAATTCCATAGTACTTTCACTAATGGAATCCTTTTGTTTCTTAACTCTTTTATTTCCCGAGCTAAGATACAAATCGGTTCTTCCTCATACGTCATATCAGGTCAGATTTCAATCTCAGACGGGGTTATCACATGTGATGGATCTGATCTATATCTACGAAGCATCGAAACGTGAAATACATCGTGTATCTTTTCTAACTTAGAAGGTAACTTCAATCTATAGGCAACAGGCCCAATACGTTCGGTGATTTCATACGGTCCAATAAATCTCGGACTCGGTTTGCCTTCCGACCAAAAACGAAGTACTTTCTTCCACGGAGATACTTTCAAGAATACCCGATCTCCTACTTGAAATTCTATATCTTTACGCTTCAAATCGTAAAGACTTTTGACAATCTGATGCAATTTTTCAAACTATCTTTGATTATAGCCACTTTCTCTGCTCATCTCTTTAATCAAATCGACCCTAGTATCTTATTCTCACCGAGCTCGGTCCAAAGACAAAGGCGTCATTTACACTTGCGGCCATATAGAGCTTCATAGGGTGCCATTTTGATACTTGATTGAAAATCATTATTATAAGCAAATTCAATCAAAGGTAAGTACCTTTCCCACGCACTCTTCAAACTCGAGAACGCAACATCTCAACATGTCCTCAAGTGTTTGAATAGTTTGCTCGCATCGACCGCTCATGCATGCGGGTGAAAGGCGGTGCAAAAATGGAGTTTAGTACCTAAAGCATCCTCGCAACTTCTTCCACAATCGTGATGTGAATCTCGGGTCTCTGTCTCGAGATAATAGAACTCGGTACACCATGTAATCTCACAATTTGAGATATATACAACTCAAGCAAGTTTATCGAGTGAATAATCTGCATTTAACCTGCACAAAATGAGCTGATTTGGTCATTCTATCTACTATAACCCAAATCGCATCTTTCTTGCTCGGTGTCATCGGCAACCCGGATACAAAATCCATAGTGATTCTATCCCATTTCCATTCGTGTATCATGATCGGTGAAGCAACCTGTAAGGCACTTGATGCTCGGCTTTTACTTGCCGACAAATTAAGCACTTTGACACAAATTCGTATATATCCCGCTTTCATGCCAGCCACCAATAAAACTGCTTTCAAATCATTATACATTTTTGTGCTACCCGATGTATCGATAATCGACCACTATGAGCCTCACTCGAATCATCTCGAATCAAATTCGAGTTCTTTGGAACACACATTCGCTTTTTAAAGTTCAAACAACCATTTGCATCAATTTGAAACTCGATTCCGCACCTTTTTCAAACCGAATTGCCTAGCAATCAAATCTTTGTCAACTTTCAGACATCACAAATTTGCTTTGAATGAACATCGGTCTTGCTTGTAACTCCGCTTATGATCGAACCATCACTAGACATAACCATCTCAGGCGCTCATCGCACGAAGAGCAAATAATGATTTCCGACTTAACGATCTCGCAATAACATTAGCTTTTCCCGGATGGTAGTCAATCACCAACTCATAGTCTTTCAACAAATCTAACCATCTGCGTTGTCTCAAGTTCGATCTTTCGAGTCATCAAATACTTTAGACTTTTATGATCCGAATAAACGTTACATTTCTCGCCGAATAAGTAATGACGCCAAATTTTCAATGCGAAAACAATGGTCGCTAATTCCGGATCGTGAGTCGATAATTTCTTTCGTGCGGCTTCAACTGCCTCAAGCGTAGGCTATAACTTTGCCTTCCTGTATCAAAATGCAACCCAACCCATTCAAAGAAGCATTACTAAAAACAACAAATTCTTTACCCGATTCAGCCGAGCTAACACCGAGCTTGATCAAAAAGGGCTTTCACCGCTCGAAACTTTCCCGACACTTTTCTCGACTACCAAAACTTGACATCTTTCTCAGTAGTAGCCTTGTCAAAGGTGTAGCTATCATGGAAAAGCCTTTGACGAAATCGTCTGCAGATCCCGCAAGTCCCAAAAAGCTCTAAATTTCGAGAGACATTCTTCGGTGGTTTCCAATCAAGTATAGCCGATATTTTGTTCTGGATCAACCCGAATACTGTCAAACAACATGACCCAAAAAGTCGACTTCCTTCATCCGTAACTCACACTTACCGAACTTTGCATACAAATCGCTGATCCCATAAAGTCTCAGTAATACTAATCTCAAGTGTTCAGCGTGTTGGTTTCATCTTTAGAGTAGATCAAGATATCATCAATAAACACTACTACAAACCGATCCAAAACTATCTCAAAACTCGATTCATTAAGTCCATAAAAACAAAGCAGTGCATTAGTGAGTCCAAAAGGCATAACCAGAACTCAAAATGTCCGTACTCGTCCTAATGCGCCTTTTGCACATCTCAGATCTCTCGACTCTGAATCGATAATAACCCGATCTCAAATCTATTTTCAAAAATACCAAGCCCCTTTCAACCGATTAAACAAATCATCAATCCGAGGTAGCGGGTACTTATTCTTTATAGTTACCTTATTCAGCTGCCGATAATCAATGCACATTCGTGATCGCTCCATCTTTCTTTTTCACAAAAAGAACCGGTGCACCCAAGGAGAGAAACTCTGGTCGTGCAAAGCCCCTATCTCATTAACTCTTGCAATCGTGCTTTCAACTCTTTTAACTCAAGAGGTGCCATTCGATACGGGGCTATCGAAATCGAGTCGCTCCTGCACTAATTCAATGCCGAACTCAATCTCTCGTGATCGTGGTAAACCCGTAGCTCTTCAGAAACACATCCGGGTATTCACACACAACCTGCATGCATTCAATCTGCTTTTTACACTTTATTATCTAGTACATAGGCCAAATAAGCTTCGCACCCTTTTCTCACATACTTCGGGCTAACATCGAGGATATTATCAGAGGAAACCCACTTAAATCATCGGATTTAATTCGATGATCTCACCGCCCCGACATCTCAAATCAATAAGCTTTCTTTTGCAATTCACCACCGCATCGTGCGGTTAACCAATCCATTCCCAAAATTATATCGAACTCATCGAAGGGCAACAACATTAAATTGGCTGGGAAACAAGAATCCCGAATCATCAACGGGCAACCTTTACACACGTTATTAACAAGTGCACATCTACCCAAAGGGTTGGACACACGAATCACAAACTCGTGAGACTCAATCGCGAGTCTTATCAATACTAGAGTTTCACACACATATGAATAAGTTGAACCAGGATCAATCAATGCAATCACGTGAGTATCATAAAGGGTGAAAGTACCGTGAATGACATCGTGGGAGGAAGCATCCTCTCTGGCTCGTGTAGCATAAGCTCTACCTGGAGCTCTAGCCTCTGATCATATTGTGGTGTCCTTTGTCCTCTCTCGATCGCCACCTACGTTGCTCCGAATATCCGAGTGGCCTACCCCGTGGCCGGCACACCGCTCGCCTAGTGTTCTCGAGTCACATTTTGCTCGGCTAACATCGGACACTCGAATAAAATGATCCGACGATCCACATTTAAAGCAGGACCGATCACGAACTCTACAACTCCTGTGATGCCATTTCCCACAATGTTTACACTCACCCGGTTCAGGAACATTACCAACGCTTAGCTATCGGCGTGGCTCGAGAACTCGCCGAGGTCGATCACGCCTAGGCAAGTCTGGCGTGGCTTTATGTCGATCGGGTCATCTCTCGAACTTCTTGTGCACGGAATGGAAAGTTTTACTCGATGATCTTTTCCGAGTGTCTCTAGCTTCTACTTCACTTTTCTTTTCTCCTTTCCGAGCTCTTCGCTTTACAAGCTCGCTTCGACTAATGTCACAAACTCTTTGATTTCAAGAATGCCAACAAGTAACTTTATGTCTTCATTCAAGCCGTCTTCAAATCTTTTACACATAATGGCTTCGTAGATATACACTTCCGAGCGTAACGGCTCAATCGACAAACTTCCGCTCATATTCATCACGATCATGCGACCACTGCTTTAATTCCGTAAATTCTTTTCGCTTCGATCGATGAATCTCTCGATCGATATATTTCTTACGGAACTCAACTTGGAAGAAGTCCCAAGTTACTTTTTCTTTCGGAACCACGGATACCAAAGTGTGTTCCACGGTGATAGGCAAAGATGTCACGACGTAGAGATACAAAGACACTTTAGGCATTCATCCGTGTACAGGATAGCTTATCAAGTACCGAATAGTGTTATCAAGCCACATCTCGGCCGCTCAAGGCTATCATCATCATTGGCCTTGAATTCCTCGCCCCATATTTTCTCGATTTTATCAATGGGAGGCCCGCTAGATCTCATCGAATCTATCATCGGGGTGCCAAGGTATCGGGGTTGGATTATTCGGGGTGGAGGTTGTTGTACAAATGATTAGTCCGAATAAACTGGGTAAACCATTCGCTCATCATCTAATAGAAGGCTTGTTTAGCCTCCCCTCATGGCTACCCGAACTCGGTCGAGAGTCTAATGGCACCGATCCACTTGTGAGACCAGCGCAACACTCTCCACATCATCGCCTACGGCTCTATCGTGAGATCGGGATCCATTTACTATATAAAATACAATTGAAATTGTCAAGTCACCACACTATCATATATACAATTCAAAGGCATGTATAGCTAGACTCATACACACTACGGTAGTCCTAGAATCGACTAAACCGTAGCTCTAATACCAATAAAATGTAACACCCCTTAACCCGTATCCATCGTTGAACTACGGTTATGAGGCGTTACCAAACTAGACACAGTTTAGCACAGTCATTTATGGAATAAACCCAATATGCATATTTAAATTTTTCCATATCAACAAATAATGTTCAAAACTTATGTTACAAACCAGGTTTCATAATGCAACACATCATTACTTATAATCTATACAAGTTTCGAATCAAGCTTCCACATAACAACACCAAATTTCATATGTTAAACAGATATATATACATCTATTTCATTAGTCGAATATCAACATATCTTTTTTTTATACCTTATACAAATATGCATAATAAAAACGAATAGATCCATGATACTCTATTTGCTTTTCATTCACATATGTGACATTTGAACCTTATAGCATAACCAATCATACACATCATGCTATTGTAATATGTGCAATGTCCCTAAAACAAAAACCATGTCAAACCCTAATTATCAATTCATCCTACCTTATTAATTAATGGACACAAGATTATTGAATAACCTACCAAACACACATATGATATGTAACTAGTCCAAAGAAAAAAAAAATATATATATATAAATACAACCAATTCATTGTCCATATATTCGGTCCTCAATTTAAAACTTAAATGATCAACCCAAAACATAATTATAAACATTTTCAGGATCATCTTTAAATTATAACCAAGCACATAATAATCTAAGTAGAAAAATTCACACGACCTAATATGCATACTCATACATATATATATAATACATATAAATGATTATTACTATATAACCACATTTAACTTCCAAGCATAATATGCACACATCTTATATCAAAGATTAAAACAAACCATTATATCAAACATACAAACGATACTTAACCAAAAGTAATAGCCTTATTCGCAAGGCCATATATACATATATACATTTACAAAACCGAACATCATTCATTCAAGTCATAATTCAGCCTATACATGCCTTTGATTCAAAAGTAAACATTTATACCAAAGAGAGTGATAGTGTGGTCGACTTTCTTGATGATCCTCTGAGTCCGTAGAATGAATCAACGATCTATAAAACAGAAAGACAAACATATACAGAGTAAGCTCACTAGCTTAGTAAGTTTTAAGTTAATGGTAATACAACGTCCAAACACTTATACATCTATAATAGTTACCAATAACAATGAAAAATAAACATTTCAATACACAAATTCATATAAGGTCGAATACCATAGTTCATTAACCTAATTGTTTCACTTCTTTACCTTAAACTTATATTTTATCAAAATACAAGGTTTATGTATTACATTTGTAACATCCTGAAAATGGGCCTATGCATTTTTGATTTAATTATACGAAATGGCATGTCTTATGTGTTATGAATTATTGTGAAACTTGGAAATGTAAGGAAATGCTTTGGAAATGTTAAGTTTAAAAGAGGAAAGTGAACATTTTTGGAAACTTGGAAATGTAAGGAAATGCTTTGGAAATGTTAAGTTTAAAAGAGGAAAGTGAACATTTTTGGAAACTTGGAAATGCAAGGAAATGATTTAGAAATGTTAAGTTTAAAAGAGGAAAGTGAACATTTTTGGAAACTTGGAAATGTAAGGAAATGTCATAGAAAGTGTTAAGTTTAAAGTTTAAAAAGGGGAAACTAAGACAAGGTGGCCTTAAGAAAATTTATAGAGGAAATATGACATACAAATAGCCTTGGTAAAATGGCTACAAGGCACCACTTAAGGGCCTAGCAAGTGACGCCACATGCAGGAGCAAAAGGGTCCCGAGTTCGAGTCACATGGGAAGCAAATAAAGGATTTTATTTTTGCTACAAGGAGCAGAGGAGGTGGATTTGGCACTAAGGAACTCAGGGAGGAGTTTTATTCTCTTTAAAATTCAAGCTAAATAGATGGATACATGATGGATAATTATTGGTATTTTTAATAAGAGATAATTAAAGGATTATTTCTATTAATTTTAAATAAGGTGATAAAGCTATCAAAATAGAAGTGATGGCCAAGTAAGGGATTCTAAGATAGTAATTTCGGCTACTAGAGGAAAAGAGGGCCATTCATTCTTTCTTTCAACCCTTCTCTCTCTACCGAATTTCCTAGAGCATTTGTTCTTCTTCTTTTTGTTAGCTAAAGCCGAAAACTCAAGATACCATCATTAGCCGATTTCTTTATACCAATCAAAGAGCTGAAATCAAGATCTTTTTAGCCTACATAGCCGAATGTTGTTAAAGGCTCAAGCAAGGATTGCTGATTCCTAAAGTAAGGGTAAGATCTCATTCGGTTTCATCCTTTTTCTTTTTTTTTGCCGAAATCTAGGACTAACCCCATTAATAACTTGTTGCCGAAACTTTGAAGAGATCTTTCGGGATTTACTAAGCGTCGACTACAAGGAAGGAGAAGTTCTTTTTCCGAAGGTACACCATAGGCCGCATGTTCCCTAGTTATTCGGTGAATTTTGGGATTTAAAATCCATAAGGTAAGTGTCTATAGCATTCGGCCAAGGCCATGTTTGGTAAATATATGTGTTCATTAATTTATCAAAAGCTGAAACTAATCTATTCAAGTAATCTAGTGATTGCCGATTTCAAGAAAGAAGAATACAAGTTTCCAGTATTTGATTACACATCAATCGGCACCAAGGAAGTTAAAGATCTGAGGCAAGACATCTGATTTTGGGATTTCAAAGAATTGTTAAGTGAATCAGTGTGTACCCCACACTAATCTTAATAGATTTATGGCTTTAACTTGATATACGTGTTAATATGAAAGTGTAAGAATGTGGCTAAGGTACCATGTTATGGTACAAAGTACTGTGCACGCTTCCTACTCCTACTAGGATTATGAAATATGTTATGTTTAACATGTGATAAGTGATAAGAATGTGAAATTTGGCATGTTAATGCATAATATGTATGATATGGGGCATATGGGCTATTGAAAAGGGGAAGTGAATGTGGTGACCTAAGACCACGATATTTGAATGTGGTGACCTAAGACCACGATATCCGAATGTGGTGACCTAAGACCACGATATCCGAATGTGGTGACCTAAGACAACGATATCCGAATGTGGTGACCTAAGACCACAAATATTTATAAGAGGCGATGAGCACGCCGATCGCAGCGATCGCCTTCGATGATGTGTAGCGGATGGAGGGTTGACTTAGTAGTCCCCACGGTGCAGCAAAGTTGGTACGTGATGTGTAGCGGATGGTAACTAGGTTTGGGTTCGGGTTCGCATCATATTATTTAAATGTTATATGTACATGTATGACTTGTATGCCCGAGTTTGTTAGGACTTAGTGTTGTGGTTACACGTTGAGTCTCATGACTCACCCTGCTGTGGGATTACTTTTCGTGTGATGGACAAAGTGATGGACCGGGTCGTGAGGCTTAGGGATGGCCATGCTCAAGAAGGAATTTTTTTATTTCATTTAAGTACTTTAAATTATTTGGGTTTGTTTTGATGTAATAAGGCCGTTAATATGAACTGCTTTATGCATGCTTTTTGTTGGAGTTTATTACTATACGATTAAGTTTAAATCAAGGTTAAATGGTTTTTCTAAAAAAAAATATATACAAGGTTTTCAATTGAAACCAACACAAGCAAATTCATCTTCAAACCACACGAATTTTTCCTAAGTAACAAATGGGCTTTCAAATGTTTACTCGAGGAACATACCAGATCCAGTCAGGACTCGTGGGCCGGGTTTGGGGTGTTTCAGCTTGGTATCAGAGCCCAGTTTAAAACTCGACTCTGGGGTTTTTGGGCTCCAAAACATTTTCTAAAAATGGGCTCTTTAAAGGATAACAGGTCTGTTAGCTCAGCATGGCACCTAAGTCTCCAACCCGAAGTCCGCCAAGTAAGTACCCTAAACCATTGTGTGATATACATGTGGGCTTTATGGGCTTTATGGGACGTAGACTAGTTTAAATAGACTCTGATGGACTATAGGCTTAGTTTAAACCACTTCTTAAATTTTCATGAGACTTAATTTCACTAAATAAACCCGTTAATGAGTCGCAAGACTAGGGTGTGGTAACCGTCATACGCATGTCTAGGATTGGATCCTGAAGAGCTTGGTATTTAAGCGGTCCTAGTGACTCACCTCCTCTTCGCTGAATCCTACCCGTGCGTAGTGACTGCTCACCTTAGTCGAGTTAGGGTGTGGCAATAAGCGCACGCATGCCTAGGGAGTGGATTCAGGAGAGCTTGGCATTTAAGCGATCCTAGCGACTCACCTCCTCTTCGCCGAATCCTACCTGCAGTGCGTGGTGACTATTCACCCTAGTTATGAGGACTCGTTGATGGGCTAAACCCTATAATTAAAACCCCGAAAGGACCACCACCTTAGTTTGAATTTTACCGAAATACCCCGAATTTCAAAATTACCAAATACCCTTATTTCATAAAATCACCAAGGAACCCCTGAATTGAAAAATTTGCGAAATTACCCCGATTTACAAAATTTTTAAATTGACCCGATTTATTACCAAAATACCCTCAGTAGGTGAAATGATGAAAATACCCACGGGATAGGAATAAGACGAAAATGTTTGAATGATGAATGTGTGTTGAATGAATGTGCTACTTTAAATTAGGATAGAAGACTCAAACTTTGATCGATCGAAAGAACTACTTCTAAACTTCTTTCATAAAATTTCTTCGCGGATAAACAAAGTGGAACAAAATACTAATGCATAAAAATTCCTTAATCGATTAAAGCGCGATCGTAGACATGAGTTCTAGAGGACGTGGTCGTAGTGTGCGAGGAGGACGTGGTAGAGGCGTAATGACCGTGTCGTAACTCCGCTAGGTCCGGACAAGGGTCCGAAAATGAGGTACCACCACCCCCACCACCACCGTTGGTGTTGGAGCAAAGAAGATCGACGGGGATGATGCGATGTCGCGAGCAATGCCGCGAGTGCTTGAGATGGTGGTCGGAGCGGTGGAGGTATGGGAGCTCGGAAATCAGCACTGAGCGACTCCGAGCCAATGGGGCTGAGGTGTTTCGTGGTGTATCTGGTGTGGTACCCAGTACGACTGAGTATTGGTTGGAGGCAACCGAGCGAATTATGGACGAGCTCGATTTAATCGCCGAGGAGAAACCGAAAGGAATGGTGGCACTACTTCGCGACGAAGCCTATCAATGGTGGATCACGATTCGGGATGGTGCCACAGCTGAGGATCTCACTTGGGAATATGTTAAGGCGGCGTATCAGAAGAAGTATGTTGGTACCAGTTATATTGATACGCAAAGGAAAGCATTTCTGGGGCTGGTTTAAGGGAACAAATCCGTAGCGGAGTATGAAGCTGAGTTTCTGAGGTTGAACCAATATGCTCGGGGAGTAGTGGCTACGGAGCATGAACGGTGTGTTCGGTTTGAGGACGGACTAAGGGATGATCTGAGGTTGTTGATAGCCCCGCATCAGGAACGGGAGTTTTCGCTTTAGTAGAGAAAGCTAAGGTAGCCGAAGGGATTAAGGACTCTACAAAGCGTAACTTCGACCTTAATGCAGCGAAAAGAGGCTTTGGATCATCGTGATCATTTGGGAATAAAAGGCCTAGAGTTGATGGGTCATGAGGTCGCAAGAACCGGTACAGAGGGCGATGTCGAACTTGTGATCGGTGTGGGAAGAGGCACTTAGGAGAGTGTTGGAAGAAGACAGAGGATGTTTCAAGTGTGGGTCCAAGGACCATATGATCAAGGATTGTCCTATGAAACCAGATGGAAATCGACCGTGAGCTCGTAATGTTAATCAAGCCGAGAGGTGGGACAGCCACCTCGCCGAGGTCGTGGTCCGAATAATAGAGGTAATGGTGCTTTGGCAGAGGACGTGGAACATCGGGCAGAGGTGCTACTAATACTGAGGCAAGGCAACCGGGTTTGGTTTATGCAGTTCGCCGGAGGGAGGATAGAGACGCACCGGACGTTATAACCGGTACGTTCCTTGTATTTGGAAAACCTTATTATGCTCTGATTGATGTGGGCTCGACTCACTCCTATGTTGCATGTAGTGTAGTGGAAACACTAGGCCTAGACTTTGAACTTTCTAATAGGGAGATGACTGTAGTAAGCCCACTAGGTCAAACTGTAGTGGTGAATGAGATCTTTCGGAGTGTACCCTTGGAAATCCAAGGCATAGTATTTCCTGCTGACTTAATGGAACTACCCTTCGGAGAATTCGATCTCATACTTGCCATGGACTGGCTAGTAGAGCATCGAGCCGTGTTGGACTGTGTGGCTAAACGAATGGAACTAAGAACCCCGGAGGGTGAGGTGATTATCATGATAGGAGAAAGAAGAAACTATTTGTCTAATGTAGTTTCGGCACTACAGGCTGAAAGGATGGTTCGGAAAGGGTGCAAGGCGTTTTTAGCCTTCGTAAGTGCGTTAGATGGAAAGGAGGAAGGAGTCAATGGAGTTAGAACGGTAAGGACTTCGTGGATGTGTTTCCAGAGGAATTACCAGTGAATACCCCAGGATAGGGAGGTGGAATTTGGAATAGACTTGCTACCGGAAACACTCCATGTCAATCGCTCCATACCGAATGGCGCCAAAGGAGTTAGTTGAGCTCAAGGCTCGATTCAAGAATTGCCGGATCGTGGGTTCATCCGACCCAAGTGTGTCTCCGTGGGGAGCACCGGTCTGTTTGTGAAGAAGAAGAAGACGGAACTATGCGAATGTGCATAGATTATCGTCCGATTAAATAAGTGACCATCAAGAACAAGTATCCTTTGCCACGGATAGACGACTTGTTCGATCGACCAAGGGGGCCGCCGTATTTTTGAAGATCGATCTAAGGTCTGGATATCATCAGTTGAAGGTGAAGGAGGCAGATATCCATAAAATGGCCTTTAGGACAAGGTACGACCATTTTGAGTTTGTGGTAATGCCGTTCGAATTGACGAACGCCCTAGCCACGTTCATGGATATGATGAATCGGGTTTTTCAACCCTACTTGGATCGGTTCGTTGTTGTGTTCATCGACGATATCCTAGTATACTCCAAGTCTGAGGAAGAACATGACGAGCATCTCCGGAAAGTGTTGCAAGTGTTAAGAGAGAAGAAGCTATATGCCAAATCCAGCAAGTGCGAGTTTTGGCTTAAGGAGGTTGCATTCTTAGGGCATGTGGTATCTGCGGAAGGAATAAGGGTGGATCCTAGGAAGATCGAAGCAGTGTTGGATTGGAAACCGCCTAGGTCCGTGGCTAAGATTCGTAGTTTCTTAGGTTTGGCAGGCTATTACAGAAGGTTCGTGGAAGGGTTCTCGTTAATAGCCGCGCCTTTGAAAAAGTTGTTAAGGAAAGAAGTACCCTTTGTATGGACGGATAAGCAACAGGAGAGCTTCGAGAAGCTTAAGAGGGTTTTGACCGAGGCACCAATTCTGATTCAGCCTGAGGCAGGAAAGGATTTTGTGGTGTACTGTGACCCTTCGCATATGGGATTAGGCTGTGTTCTAATGCAAGATGGAAAGGTGGTAGCTTATGCGTCTCGACAACTAAGGCCTCAAAAGTAGTGGCGGATGCCCTGAGTCGGAAGGTGGTATCGGATCTGAGGGCGTTGTTCGCACACTTGAGTCTGTATGATGATGGCGACCTATTGGCGACTGCAAGTCAAACCAACATGGTTAAATGAGGTAAAGGAAAGTCAGCTTGGTGGATGAGGATCTAAGTGTTAAGTTACAACAAGTGCAGGAACGGAGTTAGAGGATTATGGTGTTAATGATGAGGAGTATTATGCTTCAATGGAAAGGTATGTATGCCTAAGGACAAGAACCTAAGACGGAGGATTCTTCGGGAAGCGCATAGTAGCCCTTATGCTATGCATCCCGGAGGCACTAAGTTGTACAGAGGATCTAAGGGAACAGCTTTTGGTGGCCTGATCTTAAACGGAAGTTATCGAATTGTGGGAAAATGTCTGACGTGTCAGCAAGTTAAAACTGAACACCAAGTTCCATCGGGATTACTTCAGCCAATCGAGATTCCGCAGTGGAAGTGGGAAAGAATCACCATGGACTTCGTTAGTGGGCTTCCCCTTACACCTACTAAGAAGGACTCGGTATGGGTAAAAATGGACCGTTTGACCAAGTCCACGCACTTCATTCCGGTGAGAGTCGACTATTCTCTTCAGAAGTTGGCAAGATTGTATGTGGCGGAAATTGTAAGGTTGCATGGAGTGCTAGTGTCAATTATTTCGGATAGAGACCCAAGATTTATGTCTCGATTTTGGAGGGTACTTCATCAAGCGTTAGGCACTAAGTTGGATTTCACTATGGCCTTTCATCCACAGTCGGACGGGCAGTCCGAACGAGTAATCCAAGTGTTAGAGGATATGTTGAGGGGCTGTGTGATGGACTTCAGAGGAAGTTGGGAGGAGTATTTGCCTTTAGTAGAGTTTGCATACAACAACAGCTATCAAGCCAGCATTCGGATGGCACCGTATGAAGCGTTGTACGGTCGGAGGTGTCGAACTCCTACGTGTTGGACTGAGTTAGGAAAACGTCGAGTTTTGGGTCCAGAGTTAGTGGTAGAATCTAAAGAGAAGGTTGAGACAATTCGGGCACGGTTGAAGGAAGCATCTGATAGACAAAAGTCGTACGCGGACCTCAAACGGAAGGAAATAGAGTTTGAAGTGGGGGACCAAGTGTTTCTGAAAGTCTCGCCTTGGAAGAAGGTGATGAGGTTTGGTCGCAAAAGGAAGTTAAGCCCAAGGTTTATAGGGCCCTATCGAGTGTTGAAGCGAGTTGGACCAGTGGCGTATCAGTTAGAGTTGCCACCGGAGTTGAAGCAGATGCATGATGTATTCCATGTTTCAATGCTACGTCGATATCGATCGGATCCATCTCACGTAGTACCGGTTGAAGAGGTGGAGCTAAGGCCAGACTTATCCTACGAAGAAGAGCCGATTCAGATCTTGGAACGAGACGTGAAAGTGCTACGAAGGAAATTAGTTCCTCTAGTTAAAGTGTTATGGCGCAATCATGGAGCGGAGGAAGCTTCGTGGGAGCCAGAAGAGGCAATGCGACAGCAATACCCTCATTTGTTTTAGCCAGGTAATTTTGAGGTCGAAATTATTTTAAGGGGGGTAGAACTGTAACATCCTGAAAATGGGCCTATGCATTTTTGATTTAATTATACGAAATGGCATGTCTTATGTGTTATGAATGTATTGTGAAACTTGGAAATGTAAGGAAATGCTTTGGAAATGTTAAGTTTAAAAGAGGAAAGTGAACATTTTTGGAAACTTGGAAATGTAAGGAAATGCTTTGGAAATGTTAAGTTTAAAAGAGGAAAGTGAACATTTTTGGAAACTTGGAAATGCAAGGAAATGATTTAGAAATGTTAAGTTTAAAAGAGGAAAGTGAACATTTTTGGAAACTTGGAAATGTAAGGAAATGTCATAGAAAGTGTTAAGTTTAAAGTTTAAAAAGGGGAAACTAAGACAAGGTGGCCTTAAGAAAATTTATAGAGGAAATATGACATACAAATAGCCTTGGTAAAATGGCTACAAGGCACCACTTAAGGGCCTAGCAAGTGACGCCACATGCAGGAGCAAAAGGGTCCCGAGTTCGAGTCGCATGGGAAGCAAATAAAGGATTTTATTTTTGCTACAAGGAGCAGAGGAGGTGGACGGCAACTAAGGAACTCCAGGAGGAGTTTTATTCTCTTTAAAATTCGGCTAAATAGATGGATACATGATGGATAATTATTGGTATTTTTAATAAGAGATAATTAAAGGATTATTTCTATTAATTTTAAATAAGGTGATAAAGCTATCAAAATAGAAGTGATGGCCAAGTAAGGGATTCTAAGATAGTAATTTCGGCTACTAGAGGAAAAGAGGGCCATTCATTCTTTCTTTCAACCCTTCTCTCTCTGCCGAATTTCCTAGAGCATTTGTTCTTCTTCTTTTTGTTAGCTAAAGCCGAAAACTCAAGATACCATCATTAGCCGATTTCTTTATACCAATCAAAGAGCTGAAATCAAGATCTTTTTAGCCTACATAGCCGAATGTTGTTAAAGGCTCAAGCAAGGATTGCTGATTCCTAAAGTAAGGGTAAGATCTCATTCGGTTTCATCTTTTTTCTTTTTTTTTTTTTTGCCGAAATCTAGGACTAACCCCATTAATATCTTGTTACCGAAACTTTGAAGAGATCTTTCGGGATTTACTAAGCGTCGACTACAAGGAAGGAGAAGTTCTTTTTCCGAAGGTACACCATAGGCCGCGTGTTCCCTAGTTATTCGGTGAATTTCGGGATTTAAAATCCATAAGGTAAGTGTCTATAGCATTCGGCCAAGGCCATGTTTGGTAAATATATGTGTTCATTAATTTATCAAAAGCCGAAACTAATCTATTCAAGTAATCTAGTGATTGCCGATTTCAAGAAAGAAGAATACAAGTTTCCGGTATTTGATTACACATCAATCGGCACCAAGGAAGTTAAAGATCTGAGGCAGTACATCGGATTTCGGGATTTCAGTGAATTGTTAAGCGAATCAGGTGTGTACCCCACACTAATCTTAATAGATTTATGGCTTTAACTTGATATACGTGTTAATATGAAAGTGTAAGAATGTGGCTAAGGTACCATGTTATGGTACAAAGTACTCAGGTACGTTTCCTACTCCTACTAGGATTATGAAATATGTTATGTTTAACATGTGATAAGTGATAAGAATGTGAAATTTGGCATGTTAATGCATAATATGTATGATATGGGGCATATGGGCTATTGAAAAGGGGAAGTGAATGTGGTGACCTAAGACCACGATATTTGAATGTGGTGACCTAAGACCACGATATCTGAATGTGGTGACCTAAGACCACGATATCTGAATGTGGTGACCTAAGACCACAAATATTTATAAGGGCGATGAGCACGTCATTCGCAAATGATCGCTTTGATGATGTGTAGCGGATGAAGGGTTGACTTAGTAGTCCCCACGGTGTGCAGGTTGGTACGGGTGATGTGTAGCAGATGGTAACTAGGTTTGGGTTCGGGTTTGCATCATATTATTTAAATGTTATATGTACATGTATGACTTGTATGCCTGAGTTTGTTAGGACTTAGTGTTGTGGTTACACGTTGAGTCTGTTGACTCACCCCGTTGTGGGATTACTTTTCAGGTGATGGGCAGTGATGGACCGGGTCGTGAAGCTTAGGGATGGCCATGCTCAAAGAAGGAATTTATTTTATTTCATTTAAGTACTTTAAATTATTTGGGTTTGTTTTGATGTAATAAGGCCGTTAATATGAACTTTTTTATGCATGCTTTTTATTGGAGTTTATTACTATACGATTAAGTTTAAATCAAGGTTAAATGGTTTTTCTAAAAAAATATATATACAAGGTTTTCAATTGAACCCAACACAAGCAAATCCATCTTCAAACCACACGAATTTTTCCTAAGTAACAAACGGACTTTCAAATGTTTACTCGAGGAACATACCAGATCCGGTCAGGACTCGTGGGCCGGGTTTGGGGTGTTTCAACATTAATCACATTGTTTCGAATCATATAAATCCACCATTCACATTGTCTATGTTATCCCAATCAAAATCATATTACATTAGACATTTCTATTCATAATCGAATCTACCAAAGTATTATATTCAATCTCAATTTCAATCACATACTACTCATACTCTTTGATCATAAGCTCAATTTCACATAATACCATTTCTACCGTATTATTAAAATTCAATTAATATTAAACATAACTTACCTTACTCTCGGTAAATGAAAAAGGGACTTACGTTTACCCGAGCGTTTACTCGATACATTAACTGCGTTTCACCTTGAGTAATTTAAGGTTTCTCCATTTAAAAACGCATCACGGCATCAAGCTGCGCTAGGCATCAAAGCCCAAAATGTAACACCGCACAAAGCACCGCTAGGCACAGAGCCGAAATGTAACACCGCACAAAGCACGCTAGGCACAGAGCTCGATATACAACACCGGCACAAGGCCTGCTAGGCACAAAGCCTGATATATAACACCGGCACAAGGCTGCTGGGCTTAAAGCCCAAATGTTACAACTCAATTCATCAACTCACATTTCTTAACACATACATTACTATCAAATCGTATTCACAAAATCAATTCACTGTCATGTCAAATATACTAATTCACATTGTATTTAAAAACATATTCATTCCAAAATTAAACATACACATTCGGCTATCACATGCTATTTACCCAAATTAATCACATAATTTGATTTCACACATTTTTAATTATCAACTTAATGAACTTTAACTTAAGAACTTACCTCGACTGTCGACGGATCGCGTAGACCAGGCTATTCGAGAACCTTTGTCTTCCCCGATCCAAACTGTTTTCTTTGTTCTTGATCTAAACACATTAAAATTTAGCTCATTCAAGTACATTTCATCTCAATTTAGTCCCTAAGCATATAATTAGGCAATTTACCATTTTACCCCTACTATTTCACATTATCACAATTTAGTCCTATTTGCATAAAACACAAAATTTCTCAACACTACTTAAGGGCCGAATATGTATAGGGACTATACAAGTCCATTTCTTTCATTTATTTCGCAAATAAGCCCCTCTAAAATTTATTTTTTTTCAATTTAGTTCAAAATACTCAAATTCACTAAAATTTCCAATACAAAATATACTAATCTTTAACATATATTTAAAATAAAATTATCAAACATCAAAAACTACATGAACACATCAATGGCTGAATATCAAACATGCTTAGATTCAAAAATTTCAACATGGGTAAGCTACCGTTTGAAGCAACGATCTCAAAAACGTCAAAATTAACAAAAACCTATTAAAAACTCACCTTGAATTTTAGCCTAGAAGTCTTAGAAAATCAAAGAACCCCAAAGCTTATTTCATCCTTCAATATTCGGCCATGAGAGAGTGAAAAGATGATGGCTTTGTTTATGTTATTTTAACATATATTATAAGTAATTATTCAATTACTAATTTAACCTTTAAAATAAAATAAAACTAACATATAACTTAAGGTTATTCTTGACATAAGCCACCCACTAACTCAAAAAATGGGTTATTTACCTTTTTAATCCTCCACTTTAAAAAGCCATCATCAAATAGGCACTTTTCACTATAGCTTGAGACTTTTAAAATTTACGCGATTAAATCCTTTTTTCAAATTAAGCACCCAAATGATGAAACTTTTCTACGAAACTTTCACACATATTAATTCACATATAATAAACACAAAATATAATATTAAAATATTTCTCAGACTCGGATTCGTGGTCCCGAAACCACCATTCCGATTAGGGTCAAATTTGGTCTGTTACAACATGTATATCTCTATTTCAAATATTCATCTGAGAACATTCTCACACACTTCTATTCTTACTTAACTTTCTATGATACTCGTTTGCATTCACACAATACATTAATAAATCTATCTCATGCAACTAAAGTGTATTGAATACACATAACCCACTAAGGGTTCATCATACACTAAATCCATATCAATTCAATTCTAACACACACTTGTGCTTTTCGTGGTACAACCACATACTTTCTTCCTTTCCACATATACGTTGAATCACTCAAGTTATTAAATAACTCTCTTGAGTCTCATACTCATAATGTCACATAGAATTTATACCCCAATAGGGTCTTACTTGCATTAACATATCGATGCCATGTCCCTAACATGGTCTTATATGAATTCTTACATCGAGGCCATATTCCAATATGGTCTT
Source organism: Gossypium sturtianum (assembly GCA_025698515.1). NCBI lineage: Eukaryota > Viridiplantae > Streptophyta > Magnoliopsida > Malvales > Malvaceae > Gossypium > Gossypium sturtianum. The sequence goes on from CM046943.1 coordinate 46,983,437, forward strand.
ACACGAGACTTCAACTATCATCATATCATTCTACATACATTTCCCATTACTCTTAGATTCAATTCTTTTGACCTCTCATCAAAGGTATTTCACACATTCATAGAGTAACTATACATTCCATACAACATTGGAACATTAAATTAACTCATACGTAATTGCAACATTCGCACATGAACTTACCTCGATGTCGAAAGGGCCGATAAGGACTTTTGCCCTCATTTCTCTCTTCATCCGTTTTAGGTCTGAAACTCATTTTCTTTGATCTAGAACAATGAAATTTACTGATTTAATCACTTATAATTCATAATACACCATAATCTACACTTTAGGTAAAATGACTATTTTGCCCCTACACTTTGGCAAAATTACGATTTTGCCCCTAGGCTCGTAAATAAATTTTCATCACATTTTCTTGTTAAAAAAGCCTAGCTAAACATTTAATCTTCTTACAACTATCCACAATTCCAACTATTTCATGCCTTAATGAACAAATTACAACTTTTGCATTTTAGTCCCAAATAGGTGTTTTCATGACAACACCTTTAACAAAAGTTGTTTCTCATCATCCTATCATTCATTTTCTTCCATAAAAACTCATCAAACAACACAAACTCTATCATGGAAAGTCCCTAGACTTTCAACCATATTGCAAACTAGTCCTCCCATTAGCTAGCTTAAGCTTTGGGGACTCCAAAAATGCAATTTTCATCAAAAATAAGCATCAAAATCACTTAATTGAATGGAGTAAAGCTTGCTAAAATTTTAAGCTTTCAAACCCCTCCCATGGCTGATATTTTCGGTGGAGAAGAAGAGAGGAAAGATGATATCTTTTTCCTTTCTTTATTTTATTATAAAACATCAATTTAACCCACCAACTTTGACAAAAAATTAAAAGCTTTTGTCCCCCTTGTCTACATGGCCGGCCAACACACTTAAATAAGGCCAAATTTCACAATTAGGACCTCTAATTAATAATCCATAGTTATTTGGCACCTCTAGCAAATAAAATAGAACTTTCGCACTTTATGTGATTTAGTCCTTTTTCACAATTTAGCTAGAATTCGCTAAAATTAAGGCACCAAAATTTTCATGCATCCTTATAAACATGTTATAACACATAACATATCATGCAAATAATTTTCTCTAGCCTCGAATTTGTAACATCCTGGAAAGGGCCTATGCATTTTCGGTTTAATTGTACGAAGTAACATGTTTTATGTACTAAGAATAAATTTTGAACAATTTTGGAAACCTGAAAATGTATGGAAATGTTAAGTTAAAAAAAATGGAAAGTGAACATTTTTGGAAACTTGGAAATGGATGGAAATGATTTGGAAATGATTCAAAATAGGAAAGTGCACATTTCTGGAAACTTGGAAATGTAAGAAAATGTCAAGTTTACAGAGCCGAATGAAAATTTTTGGAAACTTAGAAATGACTTAGAAATGTCGAGTTTTAAAGTTTAAAAGAGGAAATTAAGGCAAGGTGGCCTTAAAAGAAAAAGTTTGTGAAATTTGACACACAAACAGGCTTGGAAAAGTGGCTCAAGATGCCACTTAGGGCCTCTGAAATGGCGCCACATGCAAGGTGTTGGGCACTGGTTCGAGTCACTTGGGAAGCAAATAAAAGAAGTTTTATTTTTGCTTCCGTAAGCTCTGAGGTGGACGCACAAGCCTTCCTAGAAAGGAGGAGTTTTATTCTCTTTAATATTTGATTAATAAGGTGATAAATAAGGGATTTAATTTGGATTATTTTTGAAGAGATAATAAAGGATTATGCTCTAATTATTTTAAATTAAGAGATAAAGCTATCAAATAAAGAAGAGTGGTTGCCAAGTAAGGGATTACGAGGAGTAGTTTCGGCTATAAAAGGAAGGAAATAGGGCTACTCATCAATTTTTCTTCCTCCTCCTCTCTCTCGCCAAATTTCTCGAGTGCTCTCCTCTCTTCTCTTCTCTTTTTCTTTTGTCAAGCCGAATCTATAGTCCACCATTGCCAAAATTCTCAAGTTTCTTTTCCTTATTTTCGTGGAAACCAAATACCCCAAGAGAACCTCTAGTCGACTTCTCCATTAAATCCCAAAAGCCGAAACTTTATCATCTAGTCATCAAGGCCGATTCTTTAAGGGGCTTTTAACAAGGGTGCTACTGATTTCTTAAAAAGGGTAAGATCCAAAGTTTGGTTTCAATTCTTTTATATTTTAAACCTATCTAAAATTTAGGGACTAATCTCTATTATGGATTTTGGCCGAGTTATGGAAGGGTGTTTTCTGGATTTAAGAAATTGTCAACTACAAGAAGGTATCTTTCGAACTTCTAAGATCTAAGGTAAGTTATGAATACCATTCGGCCATAAGCTATATTATTATGATTTAATGTTAGGTTGGATCTAACATGGGTACATAGGGATTTCGACAGCAATAAAGAAGCAAGGATCCAATTTGGGATTTAAGATTTGGAAGGTAAGAACAAAGGTAAATTCGGCCAAGGCCTATTTTAGTAGTAGTTCTATTATTATGTGTTTTAAGCCGAAAACTAACCAATTCAAGGGATTTAGTGACTAGCCGATTTCAAAGGGGAAAAATACAAGTTTTGGGGATTTGATTAAATCATCAAATAGACTCCAAGGTAAGCTTTAAGAATACAAATCCTACTAGGATTTGGTTTTCTAGCCGAATAGGCTTTGTGCTAAATAGTAAGTGATTAATCAATTGTAGGAACTTGAGATCTAAGGCGATGATCGATTTCGGATTTCAAAAGTCGTTAAGCAAATCAGTGTGTACCCCACACTACTTCTTAATATGTTTCATGGCCTATTTTATTAAAATATGTGATATTAAGAATATGAAAGTGGCTAGGGTACCATGTTATGGTACTACGTGCTCAGTGCACGTTTCCTACTTCTACAAAGAATATGAAAAGGTCATTAGTAACATGAGAATATGATAAGAATGTGAACTCGCATATTTATGCATATCATCATTATATGGGGCATATGGGTTTGTTTGAAAGGGGAAGTGAATGTGGTGACCTAAGACCACGAACACGGTGACCTAAGACCGTGGTATCTGAATGTGGTGACCTAAGACCACAGTAATCTGAATGCGGTGACCTAAGACCGCGATATCTGAATGTGGTGACCTAAGACCACAAATGCGGTGACCTAAGACCGTGATATGGAGTGTAGCGGAAGGAGGGTCGACTTAGTAGTCCCCACGGTGTACAGGTTGGTACGGGGGAGTGTAGCGGATGGCTTATTAGGTTTGGGTTTGGGAATGCATCATAATTTGTATGCTATGATATGAATGCGTAACATTTGTATGCCTGATTCTATTTTGATTTAGTGTTTGTGTACACATTGAGTCTGTTTGACTCACTCCGTTGGGAATATTTTTCGGTGATGATCAGTGATGGACCGGGACGGCAGAACTTGTGGTGGCCATGCTCAACATGAAGTTTTTATTTTATGAACTACTATTTCTATTTAAGTACTTGAATTACTTGGAAATTATTTGATGTAATAAGGCCATAAGGCCATAGTTGGATTGTTTTCCATTTATTTCTATTTATTATGATTATGAGTTTTACCTAATAAAGTTTAAGTAAAATTTTTAATATAAAGAATTGAATTCGTTTTCAACACAAGCCCAACCCAAAACAATTTTTTTTAAAATCGCACAAGTTTTCTCTAGGTAACGAAAGATTTTTGAAACCGGTTTACTTGAGGAACATACCAAATCTGGGCAAATCTCGTGGGCCGGGTTTGGGGTGTTTCAGAATTAGTGATTCTGAGATCACTGTTCCGACTAGCCCCTAAATCGGGCTATTACAGGTGGAGATTTGATTTTCGTGCAAGCCTATGGGATTAACTTTTCAGGTTTGACATTTGAGTGCTTAACTCTGAACCTTAAACACTTCGAGTGATTTGAGTGAATCTTTTGTGAGGATGTCAATCCTTGTAGGTTTTGGATCAGAGGTAATTATTTAGATGAGAGGAAACACCTATGTTTTGTGCTACAAATGTATGACTTTTATTGTTTGAATCTTTAGGACTCTTTGAGTTAAATTATCCATGTATAAATTATCTATGAGTTATGATGAGACATTGCTGATAGGAATATTGAATCATGGAAAGTTCGTTTTAATTGTAAGTTGAGAATTTTGTTTGAGGACAAGCAAAAGCTTAAGTGTGGGGGTATGTGATAAACCGTAAAAGTAACATATTTTAATCATACATTTAGCATACTCTTGGATGATTTATCCCTTGATTTATGTAAAAAGGTGCTTTTAATCCTTTCTTTTCATGTTTTATACTCAGGAAAGCACCGGAGGATGGAAAGAACGAGAAACAGGCTCAAAACAGACCAAATCGGGCCAAAGTGAAAATTGACACGGCCTGGACTTGAGCCAACACGGTCGTGTCTCCTTGGTAGACTAGAACATGGCTTGATCACGATTTACACGGGCGTGTCACCTCATTAAAGTCCAAACACGACCTAAAGATGATTCACACGGGCGTGTGCCATGGCCGTGTCCCTGTCGTGGAAAAGAGTAATTTCACTCGGAAAAGGATACTTAGGGGTAAAGAAACCTATTTCAAAAGCCTATATAAACACCCTAAGTATAACCTAGAAGAGGGCAGTGAGCTAGGCCAAGGAGCCGAGCCGAAAAGGTCAAATTTGTGGGAAACACTCGAAGATAGCCAGTTGATCCATCTCAAGAAGCCGAAATTCTACTCAAGACGGCGGATCTCTCTTTCAATTCCTTCAGGGGGTTTTAGGGATTTCTTATGTTTTGTTTTATCTTTTCTTACGAGATGTTTTCTTTTATTGTTATGAACTAAACCCTTCCGATACACTGAAGGGATGAAACTTAGATGAATCTTGTTATCGTTTGCTTTGAACTATATGATAAATACTTGATTTGTTCTTAATTATGTGTTCTTAATTCTTGTGTTAATATTTTCGGATATTGATTCAAGTTTGATGTGCTTAGGTGGAGGAGCAAAAGTCTCTCGCTTAGAGTAGATCTAGCATAATTAAGCGGAGTTGATCGCGCGCCTAGAGATAGGGTGACGAGATTTTGCCAGATTAGGGTGAAACCTAATATGGGAGTCCATAGATCGAGCTAATGCAATTCTAGGGGTTTTAATTAGAAAGAGATTTCAATTAATCAACCTAGGGCTAGACGTTATTTGCTTCGAGAGAGGGTTTAATATACATTAGGGAGTCTTACAGATCAAGTCAAGTGAATAAATCGTCTAGTTCAGATTAGATAACAAGTGAAGTCTAGGTGGATTCTTCCTAAGGGTATCGTTTTAATCAACTGAGTTTTTCCAACAGTATTTCCCCAATTCATTCTTTTTGTCTTTGCGTCTTTAGCTTAGTAGTTAGTTAAATTTAGATTAAATAACAACTTCACTTATTTTAGGCTAAATAATAAAAAAGAAAGTTAGTATTAGTACTTTTGGTTCCTTTGGGTTCGATAATCTGGTCTTGCCTAAGCTATACTACTGTTCGATAGGGGCGCTTGCCTCAAATCGTTGTCATAGTTAGTTTCCAGGTTCGATCATTATTTTTATAAATTTAAAACTCTAAAATCACAGCGATCATATATGTTGCATACATGTATGATATGTTACATGAGGATGGGATAATTATGATTGGAGGAAGTGTACTGTACTGGCAGCTCTGCTGCAAATACTGTTTAGTGCCGCAACCGATGCTAATTTTTGGAGTGTAGGGATGGGTGGGTGATTTTATCCCCATATGGAGTGTTGGGCTGGACGGAGTAGAGTGTAGAGGATGGATGGGTAGGATTTCTGGTTGCATGCCTAATATGTTACTGTCACTATTATGGGCTAAGGCCTACACTAAAATCGAGCATCTTTGTAATGGGCTAAGGCCCAACTAAATCGAATCCAATCGAATCATTATTGATTTAGGCTTAGGCCCAGACTGTACTTGCCTATGGTATGATTGGCATTTTGCTTGTATGGGGTTACACACTGATTTTTTGCATACTCACCCCTCTATTTATCTGTGCAGGTAATCCCCAGTCTTAGGCGGATCGGTGCTGCGAGGGATTCGGAGGTGGCCACACAACCGCACCTGTTTTTATAATTGAGTTATGTTTCCAATAAATTTAATTTGGGTATTTGTTGTAATAAGGCCTCTTTAAATTTTAACTTTTAATTTGGGGATTTTACTTATTTTAATTCACATCTGAGTAGTAGTAGGACGCGATTTTTCAAAAGATAAATGTTTTTCAAAACACCACGTTTTCGTAACATACTATACAAGCTTCCGCATCAAACATTGTTTTAAAGTATAGTAACAAACTAATATGAACAACATTCTACTAAAAACAACTTGAGTTTTAAAAGAACAAGATACCCTAAAATTTTTCGTTAAGATCATAAACGAGATTTAATAACAGAATGGATTTTCCAAAGAAACTATGTTTTCGAAAAACACTTCAATATGATACCGCTAGATTCGGCCATAACGTCTAGGCCGGGTTTGGGGTGTTACATTTAGTGGTATCAGAGCCAGGTTACAAAAACTCGACTGTGGTTTTGGTATTCTTCTAAAAACTCAAATTTTTTTAAGAACTGTTCCAAGCAATTTGGCAGTATTTTTACTGATGTGTGGTACTCCGGACCTCCGGCGCCGATATTGTAAGTCCTCGGAAACCTCTATTTTCTTAAAGTGAAATATACTATTATCAATAGTAGATCTGATCTTGAAATATTCTTTAGGAAAATCGAGATCAGAGTAAGACTGTGTTCTGTGAAAACAAACTCTTAAATACTGATACTACTTTACATAAGATATCTGTTAAGCAAACACTGGAACTGTAAACTGATGCATAAAACTATTAAAAATAGATAATACGCAAATAGATAATAAGCACCAGAGGTTCTCGTGGAAGGGGTACCAGAGGCCATGGCGGAGGCCGTAGAGGTGCTCGGGCTGGGTCCTCGTCATCGGGCCACATGCCTAACGCTGAAGCTAGAGAGGCACCAGCTTCACCTGTGACTGAAATTGGGTCTCATGATCGAGCAGCTAAGGACGATGCATTGTCCCAAGCTATGTTGCAAATTCTAGAGAGGGTCGTTGGGCCCAATACTGGTACTGTGGGCCATGGGTCGGTCATGGAACTACTCCGGTCTAATGGGGCTGAGATATTTAGGGGTATCGCAGGAGTTGCCCCTAGTGTGGCTGAATATTGGATTGAGGCCATAGAGAGGATCATGGATGACCTCGACTGCACCACTGAACAGAAACTAAAAGGTGCAGTGTCCTTGCTGTGAGACGAAGCCTATTAGTGGTGGCTTACAGTTAAAGACGGTACTCAGGCTGACCGATTGACATGGGAATTCTTCAAGACTTCTTTCCAAGGGAAGTATATGGGCGCTAGTTATGTGGATGCCCGGAGGAGGGAATTTCTGAATTTGACTCAAGGGGATAAGTTAGTGGCTGAATATGAGGCTGAATTTTTGCGATTAAGCCGCTATGCACGTGGGATGGTAGCAACTGATTATGAGCGATGTGTTCATTTCGAGGACAGCCTCAGAGATAGTCTGAGAGTTTTGATAGCTCTACAGAGGGAGCGAGATTTCACCACACTGGTTAATAAGGTGAAAATCACCGAGGAGGTGAAGAGTACTAAGCGTCTGAACAGAGAAAAGGGTAAAAATAAGAGGGATTCGGAGCCCTCAAGTTCCATTCAGAGGCCGAAGCAAAAGGCCAGAGTGGATGGGCTGGTCAGAGTTGGGGCCCCTAATGCAGCTACTGGACCGCAGCCATGTGTTGACTGTGGTAGACGCTATCAGGGCTAGTACTGGAAAAGGATTGGGGCATGTTTGAGATGCGGATCATTAGAGCACCGTATCAGAGATTATCCACGGAGGCCCGAATAGATGCAAGTTATAGGTTGGGGTGCTATTCAACCGCAGAGAGGTGAGCAACAGCCATCGAGAGGCCGTGGTCAGGCCAGAGAGGGAAATGGTGTGGGCCGTGGTCGTGGGGCATCAGACGGAGGTGCTGGTCATGCTGAGGCGAGGCAGCCAACTCTGGTTTATGCTACACGTCGCCGAGAGAACAAAGATGTCCCAGATGTTATTATTGGTACGTTCTTTATCTATAATGTACCTTATACTGCACTGATTGATGTTGGGTCTATGCATTCATATATATCATGCTCGGTGTCTGAGACTTTAGGTTTAATTGTTGAAACCACTGTGAGTGAGGTTACTGTGTTGAGTCCTTTAGGCAGTCGGTTAAGGTAAACAAATTGTTCAGAGATGTACCTTTAGAGGTTCAAGGAACCATATTTTTGGCAGATTTAATAGAACTTCCATTTGGAGAATTTGACTTAATACTGGGCATGGATTAGCTGGTTAAGCATCAAGTGAATTTGGATTGTGCTACTAAACGGGTGGTACTGAAAACTGTGGAGGGTGATGAGGTGGTAGTATAGGCGAGCGTCAGAATTATTTGTCAAATGTAATTTCTGCCCTGAAGGCCGAGAAGTTGGTTCGAAAGGGTTGTGTGGCGTATATAGCCTACATCGATGTTTTTGATTCTGAGGTTTTGTTTGTTAAAGACATCAGGACAGTCAAAGATTTTCTGGATGTTTTTTCGATGAACTACCTGGACTACCTCCAAACTGTGAAATTGAATTTGGGATTAAGCTCTTACCGGGTATAGCTCCGGTGTCCATCTTTCCCTGTAGAATGGAACCAAAGGAGCTAGTAGAGCTTAAGACTCAGTTCTATTTTGATCAGGTAAATTTCGAGGCCGAAATTTTCTCTTAGAGGGTAGAGTTGTAACGCCCCAAAAATCTAAGTATTTATCTTTGCATGTTTTTAGCACAACTACTTGATTACTTCAGTGGTTAAGTGATTTGGGTGTGTTTGGGAGTGTCTGAGAAGTCCCGGGTTCAAGCCTGGGCTTGTGCAAAAAATTTGTTTTTAGGGAATAAAACCCTTGCCTATAGTTAGTAGGCTTTTAAATTATTGTGGGTAAAGCATGACATAAAAAGCCTGCTTGTCTAGGGGGATAGGGGCGTGTTATCTATGCCAGAGGACTGGTGTTCGAATCTTGGTAGGAGCAGTGGAGTATATATTTTGCTGCTGTGCTGTGGGAGGTGTTGTGGTTTGGCTGAAACACTAGAGTGGTTGAGGGGAGGTGTGATCAGATGGAGAGGTTTGAGGAGGGATTTTAGAAGAAAATCAAGGGATAAGCGGAGAGGGAATGTTGTTTCGAATATGGACTCTGGGCACTCAAGAATTTGGCAAAGAGTGGTATGCCTCATTTTTGTTTTTCCCTTTGGTGTTTTTCTCTTTTTGCTTCAGAGGCCGAATGTGGTAAGGAATTTTGGCATATTCTTCTGTCTCACTTTTTTTTCTATTTTGAAAACCTTCTTTGGCCGAATATTGCCGACCTCAAGTGCCTATTCTCGTTTCCTTTCTCAAGTAGTTATTCTAGTGGCCGAATATACCTTCTTTCCTTTTTTATTTTTTCTTTTCCCTCTGCCGAAACCTCTTCTCCCCTAAGCCAATTCTCTTCTTTCTCTCCCTCAAGTGTTGTGCTGTCGATTTCCAGTCCTGATCACTGCCGAAACTATTCTTTCCCCTTCACCGATTGACTTTGCTCCTTTCTTTTCGGTAAGTGAGTTTGGCACTTGAAGTTTTGGCTTTTGAGATTACTAAAGTGGGGTTTGTTTAACTATTTTTGGATAGCTTTAAATCGAGGGTGAAGGGTTGTGCTAGTGCCGAATCCTTTCACTATTCGATTCTCTTGCTCTCTTTCGGTAAGTACTATAAACGAACCATTATTCCCTTCCTTCTTCTGCCTTAAGTGATAACTAATAGCAAATGTATGGTAGTTAAGGAAGGTTTCAGGGAACTGCTAATCAATCGCTAGAGGCTAAGATTCGTGGAAATCACAGTGGTTCGATTGAAGGTAACGCTACGCTATGATTGGATTATTGATTTTGGGTTTTTTGTTAACCGTAAAGTAGGACTGATGGTGGTCTTTGATTGACCAAATGTAGGTTGGTGAGTGCTTGAGCGACTGTTCGTGACGAATCGAAACCAGGTGTGTAAACACTGCCCAAATCGTAAACCGACAAAAGCCAAAAAAAGTATGACAATTGACGCTACATGAGCGTGCGTTCGCTCGTGTGGTAAAGCGAGCGCATAGACCGTGGGCGTTTGACTATTGAGGCCACCATGAGCGATTTTGTGGTCTTAGGCCATTTTGGGCCATGTTGGGCCGAAATGGGTCGTGTGGGCCTAACGGGCTAGTGGGCCCTACACGAGTAAACCACACGAACGTGTGGAGAAAATTAGGCCAAACTGTGTAATTGTCATGACCGAGGCCAATTCTGGGCTATGTGGGCCACACGGGCGTGTGAGCCCACATGGGCCCGCATTATGTGCCTTGGGCCCATTTTCACTATTTTACTGTAAAGGTTGCACGGGTCGCCTGAGACGACTGTGGACCTACTGATGGGTCGGTAAGTGTACTTAGACCCCAAACTGATAGAAAATGACACTTATACCCCTATATTGTAAAATGACTATATGCTATGTTATGTATGACTTATATGAGCATGCCACGATATATATGTTGCATACATGTATGATATGTTGCATGGGGATGGGATAATTATGATTGGAGGAAGTGTACTGTACTGGTAGCTCTGCTGCAAATACTATTTAGTGCCACAACCGGTGCTAATTTTTATAGTGTAGGGATGGGTGGGTGATTTTATCCCCACATGGAGTGTTGGGCTGGACGGAGTGGAGTGTAGAGGATGGATGTGTAGGATTTCTAATTGCATGCCTAATCATATCACATCATTTGTATGGGCTAAGGCCCACACTCAAATCGATCATCAGAATGGGCTAAGGCCCAATCGAATCGAATCAACTATTATTGATTTGGGCTTAGGCCCAGACTGTACTTGCCTATGGCATGATTGGTATTTTGCTTGTATGGGGTTACACACTGAGTTTTCATAAACTTACCCTTCTGTTTATCTGTGCAGGTAATCCCCAGTCTTAGGCAGATCGGTGCTGCGAGGTATTCGGAGGTGGCCACACAACTACACCTGTTTTTATAATTGAGTTATATTTCCAATAAATTTAATTTGGGTATTTGTTTTAATAAGGCCTCTTTAAATTTCAACTTTTAATTTGGGGATTTTACTTATTTTAATTCACATCTGAGTAGTAGTAGGACGCGATTTTTCAAAAGAAAAATGTTTTTCAAAACACCACGTTTTCGTAACATACTATACAAGCTTCCGCATCAAACATTGCTTTAAAGTATAGTAACAAACTAATATGAACAATGTTCTACTAAAAAAAACTTGAGTTTTAAAAGAACAAGATACCCTAAAATTTTCCATTAAGATCATAAACGAGATTTAATAACAGAATGGATTTTCCAAAGAAACTATGTTTTCGAAAAACACTTCAATGTGATACCGCTAGATTCGGCCATAACATCTAGGCCGGGTTTGGGGTGTTACAAAGGCCATGTGGACGACCCTCTAAGAAGGCTAAAAAACGAAGACCACTATCCCTCCACCTCTTGGTGTTAAGCGAGGTCGCGATTGACCATTGAAAGTGTAACAGCCCGTTTTCAGTAAAATTGGAATAGTGGTTTTGGGACCACAAATCTGAAGTCAAAAAAATTATTTTATTATTACTTTATTGTCCAAAACATGAAAGCAGTACCGCATAAAAATTTTGTTAAGAAATTTTACCGTTTACGTGTTCAATTTGATAAAAATGACTAAATCGCATAAAGTGCAAAATTTCAGTTCTAGTAGCTAAAGGTATTAAATAGCTATTGAACTTTTAAGTGGAAGTCCTTATTTGGTAATTAGACCATTTATATGTTAGTGGAATATGGTGGCTTGGCATTTTGTATAATTTTCAAAGTTTTAAAAGGTTAATTAATTAAATAAGTAAATAATGGTTAAAATTAAATATAATAAAATACAAAGTATCATCTTTTACTTTCTTCAACCGATTGTGAAGAGAAAAGAAAGCCATTTTTTCTGAAGCTACATTCGGCCACTTTGATTGCTCAATTAGGTATGCATTTTGTCCCGTTTTTGATGATTTCTATATTTTCGGGATCATTGTAGCTTAATCTAGCTAGTCCGGGGACTAATTTGTGAAATTGTTAAAATATTAGGGTTTCACCATTGATGAATATACATGATTTTTGAAGTTTGATGATAGAAAATAGATGGTTTTTATTAGATAAACAACTTTTGTAAAGGAATTTTTGATAAAATTATCAATTAGGGGTTAAATTGAAAAATGTGATAAATTCATGGTATAAATTATAAATTAATGAAATATGTGGGCTGCTGTAAGTGTATAAGATATTCGGCTAGGCTTGGGTAGGGGTAAAATTGTATGAATTTCATTTTCCGAGCCTAAAGACTAAATTGCAAAGAAATTAAAAGTATAAGGGCAAAATGTTAATTTTGCCAAAAATATGTTTTGGACTAAATTGAATGAAATGTATACTAAATTGAGTTAAATTTATCCGTATAGAACAAGACAGACCTTGTACGGCTTTAGATCGGGGCAAAGAGAAAGTCTCGGATTAGTCGCCTCCGTATCTACAAATATTTGTTGAGGTAAGTTCTTGTAATTAAATCGTGTTTATATGTTTTTAATTGAAATATATATATATATATATATATGTTATGAATTGTTATACATAATTTTCGATTGCATATCCAACAACGTTCGATGATTACCGAGCCCCGTTTGAACCTTAGGAATCTGTAGGATACAAATGATATGCCATTAGGGTTTACATGATTTGGGTTCTGGTCCTGAATGTTCTACCGATGGCTGAGGTCCTGCATGTGTTGCGAATACTCCATAGCTTGTGTGAGCAGCATCGTGTAGCTATGTTCTGACCCATAGCTCGTTGGAGCATACCGATTTATAGCTCCTATAGGCATACATATTTATAGCTCATGAGAGCATACTGATCTATAGCCCGAGTGAGCATACCAATTAACAGCTCGTATGAGTATACATGTATATGAATTGACACATTATAGTTATATGAGCTAGCACACTATGTGTGAGCTATCCTGGGTATCCAACGGTATTCTAAATAGTTCAACGAGCGATGTTCTGATACGAAATGATATGAGTTTGATACGAACTTTTAAAGGTATACACACGGAAATGATATTACATGATATATAGATATATGGAATGGATGATACATGTACATGGAACTTGATTAATTGTTGAGCTCATCCATGATTATTGGTTTATATATATACTTACATGGCTAACATGGTTGGTGTATATGTGTTTAGTCTTTTGGCTAATTTGTGTTGGGATATACTTTGTTTACTTACCTATTATAAGACTAAATGGTAAGTTAAATTCTCTGTTACATGAACTTACTAAGCTTAAATGCTTACTCTATTTTATTTTCCGTGTTTTATAGTGAATCAGAAGCTCGTTTGGGTTGGAGGCTTGTTGGAGCTATATCACACTATCCATCGACTCTTTTGGTACATTCGGTTGTTTAATTTTTGTTATAATGGCATGTATAGGTATTGTGGCTAATTTTGGCCTATATTTTTTGTTGTGAATATAGTCAATTGAGTTGGCTTGTGTTTTGGTATATTTTGATATGTATATAAGTAGCCTTGTCATGGTTGATATGTGGCTTATTTTGTGTTTGATTAATGGAAGGTAAAAGGATGGTAAAATGTGTTTTGTGGTTTGATGAATTTTATGGCGAATTGGTACTTTTGTATGTAGGACTTATATGGTGATTTGGTACTAGTCTAGAATTGAATATTTGGTACCAATTGAGAAGTTTTGGTAAGTGAACTATATGGCATGTGTAATAGCCCGATTTAGACCCTAATCGGAATAGTGGTTTTGAGACCACAAATCCGAGTCTGAAAAAAATAATTAAATATTATTTTCTGTGTTTATAATGTGTGAATTGATATCTGTGAAATTTTCGTGATTTAATTTTATCGTTTGAGTGTCCGATTTATTAAAAGGACGTAATCGCGTAAAATACAAAAGTTGGCTGTTAATGTGTAAGTGTCGAATTGCTATTGTTTTTATAATGTGGGGTCTTTAAAATGAAATTTGACCATTTATAAATATGATGGACGATAGTGGACATAAATTATAAGGTTTACATATTATTTTATAATGGTTAAAATGGTAATTTATGTGTTAACATATGATTAAATAAAAAAAACAAAAATGCCATGCATTTTGTGTTCATCTTAGCCGAAAGATGAAAGAAAAAGAAAAGAAAAGAGAGTTCTTAGGTTCAGCCTTGTCCAAGTCCAATTAAGGTATGTATTTAGCTCGATTTTTGATCATTTTTACGTTTTTGAGATTGTTGCTATGTAATCTATCAAGCCCGTGTCTCAATTTCTGAATTTGATGATGATTTTGTGTTTTGTCATTGTTGAAAGCTTGATGAATCTTATTTTTGATGATAGAAAATAAATATATGTTGTTAGATTAATATGTTTTGAATTTGAATTTTTGATGAATTTGAGTAATTTGGGTTAAATTGTGAAAATAATAAATTGAGGGACTAAAATGTGAAATAAATGAAATCTTTGGACTTATATGAGCTTAGTGAACATTCGGCCAAGCTATAGTGTGGTCAAATTTTGAATATTCTGTATTTTGTGAAATAGGGACTAAATTGTGAAAAAATGTTAAATGTTAGGGGCAAAAGTGTAATTAGCCTATTTATGTGTTTTTGGATGAATTTGATTGAATATGTGATTACATAAGTTAAATTTATATTAATTTAGATCAAGAAAAGAGGAAATCGGAATTGGATCGGAGGAAAACTAAAGTTGTCGAATAGTTGTCCCGGTTCGTCTGTCTTTGCCGAGGTAAGTTCATAAGTAAATAAATGTCGTTAAATTCGATTGTATATATTTTATTTGTGCCGAATTGAATTATTACTTGTATATATATATATATTCAAGCCAAATTTGTATAAGTATGGGAGAAGTATTTATAAGCCTGAATTGATCGAGTTACGACGTCCGAAAGCCCCGTACGAACCTTAGGAATAGTTAGGATACATATGTCATGACATAGGATTCCGATATGTGATTTCGTGTAAGACCACGTCTGGGACGTTGGCATCGACTTGTGATTTACGTGTAAGACCATGTCTGGGACATCGGCATCGTATTTGATTTCGTGTAAGACCCTGTCTGGGACAGTGGCATCAATATGTGATTACATGTAAGACCACGTCTGAGACGATGGCATTGTACGAGATTTCTGACTATCTGAGTATCCATATTTATTCCAAATGGTTCAACGGGCATTAGCGAGTTATGATTGAATGTGAAGTCGAGCTAAAAGGTTCAGGTACATGCCAAGTTTAATGTTAATGAAAATAAGGTAAGCTTGTCATTTGAAATGGTGATATATAGTATACATGATACAAAGTGAATTATATGTATATATATGAATGTTCATATTCAGCCAAATGATGTATATGTGTTATTAATAGTGGGAATTATATAAGCTGATGAGTATTTGTGCATTCGACCATAAGATGTTATAATACTAAGGTATATTCAATGATATACGAATTTGTGAGTGTGATATATGTATATTTAGTTATGGTTTGGATTGATTCATTAATTGAATATAATGTTAATGTTCATTTGGAAAATTATTTGCATATGACTTACTAAGCTATGAAAGCTTACTCTGTGTATATTTGTTCCTTGTTTTATAGATTATCAAAGCTACTGGAAGCTCGGGGATCGTCGAGGATCATCACCACACTATCGAACTATATTTTGGTACCTTTTGAAAATGTACATATGAAGTATGGCATGTATAGGCTAGAGAACTTGATTTATGTTTTTAAATGTGTAAATGTAGCCATGTGATAAGGCTTGTTAATGAATGTGCTTATGGATGAGTTTAGTCCATGCTATATGATGCAAAGGCTGGTATTTTTTATATGCTCATGAATGGCCAAATAAAATGGTCAATTTTGGTAAGTTTTATGGTTAATTTGGAAAAATTTTATATGGATTAAAATGATGTACGAATCACATGTTTTGATGTGAAATTGGTGCTTGAAATTGGTATGTTTGAGTTGGACTTGTATATGGAAATGAATGATGTTGTTAAGAGTCAAATTGTGCATGATTTGGTATGATTTTGGTTGCCTTTGGGACATGAATTGAGGCTTGTATGATGCTTGTAGGTATGACCCAATTTTGGGTGGCAAATTGGCCTTGCAAATGGCCTATAATTTCCCAGACGGTTGAGCACACGGGTGTGTGTCTCGATAGTGTCCTTTACTGTTCCAATTCGAAGCAAGTCAGACTTGCACACGAGCCAGACACACAGGCGTGTGACAGGCCGTGCGAATTAAGTTAGTGTTGCCCACAGGCCAAGTACACGGGCGTGTCTTCGGCCGTGTGGTGTAAGTTAGAATGTATGCCATGTTTCATATGGTCTTAGACTTGGGCGTGTCTTGTGGCCGTGTGAGGCACACGGCCGAATCACATGGGTGTGTGACCTCTGTAACTTTGAAAAATGTTTAAGTTTTGGAAAATTTTGTATGTGTTTGGCTTAAATCCCGACCCTTTCCCAATGTATGTTTAAGGTCTCGTAGACCTTCAAAAGGAACTCTATGTGTATATTTTATTATGAAATGTTTGTGAATGCTTGATGTTAATGAAATGTTTGTAATATGTTACGATATGTCTGGTAATGCCTATTAACCCTCATCGACGACGGATATGGGTTAGGGGTGTTACAATTTGATTGGTATCAGAGCTACGGTTTAGTCGATTCTAGGACTAACGTAGCGTGTGGGAGTCTAGCTATACATTCCTTATTTTTATACTGCGATAGTGTGATGATTCCTGACAATTGAAATGTGTTTTCGTATAGTAAATGGATCCCGGTCGAGCCGTAGCTGATGATGTGGAATGTAATGTACCCGCTCCTGCTCAGGGGGCAGCGCCGACTGATTCTAGGCCGATTACGAGTAGTTATGAAAGTGAGGCTACACAAGCCTTTTATCAGATGATGAATGATTGGTTCACACAGTACATTCGTGCAAATCCGGCTGTTCAACAACCCCCACCTCCGCCTAATCCTCCTCTGATACTTGTAATACCTCAAGTACTTGATCCGATGAGATCACATAAGCCCCCTGTTGATAAAATTAGAAAATACGGGGCTGAAGAATTCAGAGCCACTGTTAATGATGATGCTGAGCGAGCTGAATTCTGGCTCGATAATACTATCCGCGTGTTTGATGAGCTATCCTGTACACCTGATGAGTGTATTAAATGTGCTATATCATTGCTTCGAGATTCTGCATATCACTGGTGGAATACACTGGTTTTGGTGGTTCCAAAAGAACGGGTTACCTGGGAGTTCTTTCAGACTGAATTCCGTAAGAAATACATCAGTCAGAGATTCATCGATCAAAAGCGCAAAGAATTCCTCGAGTTGAAATAGGGTCGTATGACCGTAACAGAATATGAGCGAGAATTTGTGAGACTTAGTAGATATGCCCGAGAGTGTGTTTCAACAGAAGCAATTATGTGTAAAAGATTCGAAAAGCTGAATGAAGATATTAAATTGCTCATTGGGATTCTTGAAATAAAAGAGTTCGTTGTACTTGTTGAGCGAGCATGCAAAGCTGAAGAGCTCGGGAAAGAGAAAAGAAAAGCTGATTTTGAAGCTAGAGATTTCTGTAAGAGATCATCGAGTAAGACATTTCAGTCAGCATCGAAGAAACTCAGGGATGATCTTAGCCAATCAAAGGCTACTGCAGTTTATTCTAGACATGATCGAGACAGACCACCTGTGAGTTCGAAATCTACCTCAGTAGCTAGTGTTGGTAACATCAGACCAAATCAACCGGAGTGCAAATATTGTGGTAAACGACATCCCGACAGTTGTAGATTGAATGATCGGGCCTGTTTCAAATGTGGATCATTAGATCATTTCATCCGTGAATGCCCTGAGTTAGCTGAGCAAAACGCAGTACAAAATGCGAGACCTAGTAATATGTCAGCTCGTGGTAGACCACCCAGAAATACGGGTAATGTGAGTGGTATTCAGAGAGAAACTAAAGACACAACTGTTAGATCGGAGGCTCGTGCACCTGCCAGAGCTTACGCTATTCGCGCTCGCGAAGAAGCTTCGTCTCCAGATGTGATTACTGGTACTTTCACTCTCTATGATACTAGTGTAGTTGCATTGATTGATCCAGGATCGACTCATTCTTATGTATGTGAGACTTTAGTATCCAGTAAGACTTTGCCTGTAGAGTCTACTGAGTTTGTGATTAGAGTATCGAACCCCTTAGGCCAGTGTGTTTTGGTTGATAAAGTATGTAAGAGTTGCCCGTTGATGATTTGGGATTCATGTTTTTCGGCTGATTTGATGTTGTTGCCATTCGACGAGTTTGATATAATTCTGGGTATAGATTGGTTAACTTTGCACGATGCTATTGTGAACTGCAAACAGAAGACTATTGATTTGCGATGTCAGAATGATGAGATTATTCGAATTGAGTCTAATGATCTTAATGGTTTACCGACAGTGATATCTTCGATGTTAGCTCAGACATATGTAAGAAAGGGTTGTGAAGCCTACTTTGGTTATGTTCTCGATTCTAAAGTAACTGAAAAGAAGATTGAATCAGTAATAGTTGTGTGTGAGTATCCGGATGTGTTTCCTGAAAAATTGTCGGGTTTGCCGCTGATTCGAGAGGTAGAGTTTTGTAACACCCCTAACCCGTGTTCGTCACCAGATTAGGGTTAAAGGCGTTACCGTACAGTTCGGAAATATTTACAGAAAATTTCATACAATCATTCATCAATCACAATCAAAGAGTCCCTTGTATTGGTCACCGAGACATAAAACATGCTTTAGAGTAGGGCCGAGACTATGCCGAACTCTTACAGAAATTCTCAAAAATTTAAAACTTTTCTAAGTTATGCAGGACACACGCCCGTGTAGGCTGGCCATGTGTCTCCCACGGACACTAGACACCCCCATGTGTCTTGGCCATGCCAAATCAGGGCATGTATACTGACTTCTTCACATGGTCACCAGACACGCCCGTGTGCTACACCCGTGGTCGATCCTGACTTTATCACACGGCTAGTAGGCACGTCTGTGTGCCAAGGCCGTGCATTCTTAACTAAATGCTGACTTAATCCCACGGCCATTAGGCACGCCCGTGTACCTTGACCGTGTAGGCAAAACAGGTCATTTACAAGGCCAAGTTGCCACCCTTACTTGGGTCAATCCCTACAATCTCAAACAAGCATTATTTCATACACAATTAGCAACCAAAACCACATCAAATGAACAACATGTCATCTCATTCATTCACATCTCTACTTATGCCAACTTGTATACTAATTTGCACAACCAATTTACATGTAAAATCATGCATGATTCATTCACAATTTCACCAATTCTCTAAGGCATTAATCTATTAACAAACTTGCCATTCAGAAGATCATTTCATTGCTATCAAACCATTCCAAAACTATGCATCATATATCATATTCATTTATGCATGTTACCAACACATAACTAGTCAAATCACATGGCTAGGTTCATATATCAAACTTATACCAAATACTATCCTATACATGCCATATTTAACAATATACACATTTTCAAATTACGAAAACAAGTTGAGTAGTGTGATGATGATCCTCGACGGTTCCCGAGCCTTCAGTAGCTTCGACGATCTATAAAACAGAGCAAACACACACAGAGTAAGCTTTCCAAAAGCTTAGTAAGCCATATACAAATAAACTTAGCATGAAAAGCATATAATCAAATAGGAACATTGGCATAACTAATTCTCATAGCAAATTTATCACATGTATTCTTTGATCCATGTATTAGGCCACATCTTGCGCATTCATCAACTCAACAATCTCATATATACATGGCTCTTTTACACATATTTTCACATATCATTTCATATTTCCAACATACTTAATCATCATAGTAAGTTCATATTGATACTTACCTTTCATACACACTTAGGGTACAAATCAACGTACCTGAAATAGATTTACGATTCACATAGCCATTCGTATCACAGACTTGCCCGTTGAACCGTTCAGAATCTAATAGGATACTCAAAAAACTCGGAATAGTCGTACAATGCCAACGTCCCAGACGAGGTCTTACATGTACTCAGATATCGATGCCACTATCCCTGAGAGGGTCTTACACGAACCAATACGATGCCAATGTCCCAGACATGGTCTTACATGTAAATCTCGTATCGATGCCAATGTCCCAGAACGTGGTCTTACATGATATCTCAGAACAGACACCTATGTCATGACATAGCTAATCCTATCTATTCCTAGGTTCGTACGGGGCTTCTCAGATATTATCATTAAATCGATCTTATCTCGGAATTCATATATACAACATATTGTAAGCATTTATCATTATCAATAGTCACATAAACATACATAATTCAATGCAAACACGTTTATTTGTATAATGACTTACCTCGGATTCGATTTAACTTAAACAGAAACGACTACTCGGTTATTTTCGCTTTCCCGCAATCTAAGTCCGATTTCTTTGGCTCTTGATCTATACATATTCAAATTTAACCCTTTTATTTATCAACATATTCAATTCACTCCAAAAACACATATTTAGGGCAATTTGCAAATTAGCCCTCACATTTGCACATTTTATCAAATTAGTCCATTTTTCTCAAAACATCAATTATACAAAATCATCATTTAACCATGCTTAGCCGAATGCTTAAAATATCATACAAGCCCATATTTTCCATCAAATTCACAATTTAGTCCCTCTAATTGCTATTTTCTCAATTTATCCCTAATTAGCTAAATTTATCAAAATTTCAAGAACAAAGCATGTTCATTTAACACATATCTTTCATTTAACAGCTAAACTCATCACAAAGCTCACCATTACATCAATGGCACATCTCATAGACATCATCAATTCATAAAATTGAGACATGGGCTTGATAGTATACTAAGCAACGATTACAGAAACGTAGAAATTATCAAAAATTGAAGTCAAAACTTACATTAATCAAGCTTAAAACCAACCGAAACCTAGCTTTCTTTTTTTTCTTCTTTTCTTTGTTTTTCAGCCAAGATGATGAAAAATTGCCTTATTTAAAGCATTTTACTTTATTATAATAACTTATAAAATATAATATTAATTTAACATATAATATAAACTTATACAAACATATAATATATGCATAACCACACTTAATACCGTCCACTATAACTAAAAATGGACTATTTTCCTTTTAAGGACCTCACAATAATAAAGCCACATCAATTTTGCCATTAATCAAATAGAAAGCCACTTTTACGAATTATGCGATTTAGTCCTTTACTCAAATTAAGCATACAAACAGACATATTTTCATACAATACTTTCACACATACTTAATCACATATCAACGGCACAGAAAATAATATTAAAATATTATTTAGGCTCAGACTTGGGGTCCCGAAACCACTGTTCCGACTAGGATCTAAACCGTACTGTTACAATTCTCCCCCCTTAGGGATTTTCATCCCCAAAAATCTTACCGTTAAACAGATTCGGATATTGTTGTCTCATTGAATATTCAGGCTCCCACGTAGCCTCTTCTATTCTGTTTCGATGCCATAATACTTTAACTAACGGAATTCTTTTGTTTCTCATTTCTTTCACTTCATGAGCTAAGATACGGATCGGCTATTCTTCGTAAGTCATATTAGATCGAATTTCAATTTCAGACGGAGCGATCACATGTGACAGATCGGATCGATATCTACAGAGCATCGAAACATGAAATACATTGTGTATCTTTTCAAGCTCGAAGGGCAACAACAATCTATACGCAATAGGTCCAACTCGTTCAATGATCTCATACGGTCCAATGAACCTCGGACTCAATTTGCCTTTACGTTCGAATCGGAGTACTTTCTTCCACGGAGACACTTTCGTAAGCACTTTGTCACCGATCTCAAATTCAATATCTTTCGCTTCAAATCCGCATAAGACTTCCGACGATCGATGTCGCTTTCACACAATTACAGATTACTTTCACTTTCTCATTCGATGTCTTTATCGAGATCAACCCGTGTAACTTATTTTCACTAAGCTCGGTCCAATACAGAGGTGTACGACATTTGCGTCCGTACAAAGCTTCATAAGGTGTCGTTTTGATGCTTGACTGAAAACTGTTATTGTATGCAAATTCAATCAGCGATATGTACTGTTCCCACGTACCATTGAACTTAAGAATACAGCATCTCAACATATCCTCAAGAATCTGAATGATCCGTTCGGATTGACCATCCATTTGCGGATGAAAAGCTGTACTGAAATGCAGTTTTGTACCTAAAGCTTCTTGTAATTTCATCCAGAATCGACATGTAAACCTCAGATCTCTGTCAGACACAATAGATAGTGGCACCCTGTGCAATCTCACAATCTCAGAAATATAAAGCTCGGCTAATCTATCAAGTGAGTAATCAGATCGTATCAGAATGAAATGAGCAGATTTCGTCAATCTAACAACTACGACCCAAATCACATCTTTCCTTCTCGAAGTCAGAGGCAATCCCGAAACAAAATCCATTGTCACTCTATTCTATTTCCACTCGAGAATCAGAATTGGCTGTAACAACCCAGACGGAACATGATGTTCTGCTTTCACTTGCTGACAGACTAAACATTTTGATACGAAATTAGAAATATCTCGTTTCATACCAGACCACCAACAATGTTGCTTCAGATCATGGTACATCTTTGTACTACCCGGATGAACAGATAAACGACTATTATGTGCTTCATTCAAAATCAACTAAATTAACTCAGGATTTCTCAGAACACAGATACGATCTTGAAACCTCAAACAATCATCAACAACTCGAAACTCAGAATCAGAATTCGAATTGCACTGAGCTCGTTTCGCTAACAATTCATTATCAACTTTCTGAGCATCACATATCTGTTGTAAAAACAAAGGTTTTGCTTTCAATTAAGCTATCATAGCAGGCAATCCATTCAGATCATTCGACTCAATACGAACTATTTCACCAGTCTGACGACTCAAATCAATAGTCTTTCTTTTCTGATTCACAACAAAGATCATGCAACGTCAACCACCCATACCTGCATTATATCAAACTCACCAAACGGTAATAGCATCAGATCAGCAGGGAAACAGATATCTCGAAACATAAACGGACAGTTCTTGCATATCTTATCAACCAAGACACTTTTACCTAAGGGGTTCGATACTTGTATAACAAATTCAGTAGAATCTACAGGTAAAGTCTTACTGGCTACCAAATTCATGCATATATACGAATGTGTAGAACCAGGGTCTCTCAATGCAATAACAGAAGTATCATAAAGTGTAAATGTACCCGTTATAACATCAGGAGATGAAGCTTTCTCACGAGCTCGGATGGCATACGCTCTGGCAGACGCTCTAGCTTCAGATCTCGCAATAGTATCTCTCGTAGTTCTCTGACTACCACTGACATTTTTGGTATTTCGTGAAGGTCTACCTCTCACCGGAGCATTATCTCGATCTCGAGTTTCGAATAGTCTCTGCTCAACGGACTCGGGGCAATCACGAATGAAGTGATCTAATGATCCACATCTGAAACAAGCCTGGTCATTCAATCTACAACTTCCCAGATGTCTTTTACCATAATGCTTACACTCAGGTCGTTCAGATCGTACATTCCCAACACTTGCTACTGAAGTTGCTGGAGTTTTGGAGCTCATTTGTAATCTAGCTCAATCTCTATTCGAATGTCCCACATTAACTCTCAAACGACTTTGTTCATCTCTGAATTTCTTCGAAGCAGACTGAAATGATTTGCTCGGAAATCTCTTTCTTACATCTCTGGTTTCAGACTTAGCTTTTCTTTTATCTTTTCCGAGTGCCTCAGCTTTGCACGCTCGGTCAACAAGCACCACAAACTCTTTTATCTCTAAAATCCCGACTAACAAGCGAATATCTTCATTAAGGCTGTCTTCGAATTGTTTACACATTATTGCTTCAGTGGATACACATTCACGAGCATATTGACTCAGTCTTACGAACTCTCGTTCATATTCCGTAACAGACATTCAACCCTATTTCAGTTCCAGAAATTGCTTTCATTTCTGATCGGTGAATCTCTCACTGATATATTTCTTTCGAAACTCAATCTGAAAGAAGTCCCACGTGACTCGCTCTTTCGGAACAATAGAAGTTAGGGTTTTCTACCACTGATAGGCTGCATCCCGTAATAGCGAAACAACACATTTAATACTTTCATCTGGAATTAATACATCTCATCGAATACCTGGATTGTGTTTTCTAACCAGAACTCGGCCTTCTCGGTATCGTCATCACTGGTAGCCCTGAACTCTTCAGCCCATACTTACGGATTTTGTCAACCGAAGGCTTGTTCAATAGATTCAGATTCATAGTCGGAGGCATAGCAGATGTCTGAGGGTGATTAGGCGGGGGCGGAGGTTGCAAAATAATCGGGTTATTTCTAACAAATTGAGTGAACCACTCACTCATCATCTGGAATAAAGCTTGTTTAGCTTCTCCCTCTTGACTACTCGTAGCCGGTCTCAGATCAGAGGGCGCTATCCCTTCAACGGGAGCAGGCGCATTACTTTCTACGTCGTCAGCTACGGCTCTTTCGAGATCCATTACTATACGAAAATCACATGTCACACGTCAGGATTCATCACACTATCACAGTTCAGATATATGGCATGTATAGCTAGACTCTGACATACTACGTTAGTCTGAGAATCGACTAAACTATAGCTCTGATACCAACAAAATGTAACACCCCTAACCCGTGTCCGTCGCCGGATTAAGGTTAAAGGCGTTACCGTACAGATCGAAAACATTTACAGAAAATTTCATACAATCATTCATCAATCACAATCAAAGAGTCCCTTGTATTGGTCACCGAGACCTAAAACATGCTTTAGAGTAAGGCCGGGACTATACCGAACTCTTACATAAATTCTCAAAAATTTAAAAATTTTCTAAGTTATGCAGGACACACGCCCGTGTAGGCTGGCCGTGTGTCTCCATGGACACTAGACACCCCCATGTGTCTTGGCCGTGCCAAATCAGAGCATGCATACTGACTTCTTCACACGGTCACCAGACACGCCCGTGTGCTACACCCGTGGTCGATCCTGACTTTATTACACGGCTACTAGGCACGTCCATATGCCAAGGCCGTGCATTCTTAACTAAATACTGACTTAATCCCACGGCCATTAGGCACGCCCGTGTACCTTGACCGTGTAGGCAAAATAGGCCATTTACAAGGCCAAGTTGCCACCCTTACTTGGGTCAATCCCTACAATCTCAAACAAGCATTATTTCATACACAATTAGCAACCAAAACCACATCAAATGAACAACATGTCATCTCATTCATTCACATCTCTACTTGTGCCAACTTGTATACTAATTTGCACAACCAATTTACATGTAAAATCATGCATGATTCATTCACAATTTCACCAATTCTCTAAGGCATTAATCCATTAACAAACTTGTCATTCATAAGACCATTTCATTGCTATCAAACCATACCAAAAATATGCATCATATATCATATTCATTTATGCATGTTACCAAAACATAACTAGCCAAATCATATGGATAGGTTCATATATCAAACTTATACCAAATACTAGCCTATACATGCCATATTTAACAATATACACATTTTCAAAATACGAAAACAAGTTGAGTAGTGTGATGATGATCCTCGACGGTTCCCGAGGCTTCAGTAGCTTCGACGATCTATAAAACAGAGCAAACACACACAGAGTAAGCTTTCCAAAAGCTTAGTAAGCCATTTACAAATAAACTTAGCATGAAAAGCATATAATCATATAGGAACATTGGCATAATTAATTCTCATAGCAAATTTATCACATGTATTCTTTGATCCATATATTAGGCCACATCTTACCACATTCATCAACTCAACAATCTCATATATACATGGCTCTTTTACACATATTTTCACATATCATTTCATATTTCCAACATACTTAATCATCATAGTAAGTTCATATTGATACTTACCTTTCATACACACTTAGTGCACAAATCAACATACCTGAAATAGATTTACGATTCACATAGCCATTCGTATCACAGACTTGCCCGTTGAACCATTTGGAATCTAATAGGATACTCAGAAAACTCGAAATAGTCGTACAATGCCAACGTCCCAGACGAGGTCTTACATGTACTCAGATATCGATGCCACTGTCTCTGACAGGGTCTTACACGAACCAATACGATGCTAATGTCCCAGACATGGTCTTACACGTAAATCTCGTATCGATGCCAACGTCCCAGACATTGTCTTACACGAAATCTCAAATCAACGCCAACGTCCCAGACGTGGTCTTACATGATATCTCAGAACAGACACCTATGTCATGACATAGCTAATCCTATCTATTCCTAGGTTCGTACGGGGCTTCTCAGATATTATCATTAAATCGATCTTATCTCGAAATTCATATATACAACATCTTGTAAGCATTTATCATTATCAATAGTCACATAAACATACATAATTTAATGCAAACACGTTTATTTGTATAATGACTTACCTCAGATTTGATTTAACTGAAACCGAAACGGCTACTCGGTTATTTTTGGTTTCCCGCGATCTAAGTCTGATTTCTTCGGCTCTTGATCTATACATATTCAAATTTAACCCTTTTATTTATCAACATATTCAATTCACTCCAAAAACACATATTTAGGGCAATTTGCAAATTAGCCCTCACATTTGCACATTTTATCAAATTAGTCCAGTTTTCTCAAAACATCAATTATACAAAATCATCATTTAACCATGCTTAGCCGAATGCTCATAAATATCATACAAGCCCATATTTTCCATCAAATTCATAATTTAGTCCCTCTAATTGCTATTTTCTCAATTTATCCCTAATTAGCTAAATTTATCAAAATTTCAAGAACGAAGCATGTTCATTTAACACATATCTTTCATTTAACACCTAAACTCACCACAAAGCTCACCATTACATCAATGGCACATCTCATAAACATCATCAATTCACAAAATTGAGACATGGGCTTGATAGTATACTAAGCAACGATTACAGAAACGTAGAAATTATCAAAAACCGAAGTCAAAACTTACCTTAATCAAGCTTAAAACCAACCGAAACCTAGCTTTCTTTTTCTTTTCTTCTTTTCTTTGTTTTTCGGCCAAGATGATGAAAAATGGCCTTATTTAATGCATTTTATTTTATTATAATAACTTATAAAATATAATATTAATTTAACATATAATATAAACTTATACAAACATATAATATATACATAACCACACTTAATACCGTCCACTATAACTAAAAATGGACTATTTGCCTTTTAAGGACTTCACAATAATAAATCCACATCAATTTGGCAATTAATCAAATAGAAAGCCACTTTTACGAATTATACGATTTAGTCCTTTACTCAAATTAAGCCCAGAAACAGACAAATTTTCATACAATACTTTCACACATACTTAATCACATATCAACGGCACAGAAAATAATATTAAAATATTATTTAGGCACGGATTTTTGTTCCTAAAACCACTGTTCCGACTAGGGTCTAAACTATACTGTTACAAGTTTGGTATTGAGTTAGTGCCGGGGACGACTCTGATTTCAATAGCTCCGTACAGAATGGCACCGACTGAATTAAAAGAATTGACGGCTCAGTTGCAAGAATTGACAGATAGAGGCTTCGCACGACCGAGTTTTTCTCCCCGGGGTGCACCAGTTTTGTTTGTGAAAAAGAAAGACGGAACTATGAGAATGTGCATCGATTACCAATAGCTCAAAAAGGTGACTATAAAGAATAAATATCCTTTTGTAACACCCCATACCCGAGTCCGAGGCTTAGACCGGATACAAGATATTACTATGCTTTAACTTGCTTAATCATGCACTTACGGGCTGTAAAATTTTGTTCCGAATTAAAAACTTTTCTTTCTCAGTCTAATCATACATTTCATGGGCCTCACGAGGCCTTATACGCGCATATAAAAACTTTCGGAACTTAATCGGAAACTTTTCTTTAAAGCAGAGGTCACACGCCCATGTGGTTTGGGACACGCCCGTGCACCCCTTTACACACCCATGTCTTCCGACCGTGGTCGACACTGACTAATTACACACGGCCTGGACACGCCCGTGGACTTAGACCGTGTACTATACCTTGATATACTGACTTATTACACACGGGGGCACACGCCCATGTTCTAACCGTGTGTCATGCACGGCTTCAACACACGTAGTGGGATTAACCCGTGGCCTATTCTCGACTTATGAGACTAAGGTGCAGTTACGCACGGCCTAGACACACGCGCTTGGTGTGTCTAACCGTGTGGGCACTTAAAAGCTATCTACCAAGCCTTTTCTTACTCTCAATTGTATACATTCATATACTTCTTCAAAACATTCTCAAAACATCAATTGAAACACATAAATTAACACGTTTGGTTCATGAAAATAAAGTTTTCCTCTCATACACTTGGGAGAATTGTTCCCACAACATTTACAACAACTTAAACCATCATAAATGGCTATACACAACCATACTATGAATACTCTTTGGCCAACAACATTTGGCTACCACAATTAGACTTCATCAACTTTAAACGAATCCCTATACATGCCATGACTCTTAAGGACTTGATACCTCATACCGTGTGTCTGCTCGATAGTGTGAAAACATCTCCGATGGTCTCTAACCCGAGCTAAGTAATAAAACCTATAAGAGATGAGAAAAGTAAAGGAGTAAGCAATAATGCTTAGTAAGTTCATCTGTATAATTTGACAAATATTGATATTCACTGAATATACATAACCCCAAGGCAATATGTTGAGTTTTTCTCATCAACTCATGGTTACTTACTCAACCATTCTTGAAACTTACTCATTCAATCTCTTACCACATTCTTACCATATCACAAGCCAATTCGCTCGTTTAATTAGCATACGTTCCTGCACTGATCGTCACAAGATCATATATAACAACACATCAATTATTTTCAATAAGCCGCTCATGCTACTAATATCTCGCTGGTTTCGCACTTAGCCCACCATTGAATCTCTAATAGGGAGGTATCGCATATAGCCCACAAATCATTTATAAGTGATGGTATCACATATAGCCCATCGATCAATAATCAATAAGGTGATATCGCACATAGCTTACCGTTATTTACATTCATGGATAATAATTCACAAGTATATCTCTATTTCAAATGTTCATTCAAGAACATCCTCACATGTTCCCATTTTTACTTAACTTTCTACGATACTCGTTCTCATTCACACAGTGCATCAAATACACATACCCCACTAGGGGTTCATCATTTATTGAATTCATCTCAATTCAATTCTACACATACTTGTGCTACTCATGGTACAACCACATACATTCACATATACATTGAATCATTCGAATTGTTAAATAACTCTCTTGAGTCTCATGCACATAGTTCTCGTTGTCACTCTACCCCAATTGGGTTTTACATACTCTAACATATCGATGCCATGTCCCTGACATGGTCTTATACAAATTCTTACACCGAGGCCATATCCCAATATGGTCTTACTCGAGCCTTTAACCATCGTCCTATCGTGCTATACACCTTTCCCATTACTCTAAATTCAATTCCATTGACATCTCATCAAGAGACATTTCATACATTCATATAATAATATACATTCCATACAACATTGGAATACTAAATAAGCTCAAACATAATTTCAACATTTGCACATGAACTTACCTCGATGTCAAAAGAGCCGAAAAGGACTTTTTGCCCACATTTCTCTTTTCATCCGTTCTAGGTCCGAAACTCATTTTCTTTGATCTAGAACAATGAAATTTACTCATTTAATCACTTAATGATCGTATTACAACATAATCTCTACTTAGGCAAAAATGACCATTTTGCCCCTATACTTTGGCAAAATTACGATTTTGCCCCTAAGCTCGTAAATAAATTTTCATCACATTTTCTTGTTAAACAAGCCTAGCTGAACATTTAATCCTCTTACAACTATTCTAAATTCCATAAATTTCATGCCTTAATGAACAAATTACAACTTTTGCATTTTAGTCCCAATTAGGTGTTTTCATGACAACACCTTTCACAAAAGTTGTTTCTCATCATCCTATCATTCATTTTCTTTCATAAAAACTCATCAAACAACATAAAATCTCTCATGGCAAGTCCCTAGACTTTCAACCATATTGCAAACTCGTCCCCTCTTTAGAAAGCTTAAGCTTTAGGGGTGTCAAAAGTACAAAAATTAACATCTAAAGCCATCAAAATCACTTACTTGAGTGAAGAGAAGCTTGCTGAAATTTTCAAGCTTTCAAAGCCCTCCCATGGCTGATATTTTCGATTGAAAGAGAAGAAATAAAAAGATGATAGCTTTTTGGCATATTTCATCTTATTTTATTTCTTTTTAAACACCTAACATGACCACATTTAATGTTCTTGTCCCCTTAGCTTACTATGGCCGGCCAACTCACTTAGACAAGGCCAAATTGCTCATTTGGGACCTCCAATTACTAAGCCATAGCTATTTGGTACCTTTAGCCTATAGAATGGAACTTTCGCACTCTATGCGATTTAGTCATTTTTCACAATTTAGCTAGAAATCGCTAAAATTAAGACACCAAAATTTTCATGCATCCTCATAAACATGTTATAACTCATAACATAACATGAAAATAATTTTCTCTAACCTCGAATTAGTGATTCCGAGATCACTGTTCTGACTAGCCCCTAAATCGGACTGTTACAATTCTCCCCCTTAGGGATTTTCGTCCCCGAAAATCTCATCAGGAGGGTTAGCTACCAACATTCTTAAAATGTTTCCATCTAATCTTCAAAATCGCAAATCCACTTATCCTCAAATTCCTCTTGCCGATAACTCTTAAGCTGTGATACATAAGATTGAAACGTAACTTGAGACCTAGGTTATTCTTCCTCTGGGGCTTATACTATATCCAGAAATCCACTAATTTGGAACTCCGTACATGCCCAAATGATCGTTCGGATCTTCACTGGTTGGTTCACTACAATTCGAATGACATCCCGTTCTTAGGGAATCTTGTCAAACTGAATTTGAAATCTATAAGGTTTTACCTCACTTTCTCTGTAACACCCCAAACCCGGTCAATACACCACGACCGAATCTGGCATGTTACGGGGAAAATCGCGTTTGAAGGGTTAGGTTTCTGGTTAAAGATTCGATGAAAAACTCCTTGTCATATTTTATACTGTTTTAGAGTGATACCCGATGGTAAAGTTTAAAACACATTGCGCTATAGTTTTGAAACCGTTGACCTTCCAAGTTTTTAGCAATTTTAACTCAATTAATTTGTTAAAGCATATTAGAAAGCTACTTTAAGCATAAACATAGTAAAACCTAATTTAAAGGCCATTTACAACCCAAAATAAAACCAAATAGTAATAAATAAGCTAAAGTACCAAATTTTGTAAAGTCTGAGCAAATCTTTATTAAAGCATGGCATGAGCACCTCGAGTCCATCCCGGCTCCATGTCCGCGTCTAAGTGTCACTGAAATGTCAAAGGAGAGGGTGAGTCGCAAGACTCGATGCATAAATCCCACTCCCGATAAAACAACATGCTAACACACATCATATCATAGCAACATAATCAATGCACCCCGATCCTAACCATCCATATCACCTTTCTACCCCGTGTGGTACCAAACCACTGGTGACCCAAAGTCACGATATCCATAAGTGTGGTGCCAAACCACTGGTGACCCAAAGTCACGAATAATCCAATGATGGGGCCAACCCATCGCGTGATACCAAATCACTAGCGACAATCCCGTATCTCATAAGTGGGGCCAACCCACGGTGGTGTTAACCACGAGGGCGAGTCGCAATGAGGTGCCAAACCTCACGGTGTCCCAAAGACACGGTGTGATACCAAATCACTTTGGTGACCGCGATCACAAATCCGATGATGGGGCCAACCCATCGTGTGATACCAAATCACCGGCGTCAATCCCGTATAATCAATCGTGTGGGCCAACCCATGTGGTGCTAAGCCACTCGGATGAGGCGCTATGAGGTGCCAAACCTCGGTGTCCCAAAGACACAAATGTGATACCAAATCACCGGTGACCGAAGTCACAAAATCAAGCGTGGTACCAAACCCTTTGGAGGTGCCAAACCTCACGGTGTCCCAAAGACACAGTGTCCCAAAGACACGGATATCATATTCCCCCTCCTCTCATATCACCCACACATGTCATACTAATGCAAATGATATAAAACATGCAATCATGCTAACATGCTCAAATGACATCTCATGGTATTTACATCATAAAACATGTTATCACATATATCACTGAGATCTCGTAATGAAACGGACTTACCCAGTATCCGTGCTTATACCCCATCGGTACCAAATCCATCAATCATATTGTTTCACTTTAATGAGTAATTAGGTTATTAATCATATTACTAAACGTAGTGTGTTAGTTTACACACCTGAAATAGCGAAGGTTTTAATCCTAAGAACCGGTCTAAGACCCTCGATCCTTTTGCTCCTAAAAACAATCGACCAACCATGGGTTAATCACTTAAACCATTCGGCCATAACCATATAAACCAAAGGGTATATCGATTAACCCTTACCTTGCAAACGTTTGGTTTCCTACCAAACCCGAACCAACAATGGTTCCTCTTTTAACATTCGGCACACCCTATTAAAAGAACAGTTAATCCTTTGTCACCCTTGACTTAATCGAAACCAAAAGATTGAACTAATAAAATAATACCAATCACTTACCCCTTACTTACCAATCGGTCACTCATGATCAAGGCTTCAATTGATCGCTTCACTGATCACCACCACAATCCAAGGCCCTAGCAGGAAAACGGTTCAATACAAAAGATCAACCCTCCTTCAACACATGCCCAAAATCGGCTATTAACCAACCCACAATCAATAGAGACAAGAGAGGGGAAAATGGCCATTCGGCCACCCACTTACCTTGTTCAATGATTGAACAACCAACCAAGATCAACCCTTCAGCGATATTCGGCCAAGAGAGCTACTAGGAGAGAGGGAGATTCGGCCTAAGCCAAGAAAGAAAGCGCAAGAAAAAGATGAGAAAGGGAGGGGTTGATATTCGACCAAAATGAGAACAAATGCTAGAAGAAAATTTCGGCAACACAAAGGGAGGGATTCAGCTAGTATTTTAAAAGTGGAACAAAAGAAATATATGTTCAAGAAGAAGAGAGAATCGGCCAAGGTTACGAGAAGAAGAGAGAAATGCACAAGGGTAGGTGCTTTTCGGTTTAAGAAGAAAGAAATGGAGAAGGTGAAGTTTCGGCTACAATGTTTTCAAGCAAAGAAGAAGAAAAACAAATGTGAAAAGAGAGGATAGTAGTTTCGGTTTACACAATAGAAAGAAAGGGGAAGAAATGGGAAGGAATATTCGGCTATCAAGCAGTCTAGGAGACAAAAATGCAACTTTCGGCAGCCTTTGGAGGTTTGGTCTTTTCGTTTCAAAAGTAGAGAAAATGAGAGATAGTTTTCTTGAAAATTCAATAACAACAAGGAGAATTGGCTTACCAACTTGACCAAAAAAAATGCACAAATTTCCAAATGAAATTCGGCACTATCTCTCCTACCCACACCACCAAGCCGTCCACTCCCAAAATCCCTCCAAAGAATCGGCCTCAACTCCCCACTAGCTCCCAACCACTCAATTCAAACTAGTTGGACTAGTCTCCCTCCTACTTTCACTCTCCACCCTCCATTTGATTGAGTTGACAAAGTCCATGGTAGAGTTTGAACTACCAACAACTCCCCCTCCTTAAGCCGTCAAAATGGAACAAAAGGAGCACTCTGCGGCTTGAACTCGGGACCTCTCCCTCCACAGAAATTGACGCCAACCACACACTCCAAGTGACGCATGCCTTGCCACTTTGCTAGCTCATCACTTGTGCTCAAAAACGCCAAATAAAATACAAATGACCCAGCTCCTTCAGCTCCTCTCATATAAAGCCCAAAAACTAAAATTTTCCTACCTGCTCAGGCATAGTCCTAGCCTACAATTAAGCCCCTAAGACACCAAAACAGCAACATAGCAAGCTCCTAGCATGCAAATTATGCCATAACAAAAATAGCCCCTAACCCGGGATATTACAGTTCTACCCCCCTTAAAATAATTTCGACCTCGAAATTACCTGGTCAGAAAAGTTGAGGGTATTGCTGTCTCATCATATCCTCGGGTTCCCACGTAGCTTCTTCAACGCCATGATTCCTCCACAGTACCTTAACCAAAGGCACAGACTTCTTACGCAGAACCTTCACATCCCGATCTAGAATCTGCACAGGTTCTTCCTCCATGGTCAAATCTGGGTTTACCTCGATCTCCTCCACTGCTACCACATGCGATGGATCCGAACGATAACGCCGAAGCATCGAAACATGGAAAGCGTCGTGGATCGACTTAGCTCTGCTGGGCAACTCAAGCCGATCACGCCATCGTCCCACTCGTTTCAATACCTTATACGGCCCAATAAACCTCGGACTTAGCTTGCCTTTCTTTCCGAACCTCAAAACCTTCTTCCATGGCGAGACCTTCGAAAAAACTTGATCCCCACGAAAAACTTTATGTCTCTCCGCTTAAGATCGGCATAAGACTTCCTGCCGGTCCAAGCTTCCTTCAACCGAGCTGAATCAACTTAACCTTGTTTTTCGATCTCGACCAACCAACTCGGGTCCTAACAATCTGGCGTTCACCTAACTCCGTCCAACACGTAGGTGATCGACACTTCCTACCATACAACGCCTCATATGGTGCCATCTTGATGCTCGCTTGTAATCGTTGTTGTAGGCAAACTCGGCTAATGGTAGAAACTCCTCCCAACTACCTCTAAAATCCGAACACAACCCCTCAAAGATATCCTCCAAGATCTGAATAACCCTTTCCGATTGTCCGTCGACGGCGGGTGAAAAGCCGTCTTTGAAATCCAACCGCGCGTACCGAAGCCTGATGCAACGCTTTCGAAACCTTGGCGTAAATCGGGATCCCTATCCGAGATGATCGATCTTGGCACACCGTGCAACCTCACTATCTCCAGAAACATACGACCGCCAACCTGCGAAGTGAGTAGTCAACTCTCACCGGAATGAAATGAGTGATTTAGTCGATCGATCCACAATTACCCAAATGAATCCTTCTTGCTTGGCGTAAGCGGTAACCCACCGGACGAAATCCATGGTTATCCTTTCCCACTTCCATCGAGGAATCTTCACGGTGAAGCAACCACGACGGCAATCGATGATGTTCGACCTTGACCTGCGACATGTCGGACACTTCCCAACACACTCTGTCACTTCTTTCTTTCTTGAGACCGAGGCCACCAAAACGCTCTCTAAGATCCCTATACATCTTACTACCTCCAGGATGCATAGCATAAGGCTACTATGTGCATCCTGAAGAATCCTCTGCCTCAGCTCAACATCCTTGGGCATACAAGCTTTACCTTGAAAACACAAGCGGCACCCCATCACTAGACAAACTATAACCCTCCAAACCACCACTCACTGCACGCAACCTCCGCGCACTCGGAACCTCATCCTCTAATCTGTCTCTCTCGATCTGCTCAACCCAAGTAGGCTTAATCGCAAATCTGCGAATACTTCCGTCGTCATACAAACTCAAGTGAGCAAACATCGCTCTTAAGTCCGAAACAACCTTACGGCTCAGCGCGTGCGCCCCGTTAGCCTTGCCCGATGATACTCAATCGAGCGATCGTAATCTTTAAGCAACTCAACCCATCTGCGCTACGCCTCAAATTCAAATCCTTCGAGTCAAGAGGTACTTGGACTCTTATGATCGGTGTAGACTATTGATCTCTCTCCGTACAAGTAGTGCCTCCAAATCTTCAACGCAAAGACTACGACCGCTAACTCCGGATCGTGCGTCGGATAGTTGACCTCATGTGGCCTCATTTGCCGAGATCGTAAGCCACAACCTTACCTTCTGCATCGGCACACAACCCAACCCCGTATGTGATGCATCGCGATGAGCCCGTGAATTCCTTACCACCTCGGGTTGAATCAAAACCGGAGCTTACAGAATCTTCTTAAGCTTGTCGAAACTCTCCTGCTGTTTCTCGGTCAAACAAACGGAACATCTTTCCTTAACAACTTGGTCATTGGTGCTTTGCAATCAACGAGAAACCCTCTACAAACCTTCGGTAGTATCCGCCAAACCTAGAAAACTCCGAATCTCACCCAGCGACTTAGGCGGTTTCCAATCCAAAATCGCCTCAATTTTCCGAGGATCCATTATAATCCTCACCGACACTACATGTCCCAAGAAAGTCACTTCTCTAAGCGGAACTCGCACTTCATCGAACTTAGCGTAAAGTCGCTTCTCCCTCAAAATCTGCGATTACCACACGCCGTCGCGCATCATGCTCTTCTTACGTTCTTGAATACACCAGGATGTCGTCAATAAAAACTACCACGGCCCGGTCCAGATCTGCTGAAACACCCTATTCATCATATCCATGAATGCTTTGCCGGCGCGTTAGTCAACCCGACGGCATTACGAAAATTCGTAGTGCCCATACCGAGTCCGAAATCTTTGTCTTGTGAATATCCGCTTCTTTCACCTTTAATCGGTGATACCTGCCTCGAGTCAATCTTAGAAAATACCGCCATTGCACCGCCACCGATCAAACAAGTCATCTATCCGTAGCAAACGGATACTTGTTTTTGATCGTCGATTTATTCATTCAGTGGCGGTAATCTATGCACATCCGCATTGTACCATCTTTCTTTTTAACAAAGAGTACCGCGCACCCCACGGTGAAACACTTGGCCCGATAAAACCTCGGTCCAACAACTCTTGGATCTCGAGCCTTAAGCTCCACCAATTCCTTTGGCGCCATCCTATACGGAGCAATAGACAGCGCGATTCGGGTAACAAATCTATCCCAAACTCTACCTCACGATCCGGCGGCAAACCGGAAGTTCTTACGAAACACATCGACAAATTCCTTAACTATTCGGACTTTTTCTACAATGAGACTCTTTAGCCTCCAAGGCATACACATGAACCACATACGCTTCACGACCCTTTCTCACCATCTTCTCGCCTTTAGAGCGGATACCACATTAGATAAGCAATCTCTCCTATTACCTATCATAGCCACTTCATCACCCTCGATGCGTCTTTAGAACCATGCGCTTAGCGCGCAATCCAACTTCGCTGGTACTTAACCAACCATCCATCCCAAGAATCAAATCGAACTCCCTAAATGGCGGTTCCATCGGATCGGCAAAGAAACACTACCCCTTGGAGTTCTAGGGGTACATCTCTAAACGACTTATCTACTACCACAGAGTGACCTAAAGGGCTAATTACGGTCATCCGCCTAGAAGATATCTCGAGTCTAAGTCCATGGTCTCTACTATACTCACGGCCATGTAAGAATGCGTCGAACCCACATCAATCAAAGTAGTAAAGGAGAACCAAAGATCAAGAACGTCACGGTTATGGCGTCAGGTCGTCGCCCTCCTCTCGGCGCTTGCTGTATACACTAACCCAGTATGCGGCGTTAGAACTACCGCACCCCTGCGGTGCTCCACGGCCCCACTGATCCATTACTACCTCGCCATTACCACGGCCCCTCTGCGGTGGCGGTACATTATTCTGAATCGAGTGCGGCCCGACTCTCGGTGAATCTGGCCAACTTACGTGAAGCGGTCCCTCACGCGATGATCCAGAGAACAACACTCAAAACAACCTTTTCCACCGGTCCAAAGAGACCTCTCCCCAATGATATCTCCCACAATCGTTACCGCGGCGGTCCCGACTAGCGACAACAACCCTACTGCAGACGATTCGGCCCACTCTGTCTAGCCCTTTTCCGAGGATTACCCGACGATCCGAAGACCCAAAGCTCCTCTTATGTCATTTCTGTCCATGCCCCGCCTCACGGACTCCTTAACACTCTCGGCTACCTTAGCCTTCTCAACCAGACAAAGCAAACTCACGCTCTGGCGAGGAGCAATCGGCAGCCTCAACTCGTCTCTCGGACCATCCTCGAAATGAACACACCTCTCGTGTTCGGTAGCCACAATACCCTAGCATACCGGGCTCGGCTTCAGAACTCGACTCATATACTGGAAAGCAGACTTACTCCCTTGGACTAGCCTCAAAAATGCTTTTATTTGCACGTCGATGTTGCTAGCTCCAATGTACTTTTTCTCGAAATGCACCACCTGAAATAATCCCATGTCAAATCCTCTGCGCCACATCGTCGAGCCGAACCGTGAGCCACCACTGGTATGGCTCATCCAGAAGAAGCGATACTATGCCCCTTCACTTCTCCTCGCCGATCAAGTCCAGGATCATCCATGATCCGCTCCGTTGCCTCGGTAATACTCGGCTGATCTTTGAGCTGGACACACCGAAAACACCTCGAAGAATTCGGCCCCGTTTGCCGGAGTCGCTCAGAACAGATTTCCTAACTCCTGCACCACCACCTACACCAACTACCCTTTCCAACACTCGCGAAGATCGCTTTGTGACATCTGCGTCATCCCCACCCGATCTTGAAACTCACCACCTCCGGTGGTGGCGATGCGATATCTCATTTTCGACCCACGGCCGGACCCTACGGGTTGAAACCGTCATCCTACCACGACCTGCGTCCACGACCACGTCCACCTCTAGCGCTCATGACTAAGTTCTCTACGTGCTCCGATTTAGGAGTTTTATGCATCGATATCTATTCCAACTTGTTTTAAAGCAAAGTCTTATGAATAGTAAAGAAGCTTTGTTTTCGCGAGTTCACAGAATCCTATCGGTTTGATTTCTAAAGTAATCCACTATTGCAATCATCCAATCACATCAATAAATCACAAGCAATAGTAAGGGATACTTACAGGCGGGGATGGTGCAGGAGACTCGGTGTCATGCCCTTCAAACCATTTATTTCAAACAAAACACTTAAAATAGACTTTTGAAAGCATTTTGGGCCTCGGGCCCACAGTAAAACCTTTGAACTTGGCTCATACCACAATTGTAACACCCCAAACCCGGTCAATACACCACGGCCCGAGATCGGCATGTTACGGGAAAATCGCGTTTGAAGGGTTAGGTTTCTGGTTAAAGATTCGATGAAAAACTCCTTGTCATATTTTATACTGTTTTAGAGTGATACCCGATGGTAAAGTTTAAAACACATTGCGCTATAGTTTTGAAACCGTTGACCTTCCAAGTTTTTAGCAATTTTAACTCAATTAATTTGTTAAAGCATATTAGAAAGCTACTTTAAGCATAAACATAGTAAAACCTAATTTAAAGGCCATTTACAACCCAAAATAAAACCAAATAGTAATAAATAAGCTAAAGTACCAAATTTTGTAAAGTCTGAGCAAATCTTTATTAAAGCATGGCATGAGCACCTCGAGTCCATCCCGGCTCCATGTCCGCGTCTAAGTGTCACCTGAAATGTCAAAGGAGAGGGTGAGTCGCAAGACTCAGTGCATAAATCCACTCCCGATAAAACAACATGCTAACACACATCATATCATAGCAACATAATCAATGCACCCACGATCCTAACCATCCATATCACCTTTCTACCCCGTGTGGTACCAAACCACCGGGTGACCCAAAGTCACGATATCCATAAGTGTGGTGCCAAACCACTTTGGTGACCCAAAGTCACGAATAATCCAATGATGGGGCCAACCCATCGCGTGATACCAAATCACTAGCGACAATCCCGTGTATCTCATAAGTGGGGCCAACCCACGGTGGTGTTAACCACGAGGGGCGAGTCGCAATGAGGTGCCAAACCTGCGGTGTCCCAAAGACACGGTGTGATACCAAATCACTTTGGTGACCGCGATCACAAATCCGATGATGGGGCCAACCCATCGTGTGTGATACCAAATCACCGGGCGTCAATCCCGTATAATCAGCGTGGGGCCAACCCACGTGGTGCTAAGCCACCGGGATGAGGCGCTATGAGGTGCCAAACCTCTGGTGTCCCAAAGACACAAATGTGATACCAAATCACTTGGTGACCAAAGTCACAAAATCAAGCGTGGTACCAAACCACCGGAGGTGCCAAACCTCTGGTGTCCCAAAGACACAAAGTGTCCCAAAGACACGGATATCATATTCCCCCTCCTCTCATATCACCACACACATGTCATACTAATGCAAATGATATAAAACATGCAATCATGATAACATGCTCAAATGACATCTCATGGTATTTACATCATAAAACATGTTATCACATATATCACTACAGATCTCGTAATGAAACGGACTTACCCGTATCCGTGCTTATACCCCATCGGTACCAAATCCATCAATCATATTGTTTCACTTTAATGAGTAATTAGGTTATTAATCATATTACTAAACAGAAGTGTGTTAGTTTACACACCTAAAATAGCGAAGGTTTTAATCCTAAGAACCTGGTCTAAGACCCTCGATCCTTTTGCTCCTAAAAATAATCGACCAACCATGGGTTAATCACTTAAACCATTCGGCCATAACCATATAAACCAAAGGGTATATCGATTAACCCTTACCTTGCAAACGTTTGGTTTCCTACCAAACCCGAACCAACAATGGTTCCTCTTTTAACAATCGGCACACCCTATTAAAAGAACGATTAATCCTTTGTCACCCTTGACTTAATCGAAACCAAAAGATTGAACTAATAAAATAATACCAATCACTTACCCCTTACTTACCAATCGGTCACTTTCATGATCAAGGCTTCAATTGATCGCTTCACTGATCACCACCACAATCCAAGGCCCTAGCAGAAAACGGTTCAATACAAAAGATCAACCCTCCTTCAACACATGCCCAAAATCGGCTATTAACCAACCCACAATCAATAGAGACAAGAGAGGGGAAAATGGCCATTCGGCCACCCACTTACCTTGTTCAATGATTGAACAACCAACCAAGATCAACCCTTCACCGATATTCGGCCAAGAGAGAGCTACTAGGAGAGAGGGAGATTCGGCCTAAGCCAAGAAAGAAAGCGCAAGAAAAAATGAGAAAGGGAGGGGTTGATATTCGGCCAAAATGAGAACAAATGCTAGAAGAAAATTTCGGCAACACAAGGGAGGGATTCAGCTAGTATTTTAAAAGTGGAACAAAAGAAATATATGTTCAAGAAGAAGAAGAGAATCGCCAAGGTTACGAGAAGAAGAGAGAAAATGCACAAGGGGTAGGTGCTTTCGGTTTAAGAAGAAAGAAATGGAGAATGTGAAGTTTCGGCTACAATGTTTTCAAGCAAAGAAGAAGAAAACAAATGTGAAAAGAGAGGATAGTAGTTTCGGTTTACACAATAGAAAGAAAGGGAAGAAATGGGAAGGAATATTCGGCTATCAAGCGCCTAGGAGACAAAAATGCAACTTTCGTGACCTTTGGAGGTTTGGTCTTTTCGTTTCAAAAGTAGAGAAAATGAGAGATAGTTCTTGAAAATTCAATAACAACAAGGAGAATTGGCTTACCAACTTGAAAAAAAAATGCACAAATTTCCAAATGAAATTCGGCACTATCTCTCCTACCCACACCACCAAGTCATCCACTCCCAAAATCCCTCCAAAGAATCGGCCTCAACTCCCCACTAGCTCCCAACCACTCAATTCAAACTAGTTGGACTAGTCTCCCTCCTACTTTCACTCTCCACCCTCCATTTGATTGAGTTGACAAAGTCCATGGTAGAGTTTGAACTACCAACAACTCCCCCTCCTTAAGCCGTCAAAATGGAACAAAAGGGAGCACTCTGCAGCTTGAACTCGG
This sequence comes from Gossypium sturtianum, assembly GCA_025698515.1. Taxonomy (NCBI): domain Eukaryota; kingdom Viridiplantae; phylum Streptophyta; class Magnoliopsida; order Malvales; family Malvaceae; genus Gossypium; species Gossypium sturtianum. The sequence continues at coordinate 47,025,487 of CM046943.1, forward strand.
GACCTCTCCCTCCCCGAAATTGACGCCAACCACACACTCCAAGTGACGCATGCCTTGCCACTTTGCTAGCTCATCACTTGTGCTCAAAAACGCCAAATAAAATACAAATGACCCAGCTCCTTCACTCCTCTCATATAAAGCCCAAAAACTAAAATTTTCCTACCGCTCGTGCATAGTCCTAGCCTACAATTAAGCCCCTAAGACACCAAAATAGCAACATAGCAAGCTCCTAGCATGCAAATTATGCCATAACAAAAATAGCCCCTAACCCGGGATATTACATTCTCATTAAAGCATTCACCGACTGTAATAGTTTTGACTTAAACGCTTTGAAAACTCAGCTTTTAGTGGTCAATTATTTCTGACCATAATCTCAATCATATCGTGAAATGTACTCTATTGTCAAAACATTTATGCACATAATCGTACTTTCTTTTCTTGCATTAGTAGATATGCTACCACTCAATCCCATACCAAAACTTCTGTATAAGTTCTGGATTTATCATCATTCAAATCCTATCTCGAGGAATCATCGACAACAGAAAACTTATACGACTTGTATTTTATCATCTCAATAAACTCATTCAAAGCTTATTTAAAATACCACTTACTATCTCATTTCTCGAACCCTTTTGTTACGAAAACAAAGCTCGCTCTTGTCATTAACTTTGCTTGAATGCGGGATATTACCACTAAGATCAACCGAGTAACTAGCTCACATTGCTTAACATGGATCTTTCGTAACATCTAACTTACAACAAGGACACGAAGTGATCGTCTCGGATCACTAACTTTGTCAACTCTTTCTCTCGATTCGGATCGATTTCATTACTAGAACTTTCAAATAAATAGTTCTTTTATAGCTTTCGACTCAACTATCACGGTTTGAACATTCGATGAGCATACCCTTGTATCATGCTCCTACTCACGTACACACAATTTTATTCTCTTTATTGATTCATGCGTGAATACACACAAAACTTGAATCATATCTTAATACATTAATCTACTCTTTTCTCCACACAGAGAACATATTTCTAGCACACTCTCATCTGAGTTTCTCCTGCTGTACTAATCCAAAACCTTTACTAACATCATATCTCATGATAGCAGGGGCATTTAGGTCGAATTCATTAACTCTATTCGAAACACTCAAAAACTCATCATACAACGTGAAACTTGTAATTTCACTTCTTATACTAGAACCATCACCAACTTCCTCCTCATAGTACTCAAATAGGGTTACAAAGAGATAAAGAAATGTCGGTTTCAGTTAACTAAATCGACAACCGTTTTGTCTGATTTTCACTATCAGCTAACATTCTCACATAGTTACAGTTTATGAAAAGAACAACCACAACTGCTCTGAAAGGCAATAGATAATAGTACACAACACTCAAGGGGATTATTATAATCCATCTATGGCATCAACTAACCATGCACAATCTACAGGCTTCAAGCCAACTTACTCAAACTTGCCATTTATTTAGCACATATCGTGCCACACATTGCACCTGCTTCTTCGTGATTCATTCAGGAATATCTGTATTCACTCCTTCACTTGACTTTAGTACTAGTCTCATTTCTATTTCTAACTCATCTACCTGTCCCTTCGATCACTAGGGATAATCAAAGATGTATATTCATCGTCATACATATAGGTACGACACCAATGTCACATCTCCAAGGTGGTCTTATATGGAGTCACCTCTAAATGCCAATGCCATTTCCCGGATAAGGTCTTATATGGGCTTCCACATCAAGTATCGATGCCATATTCTGAATATGGTCTTATACGGAACCATAACTTGGTGCCGAGGCCATGCCTCGAACATGGTCTTATACGGGACCTTATCTATTTCATATCTCAATGATAGCCTTTTCCTTATAGTCTCCCAGGACTTTAACCTCATGTTCAACAGCAATTATTCTATCTAGTAGAGTATCATGCATCAATGTGATACAAAGCATTCTCAAAATGCTAACATAAATACTGTATTAATCACATACAAACTTACTCAATTTGTCTCTCATAACATTTCATCATAATTCAACAGTTGTAAGGAGGGTGAGGTCACAGAGTGTAACACCCCAAACCCGGACAAGACACCACGTCCGAATCTGGTATGCTACGGGGAAAATGCTCTTGAGAGATCCGATTTAACGTTTAAAAGCTGGGTGGAAACACAGGGTCTTTGAAACAAATTTGAGTAGTCTTGTTTGAAAAAAAAAACAGTTGATGTATTTGAAACCCGGAGATTTTGAAAACCTAGCCAGAATTTGTAGTTAAAACGAGTTTAACCATTAAAACCTCATTAGTTTCTTAGTGACACATAAAACACTTTTAAACTTAGGAGAACTACACGTTTGAATTGGGAACCAGTTGTATTTGTTTCGTATGAAAACTCAGTGTGATACCCGATGGTATGGTTTAAAAACCCAGTGCGTTATAGTTTTGAAATCATTATCTTTTCAAGTTTTAGTAAAACTTATTCCAAGTTACTTTGTTAAGGCATGTCAAAAATCAACTTAAAACATCAACAACATAAAACATAACTTTAAAGGCCTTTACAAATCCAAAATAAAACCCAATTAAAAGTAAATAAACTAAAGTACCCAACTAGTGGAGTCTGAGTAAAACTTTATTAAAGCATGGCATGTGCACCCCGAGTCCATCCCGGCTCCATGTCCGCGTCTACGAGTCACCTGAAATGTCAAAGGAGAGGGTGAGTCGAGTGACCCGATGTGCAAATCCGCTCCCCGAAGAAACAACATGCTAACACACATCATACATAGCAACATAATTAATGCAACCCGATCCTAACCATCCATATCGCCTTTTCTACCCCGTGTGGTACCAAACCACTTTGGTGGTGCCAAACCACCGGTGACATATAGTCACAATGTGTTACCAAAACAACTGGTGTCCCAAAGACACAATATCCGTCATTGTGGTACCAAACCACCGGTGTCCCAAAGACACGATGTGCTACCAAAGCACCTGGTGACCGTGAGTCACAAATCCGATGATGATGGGGCCAACCCATCGTGTGATACCAAATCACTAGCGAGGCGATCCCATAACTCAAGTGGGGCCAACCCACGGTGGTCAAACCACGAGGACAAAGTCGCAATGAGGTGCCAAACCTCTGCGGTGTCCCAAAGACACGAGTGTGCTACCAAAGCACCGTGACCGTAGTCACAAATCGGTGATGGGGCCAACCCATCGTGTGATACCAAATCACCGGGCGTCAATCCCGTATAATCATCCGTGGGGCCAACCTTTCGTGGTACCGAGCCACATCGGGACGAGACGCTGAGGTACCAAACCTCTGGAGGTGCCAAACCTCTGGTGACCCAAAGTCACAAAGTGTGCTACCAAAGCACCGGTGCTCGTCGGCACAATATACCACTTTACTCCCTCCTCAGTATCACCCACACATATCATACTCATGGGATTATGCATCTCATACAAGCCATGCATATCATGCCAACATATCAAGCATTACAACACATAACATGCATAACATAAATCATGATATCATGTATTATCATTAATACTCATCATAGAAACAGGACTTACCTTAATCGTACATATACCCCTTTTGGGTATCCAATCATCCTTCTCATCGTTTCAATCTTATTAAGCAATCAAGTTTATTAACAACGTTACTAAGTAGAGAGGGTGTTAGTTACACACCTGGTAAAACCGAGTCTAAAGATCCCCCACGAATCACTCTGAGTCCCTTGATTATCAAGCCCTTACTCTTGATTTGATTCCTTACCAAATCCGAATCAAGCAATGATTCTTCTTCCAACAATCGGCACTCTAACAAACCAATAGTTAATCACTAATCACTTTAAACTTAATCGAAATCAACTGATTGCACTAACAAAAATATACCAACTGCTTACCCTTTACTTACCAATCGGTTAACAGAAAAAGATGACTCCTCCCGCTTGATTTCGCAATCCAAAGACCCTATAACGAAGAGATTAGACCAAACGGTTAACACCCTTCCAACTTTGACCATAATCGGCCCTTAACCAAACCATAACCAACAAAGATCGCAAGAGGAGATATGGCCATTCTACCGCCTTACCAACACCCAATATTCGGCCAAACTATGACTTCTAGGAGGAACCACAAGAGATTCGGCCAAGGCTACAATAGGAGAAAAGAATTCGGCCTGGTGTTTTAATATCCTTAAATTCGGCTTTAGTGTAAAGGAGAGAAAAAGATTGTAAATGGGTAGAGTTTCGGCACAAAAGAAAGGAGAAAGGAAATGGAGAATTAGACTACAATGGACAAAAGAAAAGAAGATGAGGAGGAGAATATTCGGCTATTAGAGTTTCAAAAGAGAAAAGAAAAAGAATGAAAGAGGAATGCTAGGTTCGGCCAAAAGTAAAAGTGAAAGAAAACAAACCACGGTGTGTCTTCAAGGTGACATTCGGCTAGCAAAGGAAAATTAGAAACAAAAATGAGCAAAGAACAATTCGGCAAGTGCTAAAACTTTCGGTTTGGTAAGGCACAAAGAGAGAATTGCTTCCCAAATGCTTTTGGCCGAAAATGCACAAAATGAGAAGTGCATTTCGGCACACCTCCTTCTCTCTACCAAACCGTCCACACCCCCACTCCAACACCCCACAAAATTCGGCCAAGAATCCCCCATTCACTCCACTCCTCACATTTCAAATGTGATGACCAAGTCCTCCTCCTAAACTTCCTCTCCACCCTCCATTTGAAAGTGGAGACTTGGTCCAAGGTAGAGTTCCACTAGCCTTCTACCTCTCCTCCATGCCGTCCCAAAAAGAAGCCAAAATGGGGACTCACGCTTGAACTCTGGACCTCCCTCACCTGAAAATGACGCCACATCAAGCTCCCCATGTGGCGCATGCCTTGCCACTTTGCCCGACTCTTCATTTGTGCTAAGCAATGCGAGAAATAAATTAAAACCCCACTTCCTCAACTCCTTCACTTAACACCCAAAACCAAAATTTTCCCCTACACTCGGGCATACATTTAGACTTCAATTAAGCCCCAAAACATAAAAGTAGCCACGCGACACACTAGACACATGCAATATCATGCAACAACAAAACAGCCCCCTAACCCAGGATATTACAGTTCTACCCCCCTTAAAAATAATTTCGACCTCGAAATTACCTGATCAGAAGAGTTGCGGGTATTGCTGTCTCATCGTATCCTCGGGTTCCCATGTCGCTTCTTCTACGCCATGATTCCGCCAAAGAACCTTAACCAAAGGCACAGACTTCTTACGCAGAACCTTCACATCTCGATCAAGAATCTGCACAGGTTCCTCTTCCACAGTCAAATCTGGATTCACCTCGATTTCTTCCACTGCTACCACATGCGACGGATCTGAGCGATAACGTCGAAGCATCGAAACGTGAAAAACGTCATGAATCTAACTCAGCTCTGCTGGCAACTCAAGTTGATACGCCACTGGTCCAACTCGCCTCAATACCTTATACGGTCCAATGAACCTCGGACTTAGCTTGCCTTTCTTCCCGAACCTCAACACCTTCTTCCAAGGTGAGACCTTGTAAACACTCGATCCCCACGGCCGAACTCTATATCTCTTCGCTTAAGATCGGCATAAGACTTCTGCCGGTCGAAGCTTCCTTCAATCGAGATCCGAATCGACAACCTTGTCTTCGGTCTCGATAACCAACTCGGGTCCTAACAACCGACGTTCACCCAACTCCGTCCAACACGTAGGTGAGCGACACTTCCTACCATACAACGCCTCATACGGTGCCATCTTGATGCTCGCAGTAATCGTTGTTGTAGGCAAACTCGACCAATGGTAGAAACTCCTCCCAACTACCTGCAAATCCGGGATACAACCTCTCGGCATATCCTCTAAAACCTGAATAACCGCTTTCGATTGGCCGCCGATTTGCGGGTGAAAAGCCGTCTTTGAAATCCAAACGAGTACCCGAGCTCCGATGCGGTGCTTTTTAACCTTGACGTGAATCGGGATCCCTATCCGAGATTATCGAAACGGCACCCGTGCAACCTCACTATCTCGACACATACGGCCGCTAACCACGAAGTGAGTAGTCAACCCTCACCGGAATAAAGTGAGCTGATTTAGTCGATCGATCCACCACTACCCAAACGGAATCTTTCTTGCTTGGCGTGGCGGTAACCCACCGAAAATCCATGGTTATCCTTTCCCACTTCCACAGAGGAATCTTCACAGTGAAGCAAACCCGACGGCAATCGATGTTCGACCTTGACTGGCGACAAGTCGACACTTCCCAACAAACTCTGTCCACTTCCTTCTTCAAGCCGTGAGCCACCAAAATCGCTCTCTAAGATCCTATACATCTTGCTACCTCTAGGATGCATAGCATAAGAGGCTATGTGCGTCTGAAGAATCTTTTGCCTCGGCTCCACATCTTTAGGCATACAAGCCTTACCACGAAAACACGAACCCTCGTCACTAGGCGGTGTAACCATCCAAACCACCGTCCTGCACTTTGCAACCTTCGCGCACTTCGAGAACCTCATCCAATAAGCTTGTTTCTCTCTCGATCTGCTCAACCCAAGTAAGCTTAACTCGTAGCTCGCGAATACTCCGTCATCATACAAGCTCAAATGGCCAAACATCGCTCTTAAGTCCGAAACAACCTTACGGCTCAACGCGTCGCCACCACGTTAGCCTTGCCGGATGATACTCAATAGAACGATCGTAATCCTTGACAGAACTCAACCCATCTCGCTGCCTCAAATTCAAGTCCTCTGAGTCGAGAGATACCTCGGACTCTTATGATCATGTAGACTATCGATCTCTCTCCGTACAAGTAGTGCCTCCAAATGTTTAAAGCGAAGACTACAGCTGCTAGCTCCAAATCGTGCGTCGGATAATTGACCTCATGTGGCCTCAGCTGCCGAGAAGCGTAAGCCACCACCTTACCTTCTTGCATCAAAGCACACAACCCAAGCCCGTATGTGACGCTGCGTCGCAAAGATCGTGAATCCTTACCGGCCTCGAGTTGAATCAAAGCCGGAGCCTCGGTCAAAATCTTCTTTAACTTATCGAAGCTTTCTGCTGTTTCTCGGTCCATACAAGCGGAACCTCTTTCCTTAACAACTTGGTCATCGTGGCGCTATTAACGAAAAACCCTCAACAAACCTTCGGTAGTATCCGGCCAAACCAGAAAACTCCGAATCTCGGCCACCGACCTAGGTGGCTTCCAATCCAAACGACCTCAATCTTACGAGGATCTACTCGAATCCCCTCGGTAGACACTACATGACCCAAGAAAGTCACTTCTCTAAGCGAACTCGCGCTTACCGAACTTAGCATAGAGTTGCTTTTCCTCAAAATCTGCAACACCACTCGCAAATGCTTATCATGCTCTTCCTCTCGTCCCTTGAGTACACCAAGATGTCGTCTATAAAAACCACCACGAAGCGATCCGATCATCGCTAAAACACCTATTCATCATATCCATAAACGCCGCCGGTCGTTAGTCAACCCGAACGGCATTACTAGAAATTCGTAGTGCCCATACCGAGTCCGAAACACCGTTTTATGGATATCAGCCTCCTTAACCTTCAACTGATGATACCCAGACCTCAAGTCGATCTTCGAAAATACCGCAGCACCCCTCAGCTGATCAAACAAATCGTCTATCCGTGGCAACGGATACTTGTTCTTAATCGTCAGCTTGTTCAACTGGCGGTAGTCTATACACATCCGCATCGTGCCATCTTTCTTCTTAACGAATAATACCGGCGCACCCCACGGCGAAACACTTGGCCTAATAAAACCTCGATCCAATAACTCCTGGATCTGAGCCTTGAGCTCCACCAATTCCTTTGGTGCCATCCTATACGAGCAATAGACACCGCGCGCGATCCGGGTATGTATCAATCCCGAACTCTACCTCTCGATCGGCGGCAAACCCTAAGCTCCTCGAGAAACACATCAAGAAATTCCTTAACAAGATGCGAACCTTCTCAACAATGGACTCTTTAACCTCCAAAGCATACACATGAACCACATACGCCGCGCCCTTCGACCATCTTCTCCGCTTTCAAAGCGGATACCACATTTGATAAGTAATCCCTCCGATTACCTATCATAGCCACCTCATCACCATCAACCGTCTTAAGAACCATGCGCTTGGCCACGCAATCCAACCTCGCCTAGTACTTAACCAGCCAATCCATCCCAAGGATCAGATCGAACTCCCCAAACGGCAGTTCCATCGGATCGTGACAAATACCACCCCTTGGAGTTCTAGAGGTACATCTCTAAACAGCTTATCTACTACTACAGAGTGACCTAACGGACTAATCACAGTCATCTGCCTAGAAGATATCTCAGAGTCTAAGTCCATTGTCTCTACTATACTACTGGCAACATAAGAGTGCGTAGAACCCACATCAATTAAAGCAGTATAAGGGGTACCAAAAATCAAGAACGTACCGGTTATGACGTCCGGTGCGTCGCCCTCCTCTCGGCGCCTCGCAGCATATACCAATCCAGGCTGTCTAGCATCAGAACTACCCGCACCTCTGCCCGGTGCTCCACGGCCCCGACCAGATCCAAAACCATCTCTGCCATTACCACGGCCCCTCTGCGGTGGCGGTCCATTACCTCTGAACTGATTACGGCTCTGACTCTCCGACCGAATCCTGGCCATCCTACGCGGACAGTCCCTAATGCGATGATCCAGAGAACCACATTCGAAGCAACCTTTACCTCCAGTCCAACAACCACCCCAATGAGATTTCCCACACTGATTACAACTGCGGCGGTCCACGCTTAGCGACAACAAACCTAGCGAGATCGATTCGGCCCACTCGGTCTAGCCCTCTTCTGCTGCCAGATACCCGACGAACGAGAAGACCCGAAGCTCCTCTTAAGCCTACTCCTGTCCATGCTCATGTCTTACCGATTCTTTGACACCCCGGCTACCTTAGCCTTCTCAACTAAGACAACAAACTCGCTCCCGCGAGAGGAGCAATCAGCGACCTCAACTCGTCCTCGCGAGACCATCCTCGAACGAATACACCTCTCATGCTCGGTGGCTACAATGCCCCTGCATACCTACTCGACCAGGGAACTCGGCCTCGTACTCGACCAAGAATGGACTTACTCCCCGAACAAGCCTCGAAATGCCTTTCTGCGGGAGTCGATGTAACTAGCCCCGATGTACTTCTTTTGATATGTCGCCTAAAATAATCCCATGTCAAATCCTCTGCGGCCCACCATCCCGAACCGTGAGCCACCACCGATATGACTCATCCCGAGAAGCGTCGATACCCTTCACTTTCTCTTGGTACCGTCAAGTCCGGATCATCCATGATCCGCTCGATTGCCTCCAGCCAATATTCGGCGGTGCTAGGAGCAACACGGATACACCTCGAAAGAATTCAGCCCCATTGGCCCGAAGTCGCTCGAACCGATTTCGACTCTGCACCACCACGCGGCCCCACCCCTTTCCAACACTCGCGGCGCCGCTGTGACAACTGCGTCGTCTCGGTCGATCTTGGAACTCACCACCTCCAGCGGTGGCGGAACCGTATCTCATTTTACGAACCTGCCCGGATCCTACGGGCTCGAAACCGTCATTCTACCCCTACCTCTACCACGAGTATTACGACCACGTCCGCCTCGAGTGCTCATGTCTAATCTTTCTACGTATCGATTAAAGAATTTTATGCATTAGTGTTTATTCCACTTGTTTAAAAAAAAAAAGTCTTATGAATATTTAATGAGGATTTGTTCTCGCGAGTTCACAGAATCCTATCAGTTTCAATCTCTAAGTAATATACTATTGCTATTCATCAGATCATATCATATCCAATCAAATCACAAAGAATAGTCCGGGGTACTTACAGGCGAATCGGTGCCTTAGGAGACTCGGTGCCATGCCTTTCAAACCATATATTTAAACCCAAAACACTTATGACATCCTTTAAAAACATTTTGGGCCTCAGGCCCACAGCCGAGCCTTTGAACTTGGCTCTGATACCACAAATGTAACACCCCAAACCCGGACAAGACACCACGTCCGAATCTGGTATGCTACGGGGAAAATGCTCTTGAGAGATCCGATTTAACGTTTAAAAGCTGGGTGGAAACACAGGGTCTTTGAAACAAATTTGAGTAGTCTTGTTTGAAAAAAAAAACAGTTGATGTATTTGAAACCCGGAGATTTTGAAAACCTAGCCAGAATTTGTAGTTAAAACGAGTTTAACCATTAAAACCTCATTAGTTTCTTAGTGACACATAAAACACTTTTAAACTTAGGAGAACTACACGTTTGAATTGGGAACCAGTTGTATTTGTTTAGTATGAAAACTTCGATTGTGATACCCGATGGTATGGTTTAAAAACCAGTCATGTTATAGTTTTGAAATCATTATCTTTTCAAGTTTTAGTAAAACTTATTCCAAGTTACTTTGTTAAGGCATGTCAAAAATCAACTTAAAACATCAACAACATAAAACATAACTTTAAAGGCCTTTACAAATCCAAAATAAAACCCAATTAAAAGTAAATAAACTAAAGTACCCAACTAGTGGAGTCCGAGTAAAACTTTATTAAAGCATGGCATGTGCACCCGAGTCCATCCGGCTCCATGTCCGCGTCTCACGAGTCACTGAAATGTCAAAGGAGAGGGTGAGTCGAGTGACCCAGATGTGCAAATCCGCTCCCGAAGAAACAACATGCTAACACACATCATACATAGCAACATAATTAATGCAACTTTGATCCTAACCATCCATATCGCCTTTTCTACCCGTGTGGTACCAAACCACCGGTGGTGCCAAACCACCGGTGACATATAGTCACAATGTGTTACCAAAACACTGGTGTCCCAAAGACACAATATCCGTCATTGTGGTACCAAACCACTTGGTGTCCCAAAGACACGATGTGCTACCAAAGCACCGGTGACCGTAGTCACAAATCCGATGATGATGGGGCCAACCCATCGTGTGATACCAAATCACTAGCGATTTATCCCATAACTCAAGTGGGGCCAACCCACGGTGGTCAAACCACGAGGGACAAGTCGCAATGAGGTGCCAAACCTCACGGTGTCCCAAAGACACAAGCGATGTGCTACCAAAGCACCGGTGGCCGTAGTCACAAATCGGTGATGGGGCCAACCCATCGTGTGATACCAAATCACCGGGCGTCAATCCCAGTATAATCATCCGTGGGGCCAACCCACCGCGTGATGCTTGAGCCAGCTGGGACGAGACGCCGAGGTACCAAACCTCTGGAGGTGCCAAACCTCTGGTGACCCAAAGTCACAAAGTGTGCTACCAAAGCACTGGTGCTCGTCGGCCAATATACCACTTTGCTCCCTCCTCATTATCACCCACACATATCATACTCATGGGATTATGCATCTCATACAAGCCATGCATATCATGCCAACATATCAAGCATTACAACACATAACATGCATAACATAAATCATGATATCATGTATTATCATTAATACTCATCATAGAACAGACTTACCCGAATCGTACACATACCCTTTTTGGGTATCCAATCATCCTTCTCACTGTTTCAATCTTATTAAGCAATCAAGTTTATTAACAATGTTACTAAGTAGAGAGGGTGTTAGTTACACACTGGTAAAACCGAGTCTAAAGATCCCCACGAATCACTCACGAGTCCCTTGATTATCAAGCCCTTACTCTTGATTTGATTCCTTACCAAATCCGAATCAAGCAATGATTCTTCTTCCAACAATCGGCACTCTAACAAACCAATAGTTAATCACTAATCACTTTAAACTTAATCGAAATCAACTGATTGCACTAACAAAAATATACCAACTGCTTACCCTTTACTTACCAATCGGTTAACGAGAAAAGATGACTCCTCCCGCTTGATTTCGCAATCCAAAGACCCTATAACGAAGAGATTAGATCAAGCGGTTAACACCCTTCCAACCTGACCATAATCGGCCCTTAACCAAACCATAACCAACAAAGATCGCAAGAGAGGAGATATGGCCATTCGGCCTGCACTTACCAACACCCAATATTCGGCCAAACTATGACTTCTAGGAGGGAACCATAAGAGATTCGGCCAAGGCTACAATAGGAGAAAAGAATTGGCTTGGTGTTTTAATATCCTTAAATTCGGCTTTAGTGTAAAGGAGAGAAAAAGATTGTAAATGGGTAGAGTTTCGGCACAAAAAGAAAGGAGAAAGGAAATGGAGAATTCGGCTTCACAATGGACAAAAGAAAAGAAGATGAGGAGGAGAATATTCGGCTATTAGAGTTTCAAAAGAGAAAAAGAAAAAGAATGAAAGAGGAATGCTAGGTTCGGCCAAAAGTAAAAGTGAAAGAAAACAAACCACGGTGTGTCTTCAAGGTGACATTCGGCTAGTAAAGGAAAATTAGAAACAAAAATGAGCAAAGAACAATTCGGCAAGTGCTAAAACTTTCGGTTTTGGTAAGGCACAAAGAGAGAATTGCTTCCCAAATGCTTTTGGCCGAAAATGCACAAAATGAGAAGTGCATTTCGGCACACCTCCCTTCTCTCTACCAAACCGTCCACACCCCCACTCCAACACCCCACAAAATTCGGCCAAGAATCCCCCCCATTCACTCCACTCCTCACATTTCAAATGTGATGACCAAGTCCTCCTCCTAAACTTCCTCTCCACCCTCCATTTGAAAGTGGAGACTTGGTCCAAGGTAGAGTTCCACTAGCCTTCTACCTCTCCTCCATGCCGTCCCAAAAAGAAGCCAAAATGGGGACTCCGCTGCTTGAACTCTGGACCTCCCTCACCTGAAAATGACGCCACATCAAGCTCCCCCATGTGGCGCATGCCTTGCCACTTTGCCAGCTCTTCATTTGTGCTAAGCAATGCCAGAAATAAATTAAAACCCCAGCTTCCTCAACTCCCTTCACTTAACACCCAAAAACCAAAATTTTCCCCCTACACTCAGGCATACATTTAGACTTCAATTAAGCCCCCAAAACATAAAAGTAGCCACGCAGCACACTAGACACATGCAATATCATGCAACAACAAAACAGCCCCCTAACCCAGGATATTACACAGAGCCTCTTAACTTGACCCTCGTGACTACATACATATGATTTAATATTCATCATCAATGAAATATCATCATAGTCACATAACTCATCTCAAGTGAGTTTTCATGTTTATCACGTTACAATTATCTCTATCACTCATACTTTCGAGCTGTGACTTTAATAACTCAAGTTTCACATTCATATCTACTCGAGTACTTAACATTTAACTCTACTTTTTCTTACTATTACTTATTAATCTAGAGAATGTCTTACGATTTGAGTACGTCGTTTACTTGATCGCCATAGTCCAACTATGGTCTTACTCGTATCACAACATCATAGTTCAGCTATTGCTTTACATGTCGTCACAATGCCATAGCCTCGCTATGGTCTTACACGAAATCTCATATCAATACCAGTGCCATATCCTAGATACGGTCTTACATGGAAACTCATGTCGATGCCGATGCCATATCCCAGATATGGTCTTACACAAAATCTTATACCGAAGCCAGGTCCCAGACGTGGTCTCACACGGGATTACTATTTGAAGCCGATGCCATATCCCTGATATGGTCTTATACGGGATCTCACCACAACTATCGATGCCATACCCCAAATATGGTCTTATCCCGTTATCTTATTCAATACCGAAGCCATATCCCTGATATGGTCTTATACGGGATCATGTATCGATGCCAATGCCATGCCCCAGGCATGGTCTTATATGGAATCACATGTACCGCCATGGTCCTACCATGGTCTTGTTCATCATTTTATCATTGAACGACCGTACTCATCTCTTGCATTCTACTTAGTTAACTTTTCAGTTTTAACCTCCACACCATAATATGTGTGGCTTCATAACAGAGTCATAAAACAAAACATCATACATTCTTTACTTTAACGGTCACATGTGAGATTTAACCATGCGGACATATTTATCATAAACAATGGCATCACAAATCTCAAATGCTTACTTACTCTTACTGCTTCTCACATACATCATGGTACTTACTAGTCTCATGTTTGTAAGGTAAACAAGGTACCTGTAACACTTGATCACATAGATCAGTATACTTTACTATAACAAGCATAATCTCAACATCATCATTCATAACATGAATTATACTTGTTAGTCAGCCTTCACTAGCATGACATAATATCAACTTTACTACTATCTTTCTTGCTATCTCATTTAAACTTTACTTGTGTGCCCGATGAATTTCCATGAATAACCGAGGATATTGAATCTCATCTCACATGCTCGATGCCAAAGCCATATCCTAGATACGGTCTTACATGGAATCTCTCTTCTTGGTTTCGAGGCCATGTCTTGACATGGGCTTATACGAAGTCTTTCTTGTTCTCACCAATGCCATGCCTTGGCTTGGGCTTACATGATAACTTGTTCAATGCCAAGCTTGCCTTGGACTTACATGATAACTTGTTCAATGCCAAGCTTGCCTTGGACTTACATGATAACTTTCTTGATTGCCGATGCCATGCCTCGGCTTGGTCTTATACGGACTTTCTCATTTCATGTGGTAGATCGAGTATCCTGGGAAATTCCATCTTCAATCGGGACTTGCTCGTATTTAATCTTATTTATTTCTTTGTTTAGCAAAACATTAATCATTCCATGATAATAATGTACATTATACTAAGCAATTTAATGATAGAAATCATAAAGCTTAGAAATCATACAAACTTACTGAAATTAGCTCGGTTGGGAATCATCACTGTCTTAACAAAACAATTTCGTTAGAGCCGGGAGACATCACACTATCACGATCCACATACGGCATGTATAGCTAGACTCTTACTCACGCTAGGTTAGTCCTAGAACTGACTAAACCACAGCTCTGGTACCACTAAATGTAACACCCCATACCCGTGTCTGAGGCTTAGACCGGATACAAGATATTACTATGCTTTAACTTGCTTAATCATGCACTTACGGGCTGTAAAATTTTTTTCCAAATTAAAAACTTTTCTTTCTCAGTCTAATCATACATTTAATGGGCCTACGAGGCCTTATACGCGCATATAAAAACTTTCAGAACTTAATCGGAAACTTTTCTTTAAAGCAGAAGTCACACGCCCATGTGGTTTGGGACACGCCCGTGCACCCCTTTACACGCCCATGTCTTCTGACCGTGGTCGACATTGACTAATTACACACGGCCTGGACACGTCCGTGGACTTAGACTGTGTACTATACCTTGATATACTGACTTATTACACATGAACGGGGCACACGCCCATGTTCTAACCGTGTGTCATGCACGGCTTCAACACACAGCCGTGGGATTAACCCGTGGCCTATTCTGACTTATGAGACTAAGGTGCAGGTTACGCACGGCCTAGACACATGCCCGTGTGTCTAACCATGTGGGCACTTAGAAGCTATCTACCAAGCCTTTTCTTACTCTCAATTGCATACATTCATATACTTCTTCAAAACATTCTCAAAACATCAATTGAAACACATAAATTAACACGTTTGGTTCATGAAAATAAAGTTTTCCTCTCATACACTTGGGAGAATTATTCCCACAAAATTTACAACAACTTAAACCATCATAAATGGCTATACACAACCATACTATGAATACTCTTTGGCCAACAACATTTGGCTACCACAATTAGACTTCATCAACTTTAAACGAATCCCTATACATGCATGACTCTTAAGGACTAGATACCTCATACCGTGTGTCTGCTCGATAGTGTGAAAACATCTCCGGCGGTCTCCAACCCGAGCTAAGTAATAAAACCTATAAGAGATGAGAAAAGTAAAGGAGTAAGCAATAATGCTTAGTAAGTTCATCTGTATAATTTGACAAATATTGATATTCACTGAATATACATAACCCCAAGGCAATGTGTTGAGTTTTTCTCATCAACTCATGGCTACTTACTCAACCATTCTTGAAACTTACCCATTCAATCTCTTACCACATTCTTACCATATCACAAGCCAATTCGCTCGTTTAATTAGCATACGTTCCTGCACTGATCGTCACAAGATCATATATAACAACACATCAAGCATTTTCAATAAGCCGCTCATGCTACTAATATCTCGGTGGTTTCGCACTTAGCGCACCATTGAATCTCTAATAGGGAGGTATCGCATATAGCCCACCAATCATTTATAAGTGATGGTATCACATATAGCCCATCGATCAATAATCAATAAGGTGATATCGCACATAGCTTACCGTTATTTACATTCATGGATAATAATTCACAAGTATATCTCTATTTCAAATGTTCATTCAAGAACATCCTCACATGTTCCCATTTTTACTTAACTTTCTACGATACTCGTTCTCATTCACACAGTGCATCAAATACACATACCCCACTAGGGGTTCATCATTTATTGAATTCATCTCAATTCAATTCTACACATACTTGTGCTACTCATGGTACAACCACATACATTCACATATACATTGAATCATTCAAATTGTTAAATAACTCTCTTGAGTCTCATGCACATAGTTCTCGTTGTCACTCTACCCTAATTGAGTTTTACATACTCTAACATATCGATGCCATGTCCCTGACATGGTCTTATACGAATTCTTACACCGTGGCCCATATCCCAATATGGTCTTACTCGAGCCTTTAACCATCGTCCTATCGTGCTATACACCTTTCCCATTACTCTAAATTCAATTCCATTGACATTTCATCAAGAGACATTTCATACATTCATATAATAATATACATTCCATACAACATTGGAATACTAAATAAGCTCATACGTAATTTCAACATTTGCACATGAACTTACCTCGATGTCGAAAGAGCCGAAAAGGACTTTTTACCCACATTTCTCTTTTCATCCGTTCTAGGTCTGAAACTCATTTTCTTTGATCTAGAACAATGAAATTTACTCATTTAATCACTTAATGATCGTATTACAACATAATCTCTACTTAGGCAAAAATGACCATTTTGCCCCTATACTTTGGCAAAATTACGATTTTGCTCCTAGGCTCGTAAATAAATTTTCATCACATTTTCTTGTTAAACAAGCCTAGCTGAACATTTAATCCTCTTACAACTATTCTCAATTCCATCAATTTCATGCCTTAATGAACAAATTAAAACTTTTGCATTTTAGTCCCAATTAGGTGTTTTCATGACAACACCTTTCACAAAAGTTGTTTCTCATCATCCTATCATTCATTTTCTTTCATAAAATCTCATCAAACAACATAAACTCTCTCATGGCAAGTCTCTAGACTTTCAACCATATTGCAAACTAGTCCCCTCTTTAGAAAGCTTAAGCTTTAGTGGTCTCAAAAGTATAAAAATTAACATCTAAAGCCATCAAAATCACTTACTTGAGTGAAGAGAAGCTTGCTGAAATTTTCAAGCTTTCAAAGCCCTCCCGTGGCTGATATTTTCGGTTGAAAGAGAAGAAATAAAAAGATGGTAGCTTTTTGGCTTATTTCATCTTATTTTATTTCTTTTTAAACACCTAACATGACCACATTTAATGTTCTTGTCCCCTTAGCTTACTATGGCTGTCCAACTCACTTAGACAAGGTGAAATTGCTCATTTGGGACCTCCAATTACTAAGCCATAGCTATTTGGTACCTTTAGCCTATAGAATGGAACTTTCGCACTCTATGCGATTTAGTCATTTTTCACAATTTAGGTAGAAATTGCTAAAATTAAGGCACCAAAATTTTCATGCATCCTCATAAACATGTTATAACTCATAACATAACATGAAAATAATTTTCTCTAACCTCGAATTAGTGATTCTGAGATCACTGTTCCGACTAGCCCCTAAATCGGGCTGTTACACCTTTGCCACGAATTGACGACTTGTTCGATCAGTTGAAAGGGGCTACTGTGTTTTCTAAGATAGATCTGAGGTCGGGTTACTATCAGCTACGAGTTAAAGACTTCTATGTGCCAAAAATTGCTTTCCGAACGAGATACGGACATTACGAGTTTCTGGTTATGCCTTTCGGACTTACTAATGCCCCTGCTGCTTTTGTGGATCTAATGAATCGGGTCTTCAGACAGTATTTGGATTGATTTGTGGTTGTGTTTCTAGATGACATTTTAATCTATTCCCGTGATGAAACTGAGCATGCCGAGCATTTGAAAATAGTGTTTCAGACTTTGCGACAAGCAGTTGTATGCAAAGTTCAGTAAATGTGAGTTCTGGTTATGAGAAGTTAGTTTTCTGGGACATGTTGTATCAACATCGGGAATTCGGGTTGATCCGAACAAGGTTTCGGCTATACTAGATTGGAAGCCTCCTAGAAATGTATCCAAAGTCCAAAGTTTTCTAGGACTAGCTAGTTACTATAGACGGTTCATAAAAGGTTTATCTATGATTATAACCCCGATGACGTGACTACTTCAGAAAGATGTTAAGTTCAAGTGGTTAGAAATTTGCCAGAAAAGTTTCGATCAGTTGAAAGCTTTGTTGACCGAAGTTCCAGTGCTAGTTCAGCCAGAATTGGGTAAAGAATTTGTTATCTAAAGTGATGCATCTTTGAACGGTTTAGGCTGTGTTTTGATGCAGGAAGGCAAAGTTATAGCTTATGCCGCAAGACAGTTAAAGCCACACGAAAAGAAGTATCCAACACACGATCTGGAATTGGCAGCTATTGTGTTTGCGTTGAAAATTTGGCGCCACTATCTATTCGGTGAGAAATGTCACATTTATTCCGATCACAAAAGCTTAAAATATTTGATGACTCAGAAAGATCTGAATCTACGACAGTGAAGATGGTTAGTGTTGTTAAAAGGTTACGAGCTTGTAATTGACTACCATCCGGGGAAAGCCAATGTTGTTGCTGATGCTTTGAGTCAGAAATCGTTGTTTGCCTTACGTGCGATGAATACTCAGTTGGCCCTATCCGATGACGGATCGCTAGTAGCTGAGTTGAAAGTGAAACTGTTATTTATTCAGTAGATTTGTGAGGCTCAGAAAGTTAATAACGAATTGAAAGCAAAATGGGCTCAATGTGATGCGAATACTGATTCAGAGTTCCGAGTTGATACTGAAGGTTGCTTGAGGTTCAAAGACTGAATGTGTGTTCCGAGAAATTCAGAGTTGATTCAGATGATTTTAAATGAAGCTCATAACAGTCGGTTATCTGTACATATGGGAAGTACAAAAATGTATAACGATCTGAAACAGCTTTACTGGTGGCATGGTATGAAACGAGACATATCTGACTTTGTTTCGAGATGTTTGATCTATCAGCAAGTCAAAGCCAAGCATCAAGTACCTTCTGGGTTACTTCAGCCGATTATGATACCCAAATGGAAATAGGACAGAGTCACGATGGATTTTGTATCGACTTTACCTTTGACATCGATCAAGAAAGATGCAATTTGGGTTGTTGTGGATAGATTGACTAAATCGGCTCATTTCATTCCGGTTTGCACAGATTATTCACTTGATAAGCTTGCTGAGTTGTACATTTCATAGATTGTGAGATTGCACAGAGTACCTATTTCTATTGTTTTGGATAAAGATCCGAGATTTACATTGCGGTTTTGGAAGAAACTACAAGATGCATTAGGTACAAAATTACATTTTAGCACTGCTTTCCATCCGCAGACAGATGGTCAGTCCGAATGAATCATTCAGATACTCGAGGATATGTTGAGATGTTGTATTCTCGAGTTTGAAGGTACATGGGAACGATACCTGCCATTGATTTAATTTTCGTATAATAATAGTTTTCAATCGAGTATCAAAATGGCACCTTACGAGGCTTTATACGGTCGCAAATGTCGAACACCATTGTATTGGACTGAGCTCAGTGAGAATAAGATACACCGGGTCAAATTGATCAAAGAGACTGAACAGAAAGTAAAAGTGATTTGCGATAGTCTGAAAGCAGCATCAGATCGTCAGAAATCGTATGCAGACTTGAAACGAAAGATATTGAGTTTCAGATCGGGGACAAAGTGTTTTTTAAAGTCTCACTGTGGAAGAAAATACTTTGATTCGGTCGTAAAGGCAAATTGAGTCCGAGATTTATTGGGCTGTATGAGATTATTGAGCGTATCTGGCCGGTTTCTTACAAACTGTTGTTACCACCTGAGTTAGAAAAGATTCATAACGTATTTCATGTTTCGATTCTTCGACAATATCGATCCGACCCATCACATGTGATTTCCCCGTCTGAGATTGAGATTCAATCCGACATGACATATGAAGAAGAACAAATTTGGATTTTAGATCGCGAGATGAAAGAATTGAGAAATAAGAAAATTTCTTTAGTAAAAGTCTTATGGCATCGACACGGGGTTGAAGAAGCTACTAGGGAGCCCGAAGAAGATATGAGAGAACGTTACCCAAATCTATTCACCGATAAGATTTTCGGGGACGAAAATCCCTAAGGGGCAGAGTTGTAACAGCTCGGTTTAGACCCTAATCGGTACAGTAGTTTCGGGACCACAAATCTGAGTCTGAAAAATAGAAATTAAATATTATTTTCTGTGTTTATAATGTGTGAATTGATATCTGTGAAATTTTTGTGATTTAATTTTATCATTTGAGTGTCTGATTTATTAAAAGGACTTAATCGCGTAAAATGCAAAAGTTGGCTATTAATGTGTAAGTGTCGAATTGCTATTTTTTTTATAATGTGGGGTCTTTAAAATGAAGTTTGACCATTTATAAATATGATGGACGGTAGTGGACATAAATTATAAGGTTTACATATTATTTTATAATGGTTAAAATGGTAATTTATGTGTTAACATATGATTAAATAAAATAAAACAAAAATTCCATGCATTTTTTGTTCATCTTAGCCGAAAGTTGAAAGAAAAAGAAAATTGAGTTCTTAGGTTCGGCCTTGTCCAAGTCCAATTAAGGTATGTATTTAGCTCGGTTTTTGATGATTTTTACGTTTTTTAGATTGTTGCTATGTAATCTATCAAGCCCATGTCTCAATTTCTGAATTTGATCATGATTTTGTGTTTTTTTCATTGTTGAAAGCTTGATGAATCTTGTGTTTGATGATAGAAAATAAACATATGTTGTTAGATTAATATGTTTTGTATTTGAATTTTTGATGAATTTGAGTAATCTGGGCTAAATTGTGAAAATAATAAATTGAGGGACTAAAATATGAAATAAATGAAATGTGTGGACTTATATGAGCTTAGGGAACATTCGGCCAAGCTATAGTGTGGTCAAATTTTGAATATTCTGTATTTTGTGAAATAGGGACTAAATTGTGAAAAATGTGAAATGTCAGGGGCAAAAGTGTAATTAGCCCATTTATGTGTTTTTGGATGAATTTGATTGAATATGTGATTAAATAAGTTAAATTTATATAAATTTAGATCAAGAAAAGAGGAAATCAGAATTGGGTCGGGAGAAAACTAAAGTTGTCGAATAGTCGTCCCGGTTCGTCCGTCTTTGCCGAGGTAAGTTCATAAGTAAATAAATGTCGTTAAATTCGATTGTATATATTTTATTTGTGCCAAATTGAATTATTACTTGTATATATATATATTCAAGCTGAACTTGTATAAGTATGGGAGAAGTATTTACAAGCCTGAATTGATCGAGTTACGACGTCCGAAATCCCTGTACGAACCTTAGGAATAGTTAGGATACATATTTCATGACATAGGATTCCGATATGTGATTTCGTGTAAGACCACGTCAGGGACGTTGGCATCGACTTGTGATTTACGTGTAAGACCATGTCTGGGACATCAGCATCGTATTTGATTTCGTGTAAGACCCTGTCTGGGATAGTGGCATCGATATGTGATTACATGTAAGACCATGTCTAGGATGTTGACATTGTACGAGATTTTCGACTATCCGAGTAACCTTATTGATTCCAAATGGTTCAACGGGCATTATCGAGTTATGATTGAATGTGAAGTCGAGCTAAAAGGTTCAGGTACGTGCCAAGTTTAATGTTAATGAAAATAAGGTAAGCTTGTAATTTGAAATGGTGATATATAGTATACATGATACAAAGTGAATTATATGTATATATATGAATGTTCATATTCAGCCAAATGATGTATATGTGATATTAAAAGTGGGAATTATATAAGCTCATGAGTATTTGTGCATTCGGGCATATGATGTTATAATACTAAGGTATATTTGATGATATACGAATATGTGAGATTGATATATGTATATTTAGTTAAGGTTTGGATTGATTCATTAATTGAATATAATGTTAATGTTCATTTGGAAAATTATATGCTTATGACTTACTAAGCTATGAAAGCTTACTCTGTGTATGTTTGTTCCTTGTTTTATAGATTATCAAAGCTACTGGAAGCTCGGGGATTGTCGAGGATCATCACCACACTATCGAACTATATTTTGGTACCTTTTGAAAATGTACATATGAAGTATGGCATGTAAGGCTAGAGAACTTGATTTATGTTTTGAAATGTGTAAGTATAGCCATATGATATGGCTTGTTAATGAATATGCTTATTGATGAGTTTAGTCCATGCTATATGTAACACCCCAAACCCGGCCTAGAAGTTAGGCCCGAATCTGGTGTGTCACATGGAATTTAAAAAAGAAACATCTTTGCGATTATTAAAAACTTGCTTGAGAAATACAACCTCTTTGTTAAAACCAAAAACACTTAAGCAACTTTTACCTACTTGGAAACGTAATAATCTTTAAAAAAAACCTTTTTAGTAGCGAAAGCATATTTGAAATGAACAAAATAAAAATGTGATGTTTAGAAATAGAGTTGCAGAAGCATTTTGAAATCGTTGCGGAAACGTAGATAAAATACAAGTATTTTTGAAAGATTGATTGATGAGTCAACAATCAAGGTAGTGAACTTTAAAACCGTGACTTTTGAAAATATCGTTTGATAGTTCGAGTGAAAACTTTCGTGTTAAGATATTTATAAAATTTATTATGAAATCCATTTGTTAATCGTTTTTGGAAAACCTTTATTTAAGTTTTTAGAAAAATTCTCGTTTTAAACAATTTAAGCAAAATAAGTATATCAACCATAAAGCAAATAATAAAACACTCCAGAGGCCTTATTACAACTTAAACCAAAATAGCAAAATAATAAAATAAACGGAAATAGAAATTTAAAGTTCAATAACACCATTTCTGAAGTATGGCTTCCACCGAGTCATCCATGGCCCAAGTCCACATCACTGAGCATTACCTACAAGGGTTAAGAAAAAGGGGGGTGAGTTACAAGAACTCAGTGTGAAATCCCCTTACCGTCATCCACTGGGCCTGAACCCGCTTAGAAATATCTTGGGCCTAAGCCCATTTAAGATAGTCTTGGGCCGAAGCCCACTATCATAACCGAACTTATAAATATATGAAGCAAATGTATGCAACCCAACCCATCCAACCAGTCTCTCCCCCGTACCAACCAGTCTCTCCTGTGGGGATCAAGTCAACCCACCCCGCCAGTCTCTCCAATTTGTAGATAAGCTGCCATTTATAATAATTCGCAGGCAAGATGCCATTTAATTTGCAGGCAAGATGTCATTTCATAATAATTTGCAGGCAAGATGCCATTTCATAATAATTCGCAGGCAAGATGCCATTTCATAATAATTGTGGCTGAGCCACCGGTCTATACTTCTCTTCATTCAAGTTTCCCATCCCATGCAATATGTGATGATGCAATACACATAACAACATAAAATATCCACATGTATAACAACCATTAGTCTAGTAATTTAATACGATGAATCGACCCATTATTGAGCTTTGTAATTCAACCCACTAAGGCATTCTATCAATTCAGCCCATAGGGGCATTTCGGTAAATCGGTCCATAAGGATATTTCGGTAAATCGGTCCATAAGGACATTTCAGTAAATCGGTCCATAAGGACATTTCGGTAAATCGGTCCATAGGGACATTTTGTAATTCGGTAATTTTACCCACTAAGGGTAATTCGGTAATCTTGCAACCTAGGGGTATTTCGGTAATTTACACTCCAAGGGTATTTTGGTAATTTCGTAACCCCGGACTTAACTACTAATTTGGGCATAAAAATTTGAAACTATCCATCTGCATCATACTGACTAAATTGACTATAACTCGAGTTAGAAAAATTGAAATTTAAATCCGTAAATTTTCCTTGAAACTAGACTCATATATATTTTTACTACAATTTTTCCAGAATTTTTGGATTAGCCGTTTAGTACAGTTTATTCCTTAAAGTTTTCCTTGTTTCACTTCCAACGATTCTGACCTCTCTTACCTTAAATTCAAATATCTCACTGTACAGTTTTTATATGTTGCTCCCACTTGTTTCTATTGAAAATAGGCTCACTAAGGAATCCATAAATATAACTTATAACTCAAAATTCCCTTTGCACAATTTTAACCAATTTTTCCAAGACAGAACAGGGAACCACGAAGTCCATCAGAACCAGTCTCACTAAAATTAAGATATCCCAGAATATAAACTTCCTCTTCCTCCTCTGTTTCTTTCATATAAAAATAGACACAGTAAGCTTTAATTTGATATCTTTTTCACTTTCTAATTACCTTTATCCTATTTTTCATGATTTTTCAAAATCACATCACTACTGCTGACCAAACTGTTTCATTGCAAAATATGGTTACCACTACGAATATACGCACGCCCGAGTGGTCACGGATGCCGATTTTCGGTTTTCTTCGGTATTTTGACCGAATCATAGAACATACCATATAGACATTCAGAGAGGTATGAGATTACACACCATTTCAAACATGTATTAGGAAGGGTACAGGATTACACACCATTTTAAACATGTATTCGGAAGGGTACGGGATTACACACCTTGATTACAAGTTGTGCTTTCTACCGTTTCAACACCATGAATGTGATCTCCTCGAGTGCACCAAAATTGATCCTACCCTTTGCTCTACAAATCCCGTCCTAACAATATTTGGTGAGCGAAAGAGTCGTTAGCAATTATCCCACCTTTGATCAAAACAAATCTTATAACAACGTTCTTACCCCACTTGCTTGACAAGTCGTCGATAACGATTTGGTTAATACAAATCACTTGTGCTCCTTCACCTTGTTGAAAGCCCTAAGCCCAACGATGGCCATATCACAGAAAAGAATGTATCTCAGACCCAACGAGAGAGAAAGAAGAACACTTAATTATTAAGGAAAAACTCGGATGAAACAAAGTTATCGACAAAGAGAGAACTACTACTTACCGATTGTTAATTTCCTTGTAGCGCCACTCACTTAAATCACTACGAAAAGAGGATGATTTGATCACAAGGTAATGTCGAATTAAGAATAGAGAAAATGTTGATGAAAAGGTCAAAAGAAAAGAATGGATGGAGAGAAGAGTGCTAGATTGTTTTAGCTATCTAAGGAGATGAACAAAAGGTGAGTGATTCGGCCAAAAAAGGAGAAAGATGTACAATCAAAGCTTGAAGATTCGGCCAGAAGGAGAAGGAAATTTGGAGAGAAAAGAAAAATGACACAAAAGTTACAAATAGGAGTTTTTGGCCAAAACAACACCAAAACTTTTACCAATTGCCAAAGAAAATTCGGCTACCTCCCTCTACACCCAAAACCGTCCACATTCATGACCATAATGGTCAAAAATTGGCCAACCACACTTTCCATAACACTTCCCTTGAAAAAGGCCACATGTTCCCCTTACTTTCCCCTTTCTCTTGATTTCTTTCCTCACCTTCATCCTTTCCTATTTTCCTTAGCCATCTTGCCAAAAATAAAAAGTCCACCTTACCTTATTTACATGCTTGGCCGACACTTAGGGAAAGAGTACAAAAATAATAGTCAAAATTTGCACATTATGGGATTTGAACCTCTTCCCTTAAAGTCCTTGCTCATTTATGCTAGCACATTACTCATTTATTTTCATAAGCATTGAGGCCACTTACTATATCTCCTTAAAGTGCTTTAAACACAAAATTTTTCCTATAACTTAACTTGAACCCAGAACTTCCTAGAACCCCGTAACTTTCTAAAATCACCTTCTTAATAAGTCCAACTTGAAATAATGTCGTTCTATTATTCTCAAAAAATTTTAAAACGCTTCTATGCTCAAGGCCCAATGGGCCCAGTAGGTCCAATTCTACTAGGCCCAATTTTGGGATGTTACACTATATGATGCAAAGGTTGGTATGTTTTGATATGCTCATGAATGGACAGATAAAATGGTCAATTTTGGAAAGTTTTATGGTTAATTTGGAAAAAAATGATATGATGAGAAATACTATGAATTGATATGGATTAAAATTATGTATGAATCACATGTTTTGATGTGAAATTGGTGCTTGAAATTGATATGTTTGATTTGGACTTGTATATGGAAATGAATGATGTTGTTAAGAGTCAAATTGTGCATGATTTGGTATGATTTTGGTTGCCTTTGGGACATGAATTGAGACTTGTATGATGCTTGTAGGTATGACCCAATTTTGGGTGGCAAATTGGCCTTGCAAATGGCCTATAATTGCCCACATGGTTGAGCACACGGGCGTGTGTCTCGATAGTGTCCTTCACTGTTA
Source organism: Gossypium sturtianum (assembly GCA_025698515.1). Taxonomy (NCBI): domain Eukaryota; kingdom Viridiplantae; phylum Streptophyta; class Magnoliopsida; order Malvales; family Malvaceae; genus Gossypium; species Gossypium sturtianum. The sequence continues at coordinate 47,052,082 of CM046943.1, forward strand.
CAATTCAAAGCAAGTTAGACTTGCACACGGGCCAGACACACGGGCATGTGATAGGCCGTGTGAATTAAGTCAGTGTTGCCCACGGGCCAAGTACACTAGCATGTCTTCGGCCATGTGGTGCAATTCAGAATGTATGCCCTATTTCACACGGTCTTAAACTTGGGCGTGTCTTGTGGCCGTGTGAGGCACACGGTCGAATCACACGGGCTTGTGACCTCTGTAACTTTGAAAAATGTTTAAGTTTTGGAAACATTTGTATGTGTTCGGTTTAAATCTCGGCCCCTTCCCAATGTATGTTTAAGGTCTCGTAGACCTTCAAAAGGGACTCTATGTGTATATTTTATTATGAAATGTTTGTGAATGTTTGATGTTAATGAAATGTTTGTAATATTTTCCGATATGTCTGGTAATGCCTATTAACCCTCATTCGGTGACGGATATGGGTTAGGGGTGCTACAGCATGTATTGAGGCAAATGTGCTTATAAGCTAGTTGAGTATTTTAGTCAAATAAAGTACATGATTATACATGTTTATATATTGTCATTTGAGGTGCCTAAGGGCATATTGGTAGTATGTGATCATACCATTTTTTATAAGGCTAGAATATGCATGGTTTTGGTGCCTTATTATGGCTTGTGTATATGTACATTTGTAGTTGTAGGTACATGCCAAATTGGGTGAGAAAAATGGCTTGTAAAATGACCTATTTTTATCCACACGGGCAGAGACACGAGCGTGTGTCTCAGCCGTGTGTGACACACGGCAGGTGTCACGACCGTATGTCCCCTAGAGCTTTCAAAGGGTTGCAAGTCAGGCTGTTACACGGCCTAGCACATGGCCTGTCACATAAGCGTGTGAAGTTATTTCGAAGGGTACACGGCCTGGCACACGGGCGTGTGGCTTGGCCGTGTGACCAAGTTAGTGAGTTACATAGGCAAGGACACGGGTTGGGACATGGCCATGTGTCCCTACTTCGAATGCCCACACGACTTGAGACACGGACATGTCTCTTGGCTATGTGACCCCTACAGTGTTGGAAATTTTCCTTGTTTCCTGAAAACTTCTTTGAGTTTCCGATTTAGTCCCGACTTGTTTCTAATGCGTTTTTAAGGCCTCGAGTGCTCATGTAAGGGACAATATGTATTTTTTTGACTTAGTTTCAATATGTTTATTGATACTAAGAAAAGTTAAATAGATGCTTTTTTTATTTTAATAAACTGTAAAGAAACTTTACAAATAATTATACTAAGAAAAGTAAGCTATACAAATAACCTTGTGTAATATTAAATAATAGTAAGTTTTCTTCTTAAGATCACGCTTAAAAGTCCTAAAAGGTAGAAGGAGAAGGGTTATTTTGTGTGAAATTTTTATTTGGTTTATTGATTCTTTTGCACATGGGATGGGAGGCAAAGGCGCTATAAGAAAATTTTGTACCGAAAGCGATGTTGTTTTAGGGGTTTTTATTTGAATATAGCCAAAAAAAGTTGTGAACTTTAGAATATCTTATATAAAGGATTATTTTAATAGTTATGGGTTTCGAATGTTTTTATTAGTGTTTATTAGTAATTGTATTGTAACGCCCCAAAACCCGGCCTAAAAGTTTAGACCAGATCTCAGAGGTCACATTGATCATCGAAGCGATTGTAGAAAAACTTTACCAAACATGCTATCCAAAAGTCTAGTCACAAACACACTGTGCCAAATTCGAATAAAACATTCAATCATTTAAAAATTCAAACGAATAATTTAGGTTATGTTTAAAATATTCAAGAATACAAATTCGCAGTCTCTGAAATTTAGTCCAAAATAAAATTTTTGAAAACCCAAAAGAAAACTCATACCACAAATTTTATAATTGTTTACAATAAAAAACGACTTAAAAAAATAAGAACTGAGAAAGAAACCAATTAGCTCATTTCAAAACATGTCACTTCGAGACCTCCGGTATGCCGAGTCCAGCTTCAGATTACGAGAGTACCTGAAAGGGAAAACTAAGGGAAAACGTAAGAAGCAAAAGATGAAGAAACAAACCAGAATGCTCTCAAAACATTATCCGAACAACCGATCAGAAATACAAAATATGGATACAAAATTCCAATCACACGCAATACTTAATCACACAAGACTAAGTACTTTAGTGGATACATACCAATACATGCACCCCCAACGTTCAGACAAACAACATGTAAACATATGCAAATGGTATGTAACAAGTCAGAAAATAATCCCACCCATCAAGCCAAACGCCTCTCCGTCCCCTGTTCACACCACGAATGAGCTATAAGAAGCTCAACCAACGATGCACACCACATAGGACTTCGAAAGGCCCATCCAACCCTACACACAACGTATGTGGACTAGGCCACTAAGATGATAATATGCAGTAGAGCTGACATATGTGTAGTACAGTGCGGTAAACCGCAGTACTGATGAGTTGCAGTTAAACTGCCAAAATAGAACAAATCAAACTTCCTTCTCTTAGCAACCAAACCCAAAATTTTAATGCAAATAAAAAAATGCACACCATTTGAAGACAGACATATAGAAATAGAATACAGAATCAGAAATTTTATGCGAATGCCTATATGCAAACATATTATTAACTGACTTACAAAAACAATACACACAACTTGTGAACATTTATACTTCAGTCAAACAGAATCAGAAATGCACATAGTCAAATGAGCAAATTTAGAACCAGAGGTCACGGTACCTAACTACTAGGTAACATATCAAAAGGTCGTGTGCCCTAGCCGTGTGGAAGTGCCTAGGCCGTGTGGGGTTAACACGCACATATGAAGGAGGCACACGCCTGTGTGAAAGGAGGCACACGGCCATGTGGCTATGACACATGCCTGTGTGACCCAGGAACATGGCCATGTGGATAGCCCGTGTAACTCTCTGTCCACTTATGCTTAAATAAGGTGTAGGGTAGACACAACCATGTGAAAGTCTTACACGCCCGTGTGCCCACGAGACTCGACCGTGTTTCCAGAACACACGCTTGTGTGAAATTCGATTAAAATCCCTAAATCAGCCACACAGTCGTGTGGCCGGGCCGTGTGGAACCAAAATTTGCCAAAAAACCCCAATTCAGAAATGCACACGACCATATGGACCGCCCGTGTGTGGCACACGTCCATGTGTGGCACACGCCCATGTGGCCACCCATGTGGTCACAAAACTAGCTCGAAATAGCCTACAAATCGTGAATTTCATCCCCAAACACTCTCTAACCTCCAATAATTTAGAAACATACTATAATAAACTGAATTTGATGCAAACTAATACCAAAATAATGTTACGACTACACCATTACCGAAACACACACGAATTTGCTAAATCCCACCGCATTTCGACACCAAATTAAGCAATTCACAAATAAAGTTGAAAAGTTCCAAACGCACACCTAATTTCGCGATCAAAGCACCACACCCTCGATCTGGAACTCAATTACCCACCGTCCTAAGAACGTATTGAAAGAAATAGTAAAATCTCCGTAACAAAAAAAACAAAAAATTTGGAACCAATGAAAATTGAAAAAATCTCACGTGAGGAAGAGGGAGAGAACAAACTGATAAAAGAAAATGGAAGAGAGAAACTTGAGAAAATTTTGGCCGCTTTCAAAATAAAAAAAATTTGACATAAATAAAAATAAAAGAATAACTAATATTTAGATTTTATAAAAAAAAAACTAAATAAAAAATAGTCCATCAAAACACACCTAAGAACTCGAACCCAAGACCCAAAGGTACACTAACACAAAACCAACCATCAGACCAGCAGGTCCATTCAGACATAAAACACAACAACAAACCCAATTGTCTGATCTAGCCACTAACCCTACCTACCAATCTCAAAACCTCTAACCCCAAATTCTGGGGTGTTACAACTCACCCCTCCTTAAAGAAATTTTGTCCCCGAAATTTCCCATTAACAGAACAGTTGTCTAAACACAAAACTTACCACTACGCTCCCACTGCGCACTATAATCCCGAAGTGCTGTCGTACCAAACATGTAAGTCCCACACCCATAACCCGAACATCGAACCCCTAAATCGGATCAACATACCTACATACACGGACACTCGAACCCAAGACCTCAAACACACAACCAGAACACTTAGCCACAGAAGTAGATACATATTTGTCCATCACATACACAAATGTTATCCACCCAACAGTCAAACGAATCATTCACCACAATAACACACAACGTCAAAATGTCCTACACCCAAACCTGTCTCAATGTCATTGAGGACACTCCCTAACCCGATGCTCCGTAGACCCGCATCTGATACACGTTCTCAACTTCTTCCAATAATCACCCGGATGGCGCTTCTTACAGTGCCCACAAAACGAGACACTCGCACCACCACTTGAACCTTTGGCATTACCTTCGCTATTGACACTCCATTGTGTTCTCACACACTTCGTAGGACGAGGCTCCAACCTCGAAGGACTACGATCTCTTTTCTTCCCACAATTTACGCACCTACCTTGAACCATCTCTCTATATCTTTCTATGCTAGACTCAAATACTTTTTCTAACACTTCTCTCACTACCCGAGTCAATGCTTCAGTACCAACCGCCGGGTTATCGCTACCCAAAGTTAGCGGAATTACATTAACTTCTTACTCCTGAACAGATACACGTCCTAGAGAAATTGTAGACTCCTCAAGAGTCTTACTAGACTGATCCTCGCGATCTAGCTTACCTTCAGAATCCATATCGAACCTCGAAATTAACCTTAAGAATCTACATTTCCGAGAGCGAACACAACATAAATATCTAGTAGAGCAGTTCTAATCTTACAATTTCCAATTTCCACCCGGACCAGCATTGGAGTCTCAGGCATTTTATTCTTGTAAAACATTTCCAAAACACCAATCATTTCAAAACACTGTGGTAATTTTTTTAAAACAACACATGCGCACATGGATACGTAAAAACACAAGTCGAGTTTTTACAAACCTAGCTCTGATACCAGTAAATGTAACGCCCCAAAACCCAGCCTAAAATTTTAGACCGAATCTCGGAGGTCACATTGATCATCGAAGTGATCGTAGAAAAACTTTATCAAATGTCCTATCCAAAAGTTTAGTTACAAACACACTGTGCCAAATTTGAATAAAACAATCAATCATTTAAAAATTCAAACAGATAATTTAGGTTATGTTTAAAATATTCGAGAACACATATCCGCAGTCTTTGAAATTCAGTTCAAAATAAAATTTTTGAAAACCCAAAACAAAACTCATACCACAATTTTTGTAACATCCTGAAATTCTGAATTTTACGTTTTGAAGTATATCATGCTTTAGGCTAGTTAAAAATATTAATTGTGTATGATTAGGGGTCCTTAGAAGGCACGGGATTGAGTTGTGCCTTAGCAAAAAATTTTTGTTTGAGCACTTTAAGGAGAGAAGGTAAGTGGCATCAATGCTCAAGGAAATAGGTGTGTATTTTGCTAGCATAAGTGAGCATATGGCAAGGAGGTTATGGCGTCAAGTGGAGAGCATGGAGGGAAGGGGTTCAAAACCCATCTTTTGCAAATTTTGAATTTATTTTTTTGTACTCCTATCCCAAGTGTCGGCCATAGTCCTATTTATGGTAAGGGAGACTTTTTATTGACAGAAAGGAGGCTAAGGAATATGGTAAGGAGGAAGATAAGGGAAAAAGAAGGAAAGAAATGAAAGAAAAGGAAAGAGAAGGGAACATGTTGGCCTATAATGTGGAAGATGTTTTGGAAAGAGTTTTTGGTCAATTTTGATCATTTTGGTAAAAGGATACACGGTTTTGGGAGGGGTCTTGGTAGCTGAATTTCGCATTAGTCTTTTGGCAAATTTTGGGTGCTTGTATGACTTGTTTCTTTTAGAATTTTTTTGGTGTTCTCTTTCTCCAATTTCTTCCCTCATTGCTGAAAATCCAAAGCTAAAAGTGAGCATCTCTTTTTCCTTTATTTTCCCGAAACCATCTAGCCATTGTGTCTAATTTATTTTGCTCATTTCCCCTTGTGATAGCCGAAACTAGTTAAACACTCTTTCTCCATCCTTTCTTTTCTTTTTCACAAATTCTTCAACCTTTCTTTCTTCTTCTTTAACCCATATTCTCATAGTCGAATCTTCTTGTTCATTTTCTTTTCTCCATAGCCGAACCTTTCAACCCTTAATCTCTTCTTCATAATTTCTTTCTCATTTGTGTTGACACCCTCTTCTTCGATCAAATCGGTAAGTGGTTTCTTTTTCTCTTTTCATTTTTCCTTTCTTTCTAGCCGAATAAGTGTCTATCACTATTCGATTGTGTATATTGTTTCTAAACCGAAATGGTGTTTCCTCCTACTCCTTCACATCTTAATCATCCTCTTTTTTGTATTATTCTAAGTGGGTGGCCAAATATCATCCTAGCCGATTCAATTCTAGCCTTGAGTCAATCGGAGGAAATCAGATTCAATATCGTTAAGGTAAGGAGTTTCTTTATGGATTATTTGATATAACTCATTATTCGATTAGTTGATAAACGGAATAACAGTTTGGACTAAACGGTTATTTTAGGGTCTAAATCGTTCGTTCTTATTCACTCGTGGGTCTTTCGGAAATAGTGGTAAGCCTACTCCTATCACTAAAACAACTACTTTCTCTCATAGTAGTTTTCTAATCGAGATTTTTCCTACGGAGGCAAGTGGAACCGATTTGAAAGGAAAAGCGATTGGAGAACACAAAAGGAGTGGATTTGCTATTCCTACTCCTAAGTTCAAGCGTAGAAGCGGTATCGGTGGTTCGGGATTTTCCACCGGGTTGTGGACCATCATCCGGTGAAAATAGAAAAATCATGGTCGTCACGATATTGAGAGTAAGTATTTTAGATCGTTGATTTAGATTTGGATTAAGAAAAACCTCTTATGTTAGTTAATCGAGTATTATGTTATCATAGGTGTCGACGATCAAGAAGGACTAATCTTCATCAGAATCGTGTGTGTAATCTCACACCGAAATCCCGTAGATTCATGATTAGATATCACGTTGGAAAATAGCTCGTTATTATTTATATGGCTAAAAATCGTAATATTGCATAAATCGAGAAATTTGCTTAAATTACATTATTACTATAAACTTGTCAAAATTGGTAATAAAATTGGTAAAATTACGAAAATGCCCCTATGGGCCGATTTACGAAAATGCCCCTATGGGCCGATTTACGAAAATGCCCCTATGGGCCGATTTACGAAAATGCCTCTATGGGCCGATTTACGAAAATGCCCCTATCGGCCGATTTATGGAAATGCCCCTATGGACCGATTTACTAGAATGCCTTAATGGGCCAAATTGCAAAGTGCTATAATGGGCCGATGCACTGCAATAAATTATTGGATTAATAATGGTTGTACATATATGTGGTTATTATGCTTTATTATGTATGTTGCATGTTACATATTGCATGGGTTGGGAAAAATTGTATGAAGAGTAGTGTAGCCTGGTGGGATTGCCACAAAAATATCACTTATGATTTCAATTGCTTGGCCACAATAAACAAATATATTATAAATGACAACTTGCCTACGAATTGGTGTGAGCGGCGGGGTGGGTTGACTTGATCCCCACAGGTGTGATTGGCTGGTCGGGGGTGTGATGGATGGATGGGTTGGGTTAGGTTATATTCATATCATTTTAATATTGTTATGTAAATGGGCTTAAGCCCAAGTTATTGCTAAATGGATTCAGGCCCAGTGGGTGTCGGTAAGGGGATTATGCACTGAGTTCTAGTAACTCACCCCTTTTCCTTAACCTTTGCAGGTAATGCTCAGTAATGTGGACTTGGGCCATGGATGACTCGGTGGCGGCCATACTTTAGAAATGGTGTTTCAAACTTTAGTAAATTCCCTTTTCTGTTTATCTCGTTACTTTTACTATTTTGGATTTTAAAGTTGTAATAAGGCCTCTGGACTATTTTTATTTTGCTTTGTGTTTGGGATGTTTTTATTATTTCACTTAAGTTATTTAAAAAGGGGATTTTTCTAAAATCATAAATAACGGTTTTTTTTCCAAAGTTGATTAACAAAAGGATTTTATAACATATTTATAAATAATTTAACTTGGAGTATCTTTCAAATTATCAACAATATTTTCAAAAGTCACAGTTTTAATATCACAAATTTGAATATCGATTCTTTAATTAAACCTCTCGGGATTAGTAGTATTTCTAATCAAACTCATTTTCTTAACCATAATAAAATAATGCCTATTTTAGTACGAATCACAAGGTTTTTATACGTTTTCCCTTATGTGACATATCAGATCCGGTCGTAACGCATGGGCCGGGTTTGGGGTGTTACATTTTATGGTATCAGAGCCCGGTTGCAAAACTCGACTGTGGTTTGGGTTCAAAAGCGTTTTCCAAAGCTGTTTAAAATTTTAAATTATAAATGCATGATCTAAAGGAAGTATGGCACTACGGGTATCCGACACCAAGTCAAGTAAGTTTATGTTTTCATTTTATGATTATTGTGATATGACTGTAGAAATACTCTAGAACTTTTAGCTTTAGGAGCTGAAACTATAGAGATTGAGACCTTAGGATATGTTTTACGAAAACGACTTTACTTCCTATACTTCATAAAACATTGTTTAATAAACATTGAATAATATACTGATTCATAAGACTTGTAATCAGATTAAATTGATTTAGTAAACATGAGCACTAGAGGACGTGGACGCGGTATACGTGGCCGTGGTAGAGGCCGAGGTGCTAGAGTTGTATCTGAGGCATCGGGACATATGCCGGAAATGGACACCCCTGCATCACCTGTGACTGAAGCTAGGTCACACGAACGAATGAGAGAGGACGACGCTCTATCCCAAGCAATGTTGCGAGTTCTAGAAAGGGTTGCTGGGGCAATAACTGGGTCGGTAGCTCGTGGGTCGATATCTGAACGACTCAAATCGAATGGGGCTAAAGTTTTTAGGGGTATTTCGGGTGTAGCCCCTAGTGTAGTGGAGTACTGGCTTGAGGCAGTGGAGCGGATTATGGATGACCTGGATTGCACCGCTGAGCAGAAGTTGAAAGGAGTTGTGTCATTGCTAAGAGACGAGGCGTATCAGTGGTGGCTCACTGTTCGGGAAGGCACTCAGGCTGATCGTATTACCTTGGAATTCTTCAAGACAGCATTCCATGGGAAGTATGTCGGGGCTAGCTATGTGGATGCCCGAAGGAAGGAATTCCTGAATCTGGTCCAATGAGGTAAATCTGTGGCAGCATATGAGGCGGAGTTTCTGCGTCTGAGTCGGTATGCCCGAGGAATAGTGCCGACTGATTATGAACGCTGTGTCCATTTTAAGGATGGGTAGCGTGATGAGTTACGGGTACTGATTGCCCCATAGAATGAGAGGAATTTTGCTACACTTGTGGAAAAAGCTAAAACAGCTGAGGAGGTTAAGCACTCAGAACGGCAAAATCGAGACAAGGATAGGAGCAGGATCAAGAGAGACTCTGGGTAATCAGGTCCTGCTAGAGGGTTTCAGAAAAGGCCCAGGAACGAGGAGCTTCCAGGATTACCTCCGGATCGGGAGGTGGATTTTGACATTGAGCTGTTACCAAGGACGGCTCTGGTGTCTTTTGCTCCTTATAGAATGGCGCCGAAGGAGTTAGCGGAGGTTAAGGCTCAAATTCAAGAGTTGTTGGATCACGGATTTATTCGACTAAGTGTATCACCATGGGGAGCGCCGGTCTTGTTCGTTAAGAAAAAGGATGGATCGATTCGTATGTGCATCGATTATAGACAATTGAATAAGTTGACGATCAAGAACAAGTGTCCATTATCGAGGATCGATGATCTGTTCGATCAGCTACGAGGAGCTTCAGTTTTCTCGAAGATAGACTTGAGATCATGATATCACCAGCTTAAGGTCAAGGAGGCAGATATTCATAAGACTGCATTTTGAACTCGTTATGGGCATTGCGAATTTTTGGTGATGCCGTTTGGGTTGACTAATGTACTAGCTGTATTTATGGACATGATGAACCGAGTCTTCCAACCCTATCTAGACCGGTTTATGGTGGTGTTCATAGATGACATCTTGGTGTACTCAAAGACTGAAGAGGAGCAGGATTCGCATTTACGGGTCGTATTGCAGATATTAAGGGAGAAGCAATTGTATGCCAAATTCAGTAAGTGTGAATTTTGGTTGAGGGAAGTGACCTTTTTGGGGCATGTTGTGTCTGCCAAAGCAATTAGAGTTGATCCCCGAAAGGTCGAAGCTGTGTTGGACTGGAAGCCACCGAAGTCAGTGGCAGAAATTCAGAGTTTTCTAGGTTTGGCTGGGTATTACAGGTGTTTCGTTGAGGGGTTTTCGTTGATTACTGCACCCCTAACTAAGTTGTTGCGTAAAGGAGTACCGTTTTTTGTGGTCAGATAAACAGCAAGAGAGCTTTGAGAAATTGAAGAAGATTCTGACAGAAGCACCAGTATTGATTCAACCTGAGGCTGGTAAGGAGTTTATTATTTATTGTGATGCGTCACACACGGGCTTGGGATGTGTGTTGATACAAGGGGGAAAAGTGGTGGCTTATGCATCTCGTCAATTAAGGCCGCATGAGGTGAATTATCCCACTCATGATTTGGAGTTAGCCGCAGCGGTGGTGTTTGCTCTGAAGATTTGGAGACACTATCATGCGGTGAGAGAAGTCGATTATCTATACGGATCATAAGAGTCGAAGTACCTCCTTACCCGTAAGGAGTTGAACTTAAGACAATGGAGGTGGATAGAATCGTTGAAAGATTATGACTTCTCAATTGAGTATCATCCGGAAAAAGCTAACGTAGTGGCGGATGCGTTAGTCGTAAGGTGATATCGGATTTGAGAGCAATGTTCGCTCATCTCACCTGTATGAAGATGGTAGCTCATTAGCCAAACTTCGTGAAGCTCGCATGGGTAAGCCAGTTAAGGAAAAGCGGTTGATTGATGAAGCGTTGGGTTCTCGACTTCTGCAAGTGGAAGGTGGTGAGATAGGGGATTTTGGATTGAATAGTGATGGAGTATTGTGTTTCCGCGAAAGAGTTTGTATACCCAAGGATTCGGAATTGAGACAAATGATTCTGCGTGAGGTGCATAGTAGCCCATATGCTATGCACCCCGAGGAAACAAAATGTAATGAGACCTCCGTGAGCAGTATTGGTGGCCAGGGTTGAAACGGGAGGTTACCGACTTCGTGAGCAAGTGCTTGACATGTCAGCAGGTGAAGGCGAAACATCAACTGCCGTCAGGGTTGCTACAACCGGTGAAAATTCCATTATGGAAATGGGAAAGGATAACAATGGATTTTGTTAGTGGGTTACCCTTAACGCTTACTAAGAAAGATTCAGTATGGGTTATAGTGGATCAGTTAACGAAGACTGCTCATTTCCTACTTGTTCGTACGGATTATTCGTTGCAGAAGTTGGCCAAGTTGTATGTAGCAGATATCGTGAGGTTACATGGGATACCAGTGTCTATCATATCAGACAGGGATCCTAGGTTCACATCACAGTTCTGGAAGGCTTTACATGAAGCTTTGGGTACAAGGCAAAATCTCAGCACGACGTTTTATCCGCAGACTGATGGTCAGTCGGAGAGGGTTATCCAGATTCTAGAAGACATGTTAAGGGGCTGTGTGGTCGACTTCAGGGGTAGTTGGGAAGATTTTCTACCATTGGCAGAGTTTGCATACAACAACAGCTATCAATCCAGTATCCAGATGGCACCCTACGAGGCGTTGTATAGTCCTAGGTGTCGTACTCCTACTTGCTGGACTGAGCTAGGAGAGCGATAGTTATTGGGTCCTGAGTTGATTTCGAAGACGGAGGAAAAAGTTAAGGTAATTCGGGCTCGTTTAAAAGAAGCTTCTGACAGAAAGAAATCGTACGCGAATCTGAAGCGTAAGGATATAGAGTTTGCGGTGGGAGATCAAGTCTTTCTGAAGGTCTCACCTTGAAAGAAGATCTTAAGATTTTGACTGAAGGGCAAGTTAAGCCCTAGGATCATCGGACCATACCGTGTACTGAAGCGTGTTGGGCCAGTGGCTTATCAGCTGGAGTTACCTCCGGAGTTAAGTCAGATACATAGTGTATTTCATGTCTCGATGTTAAGGCGTTATCGCTCAGATCCATCTCATATTGTGCCTGTGGAGGAAGTCGATATAAGACCTGACTTGTCTTTTGAAGAGGAGCCAGTGTAGATTTTAGATCGAAATGTTAAGGTGCTAAGAAGGAGGTCGGTTCCGTTAGTCAAAGTTTTATGGCGTAATCACGGGACAGAGGAAGCTACATGGGAGCCATAGGACACAATTCGGCAACAATATCCTCATCTCTTCTAAGCAGGTAAATTTCGAGGCCAAAATTTCTTTAAGGGGGTAGAATTGTAACATCTTGAAATTCAAAATTTTACGTTTTAAAGTGTATCATGCTTTAGGCTAGTTAAAAATGTTAATTGTGTATGATTAGGGGTCCTTAGAAGGCATGGGATTGAGTTGGGCCTTAGCAAAATTTTTGTGTTTGAGCACTTTAAGGAGAAAAGGTAAGTGGCATCAATGCTTAAGGAAATAAGTGTGTATTTTGCTAGCATAAGTGAGCATATGGCAAGGAGGTTATGGCGTCAAGTGGAGAGCATGAAGGGAAGGGGTTCAAAACCCATCTTTTGCAAATTTTGGATTTATTTTTTTGTACTCCTATCCCAAGTGTCGGCCATGGTCCTATTTATGGTAAGGGAGACTTTTTATTAATGGAAAGGAGGCTAAGGAATATGGTAAGGAGGAAGATAAGGGAAAAAGAAGGAAAGAAATGAAAGAAAAGGAAAGAGAATGGAACAAGTTGGCATATAATGTGGAAGATGTTTTGGAAAGAGTTTTTGGTTAATTTTGATCATTTTGGTAAAAGGATACACGGTTTTAGGAGGGGCCTTGGTAGCCGAATTTTGCATTAGTCTTTTGGCAAATTTTGGGTGCTTGTATGGCTTGTTTCTTTTAGCATTTTTTTGGTGTTCTCTTTCTCCAATTTCTTCCTCATTGCCAAAACTCCAAAGCCAAAAGTGAGCATCTCTTTTCCTTTGTTTTGCCGAAACCATCTAGCCATTGTGTCCAATTTATTTTGCTCATTTCCCTTTTGATAGCCAAACTAGTTAAGCACTCTTTCTCCATCCTTTCTTTTCTTTTTCACAAATTCTTCAACATTTCTTTCTTCTTCTTTAACCCATATTCTCATAGCCGAATCTTCTTGTTCATTTTCTTTTCTCCATAGCCGAACCTTTCAACCCTTAATCTCTCCTTCACAATTTCTTTCTCATTTGTGTTGACACCCTCTTCTTCGATCAAATCGGTAAGTGGTTTCTTTTTCTCTTTTCATTTTTCCTTTCTTTCTAGCCGAATAAGTGTCTACCACTATTCGGTTGTGTATCTTGTTTCTAAACCAAAATGGTGTATCCTCCTACTCCTTCACTTCTTAATCATCCTCTTTTTCGTAGTATTCTAAATGGGTGGCCGAATATCATCCTAGCCGGTTCAATTCTAGCCTTAAGTCAATCGGAGGAAATCAGATTCAATATCGTTAAGGTAATGAGTTTCTTTATGGATTATTTGATATCGCTCATTATTCGATTAGGTGCTAAACAGAATAATAGTTTGGACTAAACGGTTATTTTAGGGTCTAAATCGTTCGTTCTTATTCACTCGTGGGTCCTTCGGAAATAGTGGTAAGCCTACTCCTATCACTAAAACAACTACTTTCTCTCATAGTAGTTTTCTAATCGAGATTTTTCCTATGGAGGCAAGTGGAACCGATTTGAAAGGAAAAGCGATTGGAGAACACAAAAGGAGTGGATTTGCTATTCCTACTCCTAAGTTCAAGCGTAGAGTGGTATCGACGGTTCGGGATTTTCCACTGGGTTGTGGACCATTATCCGGTAAAAATAGAAAAATCATGGTCACTCACGATATTGAGAGTAAGTATTTTAGATCGTTGATTTAGATTTGGATTAAGAAAAACTTCTTATGTTAGTTAATCGAGTATTATGTTGTCATAGGTGTCGACGATCTAGAAGGACTAATCATTACCGTAATCAGGTGTGTAATCTCACACCAAAATCCCGTAGATTCATGATTAGATATCACGTTGGAAAATAGCTCGTTATTATTTATATGGCTAAAAATCATAATATTGCACAAATCGAGAAATATGCTTAAATTACATTATTACTATAAACTTGTCAAAATCGATATTAAAATTGTTAAAATTACGAAAATGCCCCTATGGGCCGATTTACAAAAATGCCCCTATGGGTCGATTTACGAAAATGCCTCTATAGGCCGATTTAAGAAAATGCCCCTATGGGCCGATTTACAAAAATGCCCCTCTGGGTCGATTTACTAGAATGCCTTAATGGGCCGAATTACAAAGTGCTATAATGGGCCGATGCATTGTAATAAATTATTGGATTAATAATGGTTGTCCATATATGTGGTTATTATGCTTTATTATGTATGTTGCATGTTACATATTGCATGGGTTGGGAAATATTGTATGAAGAGCAGTGTAGCCTGGTGGCATTGCCACAAAAATATCACTTATGAGTTCAGTGGCTTGGCCACAATAAACAAATATAATATAAATGACAACTTGCCTGCGAATTGGTGTGAGAAGCGGGGTGGGTTGACTTGATCCCCACAGGTGTGATTGGCTGATCGGGGGTGTCATGGATGGATGGGTTGGGTTACATTCATATCATTTTAATATTGTTATGTAAATGGGCTTAAGCCCAAGTTATTGCTAAATGGATTCAAGCCCAGTGGGTGTCGGTAAGGGGATTATGCACTGAGTTCTAGTAACTCACCCATTTTCCTTAACCTTTGCAGGTAATGCTCAGTAATGTGGACTTGGGCCATGGATGACTCGGTGGAGGCCATACTTTAGAAATGGTGTTTCAAACTTCAGTAAATTCCCTTTTCTGTTTATCTCGTTACTTTTACTATTTTGGATTTTAAAGTTGTAATAAGGCCTCTGGACTATTTTTATTTTGCTTTGTGTTTGGGATGATTTTATTATTTCACTTAAATTGTTTAAAAAGGGGATTTTTCTAAAATCATAAATAACGGTTTTTTTTCCAAAGTTGATTAACAAAAGGATTTTATAACATATTTATAAATAATTTAACTTGGAATATCTTTCAAATTATCAACAATATTTTCAAAAGTCACAGTTTTAATATCACAAATTTGAATATCGATTCTTCAATTAAACCTCTCGGGATTAGTAGTATTTCTAATCAAACTCGTTTTCTTAACCATAACCAAATAATGCCTATTTTAGTACGAATCACAAGGTTTTTATATGTTTTCCCTTATGTGACATGTCAGATCCGGTCGTAACGCATGGGCCGGGTATGAGGTGTTACATTTTATGGTATCAGAGCCCCGTTGCAAAACTCGGCTGTGGTTTGGGTTCAAAAGCGTATTCCAAAGCTGTTTAAAATTTTAAATTATAAATGCATGATCTAAAGGAAGTATGGCACCACGGGTATCCGACACCAAGTCAAGTAAGTTTATGTTTTCATTTTATGATTACTGTGGTATGACTGTAGAAATACTCAAAAACTTTTAGCTTTAGGAGCTGAAACTATAGAGATTGAGACCTTAGGATACATTTTGCGAAAACGACTTTACTTCCTATACTTTATAAAACATTGTTTAATAAACATTGAATAATATACTGATTCATAAGACTTGTAATCAGATTAAATCGATTTAGTAAACATGAGCGCTAGAGGACGTGGACGCGGTAGAGTGGCCGTGGTAGAGGCCGAGGTGCTAGAGTTGTATCTGAGGCATCGAGACATATGCCAGAAATGGACACCCCTGCGTCACCAGTGACTGAAGCTAGGTCACACGAATGAATGAGAGAGGACGACGCTCTGTCCTAAGTAATGTTGCGAGTTCTAGAAAGGGTTGTTGGGCCAAGAACTGGGTCGGTAGCTCGTGGGTCAGTATCTGAATGACTCAGATCGAATGGGGCTAAAGTTTTTAGGGGTATTTTGGGTATAGCCCCTAGTGTAGCGGAGTACTGTCTTGAGGCAGTGGAGCGGATTATGGACGACCTGGATTGCACCGCTGAGCAGAAGTTGAAAGGAGCTGTGTCATTGCTAAGAGACGAGGCGTATCAGTGGTGGCTCACTGTTCGGGAAGGCACTCAGGCTGATCGTATTACCTGGGAATTCTTCAAGACAAAGATTCATTCGGGAAGTATGTCGTATAGCTATGTGGATGCCCGAAGGAAGGAATTCCTGAATCTGGTCCAATGAGGTAAATCTGTGGCAGCATATGAGGCGGAGTTTCAGCATCTGAGTCGGTATGCCCGAGGAATAGTGTCGAATGATTATGAACGCTGTGTCCGTTTTGAAGACGGGTTGCGCGATGAGTTACGGGTACTGATTGCCCCACAGAAGGAGAGGAATTTTGCCACACTTGTGGAAAAAGCTAAAATAGCTGAGGAGGTTAAGCACTCGAAACGGCAAAACTGAGACAAGGATAGGAGCAGGATCAAGAGAGACTCTGGGTAATCAGGTCCTGCTAGAGGGTTTCAGAAAAGGCCCAGGAACGAGGAGCTTCCAGGATTACCTCCGGATCGAGAGGTGGAGTTTGGCATTGAGTTGTTGCCAGGGACAGCTCCGGTGTCTTTTGCTCCTTATAGAATGGCGCCGAAGGAGTCAGCGGAGCTTAAGGCTCAAATTCAGGAGTTGTTGGATCGCGGATTTATTCGACTAAGTGTATCACCATGGGGAGCGCCGGTCTTTTTCATTAAGAAAAAGGATGGATCGATGCGTATGTGCATCGATTATAGACAATTGAATAAGTTGACGATCAAGAACAAGTATCCGTTATCGAGGATCGATGATCTGTTCGATCAGCTGCAAGGAGCTTCGATTTTCTCGAAGATAGACTTGAGATTGGGATATCACCAGCTTAAGGTCAAGGAGGCGGATATTCATAAGACTGTGTTCCGAACTCGTTTTGGGCATTAGGAATTTTTGGTGATGCCGTTTGGGTTGACTAATGCACCAGCTACATTTATGGACATGATGAACTGAGTCTTCCAACCCTATCTAGACCGGTTTGTGGTGTTGTTCATAGATGACATCTTGGTGTACTCAAAGACTGAAGAGGAGCATGATTCGCATTTACGGGTCGTATTGCAGATATTAAGGGAGAAGCAATTGTATGCCAAATTCAGTAAGTGTGAATTTTGGCTGAGGGAAGTGACCTTTTTGGGGCATGTTGTGTCTGCCAAAGGAACTAGAGTTGATCCCCGAAAGGTCAAAGCTATGTTGGACTGGAAGCCACTGAAGTCAGTGGCAGAAATTCAGAGTTTTCTAGGTTTGGCTGGGTATTACAGGCGTTTCGTTGAGGGGTTTTCGTTGATTGCTACACCCTTAACTAAGCTGTTACGTAAAGGAGTACCGTTTTTGTGGTAAGATAAGCAGCAAGAGAGCTTTGAGAAATTGAAGAAGATTCTGACAGAAGCACCAGTATTGATTAAACTTGAGGCTGGTAAGGAGTTTATTGTTTATTGTGATGCGTCACACACGAGCTTGGGATGTGTGTTGATGCAAGGGGGAAAAGTGGTGGCTTATGAATCTCGTCAATTAAGGTCGCATGAGTTGAATTATCCCACTCATGATTTGGAGTTAGCTGCAGTGGCATTTGCTCTGAAGATTTGGAGACACTATCTGTACGGTGAGAAGTCGATTATCTATGCGGATCATAAGAGTGTGAAGTACCTCCTTACCCAGAAGGAGTTGAACTTAGGACAGCGGAGGTGGATAGAACTGTTGAAAGATTATGACTTCTCAATCGAGTATCATCCAGGAAAAGCTAACGTAGTGGCAGATGCGTTGAGTCGTAAGGTGATATCGGATTTGAAAGCAATGTTCGCTCATCTCAGCCTGTATGAAGATGGTAGCCTGTTAGCCGAACTTCAGGTGAAGCCTGCATGGGAAAGCCAGATTAAGGAAAAGCAGTTGATTGATGAAGCGCTGGGTTCTCGACTTTTGCAAGTGGAAGGTGGTGAGATAGGGGATTTTGGATTGAATAGTGATGGAGTATTGTGTTTCCGCGGAAGAGTTTGTATACCCAAGGATTCAGAATTGAGACAAATGATTCTGGGTGAGGCGCATAGTAGCCCATATGCTATGCACCCCGGGGGAAACAAAATGTACCAAGACCTTCGTGAGCAGTATTGGTGGCCAGGGTTGAAACGGGAGGTTACCGACTTCGTGAGCAAGTGCTTGACATGTCAGCAGGTGAAGGCGGAACATCAACTGCCATCAGGGTTGCTACAACCGGTGAAAATTCCATTATGGAAATGGGAAAGGATAACGATAGATTTTGTTAGTGGGTTACCCTTAACGCTTACTAAGAAAGATTCAGTATGGGTTATAATGGATCGGTTAACGAAGACTGCTCATTTTTTACCTGTTCGTATGGATTATTCGTTGTAGAAGTTGGCCAAGTTGTATGTAGCAGAGATCGTGAGGTTACATGGGATACCAGTGTCTATCATATCAGACAGGGATCCTAGGTTCACATCACAGTTCTGGAAGGCTTTACATGAAGCTTTGGGTACAAGGCTAAATTTCAGCACGGCGTTTCATTCACAGACTGATGGTCAGTCGGAGAGGGTTATCCAGATTCTAGAAGACATGTTAAGGGGCTGTGTGGTCTACTTCAGTGGTAGTTGGGAAGATTTTCTACCATTGGCAGAGTTTGTATACAACAACAGCTATCAATCCAGTATCCAGATGGCACCCTACGAGGCGTTGTATGGTCGTAGGTGTCGTACTCCTACTTGCTGGACTGAGCTAGGAGAGCGACAGTTATTGGGTCCTGAGTTGATTTCGAAGACGGAGGAAAAAGTTAAGGTAATTCGGGCTCGTTTAAAAGAAGCTTCTGACAGACAGAAATCGTACGCGGATCTAAAGCGTAAGGATATAGAGTTTTCGGTGGGAGATCAAGTCTTTCTGAAGGTCTCACCTTGGAAGAAGATCTTAAGATTGGGACGGAAGGGCAAGTTAAGCCCTAGGTTCATCGGACCATACCGTGTACTGAAGTGTGTTGGGCCAGTGGCTTATCAGCTAGAGTTACCTCCGTAGTTAATTCAGATACATAGTGTATTTCATGTCTCGATGTTAAGGCGTTATCGCTCGGATCCATCTCATATTGTGCCTGTAGAGGAAGTCGATATAAGACCTGACTTGTCTTTTGAAGAGGAGCCAGTGCAGATTTTAGATCGGAATGTTAAGGTGCTAAGAAAGAAGTCGATTCCGTTAGTCAAAGTTTTATGGCGTAATCACGAGACAGAGGAAGCTACATGGGAGCCAGAGGACACAATTCGGAAACAATATCCTCATCTTTTCTAAGCAGGTAAATTTTGAGGCCAAAATTTCTTTAAGGGGGTAGAATTGTAACATCCTGAAATTCAGAATTTTACGTTTTGAAGTATATCATGCTTTAGGCTAGTTAAAAATGTTAATTGTGTATAATTAGGGGTCCTTAGAAGGCATGGGATTGAGTTGGGCCTTAGCAAAATTTTTGTGTTTGAGCACTTTAAGGAGAGAAGGTAAGTGGCATCAATGCTTAAGGAAATAAGTATGTATTTTGCTAGCATAAGTGGGCATATGGCAAGGAGGTTATGGCGTCAAGTGGAGAGCATGGAGGGAAGGGGTTCAAAACCCATCTTTTGCAAATTTTCGATTTATTTTTTTGTACTCCTATCCCAAGTGTCGGCCATGGTCCTATTTATGGTAAGGGAGACTTTTTATTGATGGAAAGGAGGCTAAGGAATATGGTAAGGAGGAAGATAAGGGAAAAAGAAGGAAAGAAATGAAAGAAAAGGAAAGAGAAGGGAACATGTTGGACTATAATGTGGAAGATGTTTTGGAAAGAGTTTTTGGTCAATTTTGATCATTTTGGTAAAAGGATACACGGTTTTGGGAGGGGTCTTGGTAGCCGAATTTTGCATTAGTCTTTTAGAAAATTTTGGGTGCTTGTATGGCTTGTTTCTTTTAGCATTTTTTTTGTGTTCTCTTTCTCCAATTTCTTCCCTCATTGCCAAAACTCCAAAGCCAAAAGGGAGCATCTCTTTTTCCTTTGTTTTTCCGAAACCATCTACCCATTGTGTCCAATTTATTTTGCTCATTTCCCCTTTTGATAGCCGAAACTAGTTAAGCACTCCTTCTTCATCCTTTCTTTTCTTTTTCACAAATTCTTCAACCTTTCTTTCTTCTTCTTTAACCCATATTCTCATAGCTGAATCTTCTTGTTCATTTTCTTTTCTCCATAGCCGAACCCCTTAATCTCTCCTTCACAATTTCTTTCTCATTTGTGTTGACACCCTCTTCTTCGATCAAATCGGTAAGTGGTTTCTTTTTCTCTTTTCATTTTTCCTTTCTTTCTAGCCGAATAAGTGTCTATCACTATTCGGTTGTGTATCTTGTTTCTAAACCGAAATGGTGTTTCCTCTTACTACTTCACATCTTAATCATCCTATTTTTCGTAGTATTCTAAATGGGTGGCCGGATATCATCCTAGCCGATTCAATTCTAGCCTTAAGTCAATCGGAGGAAATCGGATTCAATATCGTTAAGGTAAGGAGTTTCTTTATGGATTATTTGATATCGCTCATTATTTAATTAGTTGCTAAACGGAATAATAGTTTGGACTAAACGGTTATTTTAGGGTCTAAATCGTTCGTTCTTATTCACTCGTGGATCCTTCGGAAATAGTGGTAAGCCTACTCCTATCACTAAAACAACTACTTTCTCTCATAGTAGTTTTCTAATCGAGATTTTTCCCATGGAGGCAAGTGGAACCGATTTGAAAGGAAAAGCGATTGGAGAACACAAAAGGAGTGTATTTACTATTCCTACTCCTAAGTTCAAGCGTAGAGCGGTATCGGCGGTTCAGGATTTTCCACCGGGTTGTGGACCATCATTCGGTGAAAATAGACATATCGTTGTCGTTCACGATATTGAGAGTAAGTATTTTAGATCGTTGATTTACATTTGGATTAAGAAAAACCTCTTATGTTAGTTAATCGAGTATTATGTTGTCATAGGTGTCGACGATCAAGAAGGACTAAACCTTACCGTAATCAGGTGTGTAATCTCACACCAAAATCCCGTAGATTCATGATTAGATATCACGTTGGAAAATAGCTCGTTATTATTTATATGGCTAAAAATCGTAATATTGCACAAATCGAGAAATTTGCTTAAATTACATTATTACTATAAACTTGTCGAAATCGGTATTAAAATTGTTAAAATTACAAAAATGCCCCTGTGGGCCGATTTACGAAAATTCCTCTATGGGCTGATTTACGAAAATGCCCCTATGGGCCGATTTACGAAAATGCCCCTATGGGCCGATTTACGAAAATGCCCCTGTGGGCCGATTTACTAGAATGCCTTAATGGGCCGATTTACAAAGTGCTATAATGGGCCGATGCACTGTAATAAATTATTGGATTAATAATGGTTGTACATATATGTGGTTATTATGCTTTATTATGTATGTTGCATGTTACATATTGCATGGGTTGGGAAAAATGGTATGAAGAGCTGTGTAGCCTGGTGGCATTGCCACAAAAATATCACTTATGATTTCAGTGGCTTGGCCATAATAAACAAATATATTATAAATGGTAACTTGCCTGCGAATTGGTGTGAGCGGCGGGCTGGGTTGACTTGATCCCCACAGGTGTGATTGGCTGGTCGGGGGTGTGATGGATGGATGGGTTGGGTTAGGTTATATTCATATCATTTTAATATTGTTATGTAAATGGGCTTAAGCCCAAGTTATTGCGAAATGGATTCAGGCCCAGTGGATGTCGGTAAGGGGATTATGCACTGAGTTCTAGTAACTGACCCCTTTTCCTTAACCTTTGCAGGTAATGCTCAGTAATGTGGACTTAGGCCATGGATGACTCGGTGGAGGCCATACTTTAGAAATGGTGTTTCAAGTTTTAGTAAATTCCCTTTTCTGTTTATCTCGTTACTTTTACTATTTTGGATTTTAAAGTTGTAATACGGCTTCTGGACTATTTTTATTTTGCTTTGTGTTTGGGATGTTTTTATTATTTCACTTAAATTGTTTAAAAAGGGGATTTTTCTAAAATCATAAATAACGGGTTTTTTTCCAAAGTTGATTAACAAAAGGATTTTATAACATATTTATAAATAATTTAACTTGGAATATCTTTCAAATTATCAACAATATTTTCAAAAGTCACAGTTTTAATATCACAAATTTGAATATCGATTCTTCAATTAAACCTCTCGGGATTAGTAGTATTTCTAATCAAACTCATTTTCTTAACCATAACCAAATAATACCTATTTTAGTACGAATCACAAGGTTTTTATACGTTTTCCCTTATGTGACATGTCAGATCCGATCGTAACGCATGGGCCGGGTTTGGGGTGTTACAGTTTTTATAATTGTTTACAATAAAAAACGGCTTAACAAAATAAGAATTGAGAAAAGAACCAATTAGCTCGTTTTAAAACATGTCACTTCGAGACCTCCGGTATGCCAAGTCCAGCTTCAAATTACGAGAGTACCTGAAAGGGAAAACTAAGGGAAAACGTAAAAAGCAGAAGATGAAGAAACAAACCAGAATGCTCTCAAAACATTATTCGAACAACTGATCAGAAATACAAAATACGAATACGAAATTCTAATCACACCCAATAATTAATCACACAAGACTAAGTACTTTAGTGGATACGTACCAATACATGCACCCCAACGTTCAAACAAACAACATGTAAACAGATGAAAATGGTATGTAACAAGTTAGAAAATACTCCGACCCATCTAGCCAAACGCCTCTCCATCCACTGTTCGCACCACGAATGAGCTATAAGAAGCTCAACCAACCATGCACACCACATAGGACCTCGAAAGGCCCATCCAACCCTACACACCACATACGTGAAATAGGCCACTCAGATGATAATATGTAGTAGAGCTGACATATGTGTAGTACAATGTGGTAAACCGCAGTACTAATGAGTTCGAGTTAAACTACCAAAACAGAACAGATCAAACTTCCTTCTCTTCGCAAGCAAACCCAAAATTTTAATGCAAATGCAAAAATGCACAAAATTTGAAGACAGACATACAAAAACAGAATACAGAATCAGAAATTTTATGCGAATGCTTGTATGCAAACAAATTATTAACTGAATTACAGAAAAAATACACACACTTGCGAACATCTATACTTCAGTCAAACAGAATCAGAAATGCACAGAGTCAAATGACCAAATTCAGAATCAAAGGTCACGATACCTAACTACTAGGTAACATCATTTAGGCAAGTCATGAAGTTAGTGCTATGCTAACAAATAACATGTAAATTCGAGCCAAACGGAGTGTCAACTACTCTTGCTAAGGCATAGCCAAAGGTAGGAACACACAGGAACACGAAACAGTCACAATCCGACTCAAAACAAAAATTTATGAAACAAGGCCACATGGCCGTGTGCCCCGACCGTGTCGGGTCAAAACGCCCATATGAAGGAGGCACACACCCATGTGAAAGTAGGCACACGGCCGTGTGACTATGACACACGCCTGTGTGACCCAGGAACATGGTCGTATGGACAGCCCGTGTAACTCTCTGTCCACTTGTGCTTAAATAAGGTGCAGGGCAGACACGGCCGTGTGTCCAGAACACACGCCCGTGTGAAAATTGACTAAAATTCCCAAATCAGCCATAGGGCCGTGTGGCACCAAAATTTGCCCAAAAACCCTAATTCCCAAATGCACATGGCAGTGTGGACCGCTCGTGCGCGGTGCACGCCCGTGTGGCCACCCGTGTGGTTAGGAAACCACCTCTAAATAGCCTACAAATCATGAATTTCATCTCCAAACACTCCCTAACCTCCAATAAATTTAGAAACATACTATAATAAACCGAATTCAATGAAATCTAATATCGAAACAACGTTACAACTGCACCATTACCAAATCACACACGAATTTTCCGAATCCCACCGCATTTCGACACCAAATTAAACAATTCACAAATAAAGTTGAAAAGTTCTGAACCCACACCTGATTTCGCGATCAAAGCACCACACCCTCGATCTGGAACTTAATTACCCATCGTCTCGAGACCGTATTGAAGGAAATAGTAAAATCTCCCCAACAAAAAAAAAACAAAAAATTTGGAACCAAAATTGAAAAAGTCTCACGTAAGGAAGAGAGAGAAGAAATTGATAAAAGAAAATGGAAGAGAGGAACGTGAGAAACTCTTGGCCTCTTTCAAAATAAAATTAATTGACATAAATAAAAATAAAAGAATAACTAAATATTTAGATTTTATAAACAAAACTAAACTAAATCAAAAATAGTCCCTCAAAACACACCTAAGAACTCAAACCTGGGACCCAGAGATACATTAACACACAACCAACCACCAGACCAACAGTCCCATTCTGACATAAAACACAACAACAAACCCAGTTGTCTGATCTAGCCACTGAACCTACCTACCAATCTTAAAATTTCTAACCCCAAATTCCGGGGATTTACATGTATAATTTGTTGTTTAATTATTTGTTAACGATGAGATGATATTATTATTGCCTCAATATTTATAGGTGTTAAGGTTTTAAAAAATAAAATATTTTTTGGGATTCTTCTAAGGAATTTTGTACTTTGTTATAATTATAGTATTTGTACTCAACACCTTTGGTTTTTGAGATTATGTTATCTTAAATGATCTGTTATCCTTTTCCTTAACTATAAATTTTATAAAACCAAAAACAAATTGTTTCCAAAATTTTCTCAAAATCTTACAATTTGGTCCTAATTTGAGTTCGAATTGACAAAAGAGCTTTTGTAATCTCGATTAAGACTCGGTTTTGATTATTTAACCATAGATAAATTGTAATAGCCTGATTTCAGTAAAATTGGAACAGTGGTCTCGAGACCACAAATCCGAGCTGAAAAATAAATTTATTTTTATTTTATTATATGGTCCATAATATACTAGAAAAGTCATGTGGAAATTTTGAAAAGAAAATTTTACTGATTATGTGCTTAATTACGAGAAGGACCAAATCGCATAAAATGCAAAAGTTAGATTCTATTAGCTAGAAGGATCAAATACCTATGGAATTCAAAACTTAAGGTCCTTATATGGTAATTAGACCATTAAGAAAAGTATGTAGATTTTTCTTGGTGACTCATCCATGGAAATTTAGAAAAAGGGCAAGGCCTAAATTGTAAAGTGAAAATTTTAATTAATTAAAAGATGATAAAATAGATATCATCTTATTTTCTCATCTTCTTCCCCAAAATAAAACATGGAAACCCTAGGAGAGAGGGAAGAAACTTTCATGGCC
Organism: Gossypium sturtianum; assembly: GCA_025698515.1. NCBI lineage: Eukaryota > Viridiplantae > Streptophyta > Magnoliopsida > Malvales > Malvaceae > Gossypium > Gossypium sturtianum. The sequence continues at coordinate 47,077,517 of CM046943.1, forward strand.
AAATTGGGTAAGTTTCCTTGTCCAGTTTTTAATGATTTTTATATTTTTGGAATCGAAATAGTCTAATCTATCTATCTGGGGGATTAAATTAAAAAGTTATCAAAGTATGAAAATGGGTCATGGATGTATATGCCGGAAATTATAAATTTATGGTAGAAAATGAAAGATTATTGATAGATAAATAACTTTTACAAAGTGATTTTTGATGAAAACATGATTTAGGGACTAAAATGAAAAGTTGTAAAATTTGATGAAAAATTCTAAAATTTTATGAATACATGTTCTGTAAAATTTGTAATGGGGCTTTGGTTAGGCTTGGAATAGGGAGTAATTTGCACAAGTTTCATTTTCCGAGCCTAGGAACGAAAATGGAATTTATGGAAAAGTTAGGGGCAAAATAGTAATTTTGCCTAGGATGAAAATTTAGTCCACATGGATGTAAAATATGATAAATTGATGTTAAATTTACTGGTATAGATCTGGATAGACCAAATTCAGAGTTAGAACGAGGAATGAGGAAAATGTCGGATTAGTAGATTTTACGTACACGAACCTTTGTCGAGGTAAGTTCGTGTAACTAAATTGTATATGTTTTTATGCTTGATTTAAATGTTGTGTTTGTGAATTTCATCAATGTCATAAATATGCGAAATGATCACCTACTCGATATAGCCCGATAAATGAAAATGCTCGTTAAAATGGTAAATGAATAAAATGTTACTTGTATACTTGACATGAATGTGGAATGTATTTTACTCGAATTACATAAATGTTATAGAGGTATGAAATAATCAAATGCCTGATAATGATTGAAAAGTGTCTAAATCCCGGTTGAATAAATTGGAAAATCGATGGATATGTGATTTCCTGAAATGAAAGAGGTCCTGCATTTGTTGAGGATAGGATTTAGCTTGGATGAGTAATCCTTCGACCTCAATTCTGATAGGATTTAGCCCGGACGGGTAATCCTGATATAAGTCCTCTCGAGCATATGTTATGGATTGGATTTAGCCTGGACGGGTAATCCAGATCAAGCTCTTTAGAGCATATGTCATAAAAAGGATTTAGCCTGGACTGGTAATCCTATTGTATATATGAATGGCTCAAGAGTGTACTCTCTGCAATAGTACCTTATGGGTACCATTGAATATGAATTGACGGATCCTGATTTGTACACCTCGAGTGTACTTGTAACATCCCCAAACCCGGCCCATTCACTACGACCGAATCTGGTTATGTCACTGCAGAAAGGCAGTTGGAAGTATTTTTGACTTTGAAATAAACATGGAAATTAATCATCTTTTTGAAACCAAGTTCTTTCGAAAACATAACTAAAACTTAATTGTTATAAAATGTCTAAATCAACCTTAGTGAATATCTAAAACCAATTTGAATAATCACGTTGTTAGGAAAAATTCGTCTTCACATGGTAATTTAATATAATCCAACCATAATTTAAAATAATAATAAAATAGTTCCCAAAATAAATAAAAATAGAAAGGCCCTTATTACATCTTTTATCTAAAACCAAGTATTTAATATAACCATAACTAAAAACATCTTCTTCGGCATGGGCCACCTTGCATCCTTTCCGAACCCGGTCCAACTTTACGCATCACCTGAAATGGTTAAGAAAATAGGGTGAGTCCACTGACTCAGTGCATAACCACAACACTTATTCCCACACGTATGGGCTTGGCCCATTCCCACACAGTCCTCGTAACAAATCATGCAAGAATGCATTTCAGCCCAACTACTATCCAACCGTAACACCAACCTTAGCAGACTCCCTGCCTAAGGCCGTGGCTAACCCACCACTGATCACATCGTGATCTATAAACCTTACCTTGGCAAACTCGCTGCTCAAGGCCGTGGCTGAGCCACCGATCAACCAAAGTGATCCCAACAACGTACTCCGTCTACGGTGACGCACATAGCCATCAACCGCCGAGATGGGCACCGAGCCAACACCTCCCTTGAGGTAGCACACAGCTAACCATCAAGCGCTAATGTAGCCCGAGCTAACATTAGACCACGTACATCAACATGTACACTCCTCCCTTCATCTATCCAATCCACCTCCCATGTATGTATGTAAAAATGTGACATGTCAGATCATAACATAAGAGTAGGCATCACATGTTAATTACCATATCATGTATATAACATAAATAACTTAATGTTAAAGACTTACTCACCTGATATCCAATTACCCAAAATAAGCATTCACCACTTAAGCCATTATATCGGCTACCACACATCATGCATATGTATAAGCATTAGCAAGCAATTAACCGAGAAATAGTGCGATGATTACGCACCTAATTACTTGGAGTTCTAGACTCTCGACCCCAACGCTATCGCTCAACGAGACAACAGCTATCTGCCTATAACTATCCCCTGCTGCTGGCCCACACCCCGGTGGCCAGTCTCGAACTGCCGAGATAGCTCTCTTCTTGAACTTCGGGATATGGGTTTTCTCCTGCCCACCTTGACAAGCTGACTGCTAATAAACGGAGGCTTGACTGCCTACTTCAAACCCCAGAGTACCTTTAACAACGGTTGCAAATGGAAACCCAACAAGATCTATGCTAAAACCCAACAAGATCTATGCTAACATTCGGCCAAGGTGCTACCAAGTAAGGGAAAAGGAACACGTCACAAAGATGGGATGTAGATTCGGTTAACAATGAAAGAAAATCAATGAAAAGGGAATAGGGGTTTCGGCCAAAGGTTTGAGAAGAGGAAAGAAAAGTATGGGGGTGTACTTTCGGTTTAGCAAAATGGAAGAAAAGAGAGATGAAAGGTGAGTGGTTCGACCAAGTATCCAAAAGAAGAGAAAAAGAAGATGGCAATGGAGGTTTCGGCTCAGGTGAAATGGGGAGAACAAATGGAGAATTTGTGAAGCACTTTTCGGCAAGCAAGCAAAAATGGGAAAAACCAAAAAGGTGAGCACCCCCCTATTTATAACATTCGGCCAAAGCTCCCCCCTAGAAGAAAGCAAGATTCGGCCAACAACCCAACCTCCCCACAAAATCCCACAATTCTCTCCTAAATCACCTCCCTAACACTCATTCAAAAAGATTTGAATGAGTCCACCCAACAACCCACCTTCCTAGCCGATTCAAAATTGAAGACCAAGTCTTCCTCCATCTTTTTAGCATTCAAAACCGCCCAACACCTTACCATATTGACGCAAAAACAAAGGCCCACCTGCTGCCTTTGCGAATCGAACTTGAGACCCCTTCCAGCTCCCCCTTGAGGCGTCACTTCTCCATGCGTTATGTGGCGCCTCCTTGCCACTCTGCCAAGCCATTCTTTGTGTCTAAACCTCCCCAAATAAAACTCCTAAGGCCTCCTCCATCCAAGCTCCTTCTTAACCCCTAAAACTAAAAATTTTCCAAGGCATTCCACCACCACCTAGGGTTCTCGTGACCCTAAAACTACCCAACCACACACTTTGAAGTGTGCCAACACCGAGCTATGCACCAAAAGCCTAACCCCTAGAACCGGTGTGTTACAATCCTACCCTCCTTAAAATAATTTCGTCCTCGAAATTACTTGGCTAGACTAACAACCCACTACGCTATAGTCACACTCTCGATCTCAAAGAACCAACACATTTCTAGGCACAATATCTAAGTCTAAACCCAAGGTTCCAAATAATTTACGAGCAACAAAACACCCAACTACCAAAACGAACCAAACAACAAATAATATTCCAAACATAAGATACTTACCCGCCGACACATCCGCACATCATTATCCTCTCTCGACGAACCGCATAAACCGGACTGGCCGCGCCTTGCCTCGCCACCATTATCGCGACCCAAAGCTCCACGACCTCGGCCGTAACCATTCCCTCCATGGTTCGGACCACGACCTCTCGTCGCGGCGACCACCTCTCGCTCGGTTGCACATAACCTTGACCCACTGCTCGAGTCCTATTCGGATTCTCGGGACGATCCCAACTGATGAGTCTTGGACTTGTATCTAAAGCATTCTCGAACCCGATTCCAGCACTCGCCAACATGATACCTTCCACATTGAGCACACGGACGATCCGGATTTTCGGCGGCTGGCTTAGTAATACGAACAGGAGTCTCGACTCTCGGTCTTTTCTGAAACCTCTCAAACGATTCTGACGATCCCAAGCTCCTCTTATCACGGTTTCTTTCTCTGTTCTGCCTCTCAGCCTTCTTGACCTCCTCAGCTATCCGAGCTTTCTCCACTAAAACGGCGAAGTCTCTTTCTCGTTGCGGCGCAATCAAAACCCGCAGCTCATCCCGTAGCCCATCTTCAAATCTGACGCATCTCTCATAATCAGTTGCCACGATGCCCCGAGCATACCGGCTCAAACGCAGAAACTCAGCTTCGTACTCCGCTATCGACTTGCTACCTTGCACCAGACTGAGGAACGCCTTCCTTTGAGCATCCACATAGCTCGCTCCGACATACTTCCCTTCGAACTTGATCTTAAAGTAACCCCAGTCCACTCGATCCGCAGGGGTACTTTCCTTAACCGTGAGCCACCACCGTAGGCCTCATCCCGGCAACGAAACAACTCCCTTAAGCTTCTCCTCGCCAGCTAAGTCTAAGTCGTCCATAATCCTTTCCACCGCCTCAAGCCGAGATTACGCCACGCTCGAGCTACCCCGCACACTCCTCGAAGACCTCACTCCATTCGCCCTAAGCCTTTCGGCATCGACTTCCGAGTCCCATCGCCTCCATTGGCTCCTCGCCACTCGCTCAAGCACCCGCAGAATAGCTCGCGATACAACGCCATCTCCTCCGGTTTGATCCTCGCTGTTCAACCTCATCAATCGGTGGCGGCACATCACTCTCGACCCATGGCGAGACCCAACCGGCCCGATCATCGATATCCCGCCTCTACCACGCCCACGAGTATTGCGACCACGCCCCTAGAACTCATATCTAGCGCCTCGATTTAGTCTGCTTTAAAAGTTTTATGCATTAGAAATTCTTGTTTCACTGCTTATCCACGAGCAATTTTATGGAAAAAGTCCTAGAAGTGGTTCTTTCTGAAAGCAACAAAATTCCATTCCCAACCAGGGTGGGTAATTTCGTCTTTTTCCTATAGAGGTATATCGGTAATAACTCAGGTCAATTCTCAAAGTATTTTTCCAACTTAAAGATATTTCAAAATTTACAAAATCTCTGGGTCATCTTGAAAATTTTGTTTTTCATACAAAATGTGTTGCAAAAATTTTAGAAAGGGATTATTTTTGTAATTTTGGAAATCATGGGCATTTTCAGACATTCTCAAAATTGAATATCACAATGTTTCACAAAATAGGATTTTCTGATATTTGGTAAAATAGGAATATTTCAATAAAAGTCGAGAGAAATCAAAATTTAGAAACCAAGGGCATTTTGGTAATTTTTATCAACCAGTGATATTTTCGTAAATTTCCACAAACCGTAGTATCTTAATATTTGAAATTTGAGATTTTGGTATTTTACAAAGTAAAAATCATTTTATCAAAAGTTGAGGGTAATATGGTAATTTTATCACACAGGGGCATTTTTTGTAAATTTTGCGAGTAGGGGTATTTTAGTAATTTTGTAAATTGAGAAAACGTCTTTCAAAATCAGATTCAGGATTTACAAACCAAAGGGGCAAATTGAAAATTTTAAAATCGAAGGTTTGAAAACAAGAAGGTTAATCCCTTTCGGGTTTTGATGATTGGTTTAGCCTATGAACAAGTCCTCTTGGTTAAGGTGAACCGTAGCTACGCACTGTAGGATTCTGCGAAGAGGAGGTGAGTCACGAGGACTGCTTAAGTACCAAGCTCTTCCGGATCCGATCCTAGACATGCGCACCAAGGTTACCACACCTTAACTCGGTGACTTGCTTCACGGGTTTGTTTAAGAGCTTTAAGTTTTATGCATATGTTTGAGTAGACTAGTCCTAGGGGTCCAATAGTCCTAATTTCTAATCTACGAGCCCAACCTAAGCCCATAATAATTCATATAGACAAATCACTTCAAGAAGGTCCAAGTACTTACACTGTGGACTTCAGTAGAAGGTACAGTACCATGCCGAATAACTCAAAAACTTTTTATAAAAGCCCACACTTCAAAAACCTATTTTGAAAATGTTTTTGGGCCCAAAACCTCAAAGCCGAGTTTTGAACTTGCTCTCGATACTAATTTGTAACATCCCCAAACCCGGCCCATTCACTACGACCGAATCTGGTTATGTCACCACAGAAAAGGCGGTTGGAAGTATTTTTGACTTTGAAATAAACATGGAAATTAATCATCTTTTTGAAACCAAGTTCTTTCGAAAACATAACTAAAACTTAATTGTTATAAAATGTCTAAATCAACCTTAGTGAATATCTAAAACCAATTTGAATAATCACGTTGTTAGGAAAAAATTCGCCTTCACATGGTAATTTAATATAATCCAACCATAATTTAAAATAATAATAAAATAGTTCCCAAAATAAATAAAAATAGAAAGGCCCTTATTACATCTTTTATCTAAAACCAAGTATTTAATATAACCATAACTAAAAACATCTTCTTCTAATGGGCCACCTTGCATCCTTTCCGAACCCGGTCCAACTTTACGCATCACCCGAAATGGTTAAGAAAATAGGGTGAGTCCACCGACTCGATGCATAACCACAACACTTATTCCCACACGTATGGGCTTGGCCCATTCCAACACATCCTCGTAACAAATCATGCAAGAATGCATTTCAGCCCAACTACTATCCAACCGTAACACCAACCTTAGCGGACTCCTCGCCAAGGCCGTGGCTAACCCACCACCGATCACATCGTGATCTATAAACCTTACCTTGGCAAACTCGCTGCTCAAGGCCGTGGTGAGCCACCGATCAACCAAAGTGATCCCAACAACGTACTCGCCTCACGGTGGCGCACATAGCCATCAACTGCCGAGATGGGCACCGAGCCAACACCTCCTTTGAGGTAGCACACGCCTAACCATCAAGCGCTAATGTAGCCCGAGCTAACATTAGACCACGTACATCAACATGTACACTCCTCCTTCATTGATCCAATCCACCTCCCATGTATGTATGTAAAAATGTGACATGTCGGATCATAACATAAGAGTAGGCATCACATGTTAATTACCATATCATGTATATAACATAAATAACTTAATGTCAAAGACTTACTCACCGATATCCAATTACCCAAAATAAGCATTCACCACTTAAGCCATTATATCGGCTACAACACATCATGCATATGTATAAGCATTAGCAAGCAATTAACCGAGAAATAGTGCGATGATTACGCACCTAATCACTTGGAGTTCTAGACTCGACCCCAACGCTATCGCTCAACGAGACAACAAACTATCCGCCTATAACTATCCTCGCTGCTGCCCCACACCCTATGGTGGCGGTCTCGAATCGCCGAGACGACTCTCTTCTTGAACTTCGGGATAGGGGTTTTCTCCTGCCCACCTTGACAAGCTGATTGCTAACAAACGGAGGCTTGACTGCCTACTTCAAACCCCAGAGTACCTTTAACAACGGTTGCAAACGGAAACCCAACAAGATCTATGCTAACATTCGGCCAAGGTGCTACCAAGTAAGGGAAAAGGAACACGGCACAAAGATGGGATGTAGATTCGGTTAACAATGAAAGAAAATCAATGAAAAGGGAATAGGGGTTTCGGCCAAAGGTTTGAGAAGAGGAAAGAAAAGTATGGGGGTGTACTTTCGGTTTAGCAAAATGGAAGAAAAGAGAGATGAAAGGTGAGTGGTTCGACCAAGGATCCAAAAGAAGATAAAAAGAAGATGGCAATGGAGGTTTCGGCTCAGGTGAAATGGGGAGAACAAATAGAGAATTTGTGAAGCACTTTTCGGCAAGCAAGCAAAAATGGGAAAAACCAAAAAGGTGAGCACCCCCCCTATTTATAACATTCGGCCAAAGCTCCCCCTAGAAGAAAGCAAGATTCGGCCAACAACCCAACCTCCCCACAAAATCCCACAATTCTCTCCTAAATCACCTCTCTAACACTCATTCAAAAATATTTGAATGAGTCCACCCAACAACCCACCTTCCTAGCCGAATTCAAAATGGAAGACCAAGTCTTCCTCCATCTTTTTAGCATTCAAAAACCGCCCAACACCTTACCATATTGACGCAAAAACAAAGGCCCACTGCACGCCTTTGCGAATCGAACTTGAGACCCCTTCCAGCTCCCCCTTGAGGCGTCACTTCTCCATGCCTTATGTGGCGCCTCCTTGCCACTCTGCCAAGCCATTCTTTGTGTCTAAACCTCCCCAAATAAAACTCCTAAGGCCTCCTCCATCCAAGCTCCCTTCTTAACCCCTAAAACTAAAAATTTTCCAAGGCATTCCACCACCACCTAAGGTTCTCAGGACCCCTAAAACTACCCAACCACACACTGAAGTGTGCCAACACCTGAGCTATGCACCAAAAGCCTAACCCCTAGAACCAGGGTGTTACAGTACTACTGGTGTATCCATCAATATTCCAAATAAATTCAACGGGTAAAACTCTTGACATGAGAAGAATATGAATAAGAAATGAGTTGTTACACGTAGGGGTGAGTATTCGATCGAGTCGAGTCAAATCGAGTCAAAAAATTTTGAGTTAGTCGAGTTAACAAATCCTATTTTAGCAACTGAACTCAATTTGAATTTTTTTCGAATCGAATTGAATCAAGTCAAAAAATTTCGAGTCAAATCGAGTCGAGTTAACAAATCCTATTATTTATACTTAATGTTGCGTTTAGATGGACCGATTATTTAACTAGTAGACGAAGTACAAGATTATTTATACTTAATGGGTAAACATTTATCAAATGTAGTTTTGCCTTTAACTTAATTATTTTGAATTTTAACTTTTACAAAAGTAAACATTTATCAAAACGACGTAGTTTTGTCTTTTCTTATTCGGATCTTCAGATAACTCGAATTGTGTAATTCATATTCGAGTTAAATCGAAAAACATAATTTTTTATTTGAGTTGATCTGAATAACTTGATTAACTCAAATAACTCGAACTATTTAATTCAAAATTTGAATTTTTTATCAAGTTTTTTGAATCGAATCGGATTTTGCTCAACCCTAATTACACATATATGTCTGAAACACACGAAAATGATGATACGTGACGATTGATATAAGAAAACATGAGATGATGATACTTGTACATGAAATTCATTTGATGAATATGTCATCCTTGATTATAGACTTGTATACTTTGAGTGTACTACTACTCGTGTGACATTGATATTTCGAGAAATATGAATAAAGTTCTGATATGAAATAATCTGAACTTGAGATGAACTATTATGAAATTATACTTCTAATATAAAGAGATGATTTATACATGTTAAATGAACAACTGTCATGAAATGAAAATATGCATGGAAACTTGATTGTTGTTGAACCCAAACATGTTTTGAGGTTATTATGGAATATATGACTAACAAGGGCAATGAGAATATGTGTAGGGCTTGAAGTCAAATTGAATGAATGTGCCTTACATAGTTACCTCAAAATAGAATGAATGGTAAGTTAAGTACAATGTTATATGAACTTACTAAGCATAAAATGCTTACCCCGTTTTATTTTCCCCTGTTTTAGAGTAAATAGAAGGCTCGTTGGATTGGAAGCTCCGCGGAGATCACTCACACTATCCATCGGCCTATGCGGTACAATATGGTAAATCAATTACGGTTGTAATGGCATGTATAGGTTATGTTGACCATATTGGCATGAAAATGTAAATGATTATTGTAATCTAGCCATTGGAATGGCTAGTGATGGTTATGTTTTGGTACATGTATATATATTTAAGTTCATGTTATAGTGATAACATAGGTAATATATATTGTTTGATTAAGAAAGAGGAAACAAGTATGCTTATTAAAGAGTAAGATTGTGAACATGAATGCTTATGATGATATATCATGTTGAATGATAGAGTTTGCTTATCTTGAATGCTTGAAATGGTTGGTATTTGTATGTATGATTCAAGTGCAAGTCATGGGTGAGATTTTGGGTGAGAAATAAAGCTAGAAATGGCTTTATTTTGTCCACATAGGCAGACACACGGGTGTGTGTCTAGACCGTGTGTGACACACGGCCTGGTAACACGGGCATGTGGTTAGGCCGTATGTCCCCTGCACCTTAAATTTTAAGAAACAGAATGCTCAGAATTAAGCACACTGGCAGAGACACGAGCGTGTGTCTCAGCCGTGTGGGAGACACAGCCTTGAACACGAGCGTGTGTCTTCGCCGTGTGAAACCTGCACTAATTCGAATTGAATTAATTAACCACACGGCCTAGCACATGGGCGTGTGGCATGGCCGTGTGGCACAAGTCAGAGAGCAACCTAAATTGGAAACGGCATGAGGCACGGGCGTGTCTAAGGGTCACACGGGCGTGTGAGCCCTGTACCATGGAAATTTTTTGAAATGTCACAAAAAATTCTTAGAGTTTCCGATTAAGTCCCGAATTGATTCTAGTGCCCGTATTGGACCTCGAGGGTCCATCTAAGGGACATTAAGAATGGTCTCAGTCAATGAATAGTGACTTACATGTTTTATTTGAAAATGTTCTGAATGTTCTGGTAACACTCCGAAACCCTATTCCGGCGACGGATACGGGTTAGGGGTGTTACATGAATGTGTTTAACTTTGACCAGTGACCGAGTTGAGTAAGGGGTGTTAAAAATTCACTGCATCTACCTAAAGTTGTATACATTATGTGTAACACTCCAAACCTGATCTTAAGGAGGATACAGGAATGACGCGTCATTGCCTTAAAATCATTATCTTTAAAAATGTATCTGGCGTAAACAAGTTTAAACTTGTAACACCCCTCACTTGGCTCGGTTGCTGGACCCGAGTTAAGGGATGCTACAGTAAACACCGGAATATTCACACACAAATTATAACATTAAATTCAATTAAAACCATCAAATTAATCAAAATTCATGCATAATAGAAGTTATTAGTAAAGTAAAGACTAAATCGAGCATATAAACATAGTTTAACAGATTCGAGCATGATTAAAGACCAATCTAAAATTTTTTAAAACTTTGGAACTAGGTATCGATACCAAAGTAACAAATACCAATACTTTTATGGTAGGTATTGATATTATAATTGGTATCAAAATGGTTTTTGCATTCTGCTAAAACACTGTTCATTTGGTCAAGTACTGATACATTGGTCCCTTGTATCGATACTTTTACCTAGATGCTCAAAATCACAAATTTAGAAGTTTCTTTCATGCCCAAATCTATATCTTAGCTCATAGATACATATAGGTACACAAATAACCTGCAAACAACTCATTCAAACCATTACAAACATTAAACCAATATGCCACAATTGGCACATGAATCCAACATGTCAAATCTCAAAATTGGGTCTAGAAATTTCGAGGGTAGCTTTGGAATTGTGGTCTGAAATGGGGTTCGGGAGTTCAAAATATGCAACCCGAAAATATCTTCGTCTATTGTTTTTGAAAATTAAACCAAATTATGAAAATAGTGTGAAAAAAACTTTCAATTTTAAAAAGAGGATTGTCTTGTAAAAGGGTTTAATTTAAGAGTAGTTTTAAAGCAATTATACCAAGTTTCAAAATCAGCCCATTTATCCCTCTTTCACCCTAATATTGACGTGAAAAAGAGAGAGAATAAAAACATTCCCTTCCCATTGTTTCTGTCAATTGAATCCCCAAAACCCCATACACCGATTTTGATTCTCAAAACTCTAATCTCTTTGATTTTTACCATCTTCCAAACACCAAATCTTTTCTTGAGTAAAAAAGGAACAAGAATACCATTAAAGCTATTGTTCTTTATATTGTGGGTTTTCATTGATTTCAATCAACCGTTCATTGTTTTCTTCAATCGGGGTAAGGTTTTTTATTTTTAATAGTTTTTAATGTAGTCTAGCCATTTAAATCAATATTTAATCTATTGAATCAAAGATTTTGCCTAGAAGTTAAAATTGGGGTGGTTAATGGTGAAATTTGGGATTTTTAACAAAATTACTGCTCAAATTGTTTTCAACTTTTTTTATGTGATTAGAAGGTTCTTAAATTGTCTTTAAAGTTTCGTTAAAAGATTTGAAAGTTTTGTTGAGTTTTCGTTAAAAGGGGCCATGTATGTCGAATTTTTGGAACCATGAACCTGAGTAATTTTGTGTTGTTTAAAGGTTGAAAATTATTCTTAGATGAGTAATTAGATTATTGGAATTGATTTTAGGAAATGGGAATGAGTAGAGATTAAGATATTTGGGATTCAAGTTTGCTAGTAAAAAAAATCAGTTCTAACAGAAACTGACTGTAGGCCTGCGTTTTTAGTTGATTATGGTGTGTTTATAGCTATAAATTAATTGTGTATATTGTGTGGTTGTTATGTGTGAAGCTTTAGAATTGTTAGGACCTTCTTCAAGTAAGGTGAAAGGCAAGGAAAAACTATTTTAAACTTTCAACAAATAGGCGAAAGCATGATTGGTGAGTGTCCGAAGTCGCTGCTGGTATGCACAATTCATAGCTATAATTGGGAGCTTAGGAATAGCCTAAACCCCTATCCTATGTTCCTAGTGTAAGCCTTTCTTATACTGTTGCTTTGTTGTGAAATTACATTTAATGAATGTTGAGAAGTGGATTGAGAAGTTGATATAACAGGTAATGTGTGTGCATACTTGTAAGTGATAAACAGACCTTAACGCAGACATATGTGGTTGGATATGTGATCGCTCAATGAGCATAGTTATGGCACTTAAAGTGCAAATAAATGTGAATCCGATAAGCATGAATTGTGTACAAATTTGTGGTATGAATTGATGATTATGAGTAGAGATTATGTGCATTAAAATAGTAATTAAATGTGTGTATTTGCTAATATTTTGGCCTTGTGATCTATTGAAACCATTGGATATAGTTGGCATGCCATAGGATTGTGAGTACTCACCCTTGTGTTTTGTGATTTAGGCATTCAGGCCTCGTGATACATTTGAGGGATAAGGGAATATCGAGCCAAGCTCCATTCACCGAGATATATTGGTGTGTTGGAAAGTGTTTAGCTTTATGCTAATGGGATGTAACACCCCTAACCCGTATCCGTCGTCGAAACAGGGTTACAGAGCATTACCGGAGTTTACAGTTAAATTATGTCATTTACTATTCATTTTTGAAAATCAATCACAATCAATCATAATATTCCTCATATGGGTCCTCGAGGCCCAAAATACATATTAGAATCATGTCAGGACTAAATCGAGATCACAAAATTTTTTTCGCAAAATCTCAAATTTTTTCTTAGGTGCAGGGGACACATGCCCGTGTGGCTCACATGGCCAATGACACACCCGTGTCTCAAGCCATGTGGGCATTCGATGTGAGGCACACGGCCATGTCCCAGCCCGTGTCCTTACCCATGTAACTCTTTGACTTGGGTCACACGGTCTGCCACTCGCCCATGTGCTTGGCCGTGTGGTCAATTTAAATTTTCGAAAATTAGGTGCAGGTTACACACGGCCAAGACACATGCACGTGTTCTAGGTCATGAGTCTCACACGGCTGAGACACACGCTCGTGTGATCAAATCTGAGCATTCTATTTCTAAATTTTAAGGATGCACGGGACACACGGTCAAGACACACGCCCGTGTGTCCACCCGTGTGGACAAAATAAGACCATTTTCCAAGCCTTATTTCTCACCCTTTTTGTAACAATCCGGTTTATACCCTAGTCGGAATATTGGTTTTGGGACCACAAATCCGAGTCAGTAAAATATTTTAAATATTATTTTATGTGCCCTTGATATGTGATTCAGCATGTGTTAATGTTCCATAAGTTAATTTGTCCGTCTGTATGCTTAATTTGATAAAAGGATTAAATTGCATTAAATGCAAAACTAGTATACTATTTGTTAAAGTACCTTTTTGAGATGGCTTTTAAGTGTAAAGGCAATTATGCCAATATTTAGATAGTGGATGGATAAAGGTCTAAAATGCCCTTAATGTTTTCATGTATATATGTTAAGTATAAGGCTAATTTAGTAACTAAATTAATAATAGGATGATAATAAAACAAAAGGCTAAAATAATAAGCCATTTTTATCCATCTTCTTGCCGAAAATCAAAAGAAAATAAGGGTTTAGAGAGTTTTCACATATTCGGCACTTGCAAGCCTAAATTAAGGTATGTTTTAGTTTTTGATAATTTCTACGTTTTTGTAATCGTTGCTCCATATACTCTAAAACCCATGCTTCAATTTTGAGAATTGATGATGTTTGTGAAATGAGACTTTGATGAACTCATGTGATTTGTGATGTTTAATAGTGAAATATGAAAGATATGTATATGAATATCATAGTTTGTATTTGAGTTTTTGGTGAATTTAGCTAATTAGGGCTAAATTGTGAAAATAGCATTTTGAGGGACTAAATTGTGAAACAAATGAAAGGTTTGGACTTGTATGAGATACATGAGCATTTGGCTAAGCATGGGTATGTGGTGATTTTGTATATTTGATGTTTTGAGAAAAATGGACTAAATTGATAAATGTGAAAACGTGAGGGCTAAAATGCAAATTTGCCCTAAATGTGTATTCTTGGATTGAATTGAATGAATTAGTGAATAAATGGATTACATTTGAATATGTATAGATTAAGAGCCGACGAAAATGGACTTAGATCGCGGGAAAATGAAAGTAGTCGAATAACTGAGTCTGAACGAATATCTGAATCCGAGGTAAGTCAATATACAAATAAATGTATCTGTATTGAATTATGAATGTCCATATAATTATTGATAATGGTAAATGCATATGAGATAATGTATACATGAATTCTGAGATAGAATCGACATAATGTCAATGTCCGAGAAGTCTCGTTTGAACCTAGAAATAGATAGGATAGTATATGTCATGACATAGGTGTCCGCTATGTGATATCATGTAAGACCACGTCTGGGACGTTGGCGTTGATTTGAGATTTATGTAAGACCTTGTCTGGGACAGTGGCATTGATACCTGATTTCGTGTAAGACCACGTCTGAGATGTTGGCATCGATATGAGATTTACATGTAAGACCATGTCTGGGACATCGGGAACGTATTTGATTTGTGTAAGACCCTGTCTGGGACAGTGGCATCGATATCTGATTACATGTAAGACCACGTCTGGGATGTTGGCATTGTACGACTATTCCAAGCATTCTGAGTATCCTATTAGATTTCGAACAGTTCAACGGGCAAATTCGAGATACAAATGACTATGTGAGTTGCATATCTGTTTCAGGTATGTTTGGTATGTACACTAAGTGTGTATGAAAGGTAAGCATCTATATGAACTTACTAAGATGATTATGTATATGAAATGAAGAGATTATATGAGAAGTTATACTTGAAAGAACTATTGGCATATTTGAAATTTGAGTTGAGGAATATGGTAAGATATGGCTAAGCAAATGAGCCAAAGAATATCTGTGATGAAATTGTTATAAGAATCAATGATGTTATTGTTTCAATTTGGTTATATGCATTTTTTTATGCTAAGTTTATTTGTATATGGCTTACTAAGCTTTTGAAAGCTTACTCTGTGTGTGTTTGCTCTGTTTTATAGATCGTCAAAGCTACTAAAGGCTCGGGACCGTCGAGGATCATCATCACACTACTTTTGCTTATTTTGGTATCTTTTGGAAATGTATATAGCTAGATATGGCATGTATAGGCTAGTCACCTTGAATTATCTTTGAAATGTGTAAAAGTAGCCATGAGATGTGGCTAGATATGTGTTGGTGATATGCATGAGTAAATATGACTTATGTTGCATGTTTGGTATGGAAAATTAGCTATTGAAATGGCCAAGGTTATGGTAAACATATGAATGTATTATGAGTATGCATGTTTGATCAAAAGAATGTTTCTATGAAAGGTAAATGTGGTTAAACCATGCTTACGTATATGCATAATCTAGTTGTGCAAATTGGCATGTATGATAATGAGTTTGGATGTGAAGAATTGTTGATCAATTGACATGCTTTTGGTTGTTATTTGTGCATAAAATGAATTGGTAAGTAGCTTGTAGGGTAATCTCAAATGTAGGTGGCATATTGACCTTGCAAAGGGTCTGTTTTACCTACACGGTCATGGCACACGGGCGTGCCTAATGGCCGTGGGATTAAGTCAGTAACTAGCTAAGTGTGTACGGCCTAGGCACACGGACGTGCCTGGTAGCCGTGTGATTAAGTCAGTATATAGCATAAGAGTACACGTCCAGGGTACACAGGCAAGCCTGGTGGCTGTGGGGTTAAGTCAGTATACATGCCCTGTTTTGGCACAGCCAGGACACATGGGTGTGTCTAGTAGCCATGGGAGGCACACGGCCTGGCTGTACGGGCGTGTGACCTCTGCAGTGTTCGAAAAGTTTTAAATTTCTGAGAATTTCCGTATGTGTTTGGTTCAGTCCCGACCTTCCTCTAAAGCATGCTTAAGGTCTCAGTGACCTATCTAAGGGACACTATGATTGAGATTGATGACTTGTATTATGAATTGTCTATAAATATTTCTGATTTGTCCGGTAATACCTTTAACCCTAATCCAGTGACGGATACGGGTTAGGGGTGTTACACTTTTTACCTTGTACCTACATGAACACTTCAACATATTTTCAAACCAATTTGGTACATATAAACCAAGCCAAATACAAGTAGTATGTATGATATATTAACACACATATATATATATATATTCAAATGTTTAACTTACCACAATTGCTTTTATGTTTGTTTGCAAGTGTTACCATTTGTTAACTCAATTTCATTCATCCTTTGGTTTATATTTCTTTTAACATGTAACCATTTCAACACATCTCAACATAATATGGTCTTTTATGATTACATCAAAATACACTTTACACCAGCCATTCCAAAGGCTAGATACAACGAAAACATTTCATCATTTCTTCTAATTTAGCTTATACATGCCATTATGCTAAATAAGTTTGCTATTTGTACCAAAACGGGCTGAAGGATAGTGTGATGATGCTCCAACCGATTTTCAACCCTAGCAAGCTTTCGAGCACTATAAAATAGAGAAAAATTAAATAGAGTAAGCATTCAATGCTTAGTAAGTTCGTATAACAAGAATTTAACTTACAAATCATGCTCGTATAAATAAATATATATAACATGCATCCCAAAACATTTTAGCCAAATGCCTAAGCACAAGTTCTCATCAAACAAGTTAGTCTTATAATTCTCATGAATATCAAGAAAACAGAGATGAGCTCATCATATAAAAATTTCTAAGTATTTTAGGGTATCTGAGTGATGACTCATATTTTCTTTCATCAAGAGTTTTATCCGTTGAATCATTGAAATATCGATGGATACCCAAGTAGTATACTCAAGGTATACAAATCAGTGACCTATCAATTCATATACAGGGGTACCCTTTAGGGCACATAATCAAGAAGCACACTCTCGAGCCGTATAACAAGATGCTCAGATGAGCAATGTAACAGGACGCTTATCCGGTCTAAACAGGAAACTCATAAGAGTTTAGAATAGGAAGCTCATAAAGCTTAACAGGTAACTCCGAAGAGTTATTAACAGGGAGCTTCGAATAGCATAACAGGGAGTTCAAGCGAGCCATGTCAGGAAGCTCATAAGAGCTTATATCAGGATGCTCACGAAGAGCTGTGTTTGTGTCTGCAATAAATGTTGGACCACAACCGATTGAATCATGTAACAGGACGCTCACAAAGAGCTGCGGTAGTGCACAACACATGCAGGATCACTATCGATCAGGATGCTCGTAGGATCTATATAACAGGACGCTCGAGAGGGCTTATAATATGTGATTGCTGTAAATCAGAGTTTTAAAATTTATAAAAGAATGATCGAACCTGGAAACTAACTCTGACAACGATTGAGGCAAGTGCACCTATCGAATAGTAGTATAGTTTAGGCAAGACCGGATTATCGAACCCAAAGGAACTAAAAGTACTAATAATAGCTTTCTTTTTATTATTTAGCCTAAAATAAGTAAAGTTGTTTATTAATCTAAATTTAATTAACTACTAAACTAAAGACTCTAAGACAAAGAAGAATGAATTTGGAAAATAACTTGGAAAAAGTCAGTTGATTTAGACGATACCCTAGGAAGAATCTACCTAGACTTCACTTGTTATCTAACACTGAACCATACGATTTATTCACTTAGTTTGATCCGTAAGACTCCCTAACATATATTAAACCCTCTCTCGAGGCGAATAACGTCTAACCCTAGGTTAATTAGTGGAACTCTCGTTCTCTTATAATAACCCCCTAGAATAGCAGTAAATCGATCTATGGATTCCCATATTAGGTTTCACCCTAATCCGGCAAAATCTCGTCACCCTATCTCTAGGCGTGCGATCAACTCCGCTTAATTATGTTGGATCTACTCTTAGGCAGGGTCTATTCCTCCTCCACCTAAGCACATTAAATTTGGATTAAGTTCAAATAATTAAGAACAAACTAAGCATTTATCATATAATTCAAATAATCAAATAACAAGATTCATCATAGGTTTCATCCCCTTCAGGTATCCGAAGGGTTTAGTTCATAATAATAAAGGAAAACATCTCAAGAGAAAAGATAAAACAAAACATAAGAAATCCCTAAAACCCCCTGAAGGAATTGAAGAGGAAATCCTCCATCTTGAGTATAAGTCTGGCTTCTTGAGATGGATCAACTGGTTATCCCTGAGTGAATCCCCACAAATCTGCCTTCTCTGGCTTAGCACGACGCCCCTAGACGATAGCTTTGGGCTCCCCCTTTCAGGTCATACTTAGGGTGTATTTATAGGCTTTTGAAATACGTTTCTTTCTCCCTAAGTATGGAATTGCTCTTTTCCACGACAGAGGAACGGCCATGGCACACGCCCGTGTAAATCGTGGACCACAACCGATCGAATCGTGTAACAGGATGCTCACAAAGAGCTGTGGTAGTTCCCAACACATGAAGGATCACTACCGATCAGGATGCTCGCAGGAACTATATAACAGGACACTCGAGAGGGCTTATAACAGGATTGCTCGTCCGAGCTATATTCTGTCCGCAACATATGCAGGACCACATTCAATATTAGAAATCATGTATCCATCGAATTTCATTATTCAAATGAAACTTAACATTTTCCGGACATTATCAGACATGTGATTATTTCATACATTTATAAAATTTATATAATTCACATAAATACATACAACACTAAATTCAATCATAAAAATAAACACAATTTAGTTACACGAACTTACCTCGACACTTGTTCGTGTATGATAATCTACTAATCCGTCAACTTTTCTTTTCCTCGATCTAACTCTTTATTTGGTCTTTTCGAATCTAAATAAATGAATTTAACATCAATTTAATCCATTTTATACTCATTTGAATTCAATTCATTTCCTAGACAAAATTACCATTTTGCCCTTAAACTTCTAATAAATTCCAATTTAGTCCCTAGGCTCGGAAATTGAAATTCATACAATTTAATCCTTATTTCAAGCCTAATCAACTTGTACATATAACATTTGCAGCCCATGTATTTCAAAAAAATCAGAATTTTTCCATGGGTTTTACCATTTTTCAATTTAGTCCCTGAATCATAATTTCATCAAAATTCTCTTTGTAAAAGTTGTTTATCTATCAACAACCTTTCATTTTTTACCATAAATTTCAAAATTTCAGCATATTTATCCATGGAAAATTTTTCATACTTTGATATCTTTACAAATTAATCCCAAAATAGATAGATTAAGCTATTACGAACTCGGAAATATTAAAATTACTAAAAACGGGACAAGAATGCTTACTCAATTAAGCCAAGAAAGTTTGCTTGAATTTTTTTCTCTTTCCTAGGGTCTCCATGTATTTTATTTGGGGATGAAGATGAAATAAGATGATATTAAACTATTATCATCTTTATTTATTCTAATTTCTAATTTAGTCCTTTTCTTTTTCTAATTTTCCATGGATGAATCATAAAAAATATCTACTAACTTTTCTTAATGGTCTAATTACCATATAAGGACCTCAAGTTTTGAATTCCATATCTATTTGATACTTATAGCTACTAGAACTCAACTTTTACATTGTATGCAATTTGGTCCTTTCTATTATTAAACATGTAATCGGTAAAATTTTCTTATCAAAATTTTCATACGTCTTCCTATCATAATGCAGACCATGAAATATTATTAAAATAAATTTTCTTTATAACTCGGATTTGTGGTCCCGAAACCATTATTTTGACTTCACAAAAAACGGGCTATTACAACTCTACCCCCTTAAAGAATTTTCATCCTCGAAAATCTTACCAGTAAAGAGGTTCGGGTATTGTTTTCTCATTGTTTCCTCTAGTTCCCAGGTAGTGTCTTCTATACCTTGTCATTGCCAAAGAATTTTTACTAGAGCCACCTTTTTATTTCTTAACTCTTTCGTCTCACGTGCTAAAATTTTGATTGGTTCTTCACTGTAAGTCATATCAGGCTGAATCTTAACTTCTGTTGGAGAAATAACATGTGAAAGATCTGACCGATACCCTCGCAACATAGACTCATGGAAAACATTATGAATTTTATCAATCTCTAGTGGTAATGCAAATCAGTACGCAATAGGTCCAATTCTTTCTGTAATCTCATACGGTCCGATGAACTGTAGACTCAATTTTCCTTTACGGCCAAACCGAAGAACTTTCTTCCAAGGTGATACTTTCAAAAATACCTTGTCTCTGACTTGAAATTATACCTCCTTTCGTTTAAGATCAGCATAAGACTTTTGACGATCAGAGGCTGCTTTTAAACTATCCTGAAGTACTTTTACCTTTTCTTCAGTCTCACAGATTAAATCAACTCCATGTATTTTTTTCTCACTGAGTTCTATCCAGTACAACGGAGTTCTACATTTACGACCATATAGAGCCTCATACGGTGCCATTTTAATGTTGGATTGATAATTGTTATTGTAGGCAAATTCAACTAAAGGAAAATATTTTTCCCAGTTACCTTCGAATTCCAAAATACAACACCGAAGCATATCTTCCAAAATCTGTATAACACGTTCGGATTGTCCATCAGTCTGAGGATGAAAGGCAGTACTAAAATGTAACTGTGTACCTAGAGCTTCTTGCAACTTATTCCAGAATCGGGATGTAAATCGAGGATCTCTGTCTAAAATAATGGAGACTGGTACCCCAAGTAGTCTAGCAATCTCAGAAACATATAATTCAGCCAATCTATCCAAGGAGAAATTCATACGTATCGGAATAAAGTGTGCAGACTTTATTAAATGGTCAACGATTACCCAGATGGCATCTTTCTAATTTGGAGATAAGGGTAATCCCGATACAAAATCCATAGTAACTCTTTACCATTTCCACTCCGGTATCGTAACTGGTTGTAGTAATCCCGAAGGCACCTGATGTTTAACTTTGACTTGTTGACATATCAAGCATTTAGATACAAATTTAGAAATATCTCGTTTCATTCCTGGCCACTAGTACATCTTTTTCAAATCATTATAGATTTTGTTATTACCCTTATGAACAGACATAGTACCATTATGAGCTTCATGTAAAATCTTTTGTACCAGTTATGAATTCCTCGGTACACATATTCTGCCCCTAAATAATAGACAACCATCGAACCCAATCTGAAATTCTGAATCAGAATTCAACTCACACTGTACCCGTTTAGCTTGTAATTCATCATCACTCTTCTGAGCTTTACAGATCTGTTGCAAGAATATTGGTCTAGCTTTTAACTCAGCTACAATCGAACCATCATCAGACAAAAATAACCAAGTGGTCATTTCTCGCAACGCAAACAAAGACTTTCTACTTAGAGCATCAGCAACCACATTGGCTTTTCCTAGATGGTAATCAATAACCAGATCATAATCTTTTAACAATTCAAGCCACCTCCACTGTCTTATATTGAAATCTTTTTGCGACATCAAATACTTTAAACTTTTATGATCGGTGAATATGTGACACTTTTCACCAAACAAATAATGCCGCCAGATTTTCAATCCAAAAATAATGGCTGCCAATTCAAGATCATGTATTGGGTAGTTCTTTTCATGTGGTTTTAGCTATCTAGAAGCATAAGCTATTACTTTACCTTCTTGCATCAAGACACAACCTAAACCATTCAACGATGCATCACTGTAAATTACAAATTCTTTACCTGATTCAGGCTAAACTAGTACGGGTGCTTCAGTCAACAAGGCTTTCAGTCTGTCAAAACTCTACTGGCACTTATCAGACCACTCAAATTTCACATCTTTCTACAATAAATGAGTCATCGGAGAAGCTATCAGTGAAAACCCTTTCACAAACCTCTGATAATATCCAGCTAATCCCAGAAAACTTCTGATTTTAGACACATTTTTCGGTAGTTTCCAGTTAACAATAGCTAAAATTTTATTCGGGTCCACTCTGATACCTTCAGCAGACACTATATGTCCAAGAAAACCAACTTCCCAAAGCTGAAATTCACATTTACTAAATTTGGCATATAATTGTTTCTCATACAGGGTTTGCAACACAATTCTCAGATGATCAACATGTTCATTTTCATCTCAAGAGTATACCAGAATATCATCAATAAACACCACCACAAATCTATCTAAATACGGTCTGAAAATTCTGTTCATCAAATCCATAAATACCGTAGGTGCATTCGTCAAACCAAACGGCATCACAAGGAACTCATAGTGTCCATACCTGGTTTTGAAAGCTGTCTTCGGTACATCCGAGTCTTTTACTCGTAACTGATAATAACCAGAACGGAGGTCAATTTTTGAAAATTCAGGGGCATCTTTCAACTGATCGAACAAGTCACCAATACGAGGTAATGGATACTTGTTCTTTATTGTGACTTTTTTCTTTATAAACAAAATCGATGCACCCCAAGGTGAAAAACTGGGTCGAGCAAATCCTCTGTCAGTAAGCTCTTGCAACTGTGCTTTCAGCTCTTTTAATTCCATTGGGGCCATTCTATAAGGTGCTATTGATATAGGAGTTGTTCCTGGAACAAAATCTATAGAAAATTCCACCTCTCTGATTGGCAGTAATCCAGGTAATTCTTTCGAAAATACATCAGGAAATTCACAAACAACCGGTACTGAATTCATCTTTGATTCCGATACTTTAGTATCCAACACATATGCAAGATAAGCATCATACCCTTTTCTGACATATTTCTGTACTGATATTACTGAAATCACATTAGACAACCCATCTAGATTATCAAATTCAACCCAGAGCAATTCACCATTCTGAAAATTTAACACAATACATTTCTGTTTACAATTTACCACTGCATCATGTTGAGTTAACCAGTCCATTCCCAAAATTACATCAAATTCATCGAAGGGTAGCAATATCAGATCAACCAAGAAACAATAACCATTTACCATTAATGGACAGTTTTTACAAAATTTATCTACCATAACAAATTGGCCAGGGGATTTGAGACTTTAACCACGAATTCAGTGGATTCAACAGATAATTTTTTAACAGACACTAAATTCGTGCATATGTATGAATGTGTTGAACCAGGATCAATCAAAGCAGTTATATCAGTATCAGGAAGAGAAAATGTACCAGTAATGATGTCTGGTGCAGAGGCATCCTCTCTTGCACGTATAGCATATGTCCTTACTGGTGCTATTGCTTTAGATTTAACTGTTGAATCTTTTATAGCACCTCGGCTACCACTAGCATTGCCGGGATGACGAGGTGGTCTACCTCTCGAGGTGGGGTTACTCAGCTTCGAAGTCTGATCAGTATCTTTTTCAATCCTTTTCGGACAATCTTTGAGAAAAATGGTCAAGAGAACCACATCTATAACAGGCTCAACTTCTCATACGGCACTCCCCAAAATGAAATTTATTACAATGTCTACATCTAGGTTTGGGGTTCCCAACACTTCTAACACTTGTTACAGATGGAGACGAAGATCTCAGATTAGAACGTTGAGAACCTCGTTCTTTTCCAGAATACCCCGTAAATGTGGTAGAATGATCATGGTATTTCTTTGATTTCTTTGAAGCAGATGATTGTGACTTGCCCATAAATCTTTTACCAGAAATCCAGACTTCTCTCTCTGCTTGTTTCTTTTCTTTACTTAATTCCTCGGCTTTGTGTGCTCGATCGGCCAGTACCACAAATTCCCTTAATTCAAGAATTCCAATCGATAGCTTGGTGTCTTCATTTAATTCTTCTTCAAAATGTTTACACATATCAGCCTCAGTTGGAACCCATTCTCTGGCCTACTTGCTTAACCGAATGAATTCCCACTCGTATTCAGATACAGTCATATTTCCTTATTTAAGCTCTAGAAATTCTTTCTTTTTCTGATCCAGAAATCTCTGGCTAATATACTTCTTTTTTAATTATGTTTGGAAAACCTCCCATGTAACATTTTCCTTTGGCACAAAAAAAATCAAGGTATTCCACCACTGATAAGCTATGTCTTTCAACAGTGATACAACACGTTTTAGGCACTCAGCTGATGTGCGTGATAATTCATCCAAAACCCTGATTGTATTCTCTAACCAAAATTTAGCCCTTTTCGGATCATCTTTGGCAGTAGCCCTAAATTCTTCGGCTCCATATTTACAGATTTTATCTACCGAAGGCTTACCAGTTCTAACAGGTTCAGCACCTTATGGCATGTCATGAATCAGTTGAGGAGTAGGAGGGGGAGGTTGTTGTATAGCAGGATATGTTCTCAAAAATTCTGTGAACCAATCATTCATCATTTGAAATAAGGATTCTTTTGCCTCCTCACCTCGGCCCTCAGATACGGGGCCTTCTACTACTACTAGATGCAGCTCTTTGTACTGAAGCTTGAGCAGTGCTCTCAGCTTCCTCGGATTCAGCTCTAGCTTGGTTGGATGACATTACTATATGATAAACATGTTTAAAATGATCAAGAGATATCACACTATCACAAATTATATAATGGCATGTATATCTAAACTCGTACTTGCTACGTTAGTCTGAGAATCGGCTAAACCGTAGCTCTGATAACAATAAATGTAACACCCCTAACCCGTATCTATCGTCGAAACAGGGTTACGGAGCATTACCGGAGCTTAAAGTTTAATTACAGTTAATTTATGTCATTTACTATTCATTTCTGAAAATCAATCACAATCAATCATAATGTCCTTCATATGGGTCCTCAAGGCCCAAAATACATATTAGAATCGTGTCGGGACTAAACCAGGATCACATAAATTTTTTTATGAAATCTAAAAATTTTTCTTAGGTGCAGGGGACACACGCTCTTGTCCCAAGTCGTCTGGGCATTCAATTTGAGGCACACGGCTGTGTCCCAGCCCATGTCCTTACCCGTGTAACTCTCTGACTTGGGTCACACGGTCTGCCACACGCCCGTGGGCTTGGCTGTGTGGTGAATTTAAATTTTCAAAAACTAGGTGCAGGTTTCACACGGCTGAGACACACGTCCATGTCTCTGCCCGTGTGATAAATTCTGAGCATTCTGTTTCTAAATTTTAAAGATGCAAGGGACACACGACCAAACCACACACCCATGTGCCAAGCCGTGTGTCACACACGGTCAAGACACATGTCCGTGTGTCTACCCGTGTGGACAAAATAAGTCCATTTTCCAAGCCTTATTTCTCACCCTTTTTACCTTTCACCTACATGAACACTTCAACATATTTTCAAACCAATTTGGTACATATAAACCAAGCCAAATACAAGTAGTATGTATGGTATATTAACACATATATATTTTCAAATGTTTAACTTAATTGCATTTATGTTTGTTTGCAAGTTTTACCAATTATTACCTCAATTTCATTCATCCTTTTGATTGTATGTCTTTTACCATTTAACCATTTCAACACATCTTACATAATATGGTCTTTTATGATTACATCAAAATACACTTTACACCAGCCATTCCAATGGCTAGATACAACGAAAATATTTCATCATTTATTCTAATTTAGCTTATACATGCCATTATACTAAATAAGTTTTCTATTTGTACCAAAACGGGCTGAAGGATAGTGTGATGATGCTCCGACCGATTTTCAACCCTAGCGAGCTTTCGAGCACTAAAATAGAGGAAAATTAAATAGAGTAAGCATTCAATGCTTAGTAAGTTCGTATAACAAGAATTTAACTTACCAGTCATGCTCGTATAAATAAATATATATAACATGCATCCCAAAACATTTTAGCCAAATGACTAAGCGCAAGTTCTCATCAAACAAGTTAGTCTTATAATTCTCATGAATATCAATAAAACAGAGATGAGCTCATCATATAAAAATTTCCAAGTGTTTCAGGGTATCTGAGAGATGACTCTTATTTAGCTCATATTTTCTTTCATCAAGAGTTTTATGAGTTGAATCATTGAAATATCGATGGATACCCAAGTAGTATACTTGAGGTATACAAATCAGTGACCCAGAAATTCATATATAGGGGTACCCTTTAGGGCACATAATCAGGAAGCATAGTCTCGAGCCGTATAACAAGATGCTCAGATGAGCCATGTAATAGGACGCTTATCCGGGCTAAATAGGAAACTCATAAGAGTTTAGAATAGGAAGCTCATAAAGCTTAACAGGTAACCCCGAAGAGTTATTAACAGGGAGCTTCGAATAGCATAACAGGGAGTTCAAGCGAGCCATGTCAGGAAGCTCATAAGAGCTTATATCAGGATGCTCACGAAGAGCTGTGTTTGTGTTTGCAATAAATGTTGGACCAAAACCGATCGAATCGTGTAACAGGACGCTCACAAAGAGCTGCGGTAGTGCACAACACATGCAGGATCACTATCGATCAGGATGCTTGTAGGATCTATATAACAGGACGCTCGAGAGGGCTTATAATAGGTGATCGCTGTAAATAAGAGTTTTAAAATTTATAAAAGAATGATCGAACCTGGAAACTAACTCTGACAACGATTGAGGCAAGTGCACCTATCGAACAGTTTAGGCAAGACCGGATTATCGAACCCAAAGGAACTAAAAGTACTAATACTAGCTTTCTTTTTATTAGTTAGCCTAAAATAAGTGAAGTTTTTTATTAATCTAAATTTAATTAACTACTAAACTAAAGACTCTAAGACAAAGAAGAATGAATTTGGAAAATAACTTGGAAAAAGTCAGTTGATTTAGACGATACCCTAGGAAGAATCTACCTAGACTTCACTTGTTATCTAACACTGAACCATACGATTTATTCACTTAGTTTGATCCGTAAGACTCCCTAACATATATTAAACCCTCTCTCGAGGTGAATAACGTCTAACCCTAGGTTAATTAGTGGAACTCTCGTTCTCTTATAATAACCCCTAGAATAGCGATGAAATCGATCTATGGATTCCCATATTAGGTTTCACCCTAATCCGGCAAAATCTCGTCACCCTATCTCTAGGCGTGCGATCAACTCCGCTTAATTATGTTGGATCTACTCTTAGGCAGGGTCTATTCCTCCTCCACCTAAGCACATTAAATTTGGATTAAGTTCAAATGATTAAGAACAAACTAAGCATTTATCATATAATTCAAATAATCAAATAACAAGATTCATCATAGGTTTCATCCCCTTCGGGTATCCGAAGGGTTTAGTTCATAACAATAAAGGAAAACATCTCAAGAGAAAATATAAAACAAAACATAAGAATTCCCTAAAACCCCCTGAAGGAATTGAAGAGGAAATCCTCCGTCTTGAGTATAACTCTGGCTTCTTGAGATGGATCAACTGGCTATCCCTGAGTGAATCCCCACAAATCTGCCTTCTCCGGCTTAGCGCGACGCCCCTAGACGATAGCTTTGGGCTCCCCCTTTCAGGTCATACTTAGGGTGTATTTATAGTATTTTGAAATACGTTTCTTTCTCCCTAAGTATCCTTTCCCGAATGAAATTGCTCTTTTCCACGGTAGAGGCATGACCATGGCACACGCCCGTGTAAATCATGGACAGGCCGTGTTCGGACTTCTTTAATGAAGCACGGCCGTGTGAATCGAGGGAAGACCGTGTTTTAGATGATCAGTGAGGCACGGCCGTGTTATCTTTGGTCCAGGCCGTGTCAATTTCATGCTTTGGCCCATTTGTCCCGTTTTAAGCCCGCTTTCGCGTTCTTTTCATCCCCAGTTCTTTCCCGAGTATATATCATGAAAAGAAAGGATTAAGAGCACCAAATTACATAAAATAATGGATAATTCATCCAAAAGCATACTAAATGTGGGCCTAAAATATGTTACTATTTCGGTTTATCAAATACCCCCACACTTAAGCTTTTGCTTGTCCTCAAGCAAAATTCTCAACTTACAATTAAAACGAACTTCCTATAATTCATAATAGTCATTGATAGTGTTTCATCCTAATTCAGGGATAATTTATACATGGATAATTCAACTCAAAGAGTCCTAAAAATTCAAACATTATAAGTCATAGATTCTGTAGCACAAAACATAGGTGTTTCCCTTCATCTAAATAATTACCTCTGATTCGAAATCGACAAGGATTGACATCCTTACAAAAGATTCACTCAAATCACTCAAAGTGTTTAAGGTTTAAAATTTAGGCACTCAAAAATCAAACATGAAGAGTTAATCCCATAGACTTGCATGAAAATCAAATCTCCACCACTGAAATATGAGATGAAACACAAATCAAAAGGTCTTTGTTAGGGTTGTAACGGGGCTAGGGTTAAGGTGTGGAGTAAGGCTGAATTAGAGGGTTAGAATCGAGATTGAATCGACAAATTACCTAACTAGGAACTAATGAACTAATAATAATTACATCAATTGAAAACTAATAGTACTTAATAATACGAGCTTCTTCTTCGATATTTGGAATAAATGTATAAGCTCATTTAATCACATAACTAATAATGAATAAACTTCATTTTTTTTTGTAAGAACAATCATAAATACATAATAAAAGATAAATTACTGAAATAAAAACATAGTTAGGCTATTAATCAAATCAAATCTCGATATAAGGGTAATCAAAAGGAATGGTGATAACAAAAACAAAGGGGTTCTCAGGTTAATATTAGTGGGTGAATCAATAAATGGGTTGTTAGGATTAAACGGGGTTCACTAGGGGTTAATTGTGAAGGTGGGTTTTTAGTGGAGTAAGTGGGATAAATCCTAGGTGCCTTTATCATCTCTCAGATATCAAATCAAAAAAATGTGGTCTCGACATGTATAATCGATGCAAGTTCTAGAATAACAGATCAATGTTGACATACTCATAATCAATAAAGTGAGCAAGAAAAAGAATTTATGCTCTATAAGGCTCAAAAACTCACAAAATTTATGGGTATTTTGATGTCAACCTCGTAAATTTCAAACTTCAAGATAATATTTAAACTCAGTTTGAAAACCTAGCAAATTTTTAATTTCTGAAAAATAGACTTATCATGCTTGATTCTCTAGTATTCTTAGAATTTAATTATCAATGCACAATTATCAGTGACTTAATCTAAAACATATCAATAAAAATCATAAATCATCAGAAATTCCATCCTAATTAGTAATATGAGTAATTTACTTTAAGACAAGGCTAAATTCAGGCTTTGAGTTAGGTATCTTTTTAGGTTGTTCACCCCCCCACACTTGAGATGTACATTGCCCTCAATGTACAAAAATATATAATAACCTTGTAATAAAATCATCAGATATGGGCATAAGTGAAAACTTCCTGAATTTTTGGATGATTCCTTGAGAGGAGATTGTGCCTTTGGTGGTGGTGATGGGTCGTCTGGATGACGAACCTGTGCTAGATGAAGAAATTGGGAGGCTCGTGGAGAATTAGCCAGGACATCTAGAGTAATATTAAAACTATACTAATAATGTAATTAAAGACAAGAAAGATAAAGAGAAGGAGACTAAGAAGGAAAATTAACTAAGTTTAAAAGATAAAGGGGCCTGAGAATCCTTATGGTAGATGGTTCGAGAGGTGGGTGTGACTTTGAAGGTGACGGAGTTGTTGGTGATGGTGGAAGTGGCGTGATTCCCAAGCAGCCTTAAAAACCTAAAAACAAGAAACTAAAACAAAATAAACTAAATTAAGTAGAAGATAAGTAAAGATAAAGAAAATAAAGGAGGAGATAAAAATAAAAGCACAAATAATTGGTCTCAAAGACCCTTGGCTTGTCGTTGTAGTATAGTGGTGAGTATTCCCGCCGGTCATGCGGGCAACCCGGGTTCGTTCCCCGGCAACAGCGCCAAAAACTTGATCGCTGTAAATCAGAGTTTTAAAATTTATAAAAGAATGATCGAACCTGGAAACTAACTCTGACAACGATTTAGGCAAGTGCACCTATCGAACAGTAGTATAGTTTAGGTAAGACCGGATTATCGAACCCAAAGGAACTAAAAGTACTAATACTAGCTTTCTTTTTATTATTTAGACTAAAATAAGTAAAGTTTTTTATTAATCTAAATTTAATTAACTACTAAACTAAAGACTCTAAGACAAAGAAGAATGAATTTGGAAAATAACTTGGGAAAAACTCAGTTGATTTAGACGATACCCTAGGAAGAATCTACCTAGACTTCACTTGTTATCTAACACTGAACCATATGATTTATTCACTTAGTTTGATTCGTAAGACTCCCTAACGTATATTAAACCCTCTCTCGAGGCGAATAACGTCTAACCCTAGGTTAATTAGTGGAACTCTCGTTCTCTTATAATAACCCCCTAGAATAGCAGTAAATCAATCTATGGATTCCCATATTAGGTTTCACCCAAATCCGGCAAAATCTCATCACCCTATCTCTAGGCGTGCGATCAACTCCGCTTAATTATGTTGGATCTACTCTTAGGCAGGGTCTATTCCTCCTCCACCTAAGCACATTAAATTTGGATTAAGCTCACATAATTAAGAACAAACTAAGCATTTATCATATAATTCAAATAATCAAATAACAAGATTCATCATAGGTTTCATCCCCTTCGGGTATCCGAAGGGTTTAGTTCATAACAATAAAGGAAAACATCTCAAGAGAAAATATAAAACAAAACATAAGAATTCCCTAAAACCCCCTGAAGGAATTGAAGAGGAAATCCTCCGTCTTGAGTACAACTCTGGCTTCTTGAGATGGATCAACTGGCTATCCCTGAGTGAATCCCCACAAATCTGCCTTCTCTGGCTTAGCACGACGCCCCTAGACGATAGCCTTGGGCTCCCCCTTTCAGGTCATACTTAGGGTGTATTTATAGGCTTTTGAAATACATTTCTTTCTCCCTAAGTATCCTTTCCCGAATGAAATTGCTCTTTTCCACGGCAGAGGCACGGCCATGGCACATGCCCGTGTAAATCGTGGACAGGCCGTGTTCGGACTTCTTTAATGAAGCACGGCCGTGTGAATCGAGGGAAGACCGTGTTCTAGATGATCAGTGAGGCATGGCCGTGTTATCTTTGGTCAAGGCCGTGTCGATTTCATGCTTTGGCCCATTTGTCCTGTTTTAAGCCCGTTTGGCATTCTTTTCATCCCCTGGTGCTTTCCTAAGTATATATCATGAAAAGAAAGGATTAAGAGCACCAAATTACATAAAATAAGGGATAATTCATCCAAAAGCATACTAAATGTGGGCCTAAAATATGTTACTATTTCAGTTTATCAATAGGATTGCTCATCCGAGCTATATTCTGTCCGCAACATATGCAGGACCACATTCAATATGGGAAATCATGTATCCATCGAATTTCATTATTCAAACGGAACTTAACATTTTCCAGACATTGTCGGACATGTGATTATTTCATACATTTATAGAATTTATATAATTCACATAAATACATACAACACTAAATTCAATTATAAAAATAAAAACAATTTAGTTACACGAATTTACCTCGACACTTGTTCGTGTATGATAATCTACTAATCTGTCACCTTTTCTTTTCCTCGATCTAACCCTTTATTTGGTCTTTTCGAATCTAAATAAATGAATTTAACATCAATTTAATCCCTTTCATACTTATTTGAATTCAATTCATTTCCTATACAAAATTACCATTTTGCCCCTAAACTTTTTATTAATTCTAATTTCGTCCCCAGGCTTGGAAATTGAAATGTATACAATTTAATCCTTATTTCAAGCCTAATCAACTTGTACATATAACATTTGCAGGCCATGTATTTCACAAAAATTAGATTCCATGGGTTTTACCATTTTTCAATTTAGTCCCTAAATCATAATTTCATCAAAATTCTCTTTGTAAAAGTTGTTTGTCTATCAACAACCTTTCATTTTCTACCATAAATTTCAAATTTTCAACATATTCATCCATGGAAAAAATTTCATACTTTGATATCTTTACAAATTAATCCCCAAAATAGATAGATTAAGCTATTACGAACTCGTAAATATAAAAATTATTAAAAACATGACAAGAATGCTTACTCAATTAAGCCAAGAAAGCTTGCTTGAATTTTTTCTCTTTCCTAGGGTTTCCATGTATTTTAATTCGGGGATGAAGATGAAATAAGATGATATTAAACTATTATCATCTTTATTTATTCTAAATTCCAATTTAGTCCTTTTCTTTTTCTAATTTTCCATGGATGAATCATCAAAAATATCTACTAACTTTTCTTAATGGTCTAATTACCATATAAGGACCTCAAGTTTTGAATTCCATAGTTATTTGATACTTATAGCTACTAGAACTCAACTTTTTCATTTTATGCGATTTGGTCCTTTCTATAATTAAACATGTGACTGGTAAAATTTTCTTATCGAAATTTTCATACGTCTTTCCTATCATAATGTAGACCGTGAAATATTATTAAAATAAATTTTCTTTCTGACTCAGATTTGTGGTCCCGAAACCACTATTCTGACTTCACTGAAAATGAGCTGTTACATGGGATGTGTTAGACTCTTTGAGTCATTGGTGTGATGGAGATCCGTGTATCCAATTTGTGGTGATAGAGTCCACTTTTCTGTTTTATGTTTCCAAGTTTCCAAATTATCATAAATTGATTAAAATATGAATATGTTGTGTGTAAATGCATGTTAATGTATAAGCTAGACTTGTGAGTCATTAAAGCATGAATACCTTGTTTTGTCTTAATGAATTATCATTAAATGAATTATATATATGAGTTTAGTGTAATTGCATGTGAGAGTATGTGATAGTTTTATGTTTAATAAAGCGTGAATATGTTGTTATGACTTATTGAAAATATAGTTATGAGTAAGTTATAGTATACTCTTGCTTAACATGTGATATTGTGTATGTTTGCGGTAGTTCTGAACATTCACTGAGCTTATTTAAGCTCACACTCCATATTAGCATCTTGCAGATAAGTAGTGTTTTCGGTGTGAGCGGTGCGACCAAGGAATTGATCCTAGAAAGGCAATAAACTCTTGAGTAGGTGGTTTTATAATTATTTTTGAACTCTTTGAATAAAGGCCACGTGGGTTTAGAAATTTTGGTTGGTTATTATTACTATCATTATTGATATTAGTCTTAATTGTTTTAATATGCATTTGGACTGATAAGGTATTAATGTTACATTGGACTATGTTTCGGGCAAATTTGATGTTTAATGCTACGGTGGATATTGCATGTTGGAAAGGGAATATGTTGAGCATGAAATATACCTTGTTTTGTTGTATTTTTGTCGACCTGTACAGAGGTATCGATAATCGGGGCATAAGTATCGATACCTCAGTGTTGGAACGAGTGAGTAAGAAAATTATAGCTTAATTTAGTATCAATACCTTTTCATGAATATTGATACTCTAGGTAAAAATAATGATACCTTCATCTATGTATCGATAAAATGTTTTTGTTAAAAATTGGCAGAATGCTAGTTTGGTACCGATTCTCTTACCAGTATCGATACCTTTTTCCCAAAGCCAAGTGTCAATAGGGAAATAGCATGGTTGGTTTAAAAGGATGAAATTTTTTTTAAGGGTGGAGATTTGTCAGATCCCAAAATATGGTCTAGAAGTTTCGAGGGTAACTTTGGAATTATATTCTGACATGGGGTTCGAGAGTTCGGAATATGCAACCTAAAAATATATTTGTCTATGGCTTTTCAAAATTAAACCAATTTATGAAAATAGTGTGAAAATACTTTAATTTTAAAAAGAGGACTGTTTTGTAAAAGGGTTTAATTTAATAGTGGCTTTAAAGCAATTATACCAACTTTTAAAATCAGCCCATTTATCCCCCTTTCACCCTAATATTGACGTGAAAAAAAGAGAGAATAGAAATATTCCCTTCCCATTCTTGTCGTCAGTTGAATCTCCAAAACCCCATTCACCAATTTTGATTCTCAGAACTCTAATCCCTTTGATTTTTACCATCTTCCAAACACAAAATCTTTTCTTAAGTCATAAATGAACATCAAGAAAACCATTAATGTCATTGTTATTCATACTGTGGGTTTTCTTGGATTTCAATCAACTGTTCGTCGTTTTCTTCAATAGGGGTAAGGTTTTGTATTTTTAGTAGTTTTTATTGTCGTCTAGCCATTTAAATAAATTTTTAATCTATTTAATCAAAGATTTTGCGTAGAAGTCAAAATTGGAGTCATTAATGGTGAAATCTGGGATTTTGAACAAAATTACTATTTCAAAGTGTTTTGATGTGATTAGAAGTTTTTTAAACTTTCTTTAAAGTTTTGTTAAAAGATTTGAAGGTTTTGTTGAGTTTTCGTTAAAAGGAGCCATGTATGTCGAATTTTCGGAACCATGAATCTGAGTAGTTTTGTGTGGTTTGAAGCTTGAGAATTATTCTTAGTTGAGTAATTAGATGATTGGAATTGATTTTAGGAAATGGGAATGAGTAGAGATTAAGATATTCAGGTTTCGAGTTTGCTAGTTGAAAATTTTAGTTCTAAGAGAAACTAACCGTAGGCCTGCATTTTTAGTTGATTGTGGTGTGTTTATAGCTGTAAATTAATTGTATATATTGGGTGGTTGTTATGAGTGATAGGACCTTTTTCGAGTAAGGCGAAAGGCAAGGAAAAGTTAGTTTAAGCTTTCAGCAAATAAGCAAAAGCGTGAACGGTAAGTGTTTGGAGTCGCTGTTGGTATGCGCGATTCATAGAAATAATCAGGAGCTTAGGAATAGCCTAAACCCCTATCCTATGTTCCGAATGTATGCCTAGGAATAGCCTAAACCCCTATCCTATGTTCCGAGTGTATGCCTTTCTTATATTGTTGCTTTGTTGTGAAACTACATTTAATGAATGTCGACTAGTGGATTGAGATGTTGATATAACAATTAATGTGTGTGTATACTTGTAAGTGATAAACTAATTTTAATGCACATATATGTGGCCGGATATGTGATGCCCAATGAGCATAGTTGTGGCACTTAAAGTGCAAATAAATGTGAAACTGATAAGCATGCATTGTGTACAAATTTGTGGTATGAATTGATGATTATGAGTAGAGATTATGTGCATTAAAATAGTAATTAAATGTGTGTATTTGCGGATATTTTGACCTTGTGATCTATTGAAACCGTTGGATATAGTTGGCATGTCACAGGATTGTGAGTACTCATCCTTGTGTTTTGGGATTTGGGCATTGAGGCCCTGAGATAGATTGGAGGGATAAGGGAATGTCGAGCAAAACTCCATTCACCAGGAATATGTTGAGCATGAAATATACATTGTTTTGTTGTCAAACTGTACAGGGTTGTTGATAATCGAGGCATAAGTATCGATACCTTAGTGTTGGAACGAGTGAGCAAGAAAACAGTAGCTTAATTTGGTATCGATACCCTTTCACAAGTATCGATACTCGGGGTAAAACTACTGATACCATCGTCTATGTATCGATAAAATGTTTTTATTAAAAATTGGCAAAATGCTAGTTTGGTACCGATATTCTTACCAGTATCGATACATTTTTCCCAAAATATCGGTACCTGTGTGTAACACCCCAAACCCGGCCTAGAAGTTAGGCCCGAATCTGGTGTGTCACATGGAAGTAAAAACCATCTTTGCGATTATTAAAAACTTGCTTGAGAAATACAACCTCTTTGTTAAAACCAAAAACACTTAAGCAATTGTTAACTACTTGAAAACGTAATAATCTTTAAAAACCTTTTTGTTTGCGGAAGCATATTTGAAATAAACAATTTATGAAAATGTGACGTTTATAAATAGAGTTGCAGAAGCATTTTGAAAACGTTGCGGAAACATAGATAAAATACAAGTATTTTGAGAGGTTGTTTGATAAATCGATAATCGAACTAGTAATCTTTTAAAACCGTGACTTTTGAAAATGTCATTGATAATTTTAAACAAAATCTGAGTTAAAATTATTTGTAAAAGTTTGTTATGAAATCCTTTTGTTAATCAATTTTGGAAAATCATTATTTAAGTATTTAGAAAAATTCCCATTTAAAACAATTCAAGCAAAATTAAAGTACGTCAACATAAAGCAAAAATAAATACTCCAGAGGCCTTATTACATCATAAAAACCAAAATAGTAAAGTGAACGGAAATAGAAATCTAAAGTTCAAAATAAACACCATTTCTAAAGTATGCCCTCCACCAAGTCATCCATGGCCCCAAGTCCTCGTCACGGAGCATTACCTACAAGGGTTAAGAAAAATGGGGTGAGTTACAAGAACTCGATGTGAAATCCCTTACTGTCATCATCCACTGGGCTTTGAACCCATATAGCATTATCTTGGGCTTAAGCTCATTTAACAATCACTTGGACCAAAACCCATTTACAAAATAGAATATATTTATATATATGCAATGTATGAATGTATGCAAACCCAAACCAACCTAATAATCCATCCGCTACACACCACCCGTACCATCCATCACACTGTGGGGATCTTTTGTCAACCCACCCCGCCAACACACCAATCGCAAGCATTTAGCCATTTATATCAAATTCGAATTGTGGACAAGCCACGAATAATAACAGAATATACGTGGCTTAGCCACTGAGACAAAATGTGACAGAGTCACGCAATATGGCAGAGCCACCAAATTACACTTCCCGATCATCAATATCCCAATCCCATGCAACTTATGTAAATGCAACATACATCGTAAATCATAATATTTACAATATAACCACGATAATTAATAACTCGTAGATTTATTACAAACAATTTGGCCCATTAACACTTTACAAAATCGGCCCATTAGGGCATTTTATCAAATCGCCCATTAAGCCATGTATCAAATTGGCCCATTTAGCATTATATCGAGATCGCCCACTAAGCAATATATATCAAATCGGCCCATTAAGTAGTATATCAATTCGGCCCATTAAGGCAATCAATCAATTCGGCCCATTAAGGAAATATATCAAATTGGCCCATTAAGCAATATATCAAATCGGCCCATTAAGCAGTATATCAATTCGGCCCATTAAGGCAATCAATCAATTCGCCCCATTAAGGCAATATAACAAATTGGCCCATTAAGCAATATAACAATTCGGCCCGTTAAGGCAATATAACAATTCGGCCTGTTAAGGCAATATAACAATTCGACCCTTTAGGGGCATTTTCGTAATTCGACCCAGGGGTATTTCGATAATTTACCTTCCAAAGGTAATTTGGTAAATTCGCAACCCAGACTTAAATACTAATTTGGGGCAAAAAGATTGAAATTGTCCATCTGCGTCATACTAACTAAACTGACTATAACTCGAGTTAAAAACCTCGAAATTTAGATCCGTCAATTTTCCTTGATACTAGACTCATATATCTTCTTACGATAATTTTTCCAGAATTGTTGACTTAACCATTTAGTACAGTTTATTCCTTAAATTTTCCCTTGTTTCACTGTCCAACGATTTTGACCTCTCTTATCTTAATTTCAAATATCTTACTGTACGGTTTTCATATGCTGCTCCCACTTGTTTATATTAAAAATAGGTTCACTAAGGAATCCATACATATTAATTATAACTCTTAATTCACTTTTTACAATTTTATATGATTTTTCCAAGACAGACCAGGGAACCACGAAGTCATTCCGAACCAGTCTCACTAAAATTAAAATATCACAGACGTTAAAATTCCTTTTCCTTCTCCGCTTCTTCCATATAAAAATAGACACAGTAAGCTTTAATTAGATATCTTTTTAGCATATTAATCCATTTTCTCCTATTTTATGTGATTTTTCAAAATCACGTCACTGTTGATGACCAAAAACT
Organism: Gossypium sturtianum; assembly: GCA_025698515.1. Taxonomy (NCBI): domain Eukaryota; kingdom Viridiplantae; phylum Streptophyta; class Magnoliopsida; order Malvales; family Malvaceae; genus Gossypium; species Gossypium sturtianum. Next base: position 47,115,746 of record CM046943.1, read on the forward strand.
GTTTCATTGTAAACTATGGTTACCACTACGGACATACGCACGCCCAAGTGATCACGGATGCCGATTTCCGGTTTTCTTCGGTATTTCGACCGAATCATAGAACATTTCATGCAAACCATCAGAGATATGTGAGAACACACACCATTTCAACATGTATTCGGAAGGGGACGGGATTACACACCTTATTTGGATTTCCTTAAGAACCACTCTTCTTTGATCCTACAACAATACCAACCAAAAGTTAGCCTCGGATTTCCAAAAGATTTCATACCCAACATATTACTTACACTTGCATCACTTACCACTATATCCAAAGGATTAGCAAATAGAATATATCAAGTGATTTCGTCCCTAAAACATCATCGATTAGTCGAACTTCAATCCGATTTGCAACATAGCCAAATAAAGATATAACGAAAAATCCAAAAATGAACCCCTTACCTTAATGATGATAGATCCGACTTCAATCGATTGACTTAAGACTAGAGAGGGATCGGCAAGAATGTGCTTTACGATCACACACTAGAACACGATTCGATTAAAGAAGATGTGTTCAACTCGCAAGATGGAGAAGAGAAGATGATTGAAATTCGGCTATCAAGAGAAATGACCAAGAATGCATTGAAGATTTCTACAAAACAAAAAGAGAAAAAATGGACAAATGGACTAGGAGATTTCACCAAAGCAAAAAGGGAAAAGTTTGGAAAAGAGACACAAATTGCTCAAAGAGAAAAATACCTCTCATGCACTAAAACTTAGCAAAATGACTAAAGAGAAAAGAGAAAATTCTGCTCTCCTTTTTCCCTAACAAACCGTGTGGCATCTTTTGTCCAAAGGATAGATGCTGACCCAATTATCTTTCCAAAACATCACCCACAATATTAGCCAACATGTTCCCTTCTCTTGCCATTTTCTTTTAGTTCTTTCCTTCACTTCTCCTAATTTACCTCCTACCATATTTCCTTAGCTTGACTTCCTATAATTAAAAAGTCTTCCCTTGCCTTAAATATTACCATGACCGACACTTGGAAAGAAAGCACAAAAAAATAAATCCAAAATTGCAATAGATGGGATTCGAACCCTTTCCCTTCATGCACCTTCAAGTGACACCACATCCTCTTTACCAAATGCTTATTTATGCTAGCAAAATGCTCACTTATTTCCTTAAGTCATAATGCCACTTGCCTTCTCTCCTTAAAGTGCCTAAATATAAAAATTTACTTATAGCCTATCTTGAACCCGTAACTTCCTAGAAACCTCGTAACCTTCCAAATTCACTTAACTAATAAGTCCAACTTGAAATAATGCCGTTCTAAAATTCCCATGAATTTTAAAACGCTTCTACGCTCAAGGCCCAATGGGCCCAATAGGTCCAATTCTACTAGGCCCAATTTTGGGATGTTACAATTCTACCCCCTTAAAGAAATTTTGTCCTCGAAATTTCCAACCAACTACTAAACCCATTGCTCAAATCACACCACCATGCTTTCATCACAAGACTCGATCTTAATAACACCAATGTACTTTTAACATAATCTTGAATCCTCTTTCACACAACCAAACACCTGACTTGATGGTGATGAAACAATCCCGAGCCTTATGCTCCTTAGACCCACATCTCAAGCATGCTCTTGACCTCCTCCAGCATTCTCCCGGATGACGCCTTCTGCAATAATCGCAAGCCAAAAAGTTTGGACGTACCTTAACACGCTTTACGGAACGAGACTGCGACCCAAAAGAACCGCGATCTCTTTTCTTCTTACAGTCCACACACTCAACTCGAAGTGCTTCACTGATTCCTTTAACCTCCTCCAATACTTCCTTAACTATCTGAGTTAGCTCATCAACCCCAGCTCGATCATGAGATCCCGTCTCAACTACTGGCGATGCCAGCGCCTCCCTTTCGGAAACATGCCCCGATGCTGAAGATCTAGCCCTAGCTCCTCGGCCTCTACCACGCCCACGTCTACCGCGTCTATGTCTTCTAGCGTTCATGTTCACTAATGTTGTCTTAATCTTATTAAAAGTCTTATGAATCAGTCTATAACTCCAATGTTTATTAAACAATGTTTTATGGAGTATAGGATGTAAAGTTGTTTTCGTAGTACGTATCTAAGGTCTCAATTTCTATAGTTTTAGCTCCTAAAGCTAAGAGTTCTAGAGTATTTCTACAATCATACAACAATAATCATAAATTGAAAACATAACTTACTTGACTTGGTGCCGGATACCCGTGGTGCCATACTTACTTTAACACATATATCTATAATTTAAAATTCATACAGCTTTTGAAAATGCTTTTGAACACAAATCACAGCCGAGTTTTGAAATCGGGCTCTGATACCATAAAATGTAACACCCCAAACTCGGCCTAGAAGTTAGGCCCGAATCTGGTGTGTCACATGGAAGTAAAAACCACCTTTGCGATTATTAAAAATTTGCTTGAGAAATACAGCCTCTTTGTTAAAACCAAAAACACTTAAGCAATTGTTAACTACTTGAAAACGTAATAATCTTTAAAAACCTATTTGTTTGCGGAAGCATATTTGAAATAAACAATTTACGAATGTAACATCCCAAATGTGGGGTTATTTGGAAATAAATTATTTTCTTATGTATGAACTGCTGTGTCATTATTTATGGAATAATAATGATCAATTTAAGGCTTTGTGTTGGTTCGATTTGGTAGGAAATTTGAGTTTTTAACTTTTAAAAAGAAGGGAGCCTTAGCAAGTGGGTGTTTTAAGGAAAAAAATGGGTAATTTAACACTAAAAAGCCCTTGGTAAAGTGGCAAAAAGAAGCCCACTTAAGAGCTACATGTGACGCCACCAAGGAGCAAGGGAGAGCCTTGGTTCGAGTCACAAAATCCTCCTTTTTGCTCTTTATTTTGGACGGCAGAAGAGAGAGAGAAATGCTCAATTCAAACACTTCAGGATAATAAGGATTTTATTTGGTTTTTATTTGAATATTTGATTAAAAGTTGGCAGAGAGAAAAAGTAGGAACCTGGTTAATTCAAACTCTTTTGAATAATTTCAAACAAGTGGCCTAGAGTTGTTTTAGGTATTTGCCGAATTTTGAACTCTTTGTTCAAAGAGAGTGGACGGCAAGGGAGACTAGGAAAAGGGGAGAGTGCCGAATTCTTTTGAGTCTTCTTGATAATTTCGGCTAGCACCTCTTTTTGTTTTTCAAACTCTCTCAAGAAGAAAAAAAAACTGAAAACCCTTCTTCTTTTCTTTTTGCCGAAATTATCTACTCACTCTCATCTTCCATTTTCCTCTTTTCTTCTCTTCCTTGAACCGAAACTCTCCTCTACTCTCTTCTTTGTCGAATCCCCAATCCTTCCTCTTCTCTTTTTCTTAGTTAGCCGAATCTACTCCCTAGCCATAGCCGAATTTCCCCTCTCCATATTTTCTAAGTTTTGGCCGAATATACCTCTCTAGAGTGCCGAAATTCCCTTCTCCTCTTTGGATGCACTTTTGCCGAACCCTAAAGGTGGTATAAGACTCTTCGGGACTCTCCTTTCAATCGGTTTCAGTAGGTAAGAGGCATTACCCGAATGTGCTAATAATTTCTCTTATGTTCTGTCGATTTGGATGTGAGGAAAAGTCGAAATCCGGCATTTGGTTATAGTTCGGCTAATCTTTCTTTGGAATCGATGTCATCTAGGAATTTCGGGATCTTCCAAGCAGTGGATCTAACTCTCCAGTCTCTGTCAATCGGATTTGGGTAAGTGGTGGTAAGTGCCTACTTGTAATGGATTATTCTTCTAAGTGATTAAAAGCCGAAGGCTACTGACATTGTCCATTGACCGATTATAGTGGTGAACCAGATTTGGGAATTGAGCGCCGTGGTGAGTAGCAAAGGCAAAGGTGAGATTTCGGGTTCACAAGGAACCCCACTCTAATATTTTGGTTTGGCCGAATAGGCCATGGTACTAATCCCATAGTTGGCCGAATATAGGTACAGTGAGATCTAGGGTGGCCAACGTTTCTTTTCGGGATTTAGAACATCCAAGGGTGACAGGTGTGTACATACACACTTATAATAGTTAATAAAGTGTATTAAGTGTATGTTATATGTAAATCGCTTCTATGTAGATATGGCAATAGTACCTTAATGGTACAAGCGAGATCCCGGTAAGTCTCTATTTGTATGAGATTGATAATGATGCTTTTGGGAAGCATGGATTGTTTGATACATGTGATACATGTATGTACTGTTGTTAACTGTTTGACATGGGTTGATGAGAGGAGGGGGCAGTGATATCGTGCTGACGAGCACCAGTGCTTTGGTAGCACACTGTGACTATATGTCACCAGAGGTTTGGTACCTCCAGAGGTTTGGTACCTCATAGCGACTTGTCCCCGTGGTTAACACCACCGTGGGTTGGCCCCACTTGAGATATGGGATCGCCTGCCCGGTGATTTGGTATCACACGATGGGTTGGCCCCATCACCCGATTTGTGTCTACGGACACCGGTGCTTTGGTAGCACATTGTGACTATATGTCACCAAAGTGGTTTGGCACCACCAGGTGTTTTGGTAACACATCGTGACTACGGTCACCAAAGGGTTTGGTACCACGTGGGGTAGACAGAGGTGTTTGGTTGGCTAGGTTGGGTACATGATACTTTGCTTAATTAATCTGTTATATGTTGTGTATGAAATGTTGTATTAACCGGGGAAGGGTTACATATCGAGTCTTGGTGACTCACCTTCTCCTTTAACATTTTTCAGTGACTCGTAGATGGCGGTTGAGGAGGCTGTGGGACTCGAGGCGCCATGCAAAGGATTTTAATTTGAGAACTTTAAATTTGTTTAATTTTATTTTGGGTTGTAATAAGGCCTCCATAAACTATAGTTGCGTTATTTTTTTTTTTTTGTTGGATATTTACTCAAGACTATACTTTTAAAATTGAATTAAATCACATGTTTTCTTAAGTTAACACGAGAAAGTTTAATCGTGCCATCGGGTACACTTGAAACTCGTATAACAATTGGACCTTAATTAAAATTTCAAATTAAATCTAAAGGGTAGCTTGACAAGACAACCAAAACGAGGAGTTGTCAATGCAAATTAAATGTTTTTCAAATGGTGTTCACAAAGTTTTACTCAGTAACAAATCAAATTCGGTCGTAGTGTTTGGGCCGGTTTGGGTTGTTACAGACTGGTATATCGAGCCAGTTCAAAGCTCTATTTGTGGGGCCCCAAGGCCCAAAAATGTTTTTGGTAGGCCTTATGGTATGATTTCTCGGTTTTAAGCAAATGGCCCTGAGTCTCAGACCGATCCGCCTGTAAGTACATCTAAACCTTTCTGTGAATTATATTCTGTAGAAGGGTAGGAAGCATGGAACGTAGATAGACTTATAGGATTTGGACCCTAGGTTAGATTACTCAAACACAATGAAGCATAAGACTTAAGGAACTAAACCAACCTATGACTTAGTCAATAAGCTAGGGTGTGGTAACCCCAGACGCATGTCTAGGATTGGATCCTAAGAGCTTGGTATTTAAGCGGTCCACGTGACTCACCTCCTCTTCGCAGTATCCTGCCGTGCGTAGCTTCGGTTCACCCTAACTCCTAAGGCTCGGTGGTGTGGTAACCTCCATGCGCATGTCTAGAAAGGTTCAGTGAGAGCTTGGTATTTAAGCGGTCCGCGTGACCCACCTCCTCTTCACTTGAATTACGCGCAGTGCGTAGCTTTGGTTCACCCCGACCGTGAAGGCTTGGTCATAGGCTAAACACAATGATTAAAACCCGAAAAAGGGAATCAGCCATGTTTTCGAAAAAGAAGGAAACAACAAGCCCTAATGTTTTCAAAACTTGTCCAATAACCCTCTTAAACCCTAGAACACTACGTATACAATGTTTTTCTCGGAAAACTTGATTTATTACAAAAATACCCTTAGGAGTAAAATTACCAAAATGCCCCTGACCCATAAAATATTGATTCGATGGTTTTTGCCCAAAAGTTTCAACTATTTTATTAAATATTCAATAACTTAGCCTTGGAAATCATCAGCGAAATATCTTGGTTCTGAAAATTACGAAAATACCCTCAGGGAAAAAGACGAAAATACCCACAGGTTAGAAATGGGCGTAAATGTCCGATGAGTGAATAGGTATGGAAAGTATTAAGGAATGGATGCATGAACTTCTTTGTGTGAACTAGGATAGGAAATCAAACATTGTTTGCTCGAAAGAATCTCTGATTAAACCTCATTCATAAAACTTCTTCGCGAGTAATAAAGTGAAACAAATGCTAACGCATAAAATTTTTCTTAATCAGTTAAAAGCGCGGTAGATAGAATGAGTTCTAGAGGACGTGGACGCCGTGGGCGTGGTAGGGGTAGGATGACGGTGTCTGAACCCGTCAGTCGTGACAAGGTTCGAGAAAATGAGGTACCATCGCCACCACCACCTCCTACTTTTAGAGTGAGGAGCCGAGCGCACCAGGTGGCGAGTCGGTATCGCAAGTCGTGTTGCGAGTCTTGGAGATGGTGGTCAGGGCTGGTGGAAATGTTGGAGCTCGGAAATCTGTCCCCGAGCGACTCCGATCTAACGGAGCGGAGGTATTCCGAGGTGTCGGGAGTGGCACCCAAAGTCAATGGAATCATCGCTAGAGTCAATCGAAAGGATCATGGATGACCTTGACTTTGGCCCGAAGAGAAGCCGAAAGGCGGCGTGTCGCTTCTAAAGGATGAAGCGTGACGCTGGTGGCTTACGGTTCGAGATGGGGCTACACCGATGATTTGACGTGGGAGTATTTTAGAACCGCCTATCGAAAAAAGTATGTGGGCATCACCTACACCGACGCCAGCAGAGAAAGGCTTTTCCGGGATTAGTTCAAGGAACTAAGTCCGTGTCGGAATATGAGGCGGAATTTCTAAGGTCGAGTAGATATGCGAGAGGCATCGTGGCTACCGAACATGAGCGATGTGTCCGCTTTGAGGATGGACTCGAGATGATTTAAGGTTACCGATTGCCCCACAAAGAGTTCGTGAGTTCTCATCCCTAGTGGAGAAGGCTAAGGTAGCCAAGGGATCAAGGAGGCTGTGAGGCAAAGTTATGGTAAGAACAATCGAAGAGAAGTTTTGGGTCACCGGGTCAAGCGGAAGTGCTCGAGAAAAGCTAGGCCAAGTGGGCCCAATCGAGCAATGAGGCCCACGATCGCTAATCGAGGCCGACTCGGTGCAATCGTGCTGTGGAAAGACCCATTGGGGAGGATGTTGGACCGGTGATAAGGGATGTTTTGAGTGTGGGTCTTTGGAGCATCGCGTCGAGATTGTCCCAGAAACTAGCTAAGAAGCGGCCAGAAGACGTAACTGCGCTCGGGATAGAAATGTGGGACCACGGAGGGTCGTGGTAATGGTAGAGGAAACAACGGTCCTAACCGAGGTCGTGGAACTCAAGGCGCAGGTATGCAGACAACACAGAGGCTAGGCGGCTGGCTTAGTTTACGCAGCCAGTGTCGCGAAGAAGGTGACGCACCGGATGTCATAACCGATGCGCTTTCTAATTTTCGGCTTTCCTTATGTTGCATTGATTGATGTGGGTTCGACGCACTCGCACATTGCTAGTAGTCCGGTAGGAACTATGGACCTAGACTCAAACCGCTTCTAGGAGATGACCGTAGTTAGCCCCTTAGGTCACTCCGTAGTCGTAGATAAACTCTATAGAGGCGTACCCCTAGAACTTCAAGGGGTAGTATTTGTAGCTGATCTAATGGAACTACCGTTTGGGGAGTTCGATTTGATCCTTGGTATGGATTGGTTGGTTAAGTACCAAGCGAGTTTGGATTATTGCGCGCTAAAGCGCATGGTCCTTAAGACGATCAAGGTGATGAAGTGGTTATGATAGGAGATAGAAGGAATTATCTATCCAACGTAGTGATCCGCCTTGAAGGTGAAAAGATGGTCAAGAAGGGGGTGAGGCGTATTTGGTTCAAATCAGTGCTTTGGAAGCTAAGGAGTTGGTAGTTGAAAAGGTTCGAACGGTTGGGGAATTTGTTGATGTGTTCCCGCAAGAACTTCCGGTTTGCCTCCGGATCGAGAAGTCGAATCGGTATAGACTTCACCGAACGGCACTTGTGTCCATAGCACCATACCGAATGGCACCAAAGGAATTGGTGGAGCTAAAGGCTCAAATTCAGGAGCTCTTGGATAGAGGGTTTATACGACCAAGTATATCTCCGTGGGGAGCACCTGTGTTGTTTGTCAAGAAGAAGGACGGTTCTATGCGGATGTGCATCGACTACCGTCAGTTAAATAAGTTAACGATCAAGAACAAGTATCCGTTGCCTCGGATTGACGACTTGTTCGATCAACTGAAGGGTGCCTCGGTGTTTTCAAGATAGACCTTAGGTCGTTATCACCAATTAAGGGTGAAGGAGGTGATGTTCACAAAACGGGCATTCCGAACTCGGTATGGGCATTTTGAGTTCTTAGTAATGCCATTCGGCTTGACCAATGCACCGGCAAAGATTCATGGACTTGATGAACAGAGTATTCCAAAGAAGATTTGGACCATTCGTCGTGGTGTTCATAGACGACATATTGGTTTATTCAAAGACAGAAGAGGAGCATGATAAGCATTTACGGATAGTTCTGCAAGTATTGAGGGGGAAGCAGTTGTATGCCAAATTCAGTAAGTGTGAATTTTGGCTTAGGGAAGTGGCTTTCTTAGGTCATGTAGTATCAGCTGAAGGAATTAGAGTAGACCCTCGCAAGATTGAAGCAGTATTGGAGTGGAAACCACCTAGGACGGTGGCTGAAATACGAAGTTTTCTGGGTTTAGCAGGATACAATCGGAGATTCGTGGAAGGATTCTCTCTAATAGCAGCGCCGTTGACTAAGCTGCTAAGAAAAGGTGTCCCGTTTGTATGGACGGAGAAGCGAAGCAAAAGCTTTGATAAGTTAAGGAAGATTTTGACTAAGCTCCGGTTTTGGTGCGAAATTTGAAGCGGAAAAAAGTTATTCACGATCTATTGTGATGCATCTCACACCGGTTTGGGATGTGTGTTGATGCAGGATGGGAAGGTAGTAGCCTATGCATCCCGTCAATTAAGATCGCATGAGGTTAACTACCCAACTCACGACTTAGAGTTAGCAATGGGTCGTCTTCGCTCTCAAGATATGGAGACATTACCCGTATGGAGAGAAGTCGATGGTCTACACGGATCACAAAAGCTTGAGGTATCTTCGACTCGTAGGATCTCGAATCGAGACAGCGTCGATGGATTGAACTACTAAAGGACTATGATTGTTCAATCGAGTACCATCCGGGAAAGGCTAATGTGGTAGGCGACGCATTGAGCCGGAAAGGCGATAACGGACTTAAGAGCAATGTTCACTCGGTTAAGTCTCAGTATGATGATGGGAGTCTTTTGGCGAGAACTTCAAGTTAAGCCGACTTGGATTGAGGAGATTAAAGAAAAGCGGTTAGTGGATGAAGGCTTGAGCTCTAAGAGGGTACAAGTTCAAGACGGTGGTTTGGAAGGTACACCGACTAGTGAAGGAGCGCTTTGTTTTCAAGGACGAGTATGTATGCCAAAGGATCCGAATTAAGGCGTAAAATTCTCCAAGATGCACATAGCAGCCCATACGCTATGCATCCCGGGGAAGCAAGATGTATGGAGATTTGCGAAAAAACAGCTGGTGGCACAGGTTGAAGCGTGAGATAACGGAGTTCGTAGGGAAGTGTCCGACGTGTCGCAGTTTAAGGCTGAACATCGGTCCACCATCGGGACTACTTCAACCGATAAAGATCCTCAATGGAAATGGGAGAGGATCACCATGGATTTTGTTAGTGGGCTACCCTTTACGCCCACTAAGAAGGATGCGATGCAGGTAATTGTAGATCGCCTAACTAAATCAGCTCACTTCATGCCTGCGGTGAGAATGGATTACTCTCTCCGTAAGCTAGCAAAGCCGTATGTGGGTGAAATAGTGAGGTTGCATGGCGTGCGGTGTCGATTATCTCGGATAGGGACCCCGATTCACGTCAAGGTTTTGGAAAGCGTTGCATCAAGCTTTGGGTACACGGTTAGATTTCAAGACGGCTTTCCATCCACGATCGACGACGATCGGGAAAGGGTGATACTGATTTTAGAAGACATGTTAAGAGGTCAGATCTTGGATTTTAGTGGTAGTTGGGAGGAGTACCTACCACTAGCGGAATTCGCTTATAACAATAGTTATCAAGCGAGTATTCAAATGGCTCCATACGAGGCCCTATATGGACGAAAGTGTCGTACTCCTACATGTTGGACGGAGTTGGGAGAAAGACAAGTTCTGGGTCCAGAGTTGGTAACCGAGACGGAAGACAAAGTCAAGGTGATTCGGTCTCGTCTCATAGAAGCATCGGATAGGCAGAAGTCTTATGCCGATCTCAAACGCAAGGAAGTGGAGTATGCTGTGGGAGACAAAGTTTTTCTGAAAGTGTCGCCTTGGAAAAAGGTGTTAAGATTTGGACGGAAAGGGAAGTTAAGCCCAAGGTTCATTGGGCCATATACTGTGGTGAAGCGAGTAGGACCAGTGGCTTATCAGCTAGAGCTGCCGGCAGAACTGAGTCAGATTCATGACGTATTTCATGTGTCAATGCTGAGATGGTATCGGTCAGATCCTTCGCACGTTGTGCCAGTGGCAGAGATTGAGGTGAACACGGATCTATCTTTTGAGGAAGAACCGGTTCAGATTGTAGACCGAGATGTGAAAGTTCTACGAAGGAAGGCAGTGCCTTTAGTAAAAGTGTTATGGCGGAACCACGGAGTGGAAGAAGCTACGTGGGAGCCCGAGGAGGTGATGCGGCAGCAATACCCCCATCTCTTTTGATCAAGGAATTTCGAGGACGAAATTTATTCTAAGGGGGGTAGAACTGTAACATCCCAAATGTGGGGTTATTTGGAAATAAATTATTTTCTTATGTATGAACTGCTGTGTCATTATTTATGGAATAATAATGATCAATTTAAGGCTTTGTGTTGGTTCGATTTGGTAGGAAATTTGAGTTTTTAACTTTTAAAAAGAAGGGAGCCTTAGCAAGTGGGTGTTTTAAGGAAAAAAATGGGTAATTTAACACTAAAAAGCCCTTGGTAAAGTGGCAAAAAGAAGCCCACTTAAGAGCTACATGTGACGCCACCAAGGAGCAAGGGAGAGCCTTGGTTCGAGTCACAAAATCCTTCTTTTTGCTCTTTATTTTGGACTGGCAGAAGAGAGAGAGAAATGCTCAATTCAAACACTTCAGGATAATAAGGATTTTATTTGGTTTTTATTTGAATATTTGATTAAAAGTTGGCGAGAGAAAAGTAGGAACTCAGTTAATTCAAACTCTTTTGAATAATTTCAAACAAGTGGCCTAGAGTTGTTTTAGGTATTTGCCGAATTTTGAACTCTTTGTTCAAAGAGAGTGGACTATGCAAGGGAGACTAGGAAAAGGGAGGTGCCAATTCTTTTGAGTCTTCTTGATAATTTCGGCTAGCACCTCTTTTTGTTTTTCAAACTCTCTCAAGAAGAAAAAAAAAAAACCCTTCCCTTCTTCTTTTCTTTTTGCCAAATTCTCTACTCACTCTCATCTTCCATTTTCCTCTTTTCTTCTCTTCCTTGAACCGAAACTCTCATCTACTCTCTTCTTTGTCGAATCCCCAATCCTTCCTCTTCTCTTTTTCTTAGTTAGCCGAATCTACTCCCTAGCCATAGCCGAATTTCCCCTCTCCATATTTTCTAAGTTTTGGCCGAATATACCTCTCTAGAGTGCCGAAATTCCCTTCTCCTCTTTGGATGCACTTTTGCCAACCCTAAAGGTGGTATAAGACTCTTCTGGACTCTCCTTTCAATCGGTTTGAGTGAGGTAAGAGGCATTACCCGAATGTGCTAATAATTTCTCTTATGTTCATCGATTTGGATGTGAGGAAAAGTCAAAATCCGGCATTTGGTTATAGTTCGGCTAATCTTTCTTTGGAATCGATGTCATCTAGGAATTTCGGGATCTTCCAAGCGATGGATCTAACTCTCCATCTCACAATCGGATTTGGGTAAGTGGTGGTAAGTGCCTACTTGTAATGGATTATTCTTCTAAGTGATTAAAAGCGAAGGCTCTTGACATTGTCCATTGACCGATTATAGTGGTGAACCGGATTTGGGAATTGAGCGCCGTGGTGAGTAGCAAAGGCAAAGGTGAGATTTCGGGTTCACAAGGAACCCCACTCTAATATTTTGGTTTGGCCGAATAGGCCATGGTACTAATCCCATAGTTGGCCGAATATAGGTACAAAGTGAGATCTAGGGTGGCCAACGTTTCTTTTCGGGATTTAGAACATCCAAGGGTGACAGTGTGTACATACACACTTATAATAGTTAATAAAGTCTATTAAGTGTATGTTATATGTAAATCGCTCTATGTAGATATGGCAATAGTACCTTAATGGTACAAGCGAGGATCCCGTAAGTCTCTATTTGTATGAGATTGATAATGATGCTTTTGGGAAGCATGGATTGTTTGATACATGTGATACATGTATGTACCGTTGTTAATCGCTTTGACATGGGTTGATGAGAGGAGGGGGCGGTGATATCGTGGTCGACGAGCACCGGTGCTTTGGTAGCACACTCGTGACTATATGTCACCGGAGGTTTGGTACCTCCGGAGGTTTGGTACCTCATAGCGACTTGTCCCCGTGGTTAACACCACCGTGGGTTGGCCCCACTTGAGATATGGGATCGTCCGCGGTGATTTGGTATCACACGATGGGTTGGCCCCATCACCCGATTTGTGTCTACGGACACCGGTGCTTTGGTAGCACATTGTGACTATATGTCACCAAAGGGTTTGGCACCACCGGTGTTTTGGTAACACATCGTGACTACTGGTCACCACCCGGTGGTTTGGTACCACGTGGGGTAGACAGAGGTGTTTGGTTGGCTAGGTTGGGTACATGATACTTTGCTTAATTAATCATTATATGTTGTGTATGAAATGTTGTATTAACCGGGGAAGGGTTACATATCGAGTCTTGGTGACTCACCTTCTCCTTTAACATTTTTCAGGTGACTCGTAGATGGCGGTTGAGGAGCCGGTGGGACTCGAGGCGGCCATGCAAAGGATTTTAATTTACAGAACTTTAAATTTGTTTAATTTTATTTTGGGTTGTAATAAGGCCTCCATAAACTATAGTTGCGTTATTTTTTTTTTTGTTGGATATTTACTCAAGACTATACTTTTAAAATTGAATTAAATCACATGTTTTCTTAAGTTAACACGAGAAAGTTTAATCGTGCCATCGGGTACACTTGAAACTGGTATAACAATTGGACCTTAATTAAAATTTCAAATTAAATCTAAAGGGTAGCTTGACAAGACAACCGAAAACGAGGAGTTGTCAATGCAAATTAAATGTTTTTCGAAATGGTGTTCACAAAGTTTTACTCGGTAACAAATCAAATTCGGTCGTAGTGTTTGGGCCGGGTTTGGGTTGTTACAACGAAAATGTGACGTTTATAAATAGAGTTGCAGAAGCATTTTGAAAACGTTGCGGAAACGTAGATAAAATACAAGTATTTTGAGAGGTTGTTTGATAAATTGATAATCGAACTAGTAATCTTTTAAAACCGTGACTTTTGAAAATGTCATTGATAATTTTAAACAAAATCCGAGTTAAAATTATTTGTAAAAGTTTGTTATGAAATCCTCTTGTTAATAAATTTTGGAAAATCTTTATTTAAGTTTTTAGAAAAATTCCCATTTAAAACAATTCAAGCAAAATTAAAGTACGTCAACATAAAGCAAAAATAAATACTCCAGAGGCCTTATTACATCATAAAAACCAAAATAGTAAAGTGAACGGAAATAGAAATCTAAAGTTCAAAATAAACACCATTTCTGAAGTATGGCCTCCACCGAGTCATCCATGGCCCCAAGTCCTCGTCACGGAGCATTACCTAAAAGGGTTAAGAAAAAGGGGGGTGAGTTACAAGAACTCAGTGTGAAATCCCCTTACCGTCATCCACTGGGCCTGAACCTATATAGCATTATCTTGGGCTTAAGCTCATTTAACAATCACTTGGACCGAAACCCATTTACAAAATAGAATATATTTATATATATGCAATGTATGAATGTATGCAAACCCAAACCAACCTAATAATCCATCCGCTACACACCACCCGTACCATCCATCACACCTGTGGGGATCTTTTGTCAACCCACCCCGCCAACACACCAATCGCAGGCATTTAGCCATTTATATCAAATTCGAATTGTGGACAAGCCACCAGAATAACAGAATATACGTGGCTTAGCCACTAGACAAAATGTGACAGAGTCACCAGAATATGTGGCAGAGCCGCCAAATTACACTTCCCCGATCATCAATATCCCAATCCCATGCAACTTATGTAAATGCAACATACATCGTAAATCATAATATTTACAATATAACCACGATAATTAATAACTCAGAGATTTATTACAAACAATTTGGCCCATTAACACTTTACAAAATCGGCCCATTAGGGCATTTTATCAAATCGGCCCATTAAGCCATGTATCAAATTGGCCCATTTAGAATTATATCAGATCGGCCCACTAAGCAATATATATCAAATTGGCCCATTAAGTAGTATATCAATTCGGCCCATTAAGGCAATCAATCAATTTGGCCCATTAAGGCAATATATCAAATTGGCCCATTAAGCAATATATCAAATCGGCCCATTAAGCAGTATATCAATTCGGCCCATTAAGGCAATCAATCAATTTGGCCCATTAAGGCAATATAACAAATTGGCCCATTAAGCAATATAACAATTCGGCCCGTTAAGGCAATATAACAATTCGGCCCGTTAAGGCAATATAACAATTCGGCCCTTTAGGGGCATTTCCGTAATTCGGCCCATAGGGCATTTTCGTAATTCGATAATCTTACCCAGTAAGGGTAATTCGGTAATCTTGCAAACCAGGGGTATTTCGATAATTTACCTTCCAAAGGTAATTTGGTAAATTCACAACCCAGACTTAATTACTAATTTGGGGCAAAAAGATTGAAACTGTCCATCTGCGTCATATTGACTAAACTGACTATAACTCGAGTTACAAACCTCAAAATTTAGATCCGTAAATTTTCCATGAAACTAGACTCATATATCTTCTTACAATAAATTTTCCAGAATTTTTGAATTAACCATTTAGTACAATTTATTCCTTAAATTTTCCCTTGTTTCACTGTCCAACGATTCTAATCTCTCTTGTCTTAATGTCAAATATCTTACTGTACGGTTTTCATATGCTGCTCCCACTTGTCTCTATTGAAAATAGGTTCACTAAGGAATCCATACATATTAATTATAACTCTTAATTCACTTTGTACAATATTATACGATTTTTCCAAGACAGATCAGGGAACCACGAAGTCATTCAAAACCAGTCTCACTAAAATTAAAATATCACAGACTTTAAAATTCCTTTTCCTTCTCCGCTTCTTCCATATAAAAATAGACACAGTAAGCTTTAATTCGATATCTTATTCACTTATTAATCCCTTTTCTCCTATTTTCTGTGATTTTTCAAAATCACGTCACTGTTGCTGACCAAAAACTGTTTCATTGTAAACTATGGTTACCACTACGGACATACGCACGCCCAAGTGATGACGGATGCCGATTTTCGGTTTTCTTCGGTATTTCGACCGAATCATAGAACATTTCATGCAAGCCATTAGAGAGATGTGAGAACACACACCATTTTAACATGTATTCGGAAGGGTACGGGATTACACACCTTATTTGGATTTCCTTAAGAACCACTCTTCTTTGATCCTAAAACAATACCAACCAAAAGTTAGCCTCGGAATTCCAAAAGATTTCATATCCAATGTATTACTTACACTTGCATCACTTACCACTATATCCGAAGGATTAAAAAATAGAATATATCGAGTGATTTCGTCCCTAAAACATCATCGATTAGTCGAACTTCAATCCGATTTGCAACATAGCCAAATAAAGATATAACGAAAAATCCAAAAATGAACCCCTTACCTTAATGATGATAGATCCGACTTCAATCGATTGACTTAATACTAGAGAGGGATCGGCAAGAATGTTCTTTACGACCACACACTAGAACACGATTCGATTAAAGAAGATGTGTTCAACTCGCAAGATGGAGAAGAGAAGATGATTGAAATTCGGCTATCAAGAGAAATGACCAAGAATGCATTGAAGATTTCGGCCAAAACAAGAAGAGAAAAAATGGACAAATGGACTAGGAGATTTCGACCAAAGCAAAAAGGGAAAAGAGTTTGGAAAAGAGACACAAATTGCTCAAAGAGAAAAATACCTCTCATGCACTAAAACTTAGCAAAATGACTAAAGAGAAAAGAGAAAATTCTGCTCTCCTTTTTCCCTAACAGACCGTGTGGCATCTTTTGTCCAAAGGATAGATGTTGACCCAATTATCTTTCCAAAACATCACCCACAATATTAGCCAACATGTTCCCTTCTCTTGCCATTTTCTTTTAGTTCTTTCCTTCACTTCTCCTAATTTACCTCCCTACCATTTTTCCTTAGCCACCTTCCTATAATTAAAAAGTCTTCCCTTACCTTAAATATTACCATGACCGACACTTGGAAAGAAAGCACAAAAAAATAAATCCAAAATTGTAATAGATGGGATTCGAACCCTTTCCATTCATGCTCCTTCAAGTGACACCACATCCTCTTTACCAAATGCTTATTTATGCTAGCAAAATGCTCACTTATTTCCTTAAGTCATAATGCCACTTGTCTTCTCTCCTTAAAGTGCCTAAATATAAAAAATTACTTATAGCCTATCTTGAACCCGGAACTTCCTAGAAACCTCGTAACCTTCCAAATTCACTTAACTAATAAGTCCAACTTGAAATAATGCCGTTCTCAAATTCCCATGAATTTTAAAACGCTTCTACGCTCAAGGCCCAATGGGCCCAATAGGTCCAAATCTACTAGGCCCAATTTTGGGATGTTACACTGTGTTTTATGTATCGATACCTATGTGGTTTTTTTTTTTTTTAAATTTAGTAAATGGACCTTAAGCATGTTTTTAATTTTTTTCTATTGTTGGTTTTCTAACATTGTGCCGTGAACACCTCTGTAAGTATTTAAGTTATTAATTAACGGCCTTGTATTTTTTGTGTGTATGTGTAAGTTATGCTGGTTGATATGGCATCCTGTTACTCGGGTCTGGTGATTGGGTCGGGTGTGGGGTGTAACACAACAAATCAAATTCAAACATAATTTCATATTCAAAACAATCCTATATGCCCTCCAAGGTACCTCAAAACAATTAAAATAACATACATCATTTAACTATTTATAACACCTTATAGTAATGATTCAATATCTACCATTCAAGCATGCACAATAGCTTACCAAATTCATTCAAACCTATCATATACATACCAATCATTTACTGAACATATTTCAAACATGTTACCTTATCACCACATAATCATTATAACATACATACCTAAACAATCAACAAAGAGTAACAAATTCCATGATCATTACCAAACTTATAGTTATATACATATTCACATAACATTTAAAATGCTAAATTCATTCAAAGCATAACACATACAACCACATAACTCTCTCAGGTATATGCCAAATATTATATACCTCTCTTTCAAACCAACTAATCTATATCATGACATCATATTGCCTATATAATTGCATACTCAAAATGTCATCTCAAATACCAAATACACAATTCAAACCATTTACTAAAGCATATGTTTCCAACAAGTATATTTTTTGCCATAATCACACCAATAAGGATTTAAAGTCATAAAACTATGTAAGTAAACCAGAATAACTCCTAAGTACAAGCCACACATAATCAAGCCTTAATATAGTCAAAAGACTACAAGAATCAATATCGAGATAGTGTGAGCTTCTCAACGATCTGCCAAACACGTTTCACAAGTTGACGTTACAAGGAAAAATAAAACAAAGGAGTAAGCACTAAAAATGCTTAGTAAGTTCACATGTATTTAAAACCAAATAACTTACCTCGGGGTATAATTATACCGTACATTTTACTTAGCTTGGTAAAGTTTGTCTATTATGGAAATTCAAATATAAAAAAGGTGAGTTCAACATTTATCATACTATATAGTAACTCAATCACATAACATTTTGATTCACTTAATTCAAATTTTCATCATCATTCATAAAACAAATAATCATTTAATCAGTTTGCTATTTTAATCATATCATATAATCTATTTACCCACAATACATCCCATTTCAAATAAATGCCAAACATTATTTTCATTTCATAATTTGAATTCTCAAACCAAATCATATTAAACCATATGAACTTCATTCCCATTTCTTATCAATTAATCTTTGTACCAAATATATATCAATTTCCAATTTATTGTCAATTACTGCTTCGTTTCATAATACGAATTCCAACTCACATTCATTGATTTGTCACGTTTCCGTATTGGCCCCTTGGGCTTATATAACTGATTCTCAATATGTATATGCATCATCAAATCATTGTATCAAATCAATCTGAAAATCATTTATTCCAATTGATAAACCATAAAAGTAACACATTTTAATCCCATGCTTAGCGTGTTTTTGGATGTTTTATTATACAATTTTGTGAATTCGATGCTCCTAATCCTTTAAATTCATGTTTCTATACTTAGGAGAGCATAGGGAAGCGAAAGGAATGGAAAATGGACCAAAATCAGACAAAACGAGCCATCTTAAGGATCAACACAGCCAAGCCAATACCACACGGGCTGAGCACATGCCTGTGTGAACCACACGGGCTGAGCACATGCCTGTGTGAACCACACAGGCTGGACACACGCCCGTGTGCCAGCCCGTGTCGATCATGAGCCATGTCAAATTTGCACACGGCCTGGGCATTCTCACACGGGCTGATCACACGCCTGTGTCCCTATCGCACCCTGTTTCGTTTTCATGCGGAAAAAGCCAATTTTTAGGGTTTCTAAGCATTGTAAAATATATAAATACACACCAGAAGAAGACCTAAGGGGAGCACGTAGAGTAGAACGTAGAAATTACTCGAAGGAAGCCGTCAGAATCATCTCGGAAGCAGATCCACTCCAAGATTGAAGATCTCCATCGAATTTCCTTAGAAGTTTTATTGGGTTTTTCATGTCTTGTTGTTATTCTTATTTTGAGATGTTTTCCTCTATGACTATGAACTAAACTCCCTAAATACCTAGGGAGAATGAAATTTAAGATGGATCTTATTATTTGATATTTTCTGAATTACATGATAAATACTTGTTCTTGTTCTTGATTATGTGTTCTTAATTCTTTCTTTAATATTTTCAGGATGTTAATTCAAGTTTGATGTGCTTAATCAGTGGAGCAAAAGTCTCTGTTTAAGAATAGATCTAGCATAATTGAACGGAGTTGATTGCAATCCTAGAAATAGGTTGACATAAATCTGCCGGATTAGAGTCAAATCTAATAAGGGAATCCATAGATCGAGTTAATGCGACAATAGGGGTTTTATTTAGAAAGAGATTTCAATTAATCAACCTAGAGTCAGTTGTTCTTAGTCTCGAAAGAGATATTAACATAAATTAGGGATTTCTACAGATCAAGACAAGTGAATAAATCTTTTAATTCAGAGTCATAATAATAAGTGAAGTCTAGGTGGATTCTTCCTTTGGTATTGTCTTTTTCATTGGTTTATTCGATTACTTTCTTCACTCTCTTTCACGTTCACAGTTAATTAGTTTAGTTTTAGATTAAAAACAATCCATTTAATTATAGGCTAGAAAATAAAAAGATAGTAACTACTAGTACTTTTAGTCCTCGTGGATACGATATTTCGGACTCACCATAACTATACTACTGTTCGATAGGTCCGCTTGCCTTCGTCGAATTATTAGTTAGTTTCGAGACCATCAAGTTTTTGGTGCCGTTGCCGGGGAATAAGATATTAGGAACACTTAATTTTTATTACTTTAGCCATTTTTATTTTTATTGCAATTTATTTGTGTTTCTATTTTAATTTACTAACTTTTCTTTTATTTGCTTCTGGCAGGTATTTTTAGTTTATGACTAGAAGGAATCCGTAAGGACCATTGCTTTTTGACAGTAAGATTGAAAGTACCACTCGCAGAAACCGTAGAGAAATAAGGCAAAGTCTACAGTATATAGAGGAAGAGCAAGAGGACGATACCAATATTACCGAGGAGATGGCTGATAATAATTCGCTACCTCCTGTGGTTTCCGTAAATCCTGTGAATCAGAATCCTGCTCCTCGTACTATGTACGATTATGCCAAGCCTAATTTGACTGGGACTGAATCGAGTATTGTGAGGCTTGCTGTTGCTGCAAATAACTTCGAGCTGAAGTCGAGCACTATTCAGATGATCCAAAAATGTGTTCAGTTTGATGGTTTATAGGATGAGGATCCAAATACTCATTTAGCTAACTTCCTAGAATTTAACGACACTTTCAAAATTAATGGTGTTTTTTTATGATGCCATTCGCCTTCGGTTGTTTCCATTTTCCTTGAGAAATAAAGCTAAACAGTGGTTTAACTTGTTACCACGAGGTTCCATCACTACTTGGGAATAAATGACCGAAAAGTTTTTATTAAAATATTTTCCGCCGGCTAAAAAGGCAAAGTTGAGGAATGATATCTCTTCTTTTGTGCAGATGGATTTAGAAACTCTTTACGATGCATGGGAGATGTATAAGGACTTATTAAGAAGGTGCCCTAACCATGGGTTACCTCTATGGCTACAGGTTCAAACTTTTTACAACGGTTTGAACCCCTCAACTAGGCAACTGATTGATGCAGCCGCCGGCGGTAACCTAAATAATAAAACACCTGAGGAGGCTTATGAGTTCATAGAGGAGATGTCACTAAATAATTATTAGTGGCAAGTCATGAGAAGAAAGCTGACAAAAGCCGCTAGTGTTTTCAACCTCGACGCGGTTACCATGTTATCAAACCAGGTAGAGCTCTTAAATAAAAAGATTGATGGTTTATGTGTTTCTCGCAGTACATCC
Source organism: Gossypium sturtianum (assembly GCA_025698515.1). Taxonomy (NCBI): domain Eukaryota; kingdom Viridiplantae; phylum Streptophyta; class Magnoliopsida; order Malvales; family Malvaceae; genus Gossypium; species Gossypium sturtianum. Next base: position 47,136,803 of record CM046943.1, read on the forward strand.
TAGTCTTTGCAATGCGACACAAATGGAGGAGGGATGAACACCAAAGAATATCCATCTTAGAACCCGAGCACAGAGAATGAACAAGTTCACTATATGGGTAACAATTCTAGACCTCAGAATAATCCCTATAGTAACACTTACAATGCAGGTTGGAGAAACCATCCCAATTTCTCATGGGGTGGTCAAGGAAATCAGAGACCACAACCCCCTCCAGGCTTTCAACAACAACCTTACCAACAGGAGAAGAAGCCGAACCTTGAGGAGATGCTAAAAAAATTTATCTCGGTGTCAGAAACCCATTTTCAAAACACCGAAATAGCATTCAAAAATCAGCAAAGCGTCGATTCAAGGGCTCGAGAATAAAATAGGTCAGCTTGTTAAGCTGATCTCAAAATGACCACAAGGTAGCTTGCCGAGTAACACCGAACCTAACCCAAGGGATCAACTTCATGCCATCACTGTGCGCGACGAAGAAGGGTTAGTAGAACCTAAACCAGAACTAAGGCAAGAAACAATGGTAAGCGATGGTAAGGTTGAGGTAAGCCAAAATAAGAAAGATTCGGTCGGTAAGGAATATAAACCTCGTGTGCCATATCCAAATACGATAAGGAGGGACCACACAAACTAACAATTCAGTAAATTTCTTAAACTATTGAAAAAGTTGCATATTAAGTTACCGTTTATTGAAGCTCTTTCGCAGATGCCCAATTCTGTCAAATTTTTAAAAGAGCTTTTAGCAAACAAACGGAAGTTAGATGATGCGTCGCACGTGGGGCTAAATGCAGTCTGCTCAGCCATTTTACAGAATAAACTACCCAACAAATTAAAGGATCCAGGGAGTTTTACTATTCCTTGTTTAATTGGTAGTTTAGATGTCAATAATGCCTTGGCTGATTTAGGGGTAAGTATTAATGCCATGCCCTATAAAATGTTTAAACAATTGGGTCTTGGGAAACCTAAACAAACTAGGATGAGCATTCAACTAGCAGATAAAACTATTAGTGAAACACCCCAAACCCAGCCCACAAGCCCCGACCGGATCTGGCATGTTCCTCGAGCAAAACATTTCAAATCTTGTTTGTCAATTTGGAAAATGTGGTCATTTTGAAGAGGAAGCGTTAGGTGTCAAAACATTTAAAATTGTTTCCAAGATAAGTTATTTAACCCTCGATTTAATAATAATCGTATCATAATAAAAATTTGAAACATAAAACAGTTTAATAATAATGTCCTTATTATATCAATAGCAAACCCGAAATAAATCCAAACTTAAAAATAAAGTCTCAAAATAAAATAAGCACAAAAGTCACGCATGGCCACCACTAAGCTCCCGCCGACCCGGTCCATCTACTGAGTGTCACCTGAAAAGATATCCCACAACGGGGTGAGTCAAACAAACTCAATGTGTATAACCAACACTAAGCCCCAACAATTCCGGCATATCATATCATATTATACGTATTTATAACAGATAGAAATAATGATGCAAACCCGAACCCATACCTAGATAACCATCCGCTACACATCACCCGTACCAACCATCACACCGTGGGGACTACTAAGTCGACCCTCCATCCGCTACACATCATCGGCGATCCGCTGCATTTACTTGCTCATCGCCTCTTATAAATTTTGTGGCATAGCCATGGAGACATTATTTTGTGACATAAGTCACCACATTCGATTTCGTGACATGAGTCACCACATTCGAGATATTATGGTATAAACCACGGATCACTTCCCTTTCCATATAACCCATATGCCCCATGTCACACAGAATATGCAATATCATGCCTTATGCCTTATTCCACATTCTTATCGATATTCACATATGTACCATATTCCAAATATTCATACCATAATATTATTCATATCATTTATTAACATAATGTTAAGGCTACTTACCTGAGTACTTTGTACCATCACATGGTACCTTTGCCCACTTTTCACATTATTATAAACACATATATTAAATTGATGCCATAAATCTATTAAGAGTTAGTGTGGGGTACACACCTGGTTTACTTAATGCTTTCACTAAAATCCCGAAAATCCCGATCTAACACTCTAGATCCTTAGTTCCTATATTCGGCCAACACTTAATACTTTTAGTAAAAAGCCATTCGGCTAAACAATCAAATCCCGAAGGATTATTGCAATCAAAATCCTTACCTTGCTGCCGATTTGATTACTAATCAAATCTCGAAACTTTGTGACACTCCTTCCTTGCAATCGGCCAATACTAGATCACCGGACTTGGTTAGTTTCGGCTTCTAAATAACAAAGAAACATTTTTGAATCACTAAATATAGACTTGGCCGAATGCTCAGGTTCACTTACCTTGCGAATCTTAAATCCCGAAATTGCTACTTGCTCTTGGCGATGTCGAGATCCCTATAGGTATATGTTAGATTCGGCTCTGACACTTAATCTCAATAAATGGCCCTTGGTCGAATACATACTGCTTACCTTGAGTACCTCAAATCCCGAAAGAACACCTTTACGCTGGTTACAACCAAAAGAAACACATTAATATGGCCTTAAGCATATTCGGCCATCCTTAGAAATCAAGGCCTACCCTTGATTTCGGCTCACCAAATAAGAAAAGATAAAACCGATTGCTAAGAGGAATACTTACCACCAACGTTTTCTTGAAGAGACTAAAAGAGAAAAGATTTCGGTTAACTCTTTCGGCTTTTAAAACTTGCGACAAAGAAGAGAGAATAAGGGCACCTTGAGATTCGGCTATGGCTCCTATTGGAGATGGGATACTCGACTATCTCAAGAATATTTTGGCTTTTGAGCAAGCTATGAGAAGAAGAAGTGAATGCTATAGTGGTTCGGCTAACCAAAAGAAAAGAAGAAGTTTGGGAAAAAGAAATAGGTTCGGCCAAGAAACAAATAGAGAAAGAGAAGAAGAAAACGCTAATGTCCTTAATGGTCTTTGAAGTTTCGGTCACCAACCAAAAGAGTATGAAAGCCGAAACTAGATGTCTACTGCACAAGGGGAAGGAACGGCACTTAGAGAGAAAAGAAAGGTCTAAATTTCGGCACACCCTCCTTATCAACTTCAAAACCGAAAATGCCACCCTTAGAGTCCTACATTCGGCCACTACATCTTCACTTATCAAATCCCTTATTTTTCTCTCTATCACTTCATTCAAAATAATAAAAATAAATCCACAATTATCTCTTAACTTAGCCGAATTTTTAAAAGGAACCTTAAACTCATCCCTTAGTGCCCCATTGCCGTCCACTACTGCTCAATCTTGCAGCAAAATAAAACTCCCATTTGCATCCCTTGCTGCTCGAACCTAAGCCCTTTGCCCACTGCATATGGCATCACTTACCAGAGCTTTAAGTAGCGCCTTCATGCCACTTTACCAAGGCACTTTTTGTGTCTAATTTCCCCTACCATTTCTCTTAAGGCCTCTTTTGTTCAATTCCCCTTCAATACTTAAAATTTAATATTTTCTAAGGCATTCACCTACACTCTTAAGGTTCTAAAAATTCATAAAACATATTTACAACACACACAGGCATGCTACTTCACATAATTACGCAATAATGCACAAGCCATAAATCCCGGATATTACAGTTCTACCCCCCTTAAAATAATTTCGTCCTCGAAATTACCTGGCTAAAATAAGTGAGGGTATTGCTGTCGCATTGCTTCTTCCGGCTCCCAAGAAGCTTCTTCCGATCCATGATTACGCCATAACACTTTGACTAAAGGAACTGATTTCCTTCGTAATACCTTCACATCTCGTTCCAAGATCTGGATCGGCTCCTCCTTGTAGGACCAATCTGGCCTTAGCTCCACCTCTTCAACCGGCACTACATGAGATGGATCCGATCGGTAACGACGTAGCATAGAAACATGGAACACATCGTGCATCTGCTGCAATTCCGAAGGCAACTCTAACTGGTATGCCACTGGACCAACTCGCTTCAATACCCGATAAGGTCCTATAAACCTTGGACTTAATTTCCCTTTGCGACCAAATCTCATCACCTTCTTCCAAGGCGAAACCTTAAGAAACACTCGATCTCCCACAAAGAAATTCTATTTCCTTCGCTTAAGATCCGCATACGACTTCGCTGTCGGATGCCTCCTTTAATCGTGCCCGAATTAACTTAACCTTTTCTTCGGATTCGCCACAATCTGGACCCAAAACTTGACGTTCTCCCAATTACGTCCAACACGTAGGAGTGCGACACTTCCGTCCCATACAGCGCTTCATACGGTGCCATCCGAATCTCGGCTTGATAGTCATTATTATATGCAAATTCTGCTAAAGGCAAGTATTCTTCCCAACTTCCTCTAAAGTCTATTACCACGACCTCTCAACATATCTTCCAACACTTGGATCACTCGCTCAGATTGACCGTCTCGATTGTGGATGAAATGCCGTCATGAAGTCTAATCGGTGCCCAAAGCTTAATGTAGTGCTTTCCGAACCGAGGCGTAAACCTTGGATCCTCATGCGAGATAATCGACATTGGCACTCCATGCAACCTCACAATTTACGCCATATATAACCGCGCAATCTCGACGGAACTTGGTGTTCAGCCTTGACTTGCTGACACGTTAAGCACTTCCCTACAAATTCGATAACTTCCCTCTTAAGACCAGGCCACCAAAACTGTTCCCTTAGATCTCTATACAACTTACTACCTCCAGGATGCATAGCATAAGGGCTACTATGCGATTCCTGAAGAATTCTCTGCCTTAACTTCTTATCCTTAGGCATACAGACCTTACCCTTGAAACACAATACTCCATCGCTGTTAACACAATAATCCTCTAACTCCCCACCCGCACTTGTCGCAACTTAGCACTTAGATCATCGTCTGCCAACTGTCCTTCTTTCACCTCATTCAACCACGTCGACAACTTGCAATCCCGCGACAAAACTTCCATCATCATACAAGCTTAGATGTGCGAACATCGCTCTCAGATCCGACACTACTTTCCGACTTAGGGCATCTGCTACCACATTCGCCTTGCCCGGATGATATTCAATAGAACAATCGTAGTCTTTCAATAACTCCACCCACCTTCGCTGTCTTAGGTTTAGCTCTTTCTGAGTCAACAGATACTTAAGGCTCTTGTGGTCTGTGTAAATCACTAACTTTTCTCCATATAAATAGTGCCTCCATACCTTAAGAGCAAAGACCACCGCTGCCAATTCCAAGTCGTGCGTCGGGTAGTTCACCTCATGTGGCCTCAATTGTCGAGACGCATAAGCGACTACCTTCCCGTCTTGCATCAATACACATCCTAATCCTGTATGAGAAGCGTCACAGTACACCACAAAATCCTTCCCCGCTTCCGGCTGAATCAAGACTGGAGCTTCAGTCAAGACCCTCTTAAGCTTCTCAAAACTCTCATGTTGCCTATCTGTCCATACGAAAGGTACCTCCTTTCTCAACAACCTCATCAAAGGAGAAGCTATTAATGAGAACCCTTCCACGAACCTTCTGTAGTAGCCTGCCAATCCCAAGAAACTGCGAACCTCTGCCACCGACTTAGGTGGTTTCCAATCCAAAGATCGCCGATCTTCCTAGGATCCACCCTTATTCCTTGCGGACACTACATGCCCTAAGAATGCAACCTCCTTCACCAAAATTCACACTTCTTTGAATTTGGCATAGAGCTTCTTCTCCCTTAACACTTGCAACACTATCCGGAGATGCTCGTCATGTTCCTCCTCCGACTTGGAATACACTAGGATGTCGTCTATGAACACAACGAAAAATCGATCCAAGTAGGGTTGAAAAACTCGGTTCATCATATCCATGAATGAGGATGGGGCGTTCGTCAATCCAAACGGCATTACTACGAACTCAAAATGCCCGTATCTTGTCCAAAAAGCTGTCTTATGGATATCCACCTCCTTCACCTTAAGCTGATGATACCCAGACCTTAGATCTATCTTCGAAAACACCGCGGCTCCCTTAAGCTGATCAAACAAGTCGTCTATCCTTGGCAACAGGTACTTGTTCTTGATGGTCAGCTTATTCAACTGACGGTAATCTATGCACATACGCATAGTTCCGTCCTTCTTCTTCACAAACAAGACCGGTGCTCCCCATGGAGACACACTAGGTCGGATGAACCCATGATCAAGCAACTCCTGAATTTGAGCTTTGAGCTCCACCAATTCCTTTGGTGCCATTCTATACGGAGCTATAGATACTTTGGCGCTGTTCGAGTGATAAGTCAATTCCAAACTCCACCTCCTATCGTGGGTATTCCAGGTAACTCCTCCGGGAAAACATCCACAAATTCCCTTACAGTTCTAACTCCACTAACTCCTTCTTCTTTTGCATCCAACGTACTAACGAAAGTCAAGAATGCCTTGCACCCTTTTCGAACCATCTTATCAGCCTCTAATGCAGAAACTATGTTAGACAAGTAGTTTCTTCTTTCTCCTATCATAATTATCTCCTCATCCTCCAAGGTCCTTAACTCCATTCGCTTAGATGCACAATCCAATATAGCCCGATGTTCCACTAGCCAATCCATGCCAAGTATGAGATCAAATTCTCCGAAAGGTAGTTCCATCAAGTCGGCAGGGAATATCACTCCCTGAATCTCTAGGGGTACATTCCGAAATATCTTGTTCACCACTACAGTTTGACCTAACGGGCTTACTATAGTCATCTCCCTATTAGACAGTTCAGAGGCTATGCCTAGAGTTTCAACTACTCTACATGCAACATACGAGTGGGTCGAGCCAACATCAATTAAAGCAAAGTAAGGCTTATCAGCTATAAGGAACATACCGGTTATGACGTCCGGTGCGTCTCCATCCTCCCTTCGGCGAACTACATACACCAGACTCGGCTGTCTTGCCTCCGTGTTACCAACACCTCTGCCCGGTGTTCCACGTCCTCTTCCAGCACCATTTCCTCTGCCATTCGGACCACGACCCCGCGGTGGCTACGGTCCACCTCTTCCAGCCTGATTGAAATTCTGACCTGTTGGTCGGCCCCCGTCTATTTTTATAGGATAGTCCTTAATCATGTGGTCCTTGGACCCACACTTGAAACATCCCCCTGTGTTTTTCCAACACTCTCCTACGTGCCTCTTCCCACACTGATCACAAGTACGATACTGCCCTCCTATAGCAACCTGCTGACCTCGCGGCCCATCAACTCTAGGCCTCTTTTGAACATTCCCGGATGACCCTGATGACCCAAAACCTCTCTTGTGCCTATTCCGTTCAGTATTCTGTCTCACAGAGTCCTTAATCCCTTCGGCTACCTTAGCCTTTTCCACCAACACGACAAACTCTCGCTCTTACTGTGGAGCTATCAACAACCTTAGGTCATCCCTCAGGCCGTCCTCAAACCGGACACATCGCTCATGCTCCGTAGCCACGATACCTCGAGCATACCGGCTCAACCCTAAGAATTCACCTCGTACTCGCTTCTGAGACTTGTTCCTTGAACCACCCGAAAAATGCCTTCCTCTCGAGCATCGGTATAACTAGTTCCAACATATTTCTTCCGATATGCCGCCTTAACATACTCCCAAGTGAGATCCTCACTTTGTAGCACCATCCCGAATCATGAGCCACCACCGATATGCCTCATCGCGAAGTAGCGACACCATTCCTTCAGACTTCTCTTGAGCGAATGATCCGGCTCATCCATAATTTGCTCTGTCGCTTCCAACCAATACTCACCAGTCTTGGGTGCCACACCGGATACGCCACGGAATACTTTAGCTCCATTGGCTCGGAGTCGCTCATGCAGATTTACGAGCTCCCATACCTCCACCGCTCCACCACCATCTCAAGAACTCGCGGATCGCCTGCGTCTTTATCATCATCCCCGTCCCGATCTTGCCGCTTCAACATCATCAACGGTGGTGGTGGGGTGGTGGTACCTCATTCTCGGACCCTTGACCAGACTTAACGGGTTCCGGTACGGCCATTCTGCCTCCACCATGCCCTCGCACATTACGACCACGTCCCCTAGAACTCATTTCTACGATCGCGATTTAATCTGTTTTAGAAAGTTTTATGCATTAGTCTTTGTTCCACTGATTACCCACGAAGAAATTTTATGTAAAGGAAGTTTAGTAGTAGTTCTTTCGATCATTTTAGAGTTTTGTTTCAAGTCTTCTATCCTAGTTAAGAGAAAGATGCACCTTCATTCAGTAGTATCTACTACACACATTCATCACTTGTACATTTTTGCCCGTTTCAATCCTAGGGGTATTTTCGTAATTTGTCCTATAGGGGTATTTTGGTAAATTTTCAAATCAGGGTATCTTGATATTTTGCAAAAATAAGGGTTTTTGGTATTTTTGGTAAAGTAGGAATATCTTAATAAAAGTCGAGGATAATATGGTAACTTTATAAACCAGAGGTATTTTAGTAATCTTACAAACCAGGGGTATTTGGGTAATTTTTAAAACTAAGATTTATAAAACAATGTGGCAGGTCCCTTTCGGGTTTTAATTATTGAGTTTAGCCTGTGAATGAGTCCTCTTGGTTAGGGTGAACCGTTACTACGCACCAGGTAGGATTCGAGCGAAGAGGAGGTGAGTCACTAGGGCTCGCTTAAATACCGTGCTCTTCCCGAATCCAATCCTGACATGCGCACAATGGTTGCCACACCTAACTCGCGACTTAGTCGGAGGTTTGTTTAGTTAGGCCTTAAATTTTATGTAGTTCTTGTGTTGGGGTAAACTAATCCTAGGGTTCCATAACTTAATATACTAATCTACGTTCCCGTTATACCCATATACCAATCATACATTAATTCACACAACGGTTAGGGGTACTTACCTGGTGGACTTCGGGTCGGAGACTTAGGTGCCATGCCAGAAAACCTGCTCATTTCACAAAAATTTTCACAAAACTAATTTGGGCTCTATTTTGAAAACGTTATGGGCTTTAAACCCAAGGCCGAGAGTTTAAAACTGGGCTCTGATACCAAATTGAAACACCCCAAACCCGGCCCACAAGCCCCAACCGGATCTGGCATGTTCCTCGAGTAAAACATTTCAAATCTTGTTTGTCAATTTGGAAAATATGGTCATTTTGAAGAGGAAGCGTTAGGTGTCAAAACATTTAAAATTGTTTCCAAGATAAGTTATTTAACCCTCGATTTAATAATAATCGTATCATAATAAAAATTTGAAACATAAAACAGTTTAATAATAATGGCCTTATTATATCAATAGCAAACTGAAATAAATCCAAACTTAAAAATAAAGTCTCAAAATAAAATAATCATAAGTGAGCATGGCCACCACTAAGCTCCCGCCGACCCGGTCCATCTACACGAGTGTCACTGAAAAGATATCCCACAATGGGGTGAGTCAAACAGACTCAGTGTGTATAACCAACACTAAGCCCCAACGATTCCGGCATATCATATCATATCATACGTATTTATAACAGATAGAAATAATGATGCAAACCCGAACCCATACCTAGATAACCTTCCGCTACACATCACTCGTACCAACCATCACACCGTGGGGACTACTAAGTCGACCCTCCATCCGCTACACATCATCGAAGAGCGATCATTTCGCAGGCGACTTGCTCATCGCCCTTATAAATTTTGTGGCATAGCCACTGGACATTATTTTGTGACATAAGTCACCACATTCGAGATTTCGTGACATGAGTCACCGTAGTCGAATATTGTGGTATAAACCACGCATCACTTCCCTTTCCATATAACCCATATGCCCCATGTCACACGTAATATGCAATATCATGCTGCCTTATTCCACATTCTTATCGATATTCATATATGTACCATATTCCAAATATTCATATCATAATATTATTCATATCATTTATTAACATAATGTTAAGGCTACTTACCTGAGTACTTTGTACCATCACATGGTACCTTTGCCCACTTTTCACATTATTATAAACACATATATTAAATTGATGCCATAAATCTATTAAGAGTTAGTGTGGGGTACACACCTGGTTTACTTAATGCTTTCACTGAAATCCCGAAAATCTCGATCTAACACTCTAGATCCTTAGTTCCTATATTCGGCCAACACTTAATACTTTTAGTAAAAAGCCATTCGGCTAAACAATCAAATCCCGAAGGATTATTGCAATCAAAATCCTTACCTTGCTGCCGATTTGATTACTAATCAAATCCCAAAACTTTGTGACACTCCTTCCTTGCAATCGGCTAATACTAGATCACCGGACTTGGTTAGTTTCGGCTTCTAAATAACTAAGAAACATATTTGAATCACTAAATATAGACTTAGCCGAATGTTCAGGTTCACTTACCTTGCGAATCTTAAATCCCGAAATTGCTACTTGCTCTTGGCGATGTCGAGATCCCTATAGGTATATGTTAGATTTGGCACTGACACTTAATCTCAATAAATGGCCCTTGGCCGAATACATACTGCTTACCTTGAGTACCTCAAATCCCGAAAGAACACCTTTACGCTGGTTACAACCAAAAGAAACACATTAATATGGCCTTAAGCATATTCGGCCATCCTTAGAAATCAAGGCCTACCCTTGATTTCGGCTCACCAAATAAGAAAAGATAAAACCGATTGCTAAGAGGAATACTTACCACCAACGTTTGCTTGAAGAGACTAAAAGAGAAAAGATTTCGGCTAACTCTTTCGGCTTTTAAAACTTGCGACAAAGAAGAGAGAATAAGGGCACCTTGAGATTTGGCTATGGCTCCTATTAGAGATGGGATACTCGACTATCTCAAGAATATTTCGGCTTTTGAGCAAGCTATGAGAAGAAGAAGTGAATGCTATAGTGGTTCTCACTAACCAAAAGAAAGAAAGAAGTTTGGGAAAAGAAATAGGTTCTGCCAAGAAACAAATAGAGAAAGAGAAGAAGAAAACGCTAATGACCTTAATGGTCTTTGAAGTTTCGGTCACCAACCAAAAGAGTATGAAAGCCGAAACTAGATGTCTACTGCACAAGGGGAAGGAACGGCACTTAGAGAGAAAAGAAAGGTCTAAATTTCAGCACACCCTCCTTATCAACTTCAAAACCGAAAATGCCACCCTTAGAGTCCTACATTCGGCCACTACATCTTCACTTATCAAATCCCTTATTTTTCTCTCTATCACTTCATTCAAAATAATAAAAATAAATCCACAATTATCTCTTAACTTAGCCGAATTTTTAAAAGGAACCTTAAACTCATCCCTTAGTGCCCCATTGCCGTCCACTACTGCTCAATCTTGCAGCAAAATAAAACTTCCATTTGCGTCCCTTGCTGTTCGAACCTAAGCCCTTTGCCCACTGCATATGGCGTCACTTACCAGAGCTTTAAGTAGCGCCTTCATGCCACTTTACCAAGGCACTTTTTGTGTCTAATTTCCCCTACCATTTCTCTTAAGGCCTCTTTTGTTTAATTCCCCTTCAATACTTAAAATTTAATATTTTCTAAGGCATTCACCTACACTCTTAAGGTTTTAAAAATTCATAAAACATATTTACAACACACACAGGCATGCTACTTCACATAATTACGCAATAATGCACAAGCCATAAATCCCGGATATTACAATTAGATTTCCTAGGGGTATTGTTGAGGATGTGCTTGTAAAAATCGATAAATATATATTTCCAGTCGACTTTGTTGTTCTAGACATGGATGAGGACAGTGACGCACCTTTAATCTTCGAACGACTCTTTTTAGCAACTGCTAGAACTATCATTGATGTTGGCACAGGCGAATTGATACTTCGTGTAGGTGATGACACGATTAAACTCCAAGCTCGTGATTCTATTAGAATATCTAGTGATCGAGATGATATTACGAGTTCTGTAAATGTGAGTAACATTGTGGCTCAAACTTCTTTGCAGGAAATCCCCAGGAAGGAAGTGATGGAGCCCTATTCTATCCTATGTGACAAACACAGAACGACTCATGAGGAGTGAAGGCTTCAGATCGATGAACTAGACGAATGGAGGACACATGTCAAGGAGAAACCGAGAATACACGAAGCAAAATCGAAGTGACTCCATGATGAGCTTAAGGATGGAACGAACCACTTCAAGGTTGGGGACCAGGTACTGTTAGATGAAACCAACACTCGCATACCCACTTCAGATTTTAATGAAAACGGAGCGACTCCTTTTACGGTACTCAATGTCTTCCCATACAGAACAGTCAAGGTAACTCATTCTAATTTCGACACTTTTAAGGTAAATACTACTCGACTCAAACCGTATGTTGATAATAGAGCTGATAGCGAGAAAGAGGAGTCTCGACTTCGCGAACCACCGTAACCGAGTGAAAACAAGGTAAGTCGAGCTTAGAGTCTAAACAAGCGCTTCTCGGGAGGCAACCCGAGCATTAACATGCCTAATTTACTAATTATATTTTATGATATTTTCAAAATTAATTAAATTAAATTTTAGAAAAATGGTGTTTTAAAACCCACACGGCCTGGACACATAGGCGTGTCCTTGGCCGTGTGGATCCTGGGACTTAGTTTTTAAATTTCAAAGAAATCGACAGAGGGTTACACGGCCTGGCGACATGGCCGTGTCACCCACACGGCCTGAACACACGGGCGTGTCCTTGGCCATGTGGATCCTGGAGTTTAAAATTCCCAAAAATCAACAGAGACACGGCCTGAATATAGTTCACATGGGCGTGCAACGCGGCCGTGTGGACCACACGGCATGGACACACGGGCGTGTCCAAGGCCGTGTGAAAACTGGAGCCTAATTTTTCAAAGTTTAAAATTTAAAACAAGTCATGGGGGCTCCATGGCCAATACACACGGCCATGTGTGATATCACACGAGCGTGTAGAATTCCACAAGGGCGTGGGAGAAGCGAAGGACTTTGCACACGACCGTGCGACGTGACCGTGTGGACCACACGGCCTGGACACATAGGCGTGTCCAAGGCCGTGTGAAGGATGGACTCAAAAATATCGCGACAAACACGGGCTGGGGCTAGATCACATGGGTGTGTGACACGACCGTGTGACCCAACACAGGCCGTTACACGACCGTGTCACCTATAAAACCCCAAATTTTCCTTTTCTTTCTTCTTCCTTCTTTTTCCTCTTCCCCAAACCCTAGCCGCCGCCCCCCTTCTTCCCCATCTCCACCGCACCGCCAACCCCTCTCTCTCTCCCTTTCCTTCCTCCCCACCACCACATGCCCTCCCCTCTTCCCTTGCGCGACCAAACCCCACCTCTTCTCCTTTCCCTTCCCTTCTTCCCTTGGGCGCAGCCCCGCATACCCGCCCCCTCCGTCGGCCTCCTTGCCGTCCCCCAAATGACCTTCACCCGTCGACTGACTTACCCCCTCGCCGTTGCCCAGTCGACCGCCGCGCCTCCGACCACCGCCCCACCATCGGTCACCCCTTTTTCCCTCTATTTTTAGTTCATTTTTTTCATTTTATTCTATTATTTATTTTTATTTTTATCTTTCTATATTTTGTTTATTATTATTATTATTATTATTATTTCTATTTAGATTAGGCTTATTATTATTGCTATTTTTCTTTTTGTTACTTATTCTAATTAGGTTGTTTTTATATTTTAGTATTTCGTTTATTATATTTAAGGTACTTTTATTTCATTCCTCTTTAATTACTTTTACTAATGCTCTTGTCTTAAGCATACCATAAGTTAGTATTATTTATTTTTTGCTTCACAACTGTTCATACTAATTTCAATGTCTGATTTTTGCTTTACTTGATATTCGAATTCACTATTTTAGGAATACACTGTTATTTAGGACTATTTGGATAATACATCCTTAGCTTGTGGTGATGCTTGAATTATTCATTTCTTGAAAATTTTCTATGTTTTCAGGTACATCATGACTAATACTCGTGGCAAGACTAAGGTCACCGTTCCCGCTTCGAAAAAATGGAAGGGTCCTGGAGCTGTAACACCCCAAACTCGGACAAGACACCACGTCCGAATCTGGTATGTTACGGGGAAAACGTCTTTGAGTGATCAGATTTTTTTTTCTCGTTTGAAAGCGGGGTGAAAACATAGTGGATTTGGGGAAATTGGAGTAGGTTTGTTTTGATTAGATTTTGAAAACTTATCCAAAGTATATAGTTAAAGACGAGTTGATTTCATTTAGCATTTCCAGTAGTTTCTTAGTGCTATTTAGAAACATTTTTGACTTAGTAGATGTCGAGTTTGGTTTGAAAATCATTTGAGTTTACTCTATAGCAAAGCATAGTGAGATACCCGATGGTATAGTTTGAAACACATTGCGATATAATTTTGAAAATGTTGTCTTTCCAAGTTTTAGTAAATTTCATGCCAAGTTGTTTGTTAAGCAGGTTGAAAATCTAATTAAAACATAACCATCAAAAAACATAATTTAAAGGCCTTTTACAAATCCAAATTAAAACCCAAATAAAAGTAATTAAATTAAAGTACCCAAATGATAGAGTTGGAGTAAAACTTTATTAAGCATGGCATGAGCACCCCGAGTCCATCCCGGCTCCATGTCCGCATCTACGAGTCACCTGAAATGTCAAAGGAGAGGGTGAGTCGAATGACTCAGTGCATAAATCCCGCTCCCGATGAAACAACATGCTAACACACATCATACATAGCAACATGATTAATGCAACCCAATCCTAACCATCCGTATCTCCTTTTCTACCCCGTGTGGTACCAAACCACTGGTGGTGCCAAACCACCGTGACATATAGTCACAATGTGTTACTAAAACACCGTGTCCCAAAGACACTATGTGCTACCCAAGCACCGGTGACCGTAGTCACGATAATCGAATGATGGGGCCAACCCATCGTGTGATACCCAATCACTAGCGCACGGTCCCATATCTCATGTGGGGCCAACCCACGGTGGTGTTAACCACGAGGGACAAGTCGCAATGAGGTGCCCAACCTCTGGTGTCCCAAAGACACAAATGTGCTACCAAAGCACCGGGTGACCGTAGTCACAATAATCGAATGATGGGGCCAACCCATCGTGTGATACCCAATCACTAGCAGACGATCCCATATCTCAAAGTGGGGCCAACCCACGGTGGTGTTAACTCACGAGGGGACAAGTCGCAATGAGGTGCTCCAACCTCCGGTGTCCCAAAGACACAAATGTGCTACCAAAGCACTGGTGACCCAAAGTCACAAAGTGTGTTACCAAAACACTGGTGCTCGTCAGCACAAAATATCACTGCTCCCTCTACTCATATCACCCATCAACAAACCAACTCATGTAATCATGCATATCATACAAATTATGCATATCATGCTAATATGTTTGACTCATGCCCCATATCACATACATACATAGTCATGATACCATATAGATCATCAGTAATCTAGTAACAATACCGACTTACCCTTGATACGTACACATACCCCGCTTGGGTATCCAATAATCCATCATAATCCGTCATGATTTTAATAGGCAAACAGGTTTAATAACAATATCACTAAGTATGGGTGTGTTAGTTACACACCTGGTAATTACGAGTCTAGAAATCCTGACAAAAGCGATCTAAGTCCCTTGATTAACTGGCTCCTATAATCGGCCAACATAGGGGTTAGTACACAAAAACCATTCGGCCGAAGGCTTTATACCAAGAGAAGTCATCTCAAACCCTTACCTTCACTTCTTAGCTTGGTTTCCAACCAACCCCGAACCACAATGGTCCTTCTAAGACGATCGGCCACCACCTAATAAGAAGAACCATTAATCCCTAACTAACTTGGCTTAACAAGATAAAAGAATCAACTAATAGAACTGGCCCTTACCAATACTTACCCCAAATGGTTAACCAAAGGACGAAGGCTCCACTTGATTGTATCCAAAATCCGAATGACCTATAATGAAATCGGTTTCCAAAACTAAAGATTAACTCTCCACCTCAAGGCCACATTCGGCTCTTAATTAACCAACATCGGCAAAGCAAAAGAAGAAGGGAAATGGCCATTCGGTCCAACACTTACCAACCCCAAACGATCGAAGCAAGACCCCAACACTTACTGCTATTCGGCCAAGACTACAATAGGAGAGAGCCACAAAAGATTCGGCCAAGGGAGACTACTAGGAGAGGAGAGATTCGGCCTAAGTGTTTAACACACATTTATATTCGGTTTTAAATGGAGAAGGAAGGAAAAGAAAATAGGAAATGAGGATGAAGTTTCGGCAATAATGAATAAGAAAAGAAAGCAAAGGTTTGAGATGCAAGTGGTTGTGGTTTCGGCACAAAGAAATGAGGAGAACAAATGAGTAATTCGGCTATTACGGCTTAAAGAAGAAAAAGAGAATTTGAGTAAGGAAGAAACTAGTTTCGGCTTACCTACATGAAAAGAAAAGGGAGAGAGAGAGCATATGGCTACCAAAAATAATTGAGAAAAACAAACCACAAAATCAGCAAAGTTGCCTGGACTTTCGGTTTGTGAAGGAAATGATGGAGAACTCACTTGGAATTTCGGTTTTAACAAATGAAGAAAATTGAGAGAAAACCTTGGTAAAATTTCGGCTAACAAAACCAAAATGAACACTTTTGCTTACCAAAAGAAAACCGAAAATGTACCAAAATGCAAAGGTACATTTGGCCTTCCCTCTCCCACACCAAGCCATCACTTCCCCACTCCCCACTCCCTCAAATTCGCCATATCCTCCATGCACTCACATCCACACATTTCAAATGTGTTTACCAAGTCACACTCCACTTTTTGCTCTCCACCATCCAAGTCACCACTTGACCAAGTCCAAGGAGGAATTCAAATTGCTCTCAACCTCTTCCTCCATGCCGTCCCAAAAGAAGCCAAAATGGGAACTCTGCACTCGAACACTAGACCTCCACTCTATGTAGATGACGCCACACCAAGCTCCCCATGTAACGCATGCTTTGCCACTAAGCTAGCTCCTTATTTGTGCAACAGAACCTCGATTAAAATTCTTAAACCCCACTTTCCTCGGCTCCCTTCACTTAACACCCAAAACCAAAATTTCCCCATTCCTCAAGCACACTCCTAGACTACAATTAAGCCCCTAAAACACCGAAATAGCAACACAGCACACTAAACACATGCAATGCCATGCAACAACAAAATAGACCCTAACCCGGGATATTACAGTTCTACCCCCCTTAAAAATAATTTCGACCTCGAAATTACCTGATCAAAAGAGTTGCGGGTATTGCTGTCTCATCACATCCTCGGGTTCCCACGTAGCTTCTTCTACGCCATGATTCCTCCAAAGAACCTTAACCAAAGGCACAGGACTTCTTACGCAGAACCTTCACATCTCGATCAAGAATCGCGCACGGGTTCCTCTTCCATGGTCAAATCTGGATTTACCTCGATCTCTTCCATTGCTACCACATGCGACGGATCCGAACGATACCTCCAAGCATCGAAACATGAAAAACATCGTGAACTCCGACTAAGCTCACGGCAACTCAAGCCGATACGCCATCGGTCCAACTCGTCTCGCAGACCTTATACGACCCAATAAACCTCGGACTTAGCTTGCCTTTCTTCCCGAACCTCAACACCTTCTTCCAAGGCGAGACCTTCAGAAAACTCGATCCCCACAAAGAAACTCTATATCTCTTTGCTTAAGATCGGCATAAGACTTCTCGCCGGTCCAAGCTTCCTTCAATCTAGACTGAATCAACTTAACCTTGTCTTCGGTCTCAAAGAACCAACTCGGGTCCCAACAACTCGATGTTCACCTAACTCCGCCCAACACGTAGGTGAGCGACACTTCCTACCATACAACGCATCATACGGTGCCATCTTAATGCTCGCTTGGTAATCGCTGTTGTAGGCAAACTCACTAATGGTAGAAACTCCTCTCAACTACCTCAAATCCAAGATACAACCTCTCAAAGATATCCTCTAAGATCTGAATGACCCTTTCTCGATTGACCGTCCGATCATGGGTGAAAAGCCGTCTTTGAAATCCAAACGAGTACCCGTGAGCTTGATGCAACGCTTTCCGAACCTTGACGTGAATCGGGATCCCTATCCGAGATTATCGAAACCGCACGCCGTGCAACCTCACTATCTCGACACATATAGCTTCGCTAGCTTTTGAAGTGAATAGTCAACCTCACCGGAATAAAGTGAGCTAATTTAGTCGGTCGATCCACCACTACCCAAATCTGAATCTTTCTTGCTTGGCGTAAGCGTGAACTCCACCGACGAAATCCATGGTTATCCTTTCCCACTTCCATCGAGGAATCTTCACAGTCAAGCAACCCCGACGGCAAATCGATGTTCACCTTTGACTGGCGACAAGTCGGACACTTCCCAACAAACTCTGTCACCTCCTTCTTCAAGCCGTGCCACCAAAATCGCTTCTCTAAGATCCCTATACATCTTGCTACCTCCAGGATGCATAGCATAAGGACTGCTATGTGCGTCCTGAAGAATCTTTTGCCTTAGCTCAACATCTTTAGGCATACAAGCCTTACCTTGAAAACACAGAACCTCATCACCAGACAAGCTGTAACCCTCCAAACCACCATCCTGCACTTGTAACCTCCGCGCACTCAGAACCTCATCCACTCAGAACCTCATCCAATAACTGTTTCTCTCTGATCTGCTCAACCCAAGTAGGCTTAACCTGCAACTCTGCCAGAATACTCCCATCGTCATACAAACTCAAGTGGGCAAACAATGCTCTTAACTCCGAAACAACCTTACGGCTCAACGCGTCTGCCACCACGTTAGCCTTGCCCGGATGATACTCAATCGAATAGTCATAATCTTTCAGCAACTCAACCCATCTGCGCTGCCTCAAATTCAAATCCTTCTGAGTCAGTAGATACTTCAGACTCTTATGATCTGTGTAGACTATCGATCTTTCCCCGTATAAGTAGTGCCTCCAAATCTTTAAGGCGAAGACCACAGCCGCTAGCTCCAAATCGTGCGTCGGATAGTTGACCTCATGTGGCCTCACTGCCGAGAAGCGTAAGCCACAACCTTACCTTCTTGCATCAAGACACAACCTAAGCCCGTATGTGATGCGTCGCAATAGATCTGTGTACTCCTTACCACCTCGAGTTGAATTAAAACCGAGCCTCGGTCAAAATCTTCTTTAACTTATCGAAGCTTTCCCGCCGCTTCTCACCCATACAAACGGAACTTCTTTCCTCAAAGAACTTGGTCATCGGCGCACGCTATCAACGAAAAACCCTCAACAAACCTTCTGTAGATATCCGCCAAACCAGAAAACTCCGAATCTCAAATGCATCGACTTAGGCGGCTTCCATTCCAAAATCGCCTCAATCTTACGAGGATCTACTCGAATCCCTCACCACACTACATGACCCAAGAAAGTCACTTTTCTAAGCCGAACTCGCACTTTCTCGAACTTAGCATAGAGTCGCTTTTCCTCAAAATCGCAAACACCACTCGCAAATGCTTATCATGCTCTTCCTCTGTCCTTGAGTACACTAAGATGTCGTCTATGAAAACCACGACGAATCGATCCAGATCTCGTTGAAACACCCTATTCATCATGTCCATAAACGCCGCCGGTCGTTAGTCAACCCGAACGGCATTACGAGAATTCGTAGTGCCCATACCGAGTCCGAAACGCTGCTTTATGGATATCACCTCCTTAACTCTTAATCGGTGATACCTGGACCTCAAGTCGATCTTCGAGAATACCGCAGCACTTCTCACCTGATCAAAAATCGCCTATCCGTGGCAACGGATACTTGTTTTTAATCGTCGACTTATTCAATCGGCGGTAGTCTATACACATCCGCATCGTGCCATCTTTCTTTTTAACAAAGAGTACCGGCGCACCCCACGGCGAAACACTTGGCCTAATAAAGCCTCGATCCAATAACTCCTGGATCTGTGCCTTAAGCTCCACCAATTCCTTTGGCGCCATCCTATACGGAGCAATAGACACTGGCGCAGTTCCGGGTAATAGATCTATTCCGAACTCTACCTCGCGATCTCGGCGACAAACCCTAAGCTTCTCAGAAACACATCAAGAAAATCCTTAACAAGATGCGAACCTTCTCCACAATGGACTCTTTAGCCTCCAAGGCATACACATGAACCACATACGCTTCACAGCCCTTCCTGACCATCTTCTCTGCTTCCAAAGCAGATACCACATTTGATAAGTAATCTCTCCTATTACCTATCATAGCCACCTCTTCACCCTCGACCGTCTTAAGAACCATGCGCTTGGTCGCGCAATCCAACCTCGCCTTGTACTTGACCAACCAATCCATCCCAAGAATCGATCGAACTCCCCAAACGGCGCAGCTCCATCGATCGGCTGAAAACACTACCCCTTGGAGTTCTAGGGGTACCTCTCTAATGGGGCTTTATCTACTACTACAGAGTGACCTAGAGGGCTAATCACGGTCATCCGCCTAGAAGATATCTCGAGCCTAAATCCATGGTCTCTACTATACTATCGGCAACATAAGAGTGCGTTGAACCCACATCAATCAAAGCAGTATAAGGAGAACCAAATATCAAAAACGTCACGGGTTATGACGTCCGGTGCGTCGCCGCTCTCCCTCTCGGCGCCTAGCGGCATACACTAATCCAGGTGTCTAGCATCGTAGCTACTCGCACCTCTGCCCCGTGCTCCACGGCCCGATCGTAACCATTACCACCTCTGCCATTACCACGGCCCCTCTGCGGTGGCGGTCCATTACCTCTGAATCGATTACGGCCCCGCTCTCGGGATCGAATCCTAGCCAACCTACGCAGACAATCCTCTCACACGATGCTCCAGAGAACCACACTCTCAAGACCTTTCCTCCATCCAAAGCAGCCATCCCAATGAGATTTTCCACACTCGATCACATGCGGCGGTCCTCGCTTAGCAAAGAACAACCCTAGCAGGCTGATTTGGCCCACTCGGTCTAGCCCTCTTCTGCGGATTACCCGACGATCCAGAAGCCCCAAAGCTCCTCTTGTGCCTATTTCGGTCCATACCCCCGCCTCACCGACTCCTTAACACCCTCGGCTACCTTAGCCTTCTCAACTAAGACAAGAAAACACGCGCTCGCCTCCTGCCGAGGAGCAATCGAAACCTCAAGTCGCCTCGCAGACCATCCTCGAAACGAACACACCTCTCATGCTCAAGTGGCCATAATGCCCACGGCATACCTACTCGAACTTCAGAACTCACCTGCGTACTAAATGCAGATTTACTCCCTGAACAAGCCTCGGAAAAGCCTTTCACTGAGAGTCAACATAACTAGCTCCGATGTACTTCTTTTGATATGCACTGAAATAATCCCATGTCAAATCCTCTGCGCCACACTCGTCCCAAACCGTGAGCCACCACCGATATGACTCATCCCGGAGAAGCGATACGATGCCCTTCGGCTTCTCTTCACCGTCAAGTCCGGATCGTCCCATGATCCGCTCGGTTGCCTCTAGCCGATTCAAGCAGATCTTTGGGAGCAACACCGTAAACACCTCGGAAGAATTCGCCCCATTTGCCCAAAGTCGCCAGAAACCGATTTCCTAACTCCCGAACCACCACCTACACCAGCTACTCTTTCCAACACTCGCAGATCGCTCGCTGTGACATCGCTGCGTCGTCCCGGGCCGATCTTGGAACTCACCACCTCCACCGGCGGCGGAACCGGATCTCATTTTCTCAACCCCGACTGGATCCTACGGGCTCGAAACTCGTCATCCTACCACGACCTCGTCCACGACCACGCCCACCTCTAGCGCTCATGACTAATCTTTCTACGTGATTCGATTAAGAATTTTATGCATCAATATTTATTCCACTTGTTTAAAAGCAAGTCTTATGAATATTTTAAGAGGATTTGTTCTCGCGAGTTCACAGAATTCTATCAGTTTCAATCTATAAAGTAGTATACTATTGCTATCAATTCACATCCAATCAATCCACCAGCAATAGTAAGGGTACTTACCTGGGCGGACTGGTGCCGGAGACTCGGTGCCACGCCTTTCCAACCATACTTTAAGAATAAAGACTAACGAAACAATCCTTTGAAAACCTTTTTGGGCCTCAGGCCCACAGCCGAGCCTTTGAACTTAGCTCTGATACCACAATTGTAACACCCCAAACTCAGACAAGACACCACGTCCGAATCTGGTATGTTACGGGGAAAACGTCTTTGAGTGATCAGATTTTTTTTTCTCGTTTGAAAGCGGGGTGAAAACATAGTGGATTTGGGGAAATTGGAGTAGGTTTGTTTTGATTAGATTTTGAAAACTTATCCAAAGTATATAGTTAAAGACGAGTTGATTTCATTTAGCATTTCCAGTAGTTTCTTAGTGCTATTTAGAAACATTTTTGACTTAGTAGTTGTCGAGTTTGGTTTGAAAATCATTTGAGTTTACTCTATAGCAAAGCATAGTGAGATACCCGATGGTATAGTTTGAAACACATTGCGATATAATTTTGAAAACGTTGTCTTTCCAAGTTTTAGTAAATTTCATGCCAAGTTGTTTGTTAAGCAGGTTGAAAATCTAATTAAAACATAACCATCAAAAAACATAATTTAAAGGCCTTTTACAAATCCAAACTAAAACCCAAATAAAAGTAATTAAATTAAAGTACCCAAATGATAGAGTTGGAATAAAACTTTATTAAGCATGGCATGAGCACCCCGAGTCCATCCCGGCTCCATGTCCGCATCTACGAGTCACCTGAAATGTCAAAGGAGAGGGTGAGTCGAATGACTCGGTGCATAAATCCCGCTCCCGATGAAACAACATGCTAACACACATCATACATAGCAACATGATTAATGCAACCCAATCCAAACCATCCGTATCTCCTTTTCTACCCCGTGTGGTACCAAACCACTTTGGTGGTGCTAAACCACCGGTGACATATAGTCACAATGTGTTACCAAAACACTGTGTCCCAAAGACACTATGTGCTACCCAAGCACCGTGACCGTAGTCACGATAATCGAATGATGGGGCCAACCCATCGTGTGTGATACCCAATCACTAGCGACGGTCCCATATCTCATGTGGGGCCAACCCACGGTGGTGTTAACCACGGGGACAAGTCGCAATGAGGTGCCCAACCTCTGGTGTCCCAAAGACACAAATGTGCTACCAAAGCACCGTGACCGTAGTCACAATAATCGAATGATGGGGCCAACCCATCGTGTGATACCCAATCACTAGCGACGATCCCATATCTCAAAGTGGGGCCAACCCACGGTGGTGTTAACCACGTGGACAAGTCGCAATGAGGTGCCCAACCTCCGGTGTCCCAAAGACACAAATGTGCTACCAAAGCACCGGTGACCCAAAGTCACAAAGTGTGTTACCAAAACACCGTGCTCGTCGACAAAATATCACTGCTCCCTCTACTCATATCACCCATCAACAAACCAACTCATGTAATCATGCATATCATACAAATTATGCATATCATGCTAATATGTTTGACTCATGCCCCATATCACATACATACATAGTCATGATACCATATAGATCATCAGTAATCTAGTAACAATACTGACTTACCCGGATACGTACACATACCCCGTTTGGGTATCCAATAATCCATCATACTGTCATGATTTTAATGGGCAAACAGGTTTAATAACAATATCACTAAGTATGGGTGTGTTAGTTACACACCTGGTAATTACGAGTCTAGAAATCCTGACAAAAGCGATCTAAGTCCCTTGATTAACTGGCTCCTATAATCGGCCAACATAGGGGTTAGTACACAAAAACCATTCGGCCGAAGGCTTTATACCAAGAGAAGTCATCTCAAACCCTTACCTTGACTTCTTAGCTTGGTTTCCAACCAACCCCGAACCACAATGGTCCTTCTAAGACGATAGGCCACCACCTAATAAGAAGAACCATTAATCCCTAACTAACTTGGCTTAACAAGATAAAAGAATCAACTAATAGAACTGGCCCTTACCAATACTTACCCCAAATGGTTAACCAAAGGACGAAAGGCTCCACTTGATTGTATCCAAAATCCGAATGACCTATAATGAAATCGGTTTCCAAAACTAAAGATTAACTCTCCACCTCAAGGCCACATTCGGCTCTTAATTAACCAACATCGGCAAAGCAAAAGAAGAAGGGAAATGGCCATTCGGTCCAACACTTACCAACCCCAAACGATCGAAGCAAGACCCCAACACTTACTGCTATTCGGCCAAGACTACAATAGGAGAGAGCCACAAAAGATTCGGCCAAGGGAGACTACTAGGAGAGGAGAGATTCGACCTAAGTGTTTAACACACATTTATATTCGGTTTTAAATGGAGAAGGAAGGAAAAGAAAATAGGAAATGAGGATGAAGTTTCGCAATAATGAATAAGAAAAGAAAGCAAAGGTTTGAGATGCAAGTGGTTGTGGTTTCGGCACAAAGAAATGAGGAGAACAAATGAGTAATTCGGCTATTACGGCTTAAAGAAGAAAAAGAGAATTTGAGTAAGGAAGAAACTAGTTTCGGCTTACCTACATGAAAAGAAAAGGGAGAGAGAGAGCATATGGCTACCAAAAATAATTGAGAAAACAAAGCACAAAATCAGCAAAGTTGCTCGGACTTTCGGTTTGTGAAGGAAATGATGGAGAACTCCCTTGGAATTTCGGTTTTAACAAATGAAGAAAATTGAGAGAAAACCTTGGTAAAATTTTGGCTAACAAAACCAAAATGAACACTTTTGCTTACCAAAAAGAAAACCGAAAATGTACCAAAATGCAAAGGTACATTCGGCCTTCCCCTCTCCCACACCAAGCCGTCACTTCCCCACTCCCCACTCCCTCAAATTCGGCCATATCCCTCCATGCACTCACATCCACACATTTCAAATGTGTTTACCAAGTCACACTCCACTTTTTTCTCTCCACCATCCAAGTCACCACTTGACCAAGTCCAAGGAGGAATTCAAATTGCTCTCAACCTCTTCCTCTATGCCGTCCCAAAAAGAAGCCAAAATGGGAACTCTGCAGCTCGAACACTAGACCTCCACTCTATGTAGATGACGCCACACCAAGCTCCCCCATGTAACGCATGCTTTGCCACTAAGCTAGCTCCTTATTTGTGCAACAGAACCTCGATTAAAATTCTTAAACCCCAGCTTCCTCAGCTCCCTTCACTTAACACCCAAAAACCAAAATTTCCCCATTCCCTCAAGCACACTCCTAGACTACAATTAAGCCCCTAAAACACCGAAATAGCAACACAGCACACTAAACACATGCAATGCCATGCAACAACAAAATAGCCCCTAACCCGGGATATTACAGGAGCGACCTCCTCAAGCGCCTCCACTGAAGTTCGCCATCCTTACCTCAGATTTTTTGCGGACCCACCGGAGGACTTATTTCAGCTCCTTCGCGTACGACCACTAGGTTTGGGCTGATGCATTGACTGGGCCGCGTTGGAGCAGGTCCACCTCGCTGATTAGGTTCGCGCTTTCATTATCATAGCCCTGTGGGACCGTTTCTTCAGTATCGTCGAGCCCATATATATGGGGCTTACTTTGGATTTTTGCTCGATGTTTCACCTTCAGAGCATCATCTCGGTCCATGACGAGCTAGGCACCATCACTTTTCGCCTTGGCGGTTTTGTGTGACACATGAGCGTCCCAGAAGTCAGTGCTGCTTTGGGACTCTACACAGAGGAGTTCATATGCGCTGAGGACTTCCTTCAGCTTCATCGACATATTCATCACTCGCCTTCGCGTTGTTGGACAGATCTCACGGGCGGCCTGACACCCTATGATGCTAGTCGCTTGAAGGTGACGTCTCTCACTCCAGCCCTACGATATATTCACGCCCTTTTAGCTCATACTTTGACAAGACGGAGAGAGAGCACCAGAGTCGTCAGCACTCATGACGCCTATTTCCTATGGAGCATGGCACATGGCCATATATTTGATCTGGCATACTTCATTGCTTTATCCTTTCGCCATCAGACTGACCGCCACAGGAAGGGCCCCATCTGCCTAGGCCCTTACGTGACTCGCCTCGCTCGACACTTCGGTCTCCTTGACACACCGGAGCAGTCCTCCCCACTCACACTTGTCGGCCAGATGTCCCCTCACGGCATCTCGAGCATGCTACACATGAGGATGATCAAGCGGCGTTGTGGATTTGATCCTCCTCAATACAGATTGGTTCATTCTGCTGCTCAGGATGAACCCAAGGACTTCCTTGATGATATTCCTCTCTCTCACGAGGACCAACCTCATCCTCCACCTCTGAGTCATAGACCTCCTTCTTCTGCTACTACTTTGATAGACATATCCGAGCATCTCACTTGCTTCGAGCAGTAGTGCTTTCAGCGGTTCGATAGTCTCGAGGCCACATTGCAGTAGATCTGCCACCATCTCCATATTTCATCTTCAGCACCGACGACTCACGATGCGTCTGACGATGAGACCTTTGAGTCCATCTATTTTATTTTTATCTTTATCTTTATTTTTATTTTTCTTTTTATTTTTAGTCTATTTTTCTTTTTATGTCTCTTATCATCTTTTCAAAGACTTTTCTTTTAAATTTTGAACTTTATTTTAGTTTTTATGATTGTTCCTAATCAAGTAAACCCTTAATCTTTTTCCCCAGTTGTGTTTATTTTTTTAATAGTTGCTTAGAATCATGTACTCCACTTTGCTATATCCATAATTTCGCGTTCACTATTCCACAAATTTCTTCCAAAATTCAGGAAGTTTCACTTCTCTCCCTCTCTTATGATATTCTCATTATATTATTATTATCTATTTTGGTACATTGAGGACAATGTACATCTTAAGTGTGGGGAGGTTAATTATATCATTATTAGAAAATCCCTGAATTATGTCTTGTTCTTAAGTAATTTTCTCATATTATTATTAGAATGAATTTCTATTGACTTATGATTTTTGTTGATATTATTGACTCCCTTTTTGTCGAGATTTGATTTGGTTAGTTGCCTAACTATGTTCTTTTGTTTCAGTTGTTAAATTCTTTCTTATTATTCAAAAAAAAAGTGGAAATATATATTCATTTATGTTGATATTTACTAGTCCTTTAAGTTTGAGCTTAAGTAATTAATTTTACATTTTGAGAAGAAGCTCGTGTTATTTTTGATAAGTTTTCAATTGATGTAATTATTTAGTATTAGTTTATTTTTCTAGTTAGGTAAATTATCAATTTGATCTCGATTCTAACCCTCTATTTCAGCCTTTATCCACACCTTTAACCCAAACCCCATTACAACCCTTTAAAGACCTTTTGATTTGTGTATCATCTCATTTTATAGTGGTGGAGATTTGATTTTCATGCAAGCCTATGGTAATAACTTTTCATTGTTTGACTTTTGAGTGCTTAATTTTTGAACCTTAAACACTTTGAGTGATTTGAGCGAATCTTTAGTGAGGATGTCGAATCTTGTCGGTTTTGAATTAAAGATAATTATTTAGATAAGGGGAAACACCTATGTTTTCATGTGTGACTTGGATTGTTTGAATCTTTAGTGCTCTTTTAGTTAAACTATCAATGTGTGATTATTTGTGAATTGTGATAAGACATTATTGATGAGAATTATGAATTGAGGAAGTTTAATTATGAGTTGAGGATTTTTCTTGAGGACAAGTAAACGCTTAAGTGTGGGGATATGTGATAAACCATAAAAGTAACACATTTTAATCCCATACTTAGCGTGTTTTTGGATGTTTTATTATACAATTTTCTGAATTTGATGCTCCTAATCCTTTAAATTCATGTTTCTATACTTAAGAGAGAATATGGAAGCAAAAGGAACGGAAAACAGACCAAAATCAAACAAAACGGGCCATCTTAAGGATCCACACGACCAAGCCAATACCACACGGGCTGAGCACATGCCCGTGTGAACCACACGAGCTGGACACACGCCCGTGTGCCAGACCATGTTGATCGCGAGCCATGTCAAATTTGCACACGGCCTGGGCATTCTCACACGAGCTGATCACACGCCCATGTCCCTGTCGCACCCTGTTTCGTTTTCACACGGAAAAAGCCAATTTTTAGAGTTTCTGAGCATTCTAAAGTCTATAAATACACACCAGAAAAAGACCTAAGGGGAGCACGCAGAGTAGAATGCAGAAATTACTCGAAGGAAGCTGTCGGAATAATCTCGGAAGCAGATCCACTCCAAGATTGAAGATCTCCATCGAATTTCCTTCGAAGTTTTATTTGGTTTTTCATGTCTTGTTGTTATTCTTATTTTGAGATGTTTTCCTCTATGACTATGAACTAAACTCCCTAAATACCTAGGGAGGATGAAACCTAAGATGGATCTTATTATTTGATATTTTCTGAATTACAAGATAAATACTTGTTCTTGTTCTTGACTATGTGTTCTTAAGTCTTGCTTTAATATTTTCAGGATGTTAATTCAAGTTTGATGTGCTTATTCAGTGGAGCAAAAGTCCCTGTTTAAGAGTAGATCTAGCATAATTGAACGGAGTTGACTGCAATCCTAGAAATAGGATGACATAAATATGTCAGATTAGAGTCAAATTTAATAAGGGAATCTATAGATCGAGTTAATGCGACAATAGGGGTTTTAATTAGAAAGAGATTTAAATTAATCAACCTAGAGTCAGTTGTTCTTAGTCTCGAAAGAGATATTAACATAAATTAGGGATTTCTACGGATCAAGACAAGTGAATAAATCATTTAATTCAGAGTCATAATAATAAGTGAAGTTTAGGTGAATTCTTCCTTGGGTATTGTCTTTGTCATTAGTTTATTCGATTACTTTCTTCACTCTCTGTCGCGTTCACAGTTAATTAGTTTTGTTTTAGATTTAAAACAATCCATTTAATTATAGGCTAGATAATAAAAAGATAGTAACTACTAGTACTTTTAGTCCTCGTGGATACGATATTCCAGACTAACCATAACTATACTACTGTTCGATAGGTGCGCTTGCCTTCGTTGAATTATTAGTTAGTTTCGAGACCATCACCAATTACATTATACATGTCCTTATTAACCTGACTCAGACTCAGACGGATACACAGATCCAACCAACATACCAATTTCACACCTATTGTCTAACAGATAAATCCATAATAATGAGTTGCACCCTGTGCTGGCCAGTAAAATCGAAAAATAAATGTGCCCAATATTGGTCGGTATAACCAACAAATGGGGTGCCCAGCACTCGACACATAGTCGTATAATCTTGAACTCTTTCTATCCTATGGCATGTCAACTATATCCAACTCTGCCCAAACAGTTAATAGGGTGACAGTTTCTTAGTTTCATTGCATAATTTCATCAACCAAACAATCAATTCTCAAATATAATAGCACTTCACATAACCATGCTAATCCAATTTCACGTTTATAACATTATATCCTATTTCCACATATATTCAATTTAGTCCTTATCACAACCAATCAGTCTAAATAAAATAAAATAAAATCATTTCATCAAATCAACACTTCATCACACATAACATATCATATTCCCATTTAATTTAAGGTTAATTCCATAATTATTTCAATTTGAAATTCATTTTATTCAATTTAATCCTCTCGCTCACCTTTTTGTACTTAATTGTAAACAATTAAAATTTTAATTAAATATAACTAAAATTATAATTATAATTTCATAACAATTTAACACAAACATACCGTATGAACTTACCTAGTCAAGACAGCAAACAAAAAACTCTCTAAGAACGAATCAACAATTTTTTTCATTTCCCTGATTTTCTTCAATTTGGTCCAATTTCCGGTCTATTCAGTAATTCAATTCAATTAATCAATTCAAAATGTAACGCCCCGAATTTGGGCCTAGTAGATTTGGGCCTATTGGGTTGTAACGCCCCAAAAATCCCGAAACCCTATTTTTTGTGCATTGAAGTTAGTATGTATGTGTAGCACTTAGAATATTAATTTTAAGGTATTATCGGGATTATTTGAAGCCTTAGAGATAGGGGAGACCATAGGGAAAAATTTATTTTTCTTGCTTTAGTGGACCCTAGTCTCAGGCATTAGGCCTCTTAAGCAGATTAAGAGAAAATAAGACAAAAATGGGCTTGTGGTCCAGTGGTAAATGGCGTCACTTGGGAGCTATAAGGTGGCGTGTTTGTAAGCTGGAGAGGTCCAAGGTTAAAGGCTTAGGAGTGGCATTTTTTGGAGTGTTTATTTTACAGTATGGACGGCTAGAGTTGTGTTGGTTTTGAACTCTTGCCGTGGAGAGTTTGAAGTAAGCAGGTGTGTTGGATGTGGAGGAAATTTCGGATAAGATTGAGGTGTTATCAGGGAGAAAAGTTAGGAGATGAGGAGAGGGAGGAGTTGGTTCCGAATGGGACTATAGGGAAAGGAGTGTTCGGCTGGTGGCTATAAAAAGAGGGGGCGAATGCTTGAAAGGTTTTTTGCGATCTCTTTAGTTTTTCTTTTCCCCCTTAATCGGTTTTCCTATAGCCAAATTCTCCCTATTGCTGAAATATCCTAAAGCTGAATTTCTTTTTGCCGAATTCTCTCTTAGCCAAACCCTTCTACTGTCGAATTGCTATCATCTTCTCTTGCCAAAATTCCTATTTGTGCCAAACCCTTGTTGTTTTCCTCCATCACAAACCGATTTTTATTCACTATCAGTCAAGTTTAAAAAGCCAAATTTAGGCCGCAGGATCGAAGGTGGATTTGGATACGATTCCAAGATCGCAAGCGTGGTAGGATCGTTAGCAAGGGTAAGTGTGCTCAACTCGATTATGGTTGAAGTGAATGGCCGAATGTGTGGATGACTTGTGTGGATTACGAGTCACCCGAATTTTGATGGTGTATGTGTGAGTGCAGATCTAGGGAACACTTGTGATTAGTAGCTAAGGAAGGGCTATTAGAACCCGGTGGCACACGGTAAGGTCACGGTAAGGTTTCGGCTTTTGAGTAAATATTTTTGATTAAGTATGAGTGGTTGATTGAAGGTTGGTTGGTTGTAGGATCAAGGCTAAGGATAGGATAGCACGTCGCAGTGATCAGGTGTGTACAAACACTACACACACGATATCGGCAATGCCGGAAAGTCGAAAAGCAGAAAGTGGCTAAACGGGCCCGGTGGGCCCTGAGGCTAAGTTTGATGAAATGGATTGATTTGACTATATGAACTGAGTTGGCATGCATATTACGTGATCTGTAATTGATTTGGGCCTAATGGGCCGTAAGGATGTGATTTGGGCTTGATGGGCTTTATGGAGACGTAGACAAGTATGCTAGGGCTTAATGGACTTTAGGCCTAGTTATGAACAACTCTTAAACCACATAAGACTTAATCTAATAATTAAACATGTCCGTGGACAAGTCGCTGGGTTAGAGTGTGGCAACAGACATATGCATGTCTAGGAGTGGATCTAGTGAGAGCTTGGTACTTAAGCGGTCCTAGTGGCCCACCTCCTCTTTTCTGGAATCCTACCTGGTGCATA
Organism: Gossypium sturtianum; assembly: GCA_025698515.1. Lineage (NCBI taxonomy): Eukaryota > Viridiplantae > Streptophyta > Magnoliopsida > Malvales > Malvaceae > Gossypium > Gossypium sturtianum. Next base: position 47,168,177 of record CM046943.1, read on the forward strand.
GTGTCGGTTCACTTTAGCCGAAGGACTTGTTTATGGGCCAAAGTTCATAACTAAAACCCGAGAGGGGCCAAATACCCCTGATTTGAAATTTACCAAAATACCCTTAAATTTGTAAAATTACTAAAATACCCCTGATTTGAAATTTACCAAAATACCCTTAGTTTGAAAATTACCAAAATATCCTTAGATTTGTTAAATTACTAAAATACCCCTGATTGTAAAATTACCAGAATACCCTTAATTTGCGGAATCACCAAAATATCCCTGACTTACAAAATTACCAAAGTACCCCTGTTTTGCAAAATCACCTAAATACCCCTGTAAAGTAGATTTATGGAAATACCATTGGGTAGTGAAATGACTAAAATACCCCTAAGTGCCGAATGTGTGAAAATGTGTATGTTGCATTCATACGATATTCTATTTAGGATGCATATGGGTAGGAATTATGGTACGGAGGAAGAATTTGAGGATCGCATAGTCGCTTGACGACCGTGGATCCACCGGTGGCTTTAAGCCGATTTTATGATTAGCAGCTTTGCTGCAACGTTGAGTAGTGCCGCTGATGGTGCTACCTTTGGTGTGTAGGGATGGGTGGGTTGATACTTATATCCCCACAGGTGTGTAGGGTTGGAAGGGAAATGGTGTGTAGCGGATGGATTTTTGGGGAGGGTTTGCATAACCTTATTTCCGTGTGATATGACATAATATGATATGATATGAGGTCATTGTGGGCTAAGGCCCAAGACCACTGATTTTGATAGGGCTTAGGCCCAATGTGATAATTGTATATTGAATTGAATGCCAAGGGTTTTACGCACTGAGTTTCGAAACTCACACCCTTTATTTAATGTTTCAGGTGATCCTCAATAAATGGCCCGACGTGGGAGAGGACTCGGAGATGGCCACACTACAAGATGTTTAAATTTTTATTTATTTGTTTCAAAAGACATGGTTTTAATTGCTTTATTTTCGTTGGATGTAATAAGGCCTTGTACTCCGATTTGACTTCAGAAATTTTGGGTTTTATTTTCCAACTGTTTACTTAATTACTAAACCTAAGCAAATTTCTTATGTTTAAACTTGGGTTCCGAAATACTTAAAATATTATTTAGCTTATATCATTACTTAACAAGACTTAAGGATTTTGGGCTTTTGGGTCTTAAATTTTCACTTAGCAAAATCGGTTGAATTGTGCCTTTATTGTGACATTCCCGAATTCGGCCATAACGTCTGGGCCGGGTCTGGGGGTGTTACACAAAAAATCTTATATCATCATATTATAAGTATATATCAGTTTAATTTTATTATTTAAATGCCTCTAAAATTTTGCATTTAATTCATTTTAGTCCGTAAACCCGAAACTTTCAAATCTATCACAATTTAACCCAATCAATGCTAGATGAATTTTCAATAGTCCCTATACAACCCATATTTAACAATTTTTCACAAGAATTTCATGTAACTTTTCTATTTTAACAATTTAGTCCTTAAACTTTAAAATCAACCAAAACCACTTTACAAAATAGTCCTATTTAACTATCAAGCTTATAAATCTATCATGAACTTCAAAAAAATTACAAATTCATCAATGGCATAAATCAGAACATTTAAAAGTTTTATGAATTAGTCCCTAGGTTAGCTAGATTAAATTACAATAGTCTCAAGAACATAAAAATCATCAAAAACGAGTTAAAAATACATACCATGCAATTGAAATAAGCCTTGGTCGAACCTCTCCTAAAGCTCTAATGGTGTTTAGGTCAACCAAGATGAATAATGAAGAAGATGATACTTGTTTTATTATTTTATCTTAGTTTATCTTTTTATTTAATTACCAAAATGCCATTAATTATTACATATCTTTAATTAAAAATATATACATACCGTCCAACATTTTAAATATGGTTAAAGTACCATATAAACCTATTCAATTACACTTTCATAACTATTTAGCACAAATAAACTAATAAAAATTAACTTTTATAGCTTTTACGAGTTAGACGTTTTTACTGATTTAATTATCTAAACATTAAAATTTTTGTACCAAATTTCCATATATGTATATAATAACTTCGTAAATATTTAATAAAAATATTAATGAGTTCGGTTTATAGAAACGAGTTTTCGATACCTCATTTTCCAAAATCATTTGACTTTAGGGACAAACCACTTGTACTTAACTATTCATTCAATTAGCAAAAATTATCATATCAAAATTCAATATTATACTATATTTGACTCGTAAATATTAAATAATAATATTTACAGAATCATTTGTTGGATTTTTGGTCCCGAAACCACTATTTCCAACACCATTGAAAAATGGATTGTTACAAAATTACAGTTTAAGTTAGTATGAATTATAAACTATTTGTCATTCAAGGATAAATAAGATATTGAGCTTTGAAAACCATAACTACTTTACTAAAATTTCATTTTAAATCATAGTTCCATGAGCACAAGTTTAAATATAAAATTCGTTCTTCGATTGTGGACATTTTGACACCTGCCCTATGTCATACATAATACAAATATTAGAAGTCTCATGGAAATGATTGTCCTCTAGCTTAATCTTCAAAATTCCTTTACTTCGTCAGCAGGCCTGAAAAGAAAAGGTGACTAAGTAAGTCCAACTTAGTCAGTTCCAGAGGAAAACATTACAATAGTCACATATAAAGCAAGTAAATCTTTCCAACTCAGCATAGTTACACAGTTTACCAATTGGCGAATTCCAAACATCAAAAGCCTACCGAATTGGGAGACGATAGGTGTGTGCGCTTCTCACTGATCCGATCGACACGTTCTGGACGTCCAAAATCTACAGGAAAGTAGTAACATGGGTAAGTATTTAAAATACTTAGTAAGCTCATACAATATAAATGATTAATACCTCAATTACTTATCAGACATTCAATTCATTATGCAGAATAAGTATTCCTATCAATATATAATGAAACATCATCTAATACCTAAGGTTTTGAGCTCAAACTACACATATAACCTTAATTGTTTATATTTCTATCATAATCCAATTTGCACCAAATATCCATGTCATGAACAATCTTTTTGCCAATATCAATTTCATATCATCACATTTCCATTTTATAAATCTACCCTATGAAACATCGTAAAAGAACTTAGTACACAAGTGAAAATATAGTGTTTGGTTACCCGCTTAGGTTAAACCGACACGAGAAATATCAAAACTGTCTGGCTCCCCTTTTGGGTTAACCTACACAAGAAATATAGTGCATGATTACTCGTCCAAGTTAACCTACACAATAGAGAGCTTGGCCTAGGCTAATATACATGTATTCTAAAGTTCGCAACACATGCTGGAGCTTGGAACCTACGGGCAATAACCTGTAACCTCGTCGTATACAAGACTTTTACTAAGTTTATTGGGATTTAATCTCAAATTATACCACAATTCATAATCAACATTAAATTAATATTTCATAATTAATTAAAACATATTAGCAATAGGAATTTAATTATACTGTATGAACTTACCTGACAAAATAGTAGCAATTTTGAAAATAGGGACTATTCAATAGTTTTTCCTTTTTTACGTAAATCCTCTTATTGTGGTAATTATCGATCTAAACCATAATTCAACTCAATCATATATTCTAAATATCTTTTAATAGTATATTTAAGTTAAATAACAGCTTAATTTCATCTACACAACATTTCTTCAAGTTTTTCGTTTATTTCAATTTAGTCACTAAAACCGAAATAGTTATATCTTTCAAAATCAAGCTTTGATTTTTAATCCAATTACTATTTCCTCACTGTACAATCCTCTAAAAACATAATTTTTAGAAATTTCATGACAAATTTTACATTATTACAATTTGGTCCTTAAACATAACTAACAAAATTTACTGAACAAATTAGTCTATAAACATATCTAAGCTTATAATCAAACTATTAAACATAAAAAACTTCAATTTTCAACAATGAAAACTTTATAAATCTTTAACAATTTTGAAAACAGAGATACAAGTCAGCTGGACCTAGTTGCAACGATCTCAAAAACATACAAATTATAAAAAAAGGACTAAATTGAGCATATCTATGAGTGGCCGAAAGTTTAAGCTTCCAAAACCCTATTTCTTTTCCTTTGACTCGTGAGGAATAAGATGATATGAAAAAATGTTTATTTTTTTCTTTTAACTTTAGTTTAAATAGTTAGATTAATAATAAATTAAACTTACTTAACTTAATTAAATATAATTAATTAACCTAAAACATAATTTAGCAAATTTGGTGGCTCCCAACTATCACCCACCACCACTTAACATAATCAGAAGGGTCCAATTGCTCAATTCGTCCTTTGATAATTAATCAGGTTTTATTTCAATTAAACCTTATTAATTAGGTCCTAATAGCAATTAACCTAAAAGTTAATGGGATTTAATTACATCCACCACCGTTTGGACTTTTGAAAATTGTCTATTCACCACTTTGATCCCTTATCTATTTAAAATCTATAGCGATTAACTTTTACCACTTTTACGATTTAGTCCTTATACTTTAATTAACCATCCAATCACTAAAATTTTTGGACCAAAATTAAATTCACCTATAACACGGCTATGTAAATATTTAATAAAAAATTAATTATGGCCTCAAATTACAGAAACGATGTCCCGATACCTCATTTTTCAAAACCACTTGACTTTAGGATCGAACCACTTGTACTTAACTAATAATCAAATCAATAAATTTATCAGACCAAAATTTAATATAACAATATAATCAACTCGTAAATATTAATTAATAATATTTACGGGCTCGATCATCAGAGAATGGGGTTTCGAAACCACCAGTTCCAGTACCACTAAAAATCGAGTTGTTACAACTCTCCCCTAGAAAATTTCGTCCTCGAAATTTCTGTCTGAGAAATAAATTACAGCAATGTAGCTATTTTCCTCAAAAATCCCCTACTGAATCTAAAATCTCAAATTGAACTTTCTTTTTTTGTCAAAACTTGGGGCATTTTGGAAACACATAATACCAATCCAAAATTCAATATTTTCCTTTTTCATATCACTTTCTAACATTTGCGAGACTAGCTAGCTGTGACTCGCTTCTTGTTCGGAAGGCAAAATGTTATTGTCAACTTCATCAGGTACAACATGATTAAACTTGTAACACCCGTTATCCGTATTCAACGCCTGAACTGGATACGAGGCATTACCGAACTTAACTTGCTCAAACATATAACTTCGGGCTATAAAATTTTGTTACAACTTAAAACTTTTTTATTCATATTCATAACATCCCTATTATGGGTCTACAAGACCCTAAACATGCATACGGAATGGTTCGTGTAACACCCCAAACCCAGCCTAGAAGTTAGGCCCGAATATGGCATGTCACATTGAAGTGTTTTTCGAAAACCATGTTTTCATTGAAAACCCTTCTTGTTTAAAAGCTTAAGTAAAATCCTAGTCACGTTAGTTTATTTTTAAAACATGGTACATTGAAAAATTATTAATTTTATTCCCAAAATTTCTTTTTTATTGCGGAAGCTAATTTTGAGAGTAATCGATTTACGAAAAAGATTAAGTCACGAAACCATTTCGAAAATGTTGCGAAGACGTGGTGTTGTTTTAAAAATAGTTAACGTTTTGGAAAATCATGATTTACTTCTAACGGATATAATTCAAAGTAAATAAAAACCCCAACTTAAAACCCAGAACCTTAAAGAGGCCTTATTACAAAAATTAAAACCCAAAACGGAATCTAAGCATAAATGAAGTCCAAAGGCAGTCGTGTGGCCATCTCCGAGTCCCTTGCAGCACCGATCCTCCTAATGCTGGGGATTACCTACACAGTTAAAAATGGGGTGAGTTTGCGAAAACTCAGTGTGTAATCCCCTTCTAACTAAAAATAGTTAGTAAAACAGACAAAATTTAGAATCAGTCTGGGCCGGAGCCCAATACAGTAATAGAACAATGTGCGTGGGTCTAAGCCCAGTACAATTTCACTTGGGTCTCAGCCCTTATCAGAATCAATTGGGCCCAGCCCAATCTCCATATCAGTAACAGTTGGGCCTATCCCATATTAGAATCAATTCCATATGCATAATGTGTGATGCATGCTAACCCATCCCATCAAACCCTGCACTTGCCTCCGTCCAACCCTGCACTACCTGGGGGGAATAAATCACCCACGCCATCCCTACACTCCCAATGTTAGCACCGATTACGGCACTAACCAAAGTCGCAGCAAAGCTGCTAGTAAAAAGAATGGCCAAGAGCCATAAATAGAATGGTTACCAACCATAATCAGGATGGCACAGAGCCATAATCAGGATGGCACAAGGCTATCGGTAACTGTAATGAGTTTGGCACATAGCCATCAGCGACGGTAATATAATCGGCACATAGCCACGGGTAATTATGATCGACACAGAGTCATCAATATATATGTTAGGCACATAGCCACGGGTAAATACGATTGGCACAAAGCCATAATCAAGATGGCACAGAGCCATATTTAGGTTGGCACAGAGCCAGAATCAGATTACGCGACTTTAAGCCGTCCGTCGATCCACAGTCGTCTCAAGCGACCCGTGTGACCTTAACAGATCAATACTGGATCCACAGTCATCTCATGCGACTCGTGCGACCCTATCAGAACTTCCTCCGTATCAATGTCCCAACCCCATGTAATATGTCATGTATGTCATGCTCAATCATTACACGTGTATGCAAAATGGCCATGCTCAGTAACAATCATTTAGACATATATTAAAAGCATATCAGTCACACGACCACAGTCAAGTCAGTTTAAACACAGTCATACGACCACAGTCAAATCAGTCAAATTCATAGTCTAAGTACGTCATTTACCCACAAGGGCAAAATAGTCATTTTACCCTATAAAGGTGTTTCAATAATCCTACCCTTCAGGGGTATATTGGTAATTCTACCCTACAGGGGTATTTCGGTAATTTTGCAAACCGGGGGTGTAAGAGCCCAAATTTGCCCGGGCCTATTAGTCAACCAGAATAAAACCAAAACAAACAAAAAAAGACAAACAAAATTAAAAACCCAAAAAAATATATAAATAAACAAAGTTCAATAACAGTCCATTTTTTTTACAAGCCCAAATGCTAATTACAGCAGCCCAATTAGGGGCCCAAATACAAACCCAAATAAACTAAACTAAGCCACTACCCAAATTTGCCCACAGCCCAAACTAAAGACCCAAAATTTCGAGGCCCAAATGGCCCAATATCTTAATGTTTCTAGAAACCCTAAGGGTTTCTGGAATTTTCCAGCGCCGCATGCCTCAACAGCTAGCCAAGCAGTGCCGTAAGCCACCCCGCGCCACCTCTGTAACACCCCAAACCCGGCCCATGCTGTATGACCAGATCTGGCATGTCACATGAAGAAAACGAGTAAAGAACTTGTGATTCTTACTAAAGATGTTGTTATTAGGTTAAATTTTAAGAAAACAAATTTGATTAGAAATATTTGATAAAAATACTACTAATTTTGAAAGGTTGGTTGAAAAATCAATAATCGAACTAGTGATCTTTTAAAAGCGTGACTTTTGAAATTATTATCGATAACTTGCAGGAAAAATCCAAGTTAAATTATTTGTACATATTATTATGAAATCCGTTAGTTGATAAATTTTAAGAAAAACCGTTGTTTATGATTTTAGAAAATCCCCGTTTAAATCAATTCATGGAAGATAATAAATACGTCAAACATAAAACAAAATAAAAAAATCCCAGAGGCCTTATTACAACTTTAAACCCAAAATTATAAGAGTAACGAAATAAATCGGAAAAGTAATTTACTAAAGTTCAAAATTATTATTCCAAAAGTATGGCCTCCACCGAGTCATCCATGGCCCCAAGTCCTCGTCACTGAGCATTACCTGCAAGGATTAAGAAAAAGGGGTGAGTTACTAGAACTCAGTGCATAATCTCCTTACCGTCATTCACTGGACCTGAACCCGCATAGCATACTCTTGGGCCTAAGCCCATTTACATAGTAATAATTAAAATGAAGTAAATGTATGCAACCCAACCCATCCATCCATCACACCCCCGACCAGCCAATCACACCTGTGGGGATCAAGTCAACCCACCCCGCCACTCACACCAATTTGTAGTCGAGCTACAATTTATATAATATTTTTGTGGTCAAGCCACTGAAATCATATTTAAGCACAATAATAAACAAATTGTGGCAATGCCACCAGGCTACACTGCTCTCCATACAATTTTTCCCAACCCATGTAATATGTAAGAATGCCACATACATAATATAATAAAATATCTACAAATATATAACAACCTTTAATCTAGTGAATTATTACAGTGAATCGGCCCATTATAGCACTTTGGTAATTCGGCCCACTAAGGCATTATAGCAAACCGGTCCATTAGGGTATTTTGGTAAATCGGCTCATAGGGGCATTTTGGTAAATCGGCCCATAAGGGCATTTTTGTAAATCGGCCCATAGGGGCATTTTCGTAAATCGACCCATAGGGGCATTTTCATAAATCGGCCCATAGGGGCATTTTTGTAATTTAACAAATTAATACCGGTTTTGACAGATTTTAGATATAATGTTGTTTAAGCCAATTACTCGATTCATGCTATACTACGGTTATTAGACTTGTAAATAACAACGATCTATTCTTCCAACATAATAGTGAATCACGAATTTACGGAATTTCGGTGTGGGATTACACACCTGGTTATGGTAAGGACTAAACCTCCTTGATCGTCGGCACTTATGTCACCATAACATTCGATTAACTAACAAAAGAGTTTCTTAATCCAAATCTAAATCAGACGATCTAAGAAAATGCTTACCCTTAGTATCGTGAACGACCACGATTTGCCTATTCTCACCGGATGATGGTCCACAACCCGGTGGGAAATCCCGAACTGCCGATACCGCCCTACGTTTGAACTTGGGAGTAGAGATTGCAAGTCCACTGTAACATCCCAAAATTGGGCCTAGTAGAATTGGACCTATTGGGCCCATTGGACCTTGAGCGTAGAAGCATTTTAAAATTTATGGGAATTTGAGAACGACATTATTTCAAGTTGGACTTATTAGGAAGGTGATTTTGGAGAGTTACGAGGTTTCTAGGAAGTTCCGGGTTCAAGTTAAGTTGTAGGAAAAAAATTTTGTTTAAGCACTTTAAGGAGAGATAGTAAGTGGCATCAAGGCTTATGAAAATAAGAGAGTAATTTTCTTGCATAAAGGAGCTTATGGTAAAGGGGATATGGCGCCACATGAAGTACCTTGAGGGAGGAGGTTCAAATCCCACCAAGTGCAAATATTTTGGATTAAATTTTTGTACTAATAAGGTAAGTGTCGGCCAAGGCTTTAATATGGTATGGAAGACTTTTTAATTTTTGAAGGGAGGCTAAGGAATATGGTAAGGAGGAAGATAAGGGAAAAAGAGGGGAAAGAAATGAAAGAAAAGGAAGGATAAGGGAACATGTTGGCATATAGTGTGGAAGGTGTTTTGGAAAGATTTTAATTGGTTAATGTTCATGTAACATCCCGAAATTGGGCCTAGTAGGATTGGGCCCAATGGGCCTTGTTTTAAAATTTTTGAGAACGGCATTAATGCAAGTTAGACTTATTAGGTAAGTTATTTTGGAAGGTTAGAGGGCTTCTATGAAGTCCCGGGATCAAATATTAGCTTTGGGGAAATTTTGGTTTTAGGTGAAAAAAAAAACCCTGGAAGTTGGCAGGTAGGCCTTAAGAATAAAATGTGGGGAAAAATGACATAAGTGGAGTGTGTGGTGTAGTGGCAAAGTGATGCCACATAAGAGACAAGGGGGTGACGCCACAAGGAAGGAAGGAGGTCCAAGGTTCAAGTCTTGGCTTTTGCATTTTGGTTTTCTTTTTTGTAACAACCCAAACCCGGCCCAAACACTACGACCGAATTTGAGTTATTACGAAGTAAAACCTTGTGAACGCTATTTCGAAAAACATTTAATTTTCCATTGAAAACCCTCTCGTTTGGTTGTCTCAGTTAAAGCTACCTTTAGATCTAATTCGAATTTTTAATTAAGTCCAATTGTTTTACCAGTTTCAAGTGTACCCGATGGCACGATTAAACTCTTTCGTGTTAACTTAAGAAAACATGTGATTTAATTCAATTTAATGACATAGTTTTAAGTAAATATCCAACAATAAAAAAAAAAAAAATAACTATAGTTTATGGAGGCCTTATTACAACCCAAAATAAAAATTAAACAACTTTAAAGTTACAGTAAATTAAAATCCTTTGCATGGCCGCCTCGAGTCCCACCGCTCCTCAACCGCCATCTACGAGTCACCTGAAAAATGTTAAAGGAGAAGGTGAGTCACCAAGACTCAGATATGTAACCCTTCCCCTGTTAATACAACATTTCATACACAACATATAACGATTAATTAAGCAAAGTATCATGTACCCAACCTAACCATCCAAACACCTTTGTCTACCCCACGTGGTACCAAACCACTTTGGTGACCGTAGTCACACGATGTGTTACCAAAACACCGGTGGTGCCAAACCACTCGGTGACGTATAGTCACAATGTGCTACCAAAGCACGGTGTCCGTGAGACACAAATCGGGTGATGGGGCCAACCCATCGTGTGATACCAAATCACCGCGACGATCCCATATCTCAAGTGGGGCCAACCCACGGTGGTGTTAACTACGGGGACAAGTCGCTATGAGGTACCAAACCTCCGGAGGTACCAAACCTCTGGTGACATATAGTCACGATGTGCTACCAAGCAACGCACCGGTGCTCGTCGACCACGATATCACTTTGCCCCCTCCTCTCATCAACCCATGTCAAGCGGTTAATAACAGAACATACATACATCACATGTATCAAATAATCCATGCTTCCCAAAAGCATATTATCCATCTCATACATATAGAGACTTACTGGGATCCTCGCTTGTACCATTAAGGTACTATTGCCACATCTACATAGAGCGGATTTACACATAACATACACTTAATTAACTATTATAAGTGTGTATGTACACACTGTCACCCTTGGATGTTCTAAATCCAGAAGAAACGTTGGCCCCCTAGATCTCACTGTACCTTCACACTTTTGGACACCAACCGCAACACCTAACTCCCCAAATCACTTCACCAACCGAATACTAGAGATCGGGCCCGAATCGATCCGCTTCACTTCCCCGAGTACCACCTTATGACCGATTGAAGGAGAGTCTCAAGAGTCTTATACCACCTTTAGGGTTCGGCAAAGTGCATCCAAAGAGAAGGGAATTTCGGCACTCTAGAGAGGTATATTCGGCCAAAGCTTTGAAAATATGGAGAGGGGAAATTCGGCTATGGCTAGGGAGTAGATTCGGCTAACTAAGAAAAAGAGAAGAGGAAAGAAAGAAGATAGAGGAGAGGTTGATGTGTAGGAATTCGGCTAAGGTCTTTTAAGAGAAGGGAAAGAAATAAAAGAAGAACAAGGAGAGGTTGAGGGTTTCGTCAACTAGCAAAAGTGAGAAAAAGAAAACCTATTGATGGATGGGTGCTTATAAAGAAATTCGCACCCCTCCCCTAATGCTTGCCGTCCATCCTTGGCAACAAGGAGTCCAACTCCTAGCCAACTCCTCTTCACCAAGGAGTCCCACATTCGGCCATCACCTAGTAGCCTTGCCGTCCCACACCTCCTTGTTCAAGGAGTTCGAAACTTCGGCAACCTCTCCAAGTACTCTTGGCCACACATTTCAATTAATTCAAATAATTTGAATTAATCACTTAATAATCCCTTTTTAATTAAAATAATATCCTTAATGCTATTATCAAATCTCTTGTATTATCAAAAGGTTTAAGCAAGTTAAAACTAATTAAAATGCTTAAATTATCCCTTAATAATTACACCTAATAAAAGAGTTTGAAGGGAGAAAACTCTCCCCCTTGTGCCGTCCCAAATAAAAACAAAAAGAGGAGGATTTTGTGACTCGAACACAAGCTCTCCCTTGCTCCTTGGTGGCGTCACATGTAGCTCCTAAGTGGGCTTCTTTTTGCCACTTTACCAAGGGCTTTTTAGTGTTAAATTACCCACACTTATTCTTATAACACCACTTACCAAGGCTCCCTTCTTTTTTAAAAGTTAAAAACTCAAATTTCCTACCAAATCGAACCAACACAAAGCCTTAAATTGACCATTATTATTCCATAAATAATGACTCAGCAGTTCATACATAAGAAAAATTATCAAATTCCAAATAACCCCACATTTGGGACGTTACAGTTCTACCCCCTTAAAATAAATTTCGTCCTCGAAATTCCTTGATCAAAAGAGATGGGGGTATTGCTGCCGCATCACCTCCTCGGGCTCCCACGTAGCTTCTTCCACTCCGTGGTTCCGCCATAACACTTTTACCAAAGGCACTGCCTTCCTTCGTAGAACTTTCACATCTCGATCTATAATCTGAACCGGTTCTTCCTCAAAAGATAAATCCGAGTTCACCTCGATTTCCGCTACTGGCACAACGTGCGAAGGATCTGACCGATACCGTCTTAGCATTGATACGTGGAAGACGTCGTGTATCTGACTTAGTTCTGCCGGCAACTCTAACTGATAAGCCACTGGTCCTACTCGCTTCACAACGGTATATGGCCCAATAAACCTTGGGCTTAACTTCTCTTTCCGTCCAAATCTCAACACCTTTTCCAAGGCGACACTTTCAGAAAGACCTTGTCTCCCACAGCATACTCCATTTCCTTGCGTTTGAGATCGGCATAAGACTTCTGCCTATCCGATGCTTCCTTGAGACGAGACCGAATCACCTTGACTTTGTCTTCCGTCTCGGTTACCAGTTCTGGACCCAGAACTTGTCTTTCTCCCAACTCCGTCCAACACGTAGGAGTACGACACTTCCGTCCATATAGGGCCTCGTATGGAGCCATTTGAATACTCGCTTGATAACTATTGTTATAAGCGAATTCCGCTAGTGGTAGGTACTCCTCCCAACTACCACTAAAATCCAAGACACAACCTCTTAACATGTCTTCTAAAATCTGTATCACCCTTTCCGACTGTCCGTCAGACTGTGGATGGAAAGCCGTACTGAAATCTAACCGTGTACCCAAAGCTTGATGCAACGCTTTCCAAAACCTCGACGTGAACCTCGGATCCCTATCCGAGATAATCGACATTGGCACACCATGCAATCTGACTATCTCAGCCACATATAACCTTGCTAGCTTCTGGAGTGAGTAATCCATTCTCACCGGCATGAAGTGAGCTGACTTAGTTAGGCGATCCACAATTACCCAAATCAGATCCTTCTTAGTGGGCGTAAGGGTAGCCCACTAACAAAATCCATGGTGATCCTCTCCCATTTCCATTGAGGATCTTTATCGGTTGAAGTAGTCCCGATGGTGGTGATGTTCAGCCTTAACCTGCTGACACGTCAGACACTTTCCTACGAACTCCGTTATCTCACGCTTCAACCCCGGCCACCAAAACTGTTTCCGCAAGTCTCCATACATTTTGCTTCCTCCAGGGTGCATAGCGTATGGGCTGCTATGTGCATCTTGGAGAATTTTCTGCCTTAAATCCGTATCTTTTGGCATACATACCCGTCCTTGAAAACAAAGCACTCCATCACTAGACAAGCGGTATCCTTCCAATCCACCGACTAGAACTTGTACCCTCTTAGAGCTCAAGCCTTCATCCACTAACCGCTTTTCTTTAATCTCCTCAATCCAAGTCGGCTTTACTTGAAGTTACGCGCCAAAGACTCCCATCATCATACGACTTAACCGAGCGAACATTGCTCTTAAGTCCGTCACCACCTTCCGCTTAATGCGTCGGCTACCACATTAGCCTTACCCGGATGGTACTCGATTGAACAATCATAGTCCTTTAGTAGTTCAATCCATCGACGCCGCTCTCAGTTCGATCCTTCCGAGTCGGAAGATACCTCAAGCTTTTGTGATCCGTGTAGACCATCGACTTCTCTCCATACGGGTAATGTCTCCATATCTTCAGAGCGAAGACGACCGCCATGCTAATTCTAAGTCGTGAGTTGGGTAGTTAACCTCATGCGATCTTAATCGGCCGGGATGCATAGGCTACTACCTTCCCATCTTGCATCAACACACACCCCAAACCGGTGTGAGATGCATCACAATAGATCGTGAATAACTTTCTGCTTGAGTTGCACCAAAACCGAGCTTAGTCAAAATCTTCCTTAGCTTATCAAAGCTTTCTTGCTCGCTTTTCCGTCCATACAAACGGGACACCTTCCTTAGCAACTTAGTCAACGGCGCTGCTATTAGGAGAATCCTTCCACGAATCTCCGATAGTATCTGCTAAACCCAGAAAACTTCGTATTTCAGCCACCGTCCTAGGTGGTTTCCACTCCAATCTTGCCTCAATCTTGCGGGGTCTACCCTAATTCCTTGGTGACACTACATGACCTAAGAAAGCCACTTCCCCAAGCCAAAATTCACACTTACTAAATTTGGCATACAACCGCTTCTCCTCAATACTTGCGTAACTATCCGTAAATGCTTGTCATGCTCCTCTTACGTCCTTGAATAAACCAATATGTCATCTATGAACACCACGACAAAGCGGGTCCAAGTCTCTTTGGAATACTCTGTTCATCAAGTCCATGAATGCCGCCGGCGCATTGGTCAACCCAAATGGCATTACCAAGAACTCAAAATGCCCATACCGAGTTCGAAATGCCATTTTGTGAACATCAGCCTCCTTTACCTTAAGTTGATGATAACGACCTAAGGTCTATCTTGAAAACACCGAGGCACCCTTCGATTGATCGAACAAGTCGTCAATCCGAGGCAGCGGATACTTGTTCTTGATCGTCAACTTATTTAATCGACGGTGAGTCGATGCACATCCGCATAGAACCGTCCTTTCTTCTTGACAAACAACACAGGTGCTCCCCACGGAGATATGCTTGGTCGTATAAACCCTCTATCCAAGAGCTCCTGAATTTGAGCCTTTAGCTCCACCAATTCCTTTGGTGCCATTCGGTATGGTGCTATAGACACAGGTGCCGTTCGGGTAGCAAGTCTATACCGAATTCGACTTCTCGATCCGAGGCAAACCGGAAGTTCTTACGGGAATACATCGGCAAATTCCCCAACCGTTCGGACCTTTTCAACTACCAACTCCTTAGCTTCCAAAGCCTGATTTGAACCAAATCGCCTCACAACCCTTCTTGACCATCTTTTCACCCTTCAAGGCGATCACTACGTTGGATAGATAATTCCTTCTATCTCCTATCATAACCACTTCATCACCTTCAGTCGTCTTAAGGACCATGCGCTTAGCCGCGCAATCCAAACTCGCTTGGTACTTAACCAACCAATCCATACCAAGGATCAAATCGAACTCCCCAAACGGTAGTTCCATTAGATCAGCTACAAATACTACCCCTTGGAGTTCTAGGGGTACGCCTCTATAGAGTTTATCTACGACTACGGAGTGACCTAAGGGGCTAACTACAGTCATCTCCCTAGAAGCAGTTTCAGAGTCTAGGTCCATAGTTCCTACCACACTACTAGCAATGTACGAGTGCGTCGAGCCCACATCAATCAATGCAACGTAAGGAAAACCAAAAATTAGAAACGTACCGGTTATGACATCCGGTGCGTCACCTTCCTCGCGACACCTCGCTGCGTAAACCAAACCAGGCTGCCTAGCCTGTGTTGTTACTGAACCTCTGCCTTGAGTTCCACGACCTCGGTTGGGACCATTGTTTCCTCTACCATTACCACGACCCTCTGTGGTCCTACATTTCTATCTTGAGCACGGTTCGTCATTCAGGGGCCGCTTCTTAGCTAGTTTACGGGGACAATCTCGTAGCGATGCTCCAAAGACCCACACTCAAAACATCCCTTATCGCCGGTCCAACATCCTCCCAATGGGTCTTTCCACAGCGATTGCACCGAGTCGGCCTCGATTAGCGATCGTGGGCCTCATTGCTGATTAGACCCACTGGGCCTAGCCTTTTACGAGCACTTCCGCTTGACCCACCGGTGACCCAAAACTTCTCTTCCGATTGTTCTTACTATAGTGCGCCTCACACGACCTCCTTGATTCCCTCGGCTACCTTAGCCTTCTCCACTAGAGATGAGAACTCACGAACTGCGTGTGGGGCAATCAAGAACAACAAATCATCTCGAGTCCATCCTCAAAGCGGACCACAGTATTGTCGTGTTCGATGAACACGATGCCTCTGCATATCTACTCAGCCTTAGAAATTCCGCCTCATATTCCGACACGGACTTAGTTCCTTGAACTAATCCCAGAAAAGCCTTTCTCTGCGCGTCAGTGTAGCTAATGCCTACATACTTTTTCTGATAGGCGGTTCTGAAATACTCCCAAGTCAAATCATCGGCTGTAGCCCCATCTCGAACCGTAAGCCACCACTGATACGCTTCATCCTTTAGAAGCGACACTGCCCCTTTCAGCTTCTCTTCTTCAGTCAGGTCAAGGTCATCCATGATCCTTTCAGTTGACTCTAGCCGATGTCCATTGCCTTTGGGTGCCACTCCTGACACACCTCGGAATACCTCCGCTCCGTTAGATCGGAGTCGCTCGGGGACAGATTTCCGAGCTCCAACATTTCCACCAGCCCCAGCCACCATCTCCAAGACTCGCAACACAGCTTGCGATACCGATTCGCCACCGGTCTGCTCCGGCTCCTCAGCTCTAAAAGTAGGAGGTGGTGGTGGCGGTGGTACCTCATTTTCTGAACCTTGTCACGACTGACGGGTTCGGACACCATCATCCTACCCCTACCACGTCCACGGCGTCCACGTCCTCTAGAACTCATTCTATCTACCGCGCTTTTAATCGATTAAGAAAAATTTTATGCGTTAGCATTTGTTTCACTTTATTACTCGCGAAGAAGTTTTATGGACGAGGTTTAATCAAAGATTCTTTCGAGCAAACAATGTTTCAGTTTCCTATCCTAGTTCACACAAAGGAGTTCATGCATCCATTCCTTAATACTTTCCATACCTATTCACTCATCGGACATTTCGCCCATTACTAACCCAGTGGTATTTTTTAGTCTTTTTCCTACTGAAGTATTTTCGTAATTTTCCAGAACCAAAATATTTTACTGATGATTTCCAAAGCTAAGCTACTTGATATTTGTAAAATAGTTGAAATTTTTAAGCAAAACCGTCGAATTAATATTTTATGGGTCAGGGGCATTTTGGTAATTTTACTCCTAAGGGTAATTTTTTGTAATTTTCCACAAGTCAAGTTTTCCGAGAAAAACATGGTATACTAAGTGTTCTAGGGTTTAAGAGGGTTATTGGACAAGTTTTGAAAACATTAGGGCTTGTTGTTTCCTTCTTTTTCAAAAAACATGGTGATTCCCTTTTCGGTTTTAATCATTGTGTTTAGCCTATGACCAAGCCCTCCCGGGTCGGGGTGAACCAAAGCTACGCACCAGGCGGACTTCAAGTGAAGAGGAGGTGGGTCACGCGGACCGCTTAAATACCAAGCTCTCCTTTGAACCTTTCTAGACATGCGCACAGAGGTTACCACACCACCGAGCCTTACGAGTTAGGGTGAACCGAAGCTACGCACCCGAGGTGGGATACTGCGAAGAGGAGGTGAGTCACGAGGACTGCTTAAATACCAAGCTCTTCCGGATCCAATCCTAGACATGCGTACAGGGGTTACCACACCCCTAGCTCATTGACTAAGTCATAGGTGGGTTTAGTTCTTTAAGTCTTATGCTTTGCGTTGTGTTTGAGTAATCTAACCCTAGGGTCCAAGTCCTATAAGTCTATCTACGTTCCATGCTTCCTACCCTTCTACGAATATATTTCCCAAAAGGTTTAGATGTACTTACAGGCGGATCGGTCTGGAGACTCGGGCCATGCTTTGCTTAAAAACCCAGAAATCATACCATAAGGCCTACCAAAAACATTTTTGGGCCTTGGGCCCCCACAGACGAGCTTTGAACTTGGCTCTGATACCAATTCTGTAACAACCCAAACCCGACCCAAACACTACGACCGAATTTGAGTTATTACGAAGTAAAACCTTGTGAACGCTATTTCGAAAAACATTTAATTTTCCATTGAAAACCCTCGTTTGGTTTATCCGGTTAAAGCTACCTTTAGA
Organism: Gossypium sturtianum; assembly: GCA_025698515.1. Classification (NCBI taxonomy): domain Eukaryota; kingdom Viridiplantae; phylum Streptophyta; class Magnoliopsida; order Malvales; family Malvaceae; genus Gossypium; species Gossypium sturtianum. The sequence continues at coordinate 47,186,334 of CM046943.1, forward strand.
TCTAATTCGAATTTTTAATTAAGTCCAATTGTTTTACTGAGTTTCAAGTGTACCCGATGGCACGATTAAACTCTTTCGTGTTAACTTAAGAAAACATGTGATTTAATTCAATTTAATGACATAGTTTTAAGTAAATATCCAACAATAAAAAAAAAAATAAAACGCAACTATAGTTTATGGAGGCCTTATTACAACCCAAAATAAAAATTAAACAACTTTAAAGTTCTGTAAATTAAAATCCTTTGCATGGCCGCCTCGAGTCCCACCGGCTCCTCAACCGCCATCTACGAGTCACCTGAAAAATGTTAAAGGAGAAGGTGAGTCACCAAGACTCAGTATGTAACCCTTCCCCCGGTTAATACAACATTTCATACACAACATATAACAGTTAATTAAGCAAAGTATCATGTACCCAACCTAACCATCCAAACACCTTTGTCTACCCCACGTGGTACCAAACCACTGGTGACCGTAGTCACGATGTGTTACCAAAACACTGGTGGTGCCAAACCACTGGTGACGTATAGTCACAATGTGCTACCAAAGCACTGGTGTCCGTAGACACAAATCGGGTGATGGGGCCAACCCATCGTGTGATACCAAATCACTGGCAGACGATCCCATATCTCAAGTGGGGCCAACCCACGGTGGTGTTAACCACAGGGACAAGTCGCTATGAGGTACCAAACCTCTGGAGGTACCAAACCTCTGGTGACATATAGTCACAGTGTGCTACCAAAGCACTGGTGCTCGTCAGCACGATATCACTGCCCCCTCCTCTCATCAACCCATGTCAAGCAGTTAATAACAGAACATACATACATCACATGTATCAAATAATCCATGCTTCCCAAAAGCATATTATCCATCTCATACATATAGAGACTTACCGGGATCCTCGCTTGTACCATTAAGGTACTATTGCCACATCTACATAGAGCAGATTTACACATAACATACACTTAATTAACTATTATAAGTGTGTATGTACACACCTGTCACCCTTGGATGTTCTAAATCCCGAGAAGAAACGTTGGCCCCCCTAGATCTCACTGTACCTTCACACTTTTGGACACCAACCGCAACACCTAACTCCCCCAAATCTGCTTCACCAACCGAATACTAGAGATCAGGCCCGAATCGACTGCTTCACTTCCCTGAGTACCACCTTATGACCGATTGAAGGAGAGTCTCGAAGAGTCTTATACCACCTTTAGGGTTCGGCAAAAGTGCATCCAAAGAGAAGGGAATTTCGGCACTCTAGAGAGGTATATTCGGCCAAAGCTTTGAAAATATGGAGAGGGGAAATTCGGCTATGGCTAGGGAGTAGATTCGGCTAACTAAGAAAAAGAGAAGAGGAAAGAAAGAAGATAGAGGAGAGGTTGATGTGTAGGGAATTCGGCTAAGGTCTTTTAAGAGAAGGGAAAGAAATAAAAGAAGAACAAGGAGAGGTTGAGGGTTTCGTCAACTAGCAAAAGTGAGAAAAAAGAAAACCTATTGATGGATGGGTGCTTATAAAGAAATTCGGCACCCCCTCCCCCTAATGCTTGCCGTCCATCCTTGGCAACAAGGAGTCCAACTCCTAGCCAACTCCTCTTCACCAAGGAGTCCCACATTCGGCCATCACCTAGTAGCCTTGCCGTCCACACCTCCTTGTTCAAGGAGTTCAAAACTTCGCAACCTCTCCAAGTACTCTTGGCCACACATTTCAATTAATTCAAATAATTTGAATTAATCACTTAATAATCCCTTTTAATTAAAATAATATCCTTAATGCTATTATCAAATCTCTTGTATTATCAAAAGGTTTAAGCAAGTTAAAACTAATTAAAATGCTTAAATTATCCCTTAATAATTACACCTAATAAAAGAGTTTGAAGGAGAAAAACTCTCCCCCTTGTGCCGTCCAAATAAAAACAAAAGAGGAGGATTTTGTGACTCGAACACAAGCTCTCCCTTGCTCCTTGGTGGCGTCACATGTAGCTCCTAAGTGGGCTTCTTTTGCCACTTTACCAAGGGCTTTTAGTGTTAAATTACCCACACTTATTCTTATAACACCACTTACCAAGGCTCCTTCTTTTTAAAGTTAAAAACTCAAATTTCCTACCAAATCGAACCAACACAAAGCCTTAAATTGACCATTATTATTCCATAAATAATGACTCAAGAGATTCATACATAAGAAAAATTATCAAATTCCAAATAACCCCACATTTGGGACGTTACATTTTACTTGGACCTCGGAATTTGGCTATAGATTTATATTTAGTTGCGCATGGTTTAAGACACAAGAGGAGCTTGTGGCCAAGTGGCTAGCAGCGTGGATTATGTTGTAAGGGAGCACAGGTTCGAATCTCATGAGAAGCAAGGAGTATTTATTTTGCGGTGCAGACGGGAAGAGTTTCATTGAATTTAAACTCTACTTGACGAAGGGATCCTACATCGGAAAGATACAAATAAGGAAGGTGAAGAGCTAACTATATAAAGAGCATTCCAGAGGAGGGTTGACACACCTTGGAAGGCGTTTGGGCGCAGAGTGGTCGGCGCGGATTAACACCAGAGTCCTATCGGTGTGTAACTCTCTCTACTCTAGGCGTAGAGCGGCAAATGCCGAAGTGCCGATCATGGCAATAGTAGCCACACGAGCGTGCGGCGCACGCGTGTGGGGCTTCGACGCGATAGTTGAGGCCATCAGTAGTATTCTTGTGGGTTGGGGCTACTTGGGCCGCGATGGGCCGAAGGGGCCCAATGGGCCCGTGGGCCCAATATAGTAAAATGTATGATGGTGTAGTATATAGTGAACTAGACTAGGTGAATCTCATAAACGTGGCTAGATTTGTGTTAGGTGGGCCACACGAGCGCGTGGGCCCGAATGGGCCGAATTGGGCTTTAGGCCCAATAGTCCATTCGACCGAAATGGTAGTTGGGTCGCCGGGGGCGACATCAAGCCTCTGGAAAGGCCATTCCGGTGCGAAATTACCAAATACCCTTAGTGGGTAAATTACCAAAATATCCTCAAAGGGTAAATTACCGATATACCCTTAGTGGGTAAATTACCAAAATGCCCTTGGTGGGTAAATTACCGATATACCCTTGGTGGGTAAATTACGAAAATGCCCTTGGTAGGTAAAATTACGGTTATACCCTTAGAGGTTGATTAGGGTGATTATGTTGTTTTATGTCTATCTGATTATGATGGTAATTCATGTTATACTTATATTTGATATATGTCTAGCATACATGACATATCGTGCATACACGAATTATTATGTCATATTGCATGGGTTATATGAGTGGAGGGCGTGATTAATTGTGTCGACGGGCACCAGTGTTTTGGTAACACATCGTGACTACATGTCACCAGTGGTTTGGCACCACCAGTGGTTTGGCACCACATGTATTGACGGATATTGTGACTTTAAGTCACCAGTGGTTTGGCACCACCAGTGGTTTGGTACCACACGGGTAGAAAAAGGAGTTGCGGATGGCTAGGTTTGGGTGCATGATATGCATATTTTCATATGAAATTGTGTAAGGTCATTGGATGGGGATTTACACACCGAGTCTCGATGACTCACCCCTTAGTTAAATTTTTGCGGTAATCATTAGATCGCGGATTTGGGAGCTGAGGTGGACTCGTGGAGGCCATACATATGTTCACTCGTAAATTCGTTTCTTTTATTTGGACTTATTTTTATTTGAGTTTTTGTTATGTAATAAGGCCTTGGGTATTTTATTTGGTTTCAGCTTTCAATTTGTTTATTGCTTGTTATTAAATGATCAATATGGGATTTTCCTAAAATGATAATAAACCATTTCTTATTCAAAATTTCTTAAACTCGATTTCTCACCACAACTATAAAGAATATGAGCTTTTTAACGAATGCACAGTTTTTAGACATTCCTTTCATGTGACATGCCAGATTCGGTCGTAACGTTTAGGCCGGGTTTGGGGTGTTACAATTATGGTATCAGAGCCTAGGTTCAAAAACTCGACTGTGGGTTTGGGTTCAAAAAATGTTTTCAAAAGATGGTTTGGAAAATGGTTTAGAAAAATATATATATCTGTTCTTTTGTTGAAATATGGCACCCGAGTCTCAGCACATCACCGCACTGTAAGTTTCCTGATACTTTGCTTTGTTATATGTCAGTATTTTGAATATCTATTCTGTGTGTTTGGGTTGGATGTGATGTTCAGATATAGAGTTGATTGCGTCATTTAAATATTTGTCTGCTTTAATGGTTAGTTTTTTTTTTTAGTATGTGTAGGATTTCTAAATTCTAGTTAAAAGTATATTAGGGTTATTGGGATCAGAGTGCGCAGCGTGAGCACAGCGTTGTAGGTTAGGTGGTACGAATGTTCCTGTAGTTGGAAATTTCGAGGACGAAATTTCTTTAAGGAGGGTAGATTTGTAACATCCCGAAATTGGGCCTAGTAGGATTGGGCCCAATGGGCCTTGTTTTAAAATTTTTGAGAACGGCATTAATGCAAGTTAGACTTATTAGGTAAGTTATTTTGGAAGGTTAGAGGGCTTCTATGAAGTCCCGGGATCAAATATTAGCTTTGGGGAAATTTTGGTTTTAGGTGAAAAAAAAACCCTGGAAGTTGGCAGGTAGGCCTTAAGAATAAAATGTGGGGAAAAATGACATAAGTGGAGTGTGTGGTGTAGTGGCAAAGTGATGCCACATAAGAGACAAGGGGGTGACGCCACAAGGAAGGAAGGAGGTCCAAGGTTCAAGTCTTGGCTTTTGCATTTTGGTTTTCTTTTTACTTGGACCTCAGAATTTGGCTATAGATTTATATTTAGTTGCGCATGGTTTAAGACACAAGAGGAGCTTGTGGCCAAGTGGCTAGCAGCGTGGATTATGTTGTAAGGGAGCCTGGGTTCGAATCTCATGAGAAGCAAGGGAGTATTTATTTTGCATTGATGCAGACGGGAAGAGTTTCATTGAATTTAAACTCTCTTCGTGAAGGGATCCCACATCGGAAAGATACAAAGAAGGAAGGTGAAGAGCTAGCTATATAAAGAGCATTCCAGAGGAGGGTTGACACACCTTGGAAGGCGTTTGGGCACGAGGAGTGGTCGGCGCGGATTAACACCGAGTCCTATCGGTGTGTAACTCTCTCTACTCTAGCTGTAGAGCGGCAAATGCCGAAGTGCCGATCACGGCAATAGTAGCCACACGAGCGTGCGAGCGCACGTGTGGGGCTTCGACGCGATAGTTGAGGCCATCAGTAGTATTCTTGTGGGTTGGGGCTACTTGGGCCGCGATGGGCCGAAGGGGGCCCAATGGGCCCGTGGGCCCAATATAGTAAAATGTATGATGGTGTAGTATATAGTGAACTAGACTAGGTGAATCTCATAAACGTGGCTAGATTTGTGTTAGGTGGGCCACACGAGCGTGTGGGCCCGAATGGGCCGAAATTGGGCTTTAGGCCCAATAGTCCATTCGACCGAGAAATGGTAGTTGGGTCGCCGGGCGACACTGGGCCTCTGGAAAGGCCATTCCAGGTACGAAATTACTGAAATACCCTTAGTGGGTAAATTACCAAAATATCCCTGAAGGGTAAATTACCGATATACCCTTAGTGGGTAAATTACCAAAATGCCCTTGGTGGGTAAATTACCGATATACCCTTGGTGGGTAAATTACGAAAATACCCTTGGTAGGTAAAATTACGGTTATACCCTTAGAGGTTGATTAGGGTGATTATGTTGTTTTATGTCTATCTGATTATGATGGTAATTCATGTTATACTTATATTTGATATATGTCTAGCATACATGACATACTGCATACACGAATTATTATGTCATATTGCATGGGTTATATGAGTGGAGGGGGCGTATTAATTGTGTCGACGGGCACCAGTGTTTTGGTAACACACTGTGACTACGGTCACCAGAGGTTTGGTACCTCCAGAGGTTTGGTACCTCATAGCGACTCGTCCCTGTGGTTAACACCACCGTGGGTTGGCCCCACTTGAGATATGGGATCGTCTGCCAGTGATTTGGTATCACACGATGGGTTGGCCCCATCAATTGATTCGTGTCTACGGACACCAGTGTTTTGGTAACACATCGTGACTACATGTCACCAGTGGTTTGGCACCACCAGTGGTTTGGCACCACATGTATTGACGGATATTGTGACTTTAAGTCACCAGTGGTTTTGGCACCACCAGGTGGTTTGGTACCACACGGGTAGAAAAAGGAGTTGCGGATGGCTAGGTTTGGGTGCATGATATGCATATTTTCATATGAAATTGTGTAAGGGTCTGTTGGATGGGGATTTACACACCGAGTCTCGATGACTCACCCCTTAGTTAAATTTTGCGGTAATCATTAGATCGCGGATTTGGGAGCCGAGGTGGACTCGTGGAGGCCATACATATGTTCACTCGTAAATTCGTTTCTTTTATTTGGACTTATTTTTATTTGAGTTTTTGTTATGTAATAAGGCCTTGGGTATTTTATTTGGTTTCAGCTTTCAATTTGTTTATTGCTTGTTATTAAATGATCAATATGGGATTTTCCTAAAATGATAATAAACCATTTCTTATTCAAAATTTCTTAAACTCGATTTCTCACCACAACTATAAAGAATATGAGCTTTTTAACGAATGCACAGTTTTTAGACATTCCTTTCATGTGACATGCCAGATTCGGTCGTAACGTTTAGGCCGGGTTTGGGGTGTTACAGTTCATCTTTTGGAAAAGATGATAATGGTTTTGGAGGGGGGGTTTGTGATAGCCGAATTTTCTATAGGAATTTGCAAATTTTTGGTTCTTGAAGAGGTTGTTTTCTCCTCAGCATTTTGGTGTCTTTTGCTTTCTCCAATTTTCCCTCTTTGCTGAAACTCCAAAGCCAAAAAGAGAGCATCTTTTTCTCTTGTTTTGACCGAAACCCTCAAGGCATCTTTGCTTCGTTTCCCTTTGATAGCCGAACCCATTACCATCCTATTCCTTCATCATTTCGTTCACCATCATGTGGGAAAAAACTCTTCTTAATCAGATCGGTAGGAGACTCTATTCTATCATTGTATTTTTCTTTTCTCCATGCCAAATTTTGTGCCCTTGTGTTGGGATGGTTTTCTTAACCGAAAACATCATTTCTTCTATTCTCTCTAAGGGTGATCATCTTTCCTTTTGTAGTGTTCTAGTGTGCAGTCGTAAAGGAAATTCTTGTTGATCCCTCTCTAGTCTTGAGTCAAACGATTGAAGTCAGATCTATCATCATTAAGGTAAGGGGTTCATTTTCGGATTTTTCGTTATATCTCTATTTGGCTATGTTGCAAATCAGATTGAAGTTTCAACTAATCGATTATGTTTTAGGGACGAAATCACTCGATATATTCTATTTGCAAATTCTTCAGATATAGTGGTAAGTGATTCAAGTGTAAGCAATGCGTTGAGTATGAATCTTTTGGAAATCCGAGGCTAACTTTTGGTTGGTATTGTTCTAGGATCAACAGAGAGTGGTTCTTTAGGAAATCAAAATAAGGTGTGTAATCCCATACCCTTCTGAATACATGTTTGAAATGGTGTGTGTTCTCACATCTCTCTGATTGTTTGCATGAAATGTTCTGTGATTTGGTCGTAATACCAAAGAAAACTGGAAACCGGCTTCCGTGATCACTCGGGCATGCGTAGGTTCATAGTGGTAACCATATTTTTGCAATGAAACAGTTTTGGTCAGCAGCAGTGACGTGATTTTGAAAAATCATGAAAAATAGGAGAAAGGGAATTAGAAAGTGAATAAGATATCTAATTAAATCTTACTGTGTCTATTTTGATATGGAAGAAACATAGAAGGAAAAGGAATTTTATATTCTGAGATATCTTAATTTTAGTGAGACTGGTTCTGATGGACTCCGTGGTTCCCTGTTCTATCTTGGAAAAATTGTATAAAATTGTACAAAGTAAATTAAGAGTTATAATTAATATGTATGGATTCCTTAGTGAACCTATTTTCAATAGAAACAAGTGGGAGCAGCATATGAAAACCGTACAGTAAGATATTTGAAATTAAGTTAAGAGAGGTCAGAATCGTTGGACAGTGAAACAAGGGAAAAATGTACTAAATGGTTAAGTCAAAAAATCTGGAAAAATTATCGTAAGAAGATATATGAGTCTATTTTCAAGGAAAATTTACGGATCTAAATTTCAAGTTTCCTAATCCGAGTTATGTTCAGTTTAGTTAGTATGACACAGATGGACAGTTTCAATTTTTATGCCCCAAATTAGTAGTTAAGTCTGGGTTGCGAAATTACCATAATACCCTTAGAGGGTAAATTACCGAAAAACCCCTGGGTTGCGAGATTACCAAATTACCCTTAATGGTTAAGATTACCGAATTACCAAAATGTCTTTATGGACTGATTTACCGAAATGCCCTTATGGGCTGAATTACGAAAATGCCCCTAATGGGCCGATTTGATATATATTGTTTTGTGGGCCGATCTGATATATTGTTTAATGGGCCAATTTGACATATGGCTTAATGAGCCAATTTGATATAATGCCCTAATGGGCTGATTTTGCAAAGTGTTAATGGGCCAAATTGTTTGTAATAAATCTCTGAGTTATTAATTATCGTGGTTATATTGTAAATATCATGATTTACTATGTATGTTGCATTTACATAAGTTGCATGGGATTGGGATATTGATGATCGAGGAAGTGAAATTTGGTGGCTCTGCCACATAATCTGGTGACACTGTAACATTTTGTCTGGTGGCTAAGCCACGTATATTCTGTGATTCTTGTGGCTTGTCCATAATTCGAATTTGATATAAATGGCTAAATGCCTATGATTGGTGTGTTGGCGGGGTGGGTTGACAAAAGATCCCCACAGGTGTGATGGATGGTACGGGTGGTGTGTAGCGGATGGATATCTAGGTTGGGTTGGGTTGGGTTGCATACATTCATACATTTGCTTCATTTTAAGATTGTTATGCAAAAGGGCTTAGGCCCAAGATGATTGCTAAATGGGTTCAGGCCCAGTGGATGACGGTATGGGGATTTCACACTGAGTTCTTGTAACTCACCCCCTTTTCTTAACCCTTGTAGGTAATGCTCGATGTGAGAGACTTGGGCCCATGGATGACTTATGGAGGCCATACTTGAAAATGGTGTTTATTTTGAACTTTAGATTTCTATTTCCATTCACTTTACTATTTTGGTTTTTATGATGTAATAAGGCCTCTGGAGTATTTATTTTTGCTTTATGTTGACGTACTTTAATTTTGCTTGAATTGTTTTTAAATGGGAATTTTTCTAAAAACTTAAATAAAGATTTTCCAAAATTAATTAACAAAAGGATTTCATAACAAACTTTTACAAATAATTTTAACTCGGATTTTCTTTAAATTTATCAATGACATTTTCAAAAGTCACGGTTTTAAAAGATTACTAGTTCGATTATCGATTTATCAAACAACCTCTCAAAAATACTTGTATTTTATCTACGTTTCCGCAACGTTTTCAAAATGCTTCTGCAACTCTATTTATAAACGTCACATTTTTGTAAATTGTTTATTTCAAATATGCTTCCGCAAACGAAAAGGTTTTTAAAGATAATTACGTTTTCAAGTAGACATCAATTGCTTAAGTGTTTTGGGTTTTAACAAAGAGGCTGTATTTTTCAAGCAAGTTTTTACTTCCATGTGACACACCAGATTTGGGCCTAACTTCTAGGACGGGTTTGGGGTGTTACATCCACTCCCTATTTTCCCTCCTATCGGTTTTCTTTTAATAATGCTACCACCCGCCTCCATTGAAAAAGAGTCTTGGTCAGAATAATACTACTATGAGAGAGAGTAGTTATCTAAGGAGAGGTTTCGGCTTACCACCACTTCCGAAGGATCAACGAGTAGAGAAAAACGAGTGGTTTAGTCCCTAAATTAATCGATTAGTCACACTTTCGATTCGATTAGCAAAATAACCGAGTAGAGAGAGATCGAATGAACCAAGAAGAAACTCCTTACCTTAACGATGATGAATCCGATTCCCACCGATTGGGCTTATAGCTACGGATGAGACAAGGATATAAGATTCGGCTTTCCCACTAGAACACCATGAAAAAGAGTTGATCACAATATGAGAGAGTAGGAGAGAGTGATGTTTCGGTTAGAGAACCATCCAATGATAAGGGTACATATTCGGCCATGAAGAAAATAAATTGAAAAGAAAAGAAAGAGATCACTTACCGATTCAGTCAAGAAAAATGCCCAAAATGCGAGAAAGAAGAAGAAATAATGTGATTAAAGTTTCGGCTATTTAGAGAGAAAAGATCAAGCAAGATTCGGCCATAAAAAATATTGATTAAAGAAGAAGAGAGAAGAGTTGAAGAAATGGTGAAAAAGAAAAGAAAAGATGGATAAAAAGTGCTAGATAGTTTCGGTTAACAAAAGAAAAATGAGCAAGAATGGATTGAGGGTTACGGCAAAACAAGGGAGAAAGATGAACAAATGGGCTAGAGTGTTTCGGCCAAAACAAGGGGAAAAGAAGTTGGAAAAGAAAGTACCAAAATGTTAAAAAGAATCAAAACCTCTCATGCACAAACTTGCAAAAAGCTATAGGAAATTTGACTCCCACATTCCCCCTACCAAAACCGTGTATCCCTTTACCAAAAGGATCAAGGTTGACCAAAAATTCTATCCCAAGCACCTTCCAAAAATTCGGCCAACATATCCCCCTTTTTCCACAATTCCTTTACTTCTTTCCTTATTTTTCCCTTGATCTTCTCCTTACTCTTCTCCCTTGTGTTCTTTCCATCAATAAAATGTCTTCCTTTCCTTCTTTAAAGCTTGGCCGACACTTACAATCTATCACATGGTTAGCACAAAAATTTAAATCCCAAAAGTTGCAAAAGATGGGATTCGAACCCCTTCCCTCCATGCTCTCCACTTGACGCCACACCACTCCACTATGTACTCCACTTGTGTTAGCAAAATACACTCTTATTTCCTTAAGCATTGACGCCACCTACCTTCTCCCTCCTTAAGGTGCTTAAACACAAAAATTCTACTAAGGCTCAACTCAACCCCAATCCTTCTTAGGGTCCCTAAACATACACTACTGACATTCTTAACTAGCCTAATGCATGGTGTGATGCAAAACATAAAATCCCGAATTTCAGGATGTTACAATTCTACCCCCTTAAAGAAATTTCGGCCTCAAAATTTACCTGATTAAAAGAGATGAGGGTATTGTTGCCGGATCGTGTTCTCTGGCTCCCATGTTGCTTCCTCTGACACGTGATTACGCCATAATACCTTGACTAACGGAATCGACTTCCTTCTCAGCACCTTAATATCCCTATCTAAAATCTGCTCTGGCTCTTCTTCAAAAGACAAGTCAGGTCTTATCTCAACTTCCTCCACTGGCACTACATGAGACGGATCCGAACGATAACGCCTTAACATTGAGACATGGAATACACTATGTATCTGACTTAACTCCGGAGGTAACTCAAGTTGATAAGCCACTGGCCCAACACGTTTCAGTATACGGTAAGGTCTGATAAATCTAGGGCTCAACTTGCCCTTCCGACCAAATCTTAAGATCTTTTTCCAAGGTGAGACCTGCAAAAAGACCTGATCACCCACAGAGAACTCTATTTCCTTCCGCTTCAGATCTGCGTATGATTTCTGTCTGTCTAAAGCTTCCTTTAACTGGGCCCGAATTACCTTAACTTTTTCCTTCGTCTCCAAGATCAACTCAGGACCCAAAAACTGTCGATCTCCTAACTCAATCCAGCAAGTAGGAGTGCGACACCTACGACCATACAACGCCTCGTAGGGTGCCATCTGTATACTGGATTGATAGCTGTTGTTGTATGCAAACTCTGCCAATGGTAGAAAATCTTCTCAACTACCCCTGAAGTCGATCACAGAGCCCCTTAACATGTCTTCTAGAATCTGGATTACTCTCTCCGACTAACCATCTGTCTGCGGATGAAATGCCGTGCTGAAATTTAGTCTTGTACCCAACGCTTCATGTAGGGCCTTCCAAAACCGTGATGTAAACCTAGGATCCCTATCCGATATAATAGAAACTGGTACCCCATGCAACCTCACGACTTCTTCTATGTACAACTTGGCCAACTTCTGCAACGAGTAATCCGTACGAACAGGTAAGAAATGAGCAGACTTCGTTAACCGATTCACTATCACCCATACTGAATCTTTCTTAGTAGGAGTTAAAGGTAACCCACTAATAAAGTCCATCGTTATCCTTTCCCATTTCCATAGTGGGATTTTCACCGGTTGTAGCAACCCTGAAGGCAGTTGATGTTCCGCCTTCACCTGCTGACATGTTAAGCACTTGCTCACGAAGTCAGTAATATCCCGTTTCAAACCCAGCCACCAATACTGCTCACGGAGGTCTTGGTACATCTTATTTCCCCTAGGGTGCATAGCATATGGGCTACTATGGGCCTCACGCAGAATCATTTGTCTCAAATCAGAATCCCTGGGCATACAAACTCTTCCGCGAAAACATAATACTCCATCACTATTTAATCCAAAAACCCCTATCTCACCACCATCCACTTGCTGAAGCCTAGAACCCAACCTTTCATCTAACAACTGCTTTTCCTTAATTTGACCTATCCAAGCAGGCTTCACTTGAAGTTCAACTAAAAGGCTACCATCTTCATAAAGGCTGAGATGAGCGAACATCGCTCTCAAATCTGATATCACCTTACGACTCAACGCATCTGCCACTACGTTAGCTTTACCTGGGTAATACTCGATTGAGCAGTCATAATCTTTCAACAATTCTATCCACCTCCGCTGTCTTAAGTTCAACTCCTTTTGAGTAAGGAGGTACTTTAGACTCTTATGGTCCGTGTAGATAATCGACTTCTCCCCGTACAGATAGTGTCTCCATATCTTCAGAGCAAATACCACTGCAGCTAACTCCAAATCATGAGTGGGATAGTTTATCTCATGCAGCCTTAATTGACGAGATGCATAAGCTACCACTTTCCCCCCTTGCATCAACACACATCCCAAGCCCGTGTGTGACGTATCACAATAAATAATAAAACTCCTTACCAGCCTCAGGCTGTATCAATACTGGCGTTTCTGTCAGAATCTTCTTCAATTTCTCAAAGCTCTCTTGCTGCTTATCTGACCACACAAACGGTACTCCCTTACGCAATAGCTTAGTTAGGGGTGCAGCAATCAACAAAAACCCCTCAACGAATTGCTTGTAATACCCAGCCAAACCTAGAAAACTCCAAATTTCTGCCACTGACTTCGGTGACTTCCAGTCCAATCAGCCTCGATCTTCCGAGGATCAACTCTAATTCCCTCGGCAGACACAACATGTCCCAAGAAGGTCACTTCCCTTAGCCAAAATTCACACTTACTAAATTTGGCATACAATTGCTTCTCCCTTAATATCTGCAATACGACCCGTAGATGCGAATCATGCTCCTCTTCTGTCTTTGAGTACACCAAGATGCCATCTATGAACACCACCACAAACCGATCTAGATAGGGTTGGAAGACTCGGTTCATCATGTCCATAAATGTAGCTGGTGCATTTGTCAACCCAATTGGCATCACCAAGAACTCGTAATGCCCATATCAGGTTCGAAACACAGTCTTATGAATATCCGCCTCCTTGACTTTTAACTGGTGATACTCTGATCTCAAGTCTATCTTCGAGAAGACCGATGCTCCTCACAGTTGATCGAACAGATCATCGATCCTCGGTAACGGGTACTTATTCTTGATCGTCAACTTATTTAATTGTCTATAATCGATGCACATACGCATCGACCCATCCTTTTTCTTAACGAACAAAACCGGTGCTCCCTATTGTGACACACTTGGTCGAATAAATCCACGATCCAACAACTCCTGAATTTGAGCTTTAAGTTCCACAAGCTCCTTCGGCCCCATTCTATAAGGAGCAATGGACACCGGAGCCGTTCCTGGCAACAGCTCAATACCAAACTCCACTTGTAACATCCCCAAACCCGGCCCATTCACCACGACCGAATCTGGTTATGTTAGTGAAATTTATTTAACTTAGAGAAAAATTTAGTAACACTTGTTAACTTCTGAAAATCCATGTTTATTTAATATTGTATGAGAAAAACTTTGATATCACATAAATGTTATAAAATGCCCAAAAGTGAACTTTAATGAATATATATGACTAATTTTGAATATATAAGTTGTCAAAATAAATTCGTTCCCACTTAGTAATTTAATATAATCCAAACATAATTTAAAATAGTAATTAAATAACTCCCAAAGTAAATAAAAATCAAAGGGCCTTATAACATCAGTGTTTAAATGATCTAATACTTAATATAAATAAATTTAAACTCTTCTTTCTGCATGGGCCACCTTGTATCCACTCCAATCCCGGTCCAATCTACGCATCACCTGAAATAGTTAGAAAATAAAGAGTGAGTCCACTGACTCAGTGCATAATCAAAACACCGATTTCCACACGTATGGGCTTGGCCCATACCCACACAATATTCGTAACAAATCATGCAAGAATGCATTTCAAACCAACCCTTTGTCCAACCGTACACCAACCTTAGCATACTCCTCGCCTAAGGCCGTGGAAACTCCCACCGATCACATTGTGATCCATAACATCTTACCTTGGCAAGCTCATTGCTCAAGGCCGTGGCTGAGCCACCGATCAACCAAGTGATCACAATATCGCAATCGCCTACGGTGATGCACATAGCAATCAACCGCCGAGATGGGCACCTAGCCAACACCTCCTTGAGGTAGCACAAAGCTAACCCTCAAGCGCTAATGTAACTGAGCTAACATTAGACCACGTACATCCCGTGTACACTTCTTCCTCCATTGAGTCAAGCCCAAATCCCATGTATGCATGCATAAGTTCAACATGTCGATTAACTAAAGAGTAAGCATCACATGTGGATTATCATATCATGTATATATCATAAATAACTCACTATTCAAGCCACTATAATCGGCCATCATTCATATCACGCATATGTAAACACATTTAACAAACCAAAGATCAAGAAATAGTGCGATGATTACGCACCTAATTGATACCAATGACCAACTCCCGAAACGCTACTTAACCAAAACTCATGCGACACACCCTTGATGAATCGAACCTCACGAGTCCTCCCTACCGCTCCTCCTGGCTGATTACAAGAAAGAATTACCACACTAAGACCACAAGAATATTCGGCCAACCTCAAACATCAAGACCACCTTTGGTTAACGAAACATCGAAAGAAATAAACTATAACGTAAAACCTCACCCTTCACAATGACTAGAGCAGAGACCCAAACGCTCCACCCCCCTCCGCTTAAGATTCGGCCAACCACCACTAGAAAGGTTTCGGCAATAGAGAAAGAAAGAAGGTATGAGGGGACAATATGAAATGGTTTCGGCTTAGGAAAAATGGAGAGAACCAAGTAGGAAAATCGGCTAGGTGACCTTGAAGATTCGGCCAAAGTGCATAGGTGAAGAGAAGGGATATTTTTAGTGTTGGTAGAGTATGGAAGACAAATGGATGAAGGCTTAAGAATGAATGAAAATGAGCACCTCCCCTCCCCCTATTTATACTATACGGCCTAGCTCCAACCTCCCACAAAAATCCCACTATTTGCTCCTACAATTCCTCCCCAACACTCATTCAAAAAGTTTGAATGAGTCAAACCTCTTCCTAGCAAAAATTTAAAAAAAAGACCAAGTCTTTCTCCATCTTTTAAGCATCCAAAAGCTGCCCAACTCCTTACCTCATTGACGCAAAAACAAAGGCCAAAGTGCTGCCTTGCAGGCTCGAACACTGGCCCTTCCCTTGCACTGAGAGGCGTCACTTCCCCAAGCTCTTAGTGGCGTCTCCCTTGCCACTTTACTAGCTCAATTCTTATGTCTAATTCCCCCAAATAATTCTCTTAAGACACCCATCGCCAAGCTCCCCTTTTTGCACTTAAAAATCCAAAATTTTCTAAAGTCTTCCCCTTGAGTCCAAACATTCTTACCACCTCTCAAACACATCCAAGCATACCCAAAACCTACTAGAACATGAATTATACCCAACATGCATAGCCCCTAAACCAGGGTGTTACACCACTTCCCGATCCGGGGGCAATCTTGGAAGCTCCTCGGAAAAGACGTCTGAAAACTCTTTCACCATTCTAACACTCTCTACCAACAACTCTTTGGCATCCAAAGCACTGATAAAGGCTATAAACGCTCCACACCCCTTTCGTACCAACTTTTCTGCCTTTAAAGCAGATACCACATTAGACAGATAATTTCTTCTTTCACCTATCATCATCACTTCCTTATCCTCTGAACTTCTTAGTACCATCTGCTTTGCAGCACAGTCCAAGTTCGCACGGTGCTTAACCAGCCAGTCCATGCCCAAAATAAGATCGAACTCACCGAATGGCAGTTCCATCAAATTCGCCAGAAATACTACCCCTTGAACTTCTAAGGGCACATCCCTAAACAACTTATTTACTACTACAGACTGTCCTAAAGGGCTAATCACAGTTGTTCCTTTAGCAGTAATCTTAGATCTAATATTCAAAGTTCCAGACACAACACATGCAACATACAAATGGGTGGATCCAATGTCTATCAATGCGGTAAAAGGTACATCAGATATGAAGAACGTACCAGTTATGACATTCGGTGCATCGCCATCCTCACGACGTCTGACCGCATAGACCAACCCTGGCTGTCTTGCCTCCGTGATACCCCTATTACCGGTACCTCTACCCGGTGCACCCTGACCTCGTCCTACGCCATTACCACCTCAACCTAGCCCACGGCCTCTTGGCGACTGCTGAGCGCCTCCTGCTGGCTACGCAAATCTATTACGAACTACCTGAGTCTGAGCAGGCTCTCGAGGGAAATCCTTAAACCGATGGTCCTTGGATCCACATCTGAAACAACCACCAGTTCTCTTCCAGTATTCACCCGAGTGAAGTTTCCCACAATCCACACAAGGCTGCAACTGATTGGTAGTAGCTGGAACTCTTACTCGAGCTGGCTCCTCATTCCTAGGCCTTTTCTGAAATCCTCTAGCAGGACCTGAATACCCAGAGTCTCTCTTGTTCCTGCCTCTATCCTTGTCTCGATTTTTCCATTCCGAGTGTTTAACTTCCTCAGCTATCTTAGCTTTTTCCACCAGTGTAGCAAAATTCCTTTCCTTCACGTGGGGCTATCGATTGCTGTAATTCATCACGCAACCCGTCCTCAAAACGCACACAACGTTCATAATCAGTCGACACTATACCCCGGGCATACCGACTCAGACACAAAAACTCTGCCTCGTATGCTGCCACAGATCTACCTCCTTGAACCAGATTCAGAAATTCCTTTCTTCGGGCATCCACATAGCTAGCCTCGACATATTTTCCTTAGAA
The DNA here is from genome assembly GCA_025698515.1 of Gossypium sturtianum. Taxonomy (NCBI): domain Eukaryota; kingdom Viridiplantae; phylum Streptophyta; class Magnoliopsida; order Malvales; family Malvaceae; genus Gossypium; species Gossypium sturtianum. Next base: position 47,203,744 of record CM046943.1, read on the forward strand.
TGCTGTCTTAAAGAATTCCCAGGTAATACGATCAACTTGAGTGCCTTCTCGAACAGTGAGCCACCACTGATACGCCTCGTCTCTCAGCAATGACACAACTCCTTTCAGTTTCTGCTCAGCTGTGCAATGCAGATCGTCCATAATCCGCTCCACCTCCTTAAGCCAGTACTCCGCTACATTAGCAGCTACACCCGAAATACCCCTAAAAACTTTAGCCCCATTCGATCTAAGTCGCTCGGATATCGACCCACGAGCTGCTAACCCAGTTCTTGCCTCAGTAACCCTTTCTAGTACCCGCAACATTGCTTGGGACAGAGCGTCGTCCTCTCTCATTCGATCATGTGACCTAGCTTCAGTGACTGGTGACGCAGGTGCGTCCATTTCCAGCATATGTCCCGATGCCTCAGATATAACTCTAGCACCTCGGCCTCTACCATGTCCACGTCTACCACGTCCACGTCCTCTAGCACTCATTTTTGCTAAGTCGATTTAATCTGATTAAAAGTCTTATGAATCAGTGTGCTTTTCAATGTTTATTAAACAATGTTTTATGGAGTATAAGAGTAGAAGTTGTTTTCACAAAACGTATCCTAAAGTCTCAATCTCTATAGTTTCAGCTCCTAAAGCTAAGAGTTCTAGAGTATTTCTGTTTGTGAAATTTTCTTACTACAATCATATCAAAATAATTATAAAATGAAAGCAAAAACTTACTGACTTGGTGCCGGATACCCGTGGTGCCATACTTCGTCTAAAACATGTATTTATAAATCAAATTTCAAACAGTTTTAGAAAACATTTTTTGAACCCAAACCACAGCCGAGTTTTGCAACTGGGCTCTGATACCATAAAATGTAACAACCCAAACCCGGCCCATGCAGTATGACCAGATCTGGCATGTCACATGAAGAAAACGAGTAAAGAACTTGTGATTCTTACTAAAGATGTTGTTATTAGGTTAAATTTTAAGAAAACAAATTTGATTAGAAATATTTGATAAAAATACTACTAATTTTGAAAGGTTTGTTGAAAAATCAATAATCGAACTAGTGATCTTTTAAAAGCGTGACTTTTGAAATTATTATCGATAACTTGCAGGAAAAATCCAAGTTAAATTATTTGTACATATTTATTATGAAATTCGTTAGTTGATAAATTTTAAGAAAAACCGTTGTTTATGATTTTAGAAAATTCCCGTTTAAATCAATTCATGGAAGATAATAAATACGTCAAACATAAAACAAAATAAAAAAAAATCCCAGAGGCCTTATTACAACTTTAAACCCAAACTTATAAGAGTAACGAAATAAAGCGGAAAAGTAATTTACTAAAGTTCAAAATTATTATTCCAAAAGTATGGCCTCCACCGAGTCATCCATGGCCCCAAGTCCTCGTCACTGAGCATTACCTGCAAGGATTAAGAAAAATGGGTGAGTTACTAGAACTCAGTGCATAATCCCCTTACCGTCATTCACTAGGCCTGAACCCGCATAGCATACTCTTGGGCCTAAGCCCATTTACATAGTAATAATTAAAATGAAGTAAATGTATGCAACCCAACCCATCCATCCATGACACCCCCGACCAGCCAATCACACCTGTGGGGATCAAGTCAACCCACCCCGCCACTCACACCAATTTGTAGTCGAGCTGCTATTTATATAATATTTTTGTGGTCAAGCCACTGAAATCATATTTAAGCACAATAATAAACAAATTGTGGCAATGCCACCAGGCTACACTGCTCTCCATACAATTTTTCCCAACCCATGCAATATGTGAGAATGCCACATACATAATATAATAAAATATCTACAAATATATAACAACCATTAATCTAGTGAATTATTACAGTGAATCGACCCATTATAGCACTTTGGTAATTCGACCCACTAAGGAATTCTAGCAAATCAGTCCGTTAGGGCATCTTCGTAAATCGGCTCATAGGGGCATTTTGGTAAACCGACCCATAAGGGCATTTTGGTTAATCGGCCCATAGGGGCATTTTTGTAAATTGGCCCATAGTGGCATTTTTATAAATCGGCCCATAGGGGCATTTTCGTAATTTAACAAATTAATATCGATTTTGACAGATTTAAGATATAATGTTGTTTAAGCCAATTACTCGATTCATGCTATATTACGGTTATTAGACTTGTAAATAACAACGATCTATTCTTTCAATATAATAGTGAATCACGAATTTACGGAATTTTGGTGTGGGATTACACACCTGGTTACGGTAAGGACTAAACCTTCTTGATCGTCGGCACCTATGTCACCATAACACTCGATTAACTAACAAAAGAGTTTCTTAATCCAAATCTAAATCAGACGATCTAAGAAAATGCTTACCCTTAGTATCGTGAACGACCACGATTTGCCTATTCTCACCGGATGATGGTCCACAACCCTGTGGGAAATCCTAAACTGCCGATACCGCCTTACGTTTGAACTTGGGAGTAGAGATTGCAAGTCTACTCCCTATTTGCGCTCCTATCAGTTTTCTTTTAATAACGCTACCACTCACCTCCATTGAAAAAGAGTCTTGGTCAGAATAATACTACTATGAGAGAGATTAGTTATCTAAGGAGAGGTTTCGGCTTACCACCACTTCCGAAGGATCAACGAGTAGAGAAAAACGAGTGGTTTAGTCCCTAAAATAATCGATTAGTCACACTTTTGATTAGATTAGCAAAATAACCGAGAAGAGAGAGATCGAATGAACCAAGAAGAAACTCCTTACCTTAACGATGATGAATCTGATTCCCACCGATTGGGCTTATAGCTACGGATGAGACAAGGATATAAGATTCGGCAATCCCACTAGAACACCACGAAAAAGAGTTGATCACGATATGAGAGAGTAGGAGAGAGTGATGTTTCGGTTAGAGAACCATCCAATGATAAGGGTACATATTCAGCCATGAAGAAAAGAAATTGAGAAGAAAAGAAAGAGATCACTTACCGATTCAGTCAAGAAAAATGCCCAAAATGCAAGAAAGAAGAAGAAATAATGTGATTAAATTTTTGGCTATTTAGAGAGAAAAGATCAAGCAAGATTCGGCCATCAAAAATATTGATTAAAGAAGAAGAGAGAAGAGTTGAAGAAATGGTGAAAAAGAAAAGAAAAGATGGAGAAAAAGTGCTAGATAGTTTCGGCTAACAAAAGAAAAATGAGCAAGAATGGATTTAGGGTTACGGCAAAACAAGGGAGAAAGATGAACAAATGGGCTAGAGTGTTTCGGCCAAAACAAGGGGAAAAAAAGTTGGAAAAGAAAGTACCAAAATGTTAAAAAGAATCAAAACCTCTCATGCACAAACTTGCAAAAAGCTATAGGAAATTTGACTCCCACATCCCCCCTACCAAAACCGTGTATCCCTTTACCAAAAGGATCAAGGTTGACCAAAAATTCTATCCCAAGCGCCTTCCAAAAATTCAGCCAACATATCCCCCTTTTTCCACAATTCCTTTACTTATTTCCTTATTTTTCCCTTGATCTTATCCCTTGTGTTCTTTCCATCAATAAAAAGTCTTCCTTTCCTTCTTGAAAGCTTGGCCGACACTTACCATCTATCACATGGTTAGCACAAAATTTAAATCTTAAAAGTTGCAAAAGATGGGATTCGAACCTCTTCCCTCCATGCTCTCCACTTGACGCCACACCACTCCACCATGTGCTCCACTTGTGTTAGCAAAATACACTCTTATTTCTTTAAGCATTGACGCCACCTACCTTCTCCCTCCTTAAGGTGCTTAAATACAAAAATTCTACTAAGGCTCAACTCAACCCCAATCTTTCTTAGGGTTCCTAAACATACACAACTGACATTCTTAACTAGCCTAATGCATGGTGTAATGCAAAACATAAAATCCTGAATTTCAGGATGTTACAATGTCGCCACTGTACGGCCTCCGTACGCCACCCTCGTGCCTCCATGTCGTCTCGTTCCTACGCAAGAGAACAAAAAAATAGCAAAGCAAAGAAAAATATTGTATTTTTATTTTTCTTTTATTTTTCTTTTCGGTTATAAAAAATCGAAGCAAAAAATTTGTAATCTCTTCTTCACGATTTTGACAAGGAAATAGAAAAAGAAGGTTGCTTTCTATCTTTTTTTTTCTCTTTCGCTTCGTTTTTTTTGTTCTTTAATCGAGTTAAATATATTTACAAAAGAAAAAGAAAGGTTCATACCTGTTGCTTGGCGTCGATCTAGCCGACATTCGCCTCTTCGGTCAGGGGGTCGACAAATCCTTAGGGATCCGTTTAAAACTGCGACGGTGGTGGAGGTGCATTAGGCACCGATGAAGCCCAAGGGTCGGTGGAAGAGACGGAGGCTGAAACGTTTTTAGGAAGGGGTTTCGAATGCTGTTTTGAAGGGGTGTTTCGGCGTTTGAGAAATGGCAAATTGCCATTTAGATTATTTTTTAGGGTTTTAATGGCTTAATAAACGACGTCGTTTAGGGTCTTGCAGTTCAGGTGCAAAAACGGCACCATTTGGTGCTTAGCCTGTCGCCCCATTTCGATCCGACCCGAAAACCCAGAGGACCCGTGTGTTTATTAAAAATGGTTTTATTGCGCGATTAACCCCTCTATTCTACGCCGTCATTTGATTTGATCCTACGTACATTTTCTTGGTTCTTTTATTTTATCTCGAGAATTTATGCGCTATTTCAATTCGGCCCCAATTTGAACACTGCGTTTGGGCTATGGAATTATTTGCTGTTTTAACTCCCGATTATTTGAGCGCATTTTAATCTAGTCCATTACTCTATTTAGATTTTTATAAAACAGCCTATTAATTTTATGCTTATTTCAATTAAGTATTTTCTTAGTTTATAAAATTTATTCATCATTTATTTGTAGAAATTGTTTTAACAAATTATTTTGAACTCTTTTATTGATTTTATAATGTTTTAATTTGTTTTAAACTTTCATTTGCATATAGTTTTATTGGTTATATATGTTTGATTTCAAAATATTTCTTTTATATGTTTCTTTGTCTTAATATTTTTTATAATATTCAACTTAAATACTCTTCTACATATATATTATTAATTCATACGTATATATATATATATAATTTATATTAAAATCATCTTATTTTACATTTATTATTAATTTTATATTATTTTATGTATTTTCTTTTAAATTTATCTATGTATATATTTTATTGTTAATCTATATATATAAATATATATATAATTTCTCTCTTAAAGATCTTATTTTAAATTATGTTTTATTTAGTTCCAACACTTCCTTACATTACTATTTTTATGTACATACGTTATTTATTATTATGTATCATTTTAAATCATTTTTATATCACGTATTTAAATTACAAATGGTATTTATATTGAACTCGTTTATGTAGTATTAGGTGTGATTGTAATTGGCTTTGAATTTCTTTTAGAATTGTTTTTATTATTCATAAGATTTTAAATATTATCATTCTAAACATGATGTGTTGCAAAATTATGGATGTTGTATATTTCGAATTGTATGAGCGTATTGTTATCTTTGTTATTCGTTTGTGCAAATTCGTATTCGTGCATTATCATTCCATATTATATTTTTGTTTCTCATTATCAAAAAGTGATTCAATAAAATGCATTTGAGTCAATTTTAAAATTGCGTATTTGAAAATACTTCAAAAATAAGGCAATATTTCGTGTTTGGAAATCCGAGAGATCGTGCCCTAACGTGCTGGGTTTCGGTTTTTCGTTTGACCAAATAATCGAATATCCTTTTAAGATTTTATTCATGTTTCCTCAATGTTAAAAAACAAGGCAATATTTCGTGTTTGGAAATTCGGGAGATCGTGCCCTAACGTGCTGGGTTTCGATTTTCCGTTTGATCCCAAATAATGAAATACCCTTTCAAAATATCAATGCATGAGTTTTGAGAATTTTGGGATGATCTGAAATTCGAAGACTTAAATTGATTGCATCCTAACATGCTGGATGTGATATTTTATTCCTTCGGAACCAGAGAATCTTAATATTCAAACTCGAGTATCTTCAAATGGGTCGAAAAAGGGTCGTAATGTTAAAATCTTTCAAATTCTCGACGTTAGGACATTAATTAATCAATTTGGTACCAATTTTGGGCGTTGCAAGGGTGCTAATCCTTCCTCGTATGTAACCGACTTTCGAACCTGTTTTCTTAGATTTCGTAGACCCAAATTATTGTTTTAATAAATCAGAATGTTCTATTAAAATAATCCATCTCAAGGTGATCCGATCACACCTCAAATGAAAGATCGGTGGCGACTCCATTCCATTTGTTATTTTAAAATTCGATCCCCGTTTTTCCAAACTTAAAATAAAAATGGTTTCGACAGCTTGGCGACTCCACTGGGGAACAATAAGAGAGTCAAGCCGTAAAATTGATTATTTGTTGTCCTTTTGTCAAAAGTTGAAAATTTGATTTGAAAAATTACGATCCTTTTATTGCGTATGTCTGTGTCATTGTTGTGGTTTGAGTTTCGTAGACTACTCTTGCATCATATTGCATAAAGACCTTTTGGTTTTTATCCCTTTTAAGTGGGAGTGAGAAGCTACTCCTTCGTGAGGTTTTCACCTCCGTACAGGATAGTGAATCGTTTTCGAGATACATCCTGATAAACCGTAAAAGTAACATATTTTAATCACACATTTAACATACTTTTGGATCATTTATCCCTTGATTTATGTAAAAAGGTTCTCTTAATCCTTTCTTTTCATGTTTTACACTCAGGAAAGCACCGGAGGATGAAAAGAACAAGAAACGGGCTTAAAACGAACCAAATGGGCCAAAGCACGAAATCAACACGGCCTGGGCCCAAGACCACACGGCCGTGCTTCCTCAATAATCTCGAACACGGTCTAAGCCACGAAATACACGGTCGTGTCTCATTAATGAAGTCTGAACACGGCCTAAAGACGATTCACACGGGTGTGTGCCATGGCCGTGTCCCTGCCGTGGAAAAGAGCAATTTCAATCGGATTTGGATACTTAGGGGCAAAGAAACACATTCCAAAAGCCTATAAATACACCTTAAGTATGACCTAAAAGGGGGGAGTCGACGGGAGCCTAAAGCTACCATTTAGGGGCGTCTTGCTAGGCCAGATAAGGCAGATTTGTGGGAATTCGCTTGGGGATAGCAAGTTGATCCATCTCAAGAAGCCGAAATTATACTCAAGACGGAGGATCTCCTCTTCAATTCCTTCAGGGGTTTTAGGGATTTCTTATGTTTTGTTTTATCTTTTCTTCTGAGATGTTTTCTTTTATTGTTATGAACTAAACCTTCAGATACCTGAGGGGGATGAAACTTAGATGAATCTTGTTATCGTTTGCTGAACTATATGATAAATATTTGATTTGTTCTTAATTATGTGTTCTTAATTCTTGTGTTGATATTTCGCGGATATTAATTCAAGTTGGATGTGCTTAGGTGGAGGAGCAAAAGTCCCTGCCTAAGAGTAGATCTAGCATAGTTAAGCAGAGTTGATCGCGAGCCTAGAGATAGGGTGACGAAGCATTGCCGGATTAGGGTGAAACCTAATATGGGAGTCCATAGGTCGAGTTAATGCAATTCTAGGGGTTTTAATTAGAAAGAGATTTCAATTAATCAACCTAGGGTTAGACGTTATTCACCTCGAGAGAGGGTTTAATATAAATTAGGGAATCCTACGGATCAAGTCAAATGAATACATCGTCTGGTTTAGAGTTAGATAACAAGTGAAGTCTAGGTGGATTCTTCCTTGGGTGTCATCTTAATTAATTGGTTTTTCTTCAAGTTATTTTCCCAAATTCATTCTTCTTTGTCTTAGAGTCTTTAAGTTTAGTAGTTAATTAATTTAGATTAAACAACCATTCGCTTAATTCTTAGGCTAAATAATAGAAAGAGAGTTAGTATTACTACTTTTAGTTCCTTTGGGTTCGACAATCCGGTCTTGCCTTAACTATACTACTGTTCGATAGGTGCACTTGCCTCAATCGTTGTCATAGTTAATTTCCAGGTTCGATCATTATCTTTATAAATTTAAAACTCTGACTTCACAGTGATCAAGTTTTTGGCGCCATTGCCGGGGAACTAAAATATTAAGAACACTCTATTTTTATTACTTTAGCCATTTTTATTTTTTGCAATTCAATTTTATTTCTTATTTTATTTGCTAATTTTTCTTCTTTTATTTCTTCTTCCTTCCAGGTTCCTCTAGTTTATGATTAGAAGGAACCCGAGAGGACCTTTAGTATACGACAGTGATATTGAAGCTACCGCTCGCAGGAATCGCAGAGAAATTAGGCGAGCCCTAAATTACCAAGAAGAAGAGCGAGAAGGCGAATCCAATCCGACTGAAGGGATGGACGAGAATAATCTACCACCACAAGATGTGGCAGAAAATAATGCTCCACGTACTATGTATGATTATGCTAAACCTCATTTAATAGGAGCCGAATCTAGTATTGTTAGGCCTGCTATAGCTGCTAATAATTTTGAATTAAAGCCTAACACTATACAAATGATTCAACAATTTGTTCAATTTGATGGTTTGCAGGACGAAGATCCAAACAATCATATAGCTAATTTTTTAGAGTTCTGTGATACCTTCAAAATAAATGGCGTTTCTGACGATGCCATTAGACTTCGGTTATTTCCCTTTTCATTAAGGAATAAAGCCAAACAGTGGTTAAACTCGTTACCACGAGGGTCAATCACCACATGGGATCAAACGACCGAAAATTTTTTATTAAAATATTTCCCACCGGCTAAAACGGCCAAATTACGGAATGATATCTCTTCTTTTGTGCAGATGGATTTAGAGACATTATACGACGCATGGGAGAGATATAAGGATCTCTTGAGAAGGTGTCCACACCATGGTTTACCCTTGTGGCTCCAAGTCTAAACTTTCTATAACGGTGTAAACCCCTCAATGAGGCAACTAATTGATTCAACCCCGGTGGAATCTTGAACAACAGAAATCCTGAAGCAGCCTACGAATTCATAGAGGAGATATCACTGAATAACTATCAGTGGCAGGTTACAAGGACAAAACCAACAACATCAGCCGGAGTTTTCAACATCGATGCAGTAACCATGCTATCAACACAGGTAGAGATGATGAATAAAAAGCTTGATAGTTTGTGTTCTTCGCAGGTACATCCAGTGATGCAGTGCGATGCAAGTGGAACTGTGGCGAATCCTGAGTACCCACCCTACCAACCGGGCACAGAAAGCGAACATATGAACTATATAGGTAACAATTTCAGATCTAATAAACTCTTATAGTAATACTTATAATCCAGGTTGGAGGAACCACCCAAATTTTTCATGGGGAGGACAAGGAAATCAAGGAAATCAAAGACAACAACCTCCTCAAAATTTCCAAAATCAGCCCTATCCACAGGAGAAGAAGCCGAACCTTGAAGAGATGCTGACAAAATTCATTGCAGCTATAGATAACCGTCTCCAAGACACTGAGACCACCCTTAAAAATCAACAGGCATCAATTAAAGGGATCGAGAGCCAAGTCGGGGAACTCACTAAGACAGTTGGACAACTTACTAACACAATTGGACAGCTTGCAAAGATAATTTCCGAACGACCGCAAGGGCGTCTACCAAGCAACACTGAGATTAACCCAAAGGAGCAAATCCAAGCTATATCAGCTCAAGAAAGTGAAGGGTTAGACGAGCCCAATTCAAGGCAAGAGGATGAGGTCAAAGAAGGTAAGGTTGAGGTAAGTAATAATAAGTCAAAATCGGTAATCAAAGAATACCAACCTCGCATACCATACCCTGAAGAATTAAGGAGAGACGACACAGAGGAACAGTTTGGTAAGTTTCTTAAACTTTTAAAGAAATTACATATTAACTTACCGTTACTTGAAGCTCTTTCACAGATGCCAGATTCTAGAAAATTTTTAAAAGAACTTTTGACGAACAAGCGAAGGATAGATGAGGCATCGCACGTGGAACTAAACACAATGTGCTCAGCAATCTTGCAAAATAAACTACCACAGAAATTAAAAGATCCAGGGAGTTTTACAATTCCATGTTTAATTGGTAGACTAACTGTTGATAATGCGTTAGCTGATCTAGGGGCAAGCATAAATGTCATGCCTTATAAATTGTTTAAACAACTAGGTCTAGGGAAACCCAAACAAACTAGGATGAGATTTCAACTAGCTAATAAAACTGTTAGAATTCCTAGGGGTATAATCGAAGATGTACTCGTAAAAGTTGAAAAATTTGTATTCCCAGTAGACTTTGTCGTTTTAGACATGGATGAGGATAATTCAATCCCCTTAATCTTAGGAAGACCATTTTTAGCAACTGCCAGGACTAAAATTGATATTGATGCAGGAGAACTCATACTTCGTGTAGGTAACGAGACAGTCACTCTCAAAGCTCTTGATTCGGCTAGAACATCGAGTAATCAAGGTGAAAAAACAAACTCTATTGATAACCATTCGGTTAACCCTTCTTTTGAGGAAACACCGCAAAAGAATACAACTGAACTCGATCCTAGACCCAGTGTTAACAAAGAAATAACTCATGAGGAACGAGAAATTCAGATTGATGATCTAGACGAGTGGAAGACGCATTTCAAGGAGAAATTAGGAATACATGAAGCGGAACCAGAGCCACTCCACGAAGCAAACAAGTTCAAAATTGGAGATCAGGTATTGATAGAAAAAACAGACCCTCGAACATCTCCTCCTGACCCTAACACAAACAAAGAAATACCATTTAGGGTAATCAGTGTTTTTCCATACGGAACAGTCGAGGTAAGTAATCCTATCTTTGGCACTTTCAATATAAACGCATCTCGACTTAAATACTATCATGATAATGATACCAGTAGCATGAGGAAGGACTTTCAACTCCTCAAACCACCATGAACATACAAATAAGAGGAGAGTCTAGCTTAAGACTATAAACGAGCGCTTCTCGGGAGGCAACCCAAATGCTAACCCCATTAACTTTTACATTTTTATTTTATCTATTTTATCTTTTCTTTATAGTATCTAACTTTAAACTAACCAAAAGTGCAGATTTACAGGCCACACGGCCTTACACACACGCCGTGGCGTGGCCGTGTGTGGAAGTCTGAACTGCCGTCTCGACATGGCGAGAGAGGGTACAAGTCGAAAAGAATCAAATCTTTGAGTCACGGACTCCAACCGCCAACCCACGGGCACTGACAAAACACCACGACCGTGCGACGCGGCCGTGGACGACACTGACTTAGCACCAACGGGCGTGGCGACCTGAGCATGGGCGTGGAAGAAATAAACAAAGCCCACCACGGTCGTGCGATGTGGCCGTGTGACTTAGCACGCCCACGGTACGGGCGTGGGGTTGTACCAGCTTGAAAATCTATTTAAACCCCTCCTTTTTCTCTTCTCCTACTAACTCTCAACTTTTCACCCCTTTGCAACTTTCACCCTCCTTCCTCCTTTACACCCTTACACCATACCTTCTTAGCATTCTTCATTCTTATAGCATTCTTCTCAATCTTTTGTCCATGTCGAAGAAACGAAAGGATCCCAGCATAGTCTCCCTCATGGAGACCAATCTATATAAGTTCATGCTGGCCGCTTCAATCACTCGACAAGCCAAGGGTCTTTGAGACCATTTAATTTTTCTTCTTCTTTACTCTTCTCCTTTATTTTCCTTCTCTTTAACACTCTTATGCTTAATTTAGTTTATTTTATCTTAGTTTCTTAATTTTAGGTTCTAAAGGCTGCTAGGGAATCACGCCACTTCACCACCGCCAAAGACACCTCCATGACCTTAAAGGTCACACCCACCTCGCGAACCATCCAACAATAAGGACCCTACGGTCTATTTATCTTTTCTTTTAATTTTAGTTTCATCTTTATTTTTCTTCACTTTAGCTTGCTATTCTTTAATTATTTAATTAGTATAGTTTTAAATATTATTATTATATCCTGGCTAATCCTCCATGAGCTACCCAATTTCTTCATCTAGCACAGGATCATCATCAAGAACGCCCCTCCAACTTATCTTTCACCTCCAATTCAAGGATTTCATCCATAATTCAGGAAGTTTCACTTCTCTCCATATCTTTTGAATTTCTACTTAATTGTCTATATATATAACTTTGTACATTGAGGGCAATGTACATCTTAAGTGTGGGGGGGTGAACAACCTAAAAAGGTGCCTAATTTTTTTCATTATTCTCAAATTCCTGAAATTAAGTGCCAAAATTTTTGCATTATTCTCAAATCCTGAATTATGTCTTGTTTTTAAGTAATTTTCTCATATTACTAATTAGAATGAAATTTCCATGATTCATGATCTTTATTGATGTGTTTTAGATTAAGTCATTGATAATTGTGCATTGATAATTAAATTCTAAAAATACTAGAGAATCAAGCATGATAAGTCTATTTTTCAGAAAATAAAAATTTTCTAGGTTGTCTACCTGAATTTGAATGTTACTTTGAAGTTTTAAATTTACGAGGTTGACATCAAAATACCCATAATTTTTGTGAGATTTTGAGTGTTATAGAGCATAAAATCTTTTCCTTGCTCACTTTATTGATTATGAGTGTGTCAAGATTGATTTGTTATTCTAGAACTTGCATCGATTATACTTATCGAGACCACACCTTTGATTTGATATAAAGAAATGATAAAGGCACCTAAGATTTAGCCCACTTACTCCATTAAAAACCTACCTTCATAATTAACCCCTAGTGAACCCCTTTGATCCTAACAACCCTTTTTATTGACTCACCCACTAATTTTAACCCAGAAACCCTTTGTTTTTGTTATCACCATTCCTTTTGACTACCCTTATATCGAGATTTGATTTGATTAATAGCCTAACTATGTTTTTTATTTAGGTAATTTATCCTTTGTTATGTATTTATGATTTGTTCTTAAAAAAAAATTGAAGTATAATCATTATTCATTTTTAGTTTTGTGATAAAATAGCTTATACGTTTGAATTCCAAATATTGAAGAAGAAGCTCGTAGTATTAGTATTTTTTCAAACTGATGTAATCACTTTTACTTAGTTCGTTGTTTCTGGTTAGGTAATTTATCAATTCAATCTCGATTCTAACCCTCTAATTCAGCCTTTAACCACACCTTTAACCCAAGCCCCATTACAACCCTTTCAAAGACCTTTTGATTTGTGCATCATTTCATATTACAGTGGTGGAGATTTGATTTTCATGCAAGCCTATGAGATTAACTTTTCAGGTTTGACATTTGAGTGCTTAATTCTGAACCTTAAACACTTCGAGTGATTTGAGTGAATCTATTGTGAGGATGTCAATCCTTGTAGGTTTTGAATTAGAGGAAATTATTTAGATAAGGGGAAACACCTATGTTTTGTGCTACAAATGTATGACTTAGATTGTTTGAATCTTTAGAACTCTTTGAGTTAAATTATCCATGTATGAATTATCCTTGAATTATGACGAAACATTATTAATGACTATTATGATTTAAGGAAAGTTCGTTTTAATTGTAAGTTGAGAATTTTACTTGAGGACAAGCAAAAGCTTAAGTGTGGGGGTATGTGATAAACCGTAAAAGTAACATATTTTAATCCCACATTTAGCATACTTTTGGATGATTTATCCCTTGATTTATGTAAAAAGGTGCTCTTAATCCTTTCTTTTCATGTTTTACACACAGGAAAGCACTGGAGGATGAAAAGAACAAGAAATGGGCTTAAAACGAGCCAAATGGGCCAAAGCACGAAATCAACACGGCCTGGGCCCAAGACCACACGGTCGTGCTTCCTCAATAATCTCGAACACGGTCTAAGCCATGAAATACATGATCGTGCCTCATTAATGAAGTCCGAACACGGCCTAAAGACGATTCATACGGGCGTGTGCCATGGTCGTGTCCCTGTCGCGGAAAAGAGCAATTTCAATCGGATTTGGATACTTAGGGGCAAAGAAACACATTCCAAAAGCCTATAAATACACCCTAAGTATGACCCAAAAGGGGGGAGTCGACAGGAGCCTAAAGCTACTGTTTAGGGGCGTCTTGCAAGGCCAGAGAAGGCAGATTTGTGGGAATTCACTCGGGGATAGCCAGTTGATCCATCTCAAGAAGCCAGAATTATACTCATGACGGAGGATCTCCTCTTCAATTCCTTCATGGGGTTTTAGGGATTTCTTATGTTTTGTTTTATCTTTTCTTCTGAGATGTTTTCTTTTATTGTTATGAACTAAACCTTCAGATACCTGAGGGGGATGAAACTTAGATGAATCTTGTTATCGTTTGCTGAACTATATGATAAATATTTGATTTGTTCTTAATTATGTGTTCTTAATTCTTGTGTTGATATTTCGCGGATATTAATTCAAGTTGGATGTGCTTAGGTGGAGGTGCAAAAGTCCCTGCCTAATAATAGATCTAGCATAGTTAAGCGGAGTTGATCGCGCGCCTAGAGATAGGGTGACGAAGCGTTGCCGGATTAGGGTGAAACCTAATATGGGAGTCCATAGATCGAGTTAATGCAATTCTAGGGGTTTTAATTAGAAAGATATTTCAATTAATCAACCTAGGGTTAAACGTTATTCACCTCGAGAGAGGGTTTAATATAAATTAGGGAATCCTACGGATCAAGTCAAATGAATACATCGTCTGGTTCAGAGTTAGATAACAAGTGAAGTCTAGGTGGATTCTTCCTTGGGTGTCATCTTAATTAATTGGTTTCTCTTCAAGTTATTTTCCCAAATTCATTCTTCTTTTTCTTAGAGTCTTTAAGTTTAGTAGTTAATTAATTTAGATTAAACAACCATTCGCTTAATTCTTAGGCTAAATAATAGAAAGAAAGTTAGTATTACTACTTTTAGTTCCTTTGGGTTCAACAATCCGGTCTTGCCTTAACTATACTACTGTTCGATAGGTGCACTTGCGTCAATCGTTGTCATAGTTAGTTTCCAGGTTCGATCATTATCTTTATAAGTTTAAAACTCTGGCTTCACAGCGATCACATCCGTACCTATGTCTTCGTAAGATTTTCATCTCCGTGCAGCCATAGGGAAATGTATTCCCCTGAACTGAACTCGGTCTGTATGAGCCTATAATGGTTGATGATCAAGGAATCTGCTGGTTCAGGTACCTCAACTTTAGAACCAAACCACATATAGAGAGACCTAGGAGCCTACCCTAGATAGAGCCACGCCAAACCCTAGTGGTCACCCGGACAAGTGTTCGGTGTTGTTTATTTCTCTTGTACTAACGTGTTTTCTTTTGTTTTGATTGCATTGCATTGCATCATCATAGAAAGGAGATGTTGATTAATATTCGATTGCTAAATAGAGGAGTTTTCCATAAGGAAACAAACTTCTTGATAAAGTGGATTATAATACGGTTGTCCGGACATGGTCCAAGTAAACAACAAGAGAAGGCTGATAGTCCGCAGAAGAATACAAGACTTCGCCCGAGGATTCAGAGTCGACAAAAAACTATTCAAGAGTCGTCACGTCTTGACTTTCTTAAAAGATCTAACGAGCATCGTGGGGATAAGTGAGCAAAGGGTCATGGCCTGGATTAAGCAACAATGAGCTAGAAGAAACATCTATCGAGAAAGTCCATGGGACACGACCATAACGTCCAGATATGAAGAAAAAAGATTGGTGTCCTCACTTGGACTATGAGGACAAAACCGCATATGTAATCCACTTTATGTAAATATATTTGTTTTCTAGAAAAGTTCTTCTAATGTAATTGAATTCAGAATCAATGTCTCTCTTCTTGCATTCATTTCATGCATTTACATTTCATGCATTTGCATTACATCAATTGCATTGCATTTTGTGCATTAAATTTTCATATAAGGTCCCTAATTAGGTAAAATTATTTCAGTTAACCTGGAAAACATGGAATGAAGATTGGAGAGATTAGAGCAAAGGCAAATACTGATGCAAGAGCAGTTGGCCAAAATTCAACAAGATATGCGAGATCAAATGAATATGATGCGCCAGTTAACCCAATTACTAGTCGAGGGGCTTGAAAAAAGGAGTGGCCCAGTGGTCAACAGTGTGGATGATGATGAAGACATCGTTTATTCCTCGATAAGTATCCCGACTCAACCAGACACGCATTCGCATGGGGTACCCGTCATTATCAAACCCCGATATCAGACTGATACCTCGGCATTGTTGAAGTTCCCAATAGGTTCAGGTTTTAATTTGGGGGATGATCGAGTCAATACTGTGGCGCATGGCTTAGCCAAAACAAAAGAAGAATGGACCTTAAAGGCCCTGAAGAAGAAAGAAAAAGAAGTGAATAATAAGAGTAAGTATAACAAGGGAAATTTGGAGCCAATTATAGTAGGCCAGCCAAGGACGGTAACTACCAGCCAACAGACATCCCCAACGCAAAACCCAATCCAAAACTGAACTCAAAGAAGCCCCAGTTCACACCTATTCCAACGACGTATAGGGAGTTATACTAGAGCTTATTTGATATGCATGCTGTAGCTCCTCATTACCTAAAACCAATGCAATCCCCATACCCCAAATGGTATGATTCGAATGCTCAATGTGAGTACCATGCCGGGATTATAGGACATTCAATAGATGATTGCCTTGCTTTCAAGAAGCTGGTTGAAAGATTCATCAAAATAGGAGTTAAAAGATTTGATGATCTCTCTGGTGTAGAAAATCCATTACTCAACCATGCTGTTAAAGGGATAACTATTGTGAGTACCATGATGAATGGGGGGCATGAGATCAGGAGTACATCAAGTTCAGGGCTCTAGTGCAAAACCTGATACTGGCGAATTTGAACATTAATGACGTATCTGAAGGGTGAACCAGGGAATAGACTTTTCCAAGCTTCTGCCTTTACGTACTTGGAATGTTTTGAATAATGGAACTGCGGAAGAGATCCTTGTATTTTTAGAGCTAATCTAGAGTAATATTCAAAACATGCTTGTTGCTTTAAGCCTAGAAGCAACAAGAATCTTTTTGTGAAATAGGCTTGTGTCCAGAATTTTTATTTCAATAAAATGCATCATTTGAAGCAAATATTTTTCTGTACATTTTAAAATATTCTTTCATTCTTTATTCATTACCATACGATATAAATAATCATCCTTAGAATCATTTATTCTTTGGAATTTGCCTTCGTACCTACATTAGGTACCCAGATATCAATGACATGAGCGACGTTGTTACTGACTCCCTTTTTGAATGAGATATGGGCCTAAGGGATCTAAGGACTTTGAAGATGACAGAGATCGTAGCCTATCTTTTGATTTGTTAAGAATGGTAGAACAAGATGAAAATAGACTCTACCTTGCAAAAGGTCAGTGGACATTGTGAGATTAAGAAGGGGCAAATATCGAAGCCTAATTCACCACAAGGCGAGACATCATTGAGATATTTTCAATAATTCAAGATGTTTTCGCACGCTAGGCTACTGAAACGTGGGTATGCTGTTAAGATTGGTGTTTAAAGAACCCATGCTAATTTTTCTACAATAGTCAGGCTAATCAAGAAGTTCAGGCTACTGGTTGACCGAGAAATAGGAATTGCATTAGTTATACCGTAAATGCCAAATGGATGAATACAGGACTTATGCGCCTCCTCTATTTCTTCACAGATTCCCTATATGTGGGGCATGGACGTTATCAAGCCAATCTCCTCAAAAGCTTTTAGCCAACATCGATTCATATTCGTGGTTGTTGGTCACTCCACCAAAAGGGTGAAGGTCGCTTCATATGCCAAAGTTACAAAGTCAGCAGTCATTCAAAATCCAAAGCCTAATCCAAATTCGAATTCAGGTTCAATTTCAAATACAAATTTAAACTCAAATTCAAATTCAGATTCAAAAAATGGCAATAAAGAATGCCAGAAAAGAACATGTCTAGCATAATTGCACAATGTCAAAGATTTGCAGTCTGTTCAAAGATCAGACACCATATCAGCGCAGCAAAGGCAGCCAAAAAAAAAACCATTCAAAAATTTTTGAAAAAGGACTGAGACTTGTAAAGGTTGGCATAGAGAAGTTACCATTTACCCTCTATGTTTCTTGAACGTTGGCCAAGACCTTCACTGGGGCATCTATATCGTTGGTTCACGAAAGGGAAGCAATTGTTGGAAGTTAAGATTCCTTTTCTCCAAGCTTTGATTGAATTGGAATGTCTCCAGTAAACTTGATTGAAAGTATTCATCAGGGTCGAGTGGATGATACGGGCTTATGACAAAAAAAGGTTCGGGCTCAAGAGAATTACAGGATGGAGACCTAGCATTAAGAAGGATTTTTCTCATCCGAAAGGACTTCAAAGGTAAATGCCAAATTTGAAAAAACCTTATGTGGTGAAGAAGGCTTGTTCTGAAAGATCATTAACTTTGACCAAGATGGATGGCAAGGACATGCTCAAGTCGGTGAATTCAGATTTCAGTCTAAAAGGAGAGGCCAAGGAGAAAACCCGCAAAGGGGCACTTTGAGACCAAAATCAAAAAAAAATTAATCGAAAAGAAGAAAGAAAAGGAGAGGCCAAGCTGAAAACACGCAAAGGGCGCCTTAAGACCAAAGGGGATTTAAGTTGAAAACCAGAAAAGGGCAGCTCAAATTTTGATCAAAACTGGGGCATACAACAGTCTTGCTATGCCTGAATTAACAATGAAGAAGTATGCTACGTCTTGGGGCATCGACAAAGTGCTTCAGATCCCCTAAACACATATTAAACTTAAAATGGTCCTCAAGAAGTTGGAACAGAGAAGTTCAGGCTGTGATATCTGGGGCACCTAGTTTCCATTTTACCCATGCTAAATTTGTTATTTGTGATTATATTATTCTTTTCAAAATATGTTCACAATAAATTTCCTTCTTGATTGCGATTGCTATCTTTGCTTAACTTATTTGTTTTGAGCTATGCTCCTAATTAATTTCCTTCTTGTCCATGGTTAGGATCTTTTTCAGGCATTTTGCATTGAAATAATGATTAGTGGACTAATAACACTTTCACAAAAGAAGTTTCGGATATTACTCTGGGAACTTCTAAATAATACAAGAACCCGAAACATGATTATTATTTAAAACTCACCAAGTTTAAGGAAGAGTCTAGACTAAGGCTATCTCTTCGGATTTTTGTCAAAAATGGTGACAATATATTGCGTCGGTGATACAATCTCGACGAAAAATGGTCAATGTTGACCCAAGTATAAAAGGGGAGTCATTCGCGAGAAAAAATGATATTCTGCACCCATGCAAATATCATGCATACATGCTTGGTTAGGTCATCTGGGGAGAGATCAGTTGATTGAACAAGTTACAATCCTTTACCTTTGAGTGGCGGTGGTACGGATGGAAAATGATACAAGTCCTGTACCCTTGAATAGCAATGGGATGGATTGAAGAAGAAACAAATCCTTTATTTTGAAGTTGCAATGGAATGGATGGGAAAATATTCAGATCTTGTACCCCTAAGTCACAATGAGGTGAACCCTGAAGTTGCAGTGGGGCAAATCTGTTAAGCTAGATATAATTGTTTTCTCGAGTTTTTTGTCAAGAATACCAGCCGAGCAAGATGGCAGCATAATACGTCAGTGATAAAGCCCTGATAAACAATGAGCGATGACAACCTTAAACTTTTAAAAGGGATCATTCTCATGAAATTCTACATTCATGCAAAACACATTTAGTTAGGAGCATTTGATTCATTCCGATCATTGAATCCTAATCATTATACATTCGAAAAAAATCATTCTCATGACATTCTGCATTCATGCAAATGTCATCCAGTTAGGAGCATTTGATTCATTCCGATCATTGCATCGTAATCATTGTAAGAAATCATTCTCATGACATTCTGCATCCATGCAAATGTCGTCCATAATACATTTAGTTAGGAGCATTGGATTCATTTGGATCATTGCATCCAAACCATTTTGCATAAGCATAAACACATAAAACCAATTTAACAGGATAGGTCCCCCAGAGGACGGTGTCGCAACATCGGTGAATTTACAGATCTTGTCTTCCTGAGTTTGCAGTGAAGCAGATCGAAAATACCAGTCTGGCATCCTTGGAGTTTGCAGTGGAGCAGATCGAAGATTGTAGTCTTATCTTCCTAAGATAGCAAGGAAGTAGACTGAAGATTTCAGATTTTGTTCCCCTTGAGGTAGTAGTGGAGTAGATCAAGGATGACCAGTTCTTCTCTCTAAGCAATAGTATTGTAGGCTGAAGATGGTAGATCTTGTCTCCCTAAACAGTAGTGGAGCAGATCAGTTAAAGATTGCAGATATTATCTCACTGAGCAGTAGTGAAACAGATCAAACACCTGAATTCTTATATCGTCGAAGTTCCAGTAAGTAGGTTGAAGCTACAAATCCCTCCTCCCTGAGTTTACAATGAGGATCAATCCGTATTCCTTTGAAGTTTCAGCAGAGAAGATTAAAGTTATGAATCTCTTCTCTCTGAATTTCTATCTCTTCGAAGTTCCAGTGGAGTAGGTTGAAGCTACAAATCCCTCCTCCCTGAGTTTACAATGAGGATCAATCCGTATTCCTTTGAAGTTTCAGCAGAGAAGATTGAAGTTACGAATCTCTTCTCTCTGAATTTCTATCTCCTCGAAGTTCCAGTGGAGTAGGTTGAAGCTACAAATCCCTCCTCCCTGAGTTTACAATGAGGATCAATCCTTATTTCTTTGGAGTTTCAGTAGAGAAGATTGAGGTTACGAATCTCTTTTCTTGGAATTCTTATCTCCTCGAAGTCCCAACGGAGTAGGCTGAAGCTACAAATCCCTCCTCCCTGAGATTACATTGAGGATCCATCCTTATTTCTTTGAAGTTTCAGTAGAGAAGATTGAGGTTACAAATCTCTTCTCTATGAAATTCTGTTGGAGCAAGTTGAGACATCATTTCCCATACCCTGGAAGACGCAGTGAGGCTACTTGAAGAAAAAAAGTGCCAAGAAGTCAAGATCTTACAAGACCAGGCAAATTTGGCCCTCTATAAACTCTTTGCTTCATTCCCGTGACACGACAATGAGCAAAGAGGGGTAGCTGTAAGAGCCCAAATTTGCCCGGGCCTATTAGTCAACCAGAATAAGACCAAAACAAACAAAAAAAGACAAACAGAATTAAAAACCCAAAAAAATATATAAATAAACAAAGTCCAATAACAGTCTATTTTTTTACAAGCCCAAATGCTAATTACAGCAGACCCAATTAGTGGCCCAAATACAAACCCAAATAAACTTAACTAGCCACTACCCAAATTTGCCCACAGCCCAAACTAAAGACCCAAAATTCCGAGGCCCAAATGGCCCAATATCTTAATGTTTCCAGAAACCCTAAGGGTTTCTGGAATTTTCCAATGTCGCATGCCTCAACAGCTAGCCAAGCAGTGTCGCAAGCCACCCTGTGCCACATCGTCACTGTACGTCCTCCGTACGCCACCCTCGTGCCTCCACGTCGTCTCGTACCTACGCAAGAGAACAAAACAACAGCAAAGCAAATAAAAATATTGTATTTTTATTTTTTCTTTTATTTTTCTTTTCGGTTATAAAAAACCGAAGCAAAAAATTTGTAATCTCTTCTTCACGATTTTGACAAGGAAATAGAAAAAGGAGGTTGCTTTCTATCTTTTTTTTTCTCTTTCGCTTCGTTTTTTTGTGTTCTTTAATCGAGTTAAATATATTTACAAAAGAAAAAGAAAGGTTCATACCTGTTGCTTGGCGTCGATCTAGCCGACATTCGCCTCTTCGGTCAGGGGGTCGACAAATCCTTAGGGATCCGTTTAAAACTGCGACGGTGGTGGAGGTGCATTAGGCACCGATGAAGCCCAAGGGTCGGTGGAAGAGACGGAGGCTGAAACATTTTTAGGAAGGGGTTTCGAATGCTGTTTTGAAGGGGTGTTTCGGCGTTTGAGAAAGGGAAAATTGCCATTTAGATTATTTTTTAGGGTTTTAATGGCTTAATAAACTGCGTCGTTTAGGGTCTTGCAGTTCAGGTGCAAAAACGGCACCGCTTGGTGCTTAGCCTGTCGCCCCGTTTCGATCCAACCCGAAATCCCGGAGGACCCGCATGTTTATTAAAAATGGTTTTATTACGCGATTAACCCCTCTATTCTACGCCGTCATTTGATTTGATCCTACGTACATTTTCTTGGTTCTTTTATTTTATCTCGAGAATTTATGCGCTATTTCAATTCGGCCCCAATTTGAACACTGTGTTTGGGCTATGGAATTATTTGCTGTTTTAACTCCCGATTATTTGAGCGCATTTTAATCTAGTCCATTACTCTATTTAGATTTTTATAAAACAGCCTATTAATTTTATGCTTATTTCAATTAAGTATTTTCTTAGTTTATAAAATTTATTCATCATTTATTTGTAGAAATTGTTTTAACAAATTATTTTGAACTCTTTTATTGATTTTATAATGTTTTAATTTGTTTTAAACTTTCATTTGCATATATTTTTATTGGTTATATATGTTTGATTTCAAAATATTTCTTTTATATGTTTCTTTGTCTTAATATTTTGTATAATATTCAACTTAAATACTCTTCTACATATATATTATTAATTCATACGTATAAATATATAATTTATATTAAAATCATCTTATTTTACATTTATTATTAATTTTATATTATTTTATGTATTTTCTTTTAAATTTATCTATGTATATATTTTATTGTTAATCTATATATATAAATATATATATAATTTCTCTCTTAAAGATCTTATTTTAAATTATGTTTTATTTAGTTCCAACACTTCCTTACATTACTATTTTTATGTACATACGTTATTTATTATTATGTATCATTTTAAATCATTTTTATATCACGTATTTAAATTACAAATGGTATTTATATTGAACTCGTTTATGTAGTATTAGGTGTGATTGTAATTGGCTTTGAATTTCTTTTAGAATTGTTTTTATTATTCATAAGATTTTAAATATTATCATTTTAAACATGATGTGTTGCAAAATTATGGATGTTGTATATTTCGAATTGTATGAGCGTATTGTTATCTTTGTTATTCGTTTGTGCAAATTTGTATTCATGCATTATCATTCCATATTATATTTTTGTTTCTCATTATCAAAAAGTGATTCAATAAAATGCATTTGAGTAAATTTTAAAATTGCGTATTTGAAAATACTTCAAAAATAAGGCAATATTTCGTGTTTGGAAATCCGAGAGATCGTGCCCTAACGTGCTGGGTTTCGGTTTTTCGTTTGACCAAATAATCGAATATCCTTTTAAGATTTTATTCATGTTTCCTCAACGTTAAAAAACAAGGCAATATTTCGTGTTTGAAAATTCGAGAGATCGTGCCCTAACGTGCTGGGTTTCGATTTTCCGTTTGATCCCAAATAATGAAATACCCTTTCAAAATCTCAATGCATGAGTTTTGAGAATTTTGGGATGATCTGGAATTCGAAGACTTAAATTGATTGCATCCTAACGTGCTGGATGTGATATTTTATTCCTTCGGAACCAGAGAATCTTAATATTCAAACTCGAGTATCTTCAAATGGGTTGAAAAAGGGTAGTAATGTTAAAATCTTTCAAATTCTCGACGTTAGGAAATTAATTAATCAATTTGGTACCAATTTTGGGCGTTGCGAGGGTGTTAATCCTTCCTCGTATGTAACCGACTTCCGAACCTGTTTTCTTAGATTTCGTAGACCAAAATTATTGTTTTAATAAATCAGAATGTTCTATTAAAATAATCCATCTCAAGGTGATCCGATCACACCTCAAATGAAAGATCGGTGGCGACTCCATTCCATTTGTTATTTTAAAAGTCGATCCCCGTTTTTCCAAACTTAAAATAAAAATGGTTTCGACATGGGGTATTTCGATAATTTTGCAACTCAAGGGTATTTTGGTAATTTTGCAAATCGGGGTATCTCGGTAATTTTACCAATCGGGGATATTTTGGTAATTTCACAAATCGGGGTATTTCGGTAATTTTTGCAAATCGAGGGTATTTCGGTAATTTTGCAACTCGGGGGTATTTCAGTAATTTTGCAAATCGGGTTCTCAGCGACCCAACAGAAGGTCCACCGTCGCCTTGAGCGACTTAAGTAACCTAAATAGTCACAACGGTGTAAATGGGCCTAAGGCCCATTACTCGGCCCAAGTGGGCCCACACACTCGTGTGGCTTATTTAGCCTAGAAACAGCCACAGTTATGCAAACGTCACAGTCCAAACAACACTTACCACATCACATACATTTTATCCGTGTGGCCCACAAGCCCACTAGCCCCACACAGCCCATTTCGGCCCAATGAGGCCCAGAACAGCCCAAGACAACGAGAGCGCTCGTGGTGGCCTCTACCGACTAATGCCCATGCTCGTGGGCTCGGTCCACCACACGTGCGATCGCACGCTCGTGTGGCATCATTCGCCGGTATTTTGGCTTTTCGGCATTTTGTCATTTTACGATAAGAAGGAGTGTGGTTACATACATTCTTCTGAACACTCGCGCACTGCCTTCTAGCGCCAACCTATAATCATTCACAACATATGATTACATGCATATCAACAAAACATAACCAGCCTTAATCAACCAAACCTCATCACTCAAACCACAGTCACCTACCTTGCTTGAACCAATGGATACTTGCAACTAATCTGCTGATTAAAAGCGATTACCCACTTCTTGATTAGTATCTACACACGTAACACACCACCCATTAACAAACTCGCATAACCAAAGACTTGAAACAAAACCCATTGTCCAACCAAGTCTCAAAACTAGAGATAGAGAGAAATGGCATTCGGTTTTAAGTAGAACCGAAGAGTGAGGTCTCTTAAAACAAGAAAGAAATTAAAGAAACAGAGCAAGAGTCGGTCATACTTACAATTACCAGAGAACCGTTGTCAAGACAAAACGAGATGAATAGGTGAGGAGAAAGAGAATCTGTCAAAAACCTATTGCCAGAACTAAAGTAAATAATAGAGACGAAAAGAAGAGCAACAATTGGTCAATACAAAACCCAAGCTACAAGATGTGATATTCGGCCAACAGATTCAAGGTACTTAGGTGTAAGAAAGAAAAGAGTATCCGGCTTAGGAGAAGAAAAGGAGAATAATTGATTCAGCAAAGAAAAGAAAAGGAAAAGAAAGGTATAAACGGTTTAGAAATATGAAAGGAGAAAGATAGAGATTTGACCAACCCAGTGGAAAGAAAAGAAAGAAATGAGAAGCTGAAAGAAAGTAAAGATTCGACAAAATTAAGAAAGGAGAAATCAACCACTCATAAAATACCCAAAATGCAATATTCAGCCACCAGAAAAGAAAAAAAAAACGGTGCTAAAGGCTACCCCAAAACACAATTCGACACATCCAAAGAAGTTGAAGAGCATAAAACAAAATGCTGAAAACCAACCAAAGTAAAACGTGAGCACCTAAAACCTTCTAGCCGAATTTTCACATACCAACAATCCCATTCGGCTACAACTTCTCCCCCTTTTCAAATTCCTTAAACATCTCCATAAATCCCTCCTTGATTTGCTGCATAATCTTCTCCCAACAACTCAAGACCAATTCAAACTTTCTCCCCAGCAGTCTTTCACTCGAATTCCACCACCTCGCAGCAAAGGAGTAAAATAAATATTCCTTTGTGCACAGGGTGACTCGAACCCAAGATCCCTTACCATCATAATGACGCCACAACCACCAGACCACAAGGCCATCTTGTGTCACACATTATTCCAAATATTTATAAAGCCTTCCTGCCGATATCAAGGTTCATTGAAGAAAAACCAAAAATTCTGCACACGTTATGACTTGAACCTCAGACCACATGCATACTCCTAACGCCACTTGCCACTACAACACAAGCTCTCTTGTGATATAAATTATCCAAAAATATTCCTAAAACCTACCCACTAACATCAAGGCTCCTTTAAGAGAAAAACATAATTTTTTTACTAAAGCCCAGGTTTGAACCAAGGAATTCTCCAACACTCCCAAACACTCCTAATCACTTAACCATTGAAGCAACAACCAATTTGTGATATTTCTTTCACACATAAACTTTTATGTGCAGTCTCCTAGCGGCTCCCATGCACAAGGCCCAATTCTACTAGGCCCAAATTCATGGCGTTACAGTTCGGGACTAAACCTGAAACTTTTACACACTTAGAAACTTTTTTTCCTGAAACAAGGCCACACGTCCGTGGGGAATGAAACACGCCCGTGTGGGCAGGCCGTGTGGTCACACACACCCTTGTTCCTAGCCCGTGTGGATTTTATTTTTCATTTCGAACCTACAGGGGTTTTCACACGGCCTAGCACATGCCCGTGTCTATGGCCCGTGTCCCTCACACGGCCTAGATACGCCCGTGTCCTCACCCCTGTGTGAAAACCTTGGTATTCTGTTTATGACGTCAGCAACACTTAAGGGGCACACGGCCTAGTCACACGCCCGTGTGCTGGCCCGTGTGACGAATTGAATTCTCGTAAATTTGATGCAGGGGACACACGGCCTATCAACACACCCATGGGGCTGATCGTGAGTCACACACGGCCTAGACACACGCCCGTGTGTCTACCCATGTGGAAAATTAGAAGGCTATTTACCAAGCCAATTGCCACCCTGGAAAACAAACACACTCATACCACCACAAGCAACGCATGACATAGCAATAATACACTATGAAGAATCACTAATTCAACATGCATACACTTCACATTTTACTCGATCAATAGCACGAACTTGCACTTCATGAGTATCATCATCGTTGGACATATAAATAAAACTTAACAAGTATTGGCCAATTTCCAATGGCCATTTACAAAATGAGTGAGTGACAATAATAACCAACACTTTGGATAACAATTATGTCATAACAAAATGACCAAGTTCCTATACATGCCTTACTTAAAATAAATTAACTTTACTATACCAAAAGAATAGTTGATAGTGTGATCTGAACTCTGACGTCCTACGATCCCCGAGCTAGCTTGGCGATACTACAAGGAAAAGAGAAAAGAAAGGGGTAAGCATAAAGCTTAGTAAGTTTGCAAGAAATAAATAGCAACATTAAGACTTATAGTAGCATCCATTTATTTCATCGAATGATACACAAATTCTCAAATACATCAACATAACTTACTCATGTATACTCTTACCAAATCACATATCACACATTGCATGCATTTCTCGTAAATTACTCATGGGTGCCTGTATCACTTCATCACATAAGTTTAGCTCTTTTATACTCTTTAAACATAGACTTAGCTCTTTGTCATCTTTACCTAAACTTAGCTCTTTGCCCGTTGAACTACTCGGAATATCAAAGGATACTCAATCTCATCATACATGTATCACGATGCCAATGCCATATCCCAGATATGGTCTTACATTGGATCACATCTCGATGCTGACGCCATATCCCAGATATGGTCTTACACGGTATCTCATATCTCGATGTCGATGCCATGTCACAAACATGGTCTTACACGAGATCTTCCTTTGGTACCGAGGCCATGTCCCGGACATGGTCTTATACGGGACCTTCTTTATTCGGTGCCGATGCCATGTCCCAGACATGGGCTTATACGGGACCTACATCAGTGCCGATGACATGTCCCAGACATGATCTTATACAGGACCTTCCTTATCTCATGTTGTGACATTAGTATCCTTGCTATTCCGAATGTTCGACCGGCACTTCAACTTAACACATTTTCATCATACTCTCGTCGAGGCATTATTAGTCGATTTCATAGAAATAATAATCATTTCACATAATATCAAGAAATTAAAAATATAAAAACATTATGTAGCTTTAATTTCACACAAACTTACCTCGGTACTCAAAATGTGTATAGATATTCGATTTAGTCCACAACCTTGTTCTTGCCTCGGTTTTGGTCTGGGCTTCGTGTTTCTTGATCTATAATAACATTTTCACTTTTTTAATACTCACATTGACTAAATTACCCATGAATCATACTTTGGCAAAATTACAATTTTTCCCCTAAACATTCATATAATTACACTTTTGCCCCTAGGCTCGTAAAATGATTTTTATTCAATTTCTTTGCATTTTAAGCCTAACCGAATCATTTTCATAACTACCACATCCCTCAATTTCCACTAATTCACTCATGTATGACCATTTTCTTAACTTTTACAATTTGGTCCTTTTTATGCATTTTTCATGAAAATCACTTAGAAAAAGATGTTTATCATACATCAAACTTTCATATTTTTCCATAAATCATCAAAATATGTGCATGTCATACATGGGTAAATTTTTGAACATAAACCCTAGCTCAAAATATAGCTAGAAATAGCTAAATCGAGCTATGAGGATCTCAAAAATACGAAGAACATTAAAAACGGGGCTAGGAGGTACTTACAATCAAGCTTGAAAAATGAAGAAACCCTAGCTATGGAGAGCTTGAAAATTTCGGCACTTAGGAAGAATATGGACATGAATTTTGACTTCTTTTTCCCTTTTAATTCTTTTATTAACCAAATGAGAAAAATACCCTTAAGGCCCTTTCCTGAGATTTTTCCTTCCCATGTTTATTTTTGTCCATCTTGACATATATTGGTCTAATTGCTAAATAAGGACTTCTAATAGTTTTTATAATGCTATTTCATACTTAAACCTTCTAGAATCTCATGTTTTCTAATCTTTGCAATTTAGTCCTAATAGACAAATTGATCACTAATTAATAAAATTTCCTCATGAAATTTTCACATAATCATGCAAGAATAACATAAGCCTCTTAGAAATCATAAAACACATATTTCTACTTCGGATTTGTGGCCTCGCAACCACTATTTTGACTAGGCCCTAAATTGGGCTGTAACAATTCTCTCCCCCTTAGGGATTTTCGTCCCTGAAAATGTTACCGGTAAAAAGGTTTGGATACTGGTTTCTCATAGCCTCCTCGGGCTCTCATGTAGCCTCTTCTACTGTAACATCCTGAAAAGGGCCTATGCATTTTCGGTTTAATTGTACGAAGTAACATGTTTTATGTACTAAGAATAAATTTTGAACATTTTTGGAAACCTGAAAATGTATGGAAATGGATGGAAATGATTTGGAAATGATTAAAAATAGGAAAGTGCACATTTCTGGAAACTTGGAAATATAAGAAAATGTCAAGTTTACAGAGCCGAACGAAAATTTTTGGAAACTTAGAAATGACCTAGAAATGACGAGTTTTAAGGTTTAAAAGGGGAAATTAAGGCAAGGTGGCCTTAAAAGAAAATGTTTGTGAAATTTGACACACAAACAGGCTTGGAAAAGTGGTCTGAAGATGCCACTTAGGGCCTATGGAAATGGCGCCATATGCAAGAGGAATGGGCCTGAGCTCGAGTCACTTGGGAAGCAAATAAAGGAGGTTTTATTTTTGCTTCCAGAAGACTGAGGTGGACGGCACATGCTTCTAGAAAGGAGGTGTTTTATTTTCATAAATATTCGATTAAAAAGGGTGATAAATAAAGGATTTTTAAATTGGATTATTATGAAGAGATAAATGTAGGATTTAAACTCTTTTATTTATGATAATTAAAGGTGGTAAAGTTATCACAAAGGAAGAGTGGTGGCCAAGTAGGGGACTCTAGCCTAGTAATTTCGGCTAAAGAAGGAAGATTAAGGCTATTCTTCCATCTTTTCTAAGTGTTTGCCGAAAATCCTCTAGCCAAACTCTCCTTCTCTGCCGAATTTTCTTTGGCCAAGTAGCCTCTCCTTCATCAATTCTTTTCCTCTCCAAAATCCTTCTTTTCTCCTCTCTTCTCTTCTCTTTTTCTTTTGTCAAGCCGAATCTTTGTGACTCCAAGCAAGGGTGCAATCGACTGAGGTATTAAGGTAAGAACAATGGATTTTTGTTTTTCAAATTCTTTAAATCAAGATCTAGGAACTGACCCTTTTGTTGTCTCTTGACCGAATATTAAAGGAGGAATTCTGGGATTTCAGATCTAAGGAATTTCGGCTAAGAGAGTTTCGGATTCAAGGATTTAAGGTAAGACACATGTATATTCGGCCAAAGGCCATATTTTATGTGTTAAGGTTAGATTAAATCTAACATATGGTTATAGGAATTTCGACATCCCTAGGAAAGCAAGGATACTTTTCGGGATTTGAGATCACAAAGGTATGTGTTCAAGACATTCGGCCAAAGCCTATTTTAAGTATTTGGATTTATTCCCAAAAGCCGAAACTAACCTAGGATGTGTTTTAATGATTGGCCGAATGCAAGAAGGAATACAACAAAGTGTTGGGACTTGATTCTTAAGTCAATCGGCAACAAGGTAGGTTTTCAGTATACAAATCCTACTAGGATTTGGTTTTAAAGCCAAAAAGGTTTATTAATGTGTTTAAATGATTGGCCGAATATAGGAGTTAAGGATCTAAATCGGAGATCGGTTCTTCAGATTTCAAGGACTTCGTTAAATGAATCAGTGTGTACCCCACACTAACTTTTAATAAGATTGATGGTAATATGTAAAATATGCATGTTTATAAGAATGTGCCTAAGGTACCATAATATGGTACAAAGTACTCAGGTACATTTCCTACTCCTATTAGGATTACTGAAAATATGTTATATTTAACATGTGAAATATGATAAGAATGTGAATTTAAGTATGATATGCATGATATGAATAATATGGGTCATTCGGGATATATGAAAAAGGGAAGTGAATGTGATGACTACGGTCTCACTATCTCGAATGTGGTGACTTGGTCACATTATCCGAATGTGGTAACTTCGGTTACATTATCCGAATGTGGTGTCTCATGATACAATTATCTGGTGGCTATGCCACAAATTTTATATGGGCGATGAGCACGTCGATCGCAGCGGATCGCTTCGATGGTGTGTAGCGGATGGAGGGTTGACTCGGTAGTCCCCACGGTGTGCGAGTTGGTACGGGGGATGTGTAGCGGATGGCACCTAGGTTTGGGTTTGGGTTGCACCATCATTTTTCTCTGTTATATGAATAAGCATTTGATATGAAAATGTATGCCTGATCTATTGAATTTTAGTGTTGTGTACACATTGAGTCTGTTGACTCACCCTGCTGTGGGACTATTTTTCAAGTGACGATCAATAATGGACCGGGTTCACGAAAGCTTAGGGATGGCCATGCTCACTTGAAGTTTTATTCAATATGGATATTTAAATTTATTTAAGTATTTTACTTTTATTTTGGGATTTTACTTGATGTAATAAGGCCATAAGTTACATTTCTTTACTTTTATTTTTAATTACTATGTTACGAATTATTTTCAATTAAAGTTAAGTAAAATTTATTTCTTTAAAAATAAACCCTAATTGTTTTTTCATCTTAATTAATTGGATTTTAAAATAAGATAAATGGGTTTTTAACTCAAGCCCAACCCAAAACAATAGTTTTTAAAAATCGCACAAGTTTTCCTCTGGTAATAAAAGAATTTTGTAACCAGTTTACTAAAGGAACATACCAGATCCGGTCAAGGCTCGTGGGCCGGGTGTGGGGTGTTTTAATTTGGTATCAGAGCCCAGTTTTAAACTCTCGGCCTGTGGGCTAACGCCCAAAACATTTTCAAATCGAGCCAAGTAAGCTTTTTGAAAGAATTTTATGAAATAAACAGGTTTTCTGGCATGGCTCCTAAGTCTCCGACCACATGATCCACCGTAAGTACCCCAACTATTTGTGTGATTATGTGTTATGAAATATGGAAGGGTAGAAAAAGGAATGGAACGTAGAAAAGCATGATAGGAACTTGAACCCTAGGACTAGTCTACTCAAACACAAACACATAAGACTTAAGGAACGTTAAACAAACCTATGGCTAAGTTACTGAGTTAGGGTGTGGTAACCCCTGTGCGCATGTCTAGGATTGGATCCGGAAGAGCACAGTATTTAAGCGATCCTAGTGACTCACCTCCTCTTCGCAGAATCCCACCGCAGTGCGTAGCTTCTGGTTCACCCTAACCTGAGGGCTCGATGAGGTGTGGCAACCTCTGTGTGCATGTCTAGGAATGGTTTCGGTGGGAGCTTGGTATTTAAGTAGTCCGCATGACTCACCTCCTCTCCACTCGAATCCTTCCTGGTGCATAGCTTTGGTTCACCCTGACCAAGAGGGCTCGGTCATAGGCTAAACACAATGACTAAAACCCGAAAGGGAACTAGCCGTGTTTCTATAAAAACAACAGAACCCTAGTTTTAAAACTCTTAAAAAACTTTCTTTTAAATTTGTGAAAACCATCCTTACAAAATTTTCCAAAAATTTTTCTGATTTGTGAAAAATTACTGAAATACCCCCGAGGTCAAAAATTTCTGAAATACCCCCGGATTTCAAAATTTTTCCAAAATACCCCGGGAATTTAAAAATACCAAAATAATTTGTGACGAAATCACCAAAGAACTCTTTCTTTTGGAAAAAATTTCAAAAATACCCCTGTAGGACAAAATTACGAAAATACCCCTGGGTAGTGGAGAAACAATAACAATGAAAACTACAACGTTTCTCTGAATGAACGAAAGTTCATAATTGTTTGATGGATGTACGAATGAATGGAAAGACTGTGTGCATGTATGAATACGAAAGAACCACTCCTAAATTCTTTTTCATAAAACTTCTTCGCGGGTAAACAAGTGAAAGAAAGACTAATTCATAAAACTTCTTAATTAGATTACGACGTTAAAAATGAGCTCTAGAGGACTTGGTCGTCGTGGACGAGGTAGAGGAAGGATAACGGTGTCAGAACCCGTTAGATCGGGTCAAGGGTCTGACAACGAGATACCACCGCCACCACCACCCCGGTTGTGGGTGTTGAGCAGCGACAAGCTCGACGAGAAGATCTTTGTCGCAGTCGTGGCCGCGAGTTTTGGAGTTGGTGGTGGTGCGGGAGAGGAAATTCGAGAACCCGTAAGTCTGTGCCTGAGCGGCTTCAAGCTAATGGAGCCGAAATGTTTCGTGGAGTATCGGGTGTGGCACTCAGTACAGTTGAGTACTGGTTGGAAGCAACTGAGCGCATCATGGATGAGCTTGATCTGACCCCGAGGAAAAGTTGAAAGGGATGGTGGCACCGCTACGCGCGATGAAGCGTATCGGTGGTTAATCTGTTCGGGATGGTGCCACGGTGAGGATCCGACACGGGAATATGTTAAGGAAGCATTTCGAAGAAATATGTAGGAACCGGTATACTGAGATGAGCAAAGGAAGGCTTTTCAGGGCTGGTTCAAGGAACAAGTCCGTTGCGGAATATGAAGTGAATTCCTAAGGTTGAGCCGCTACGCCGAGAAGTAGTGCAATCGAGCATGAGCGCTGTGTCCGCTTTGAGGACAGACTAAGAGATGATCTGAGATTGTTGATAGCACCGCATCGTGAAACAGGAGTTTCCTGCTTTAGTGGAGAAGGCTAAAGTGGCTGAAGGAATCAAGGATTCTACAAAACAGACTGTGGATTGAAATAGGCCCAAAAGAGGTTTTGGATCGTGCAGGAAGGCTCAAAAGAGGACTAGAGTTGATGGACATAAAAACCAGCAAGTTTGGTGTAGGATGGCGATGATCGTCCTTGTGAACATTGTGGGAAGAAGCACTTAGGGAGTCTTTGGAAAAGACGGGAGGATGTTTTCGTGTGGGTCCAAGGACCATATGCTCAAGGATTGTCCTAAGAAACCAGATGAAAGTCGACCAGCCGCTCAGAATGTTAGTCAGGTTGGTAAAGGAGGACAACAGCCTCAACGAGGTCGTGGTTCGAGTAATCGAGGTAACGGTGCTGGTAGAGGACGTGGAGCACAAGGCAGAGGTGCTGCTAATGCTGAGGCAAGGCAACCGGGGTTGGTTTATGCGGTTCGCTGTAGGGAGGACAGAGACACACCGGATGTTATAACCGGTACGTTCCTTATTTATGGCAAGCCTTATTATGCCTTAATTGATGTGGGCTCGACCCATTCATATGTTGCATGTAGTGTAGTGGAAACACTAGGCCTAGACTCTGAATTTTCTGATAGGGAGATAACTGTAGTAAGCCCATTAGGCCTAACTGTAGTGGTGGATAAGATCTTTCGGAATGTACCCCTAGAGATTCAGAGAGTGAACTTTCGGGCTGACTTAATGGAACTACCTTTCGGGTAGTTTGAACTTATACTTGGAATGGATTAGCTAGTAGAGCATCGAGCCGTGTTGGATTGTGCGGCTAAACGAATGGAACTAAGGACCCCGAAGGATGAAGTAGTAGTAATGATCGGAGAGAGAAGAAACTACCTGTCCAACGTAGTTTCAGCGTTGAAGGCTGAGAAAATGGTTAAGAAAGGGTGCAAGGCGTTCTTAGCCTTCGTAAGTGCGTTGGGTGGAAAGGAAAAAGGTGTCAGTGGAGTTAGAAAGGTGAAAGACTTTGAAGATGTATTTCCGGAGGAATTACCAGGAATACCCCTAGATAGGGAGGTGGAGTTTGGAATAGAC